>OZ014513.1:21452557-22802557 GCA_963966075.1 Aphodius sticticus | reverse complement strand
CGTGTCAATGACGTCATAAATCAAAAACAATTGTAGGTCGGACACTAAATTTGATGTAAATATGTAAATCTTGATAATTAAAAATCGACGTGTCCGAGGATTTCTTTTTAAATAACAAACCGCTTCGGTGATTTTGTCATGTTTCCATGCTTTACACGCTTACTGTGGATATAAAAAAAAACATAGTATCATTAAGGCTCCCAAAACTTTTGTCGGCCAGTGTTATTTTCGAGATTACAGATACATTGACTAGTGTAAAAAAGACCTCCAAACTTACGAAAGATTTTTCCTTGTTTTGGGTGAAATATAATGTACAAATTAGTTTGCTAGGCAGGTGGTCTCCTGTATTTGCGTGGAGTTCAGGTTGTAATTGACAGCACGATAGAGGTCTGAGAGGGCTGATGGCCTCGGTATCTGCATTTCGGTCGGTCGCTTATCTGCGGATCGTTCAAAATTATCGCGTGGCCTCCGTGGCATTCTGTGACCTGATGTAAGAAAATTGTGCCCGCCCTAATGACCCAATACCTTCGCTAGTTCAACGACAAGTTCTCGTGATACCTAATACGAATTTTATTGGCCACTATATTTATATAGCTCGTTATGTCACAATTACTTAGGTACTTTAACGAAATGATCTTGTGACAAGGAAGCAACGATAGAATTACTGCGTCCTAATAATAATCATAAGTTAAAAATATTACAAATTACCTCATTATAGTGTTGCTATTTTTGGACAAGATATTACTTATTTATCCAAGAGTATTACAAACGCGATAAATTCATGTAGATAATTTTCAGTTAGATGAAAAAGTTGCGAGTTTTTCTTTTGTCGTATGTAAATAACAAACGATTCGAGTAAAGAGTTTATCGAGGTCACCATCTAGACTCAGAAACAGCAAAGGTTAGGACATATAGGGTTTGCGTTTTTTGACTTCACCGAATCTTATGCAAATCGGCAAACTTGAAAATACACATACTTTACATTGAGACCCTCTTCAGAGTTATATGGAACTGTGTTCAACCGCTGTACTTAGGGTGACCAACCGTCCCGATTTCGTCGGGACAGCCCGAATTTTGACCAATTGTCCCCCCTCATGAACTGCCAGAATTTTGTCCTTATTTTGTAAATTTTAATCTAATATCCAGAATTTCCAAGATACCATCCATCCAACTAATAATTTGAGTAGCATAGATAAGTGTACTATAACTATGCCATCTTAAAAAAATTTTATGTGGCCAGGCACATGATTTTATCATACAATATATAAAATAAATAGTTTAGCTGCATGCTATTTGATCGAGAGTGATCGTGTCTGCATTAAAATAAAACGAGTTAGCCAGGATTTGATAGATATTTTGATACTATTGACAGTAGGTATTGTCAAAAAATCAACGTTTGACACTACCTACTGTCATGAGAATGAAAATATTTATCAAATCCTGGCTAACTAGTTTTATTTTAATGCAGACACGACCGATCTCGATCTATAGAATCTCATGCAAACACGACTTCGATCAAATAGAATTTGCTCTCGCAGCTAAACTATTAATTTTACCAAAAAAAAGTCGTATACATAAATTATACAAAATTTCCTCTACTTTAATTTATTATTTAACTATTTTGACGAAATTACAGAAATGTCGGGTCCTTGTCAAAACCATTAAAAAATGCTAAGAGTAAACATCCAGTGCCTTTGGACCCTTTTGAACCAAAAGCTTTTCAGCTCTAAGTTTGGTCATAAAACTTCTAAATATGAAGTTTCGTCCCGATACCTTACACACACACACGCAGACATTTTTTTTGTACCTTGGTCAAATATGTTCAGGGGACCCAAAAGGACATATTTCCGCTAAAATCTCAATTTTTTTTTCTGCACGATTACAATACTTTATCATACTGCGTATGATAAAGTAGAAATTAACCAGCCGTATCTACAAAAAAAAGTTATTGAGATATGTTCTATTCATTTATAGAAACATATTAGGGTATTATTTAGTTAATAGGGCCAAGACTAAAAAAATAATTGACCCGCTTTTCATAGAATGACAGAACTACTGTAGAGATTTAGACAGTTACGATAGTCTATAGTAAATCTTGTTAACGTAGGTACTGAGTCTGAACTAATGATTCGGTCAAATTGAATTAATGATATTGTATAGACATAGAAATGCAGCACTATCACAAAAGCAATGCTTGATCTACTCCAACCTATTTTGAAATGAGTTTTAATGGTTAAACGATTTTAAACGATATTTACCTTTAGTATGCAATAAAACATCGACTAAAAACGGCCGGCACCACTCCACCCAAAATAAAACGTAGAACGTTTTCAATTTAAATAAAAACATTAACTATATTATATTTTTACAGACATTTTTCTTAAGTCTAAAAAATGCGTACAATATGGATAAATAGTAAAGAAACAAAAATTCACTAAACATTTAAGAAAACATAATCCGGTACTGTTCTCATTTTAATATTTGTCACACGTAAACACGTTTTCTATTGGCGAATGAAGTGAAATTAAATAGATCTAATGTATGGCGTCATAAGGACAAATAATGCTTTCATGTTTTAATTCAAAGACCTAATGTTGATGACACAAAGACTGGATGTAGGTACATCTTAAATTAAATTGAATTAAGAATTACAGTCACAACCTGGATTTGAACCGGTATTATCTGTATCTAGCACAACTAACTATGCTATCGGTGCCTATGGCATGATATTTTGTTTTTACTTTTTGTCTTCTCACTTGTTTCAATTATTGACAATATTGTATTTATGCCCTCCTCCCCTTCCTGCTGCCAGGGTCCCGCCTTGGAGTATTATAGTTTGGTCACTCTACAGTACATTCGAAAAAAGAGTAAAACGAGAATATCTGATACATTCCCTTATAATCTTCCCTTCAAAGTTCTTGTTAGCCAGAGTTATCAATATTTTAGATTTTTCAAACCTTGTTGACGAAAATCTTCCTATACGAAAAAGAAAAAAAAGTCAATGTTGGTTGTCATAGCAACAAAAGAACATTTTCCTCATTGTTGTAATTTGCCATCAGTAATCTACAAAGCATTTTCTATTTACATACTCTCCGCAAGAAATGAATGAACAATAAACAAAAAATTATTAATTATGAACTTTATCGATAGCATCGCTTAGCGCAATATTCTGAAAGTAATAATCCGGTATATTTTTGACTATTTATGCAATTTGTGAGTGTTTTCCTTTATTTTCGTAACTACTATCATAAAGGAAGTATGTTCTCACATAGTGAACCTAACTGTTGTCAATGTTGATAACTATTAACAATGAAAATGTTTCATTAAAAATAACCTAAAAATAAGAATAATTCTATTATGTTTAAATAAATATTTTACTGTAATATTTTGAGAAAAATAATTAAAATATTGATAAGCCACGTGGACCCTTTTCAGCATACGAAGAAAGTCATCAAAATGGCTTCTTGTTTTGCTTTGCAATTCAACATGAATAAACTTATTGTTTCATCTTTATAAGCTGTATTGTTATAAACAATAGTTAAGGTGAATCGATATGACCATATTCACATGCTATTATCTATTAATTCTGAAGCGATGCTGAAACGTATTGAAATTTTAAGCCTTAATGCAACGCCAAGGAATCAAAAAAGCACGAACGACAATAGGTAGGGAGACAAAAGCGCTTCCAGTCATAGCTACAGTAAATGTAAGCTTATATACATATATACCTATACCCTCTACGTATATCAGAGTGAACGTTCCACATACGGATGCAGTGGAATATTTGTGATAAATCTTATTTAAACCACTCGGTGAATACATACGTACTACGTATGCATGATGCATGCTGTGGTACAGGATACCCAAATACGCGACTGCAATCAATATCTCATTTATGTAGTCATAAACCAGTGGATTGGGATTGTTTGTATGGGTTATATACATATGCACCAGCGTCAATTTTATACAATTTATTCAGCTTCAATTTATTCGAATTCAATATGCAAATTAGATAGCTATACTGTATGTTTGAAATGCAATTTTCTGTCTTGTCTTGTCTAAAAGTAGATACAAAATGCAGTTTTTGCAATTTAGTATCATTTCTTTATTTAAAAAATTCCATAAACCATAATAATAAATAAGCAATTATATAATGATACAATAATTATTCAATTACACATATTAAAATAATAGAACAGATATACAAATATACACAAATACAGAACTAAGACTATTTCTAATGAGCAAAAAAAATTAAACTATGGTATTTATTACAAATCTGAAGTAAATCTCCGAGACGGGTTGATAGTAAAACATTGATGACTCTTGTAATATATTGTAATATTGTAAACTAAGGAAACATGAATTTATGGAGCGTTTAATAAAATTACTTATTAGCGGGATGAAGCTGTAAGCTTGCGTTTATGTCGCTAACCTATTTCTTTAAGCTATTTCTTCATTCATAATTGAAAACGATTCACTAAAATGAAGGTAGATAACTATATATTTTTTTGGTAACTATGTATCTTAAGTATGTATGTTAGTTGTTTTTTAATAAAATTTAATATGACAGGAAATAGCTTCATAAAACTAGGGCAAAAATAAAAACTATTTAGTAATAGATGTAGTATTCACGCTATACGTGAGAAAACAGACAAGAAATGTCCATATTCGAAGTTCTTTCTTTGCTAGAAGTTCGCATTTTTGTTGTATCATTTTCTCTGTGCATTTGAACATTTGGGGTAATTATTAGATTTGATACCCAATTACTTATCAATACCTCTTAAACAATTATTGTTATTGTATTTTCTTACTTGTTTATACCTGTTTTTCGTTTATATAAATTGTTTTTCTTTTATTTCGTCCTTTTCTTCAGAAGCATTTTCTGTTGATTCACAACAACCTCACTTTTCTTCCCATTCCCTTTTTATAAAACCGCTTGCCTACTTCGGGTTTGTTCACATTCCACTGTTTAACCATAAATATTACATTATGCAACTTGCACTAAGAAAAAAGATGTACAATTGGCGAAATTGTTACAGAGTGGCGAGGCGTTGTACTAAGAAATACTTTCACAAAAACATAATATTTGCCGTTAAAAGTAGTTTTACTATTTTCTATCTTATCTATTTTGAAGTTTGACGGTTTCAGTATGCTAAAATCTTACAATGTTTTAGTGCATAAGCAGTCAAAAATACGAAATCTCACTCAGTCAAGAGATGACATTTTTATAGAATAACTAGTATGAGGTTTAAAAGAAAAAAAATCGGAAAGATGATTGTTAATTTAAAACAGTTAAAACTTCAAAATACGTATAGCTTTTCACTCTTTTCTCGCGCTCATGTTTAAACCGAATCGCAAGAAATTTTTATAGTGCATATTTAACTGATTAAGGAATATATCACACTGTTTTTTATTTGCTTTTGATGAGTAGTTTCAGAGTTATGAGTCTTCAAACACAGACTTAAAACTACTATTAATTATTACCTTATTAATAGCTTACCTCAAACACAGTTTAACTATACACCAAAGCACACGATAAATATATAACCAATAAATACAAACATCACTTTTCCGCCATTCCTGTGACCATATACAGAAGAAAACGATTAGTTAAAAACATGGCATTAAATTGATTTGATATCTAATAATCCGAGAAACATGGAATTGCTTTCAGACAGTAACTGCAATTCGTAGCTATCCTAATGTCTGTGTTCCTTTGTTGTATCTGTATGTACGTTAGGTCCCTCCGTGCGTCATCGTTTTCTTTCAAAACAAACTTAAAAGAACAAAATTGCTTCAATGTATGCGCGATCATGAGGTAGCGTTCTACGTAATTTTCACACCTCACACCCCTGTTTTCGAACCCCCTGCAGCGTCGGTCACCGTGTTCGTCCACAGTTTTGCTAATTAATAAACACGAGCCCTGCGAGCTAATTTCGAACTACATGGCGCCTACTAGTATTACAACGAATGCACAGTCGGTAATTAGTTGATTTGTATATGTTTGCCCGTGTGTCATTTCAAGCACCATGTGAGCAAGCAGTTTTACAGCAAACACGAGTTAACTGTATCTACCATTTTGTGGGTACGCTGTCGTAAGCATTTGCTAGCTTTGTATAAATACAGAATTGTTGGAATGATAATACAGAGTGTTTTGGAAATAACCGGCTAACCTTGAAAGACTGCTCAAGAATGTAATAAACATGTTTTTTAATATATCGTATGGTCTAAGTTAACGGATTCTTGGGAAAATTAATAAAGAAAAACGGAGTCCTACCCAGTTCAGCGCAAGAAAATCCTCAACATCCTGCCGCAGTTGTGCTGCAAATGAGGACAACAACGCCGCCGCACAGTGGTCAATTTTGAACCTGTAGCTGGACAAACTTATTTTGTTTATCTAATGCACAAAATTGTTAAAAGAATAGTTAAAAATAAACAAAAATATGCGGAAAGATTGTTAAAAAATCTAAACCTTAAGGGGGTTGTTTCTGTGTGAATATGACATTATTATGCCTAGAAAAACACGATAAAGAGCTAAAAAATATCAAGTACCAATGGAGTGGTTTTTCAAGGGGTGCAAAATAAATTTGGTTTTAAAATTCTGGTTTTATTATTCCTACAAATACGCGAAAAATGGGAAAAAAGTTAGTGAATGTAATAATATTGTAGCTGGGAATACACGAAAAAAGGACAACAAAATATGCAAGTACCTATCAGCGGGGTGGTTGTTGAGGGAGTTGGTTTTAAAATTCTGAAACACTGTGAATATAATAATATGTAGTATACCGACTTATAGATATGATAGTAGTGTATGTACTTGTATAATTTGAATAATGATCAGAATACCCATGTATGTACAATAAACTGGGTAATTAAATATAGGGAACCACTATTCTAGGGACTTTCTATTTTGGTAAAATAAGAAAACTAGGGTGTAAGTTTAAAGTTATAGGTTAAAAACGTCGTACAGATTTGGTTTAGGGTTGCTTATGGTTCCAACGTTGAAATAAACATAGAGAAAGTAGGTCAGAATATTTGGCTTGAAATAAATACAGAAATTAAATGAACCCAAGCACACTACAGCTACCGAATTCTGGTAACTGCACTCAGCTTGTTCAGAATGCTAAATTATAACATACATAGGTCGTGTGTGGTAATGCATAGGTATCTTCAAATTTATGTCATTATATGCGCTAAATAAAATTCTTATTGTAGATAAGCCAACGAACAGTTAACTACGATGATATGAACATAATGGAGTTAACGCCACCGTAAGCGAGAAGCACCAGACTAGCGGGATACCGATATTTCCGGCGGCGTTGTTTTGTCACCACACTGTAAAAACAAATTATGTAAAATTAGTATAAAAGTTGCGGTAAACTGGTAACTCCTATGTTTTATGGTATTATTACACTCCAAGCGTATTTTTACATTCGCAACTGAAAAATTACGATCGCTATGTAAAAATATTTACTATATATTTACAGTAATTTTTCGTAATAAAACGTATTATTACTACAAAAGTGCTTATTTTTTACCATATATACAGTATTTTTCCAATTGAAAACTAGTATTCCATACTAATTTACGTAATCTTTTACATAATATTTACAGTTATTTTACATTTGATTGTATTATACAGGATGTTTTTGATATTTTGAAATCGTATAAAAAAAGTTCCTATAAACATGGGTCTGCAAGTCAACCGTCTTTTAAAACCACACAAATCTCATACCAAATGTCGGTAGGTGTCCCTGGATTATGAAAGCTATGGAAAAAGAAAATCGCTTATATTTAATAAACGGTTGCTTGTTGGACCGATGTGTTTAGGGCCATTTTTGTTCTGCGATGCTGATATATCTATGTTCTACAACACTATGTATATGCTTGTTAAGAATTGAAACAAAACATTTTTTAAATATGTATTTATTGATACATTTATTTAAACAAAATATAAAACATTTGAGAAACATAATCTTCTCTAAACTCAAAAATTATTCTTAAAATAAATAAAATAAACAAACTTCTCCGTTAACAACTTCAAACACTAACACACATTCCCACTTATTACCAAAATAAAAAGAAAACTGATAGCGAATGGAAAAAATGTCGCTTCTCAAATATTCAGGAAATAACAATAATAAATAATTAAACCTCTGTATATCTAAGTTTACTTAGAAAATTTTAAACTCTCCTCTTGGAGGTAATGTTGTCTGGACTTTTCAACCCAGTTTCTGGATCTATTTAAAAAAATACATCTGTATTACCTCTAGTGTTAATGAGGCTTCTTTGTAACTTTTGTTGTGGTCTCTCCGCTGCCCTCTTGCATAGCAACCGGAAAGCAATGAAGTTGTAATTAATATCAATTTTTTAAGTAAACTAAAGGCCGACATTTTTACCTCCCATAAAGTGCTTGATAGCTATTTAGTTAAGCTATCAGGCACTTAACGAGAGATGAAAATACCGGCCCTAAAAGCCTTTTCTGAAACAGTGTTAAAACATTGTTTTTTTTTTTTGCGAATTCCCAACTTTATTATTAGAGTTTAATTACTTAATTGAGAATTTATGGATTTGAAGAGCGGGCTCGGTATATTTCTTTATTTAAATGCACTGATGCAATGCCATCTGGAGTTGTGGCTGACTAACTGAGTTTCCTCTCGGAATTAAGTTTGGTGGTAATTCGCTTATCGTTCGAATGTCACTAGGTGACGCCAGCATCGTCATTGGTTATTTCCTGTGCAAAGTGGCCTGTGGCAAAACAGCGGAGCAATGATTTCCTGTCCAACTTCCTGCCATTGCCCGAGCTGCGTTTGCATTTTTTTGCAAAATTCGGATTATTTCTCATCTGAAGTTAAAATGGGGTTAATGTTATTGCGGCCTGTTCAATACTATTAAATAGCTGTTTCCCCTCAATTTTCCCCGCAGTCCAAGAAAAATGTTCATATTTGGATCTCGTACCCTTTTGGCTTGTCGGTACACTTCAAAAACAACAATGTGGCCGAATTTCCGCCATCAGGTTGAATGGTGCTGTTTGGTAGTTATTGAGATGAACTCAACTTTGTAAGTTTGTATTATTGTATAATGTGCTTTGACAGACTATTCAATAAACTTATTATTATTATTATTAATTTAGCCGAATCACTATTAGTAGAGCTCTGAGAGAGATAGACCCGTGTATCTATATATCTGAGAGAGATATATTATATTCTCAATAATAGTGATTCGACCAAACCGTAATGATTCTAAAGTAATCATGGACCAATATGGAAGATCAAGTGGCTTTTTAGGAAAGACAATGGGGAATCCAATAGTGCCGACCAGACGAGGGAAAATAGACCGCCCTTACCTTAGCAGAAAAACAATATCGATCTAGTTTTTGTTATCTTAGCCAGATTGCCATTCTCGTTCCGTTCTAACAGATTTTTAAGCCAACCACCCATCCTTAATGGTGGACGTTAAACTTTAGTACGACGTAA
This sequence comes from Aphodius sticticus, assembly GCA_963966075.1. Taxonomy (NCBI): domain Eukaryota; kingdom Metazoa; phylum Arthropoda; class Insecta; order Coleoptera; family Scarabaeidae; genus Aphodius; species Aphodius sticticus. Next base: position 22,793,078 of record OZ014513.1, on the reverse strand, counting down.
AAACCGAATGGGCATCTATGTGTAGAATTTGCCCCATAATATATCCGAAAAATTTCATATCATGGTATTTTTTTCTGGTTAAAGATAGCATAACCCGATTACGGAAACGTGATGTTATTATCATTATCATGTGATTGATTTTACGTTTTGAAGCAATTTAATATAAAAGCATAACCGCATTTGTTTTATTATCACGCCAAGACAAAAAAATCATACATCAACAATCCGAAAAACTCATTTTTTAATAAATCTGCATTCCTCAAAAACCAAATGATGGTGAACACAAAAAAGCATAAACCATCAAGTATATTATTTAAATACTATGGTTAGGTACTGTTTTCTGGAACATTTGTAGAAAACAAGGGCTTGAAATTTCTTTTACGATGATACCAAAGTAGTTTCAAATCTCGGAATCAAAATAGTAATTCAGAGTACAAATGATATTGAAATCAAACAGTATCGTATCACAATTTTATTGTTCAAATAAACCAATAATTGGAATTTTTACGTTGATAGTATTCAAACACAGTGCGAAACAATATTTCTATTAAAACTATATTTATTTTTATACAGAATATTAAATAATCAATAGAAAATGTCTATTGAAAAATCTTTCCATGTGTAGTAGGAACTAATATAATAGTATTGGCCTGGGATATTAGTTGCTCAGAAAATACGTTGCTATTGATTTTGATGTTGATAAATGATATATTAGTTGTCATTGTCTGATATACTTGTGTATTGTAATCTGCGTACAATTAAAATAGTTAAACCTTCAAGAAGTTGTTTTATTGCTGTCCTGAGCACCACTACACACGTAACAAAATAAAGCAACCAGGGGTCTATTTCATAAAACTACTTTGCAACTTTTTAGTTTGCACTTTGCAACTTGCAATTTTTGAAAAGTGCAAGGTTTTCAGTGTTTCATACGTACATTTGATGAGCTTTGAAAATTTTCAAGTTTCAAGCGGTTTTGCAAATGTAATATTATTATCTCCAAAACAGTCGATTTTTACACAATAGTCTGGGAAATTGTTTGATAGATGTAGTTCAATATGTAAACAAACTAGTTGTCCTATGTCTTCATATTGATAGAACCATCCAACCTAAATAGAATTCAATGATAAATCACTTCAAACAAATTTCTAGTGGCTCAGAAGTAAGTGAGTTCTTAAGATGCCGTTTGTACACACAAATAAAGCAAAAACTCAATAACGGTAAGGAATTCAAACCAAAAACAAGACAAAATAAGACAACGTGATTGCCAAATTTAGTGGAAATAAAATACGAAATGTAAACCAATCCATACAAGGTGGAGGAGCACATAGTCGTAGGAAACAAATACAAACTAGAGGAATACAGTAAATAACAATATTAAGTTAGCAACAATAACAAAAGATGCAAACTTAAATTGTTTTACGATAATAATATACTTCTTTTATTGTTATTACGCATATTTTAACTTCACTTGTTGGTTGTTTGTTGGTTACGTTCAAATATTGTGATCGATATTTTACCCACTTTCCAATGTCCAATCGAGTTGAAATTTAGCATGTAGACAGATTTCCGGTGACAATACATTAATCAATAAATGTGTAATTGTAAAAAAAATCTAGCTTTAAAGAATAGTTAAAAAAATAAACCGTCCGATTAAAAAATACGTAAATCGTTATAATTACGTTTATTACGAAAAGCACCAATTAATAATGTTTTAGCAATTATTTTATAGTATTTACCGTATGTTTCTACACCCCGACCGATTGAATGCTATGTTAATAGTTAAATTAAAAAATGTTTAACTCATTCTATTGCTTAAAATGTTACTTTTAAATTTATATACAAATGTATGACATGTTGTGTGTGGAAGATTAACATTTCATATATTATTTGTACTGCTGGCTACATACGTAAATGGAAGTTGTTGAACCATACAAATACAGAAATAAAACATGAGGTTTTCGGTGGCTGCGTGTTCAAGGAGAGGATATATCGAAAAATATCTATCAGATTTACATAGGTATTGGTTTGAATCTAAAATGACATTGGCAGACGGCGACCCGGAGATTCGGTATACGATTTCATTACTTGTCTTTTATTGGAGAGGATGGATTCATCTCGTAAAACTCTTCGGGTCTTCTATCCATTCGAAATAATCCTGAGCATACTGAGGATAATGCTCCGAGCATCAGCACAAAAGGATGAATTACACTCCTTAGAACCATATCCTCGTATGATAATACTTTTATAGAATTCGGAGAAATGGTGTAAAGCGTATTATAGATAATAGTTTTCTGTCAAACCCTGACCCTGTATACTTAAGAAACTGTTAGGTATTCAATAAGTTAGATATGGCAATAAATAATGAAGTACCTTATAATAATTATGCTGTTAATATTCAAAATTATGAGGAATAAAATAATTTCCAGGTAATCCAAAGAAGTCGAAATATGAAGATCTTAATAACAAACAGGTGAGGCCGGGAAAGTATGGAGAATTTCACGGAGTCTACAGGGATTTCAAACTCATCCGAATCCACTTCCAATCGCACTACGCCAGTCTTCTCCATAGGACCTCAATTTCTCGCACAATGGTAAGTCCACAATTACTTATATATTTAATATTTATAAGACAATCACACAGTGTCTCTCTTTTTTGTCTGTTGACCTTTGGTCGACCTTCGATTCACCATAACGAGTCATGAAAAGAAGTTTATCAGAATCAGAAGTTAAAATTTTCGCGGTTTTTGAAAAACTCTTGTTGTTTTGGTTAGATGGTAACAAATTTCAAGAGCAGATGGTGAGAGGTATCATAAGATAGCTCTTTTAATGCCAGATAAGATTTGTCTAAACATTTTTTGTAACAAATATCACTGCTTGTTGTTCTTTTTCTGAAACTGAATATTTGCAAGATCCCTTTGCAGAGGTTGCATTTAGGCGTGGTGGAATAGTTTAGCCCTTGCTAGATAAATAATAGGTGGGAAAGTATAATAACATTTTAGTTATGACATTGTCTTATAAGCAGAAGACGCTTAACATATTAACCATCAATTGGAATCTGAATTCTTAAAACTAGGTCGGTACTTGTCTCTAATAGGCAAACCACTGATGTCCTATATTTATTTTGTCCTAAACAAGAAGCACTAACACTTCACTCACTCTGCTCTGCTATTTACACATTGCGCTGTCTCACTAGTTCGAAGGGTTTAGTTCCAAAGCTGGGCACAAAAGCGTTAATCCGTTAATCGTTAATTATCTAAGTTATATTTTTCGTTAACGAATTAACTTTTAAGTTAACTTTCAAAACCATTAACGGACTGCCTAACTTCCGCTACAATCATCATCCGTAAATTCAAGTCCGTTAAATCGGAAATATGATCAATAAATATTTTAAATACAACCGTACAGGCATTATGTGCAAGTTCGGACTTGGTTTTGTTTACATGTGTGACGTAATACTTTGTGTGACGTGGCGTCCGTATATAAAGCATGCGCGCGAGTTGTTTTGTTTTTATTTGTTTCAACTCCAACCCCTCAAACGTGATTTTTTGTATTATTCTATGCAAGATTTTAAAATTACCAAGTTACATGGAATTAGGATCAGTTCGATCAGTTCTAAATATGTAAGTGCGTGCGCTAATAGCAACAATCTAGAAATTTTTGTCTAAAACCAAAATTTGGTGACACCACTGTGTATAGACGCGAAACATAACCTATTCCGCACTTCGTTATTTGTTTGCTTTTTGTTTTATGTTTGCTATGATTTAAAAACTGTGTGTGGAAGACAGTGGCCGATACAGAAAACACTCAAGGGGGGGGGGGGGGGGCGCTAGAAGACATCTTGAGCTATCGGTGTCATCAAGTCTAGTGCAAAGCTTAAAAAACTTTTTTCATATAACAACCGTTTCCTACAATCAACCGAATAAAAACACACATACAAGACCTTGGCGGTGACATCACAATCGCTTCCTTTTCCGCTTTACCAACAAATTCGCGCCATTCTGTGCCCCCCCCCCCTGTATCCGCCACTGGTGGAAGAAAAGCGTAATCAATAATTTAATAGCAAAGCATGGAGGTTATATTTTCTACCAACCCAAAGCAACTATTGTTGTCAAAAAATAAAAATCACTGATGTTCAAGCCATGCACCGATGTAAATGGTGTGCAAATTGTCATAAAATTGCATGCGAATTTTCAAAAGTGCATTGTTGAAAGTGCAGGTTTGAACTGCATAGATATAAAAGTAGCTTAAGTTGATCTTGCAAATTTCAAATTTCTAAGGCAATTTTTACATATGCAACCGCAAGAAAGGTTCGCAGTTATTTGGGTTGCATACTCACCGGTAGATAGTCACTCAACATAACAAAAAAAAAATAAAAGTTAACGATTAACGGTTAACGTTAACTTCCGTTACATTTGTAACAAATTAACGGAATATCGGTTAACGAAGTTAACTTTGTCGTTAACGGATTAATGAATAACGAAGTTAACTTTCTGATTAACTTTGCCCAGCTTGGCTTAGTTCTTTTTAATCTTCTGACTAGATTCTTGTTGTCCAGTAGCTGCAGGGCCTGCAGCTACTGGACTGGTTGCTTATGCGATATTCATGCTCAGCGGCAAATCGTTTTTCTCTTGAATGACTTGTGTCCCACAAGTCTAAAACCAGTACAGTTCTCTGTATTTGAGGCTAAGCTCTACTCTTTTCATCTTAACGTATTCTTTTCACCTTAGCTTTGTATCCAGAGTAATACCAAAATACTTTGCAGGTTTGCATATGGAACTATGGCGTCGTTAACCTTGACATGAGGTATGTCCTCGATTATTTTGTTTGTAATGTTAATGTAGACAGATTTCAGTTCGTTGACCTATGTCTTCCATTATTTGGTCCATTGATATATTTTATTACTAGTTTGTTGCTAGAGCCGTGTCATCTGCAAAATTGGCGACTGCTTTTCCAGCTGTGGTACGTCACTTGTATATAGATAAAGAATTGGTCCCAATACACTACCCTGGGGAACCCCGGCCTTTACTTCTTTTAGTTCCGAGTATTCATCGATCTGTTTTATTCTGAATAGTCTATCTGATATATAGGTTGTTAGCAGCTCGACGTATTGTAAAGGTAGAATAGTCTTTAGTTTGTGTACGAATACTCGTGCCCAACCTTATCGAAAGCTTGTGTAACGTCAAGAAAGCTTGTTGAGCAAATAAGCCTGTCTTCTAATTAATGATCTTGTTCTAATTGAGCTTCTTCTAGATGACTGCTTTTAATTTTCAAGAAACTCATCTTTGTTCAAGGGACCCCTTTTCAAAATGTTATATGAACAAAAACGGTGCTTGCTACCGACTATTAAATGTAAGAAGAATAAATTAAATTTATATTTAAAAATTAATTTATATCCACAATTATTAAATAAGTACCTAAGTAGCATTCAGAAGTATTTAGTTTAGATTTTTTTATATAGTTTGTTATAGTTTTTATCAGACAAAGCTACAAAAACAAACTCATACTTTTCTATCAGACCGAATTTACAATTTCTGCCCTAAGAAATTGTGAATTTAGTGAATTTATTTTGGTTAGTTTTTGAGAAAACAGTGCATAAAAGAATCCAAAATCTAAATTGAAAAGTTTTGATTATTTATTTTTATTTAGATATTGTGGAACGACAAATCTTTTGTTGTTATAAATATAAATTTATTTTAATATATAAACTTACCTTTGCCATCGGTTAGCTGCCCATAAATAGATTGTTTGTAAATTATAAAAAGCAGTACAGTTGTTAATCTGATATGAATAGTGTTTGTTTTCACCATAATATAATACATATACCAATATGCCTTTATTTTTCAGCACCACGTAATTCTCAAAAAAATCCATAATAGTTGAGAGATAATAATGAGATATTCGGAAATCAGCAAAAGATATTGTATAAATGTAACCCCAGTTGTACCATCTGTGTTATATTATTAATTAAAACCCCAACTTTTTACTCAGAAAAAGTAGTTGTAAAATGACCTGTATGGGTAGAATCGACACAGTTGGAATACAGGGTATTTTATTGAAAAAAAAACATATTTTTCACGCCCCGCAACATTTCAATATGGCAAATTTTTAATCTCTCAGATAATGGACATGTCGATCACCGTATATTGAAATAGAAAAAAGTTTCAGATGAATGAATGTTGAAAGTACCTATAATTCATCGAAGTTAATATTTGCGTCTGCCTTTAATTAAAAAATCAGTGCATATATCACGAGCATTAATATTTTCTATAAGTTTTCTATTGTGAAGCGAATTCACAAAGCTATTTGCCGGTAACTTGGACGGCTCCTTTCACGGTGCGGTCGTACTCTCCTCCTGTAATATTCCCGCGATGGCTTTTAATATTCATACCACCCTTAATATCAAACAAAGGCGTCTCGGATTAGTTCCCCCAGATTATAAAGAGATCGTCCAATTGCGCCTTTGCCAACATTTTCAACAAATGTTACTCAAATATAGCGAAGTGATTTTCGAAATAGCAATTCACCATGACTTAATCTATAGCATCGAAAAAAAAGGAAATCTATGCGATATACAATTGTTTGCCAAAATTATCTGGGAAAAGTATTTGTTTTAATTAATAAACGTGGATCACCGCTTACGTCGTCATGGGAATAAATTTTGTATCGAATGGATTAACAAATATTCCGAAATAATTAAATTTGTGAAATACGTGTGCGGCGCTTTGTAAATATTACAGTTTTGGTTTTAACAGAATTTGTATATATGTATAAATATTTATTTAATATTGCATCCATATCTAGAATATTTGTTGTAACAAATTTGCGTCAAATACAATGCATAATAATTGTTTTATTGTGGACGCACCTTAAGATGATTCTTTTTTCTTTACTTGTGGTGTTGTTTACGAGGAAATCTCTACTCGTATACCACTTTCGATGGAAGAAAAAGGTAGCGAGGTGTGTAGGCAAGAATTTAATGCTTTCTGGAACCATTAAGAGTAAACTTTTTAAATTTAAAGCGGACTTTCACAGCTTGCGTCCATGTTTAACTACCCGTCGTACATTTACTTACTGAAGCGTATCGCCACGAGACGGTAGCTTTGCGGAAACCTTAAATTACCTTTAAATAATGAAAGAACCATAATTCGTATTTAACGTATCTTATATGGTATTAGGGTATTACGGCGTTATTCAAAAACATATTTTTAGAAAGAATATACGTTTGAAAGTTGAATGAGAATTACTTCTAATATAATGGGTTATTTGGCAACGTTACTTCATTTCGAACGTAGTTATGTTTCGTCATTGCGTTGACAGTTCAGGCTGACAGCCGCATTGTTCTTGCGGTTAGACTACGTAAGATCGGTGCGATGTATAAACAAAACTATAGAGCTTGTTGTGTGCCGGCGATTGATGAAATTGATGAAATTTCTGGAATTTCGTCGAAATAGATAAGTATGACAGTTTTTGGTACAATCAATAGTTTAGCTGTATGAGCAAATTCTATTTCATCGAGATCGGTCGTACTGCATTAAAACTATACCTTTTCAAGCTCAATTTGAGACGAATCAATTTCAAGTTTGGATCTAACAAATTCAATTTGAGACATTGAGATTTCAATTTGGATTTATCAATTTCAATTTGGTAGAAAACAAAATTAAATTGAAACTAAACTAATTCAATTTGAGATATTTGGTTTCAGATTGGGATCTAACAATTTCAATTTATAATTAAACAAAATGCATTTGGGATTTAACAAATTCAATTTGGCTGTAAACAAAATCAACTTAAACTTTTAGAATTTAAACTTTATAATAATGGATATGACTTTAATACGTAATAGAAGCTTTATATTTTTATAAATTACATATAAAAAAATGCATGGGAAAGGTAAGCAAGAAAACATTAATGGCAGAATTAACAAAATTACAAAGTTGGAACAAAAGTTTATTAAAATTGCATGTCTTCCTCATTTAATACGGCAGGTATAAACTTTTGGACATTGGCAATAAAGCGCGTACTATTGGCCACGGTTATTTTGACAATGTTAGTTCTTATAATTTCTTCTAAGCGCTGCAAACGAAACTCAGTTTGTATAAGGTGATTTCTTCCCTCGCCGGCTAAAATAGGTGGCATTTGCTCTCCCAAATCTTGCTTTACGCTAGACTTGACCAACTATTCTCGATAGGATTTAACATCGGGTGGTAAGGTCCTAATCTTAATATATAGTTTATTTTCTGCAAACTCTTCTTCACCAAACACTTCTTTAATGGATGTATGGCATGGTGCATTCTCGATTACCAATGCTATATTTGATTGATACAGGTGCATTGCAAGTCGAAGTGTTCGACGAACAAATTCATTTGCGTCTGGACTCCTGAACGATCCTCTTCTAATTTCATAATGAATTAATCCCATAGTTGCAATGCATCCAATTACATGTATTTTGGAACCTCGACATCCATCCGAAACAAATGAACACCTACTTCCTTTCTTTGAAACCCCTTGTGTTCTTGAGCAATATAAATTACATGTATGTTGGAACCTCGACTTTCAGCCGAAACAAATGAACACCTACTTCCTTTCTTTGAAAGCCCTTGTGTTCTTGAGCAATATAAATTAAAATTTGTTTCGTCCATATATATATATATATAACTGGAACCTTTTGCGCTTGATAATTTAACAATTCTTGAATATATGTCCGTCTTTTGCCTTTATTTTGATTAGAATTCGCCTTTTCTGGCTTATATGTTATCTCTTTCAATGAGTATAATAAACCGTCCAAATGCAAACGAATGCATTCAGTTGATACAATTATTTCGAAATTTAGCAAAATTTTTTCCCTTATTCATTTTAATGTTATTTTTCAATTTTCTTCAATGCATTGCTCTATGAACCGCAAGTGAACTTCAAGTTGATTTTGTTTACAGCCAAAGTGAATTTGTTAAATCCGAAATGAATTTTGTTTAATTATAAATTGAAATTGTTAGATCCCAATTTGAAACCAAATATCTCAAATTGAATTTGTTTAGTCTCAATTTAATTTTGTTTTGTACCAAATTGAAATTGATAAACCCCAATTGAAATCTCAATGTCTCAAATTGAATTTGTTAAATGTAAAATTAAAACTGATTCGTCTCAAATTGAGCTTGAAAAGGTATAGTAGCCAGGATGTGTCAGGTTTTTTGATTCTAATGACAGTAGGTCATTATAATAATAATAAGCTTTATTTGTCATTTGATCTGGTACAGATATCGACAATTGTCATGTACATTGTACAGTTCTCCTATATCATAATACTATAACTATTTAAAAGTTAAAACCTAGTGCGCCAAAATTTATCTTGTAACGAGAGAACAAGTTAACAAATTAAACACAATTTCTAACAACACAATGGTAGCGAGTCAAACATTGTGCTCCAACACAAATGGTAATGACGTATACATGTTCACTAAACAAGCCAAATAAACATACCAAGTAAAAGTCACATATTAAAATGGTTACAGCAATTAGTGGCGCGATGTATAAGTAAAATATTCGTCCACCGAATAGAATGCTGTAGACAGAAGGTATTCCTTAAGCCTTGTTTTAAATGAATTGATAGTAGGCGAATACAGAATGTCGTTTGGCAGCGCATTATACGCTTTGATCATCATGTAATAAGGGCCTCGCTCAAAAACTGACGAGGAGTGGCGAGGAACCGCAAATTTGTCCCCGCTCCCCGAGATTTCCGAGTTTGTCCGAAACTGATTTAAATTTGCCCTGCAATACGACAGAAGGTGGTATAGGTAGAGGCAAGGCAATGTTAGTACTTTAAATGTTTTAAAGTGTTCCCTACACGACTCAAGCATACACCTCAGAAAACGCTTCTGGAGTCTGACTAGTGTTATTAATTTGGATGATGCCAATTTAGGTATGTTAGTGTCAAACGCTAATGTTTTGACAATAACTTCTGTCAATATAAGCTGCGTTCGGATATTTATTACACTTTTTACACTCAATAACACGTAAGTGTCATTTGGACGGTGTGCCCGGTGTCAACGAAGTACAATATCCGAACGCAGCTTTAATCGACATATCTGTCTAGTTCTAGTAATTGTACTTTAATGCAGATATGGCCGATCTCGATCAAATAGGAATTCATGCAGCTAAACTATTAATTTCATATCTAGTATGATAAAGTCATGTGCCTGGCCACATCAGATTCTTTTTATGTATGTTTGGTAGGAAGAACGTTTATTTGTATGGAATAATTTCCTTTTTGAGTTATAATTTACAATTTGTGCATTATAAGGAACGAGATTTATTTAGTTCAAATAATTATTTTTGTGTTGAGCGAAAACTTATTGTATTTATTTCACTTAAGAATAGAGTATTCAATAAAGTAAATATTTTCGTATGCCAAAGAAATATGCTTTGATCCAAAAGAATAAATTCAAAATATAGTTTTTAAAAGCAAAAAGTCTTTCCTATCTGTGTATAGTGTGTATGTATGAATCAGGGTTGTCACCTTTTTGTAATTGTTCACGAGGACAGTAAGTGGGTGAAAATATTATGTCATATCCAATACCACATCATACTACCATATAAAACACAATCAAATAATAAAACAAAATGTTCTTGAAATATAAAAAAATAACAAATACTATATACATTACTGTATTAAATATGCGAAAATGATACCTTGCTGTGGTAATATCACATAAAAATAAAATTTAGGTATATTCTCAAAAACTACCATGTAATCCGAACTTTCGCTTTAAACTCGTCGACTTTTGTGGTGGTTAGCCCGGAATTGTTGAATTTTGTTTCTCGCTTAATTTTTGTAAGTGCAATTTTAAGCGAAATTTGGCATTGCTGTAATTAAGATAAGACGTAGCAGGTCGGAGAAATCGTCAAATATTAAATCTTACCGAAATGTTCAAAATATGTGTAGGTTAGGTTAGGTAGCACAATTTCATCCTACACAGATAGAAAACTTTGTGTAATTCTAATAAATATGCATTGAAATATGCAATATGCATCAAAGAAATCTGGTGTTCCAATAGAGGCAACGAAATATTTATTTGCGGATAAAAACGCACTTGTTTGAAATATTTGCATGGTAGAAAGAGTGTTTATTTGTGTCAAACAACTCATGTTTTCAGTTAAAATTTACACTTTGTATATTATAACTAACGAGATTTATTTAGTTAAAATAATTATGATAGTGTTGAGTGAACGAACTAAAATTTTTGAAATTCACGAAATTATTGGTTGTGTTAAAATGCGATATTTTAAGGTTGCGATAAGTGGTTCCTTGATTAAAGAAGTTATTGACCTATTATTGACTAGACCTTTTCGAAGGGTACAGTAGAGAAAAATCTCCACGTGTGACCGCCTTTTCGGACGTCGCACATCCTCGACCTGTGGTTTGTTTCCCCCAGACCTACACATAGTCATTGTTAGGGTCGCAAAGTATACGCTGATTCGGAGTCGGAACTTGAACCTGCATGCACTGTGCACTATACTGCCGATCACACAGCCTTTTTGACAATTTAGCCAGATCCATGACATCAAATGAGGGATAGGCTTTCACCGGTCTACTATTTATACTCAAGATAAAGCCAAACTGCGAGGAGAGTGTTTACAGCGCTTTCTAACAATACAGTTGCATGAGGTATTCACAGTGAAAATATATTCATTTGGAACAAAATATGATTTACTTGGCGGATGTAACCCTATTTCTAAGCCAAAGCAAAAATATTTCTTTGAAGGAAATACACCTCTTCTTGTATACAAATATAAATATTTGAATTCAATAGATCTTAGATTTCTTTGGTGTCTTTTTAAATCAAAACAAAAATATTACTTTAAAGGAAAGTTATTTTTTTTTAATCCAAATATATGTATTCGACTTAAATAAATATTGCAAATAAATTAATCTCTACAAGCAAATAAACTAGAATATACAATTAAGTAAATATTGTTGGCGTCAAAGAGATATGTTTTGATCCAAAAGAATAAATTCAAAAGAATATATTTCTTGAAAACAAGAAAGCTGTGTACACGAGGACAAATGGTATCACGCCGAGGATACGATAACTAATGATTCGTGCGATGACAATCCTCGTGAAACGAGGACAGGTGGCAACCCTGGTATGAATGTATGTACAATGTACATGCATTTAACTATTTATTCAAGGCAGTTTTGGTATTGAAAAATATTCAAAATGACCACCCATGGTAGCTGGTTAAAGAAAAACTCATTCTTTACGGTGGGCAACCCTGCGGCTAGACAGTAAATCTGAAACAAACCAGTTAAACGATATTTTAAAGCTGAGATACAAAGCTACCACTTTAGCAGTTTAGCTGGAGTTACTATTTGAAAAATATTCCAATATGAACAATTCTTACTCTGGTTAAAATATTCAACTGCCAAATTTTGTTCACACTTTCAAATATTCAAGGCAAATCATAACCATATTTTAGTCGCGGAGAATCGACATTACCGAAACGACATCCGAGAGCTGATCAGTAATTTAATACGGGCACCCTCGCCCTATTTGAGACGAATCGCATCGGGGCGTCTTAAATTCCATCGAAAACGGAAGCAGGTTCATATTTTATACGAAATCGAACGCGTTCGCGCGTGTTCTTACATCGGAACTGCGGAAAGCATGGTAAATCGACGGTGAAAAGAGAGCACAGTCGATCTTTGAAAAGACCTACAGACTGTAACCTGAACTACATATTTGTAGATATTGTCTTACAACTTTGTCGGACTAGTAGGTAGATGATGTTAAAAAAATGAATATGTACGTTATGCAGTAATCAGTTGACGACGTATTAACTGTTTAACATTTAAAAATGGAAAATGCAATGCTAACCTTAACATTGCTCTGCATAAAATCTAAAAACCTAAACTAGTTCTGGTATTTGTTATCTGACAAAATTTTTAGAACAAATCTGCGAATTTTAGACAAAACTATTGCAATTTTTGAAGAAAATGTATAGTTCTTGGACACACCTATTCTTTTGTATGGGTTTCATAAAAAAATCCATTATAAATCGTTACGGCTGTGTTTTTCGCTATTTTCTCCGCAGTTGAATTACTAAACCTTCGTAACGTTTGTGTTCAATTGTCATACGTACCTGAAAGTAGTTTTTGCTGAACATGTATACCAATAGCTGGCTTTCTACCTATAATTGTCTATTTTCTGGACAAAAGGTGCTATAATAGCCTTACAACAATTTTTCTGAAGGCGATATAATTCCTGCTAACTCCTTCTCTTAATATTATGTAACTTAACAAATCGTTAAGGGGAATCCTCTTATTACGATTACTTCTGACTATGCACTTCTGCACGATGACGTCTTGTCAAATCGGATGCAAAGGGCCCTGCGATTAATTAACAACTGATGCTCTGATAAAGGACTCGCCGTTAACCTAAACAAAACCACAATAATTCCATTCACAAAAAGGAGGAAGCTTCACTTAGAAGCACCCACTATGAAAGAGACGATCATTAACTTTTCAACAGAGGTCAAATACCTGGGGGTCACCCTGAACCACAAACTCAGCTGGAAGGCCCACATTGACAGGACCATAACTAGAGCCACCAGGGCGACATGGTCATGTAACAAACTGTTCGGTAGAAGTTGAGGCCTGGCCCCGAGGATCACCTACGGATCAATTGTCCGGTGGAACAAGACATCAGAAAAGGCAACCCAGACAAAACTGACAAAGATACAACGGCTTATATGTTTGGGCATTACAGGGGCAATGCGAACATGCCCTACTGGCGCAATGGAGGCAATGCTAAACCTCCCACCTCTGCACATGCATGTTAAAAGAGACGCTGCTCTCGACGCCATAAGATAATCCAGGCACAGAACCTTAAGGCAAACCAGGCCTACGGTCACTTAAGCATTGCCAACACGATATCTGGCAATACCGTGGAAATGCCAAAGGACATGATATGACCTGTCTACGCCTTTGATGGGGCAGTAGAAGTGGTAATTGATGACCGCGCGAATGCACCTCAGAGGCTCAGACAGATCAGCGACTCCGCATCACTGTGGTTCACAGACGGATCCAAAACCAAGGAGGGTGTTGGGGTCGGCATTAGTGGACCTGATTTCGCCCTATCCAAAGCCATGGGCCATTCTCCAACCATCTTATAGGCGGAAGTTCACGCAATTGACTTATGTGCCCAGGAATGTTCCCATAGGAACTTACAAAGGGCAACCATCTACGTATGCTCAGACAGTCAGGCGCCATTGAAAGCGCTGCAATCAAAAGCCCACAAATCCAAAACTGTCTGGGACTGCAAAATTTCCCTGGAAAAACTAGCAGAAGAGAACAAGGTGTCGCTGATGTGGGTTCCAGGACATTCAGGGATCGAAGGCAACGAACAAGCCGACATCCTAGCCAGAGAAGGCACTAAGACTCCCTTTTACGGTCCTGAACCCTGTTGAAGTATCACAAAGAGCCACATCAGGAAGGTGGTACAAAACTGGGAAGATAAAGCTAAACGAGCTTACTGGGAAACATCAACATCCTGGCATGAGGCAAGCTAGGGCTACCATAACCTTCTCCGCCTCCAAGTCCAGACAGTATCTCCAGTTACAAAAAACAGATCTTCGACTGATTACAGGTCTCCTTACAGGACATTGTCCACTGAGATATCATCTCACGAAGATTTGACGGAGAAACAATGCAGACTGTAGATTCTGCGGGGGGTCCCCCGAGACAGCGGTACACCCCTTGTGCGAATGTGACTCTCTAATGTGCACAAGACATAACCATTTGGGAGCCGCCATCATTGAACCAGCAGACCTGGCACAACTTACTCCTCGAACAATAACGGACGTGCAACTCAATATCGAAGGACTGTAATGTATGAGGAAAATACAAAAGATCTTTTAGGTCAAAGTATAACGAAAGGCACAGATGCCAAACGACCCAACTCTACCATACCATACCATACCATACCATACTTCTAACTAAAGCGGCTAACATTTCCGGGTGAAATTTAAAACTGTATCCGTATCCTTGTGAAAGAGTAGTGGCTCTGTTGAGATTTATGCCGTAATGTATCAGAAATACTAATTCGGGTCGTGAGGGGGCGCTCCGTGCGGGGAGTAATTAAGTTAGCCCTGCGACCTCTCCAGCTACCGTTTCAAATGAAAAATTCAACACGTATTCCCTGCTTTATTAAATGAGCTAACGCCGCCGCAGCACGATGGATGATGCCGCCTTTACGTTAGCTTTTTTGTCCGCGATATGCATGAGTTTGCCATCATACGATTTACTATTTACCAGTGGCGGCTGGTAAATAGAAAAGAAAAATGGGGGTTGGAACTTTCAGGTACACTCTTGGAATTAAGTAAGTTCTATAAATATTTTAGCAGTGTGTCGATGATACATCCAAGTACAAGTTTTTTGTTATTCTGGTCGACCGCTCGGCCGCTAAGTGCAAAAAAAAGTCCGTTTACGCTTCAACTCGTATATCGGAAATTTATTATTTGCGAAACCTTGTTCGAATGCTTTGAATTGGTTTATAATGATTTATATGTTTCTATTTATTAGCTTAATGTGTAATTAATTAATGTAAATTCCTACATTGCAATGTAATTGTGTTTTTATTAAATATGACGTTAATTTTATATTAATAAACATAAAAGTTTTCGATTACATGAAATGAAAATCTCATTTCAAGATATTGCATACAACACAACTAATTATACTTACAACCTTATTGCATCTAATAGCTTTTTTTGTGTTAATAAATACAAAAATCAATTTGTTGTTGTCAATATTTTTACTTTTCAGGTTATTTCAGAACTGACATATGTATTAAAATTTCTTTACAAAATAGAAATAAATTAAAATTAAATTGCTTTAAATTTGTCTTTATGGTAATTTGTTAATTGTAATTTACTGGTGTTTTCGAGATATTTAGCTTCAACGATATTTTGTGTTTAACTCAATAAACAGAAAGGAGTATGTATTTTGTATAGCATGAATGTATCATTACTATTTTTTTATATTATTATTTTGTATTTACTTTACAGCAATATGTTTCAATTATCTGACAACTGAAAATAATGACAATTATGTATATCACTAATTGACAAAAATTTTTGGAAGCAAGCTCTAAATTTTCGACGAATTTTGATGGAACGTCAATATGTTATAGTTATTATTAAAATAAAAATAAACCAAAATATACGACCATCTAAAAGAACATTTATACAACATAAGAATTATTTCATCAAATTTGACCTGGGATGAGTATAAATTGTGTTGGTAACGGGTGTATAATTTCCCAAAAGGAGACGCTTCAGAAAGAAAAGTTGTTGGTTTCTCTTACGTATAGCTTTTATTGAATATTAATTACTCACAATCATATGCAATAAAAGCTATACGTAAGAGTCACCAACAACTTGACGATTTGAACCAGGGACCTTTGCGTCGATAGCACAATGCTCTCCCATCTGAGCTATTGACATTGTGCTAGCGACGCAAAGGGCCTTGGTTCAAATCCAGGTTGTGGCTGTAACTTTTGATATATTTAAAATTTACATCCCGCCTGTATGTTACCATATTATTAACTTATAATATTACTTTGACAAAGTATGTCGTTAAACATTTTCAGTTATAGTTTATATTGTTTGGAAATTAAAAAGACCTTCATTTTTAATGTATATGCATTTTAGCTAACCTTACAGTACATAATTCATAAGTCAAAATGTTATTTTTAACTTATCGTTGTTAATGCACGCCTCTTAATTTATTTAGAAAATAAATTTAGAAATAAAATTTCCAATAATGTTCCAGCTAATATATAGTAAATGAAAAATGTGTGCTTATTGAACTGGAACTATATTATAATAAAACTTCTGTAGAGCTCTTTGAAATATTAACAAAAAAAAATTCATTAGTTATCAAACAATGCAAAACCAAAAATGAAACAATAAATACATATTGCAACAATAAAAAATTATTAATTATAAGTAAAATTTTAATAATTTGTCTAAACAAATGAACAAAAGAAAATACCAAAATGTTTTGTTTTTTTTTCGAGAAAGTAGAAAGTAATATGTTTCATATGGTCTTATTGCTTTTCTCTGTTCCTTCTGAAGTTGGAGCCGTTTAAAATAAGATATTGTTAATAATTCAAACGGCTGTAACTTTTTAATGAATTGAAAAAGTAATTTACTTTCTGAAAAAAATTGTTTTGCGGAAGAAACATGGGACAGCCTGTATATATTGCTATAATTTAAATTATTTTGGTTGTCAAGCATGTATTAGATTTCATGAAAGATAATTGAACATTAACTGCTGTAAAGTAAATACAGATATAAAATTTCCATTGTCCTTCATACAAAATAATGCTCGTCCTAAATGTAAAATTAAATTATGTTTAGAGAATTTATTTGCATTTAGTGAATATATTTTAATATTACAATTCTGAAATAGTCTATATTTAGTGATAATCCTTGGCATCAAGTTGATTTGCGCATTTACTTACTTACTTACTTAAGCCCGTCATCCTACTGCTGGGCAAAGGCATTTACTCGCTCTTATCGATGCAATTTAGAATGCTAAATGGTTGAGCTAATAAACTCTGCACTGAATTCATTATTTGTTTTTAATTTCGTGTAATAAGCGCTTCACGGGCAACCAAGCTATACAGCGTACGAGTGTCAAGAGTCAACTGTCTACAACCAGAATGCAATAATGCACGTCGCCAGTCGCGTAAGCATGACGTCGCTTCGCTTCTAGACACCACTGGGGGCGTAGTCCAGTAGTTCTGGTGTACAGGATACTTGGAACCATTTCAGAGTAAACGAACCAATCGACGCTGCCCAATTCGCTCGCTTGCGTGCTATAATTCAGGCGTCGATACGCAGTGTAGCGGTAGCACACGGTTGCGGCCTTGCTGCGGCCCTGGGCCGTATAGCCGACTTGCGCTTGGAATTCTCGAGAGAATGCTCGATATTTTACTAAATTATATGTTATAGATCGTTGCGTATTGACTATTACACTATTATTTACATACAATTAAACTCTTTTTGTTTCCTTGTTATTTTTGGGGGTTGCGCAAACCTGCAATCCAATGCACGAGCCGCCACTGCTATTTACTATAATCGTGGATTGGAAGTGTGTATATGGATATATTTTGGAATTACGGAGCGACTACGATGCCTTAACAGGACTATAATTGCTCGTTTACAAAACTGAATAGTCAGTTGTCGACAATTTTTTGTTAGAAAAAAGACGTATACGCAATAGAGGAATATATTACGTCGAATAAATCATAAACAGGCATCAAAAAGTCAAGATTTTCCTTTTTAACTCAAAGCGTTGTGCATGATTATGAAGGGGTTTTCCGGTCTCTGATAACGAGTCTGATGTTAAATTTGTCGTATTTTTTTACGGTACGTTTACGGCACTATACTTGGTCATATTCGTTAACTGAAAACAGGGATACCAGATAAGGTCATTACATAAACTTTTTGAAAAAATTAGTGTAAAAAAAGAAGAAAACTTATTTTACCATGTCTACCTTCAGATTCAGATTCTTCGGAAATAGCCCAAAAATATCAGAATAAGTAAGTTTTCATATGTTACGATATCTTTTTATTGTTGATCTTATCTTATTTGCATGTGAAGGACTACCCAGTCTGCGTTGCATGTTTCATTTGTACTCAAAAGCCTAATGAAAACTTGTTTATTAAGTTCAAAATTATTGATTTAATTTAAAAGAGTTTGTATTCTTATTATTGAAATAAAAAAAATATTGAATGTAATTATCTTTAATTAACATTTGAGTTTTTTTCTCAATTCTAAAATATAATTATTTTGACTATCCGTTTTTTTGTACTTGGATCTGGCTGCAAAGTTGTATTTATGAAAGAATACGACATTTTTGACCACCTGTGGTTTTAGTATAACTGGATCTGGCGTCTAAATTTGACAGTAAACCAGAAAGTATTGCCAGAAAATCAAGTTTTTCTTCAATTCTTGTACAGAAAGTCTTCTATTGAGTTTTTGTGGTCCGTAATTACAAACCTTACATTGGGTAAATTTTCAAAATTGAATTCATAGTTACACCTTCGTTTGAAACATAAAGTAACTTGTAAAGAAACAATACTCACCCACTTTTAGTCAGCGGTCTGTACATAAAATGTTTTCATGTGGTCGCTAGCCACGTTACCTCGAAACCGTCGCCGGTCCTTGGAGAAGGATTCCACCCTATAGCGGTCATTACCCAGGATGTTTCACCTTCAATGGTCCTATGAACCTCTGAACCAGCTTTCCACTTGTCAACCCCTTTACTAGAGGTGTCTTCTCCACCATCACGTTGTCACCGATTTGAAATGTTTTTGCGGGCAACCGTTTTTTTTTATCGTACTGTCCCTTCATTTTAAAAACATTGTCAGTAATGTTAACCAAAGCCTTTTTCCGTAATACCTCGATCTTTGCCTGCCGATCTACCTGTTCACTACCGCACAAATTAATGTCATGTTTAAGCGTTGGTGTGCACCCGTAAAGCAATTCGGATGGTGCTACCTTTGTTGTAGAGTTTATAGTACCGTTTATTTCTCGTTGCACATCCGATATTTTGTCTTCCCAAGCACTGTGATCGTCACCGATTGACGCTATCATTGCACTTAATATTGTAGAGTTGAATCTTTTGGTTTATTATGTATCAGCCCCTGGCTTGCTTTGAAGTCAATGTCAATCAAAAATTGAAGCAGTTGTTTTGTGCTTTTGCAGCCAGCAGCATGTGCACTGGATTGTAATAACTCAGCAGCATGTGCACTGGATTGTAATAACAGTTCATTTGCGATGCGTTTTACTGCGTAGTCAGTATCAAGGTCGCATGCACCACACAAAATACACAATAGACGTATTTTAGGTCCAAAATCGCACTTCTGATTTATTAGGCTCACTTCGGCAATCACTTCAATACAAACTCAAGTACCACTGAGAACATATTTATTACCACAAAGGAAATACAGTCGATCCATGAACGACAAACAAAATAACACGTGCTGTCGGTCGGTAGGTCGTGGCTCTAATAATCCCTGCGTGAGCAATCACGACAACCCGCGCCCTCTTCCAGAAATTGTCCTAACACTACATCCAACAAAACAGTGATGGGCCATCTATGCAAAAACAGCGATTTTGTCGATCAATCAACAATCGATGTCGACGGAGTGTGCTAAAACTTTACATAACTATAATTGAAAAAAGTATTGGTTGTTATGGTTCAATAAGCATTCACATGCAATTTTATTTTTCTAATTTATCTAATAAGACTAGCTAGGTAATCAATACTAACAAGAAAGGCATGTATGTTATCAGATTCCTCGTATTGTTCGCGATGTTGTGCAAAACATCTACGTTGACAACCATGTTTAAGTATATATCTACACATCGACAGTAAAAGCGAGAACTATTATCGAAGCAAAAATTTATGAACATTGCCCATCACTAGAACAAAGCAATTTACCGTGAATGTGCGTTTCATCCTATGCTGTAACTGCGTCGAACTCCGATAATAACGTCGGTATTATGGAATGTGCAATTTAGTTTACTTGACCCGATGTGATGCGATGTTTCAGGGTATTGGGTTTTAGGTTAAGGTCATTACGTAAACGTACCATGCAGCTTCGTTGATTAGCATACCATGTTGGGCATTTAATAATCGGCTTATTCGAATCTCATAATCGCCTAATAGCAAATACGCTACCGGTCACACAAATAATAAACTTACCGTTACGTTGGACGTTTTAGCAAAGTGATAGCCAAGTAACAAGATAATTTGCAATTTAGCAGCAAACCGAGATGCTAATCCTTGAGAATTAAAGATCATACGTGTTGGTGGAAAGTTCCTAACGACATTTTGGCAAGCTTTAGTATGAGACTTTTGGCGTCAATAACTTACTTGTTGTTTAGTAGTATTTAGTATGTGTATTATTTTTTCAGAAATAGTAATGAGCTGAGTGTTAACAGCTACTGTTCTTGCGTATTAACTTTTTTATTATCTTTTATGAAGTATACATTGAGTGCGCAAAGTATGGACTTGGACACGTCGATTTTTATTTCAAACCACACACATTTATAACAAATTTAATGAAACAACAAAAAATATTTGTAAACAAACTTTCAGGTAAGTTTTAAACTGTCATCTTCAGCACATAATCTACAAAAAAGGTACAATAAAAAATCACAAGAAAAACCAACTGGTAGAAGCAAACCTACAGTCAAATCCGAAGCACAAACCGAACAAGCATCGGGAAAATCACTGCAAAGTATGCAGCAATTGGAGGCAAAACCAAACGGAGACAAACAGAAACGTGTCTAAATTAGCGGAAATATAAAAGTGTTTTGTCCAGGTTAAGGAATATAAATAATAGATATAGAACTTACATGGATAGGTTAAAATATCATTCCAGAGAATGTTATCAGTAAAACGGACCAGTCAAAAGTTAAAATATCAAGCAATTATCTCCAAAATCCAAACTTGAAATTCGGAAAATGTCGAATGAGTATACATCGTTCATATGGGCGGTTCGAACAAGACAGAGCGACTTTTATAATATACATTATATAACTACTTTAATTGCTGCATATCTTTGCAGTAACTTTCCCGATGCTTGTTCCGTTTGTGCTTCGGATTTGACTGTAGATTTGCTTCTACCAGTTGGTTTTTCTTGTGATTTTTGATTGTACCTTTTTTGTAGATTATGTGCTGAAGATGACCGTTTAAAACTGTCGAAACATGTCCACATAGTATATTTAATAAACAATTGCAAAGATATAAGAAGCTATTTTTCTACAATAGCCATTTACTTTGCACAATGGGCTCAAACCAACAAAGTCTATGGTTCACTATATTTTGAGGTTTCCGGAAAGCCTTTAAGTTTTTAGAAAACCTTATGCAAAGCTTCGTACTCGTATTCAGGGCAACTAATTCTATTCAAAACGCAATTTCATATTTCCTTCAGAATATCCCTGTTACTCAGATTTATCAAAATTTAGAATTTTCAGTTGTGCTTTCCTTAAAAGTTTCTAAAATGGGATTGCCAATTAAAAAAAAAATGATGTTGTCATAAGCCAGAAACAATTGAAAATTGATTTTTACATAAAAATTTATATTTTGATTATTAAAATTCAACGTGTTCGAGAATTTTGTAAAACAAACCCTCAAAGATTTTCTAATGTTTCCATACTGTACGCGCTCACTGTATACAAAACAATAAGAATAAAAATTAACAACCACGAAAATATTAAACACCGTTGGCCAAATACTCAAATGGTTTAAATTCAAAATACTAAAAAAATAAAATATAGTAGCGGCAAAAAACGGTTTATATTTGAATAGAACCAGTTGGAGACCAGCTGCTTTATTGATTAGATATGCAAAGATTTATACTATAAGTTATTATGGTAATTATTATTATGTTTTTGCATCTTTTAATCGATGAGAAATTTGCTCATCCAATTATGTTACTCAAAAGCTATTTGGCCAAAATTGGAGTATTTTCGTCCTAGGCTGACATTATATGAAGGAATGGTTTATAGGAATTCGCAAACAACAGAAACTGTTTATGTTTTTCGAAGATTATTTTATATTTTATTGCAAAAATAATAAAATGCTAAAGGTGATTTATTAATTCCAATATAAAGTAGTTTAGTTTTAGCCATTTTTTCATTGATGACTCACTTTAATCAAGTAAGTATTCTGTTTATCAAAACGTTGTCTCAAAAGTACCAAATAGTCCAGTCAAATCGTTTCCGAGGGTGCCTGTACCAGGAAAAAATTTAGAAATTTTTCGCGAAAAAGTTATGAAGCTATACACTTTTCGAGGTAGACCATCTTATGCAAAAATAAAGTACATTAAATTTCCTATAAGAGTACCCCTGAAATGCATTTTTGGTTCAACTGATTGCCCGCTAGTTCGTTCTGAAAAACAGCCGAATTTTCCTACTTTGTGTAAACCCCAGTTTTCGAGTTAGTTAAAAAAAGGCTAGGATTGTGTTAAAACTACATTAGCTTCCCTACAAATTTCACATCTAAGTAATTTATTTTTGCCAAACCGTTTAGCCGCGAGAACTGGTTGATATGTTATGTCATATTAAGCTAAGCGAAGGCGCTAAGTCAAGAGCCCGAAAGTTCATGTTTATGCTTTTTTTACAAAAAAATACATAATACATTAAGTATCAATTAAAAAAAGCAAATAGACAGTTTTTTATGAATAAATAGTAATAGTAGTATAAGTACACACAGAAAAGTGATCTCTCGAACGAAGAGAGAATTACTTGGCTGAAGTAGTTGGTAGGTTCGTATATACGCGAGAGATTATTGACTTCAACCAAGAAATTTTATTTCTTGGAATAATTACTAGATTTAAGAAAGTGGTTACTCTGGTGAAGTAAGTAAACAGTCTTGAATGAAGTATATATTTTTATTCCCGGTAAATATTTTTAGCTACTTAATGTAAGAATTTTAAAGATTTGGCACAAATACGTTTTCTATTGCTAATTAATAAGATAGGTATGTTATATTTACTTACTCGTTCTAAACTGTTGCGTGCGTTACATCAAACTATTCCGTGTTGAAACGTTTATTGTACACTATAAATCACAATACACATCCCCAATAAATGACAAGGCACATCCCCTACGGGTACGTCGTTGTTGTTTGCGTACTAGAGGCTCCTATATGGCGCCAGTACAACGCGCGGGCGCGCGGGCCTTGACAAAATCACGGTGCGCATATTTATTCCAGAGAAAGGGATTACGTGAAAGAAGTGAGAATCACTTCAGTTAAATAATTGGTGGGTTATTATTCAGTAAACAATACTTACTTATATTAAATGTCTTATATTTTCTTGGATCAAGTAACTACGCACTTGGATGGATTTACTATTACTTCGTTGGAGAAGTTAACATTTTTGGGACGAAAAATTCAATTACTTCTTTCAATACAATATTGGTTCTTATAAAGAAAGAATTTATTTGTTGACAGCATTTATCTGAGAAATTATTTTACTTATATTGAGTATGTGGCATTTCTTGTATATACCTAACTTTCTACATCCAAGTAAATATGCATTTGAATCGAGTAAATAAATTCAAGAAATTAAATACTATAATCACTTTTCTGTGTGTATCTACTGAATTTTTGGTGAGGAGCTCTTGACTTAGCGGTTTCGCGTAATGTGTTTGGCCAAAATAACTGATTAAGTTATCCAATTTGTAGGGAATTTAATGTCGTTTTATCAGAATCTAAGCTGTTTTGTAATTACACGTGCATTACATAAGGTAGGAGAATTTGGCCTTCTTTCGGCGCGCTTTAGCGGCCAAACCTTTCAACCAAAAGATACGTTTGAACATGCTTTTGATAGGAAATTAAGTGTACTTTATTTTTTTATATAGTGGTCTACATCGAAAAGTGCATAGTTTTATAACTTTTTCGCAAAAAACTGAAGCAAAGTCGAAACTTTTTAGGTTTTTTGCAATTTCCGTTGTGAAGCCATATCCGTGGGAAGTAGCTAGAGTTGAAATTCGGATTCAGCAAACCAAAAACATATAGAATGAATGTTTTTTTCCTGGCCAAAAGACCATTGGACTGGACTAAAAGTGAAAATCAAATTTTGAAGAGCAACATACAACATAAGTTAACGATGTAATCTACCGGAAGTGATTTGGAATCCGGGCGTTGTATAATGAAAACAGAGGAATAGGCGTTGTGGATATGAAATTTGTACGGTGGATTTTTGATGTGGTATTACAGCCTTGAAAATATATAAAACTGTAGTGTTTGAGGGGTTGAGTAAATAATACGTCCGGGAAAACTTTCAACACCGTTTATTCCAACTGCACACGTTATACATCAATACCTGAATGTCGACTCGTCGTGCTCGTACAGTCTCCCAAAAGGTTTTTTTTGTGACAAACTGGTGTACATGCACAAAGCGCGCGAACACATTATATTTAAATACATCACATATATCCTCCCCCTTAAAACTAAAAATACAAAAAATAACACATAACAATCTACGTACATTTGCGAAATCGACTATCATTAAACATTTATAAATATAATCAATCAATTACTATTATCAACTACATTTCCATATCGCATTGGTTTACGTATAACTCGTTTCGGTCTGTGATTAATCAAATTATCATCATAAGAACCAGTTTCCGAATTATCCAGATGTTCATCATAACTGGGTTCAAATACACCCTCATTAATATTTGGTTGATTTGGATTATTCGAAATCACAATTGTGTTCTTATTATGTGTCGAACTCACAGGTACAACTAATGGTTGCATTCGCTTTTTAATTTGGTTCGCATGACGCTTCCAACTAGCATTAAGATACGGAATTTTTACAATATATGTACATTTTCCGATTTTTCGCTCTATAACGCCTTTAATAAAAATTACTTTATTTGTATTCCTATAATCCCTAACGTATACATGTTCATTAATTTCGAAATCTCTTATTTTCCCTCCGTAAAATTGTTTTTGCTTTGCTTGCGCTCTTATTACAGTTTCTTCTACATTACTTTTAATCTGTGGAGTTAATAAAACATCAAATTTAGTTCTTAGGGCACGCCCAAACATCAAATAAGAAGGACTGACACCTGTTGTGCTATGTGGAGCATTTCTGTATGTGAATAAAAAGTTAGCTAGAGTTCTATTTACATCAACTTTATCACTATTATAAAGGGATTTCTTCAAATTAAGCTTAACAGTCTTTACACAGTTCTCAGCAGCTCCATTTGAAGCTGGATGATACGGTGGACTGGTTAAAAATTGGATTTTGTTTAACTTTAAAAATGTTGTGTATTCTTCAGATGTAAAATAAGTTGCATTATCACTAACAATTAGATGTGGCAAACCAAATCTAGCAATTACATTTCTTAACGCTATAATTACATTTTTAGTGCTAGTGCTAGACATGGGGAAAACTTCAAGCCATTTTGTATGAGCATCCATAACAATTAAAAAATATTGTCCTAAAAACGGTCCTAAAAAATCTATATGCAACCTTGACCAAGGTTCATTTGGCCACTTCCAATTATTTAAAGGAATTTTTGGTGCTCTTTGATTATATGCTGCACAAGCCTCGCAATTACTGCTTAAATTTTCAATATCGGTGTGTAAACCCGGCCACCAAAAATATGTTCTTGCAACATTTTTCATTTTAACAATGCCTAAGTGTGAGGAATGTAATTCCTCTAACAGTTCTTTACGTAATACGTCGGGTACTACTATTCTGTGATTCCAAAAAATACAATTATTATTTATTTCAAATTCATGCCTTTTATTAAAGTAAGGTTTTAAATCTTCATCGTTACAATGCTTAGGCCAACCATTATTTATATATTCCTTTAATTTAATAAATGTTTCATTTTTTTCAGTTTCCGCAACCATTTTTTCAAAATTTATGGAAAAATCTTCCGACTTACTAAAGAAAAAACAATAATCAATTTCACTTTCTTCTGAAACATTTGGTACATCATTAATTGGCAACCTCGATAAACTATCTGCATTATTTCTCTCAGATTTAACATATTCAATTTTATATTGATACCCTGACAAAATTATTGCCCACCTACGTAATCTATTTGCTGAGCAATGAGGAATTGCTTTCTCAGGATTAAAAATAGTTACCAATGGTCGATGATCGGTAATTCGCGAAAACTGACGACCATACACATATTGATTAAATTTAGTTACGCCAAAAATTATGGCTAAAGCCTCTTTTTCAATTTGTGAAAAATTACATTCGTTTGGGGCTAATGTTCTGGATGCGTAGGCAATCGGCTTTTCTACCCCAGATGGAAATTTATGACTAAGTACGGCACCTACACCGTAAGAACTGGCATCAACAGTTAGTCGTAACTCCAAAGAAGGGTTAAAGTGTACAAGTACTTGTGACGAAATTAATAACGACTTAATTTGTTTAAATGCAGTATCACATTTTTCTGACCACTGCCAAACTTTATCCTTCTTCAATAATTCATATAATGGATGTAGCACTGTTGATAAATTTTTAATAAATTTCCCGTAATAGTTTATCATTCCCAAAAATGACTTCAACTGAGTAACATTACTTGGTGTGGGAGCCTTTTCAATTGCTGCCACCTTTGCTTTACTAGTCTTCAGACCTTCCTTGTCAATAATGTAACCCAAATATTCTACCTGGTCTTGAAAAAAACTACACTTATCTTTGCTCACTTTTAAGCCAGCTTCTCTCAAAATATTTAACACACTAAGCAATCTATCAAAATGTTCTTGAACATTTTTACCAGTGATCAAAATGTCATCAATAAACACACATACTCCGTCTAAAGCATCCAGTAGTGAATCCATAATCTTTTGAAATTTTGCTGGGGCTGAAGCAATACCGAATGCTAATCTATTGTATTGAAACAAACCCTTATGAGTGTTAATAGTCAACAGTTTACGAGATTTTTCATCTAAGCAGATTTGTTGATACGCTTGAGACAGATCAAGCTTTGTAAATTGAACTCCGCCTTGCAATTTATAAAAGAGATCCTCAATTCGAGGTAGGGGATACTTATCAATTTTAATGGCTGGGTTGACCGTGATCTTGTAATCTCCACATAGCCGAACAGAGCCGTTCCTCTTGAATACTGGCACCACAGGCGTTGCCCACTCACAGAAATCCACAGGTGTGATAATACCTAAAGACACAAGACGATTAATTTCATTTTCAACTTGCTGTTTAATAGCAAAGGGAATTTGCCTAGCTTTGCAAAACTTAGTAGTGGTTGATTCATCTTTTAACTGAATCGTAGCTAAACCTTTCGTAAATTTTCCCAAATCATCTGACAATACGTCCTTATATTTATGAAAAACTTCACCTAATTTATCATCTTTGATATAATTTAAAGGCAAAAAACTAAAATTGAATGCTCTCAAAAAATCTCTCCCAACTATTGGTGGACCTCCATTAGCAATAACGTAAAAATCTAAATGTCTAATAATATTCTTAAAATAAACTTCAACTCTAAAAAATCCTAATGGACAAACTGCTTTTCCATCATAAGCCATAAAACGCTTATTTGTTTTAACTAAAATTAAATTCAAAAACTTTTCCTTATACAATTGCTCCGATATGCAACTAACTCCAGAACCCGTATCAATTTGAAAATCAACTAAAACTTTATTCAATTTTAATGAAACTAAAAAAGATTTCATATCCGAGTTTTTCTGGTGCAGAGAATATAAAGATAACTCTTCCTTCGTGTCCAAATAATTTTGCCTATTCCCCTTAAATTTAAAATTATTCTGGTTGCAAACAACCGAAATATGGCCTCTTTTATTACATTTGTTACAAATACTATATTTATGGAAACACTTATCTTGGGTATGGTTGTTTTTTCCACACACGCTGCATCCACGCCCGGCTCGACCAACAGCGCGATCATCCTTGCCTCGCTTAGCGCCCTCTGGACCTGTCTTCCCTCGGAAATTGTCGTAATTCCTCGCTGAGGATGTTGGTCGATGACGTATGTGGTGAACCATTTCCGTCTTCACGACGGCTTGCCTGCTTGTCGTGGAAAATTTTCTTTGCGCCGCCATTTTGTTTTCAGCAATCGACATTACCTCGTCCAAAGTTGTCGATTTCTTTTCTTCAAGCATTTTCTCCAAAATTGGCCCTTGCTCGTATCCCACAATGAACTTGTCTCGTAGTACGATTTTGAGCTCTTCCCCAAATTCACATGGCACTGCCAAACTTCGCAAATGCGCCGCCCATTCCTTCGGTGACTGTGATTCACATTTCTTTGCTTCATAAAATTTCAGCCGTGCGGCAAAAATGGAGTGCTGCGAAGCACAATGCACGTCGAAGATGCTTAATAACGCGTCGTAGGGCTTGTCTTCGGGCTTTTCGGGGCTGCACAAATTAAATATCAACTTGTAGGCTTCTTCATCCAACATATTTAATACTGTAGCTTTCTTCACGTCTTCTTCTTCAATTGAATTAGCCTTGAAGTAGCTGTAAAGCCGTGCTTTATATATGGGCCATTCACTATGCCCTAACTGGAACTCGCGTAATTGCCCAATTACGCGGTATTTATTTGCGTCCCCCATTATCACTAACTTGATAATTTTTACCTCGTCGCCATATGTAGTGTTTGAGGGGTTGAGTAAATAATACGTCCGGGAAAACTTTCAACACCGTTTATTCCAACTGCACACGTTATACATCAATACCTGAATGTCGACTCGTCGTGCTCGTACAGTCTCCCAAAAGGTTTTTTTTGTGACAAACTGGTGTACATGCACAAAGCGCGCGAACACATTATATTTAAATACATCACAAAAACTAATAAACAAGTAATTAGTATATTTTAATTTTTTTTTGGTAAAAATTGTTTTTTTTATGAAGGGTTGAACATAAAACAATAGAACATATTACTTATGAGATTAGTAATTATTTATGGTTTTTGCGTGATTTGAAATCTACGATTTAGAAACAAATATTTTTTCTAAGGCACTATTGACTTATCGATTGCTGCATGTGTTTTTACGTCCTATAATAACCGCGGTTTCCTTGTCAAAATTACTCACAAGAATTGTCATTACTGGGGTATACTTGCTCCTTTAGGCCTTTTCTGAATATTTCTGTAGGAGCTTAGAAAGGTGTCCTTAAAATATATGAGGTTTTGGTAACTGACTATGAGTTATGAGATATAATATAGTACTATTTCTCGTATGAGTTATTTTAGCGTTGATTTTGTTTGGAGTTTCCTTGCTTTTCTTTTCATTGCTGTTTTGTACTGCCAAAACGTCCAAATGTTACCAAGGTATTGTTTTCAAACTCTCGGATGTTGCGCCCTACTAACAATAAAAAGTTGCATGCTCCTGCCTCATAGCTAATATAAAAAAGCAAACACTTAAACTTTGTTTGATTAATCGTGCTGGCAGCGTATAGTATCTATTGTACCGGAACAATCAACAATCAACCTCGATCCATCCTAATGCACTGTTTGCAATTAATTAACTTTAGTACGGCCCTAAAGCCGAAGGTCGCAAAATTAATTTAGCCTTTCATTATGCTAGATCGATGGTACTATACCTATAGCTTATAACTTTTTGCGCAAATAGGCGTCGTGGTTTCGGCCGTCGCAAGCCGGTAGTAATTATGTAATTGTAAACAAACGTCCCGTGCCACGTGGAACACTTAAAACGCTCGTCCTGGTTATTCGCATTAAAGAACTGCTTTAAGGGCCGGGATGCGTGACAACGGCACCTTTGTTCCCACACGGTCCAAGGACAAAAACAGGCTTTTGCAAGGCTTTATTTTCTTTGGTGTATTTCCAAACCTCACTCTTACATCGAGAGGTTTTCGGTGCGAAATATTTCTTGCTTGTTGCTGGCTACAAAATTCGCTGAGAGGTTTTATTTATAGATGTAATCAAGCGATGGTGGGTTACCTTGATGAAAAAAAAATTGTTGGTTTACTGACAGGGTAGCCCGACTTTTAAAGATAGATAGAGACAAGCACTATTTCGAACTGTTTTATTGAGTTATTTATATTGTTTAATGGTGTGTAATTGTTCCAGAAAACATTATAATCATAAGTTATAGATATTCAATATACATTTCTGGTTTTCTCAGCTCCGAAGAATATCTCAGTTTTCCCTTGCAAGTTTTTATTTAAAAATTCTCGAGATAACTGGTTTTGTTAAATCAAAATCATCATCCGATAATGGTGTGTCTATTGAGATAATATAATTCCTAATGACGTCACTATCATATTAAAATAATAAATAATAATATAAAATAGGGTGTATAAATAACGTGCACAACAAAGAAGAGTTAAATTAAACGACTGATGAGTTATGTATTGTGTTTTTATTGAATTATTTTTTGTTTCTAATAGTACTTTGTGTGCTTCTCATTTGTCAAAAAATGATCGAGAAACCAATTGCAGTGATTTTCTTGTTAAAATTTAGGCTTTACAGAATCGTTTCATTTTTATAACACTATAAATTAACACAAACATGATGAATCATATATTACGAATTAAGGTTTTTGACTTTTTTTAGCAGAGATTTTCATAGAAGCTCTTTGCTGTTTGCCCCTCGCTTTTTTCAGTACATTCCATCTACACTATACACTATACAGCAAATAAAGATTTTTGTTTGTTTATTTTTTTATGGGTATATATACGTGTGAATATGGTTGCCGTAATTTTGATGTGACATCACGTGTTAACACGAGCTTTGCTAACAGACTTGAGACTTTAGCAGTGCACACAAAATGGAGGTCATCATTTAAGTGAAGTTATTTTTGCTTCCTAATTTCGCTTTATGTGATACATCATATATATCCACTCTTTCAATATTTTTTTAATAAAGCAATAATAATAGAATATCTAGAAAATATCATTAAATTATTCTATTTAAAAGATCGTTATACCTCTTCCAGACTCTCGCGAGACATAGCGAAAGACCGCGAATCGGGAGAGTGTGGATGCCATCGCCCAAATTCGCTAACATTCGAAATGCCAGATGTCTCTACGGATGCAGATAGTCGGATAAAAATCACGCGTTCGCCGAGCGACTCGCCTCAGTTGTGCGCTCTCGTATCGATCCATTCAAACTGGATTGTTGACGAGGGGCATAGCAGCTTTTGTGTGTCCCCGAAGGTATTATTTACGGCAGGGGTCTGATTTATGACATCAAACACGTGCGGTGAAGGGGCTCTTCGAGCATCAATGCAACCCGAAATGTAGGTAACGAATGGAATAAATTATTTAGTATTGAAATAAAAAGATTTCAAAATATTGAACACGATAAATTTATATGCAAATAGTTTACATTGATATTAAATTAAATATCCGATAGTATTTTTTTCTCTATTTGTGACGTCCCCATTACTATAATTTGTCATTTAAAATGGAAAATATACTAGATAATGATATTTATTTCTGTATTATTGAAGAAATGCAAATGCATATCAATAAATTAACCATCCGTATTATAAGACTACTAATGAAAATTAATATTAATAGCAATATTAAATCAATAATTAATTATAACTAAAGAATATATTATTTATCTCTTTCAAATAAATCTTATCAGTTCCAAGTTATTCCAGTCTTATTTTTCTATGATGTCTGAATCTATTGTATCGTTTTGGTACAGTTCTTTGATGCAAATTACGACTGCGATCTACATACGGCAATTACTAAGTTATTGATTGATAATATCGTTGTTACATACCAGTATACAGGGTTGGTCAAAATATCCGGAGCACCTAAATAATTGACATAAAATCAAGCATACGTTGTTTGATTTTAAACAAGCTATCGTCTAAATATATTTTTAATATACACAGTGCTTATTTTATTATGGAAACTGGCAACCTTTCCGTTTTCTAATAGAACACATACATTTACATTTTATAATTAAGATTAATTCCCTGAATTTGTTGTAAGAATCATGTTTTATACAATGCATCATTTTTTAGTTAGAAGCAATTAATCAAAACTCTTAAACTTTTGTTTTAACTAAACGCATAAAAAATAGCAGAACAACAAAATAGAAAAATAAAATTAAATGTTAATTAAATTGCAATTAAATGTTCAAAACAAATTAAAATAAATGTGTGTATGTATGTGGGAAAACAATCAGCAGTTTTAATTAATTGCTGATAACTAAAAATGATGCATTTTATGAAAAATGGTTCCTACAATAAATTCTTAGAAATAATCTTAGAATTAAAAAATTTAAAAACATAAGTACAGTATTGTTCTATTTGAAAAAGGAAATGTTACCAAATTTTGATAGCGAGTTTAAAACAAAAAAAAATGTCAAGCGCTTCTTTTTCCTAAAGTTGATACTAATATCTCAAAACTTGCGTTCTCAGTGACTATCCTTTGTTATAAAAAAATCAAAAGTTGGAGACGAAATGTATTTACTTTTAAAGGATCTGCTCTTTGACGTTGGCCAACCTACGCTATTTCTAAACTGTTTACCATAACTTAAAACTGTGTATTAAACGGTGTTCTACTTCATAATTAAATAGCTATTACTGAAAAATGTTTTGTGTATCATATTATTGTTGTATTTTGATTCTAATTCCAAAGTACAAAACTACAAATTTATTTTAATTACCGAGTAGAGCTGGACCGCCATCCGATATTTGAGGACAATCACACTTCACTTCGCAAACAAATATAAAACTGCATTTTCCTAAGACATCTTTAATTTGATTGTTATGTTAAAGTAAAAACAAAGTAAAAAAGTATATAGGTCGCTAATATTATAATATTATAAAAATATGTTTAAAAGTCTACTCACAAATTGACTGTAAGTAATTTTGGATTATTATTTGCTGTATTATATGCCTTCTAGATAAAGTAACTGAAATGGAATCCGTGTAAAGAGTCCATTGTAGCAAGGCCCGGCAAAGTGGTAGAATAGGTGAAAGATATTGCGGTATCTTGTCGACGCGCCGCTGTAAGCCGGACATAACACAAAACCGATTTCCGTTGTACATGCAAACTGGGAAAACATTTAATCTGGTCGGAACGGGCACCCGGCTACACAGAAAATCCCTTAAATCGGTTTGGGGAGCCATCTCCCTCCTACCAACAATTGTGGGAACTCCGCGAGATGTCTCTGATGTCCCCAAGCCGCACTTTTACCCCATTTCCTCCCCCAGAACCTCAAATGCCTTTATGGCGGGATGGCTCAATGTCCTGTGCCCCGCCATATGCCACAGAAACCGATAGACTTTCCCACACTTCTTTCCAACGAAGATAATAACCGATTACAATAGATCTCGATGATGCCCCGCTTGTGTTAGCGTGACAATAAAAAAGGGCCTCCGATTTTCGGTGAATAGAATAAGAAATGGGACCCAGATGATTTATGGAGTGTCGAGCTGATGCCGACACGCTAAATTAATGTTTACCATAAATTTCCAATGTAAGTATACTCGCGCTCGCGCGAATCTCATTCTGCACTTAATTTACCAAGACATCGTGTTCGTTTAGCCCAATATTTCCCAACCGCGGTCTCGGAGGGAGTTTCAGTATTCCTGAAAAATACACTAGGATCGAATGAATAATCCAACAAATCTAAAACGCTTATTAAAGAATCGAGAAGACATTATTATCAAAAATATAACAATTTTCAGTTTTTGAAGTGAAACTTCTTTTGGGAGGGTAAAAGTGGTTGCTAATGGAACGAAAATAAGCAAACGCTTTGTTGCTTCGATGTACTTTACTTTAATTATTGATAAATGCCTGTAAAATATCCGTTGGTATATGTTCTACTTTTTTGTACAATTTGTCTCTTTGGACAATTATTCACAGTATCTTTTTAAATAACGCAATATTTCTTGTCAATTTTGATAAATGTTTTAATAATGATGTCATGTTATGGTCTTACATAAGAAATTTTTCGGAGAACTTTGCATATCGATACTGAATAGTCGCAAAAAAGGTTAAAATGTCATCAAAATATGTTTTCCATTTAAAAGAAAACAAAGTCACAAAAACCTGACGTAATAACGGCCGGTTTCATAATAAAGTAAAGTGGCTTAAAACTTAATGTTGACTTTAACTTATTATATATTATAATTACATCAAACAAAGTTCTTTTGGATTAGGGTATTTATTAGTTTGCATCTTCCTTTAGAGGGGATTGAAATCGGCTATTTGGTTGACCCTGATTCTATGCAGCATATAATATGCTCATTTCAGTGGCGCACTTTGTTTGACTTTTTGGCTAGCCCACGATCCACTACACCGGTCTGCTTATGCGCAAGTGGCATCAGTGCGACCGTGGCAGTAGAAAATAAGGCATGCTTTGACGCATGATGCGATGACGTCCAAAAGACAAATCGTGGCGCGCTTTTTAAACGGTTATGGCAGTAAATAACAAACATGATTCTACAATTAAATATTGAACTTTCAACTTGGGCAATTTACGTGATATAGTATTTACTTATATTATTACGTTATTTTCTATAGTTTTATACACAATATACGTGTGTTTATTTAATATAGGTGTTAACATTGTTAATTTTTGTTCAATAATTAAATAATAAAAAAAAAGCACTTTTCCTGGTTTTGACATACTTTATGGTTTGTTTTGTACGTTCATAACAGACAATGAACTTAATCAGTTGTTAGTTAAAAATCTTATCATTTAAATATATATCTTGCTGAATATTATTGGCTTCTACTGCCAATATTTTTTAATAAGTTGACTATATTGAGGGTTTCAACTCAAAGAATAAATATATTTCTATATATATATATATATATGTTGATACGCCCCTTTGACTTGAGGCAACCAATATATAATATATATAATATATAGTACTAGTACGTTTGTTTCTCAATAATTATGGAAACTTCATTTTAAAGATATTGCATAATTGAAAGGAGTAAAGGTAAAATAAACTACTTTATTATTTTACAAATTTCTTTAATTTATTTTTTCTTTTCATATTATTTTGGCTTATTTTTCTATTTAATTCTCTAAGTCTAATGTATGTGATCACTCTAGCCATTTTTTTGATAACTTCTTTTGGTAAATTAGATGATTTCTGAACTCGTTCTGTTACTGTTCTAAAAATGTATGGGTCCTTTGTTAAACCATTTCCATGCAACTTATTAAATTCTTCCACTACCTTCTTTCCCAATGTTATAAGTTCATCATTTGGATATAACAACTGTCCTTTTGACAGTGTATGTGTCCATGAAAATTCTTCATTATTAATTTCCATTGTTGTCTTGTCCTGGTATAATACATACTTATGTTAGGTTAGAATTTATTGTTGTTGATATATTTCATATATTTACCTGGTAATAACGAAAAAACGGAAAATATTGGGCCACCCAAATATTGTACTTTATAGTTAAGAACTACTAACAAACTATTACTAACTTATTTCTCCTATAAAAAACTTACATTTTAAAGGTTAGGATTTATTGTTGTTGATATATTTCATATATTTACCTGGTAATAACCATAAACACTTAATAATAACTGGTAATAACGAACAAAACAAAAAAAGTAGAAAAAAGAAAGGAATTGACCACATAAACAAAGCTCTGAACAATTTTAAAATGTTTGTAAATAAACCGATGACGTGAGCGATGACGTGCAAAAGACAATGCGCTCAACAGTATAGAATTGGTTCTCGCTTTGAGCATGCCTTATTTTCTACTGCCACGAGTGCGACAAGGAAGCGGAAGTAGCGTTAATATGGCGTAAATTTCATGGCTGCCTTAGTGGCCAATTGCTGGTGTCACGGTTCTAATGACATTTATGCGCTAACGTCATTGCGAGAAGTAGCGTTCGTTGCCACGGTAGCTAATATGTCGTGTTGACGTTCAAGCCTTTTTGACAATTAAGGCGTTGGCATGGTTGTCAACTTGTTAACCTAAATCACCTACAAAACTTACGGATGTATTTGGTTGCCTAGGTGTCAGTGTCAACATCCTTCTCACAGTGACGTCATGCGCAGAAATGAAGGAATTTTAGACCAGAATTGTGTAGAAGGTGAGACATTTCATATCCATTTCATTTGGATATAAATAAATATAAAAATAAAGTTCCAACCTCGAAAATTAAATTACTTGTTTTGGCTGAAGTTATAAACGCAACAAAGCAAAACTTATAAAATTCAGAATAACCACTTGATAACAATACGTGGCAACTTTAAAATTGAATTTAAATCCAACTTCAACTTGAAGTCCACATTAGTTAAAACCACTTTAGCTGCCATATTATAAAAACGGGTGTACGTTTTTCAAGTCTGGATTCGAATCGATGACACGAAGCAAAGGTTGGATAAGAAACACTTTACAGCTTGTATGTTCATTGATATGAAAAAAGCATTCGACACTATATCGAAAAATATTTTGTCAGCAAAACTAAAGAGGCTTGGCGTACACGGAACATTCCTCAGTCTTGTAACCACATTCATGAAAAATCTACCGCAGACTACAAGAATACGCCAAAAAGACAGCGAATGTAAAACCGAATATATAATATTTGGCAACAAGAAGCAAAACACAGAACTTAACGTGACCTTCAACAAAACACAAATAAAGCGAACGACGAAAACAAAATATCTAGGATTGACAATAGATGAAGAGCTGACATGGAATGCACACGCACAAAATCTGATAAGAACGAACGCGAAAACAATTGCCGCAATACATAAAATATCACATATAATGCTCAAATTTCTGAGGAAATCCATATACCACTGCCTGTACACATCACCAATAAAATATATGATCGAGATCTGGAGCAATACAAAGAAAACAACGATGAACACATTGCAAAGACAACAGAACAGAATTATAAAAACTTTATATTGCCTAGACAGAAGAACACCAACAATTGACGTATTTAATGGAACAAATGAACTAAATATGACTCAAATGATACTACAGAGTAAACTTCTACTAATATACAGAATAAATAACAACCTAGTTAAAACTAAAGCAACACTTAAGAAGTCTGAAGATGTGCATACCTATTACATATGGAACTAGATATATCAAACACCTTAGACCAGGAAAATCAAGAACAAACCGTTACGCTCCCACTATTTCATCTGATGTATTGCATATCTACAACAAACTGCCCGACGATATAAAAAAATTTTAAATTTAATCTTTCAAACTAAAAATAAAATTACTTCTAAAGGAAAACAAAATTTAGAACACAGCACACTGACAAACAAGCACACAGCACCCTCAAAACCATCAGCCCGAGATAGGACATCCATTCCCAATCCCGTGGCGAAGAATGAGGGAGAAGAAGACACGTAGGTACATATTTATTTGTTTATTATAAATCATGTATTTGCAATATCTTACTGAATAAATGTTTATTTACGGAATTAAATGGTAACATTTTTCTCGATTATTTTCTTATGTATGGCCATAAAGTATGGTCCTTTAGTGGTC
The DNA here is from genome assembly GCA_963966075.1 of Aphodius sticticus. NCBI lineage: Eukaryota > Metazoa > Arthropoda > Insecta > Coleoptera > Scarabaeidae > Aphodius > Aphodius sticticus. The sequence goes on along the minus strand of OZ014513.1, from coordinate 22,755,078 downwards.
GCATAGTGGCGTATGCGACCACTACAGGACCAATCAAAAACAATATGGAAACTTAAAAGGTTGTCCTTAAAACATGTGGAAAGATCAAAAAGCTAAAGACTTATGGGGCAACATACAGCTTACGGCGCATTTTTTAAGGCTAAAATTTAAAAATCTGATGTGGCCAGGCACAACGCTTAAATTTGGCCCAATGTTAAGGGATGTAACGACTTTAAAAACGTCAGCTGGGTCTTCAGGGGACAAGGTCTAGAGTCTTGTCATTCTAGACGCAAAATCATTAAATATCGCAATTAATTCGCCCGCCACTTTTGAAAATAATACCAATAATACCTTATCATATCCAAATGTTTACTTAATCTTTGATGATATTATAGAAATTATTTAAAAAACTATCAGTGATTAAAAAAATAGTCATGAAATGCTTGCATCAATATCTCCGAAAGAATTAACCTTAGCAGAACAAATTATACACCATATTAAAGAAGAAAAATGAAGGTACCTACATGATAAACTATAGAACTAACATAAAAAATCTGATGTGGCCAGGCACATGACTTTATCATACTATATATAAAACTAATAGTTTAGCTGCATGAGATTCTATTTGATCGAGATCGGCTATGTCTGCATTAAAATAAAACTAGTAGAACTAGACAGATATCTCGATTAAAGCTGCGTTCGGATATTGTACTCCGTTGACACCGGGTACACCGTCCAAATGACACTTACGTGTTATTGGGTGTAAAAAGTGTAATACAATATCCGAACGCAGCTTATATTGACAGAAGTTATTCAAACATTAGCGTTTGACACTACCTACTGTCATTAGAATCAAATAATCTGACAAATCCTGGCTACTAGTTTTAATGCAGTACAACCGATCTCGATGAAATAGAATTTGCTCATGCAGCTAAACTATTGATTGTACCAAAAAATGTCATAGTCATAAATTACTAAGAATTTCCTCATCTTTAATTTATTATTTAACCATTTCGACGAAATACTTTACATACTGCGTATGATAAAGTAAAAAATAAATTGAAACCTCGATTTTGCCCCTTAAGCCAACAAAACTGAAAATTACCTTAACCTCACTTACTCACGATAGTTCTTCCAATCCTGTGGTCACACGTCTTGCTACTCTGCCGGTTATTCGGCTTGTCACTCGAAAGGTCTTACTACGCGCCTTAATATTTTACTCACCTGATTACTCGGCCGGATACTCGAGTGCTGACTGGACTAATCTTACTACTTGACATGGAGATGCACTGCTCCAATACCCTTGGCTACTCAACTGGCCTTGCTACTCGTCTCGTGTTATTATTAGTACTTACTTATGAGTCATTCACTATTATTCTTGATTTAAATTTTATTAGACTAATACTTACTTTTCATTAAAGGACAGAATAGTCAGTCAATTGATTAAATTAGTAATTTAGTTATGAGTCATGATTGAATTAGTTGTGTTATTTTCGGCGTAAGTTTTAATCATGATTGAAAATGTATTTGACTTATGCCAACAAATCAAAAACCGAAACGAGTTTCAAGCTTTTGTAGGACAGCTTTTGGTAATTAGGCTTGATTCACTTAAACTGTCAGATAAATTACATTACAGACTGGAATATTGGATAGCAGTTTGTTAACTAATTCACTGAGTATATAACAAGAAGTAGAGACAAAAAAGATTAATGAGAACCGACCGCCTATGGTATAACAACAAAATCAATGCAGTGTAGCATTTTTTGCTTCATCTGCATAGCAAAAACATCCGAATTAATGAGCCTAACTTTGCCCCCTGGTATTGATTGAACGTACACGTCAGGCGGACCAGCTTGTCCCTCCAAAAAAAAAAACGAAAGCCAGATTAAGCACGGCAAATTTGCCGGCAAAGTTGCGACTGAAAGCGGTGTTGTCTGATGAGGCGAGGGGCTGTATATAGGGGCTGGTTGGTCGGTAGACAGGACAGGACAGCAACAGGCACGCCACCTACAGAACGGGCCGAGATTACCTGTATAAATTGGCTTTTGTACACCTGAAGCTAGTCGGCCAACACCGCTGCCGCTCAAACTCAGCAGCGGCGACTCCGTCAAGAGCGTGCTCCATTGTTTTATTATTTACGCCACGTATAATGGCTTAATTAAGTCGAAAAAGTTTTCGGCTTTCTCTCGCAGATAAATCAGGTCATCTAACTTTTTCACTATCTTCAACACTAGAAAGTTTACGAGGTCAAACAAACAAACATCCCTCCACCCATCATTTGCTATATTGAGTACCTTTACTAAGATTCAAAGGTTCAAGTTTTAAATATTAATCAACACACTTTTAATATAAAATGCAGGATATTTTATGATAGTGAACATTGCATTGTTTAGGCTTGGTCATGCAACACGTCTAAGCTGGTAGTTGCTTGGCCAGAAATGCAGGCCTGCATCATGAATTTTAACAAGAAAAAAGACATCCATTTTTTGGTGTGATTTCAATACCCTTATATAATTTATTAAAACTAAAGATACCAGTCATGTATTACATGTATTGATGTATGTAACCACTTTCAAAGTTGTATCGGATGCGACAACGTTTTCTCACAGAAAGTTGTGTAAAAGAGGATAACAATTACTAAAAAACTTAACTTAAAGCTTTAAATATCACGCACATTCTATCCTGAAGGGTTCCTCACTAGTTCAAGCACTATTTCCTCGGGTTTCCCATTCCACATCACTTTCTGTCAGTAGTGTTTTTCGAAAATTAGTCCCTTATATGAAAAGAAATTGTATAATTTGATTACATTTTCTGAATATGTGATTGTATACCACATAGAATTGTATACCACAAGAACCACACTGGTGGTTCTTATTTATACATATATAAAAAATATAATTTTTATTATTTTTCCATGCAACCGTCCCATTTGTTTTTTTTTAATATTCATATTTAATTCCTTTGAAATTTGAGATCAATAAAAACATATCAACTCGTGCAACAAGGGGCCTAAAATCAAAAATAAGTTCAATTTAATAATATTTAAAAGAATATACCAAGAGTTTTATTTTCTTTTACTACAATAACTTTACTTACCACAGTTATTAGCTTAATCTAAAAAAGTTAACCCATTTCACAGATTTTCATGTACGTAATTTATTAAAAACACAATAATCTAACCTAAGTGATTATTGTGGCCAACAAAGAACAAAGTTGGACAATGAAAAACTGTTTCTGGTAAGCTTCTTGTGTGTTTTAGCCAGGGCTGTGGAGTCGCAGTCGTGGAGTCGGAGTCGGTGTTCAGACAAAATTTCAGAGGAGTTGGAAAAAATGTACCGACTCCGACTCCGAGTCCAGGTTTAATTTTTGTAGAAAAAGAAAAACATGCGAGATGGACGTTGCCTCAGTAGACAGTAAACAAATAAAACTTAACATTCTATTAGGTCTTTGACATATGTAAATAACAAAATTACAAAACACACTGGTCAAACGAAAGTGAAGACGATTAACAAAAGTAATCCGGCTGAAATTTGAAAAAGGTAATTTGAACGAAAGATTTTAAATGAGATTAAACGTATTGTGCATTTAATTCTATTTTTATTAAAATGAAGTTTATTTTGTATTATACACTATATGTTATGGGTGATTTATTTACTTTATCATACGCAGTATGTAAAGTATTGTAATCGTGCCAATACAAATTTTTGAGATTTTAGCGGAAATATGTCTTTTTGGGTCCCCTGAACATTTTTGACCAAGGTACAAAAAAATGTCTGTGTGTGGGTGTGTATGTGTGTGTGTGTGTGTGTGTGTGTGTGTGTGTGTGTGTGTGTGTGTGTGTGTCTGTGTGTGTGTATATGTGTGTGTGTGTACCCGTTTTTTTGTGGCGAAGATTCCGGAGAAACTACTAAAGGTATCGGGACGAAACTTCATATTTAGAAGTTTCATAACCAAACTTAGAGCTGAAAAGCTTTCTGTTGAAGAGGGTCCAAAGGAACTGGAGGTTTAGTCTTAGCATTTTTGAAAGATTTTGCAAATAAGCCGCCATTTCTGGAATTTCGTCGAAATAGTTAAATAATAAATTTAAGATGAGGAAATTCTGAATAATTTATCACTATGACATTTTTTAGTACAATCAATAGTTTAGCTGCATGAGCAAATTCTATTTACACGAGATCGGTCGTACTGCGTGAAAACTAGTAGCCAGGATTTGTCAGATTTTTTGATTCTAATGACAGTAGGTAGTCTTGGTGTCAAACGCTAATGTTTTGACAATAACTTCTGTCAATATAAGCTGCGTTCGCTTCTTGCATTACACTTTTTACACCCAATACCACGTAAGTGTCATTTGGACGGTGTACCTGGTGTCAACGGAGTACAATATCCGAACGCATCTTTTCGACATATCTGTCTAGTTCTAGTAGTTTTATTTTAATGCAGACATGGCCGATCTCGATCAAATAGGGTCTCATGCGTTAAACTATTAATTTTATATACAGTATGAAAAAGTCATGTGCCTGGCCACATCAGATTTTTTATTATTATAGAGATAGAAAGTCGGTTAAATGGACAAAGTAGTGCCGATTTGTATGTTCTCTGGAGAAAACAGTTAAATAGTTAATGATGTCAGAGATATGTTGAGTAAACAAATTACAGAAAGAAATTACATATTATAATTATGTGGTCATAACTTTTTTATTTGTGGTCCGATCAGTAGGCCTTTTTACATCTTATGGGCCGTTTTTATTTACAATTAGATTGTCAGTTGAAATATGTTTGCCAACAAATTCGCTGGACAGTGGACACAAATAGAACTTCTGCTTTGCTTATGGTTTCAGCATTTGTTTGTGAGTAATTGGATATGCACAAGCCATATGTTTAATACAATCAGATACAATACTAGAATATAAATTTAAATTATTAAATTTGTTTCCTTTTTCCTGGTAGTGCTTTTGTTTTCGGTTGTATTACTCTGCGTCAAATTTATGATTATTTACATATGTAAGAATTTTATTACAATAATTATTTGAAAATATTTTTGCATGCAATTCTTCTGGAGTCGGAGTCGGAGTCGAGAATTTTTTTACCGACTCCGCAGCCCTGGTTTTAGCACTGTTTTTCTCATATACTAGGCTCCAATCGTTAGCGTTCAGATTGAGATTCTACGAAAAAAAGTATTCCCGAAACAGTTATCAAAGAAACAGGTTTTTTTTATTATTATGAATTTTAAATTATGAACATTATTTTTTGTATATTATGAAATTATACTTATTTTCTTTGAACCCCTTGGGGCAGGTGTTAATATCTATGCATTGATCACAAATTTCACAGGCATATGGATATAAAGAAACAAACTGATAGGGACCTACAGAAAAGACAAAAGTTGAACAATAAGGACCATCCTAACCAACATAGGTGGGTAGATGATTTTCTCGCATATATTAAAATAAATAACAGGCACAATTTCTATTTTTCAATATTGATCCATTCTCATTAGGTAGACTAAAAAAGACGCGTTGGGGACAGCCGCTATAAATTTTCGCAAATTCACAAAAATTGCAAACTTTCGCGTCTGAATTAGCAACAGAAAATATGAAACAAATTAGATTTTTTATTATAAAACCTGCCATGCAATTTTATAATTTTGCTGTTCTTTGTTGTGCTCGTTATGTTTACACCGTATCTTAGCTATTTATTATTTTCTTATGTTTGCGACGTCCATAAGGATTTTATTATCTAAAGGTACCGTGGTATATTGATGCTCACCGAAACCTGTTACCGCAAGTATTGTTAAATCAACATTTATAAAGAAAGGAGAAAATCTCCTCCGGTGGATGTTGAATATTTACAACTTAATTAACATATTTGCATGGCATTAAAACAACAATAACAGACAAAAATAGAAAGTTTGGCACAACAGGCAAAATGTCTTATTTATATTTTAATATTTGTCCTGAAACAATTAATATCATACATTTTGTTTTAAAAACTTTTTTAAGTCTAAATGGTGATTTTAGAAATCTGGTTTATACTGGTTACATGCAAATAAATACATAATATATTAAGAATATTAATTAAATGTATCTTCTTTAAGATAGTTGTGTAATTCTGGAGACATGTGTCGATGGATGCCAGTAGCATAGCCTAGATATGTCACCTAATTACAACTGGACTTGAGATCAAAGTGACCGCTAGTTCCGTCTAATCATTGTCAGTGTTTGAACGGTGCCACTAGTTCAATGGCAAGGGGTAACCTTGATTCTTGGCAATCGGGTAGTTAGCAAACACTTCACTCAATCGAAATGTGTGAACACAGAACCTAAATCAGTTCGATGGTAATATACCGTTAGATAGATGGCACTGTCCATATACATACGATCGAACTCCTAATCTTATTTTAGAATATCTCTTGGTGGACTTGGTAATGTTCTCGAATTAGCCTTTTTACACTAACTATAAATAACATACCTAACATATACCCTATACCTAACATGTCATTTTTGAGATATTCATTGTTACTTTCAATTATTTATACATTATCCGAAGTGACCGTTGGAAAAAAGTTCTCCGGCAAAATTCTTGTGAAGGTAACATGTTATCGACATGCATTTTAGGTATAGCACATTTTAAACAAAGTTGCCCTAAAATTCTCCATGAAATTTCAAAATGCATTCATATGATAGGATTGCTATTTGAAAAAACAAGACTTTTACTACTTTTCTCGAATTCAACTTTGATTTTATAAATTGATTATTTCATTCGTTGTTCAGGTGTTAGACAGGAAGCATAACTTTTCGAAAAGACTCTGCCGATGTGTCGATAATATGTTACTTTCACAATAATTTTGCCCAACAACTTTTTTCCAATGGCCCAGCGAATAATTTATAAATAATTGAAAGTGATCTTGCAGTTGTTATGTTTTATTTAAAAAAATTAAATTGCTCAAAAATGATACATGTTAGGTATTTATAGTACAAGGTCATTATAAATGATTCTAGTCAAAGTAGTCCATGCCCATGTTATATTTTTTGTCGCTACACGCAAACAACTGTCAAACTTGAAATAGGTTATGCAACCAAAGAACTACGCTTTATAGAGAAGTGCACGAAAAATTCAAAATGTTCCATTTTTTTATTTATTCATGTACCGGATAGCTGTTCACATGCAAATATATCAACTCGATTGGACAAACTTGCCAAATTTTGGAAAATTTTCGAAACATTTTAATTTTTCGTTTGACGTAAAGATAAGCGTAGTATCGTTGATTGTCAATGAATATAGATGGTCAGCCATGGGTTAGTTGGGGCCTTAACATCCAGAGGGCAGGGTTTTTTGCAAGATTCATTCACAAATTATAGCGTTTTCGACTTATACAGTTCTATGCACGCACTTGGTGCGAACTAGCTGAGGTCGAGCATAAATATATAATAAATATATAAGTCGAAAAGGCTATAATTTGTGAATGAATCTTGCAAAAAACCCTGCCCTCTGGATGTTAAGGCCCCAACTACCCATGGCTGACTATCTATATTCCTTGACAATCAACGGTAGTATGTAATAATAAAAAGGGTGTAGTTACGCAGTGTCACTCTGTATAATTCAAAAGAAAAGCATTAACTGCTGGAAAACAAAATATCTATTTTGCAAACGTCTATATTGACTTAAATGTATATTATTACTATCGGTTATTTAAAACTTACTACTTTAACTTATAATATTATATAATATTTGCAAATTGTGATTTATCCATTGGAAATATATTTGTTCAATGAACAAGTATCTTTTAAGCTGTTTAAGTAGGTAGCATTCATAGTTATTTAACCAACAAGTATATTAAAAAGAGCGATTAATGATCGAGACTGTTTAACGCTCGAGCGCAGCGAGAGCGTTAATTGTCGAGATCATTAATCGCCGTTTAATATTCGAGTTGGTTACAAAATTTTTCCGTCGATCGTATTCTTCTAGCGTCGTCTACATAGATTTTTCTTCGCCGATGTCTTTTTAGGTTATATGACAATTTATGTAACTTGACACTGACAGTTCTAGAGGCGGTATGTTTTGATTGGAAGGTTTCATTTCACATATGTTAGATTGGCCAATCAAACGACGTCTTTACGTCCTGTGATTGGCTATAACAAATCATGCATTAATAGAAATCGTGCATTAATAGAGTTGTTTAATAAACGATTTCCTATTCACTAAACTGACTCATAAATAAACGATCGACGGAAAAATATATAAATGCACAATTATTTATTCTGATGTACATTAAAATAAATTTCTTGCGTATTTATTTTTTTAATGCACAAGTATTTTTTTTGCATTGGACAAATGTTTTTGGTATTGGTCAAATATTTTATCAAATGTTTCTTGCAATAAATACACCCTATTTATTGTGCATACAAACTGTACTGATTTGTTTTTATTTTAATACATTGAAATTAAAATTTGAGCAACAAAATAATCTTTGTTCCACTCTACGTAATAGTTGAGATTGCTATTCCTAGGTCAAATATTAGTATCAGTATGACGTAACATTAATAAACAATATGCTGTATACAGTGTGTCCAGGAAATTCCGCATCATATGGAAATTTTTTTTTATCCACTTCTCAGAAAATCTTATTCTTTATAAAAGTTGGCGGGTTGAATCAAACCAAAACGGCAATGGTCAAATATGTAAATTTCGGTGCCATATACCGAGCGATTCAGAATATATGAATTAGTGATAAGAGTAAAGTACCTTTATTTTCATTATTATCGATAAACTTTATTTGGAAATGTTGTTTAGAAGTAACAATTATATTTAAATATAAAGTCACAGCCACCTATCTTCAAATATCTCTTTTTTTTGTTATATTTTTAATTCTTACTTTTATGACAAATATTAGTCAATACCAGTGATACTAAAAGGTTCGTTTTAATCTATTTTTAATAAATTTTAACACATTTTTTACATTTTTTATTATTTTGGTATGATAACTAATGTTTATTTAGAACTAGCGCAAAATTACTCGTTTTCTTGATGCAAAGTTGATATTTCACCCTGTAGCTAATAATAGTTCACACAATAATTAAGACACGAGCGTGACTACCTTTAATTCAATTAATATTAATGACTTTGGATATGTTTATAATAGTAGTTATCCATCTACAGCAAGCGATTATGTCGATGTTGCTGATATTCTCAATGAAAGACACCCGGACAACCAAATTACCCATTCAACCATTTCTAGGATAATCAGAAAAATCAAGCAGACTGGGTCTGTTGAAAATCTCTTTAAGAAACACCACTAAAAATATGTAGCCGAAAATTAGGAAGCAAGTTGAGAAACTACTTCGGCTTGACAAATTGCTTCTCACACCCAATGCCGTAAATCAACAGCATATAAAATACAAAAACTGAAGAAATATCACCTTTATAAAAAAAATAACTGCTAAACTAAAGGCAAGAGACTATGGCATCTGGTCTGACTTCATTATTATCGATAAACTTTACTTGAAGATGTTGTTTAGAAGTAAAATTAAATAATTTATAACCTAATTTCTGGTTTAAAAAGTTCTTGACGGTGTTTAATAAAGGTGTTAAACACGCTGTTCAGGAACTGAAGATATAAATCTACATTTAAATTTTAACAAAAAAAGGGGCCAGATATTTGATTGTTCAAAGTACCGCACAGTACATTGGTGTTATAATGGTACTAATATCGGCATTCTACCGTAAAATTCGGGTTTTCTTTAGTCCACCAACGGCTATTTTGTGAAGAAACAGTACTATTTGACGTGCATGTTGCCTCGTCTATCCATAGAATATTAACAAAAAAATCTGTCCTCTTCCATTTCCCCCTCAAACCAGATGGCAAAGTCATACCTATGGCATCATGTCTGATGTCATAGGTATGGTACTGATGCCATAGTGTCGTTCATTTAGTGCATTAGTACCTACTTATAAATTTCGTATGTCTTGTAAAGGTGATATTTGTTCAGTTTGAGTATGTTATGTGCTGTTGATTTACTGCATTGGGTGTGAGAAGCAATTTGTCGAACCGAAGTCGTTCTATGCTCGATTACCGCTTGCAACACTGGTAAACTTGCTTTCTTATTTTCGGCAATATATTTCTTGTGGCGTTTCTGAAAGAGATTTTCAACAGACCCAGTCTGCTTGAAGTTTCAGATTATCCTAGAAATGGTTCAATTGGCAATTTGGTTGTCCGGGTGTTTTTCATTTTCAAATATATCAGCAACATCGAGATAATCGCTTTTCTGTAGATGGATAACTACTATTATAAACATATCCAAAGTCGTTAATATTAATTGAATTGAAAGTAAGTCACGCTCATGTATTATTTATTGTATGACCTATTATTATCTACAGGGTGAAATATCAACTTTGCATCAAAGAAAATGAGTAATTTTTTGCTAGTTCTACATAAACATTAGTTATCATACCAAAATAATCAAAAATATAAAAAATGTATTAAAATTTCTACAAAAATAGATTAAAACGAACATTTTTGTATCAGATAGGTGGCTGTGACTTCATATTTGAATATAATTTTTACTTCTAAACAACATTTCCAAATAAAGTTTATCGATGATAATGAAAATAAAGGTACTTTACTCTTATCACAAATTCATATATTCTGAATCGCTTGGTATATGGTACAGAAACATTTGACTGTTGCCATGTTGGTTTCATACTCGCCAACTTTTCTAAAGTATGAAATTTTCTGAGAAATGATGATAAAGAAATTTTCCATATGATGCGGACTTTCCTGGACATACTGTATATAATATATTCATATTCGTTTCGCAGGAATAAATTTTTGATTTTGTTAAAAGTTACCAACACTACTCGCAATTCTCAATGCAATTTTCAGCGCATTAGCAGATAAGACCTCTGTATATCGCAAATGCATTAAGCGTTTTTGTGCCAGTGCTATTTCGCGCGCACTATTGATCGAAAAATAATCGATGTTCTTTGGCGGCGACTCGAAGCCATTGTATATATCCAAGAACGATGTAGCTGCACAACAAATTTACTTTGAAGGGCAAACAATTTTCAATCAAATAATACTAACGGTTACATAATTTATTAATTACCACATAGCAATATGCAACAGTATACTCGCCCACTCATGTTTCACAATATCACCCATTATCAAAATTGAATTGCGAATTTGCGGCACGTATCACGAATAATTTATTGCATATTGCGTTACTGATTTGCACAAAGTTATTTTCGTTACGATTGGGTTTCTCTACAAGGTGTTGCAGATACACAGAAATAATTAGTTCAAAATACCACTAATTTTGGCTGTCCAGCACTTTTTTTGTTAACGTGATGTTTGTCGATGTCCAGTAAAGCAAACAAAAGTTAAATTGCTACCCGGTCTTCAGATTTCTTTCAGAACAAGTCCCCGCTCTTCAGATTTCTTTCAGAACAAGTAAATTCACCACAAACATAACTTCTAACCTAAAGAAATATTGTCATAGACATCTTTAAGTTTGAATCCGTAATACCAAACCAATAGTTTGTTGACACGAATGTCATGGTAAACCAAACGAGAGTTAAATTGATACACAATCTATAGCCAGAGTCCTAAAAATATTGTCTAATTCATATTTTTTGTTACGGAATTTGAAAAAATTAGAAAATATGGATATGCTTTTTAAAGATCATCTAGATCAGGGGTGGCCAACTTTTGTCTACCTAAGATCTACTTTTTACCTTTAACATATGCCGCGATCGACCTGTTGTCATAGTCGTACCACTCCCGCGAGCTGGGTAGTAGATACCCAAAATATGTAGAAAATAAATTTCCTGCCTCAACTTTTCATATTTGCAGAGTTCATCATAAAAATGCACAGTATGGCTGAAAACTTGATTTTTAGATTTCGCGACACTTTTTTTGCCAGGAAATTTAACATGGAAGATTTTTAGACTTATTTTCTAAAAATTTTAGACTTTTGTTAATCTATCAATAGATCGTGGGAGTTCATGTCGTACTGAAACAACTTGTTTATCTACCTACGTTGTTTATCTACGAGTTAACATATTTGATTGGGTTTGGGCTGAAAGGATAGCCCTTTGCTAATATTTTTATCTTGAGTTGAAAGGTTAGTCCTTCGCGAACTTTTGTTTATCTTCTCGAGCTGTAGGTCAGCTCTTTACTCAAATGTTAATTTATTTTGTTTGGCTGAAAGGTTAGCCCTTTTCTAAAATTTATTTATTTTGTTGAGCTGAAAGGTTAGCTTATTTCGAATACATATTTGTGTCAGCCCTTTACTGGCGTGGTAGGTAATTTATTTTGTTGAGCTAAAAGGTCAGCCCTTTGCTAACATCTGAATGGTTTTGAGCTGAAAGGTTAGCCCTGAGATGATATTTGTTTATCTTCCCTTTGATAATATTAGTTTAATTTTTGAGATGAAAGATGAGCCGTTTGCTATTTGTTTATCGTGTTGAGATGAAAAGTTACCAATTTGATAATATTTGTTTCTATTGCTGGAGATGAAAGGTCGGCCCTTTGCTAATATTTGTTTATCTTGTTGAACTGAAGGATTAGTAGTATGCTTATTTATTTATGTTCATGAGTTGAAAGGATGACCCCTTGCGAATATTTGTTTATTTTGTTGGGCTGAAAGGTTATAACTTAACATGCTAATATATGTAGCTGAGCTGAAAGGTGATTTGCTTTTTGCAATTATTTGACTAAGCTTTGAGTTAAAAATTTTTTGTTTTGAACGCAAAAGGTAAGGAAATACATGTTGGCAACTTGATTATTGTTGGATGAGTAACACCATTGAATTTCGGCAAATTATGAATTGTCGAATGGAAGTTTGAATGAGTTACTGAGACTAAGTTTATCATTGAGGACAATACTACTGGAGACTGGCTTTGAGAGCAAAGCTATAGGCAGGATTGGCCGTGTTAGGAATTATTTTACTTTTTGGATTAATTCAGATATTGGGACAGTGATAGAAGATTATAAACACGCTTATTTGTAAATACATGAGTAACTAGACCCACTTTTTACTGTTAACGGTTTTTGTTACAATGCGATAAGCAAAAACCTGCTATCGGTAAACGGCCAGTTCTGTGAGATCAAAACTTGATTCTTCACTCTAAACTATCTTTCATCTTCCACATTCGCTAACGATGGGGTTATATACTTAGGGAGAAAATCAAAGGTTCTTCACTGTTCAAGTAGTATATTGGGCAATTAGTTAACAACCGTTCTTTTTTTAATACGGGTATAGTCACGCTTATTTGCTACTATGTACAGGTGACTAAACACACCATCACACATTAAGTCAAGACATAGCAAGCGATCGACCAAAATTGGCTTCGCGATCGACCGGTCGATCGCGATCGACGTGTTGGCCACCCCTGATCTAGATCATGTTTTTATTGCATGGAAAATGCTGTTTTTATGAGCATATTTTGTTGCAAAACATGTAAAATTTCTTCCAGGTACGTATTCACAGAATCTTAAAAGGCAATACACCAAATTGAAGGTAAACGGTGTACAATTTTCCATCTTATAGTGGATTCTTATAGTGAAATTTGCTAATGTGCTGATGTGCTAATTCTGATTTCAACTTAAACGCAAATAATTGTTATTATTGTATCTCAGTGAACATTATAAATAATACTTTTATAATCAAGTGCAGTGGTCATAAATTTTTCTTAATAATAATGTTGATTTAAACGATTAAATTAGAAAAAAAGGATAAAATAAAAGATCAGTATTAAACTTTTTTCATTAAATTGTACATTTAATTGTAAAATATATTCTGACTATGGATGAGGCGTTCTTAAAATATCACAAACTCTTTATAAAGAATGAATTCTCGACAAATGAAAGTTGAATGATTATTTTATCTTATCTTTGACAACCGATAATAATTCATGCATATTAATAGAAAAGCATATAAGCGATCTTATTTCAAAAGCAAAATATAAGTAATCTGACAGCTCCAATTTCTTATTACAAAAAAACTACAAAAAATAACATTTCACCGCTCTGAAAAAAATAATAATTGTTTGTAGCAGTGATGAAACAGACAGCTTTTCACTAGCTCCATAACCGGTAAACGGAGTGATGTTAACCCAATGACACTGTATAATTTGCTAATTATTCAATGACAATTTGCGATGATACAGGCACTCGCTAAAATCTCACTTGGTGGCAAAATCGAATTGCCCCATCTGTCAAAAAGAATGTATTTCTATTTCAGCTACAGTGCTTGACGATGGCATTTTACATCAAATGCTCGGCCTCTATACAGTCCGCGTAAACAGAAACGCACGGAGTTAGAAAGGCTTTTAATTAGCGAGATTGATTTTGGATTTCCCGCTCCACCTGTCCAATTGAATGTGTGAATACTGTTTCCACGTCAATTAAAGTCCCAGTACAAATTGACACAATGACAAGACGTCAAGTTCTCGAATAATCGATAAAAGCTCTCCGACCACCGACTGCGTGTACTTCAAACAACCGAGTGCGTGGCATCACTCTGTGTTCTGTGGCCACCAAACGCGCATCCAATTATTCCCATTCACAGGAAATGTGTTTGGTTAAATTAGCAAATGGTGATTGCAGCAGCTTGCGGATTTATGCTGCACTGTTAAGACAAAAGGTCGACAAAAGTTAAGGTCGGATCATTTTATGTAATGCCTGAATTACACTACCAAACTTGTAACAAGTTCCTTTAAGTAGGTCTTGCCAAACGTTTGACGAAAAGTTCATGAAGTTTCTATGTAATAGCAACGACCCATTCCGCATTAAACCCAAGTAATCCAATCCCAAGTAAAAGACTCTGTTTCTTAATCTGTCGTTGTGCCTTTGTCATGCCATAAAATATATTTGTATCAACATCAGAAGTATTCTGAAAATAATTATTTGTATAATTTTATTCTGATCTTGAATAGATAAATATATTTAAATATATATAAATATATCATTATCTATCATATAATACAAAAAAAAAATAATAACATCATGCACACAGTCAAACGTTACAATAGTACAAACGGTCAAACAAAATTGTATAGATAAAATTACTTGTAAAAATAAATATGTAGACGTACATACAAGTATAAAATAGTAGAGGGACATAAAAGTACATTAAAACTACAGAGAAGCAATTAATAAATACTTAGCGTACGCAAATACTTAAACATAGATAAATATATCAATGCACTTCGGTCAACCATGACACTCTTTTTCTGACAAACAGACTTGGTGCAAGATGTTCCGCATCTGTATCTGTAAGAACAAGGAAACATATTACACAGACACAAAAAAGTTAACCTAAAAGAAGATTGCACATTATCTTTCTGTTGGTATAAAACCCTTCAATCTTAAAGCAAATTTTCACAAAGAAACGTAGAAGACTGTACTTACAGCTTTCATCCAGGTATGGCGTTAACGTTAAGACATCAATTTCGAATTGCTAATTGTCGTCGCTGGTGATCTACAAAATATCTAACACTGTATCATTGTTACTTACCGGAGACAGAAATACAACGCGCCCAACTACATATTGCACTCGATGGTGTGCGTGCCGGCGTTCGTTTGCAAAACAGCTGATCAAACGTAGCGCATGCGTCTGGGTGTTACAATATAAACAAACCCGCTATTATAATAGTAAAATCACAACATACGTTGTAATTTTACGAATTTAAGGAATATTTCTATTGTATTTTTATTAATCGATCATTGTAATTGAAATAAAGCAGCAATATCGCTGTAATAGTACACAGACTTTTAAAAATAATTGGAATTACGTGCAATTTGTATACTTACCACATCTCTATTGTAATTTTCACAGTGATTTATGTGTAATTTTACAGCAATTTTTCTCAGTGTAGGCGAGCGTGTAAACATGCGAGCGAACACCTAACTGTCATCCACGTAGGTTTTGACAGACTTTGACACTAGCGTAGTATAATGATGACAGTTCGTTCAAATAATAAGGTCATTATTTGAACGAACTGTCATAATACAACGCTAGTGTCATTATAACCATTGGCGTGTATCATGATGCGGATTATATAGTCATAGATACGTATGCAATGAACTTATTAGATGTGAGTCGTAGATAAAGTATTATTATTATTATTATTAATATTAACAAATTAACGATGGGCAACCGAATTAACAAAAACGTTGGTTTGTTTGTAATACTTTTCTTTTGTAATTATGTCACAGCCTGGACAGAGAAGGTCACAGAAGGTTAAGAAGTGTTTCTAATTATTGTTTGACAGAAATGCACCTAAACTAATTAAACTATGTTTTCAATCTACGTTAGTAAGGAACAATTACATAAAGCAAGGTCGGTTTTTATATAAAACACGTTTTTCTACGATGTACGTCCTCTGTTGTTCACAGGAAAAAAATATTAGAAAAATGACAAATTTGCCTATAAATTTCCACTGGCTCGGTGGCTTGACTGAGAGAGGTTCCCACTTGTAATTGGGAGGTCTCTGGTTCAAATCCAGGCAGAGGATGCTTTTCTGTGAATTATCTTCATCTGGATATATTATTATTTGTTTCATAGTTTAATTTGTTATTTGTCATGTCCAACCAAAAGGGTATACATAAATCCTGATGTTACGGGGCTAATAATATCACATGGGATACAAACATATCAATAAAGCAATTAATCATTATGCTTCCGTACAACAAAAACGATAACGCTAGAGGTTTCATACGGAGTTCTTCTCAAAATTCTTACAAGTGTAGATATATTCCGTAAAGAAAAAGACTATTCGTAGCTTGTAGTAAATATTTATTCGTGGTTACGACATATCCTAGAGGACATGTCGTATTATGACGTTCTAGAAGTTCTAGAATATTTACATACATTTTACGTATTTAAACACAATACCCTTAATCCAAATACGAAAATCTCACATTTCGGGCTTTGGAGACAACACGAGAGCTTAACGCTCAACTTTTACCGGTAAATTCAATTTGGACCCATTGCGGCTAATTAGAGGACTCAGCAGTGTAACGCAGATGCTTAATTGAATTAGTAGTGCATCAAGCTCGGTCAGACACTTTAAAAGATTTGCATCGCCTCAACGTACAGCATTAGGGAATATTGGATTTTAGAAACTAAGTCCGTGCTATAAATTAAACTACAAGTGTATAATTAGGTTTAGGACTCGAAACTCCACGAAACAGTTGAATATTTGGACACCCTTCCAGGCATTATCTACGTGGTTGCCTTCTTTAGTGACTAAGTATTATGTTATTATACATTGAGCGCGTAAAGTATGGAAACATGACAAAACCTCAAGAACGGTTTGCTATTTCAAAAAATCCTCGAATATGATATCAAATTAATTTTTTTTCCTTCAATTGTTTTTAACAGATGGCGCCATCGAAATTTTTTTTTTAAATGACAACCCTATATTTTTTTAATGAATATGACAGATCTTTTAATTGTCTTAATGGTAGCATAATATTTTTATAGCCTTACAAAAGAAAATTTTCGAGAAAAAGACAATTGAAGGTTATAAAATAAAAGTGACAAAATCTTCGGAGCGGCTCGACCGAATTTAACGAAATTTTGGAATTAGGTATTTTGCAACCATGTCAAGTCACTAGCGTTATTATCGTTGATGCAACGTTTATAATTTCCGAGATATAACCTCAAACTTTTGAATTTGAAATAGAACACCCTGTATATTTCGACATTTTCTGTTACAGTCTTCATTATTATATCAAAAGCATCTAGAAATTAACAAAAATGGTTATAACTTAGGTCTAAAAATTAACAAAAAAGAATTGATAACAAAACATTATTACATTTTCTACTGCAACTACTTTAGTTTGTTTATGAGGATTCTCAACCATTGACAAGATCACATTGTTTTAAATTGGATCTGTTTATTTTGTTGTTGTTGATATTTTTTGTTATCAATTTTTTCTTTGTTAATTGTTAGACCTAAGTAATAAAAGCTTTTGTTAATTTCTAGATGTTTTTGATATAATACTGTAACAAGCGTAGAAACATTGAATAGACAATGGAAGACTGTAACAGAAAATGTCAAAATATACAAGGTGTTCTATTTCAAATTCAAAAGTTTGAGGTTACATCTCAGAAACTGTAAACGTTGCATCAACTATAATAACGCCAGTGAGTTCACATAGTTGCAAAATACTTAATTCCAAAATTTCGTTAAATTCGGTCGAGCCGCTCCGGAGATTTTGTCACTTTTATTTCATAACCTTCACTTGTCTTTTTATGGAAAATTTTCTCATGGAAGGCCATAAAAATATTATGCTACCATTAAGACAATTAAAAGATCTGTCGAATTCATTAAAAAAAATACAGGGTACTCATAAAAATGTCGATGGCGTCATCTGTTAAAAACAATTGAAGGTAAAAAAATTAATTTGATATCGTAAGGTGTATTTTGATAATTATAAACCGACGTGTTCGAGGATTTTTTAAAATAGCTAACCGTTCTTGAGATTTCATGTTTCCATACTTTACGCGCTTACTGTATAGGTACTGAACAACAAGAATGCAAGGTATTATTTGTGTTATTTTCACACTCTCTACAAGATGAAAATTTACGATATTTTGCTTTTGTCATAACAGAAGATCATATTTTTTGGTTTGTTGATTACCTTCTTATTGAAGTAAAGCGCATGAGACCCATGTTCATATAATTTTTTTTCTGTATCTTTGGTGTGTCAAATAACAGTATTTGATTTGCATTTGACTTTTTTGCTTTTGACTACAGAGTCAAATGCAAAAAAGTATTCACTAGAGTCAGTAGAGATGGGAATAAAATTGAAACTGAATTGAAACTGCTGAAACTGAATTGAAACTGATGAAACTGACATGCTGAATTTATTTTTGATAGTAGTTTTTACTTTATCATACATAGTAAGATAAAGTACTGTCATCGTTCAACAAAATATTTTGAGATTTTAGTGGAAACATGTCTTTTTGGGTCCCCTGAATTTATTTGATCAAATTTCGAAGTTTCAGTACCAAACTTGGGATTTTTGTTCAAAATAGTCCAAAGCAAGTTAAGGTTTACTCTTAGCATTTTTCAACGATTTTGATAAATGAGCCGCCATTTCTGTAATGTCGTCAAAATAATTAAATAACAAATTAAAGTAGAGGAAATTTTGTATAATTTATGTCTATTAAATTTTTTGGTAAAATTAATAGTGTAGCTGCATGAGCAAATTCTTTTTGAACAAGATCGGTCGTGTCTGCACTTGTCTGCATTGTTTGTGGTTGTAATGTATGGTGTAATAGGACGTAAGAATTTTTCATTGATCTATGTGTTCATTGAGCTGTGTATACATTTCTTTGTATCTCAAACGCCAATAAGTTATTATAAAACTAGTTGGCCAGTATTTGACAGATATTTTGATTCTATTGACAGTATGTATTGTCAAAATATCAGCGTTTGACACAGTTTGACACTGCTGTTTAGTTGATAAAGTCTTGTGCCTGGCCACATCAGATTTTTTTTAGATAGTCGATGAGTATATAAATTCAATATTTCTTTATGACAAACTTGTGGTTATTGACCAATACTAGTCCAGCGTTTGTAGACAGTAGAATTACACTCACGGAAAAATCCAATATATTTGAAGCTAAACTATTAGTTAATAATGTAAACAATTGAAATTCAATTGTGTCTGTAACGAACTATAAACTAAAAGTTATTATCAATAATAAATACCAAGATTTCTAAAAAAAATTATTTCATTAATGTAATATTACCTAAACTCGAATATGAATGAAGCCTTTAACACTTGAAATATTTAAGATTTGTACCCTGCAGTTAATAAACGAAAAAAAAGTAATTTGGTTGCAGGACCTTGCTAAATAAATATTTACATGCAAATATAATGTCATAGCCAAGTCTAACCTATAAATAGGCAATGTAAACTGCAAAATAAACAAATGTCTCTTTACTGTGAACAATTATTATTATAGTCGATCTAACGAGTGCTGCAAATTCATCGCTTATAAGTGTATGAACCAAGATTTTGGCGTATCGCGCAGCTTGATTGTTGTGCATAGGCAACCGAACATAGATGACTGTAAATACGTTGCCTACCGAGGCGGATATTATAGAAATTAAATTAATATTGCTATTATCTTTACTAATTAAATAACCTTTAAATAACCATCACCATAGATTTTTTATTAAGCGTCTTACCTTTCAACGAAAACATTTTTGCTAAAATACGGTCACGTTCCATATTAACGTTCAGTATTAGAGGTTAGAAATGTCATTCTAAGAAAAGACGTATTTTTTCGCTGGGCGCATTTAATTTGTACAGCAGAGGTATCATAGTCATTCTATTGCGTTCTAACACACGGCAATGAATAGGAATGAAGTGTAGCGTATGCGGAAAATAACAGCAGAAATCGATGAGTAATTTGCAGCACTGGTAAGATCGACTATATCTATTGCGTCCGGTTAGTCTCTCCGGTACGCCCTTGGTATCGTCCAATCCATTTCTGTGACAAGAAAATAACGGAGAAATCATTCACAACGTGGTGCATTCATTTTATAAATTTATATAGGGTAGTTTGAAATTGTGTTGTTAGTTCAACGACTGTCGAAGTCAAACCAATGTTTTGTAATTTTCTTATTGGTTAATTGGTTAATAAATAATAACACCCGCATTATATTGTTCATTTGATTAATGTATATTTTTACATATTAAAACCTATTTCAAATTTTATACTCAGGAAAAGAATTATCACACATTCCAAAAAATAAAGGAAAAATCTGAAAAATCTTCTTCATATGCTCTGTAATTATAACCAATTTCTAGATTTTTGCTCTATGCAAACACTAACGAAGTTATCGATTTTATCCGCTATTTAATTACCACCCTGATTACATTTCTGATATTTTTTACTCAAATTATTTTTCTTGTATTAAATTTCTAGGGCAAACTTTTAGAGTTTTAGAGCTATATCTTCTACAACTACTCTAATCATTTTATATCTAGGATTTAGTAAAAAAAGATATTTTTAGAAAACTTAATTAGCCATGTTGGTATTATTCAGGACGTCAAAACACCACAAAAGTTCAAATTTTCGACGTGGTTTAGACTTTTTTTATGTGTTAATTTTTTGTGATTTACTTGTACGGCCAGCAGTCTTTTAAACTCGCCACAAAAGACAGCTTTGATGATTTTTGTCCAGTTGAAACTGGAACTTTAAATAGGAAATTTGGATCTAAAATTTCCCGTACTTGCATACTCATACTCTATAATTTACGTAAATTTAATCAAGTGCAAGGAATCTTTTTGTTGCCTTTTAATGACTGACCTTCCTACTTAAAAAAAATGTTAGCCTTTACTGGTGTTCCATTTTCTGTGTCACCCAATGATAAATCAATACTATGCTTGTATAATCTAACATTTTAGATATTGCATGCTGTCGAGTTATGGTGTTAGGCGTATTGTTTAGTATCGTACAGTTTTATGCGTTTGCATTTTATGTCAGTTGAGGGAGCAGTAAATGCTCGCAAAACCACTTGACACAGCAGTATGTACTAACTAACACATAAATCTGTTCGAGTTGAGATTGCTACTATTACACACAGTCTTCCATGGTCCATTAATAAAATATCTTATTCTGGGACCTCTGTCAGTCCTAAATCTCGTGTAATTGACGTTATATTTTGCCCCTGCACTGAATTCACAATATTGTGCGGCCATCTTGTCATCAGAAGATCTTTTTGAAATTGTTTCCTTTATTGCAAGTCTCCCTAGTTTTCTTTAGTGAATGAACAAGCAGATAATTACTCGTTTCAGTGCGTCACTAAAACCACACACGTGAATACATCTCGTCTAAGGGTGTACGCTCCATTGCTTATTTGATCTCCTGTCGATAGGCGTTACACGTTGAGCTTCCACCACTTCACGTTTATTAAATGTTTGGACAGACACGAATGTCGGCCATTGGAGCGGTTTGGCGCTATTTAATTTCGACATGCCGGCGTCAAAGACATACCGCGTTGCCGTCATATTGCGTTGAAGCGAAAGGAGAATTGGCATCCTTTTGATTTCACTTCGTACTATAGTTGCCGCAATCAAGATGATGGGATACCTATATTAGAAAATCAATATTACTACCAATAAAGAAATAAACAGGAAATAATTTTACATGTAGGGTGTCCGGTTTCTGTTTTTGTTTTTAATTACTTTATTTTATTTAATTAAACCATTTTCACATGCAAACCAATAGTGTAAATGGCCAAAATATGTTAAGTCACTGCAAGCATAATTTCCTTTCTAGAAAATTCTATCAGCCTTCTATACGATGATTTATATAAATAAGAATAATATTCTAAATCCTCACAAGACCATGATCTACTTATATGTATTTGATTTAAAATAATATGAAGAGGAAGAAATAACTGCCTGTCTAAGAACTTCCGGCCAATAGATGCGTATTGGAGCAATTATTAATTAACATTAGATTAGTCAGTACCATAATACTCCAATGATATAGGTCTGAAAGCAGGATATAGAATCAAATTAGTACAAGACTGTCCTAAAAATATTTTTAAGACGGAAATTGAAAAATTTTAATATGCGGAAAATCATTCTAAATAATATCTAAAAATGTGTACGCTGTACACTAAGAGAGCAGACACTTAAAAGCAATACACAAAATTAAAGGTAAAGATTGTACAATGTTTTCTCTTATACAGGGACTTTTTCATCGTTTTTCGAAAAATTCGTTAAGGAATCTGACAAAGGATTTGCTAATTTTAACACTTTTTTTAGTGAATAGATTATTATAGTAGCTCCGCTATGACTAAAGAACGCTAGCAATACTTCATCATCAAATGCAGTGATAATTTAATAATAACAACCTATAAAAACAAAACATATAGATCTTATTAAATCTTAAAATTTGATATCTGAGCATAGAATTAGTTTTTAATGCACCCTTTCTTATGACATTTAACAATTATTTATGAAAAACTGATATTTTACTCTCGACTTTATCCTGAGAAATGGTGTAGGTAGGTATAGTCCATTCAGTGTCTAATGCAATTCGTGTTTAACCTTACTTGTTGTATCTCTCTGGTACACTTATTTGTTTTCAAAAATTACACAAACAATTTAAGAAATAAAATTGATTTTAGTGACCCCATTTGCTGGAAAGAATAACATGTAAGAAATATTTCAGTACCATGCATTTTTTTCTTTGAAATCTTTCTTCAATATTTTCCTAAAGTATCCATAAAATATCTAAAATATCTGTATGATATCTCTCAATTATAGAAAGAGCTGTGATATATAGACGTGAAGTAAAGTAAAGTACGATTGACGGTATTTTAAAACGCAAAAGTTTTAGAGTCAATCTATCACTAATCCATTAGTTTCCAGTACTTCTCCGAACTAGTTTCAAACTGCTTGTTTAGTGTCAGATTACGGAAGGGCAACCAATGGGGAGGCTGTCAATAATATTCCTATCACTCGATAGATTTTCTTGCGTAGTTTACAAATCTGGAAGCGAAAGGTTTCATTATGAGAATTTAACCCTCAAGATCTGATTCGCCCTGTATAATTCAAAGAGGTATTCATCCGTTGCCAAAGTAATTGATTGGAAAGACGAAAAAGAGATGCTGTCTGGTTGAGAATGCGAAAGTCTGAACGTAACAATGCGCGACAGACAATACCAACCCCTTCGCTAAGGGAACTAGTTCAGTGAAGATGGTGAATCGGCCAAACAATAGTCCGCAGAACTTCAGAAATACCTACTACGAGAACGCTCCTACAATCAACGGTTACTAGAATGTCATCATCATATTCTTCAGGCTTGGAGTACCGTCAATTTTGTCGCTACACCTACATTATTAGTTCTTGTGTGGGTTCTGTCCTACGGCCGGGGGACGTTTCGGCCGCAATGTTCACATATTGAACGCCGCAGGGGACAAAAGAATGTCGGTCGCGTATCACGGACAATCGTATAATGCCAGAAATCTCCCTTTTTATTTGTGTGTAGAAAAAGTCGAACAAAATCTCGGAAACAGCAACCGTCAGACAACATCTGCCATCAAATAAAATGTTACCAAAATAGGTTTACCCCCGTCTTTTTATCAACTGTGTTCTGTAAGCAAAAAATGCAAACATCAAAACATATCCTCTTAAGACCATTACAAACACTTTTAGGGAACATTATCACTCCATTTGTTGAAAACGTAACAAAAATCATTAGTATTAGTCTGGGAGGCCCCAACACAGAAAAATACAGTATTGAGTTTCAGAAATGCATGCGTTTGTAGCTGAAGTTTACAATCGGTAGAGTAATGAAAACTCTTATAAAATAAAACTATTTTGCAAACCGTGCATTCTAATGCAAGTGGTTATTTTGTAATACTGTCCTTAGTCAATTTCTAGTTTACTTTAACATCGCACAAAAGGCCAAAGTCGATAAATTGACAAAAGTGGCAAAGAAAAAGTATTTGTAATTTTGGTGGAGGTGCCGGAATTGAACTTTTATAATTATTTCAATATCTTATTCATTGTTTCCTAACTAAGTAGCCAATTATAAGTCTAAATAACACAACTTATCTATATACGAAAATGTCGCATTTTGGAGATATGGTCATTCGAATTTACAGAATACCTACTCCCAGAATTTATGTTATAACTCCTGAGACGAGACTGATGACCACGATACGTATCATTAGTAACGAAACGACTCTAGCTCATACTACTTCAGTAAATGCTGTCAGTGCTTCAAAGACACTTGTAAAAGAACTTTCAGGATTTCATGTAACAGTACATAGGTTTACTTTGTGACTCGTCTCAAGATTCTAATCATCAATTTGAGCTACTAGAAATCCACAAAAGAAGGCCGAATAGCGTACTTTAACTAACTTTGACGAAACTTTTTCGAAAACCTTACGTGATTGTGATTCAGCAGACATAAATCTATCAAAAATATTAAATTTCCATTCGCTAAATCCATGTTTCGTAGATTTATCAATATTCTACGACTTTCAATTGTTTTCAGAAAAACGGTTTTATGACAACAAAACCGTATAAATTTTAACAAACTTTTACTTTATCATACGTAGTATGTAAAGTATTGTAACCGTACCAAAAAAAAATTGAGATTTTGGCGGAAATATGTCTTTTTGGGTCCCCTGGGCATTTTTGACCAAGGTACAAAAAATGTCTGTGTGTGTGTGTGTATGTGTGTATGGATGTGTGTACCCGCTTTTTGTGGCGACGATTCCGGAGAAACTACTAAAGGTATCGGGACGAAACTTTATATTTAGATGTTTCATGACAAAACTTAGAGCTGAACAGCTTTCTGTTGAAAAGGGTCCAAAGGAACTGGAGGTTTAGTCTTAGCATTTTTGAAAGATTTTGCAAATAAGCCGCAATTTCTGGAATTTCGTCGAAAGAGTTATATAATAAATTAAAGTAGAGGAAATTTTGAATAATTTATGAATATGAAATTTTTTGGCACAATCAATAGTTTAGCTGCATGAGCAAATTCTATTTCATCGAGATCGGTCGTACTGCATTAAAACTAGTAGCCAGGATATGTCAGATATTTTGATTCTAATGACTGTAGGTAGTGTCAAACGCTAATGTTTTGACAATACCTACTGTCAATATAAGCTGCGTTCTGATATTGTACACGGTCACGCAAGTGTCATTCGGACGGTGTACCCGGTGTCAACTGAGTACAATATCCGAACGCAGCTTTAATCAACATATCCGTCTAGTTCTACTAGTTTTATTAGTATTTATTATATATATTTATTATTATTTTAATGCAGACATGGCCGATCTCGATCAAGTAGAATCTCTTGCAGTTAAAATATTAATTGTGGCCAGTAATGCGCCTGGCCACATCAGATTTCTTTTTAATACATGAAACACATTTATTAGAAAAATAAACATCTTCGTGAACTAATCAACAAATAGATTTTTGAATAGTTCCATACTTTCCTAGACGATGCGTTATTAACTATTAAACTGTGATCAGAAAGATTTTTATTTCTGATACTATCGTCACAAAAATGGGGTATATTTGCTGCTTTTTTTGCTTAATTCGGAAATTTAATATTTTTGATAGATTTATGTCCGCTTAGTTCTTTTTAGAAATAATTGAATTGCTCTATGTCAGATTAAAAATAAAATTAAATTTACTGGTTCTCGGGAAATCCCGGAGTTTTACGAACTTTTCCCGATTTCCGAGCCTTTATTACCACCAAATTGTTAAATTTTTTATTTATGAAGCTAGACGAATGTAATTTGCAGAATTGGTAATAGATAAAAATAACAACTTAAATATTGATGTACTGGATTTTCCGGAAATGACATCATCCACATTTAGAGAATTTATTTCATATTTATTTCATATTTATTTCTTATTTTATATATATTTATAATTTATGTACTTACGACAGTTTCAATCAGGATGATATCCCAAACACGATGGTTCCTGCAAAAAAATCTGCACTTTATAGCGTCCATATAAACGCGAAAAAAAAAACGAAATATTCCACACGAGCTATTTCTAGCTAGCTTCAAAGTTAATTGCAGTCACGAGTGTGCGACACGGCAGGGCGCGCTCTAAAAAGCAAAGAAAAACAGGATCGCCATCTGAAAATCAGCAGTCGTTAATGAGGCACGATTTTCTGTCAGTCCATGTTCAACCTGGACACGTAAGCATTCCGTGATAAGAAGGGACACAGGAAAGAGAATCGAGGAAACCCGGGGGGAGGGGGTTTGGGAGTGGGGGGTTGACAGACTATCGACAATGCGCTAAGCCGAAATGTACTATGGACAAGTACTTGAGAGTTGTATCTAGCAAGTTGTACATGGGGAACATGTGTGGGTAATAATAATAATAATAATATTACTCCAACATTTTTGATAAACATACGTGTTTAAAGGACGATGTGCCACAATTCCTCCAGGAGGGAGAAGAAGCTATAAACAGGATTAGCAAGGATTTTAACAGGATTTGGAAGCGGTTGTGACATCACGTTATTGCAATGTGCACTTCAATAGGTTCCTGAACCGTCTTAGCATCGGTAAACTTGCAGAACTTTGCGTTGAGGACAAGTTGGAAGCGTACACACAGAAACGTGTTGCCGGTATCAGGAGCGAATTGCCCTGGGAACCGAGCACGTGTTCATCGTAGCTGACAAGGTCTATCCTTTATTTACAAGTGCAAGTTCATTTACTCAACTGAAAATATTTGCGTCAGATGAAATTTTAATACCTGCCGACCAGCACCGATTTTAAATTAGCCAACATCAACTATTTTACCGAAAAAACATTACTATTATTCTAAGAAAACTTTCAGAATAGAAACCTTTCATAGGCAAACACAAAGCTAACAAACGCTGTATGGTGTATATTTAATGGGAATATGGTTATCCATATTCTATTCCAAATTGTATTCCAACGTGTATAGAAATTATAGAATGACGTCTGATGGACACCACGTAACTCGTATTCTGGGTTTTATGATGTGAAATTCTATTTCCTTATACATACTACGTAAGTTCCCTATCTACATCAAGCGCGCCGCCCCATTTTCCAGTTTGATGGTGCATCCCCACATACCACATACGTATCCTAGTTTTCAATCAATGTTGCTGCATAGAATCACAAATGTAAATAACCGGCAGTAAAAGTCTTGTTTAGAGCAATAGATGACAGTGAATAATTTATTTTGGGAGGATTTGCTTAAAATTATAATCACAAATGTAACAATGGTTCAGTAAATAATGAATATAAATCCAAATTAACCAATTCAAATTTGCTTTGAAAACGAATTGCTTATACTTCTATTTGAGATGAATGTAACTATATTTTTGTTTTTTTACATAATAAACCAGGGCTGTGATGTCGGTAAAAAAACTTTCGACTCCGACTCCGACTCCAGATAATTTTCATAGTCCCGACTCCGAGTCCAACTCCGACTCTGGCAAAATTTTATTTGTTTCCATCGAATTTGTTGGCGAAAAGAAATTAAACTGATATAATCTAATTGTAAATAAAATCAAAACCCAGTTGATCGGACCACAATATTTAAACAAGACGTTTTTTTATTTTTCAAAGTATCTCTGAAATCATTGGAAATTCAACTGTTTTCTCATTAGAGAGCACATAATTCTGAATTAGTTTGTGACGAATTCTGCGGTGTTTTTTAATATCGGTGTTTTTTTAGTTAATCGCAAGAAGACTACGACTACGCCACCAATAATCTTAAAATCCGTCACCTACACCCGACAGAATTGAGCCGGGTATTTTTTATATTATCGGCAAATGTTGCAAGTTCACTCTAACATATAATTTGAATGGAAATGCCTAACCATTTCGGTGTAAATCTGATTATAATATTATGACGTATATTTGGTTGCCTACTCAATCCGAAGCCAACCTTAAATAAAGGGTCCTATTTCACAATCTCAGTAACAATTTAAAATCTACGTATTTTGATAAATACAAAGGGATGTGATACTTTTAATAAATTTGTTCAAGTGCCGAAAAAAGAGAATAAATTTCGGTTAAAGGTTGAAAGTTATCAAACATTAAAGCTAAAATTGCAAAGTTTTACTAGTAAAGGATTATCTTTTACAAAGATTCAGATATTGGGGCGAATAAAAAGAAAAAAATGAAGGTTACTAATGTGACGTGATACCACCACGTTGTGTCTTCTGGTACAAAAGCTGTAGGAAACTATTTTTTCTTTTTAAAATTGCAAGGGAATGTCATTAAAATACTTTTTGCAATATTTAATGAATTGTTCAGCTGCTCTTTGTGGCCGAATGAATAGGAGCAAGTTCTCTTAATTTTGATGAATAAGGAAAACCACACGTTGTCGCTTCACTTTGGAAAGTTCTAATTCGTCTAAGTATACCTACATCGAAGTCCGATTTTTTTTATTTGTAGATAATTGAGCTATCATAATTAGCACATTGAAGTTGGTTGTAATACAATAATCATAACACAATAATCATTTTGCTAATCATCACTCACCACCGACCTATGTGTTTTGTAGTTAAATTATATTTACATATGTAGGTAGGTACTTTGTAAAAGACCGAATCATATGTTTAGTTAATCGTTTACTATCTATTGAGGCAGCGGCTATCTCGCATGTCTTTTTCTACATTATTTAAACATAGACCCGGAGTCGGAGTCGGTACATTTTTTCCGACTCCGACTCCGACTCCTCTGAAATTTGTCTGAACTCCGACTCCGACTCCACGACTCCGACTCAGACTCCACCGCCCTGTAATAAACACTTCAAAAACAAACAGATTGCAATTTTCATGTAAATATACCATTTTGAAATGAAGAACGTTTCCAACATTGGTCTGAAACGGCTGTATTGATTGTGTTACTCTTAGTTCTCGATATTTTGCATTTGAAGGTGTAATATCTACTTAAAAAACGAACCACACTTTGCAAAAACAAAAATAGAAGATAAACTGTCAAAAATACTAATTTTAATACACTTTTATTTCACATTAAATTGACGAGATATGATCAGAAACGCTGTATAGGAATACATAAAGTAACATATCATAGAATTGAAACATTCTGTTAATGCTAAAGTATATTTTAAATCTTTACAATTTAAACAATTCGGGATTCAAAGAAATATTAGAATTAACTAAATATTATTATATATACGAGTAATTGAAAATTTGCATAATTTTTATGAAAATTAATCCCTTACGAAAACTGTTTAATAGTACCGTAACAGTACTTTAAAGCTAATATTTCACAGCCACTATAAGTCGACGTCACACTAATGGTATTGACGATTAATAAGTGTCGTTCTTAACTACCGGTGAAAGAGAATTGGAACGGAGTCATTAATTAAGACTGTCAATACGTAAGCGTAGTTAAAGAAACCCGTAATAGGTAGTCAAATATTGTGAATGAGGTTTTGTCAGTGACATGAAAATGAAATGTGTACATTTAAGTAACTAAATGAATTTTCTACCATTAATACAGTACAAAGAAAAATATTTTAATTGTAGTTACTACCTATGCTTTATTTGTCACATGCACAGCTCAAATGGTCTACGTAGATGACAGCAAGTTACAAACTTTATTACAAAGTGCGTACCCTGAGGAAATCGACAAATTTATACCATGTGTTCATTACTCTGCTGAATTACAAAGTTAATATAGTCCATATACGGGGGGTAATTAAGTAGTAAAATCTGTTAGATGTTGTAGCATCAACCTTTTTTTTTTTGGTAGGATTTCTTAATCTGTATTCAACAGTATATAATTTTAAATAGATTAAACGAAAAAAGTTTCAGCTTCAAAACATGGCTCAAATTATGCTCTATGTGATGTTTCGAAGAATTGAATGCGGATTATCTTCTATTTCCAGTAATATATGAAGCTGCACATCTTCGGTTAATTCGAGATTCGAGATTCACAGTACATGATATTTTTCTCTGAATAGTTGACATACTTCTTGATAGTTCTAATTCTATTTCCATACCCAATCATCATTAAAACTTCAATTCTTTATTGTTCTGTCAGCGCTGCCATTTTGTTAACACATAAGTAAAAAACTCCGAAGTCCGGTAATAACTAACCACAAACAACGGCAAAGAACAACGTTCATGCAACGCGAAAAAGAAAATAATAATTCTCCTCTGATGATCAGAGAATCAGAATATAAAAATACAAGTTGCCATTAGAAAAATATGGTTGACGGCATAATTAAAAAATCTGATGTGGCCAGGCACATGACTTTATCATACTATATATTAAATTAATTTTTTAGCTGCATGAGATTCTATTTGATCGAGATCGGCCATGTCTGCATTAAAATAAAACTAGTAGAACTAGGCACATATGTCTAATAAAGCTGCGTTCGGATGTTGTACTCCGTTGACATCGGGTACACCGTCAAAATGATACGTGTTATTGGGTGTAAAAAGTGTAACGGTGTGCAATATCCGAACGCAGCCTATATTGACAGTAGTATTTTCAAAACATTAGCGTTTGACACTAGCTACTGTCATTAGAATCAAAAAATCTCACATATCCTGGCTACTAGTTTTAAAGCAGTACGACCGATCTCGATGAAATAGAATTTTCTCATGCAGCTAAACTATAAATTCTACCAAAAAATGTCATATACATAAATTATAGAAAATTTC
The DNA here is from genome assembly GCA_963966075.1 of Aphodius sticticus. Taxonomy (NCBI): domain Eukaryota; kingdom Metazoa; phylum Arthropoda; class Insecta; order Coleoptera; family Scarabaeidae; genus Aphodius; species Aphodius sticticus. Next base: position 22,723,902 of record OZ014513.1, on the reverse strand, counting down.
CTCTCCTTTAATTTATATTTAACTATTTTGACGACATTACACAAATAGCGGCTCATTTACAAAATCTTCGAAAAATGCTCAGAGTAAACCACCAGTTCCTTTGGACCCTTTTCAACAGAAAGCTTTTCAGCTCTAAGTTTGGTTATGAAACTTCTAAATATGAAGTTTTGTCCCGATACCTTTAGTAGTTTCTCCGGAATCGTCGCCACAAAAAACGGGTACACACACACATACACACACACACACACACACATACACACACACACACACACACACACACACACACACACACACACACACACACACACACACACACACACACACACACACACACACACACACACACACACACACACACACACACACACACACACACACACACACACACACACAGACAATTTTTTGAACCTTGGTCAAAAATGTTCAGGGGACTCAGAAAGACATATTTCCGCTAAAATCTCAAAAAATTTTTTTGGCATGATTACAATACTTTACATACTGCGTATGATAAAGTAAAAAGTATATTATATAAAGTATTATATAAAGTATAAAGCATTATATAAAGTAAATTAAATGATTAGAACGGTAAATTTTCTGAAAAATGTACATTTTTTAAGTTGGGTTGTTTTCAGGGCACTGTGGGGTGGATTGGAGGGGTCAAATCCATATGTATAATAGGTCAAATTCTTCCTTGGAAAGTCCTCTACAAGTCCTATAACTTTAACATAAGTTTTCCCAAACCCCGAACAATTATTCGAAAAAATACCAAAAAATGTCTTCTTCCCATGTAAATTTGAGGCCTCGAAAGGCACCATTAAAATTCAAAATTTCGATCAAAAATACGTGTCCACTTTTTTTTTTGTGTTGGAAACAATTTGGAGGGGATCCTTGCTTTGAAATAGAAATAACCACCCTAGTGTCCATAAGGGAAAGAGTGCTATGTAATAAACATAATACCAAAATACGAAAGGGGGGCAGCTGCTCCTCTTGCCCCCCTGGACACGCCCATGGTTGAACAGCTTTCTGTAGATAACGATATGATTCTAGTAATAATTGGGTGTACTTGAATGGTAGTAACTGTTCCAGTTTAAGTATGCATAGAATAGGCCAAACTGGTGCCAAACTTTGTTAAAGGCTAAGAATAAAAATGTATGCTCATCTATGAATATAGACTTTATTCTTCTGATGTTTCTGTTACCGCTGTAATTCTACAGACCTGCTCGATGGTCCAATGTTTGTTTCTGATCTGCTGATTTTGAATGCGAAGGCAGTTCAAACACAACTGCTAAGTAAGTTATACTTGGTGGGTTTGGAGCAATTGGCAATCAAGAGCGTTCCTAACTAGATGCTCCGCAAAATAACCACTTCACTGTATACCTGAAATGAAAACCATAGGTCATATTTGCTTTGCCAAGTTCGTGATTGTGCGGTGGAGGCACCTACTCCAGTTGATTTAGATCATTTCAGGTTCATACTAAGTATTCTAACAACTATTGACATTTGAACCGGATAGAAGTAGCACTATGGAAATCAGTAGACCAGCGAAATCGATAGACCAGCAAAATCGGTAGACCAGCAAAGTCGGTGGCTTAGTTAAGTGGTAGATTAGTATGACAGGTTGAGTGAGCACTACCACGCATCGCTATGAGTATTGTTCTGCTACTTTAAATATGTCAAAATTTGATGTAGAGATATCAAGATGCACAAAATACCATTTGGGTCTGTTTTTTCCTCTTGACATTTCAGCACATTTAGATTTGAACTTGTTTTTTGTTTTAATAAATTCATTGAACATTATAACTAAAATTTTTGTTTGTAAGTTTGTGTGTTGTCGTGTTGACGCATCGAGATAGTATAGAAAGGAGACGCTATGACGATTCTTTCGTATACTAAAAACGGCGTCAGTAGGTGTGGCTTATGGGGATTATATGACGGTCGGTCTATGCGCAGACCCGGACTAATTATAATTCTTTTTCTCTAATATTGCAGACAGTGCAACAAAAAGACTCTGTATTGAGGTTATAACAAATAATGTAAAATAAATCTTATAAGTGTAACATAAATATGAATATGAACAAAACGAGTATTGTACATTTTGTAACATAGTGGCCATTAAACAAACCCATTTTATTATTTTGATATCGAATGCTGGCGGATTTATTTATTTTTGTCTTTCTGATGTAACATATTCGAATATGTGTGTACCTATCTATAATACTTTTAATTAATAATATTCTGTGACTACCCAACACATCTTGATCGAAACTATGTTTTCCTAAACTAGAAAATATATTTGATGCGATTTGGGGATGTTCTGTCTATCCATATATCCGTAAAATGCTTCGAACCAACAACACTGGACTTTCTCGGCCTCCAGTTACATCGGTCTACAAACTGTATCCATAATTCCTGCTGGGCAGGAATCTTTGGAAACCTACATTTAATTGTTAAATAAACAAAAAATTAAGTCAAATTTTATTGAATACGGGCCTGTTTATTGTCATTTAAGTGACATGTAACGTCACTTCCGATGAAACGTAATTCCCGCTAACTTATAGCAGCCAGGACCCTTTCTGCTGCGACAGCTTCTTACATCACATTCTGTCATGCTAATTAGTTATAAAAAGAATACTTATAACGCACTAGAACCCACTTAAACCTATATAATGTATCGGCTTATCAATTTGACGTTATGGGACTAACCGACGGTATGACTGGACTCTGAAGTGATCCCAATTTTAAGCTCATATGACTCGTCCTCTTTTATACTATCTCGATGTGTTGACGTGATATTGCCGATACTTTTGACCATTTATGGAACATATAGACCGGCCAGCATGGCAGCCACATCGCTTGAAATTCCATCGATCACGATCATTAACAATTAAATTTTCTAAAAATATTCAAATCAAACGGTAATCGGTCATTTCTAACACTGAATTACAAGAGCTTTTATTACATTCGCAACTTACAATAAGTCGCTACATGAGGAGCTTCCTTTAAATTGTATATGACCGTAAAGAAGTGATAACTAGAGTCGCTGCTTAGTGTCCGCCATAGACATAAAAATCTATCTTCAAGAAAAAATGCGCATAGAGCAGAATTTCCAAATGTCCTGATTTTTTAAAGCGTTTTAAATAGTTGAGTTATAAAAAAATAATAAGTGTAACAAACAGTACGCATAATATGCAACATCTGCATGGAACAGATAAAATATAAATAAAACCACCAGCGTAAACATATTTCGTACTTATATTTCAAGAAGACAGCAATAATGTTGAAATAATAACAAATATTCTATAGATACGGTAATAAAGTCTGTAAAAGATTTTGTTTGCTTTCTAAATAATTTAAAATTGAACTATCTTAACAAATTAGCGTTGTTATTTGGATGTATGTATTCAATATTTCGGATAAAATAGACTTAATTATTAATCAAATTCTTTTATTCGTGCTGCCAAATAAATATGCTGAGATCAGCTACTAAAATACTAGACATAGACATACCTTATGTGTTCTTTTTTCCTATGAATAAATGAATACACTTCTACAAATTCTCACAACACGTGCTACGATACAATAAACAAATTGACGTCACCGTAGCTCTTGAAAGGTAAAGTCACAATTAACGTACTGTGAACTTGGTTTGCCGACGCTGTATCTATTATAGCCACCAAATATGTGGTTGTTGTTTACCGCGAAATATTCGTAGTCACAGCTTTATCTCCCTCCAATTTTCCCAACTACACATCGTTTAAACATTCACAACCTTGCGTCATTAAAACATCTGTAAAAAGAAAATCCTACACCTAGCGTGTACGTAATGATGATACAGCTGATTATCACGATGAGCTATCAGTAAAGGCGTGCCTGTTTAAATTAAGTCACCGTTTGTACTAGTTGTTCTAGTTTTTGCTTAATTAGAGTATCGAACAAAATTCTATGGATTTTCCTCGTTATTTCATGTGCTTGGAATTATTTTTTTTTAATTTTCGTGTTTCCAGTCTTTGATCAGAATGGCATTGTCTGGATTTTCGGTGTAGCTTCATTTGGACGTTTTAAACATTTAATCAAAATTCCAATTTGTGAAAATTCCATATTTGACCAAGGTACAAAAAAGTCTGTGTGTGTTTGTGTGTACCCGTTTTTTTGTGGCGACGATTCCGGAGAAACTACTAAAGGTATCGGGACGAAACTTCATATTTAGAAGTTTCATAACCAAACTTAGAGCTGAAAAGCTTTCTGTTGAAGAGGGTCCAAAGGAACTGGAGGTTTAGTCTTAGCATTTTTGAAAGATTTTGCAAATAAGCCGCCATTTCTGAAATTTCGTCGAAATAGTTAAATAATAAATTAAAGATGAGGAAATTCTGAATAATTTATGACTATGACATTTTTTGGTACAATCAATAGTTTAGCTGCATGAGCAAATTCTATTTCTACGAGATCGGTCGTACTGCATGAAAACCAGTAGCCAGGATTTGTGAGATTTTTTTATTCTAATGACAGTAGGTAGTCTTGGTGTCAAACGCTAATGTTTTGGCAATAGCTCCTGTCAATATAAGCTGCGTTCACATATTGCATTACACTTTTTACACCCAATAACACGTAAGTGTCATTTGGACAGTGTACCCGGTGTCAACGGAGTACGATATCCGAACGCAGCTTTAATCGACATATCTGTCTAGTGCTAGTAGTTTTATTTTAATGCAGACAAGGCCGATCACGATCAAATAGAGACTCATGTAGCTAAACTATTAATTTTATATGTAGTATGATAAAGTCATGTGCCTGGCCACATCAGATTTTTTTTTGTTGGGGTTCCGCTAGGTTCCAACCCTATTTAAAGGGTTCCCCACGAGTAAAAAGGTTGGGAAACGCTGATCTAGTGCATCGCAGTATCGACCATTATGAATATTGACAGTCCCATGTAAATCGAAACTTGCTTCATTAGAAAATATTATACGCCGCGAGAACATTGGATCGCGAATACAAATTTCCATCATTCGTCCACAGACTTCTTGCCCATTATTAAAGTGATTTTCTGCTAATTCATGGACCAAGTGTACCATATACGAATGCATTTTAGCATTTTTTAAAGTTTCAGCTTCAAAACATGGCTCAAATAATTATGCTCTAAAGCGATGTTTCTAAGAGTTGAATGCGGATTATCTTCTATTTTCAGTAATATATCAGCTGCACATCTTCGGTTAGTTTTGCGGCAAGTTTCTGGGAGATTCACAGTACCGTATTCTAGAAATCTATTCTACTGATTATGGATTGCTTTTTTACCGTTCAGGATACTTTTCTCTGAATGGTTGACATACTTCTTGATGAGTTCTAATTCTATCTTCATACCCAATCATCATTAAGACCCAAATTCTTTGTTGTTCTGTCTGCGATGCGATTTTGTTACCACCATAAATAAAACGATTTCCGAAGTTCGGCAACAAACGCCGGCAAAGAACACCGTTCATGCAACGCGAAAAAGAAAATAATAATTCTCCTCTGATGATCAGAGAATCAGAATATAAAAATACAAGTTGCCATTAGAAAAAGATGGCTGACGTCATAACTTAAAAAGAAAAGCAATAACGAAATTATCGATTTTATCCCCACTTAAGTATACCTGTATAACTGTGTTAATCATTTTTTCTAATTTACTCTACATTATTTTTGAAATTATGATTGTAATTTCCTGGAGTAACATCTGCAGTTTGGAAGCATTTACTTCACATGGATGCTCTAGTGCAGCGTTTCTCAACCTTTTTACTCTTGCGTAACCCTTTAAATTGAGCTGGAACCTGGCGGAACCCCAACAAAAAAATATACAATGTACTTTCCAAGGCATTTCGAGTATTTTTGCGTACAGAAGAACGTGTAACGTATTTCAAGTAACCAGATACAGGTCTGTAAAGAAGCGCAGTTCAATGATTGAATAATACTTACTACTGTGAAATTAAAGTACTTTTCCTGTAAAATTTAAAAAAATGCCCTGTCAAATTAAGGTGATACTGTGCTAATTTCACAGGAATATGTTTGTGGAATATGTGAATTCTGTAAAAACAATACCGAAATTTAGCTGGTATCCTATAACCAGCGATGTTACAATTAATTCTTCTTTTACAGTTTTTTGGTAGATTATTATATTCATTTTCTGTAACATTGCAGATATTTCTCTTTAGGTACAACCTTATTTGTTCTTTTTGGTACCTTCAAGTATTACCAAAGGAAGGAAGAAGAAAATACAAATCAACCAATGCGAAAACGAGGAATACAAAATGTATCATTTACAAATAATTAAATAAATAAATTCAGTATAAATTAAAAAAAAATCATTGCTCAAAATACAAAAATTAAGGAACATTTATTGTGAGTAAAAAGTTTCATATGGACCTATTGATAACAAGTTAACATTCCTTAAGAAGTTAGAGCCATTTAAAATACTGTTTTAGTATATTTTAGTATATTTTAGTATTTTTTACGGTATTGAAAAAAATAAATAAGTCCTTATGAAACATTTTAGTCAGAACATCCAAGTAGAAGATATTTATACACACTAATTGTATCTATAACAGATGATCTCTGTATTTTCTCTTAAAGTATGTTAAATAAGAGAAAGCTTGCTCATACATACACATACACATGTTGAAAATTAGACTGATTCAAGGTAATTTAAAACTCGAGGTGAAAATTAAATGCAAAAACATACCAAATTATATATAAAAATATGTGAAGCACTTTTAAATTTGTTTAATTGTCAAAATTAGTACTTATTTCAATTTAATTTAATTATTTTTTGTTTAATTAAATGCAGTCACGAAATTTGAAATTACACTTTAGTTTCCTGTCCGCATAAATTTTCGTCTATAATTGCAACTCACTCTGTATATTTATTGATTTTTTATGATGAGGACCGACATAATTTTCGCCAGCTCAGAACTTGTCTGGTGATAGGTTAGTTATCTTATCTGGAATGTAAGATCATATTGAAATCCACCACCTACAACTCTGTTCATCTCCTAAAGTACCTACCATTATGAGCAGCAGATTCAAATTATAGTTTTATTTTGTCACACATTTGGAAAGGCAAAAATATTGAAAACAAATAATGTTAGAGTTTGGCCAATAACTCTGCCAGATTGTTGTTTCCTAGAAGTTATTTTGTTTTTATGTAACAGATAATTGTAAGTAATATTGTCAATTGAAGTTAATGAATAGTCTAGAATGTTGCCCGTTGGATGTAATATCGAAATAACAGTGGTTTATTGGGTTAGAAGGGCTCCAAATCAAAATTATTCAGGGATTGAGCTTGTTTATTAATCCAATATTTCAAATAATAATCCCATGCTAAAATAATACATAAAAATAACACTGAATAATGTGCCCATGAACCGGCGACCGTCACCGCTATTTGTTACTGTTTTTCCGCGGAAACCCTGACGACATCACACGGAACCCCAGGGTTCCGCGGAACCCTGGTTGAGAAACGCTGCTATCTAGTGAGTCTAGTTATGCTGCTATCTAGCTGGGAGACATACTAGAAGCATTCTGTCCGTTATTTGCAGTCAAGCGACGTACTTACGGGACCATTCTAGTTTTTAAGGGTGTAGGTACTGCATTAGAGAATGCGATGCGAACTATTCTTTCGCAAGACATAAGGTCTGTTAACTGTTCTTACATATATTGTATAAAGGTATTGCTGCACGTACACCTACATGTAAATAATCTCATGAAGGTAGCTTTTACGTAAATGCGCAGTACTTTCAATTCCACTAGCGACCTAGAAGTATGGTGACACGCGACCGTTGGAAAGCAAACGGGTTTTCGAAGCGGAAAAACGACAGACAACAATGTAGGTGCATTCGTCCAGTAATCCAAAGGAATCCGCAGTGATACTGGGATGTATTTCGTGCCGCTGGAATGCATATGACATATGTTCTCCCCATTTTTGCATTACGTAGGATCAATCTCAAGAAGGTTGACAATACATATGAACTGTATTCGTATATAATCTGTATTCGCCCCATGTCGCTATATAAATTCGTGAGACACTTCTCTCAAGTAAATTTAATATACATTTTTTCTCTTTGCGTCAATAAAAAGAACAACGGGGTCGCTCTCCTGGGAGCAGTCGTGAATGTAATAAAATATAACCCTTGCACTGGGCCAAGACAACAAAAATTTTAATATCGTCCCAAAACCTTGAGAAATTCCGGACCGAAGAGCTTTTTTTCACGGATATTTATCTGCGGCAACAAACGAAGGACAGCGCACACTTTTATATAGCTTTGTTTTTATTCTTTATCGAGATTTGATGTTAATTTAAGATTATTTTTTAATTTTATCCTCTGATGAAATATGGTTTTGAATAATGTAGTTCACCCATAAAAATTGTCAAATTTTGGCGACATGAAATACGTGACCGAACAAACTCAATCCGAATAATGTAATATACCGAGCTTTTAGCACCGGGACAAAATGTCAAAAAAAGATGTATGCATCGTGTTCAGTGCCTATTTTGTCCTCTGAAAGTCATGCTCGGCATATATCGATGCGAAAAATTGAATTTTTTGCATGTGCATGTCTATTCAATGTCGTACTGCAAGGTCAGATAATTAGTTTATGTGGTCACCTTGTAGTACCGGTGCCTAAAAGCACGTAGACATGTACTACGTGCACAAAAAGTATCGAAACATGTCAATATCCCGTTTCACATACATGATTTTTGCACGCTCCTTACAAAGCAATCAGATCTATATTCAATTCGGTAACAAACATACGAGTATGAATTTGCAATTTATTTTGTGTATAAATTTGTATTTATTTCCAATAAAAAAATGTTATACCAGTTTACGGAATGAAGGAAAAACATGAAAAAAATTAATTATATTAGAGATATTTATAATTATAAAGTTTGATTTACTAGAACTTTACTTTATTTAAAATACTAAGTAGGTAGTCATTTATTTATTTCATTTATTTATTAAATTCCCCATGAAACTATATTTGGGCGATTTCCTCCTACAAAAAATGGCACTGTTACTCAGACCAAACATGTACCTACACCACAAAGTACTAATGGACTTGATGGACATTAAAAATTTTTAATATACAGGACATTACATTACACGAGTAGATTAAGTCCATTATTAAACTGTAACACCCAGTATGTGTTTGCAGTTTTTATTTTAACTATTAAAAACCCATGACATGATATTTTTAACAATTTCTTGCCTGTTCGTTATATAACTTTTGAAGGAATTAACTTAGGAAGATGCGGGTTTGTATCTTAATAGAGCATAGAGAAATGAAAATACAGGGTTTGCGTTAAAAGATACATGGGGATCAAAATCGAGAATAAGTTCAATTTAAAAATATTTTAAAAAAATAAAAAATGTTTTTGTTGTTTCTTTTACAACAAAAAATACATAGCTTAATCATAATTACTTAATAATTATTTTTATGTTTTATTTGAATTAATTTACTAAGCTTAATAAACATTATTAGCTTAATCTAAAAAAGTAATCCATTAACTAGATATCTAGATATCAGAGCATTGCACACATTTCCAAGGACGTAGTTTGCTAAAAACACAATAGTCTGAGCTAATTGACTATGGACTATGGACTATGGATGTACAGGAATATATTGAGAGGGTCCCGTAGAAAAAATTAAAAGTTGAAAAATAAGGACCGCCCTACTCTATATGCAAAAGTATTTCAAACATGTAGTCATTTGCTAAAACTTATTTGAACTTTTTTCGAGTATACTTTTCAAAGGATAAATTTTTTCAGAGGCCTGTAACTTTCAAACAAGTATACTTAGGAACATGTGGGTTGTATAAAAGGGTACCCAGGACTGCAAAAATAAACAGCGTATTGGAAAAATGCATTTGGTCTGCTTCTAATGAATCACTCTGTATTTCTTAATATTCAAATTTGAGACGTCATTTCCTATTTGAATTCTGTTCTTGTAATTAATTAATTTCTTAGTTTCTCTTCTTCACATCTTAAGAGTTTTTGAGTTATGTAAATATTTACATTACGTGATATTTGTGCAGCGCAACGATGACGAATAAACCCTGTCAACTCTACATCCTTTCCACACATCAACATTACACCAGCCTGTTTCAAAATAATTTCTAATTAAAACCCACAATACTACAAAAATCAAAGAACACAAATAAATACACAACAAAGCGACTACTAGCACAAAAATGCACCAGCTTGTCACTTTGCCATTATGAGTAACGTTTTTTATATGAGTAAATTTCTAAGGGCGTATGACGTCTCCCTACTTACTATCTACGGTATGGAATAATTTTTGATGGACACTCAAAAGCAACTCACTGTTTTTGCAGTTTACAATAATTAGATTTTCTCTACCAGTATCTTCAGTTATCTTCGGTTACTAAGCCATAGGATGCATAATGTTGATTCAGCACTGTTTATTATTATTAAGATTATCAACTTTATTGTATTAGACAAACAAACGCACTTTCTGTGAGTTTTCCAACCAAAAAAGGAAAACCAAAAAAAAACGAATTTTCCACGTTGTGGATAAAACTCAATCATCCTTAATTCGTGTTATTTGTCCTTGCTAAATTAGCGAACGGATAGTTATTGATTTCACGGTGGTTATAAATACCCTGAATGGGGGTGTTGTGTGTACGTACGTAACTCTTCGGGATGTTTAAAAATACCATCGCGGTACTTCTTTAATAGGCTATTACAGTGCCGTAGGGCGAAAAGTCAGTTGTTGAGGACCCTCTCGCAAAATTGCAAGGTTAAACTTATTATTATTCTAGGACACGTACCGTCTATCTATCACGTATTGAACGGATATCGGTCTTTCTATGTCGAAGGCGATAAATTTGTGTTGAGCTTTATCTTTGAGTGGCTGGAAAGGGCATACGCAACTGTTTTATATTTTAGAAAAGTATATAGTTATAGCCTGGAGTAACTGTCAATATATTTGGAACAGCCTGTGTAATAATGAGTGCTTACTTTTAATAAGTTTTAATTGGAAAAATCATGTGCCACGGACATGGTAGAATTTAGAAGACTTAAATCAATATTCTAGTTTAGAAAACAGTATTGGGAGTGTTGATAAAATCAGTGGATCTGATTTTGACACCAATAAAAATGAGAGAACTCTGCTAAAGTCATAATTTTAAACATAACTCCATGTCATTGCAAGTCAAAACACTTCTCAAAACAATTTGATGACAAATTGCTGTTAAGCAGGCACATGACTTTATCATACTATATATAAAATTAATAATTTAGCTGCATGAGATTATATTTGATCGAGATCGCCTATCTCTGCATTAAAATAAAACTAGTAGAACTAAACAGATATTATGTCGATTAAGCTGCGTTCGGATATTGTACACCGTTGACACCGGGTACACCGTTCAAATGACATTTACGTGCTATTGGGTGTAAAAAGTGACAATATCCGAACGCACCTTATATTGACAGTAGGTGTTGTCAAAACCATGTCAAAACATTAGCCTGACATTTCCTCTCTTTTAATTTATTATTTAACTATTTCGACGAAATTCCAGAAATGACGGCTTATTTGCAAAATCTTTCAAAAATGCTAAGACTAAACCTCCAGTTCCTTTGGACCCTTTTCAACAGAAAGCTTTTCAGCTCTAAGTTTGGTTATTAAACTTCTAAATATGAAGTTTCGTCCCGATACCTTTAGTAGTTTCTCCGGAATCGTCGTCACAAAAAACGGGTACACACACGCACACACACACACACACACACACACACACACACACACACACACACACACACACACACACACACACACACACACACACACACACACACACACACACACACACACACACACACACACACACACACACACACACACACACACACACACACACACACACACACACACACACACACACACACACACACACACACACAGACTTTTTTTGTACCTTCGTCAAAAATGTTCAGGGGACCCAAAAAGACATATTTCCGCTAAAACCTCAAAATTTTTTTTGGCACGATTACAATACTTTACATACTGCGTATGATAAAGTAAAAAATTACTTTTTGATCCTTATAAAACATTTTGTTGGCTTTGAAACCGAATAGAATCGCAAAGTGAACGTTCATCAATTTTGTCGAATGCGCTAGAATTGTTTTGTTTTACATAAATATATAAGTTTTTTTTCAATAATTCGTATTAAATTCGGTAAAGTCCAATAAATCCAGCTTATCTATACACGAAATCTTCGAACTGCGGAGATATAACCATTCGAATGTTTAGACCAGGACTGTGGAGTCGGAGTCGGAGTCGTGGAGTCGGAGTCGGAGTTCCGACAAATTTCAGAGGATTCGGAATCGGAGTCGGAAAAATGTACCAACTCCGACTCCGAGTCCAGGTTTAATTTTTATAGAAAAAGAAAAACATGCGAGATGGACGTTGCCTCAGTAGACAGTAAACAAGTAAAACTTAACATTCTATTAGGTCTTTGACAAAGTACCTACCTACATATATATGTAAATAATAAAATTACAAAACACACTGTTCAAACGAAAGTGTAGACGATTAACAAAAGTAATCCGGCAGAAATATGAAAAAGGTAATTTTAACAAAAGATTTTAAATGAGATTGAGAAAGTAGGGCCGTAGTTCAATGTAGTAATAATCATTTATCCAGATTACCTGTTGCAGCCATAATTATGTTGCTTTGACGTCAACTTTGAAAATAATAAAAAATTATGTCAGGGCATTATTGCAGGATGGTTGGAGCTATTCTGTTCCTCACAACTATTATTATTAACTATTATTATAAACGCATTTTGCATTTAATTCTATTTTTATTTAAATGAATTTTATTTTGTATTATACACTATGTCATATGAGTGATTTTCTTGTTATTAGAGCTATAAAGTCGGTTAAATGGTTAAAGTAGTGCCGATTTGTATGTTCTCTGGAGAAAACAGTTAAACAAATTACAGAAAAAAATTTTTTTATTTGTGGTCCGATCAGTAGGCCTTTTTGCATCTTATAGGCCGTTTTTTATTTACAATTAGATTGTCAGTTTAAATATGTTTGCCAACAAATTCGCTGGACAGTGGACACAAATAAAACTTTTGTTTTGCTTATGGTTTCAGTATTTGTTTGTGAGTAATTGGATATCCAGAAGCCATATGTTTAATACAATCAGATACAATACTAGACCATAAATTTAATTTATTAAATTTGTTTCTTATTTCCTGGTAGTGCTTTTGTTTTCATAGCAAATTTAATGTTGCTCGGTTGTATTACTCTGCGTCAAATTTATGATTATTTAGATATGTAAGATTTTTATTACAATAATTATTTGAACATATTTTTGTATGCAATGTTTCTGGAGTCGGAGTCGGAGTAGGAGTTGGTCCACGAAAAATATCTGGAGTCGGAGTCGGAGTCGCGAATTTTTTTACCGACTCCGCAGTTCTGGTTTAGACCACGTTGGTACATTTTCGATATCAATGTAAATTGAATAACAGTACACACGATTTTTCAATATGTTTTACAATCTAAAGTTCTTTGTTTGTAATCAGGGGCGCCGTTAAATACTGGCATTTGATTTCAGAGTTTCAGAGCAAATATTTGTCGGTGCTATCCCTTGGAATGCAATTTTATCCAGGGTATAAGCGATGATATTCCTAATAAAAAAAGTATTACGTTTTGTCACACCTTTCCGTTCGCCGAGTTTTGCCTTTTCCGATCCGTCTTCCACGATTCGTCATTATTCGGGTGGCAGATCCCTCAAAAATACGAATTTACATAGCTTATTGGGTGGAAATATTCTACTTCTCCGACTGACGGTTCAAATCCGGAATTTCACAATAAAGTAGCAAAAATGACTTCTTACCCAACAACGACAGATGGAACGTTATGTTAGACACAATAATTTCACTACATAAATTCACTACGAACGGCATATTCTGCTAATTTGCAGGTTAGGTAATTTGCTGGGAAACATTTTAAAAGTTTCGCAATTTAGTTTACATTTTAACATTTGAAGGTATATGGATGCTTGTTAATTACTTATTTCATCGTAATGGAGCTGCAGTCTTCAGTATTTGAACACCTATCATGAACTTGCTGTAGGTCGGTGAAGACGTAAAATTACAAACTTTCCGACAGCATGATCGACCCACTTACCGAGTTATACCAGCAGTAAAAATAACTTTTGAAGTTCAAGCAAAACCGCGTCAGGGCCGAAACGCAATAAATCTCATTTCATTTAAAATCGATCACGTAGGTACGTTATAATCCCATAAATAGTAGATTTCTGCGGTTTTGAAAATGATACGATTATTTCCATTTTGTATATTGTCGGCCTTGTTAATATAAGGGACAATGTGTGAAATTTTTCATAAAAAAATATATATACATTATCCTCGCAACGGTAAAATGACTTCAAGGCATTGTCATTGGCGTAGCTGACGACATTATATTGTCAGGGAATGACTACCATTACCACCCTTGTTGATATAAACTCGTAAGCTACAATGCCAGCCGTTTAGATTTATGAGCTAGAATTTATCAGTTTGAAGCTTTATAAATAATTACTCGTTATATTTAGGCTTAAAAAAGAATGCCCAACCCAGCATAAAAAAATTTAAACAAGAAAATTGTTGGGAACAGTAGAGATTAATACTCCAATTAAGTGTTTTGTAGGGGAAGGCACCACAAATTCGTAAAATTCCTAAAACATATAATTCCGAGAAAGTAATATGTACAATTTTAAATTTAAGATTCTATTTTGTTTAAGAAGTAATAGCTTGGGTAAAACTTGTTCAACAAAGCAGGTTCAATCAAAATTTTTTGTATTAACTTAAAAAGAACGTCATTTATTTCAACATATTTTTCTAGGGATTTTTATGTTATTAATATTATGCTTCGTTGCTATATTTATACTAATGCTAATCTTTAAAAATTCTTAAACCTGGTTGAACGTTGTTTTTATAGCAATGCTTGAATAAGTAAGTACGTAGGCTTTCACGGCCAGAATCATTTAGAAAATAAACTACTTCCGGGTTATGCCGTGTGTCAAGATTTGTTAATGCTGACGTTTCGCGAACCATGTTGGTCTCTTCTTCAAAGCTAATTGAATACTGAAGACCTACCAAGAAAGGCTCCCTTATATACCTGAATTTACACCTCACTGCGCACATCTGGAGCTACCGCTCCATGTGGTTTTCCACCTGACCGCGTTAGGATCGATTTCCAGAGCCTACTAATGTCAGTACCGTCCTCGCGATTGATGTTGTCAGGATGTTTGTAAATTTCGATGGCTTCTCTAATAAGCCTTCGATGATAATTACCCACCCTTGCCAACATCTTCGCGTCATCGAAATCCATTGTGTGTCCCGACTCGTGGCAGTGTTGAGCAACAGCGGACTGTTGAATCTTGCCTAGCCGGGTGTCCCTACTGTGCTCCTTGATTCGACATTCGATGCTTCGTCCTGTCTGTCCTACATAGCATGTTCCGCATTCACATGTTATCTTGTATACCCCTTCGTTCTTCAGGAGTGGTGTGATATCCTTTGGGTTAGGCAAAAGATCCTTTACCTTAGCTGGTGCTCTGCACCTTACCGTGATACCCGATTTCTTCAGTACTCTACCGATTCTCTCTGATACCCCACTTACGTATGGTAAGCAAGCGAACCCCTTTGACTCTTGCGGTTCCTCTGAGACTTGCAGTTTTCTTTGTATGACACCCCGTGTGTCAGACTTGGTGTATCCATTCTGACGTAGGGCCCACTCCAAGTGTTTTCGTTCGTCGTCCAAGGTGCTAGAGTCGCATACCTTCTCGGCTCTGTTGAACAAAGTGTTAATAACACTTCTCTTCTGTTGGGGGTGGTGGTGTGATTTGGCGTTCAAGTACCGATCGGTATGTGCCTTCTTACGGTAGACTGTATGTCCAAGTCTACCCGTTGACGTTCTGTATACCAGCACATCCAACAAAGGCAGCTGATATCCTCTTCTATTTCCACCGTGAATTTGATGGAAGGACTAACATTGTTCAGGTGGTTAAGGAACTCAGTAAGTCTATCTCTACCGTGTGGCCAAACCACAAAGGTATCATCGACATATCTGACCCAGTGCTTGGGTTTGAAAGGACTTGACCGAATGGCTTTTTCTTCAAACAATTCCATGAAGAAATTGGCGATTACCGGTGACAAAGGTGATCCCATGGCTGCACCCTCTACCTGCTCATACAACGCTCCCGCCCACTTGAAGTATGTGGTGGAGAGACAATACTCTAGAAGATCCGGTACATCGGTTGGTAGACCTAGGGGGACAAGTGTTGTCCGAAGGCCTTCGACTGCCTCCTTAACAGGAACACACGTAAAGAGTGATGTTACGTCGAAACTTACGAGTATATCCTGAGGGTCAATGACAACTTCCTTCAAAATCTGAATAAAATGTTCAGAGTTCTTGACAAAAGATGTAGTTTGTCCTATAAACGGTTGGATGGTTTTCGCCAAGTATTTTGCCAACAAATAGGTTGGGGACCCTATTGCGCTAACGATTGGTCTTAAAGGTACGTTATCCTTGTGGATCTTTGGCAAACCGTAGATCCTAGGTGCCCTAGGGGCTTGAACAAAAAGGCTTCTTTGTTCCTGTACGGGAATCGATGATGATTTAACCAATTCCTTCACTCGCCTTCCTATCTTATCTGTTGGGTCCTTGGAAATTTTACGGTACGTATTCGAGTCCAATAGATCGTTCATCTTCCTGTTGTAGTCCTCCTTGTTCAATATCACCGTTGCATTCCCTTTGTCCGCTGAAAAACTAAAAAATCGGCTCTGTACCCACAATCTCCAACTGATATGAATTTGGAGGAAGATTTAGAAACATTGTTAAAAATTCTGATACTATGCAATCCGAAGAAGTAGGCATGTTTTCAAAATAATAATAATACACTTTAGTATAGCATTACAAAACCCAAACGCAATTCATCCCACCTTACGTCACTCTGGCTGGAAATTAGAGTCCGCAGTTTTAAGAGTTGGCAATAGGTGATCCAAACTTATACCGCACAATTTTTCTTTTACTGGAGGGCAACGATCCCCAAATCTGTTCCTTTTCCGAAAAAGAAATCCCCCAAAATGTGACAACCCGGATGAATAATGCCCGGGCAATGCACTATTTTCAATTATTTTATCACAGCCGATCATTTTTCATATTGCCCGGTATTTTTCATACTGAGCTATTAATCAGTTAGTCCTTAACATATATAGAAATGTTGTCTTGATTTTGTTACAAATGGCGCTAGTGTCGTGAATACGAGACCAACTTAATTTTTTATATTTCATTCATTATTTTGATTTTTTTGCAAAATTTTAGTATGTAAAGTACCTAATAGTCCTACCATAATCCTTCCAGTTTTTGTGTTGTTGCCTTGTACATAATTTTAAGATACAAACTATATATCAACAACTGTTTTGGAAATAATAGCACTTTTGCGTTGTTTTTTCTATCAAACGCTGGTACCTTTCGATATAGGCACTATTCCGAAAAATATTTCAGACAAAAGTATCTTTATTTTCTATGTAGAATAAAGATATAAAAGGGTTTTGTTTCAGGATTGGAAGGAATCTATCAAAAAAGCTTATCAATTAATTTTTCAATTTTATAACAAAAGAATTACGCTAGCAAACACGAAACTTGTTAAATGATAACCTAGACATAGGTACCCTAGAAGTTTGTAATACTTATTCATAAACAACCTATATAATGTTAAATCAATAAAAAATCGTGCATCTCTTATTACGATTAACACGTGAAATCAGTTGACATCTTGAGATATACTGAAAACATGCAGTAAGCAGTTTTACGCAACTGACAATTCCAGTTTATATAACTAGATTGTTGTGACGTTATGTTTTAATTAAAACTTTTGCGTCAGGGATTCTGTTAAGTGGATTAATCTTAAACAGCGATAAACGTAACGTAATGACGACGATAAAGTTCCCATCTTTAGACCTCAGCTGTGATATGCCGTTGGCAGTTTCGGTCGTCAGAGCCGTCGCCGTCGATAATAACGAGCAGAGAAAATTTCACTACCCCCGTCAACCCCTCGGCCGAGTCGACCGTACCGTGATTACATAAGCAATAAAGTTGCCCGGCACACTTCACGGCGTCTGATGAAACCGAGCAATGTTTACATTGACTCTGGTGAACACATTAGCGGATGAAAACCGGCAAAAATTTAAATTCCGCCCTGCGGCGCGGCGACGGAGAACGCCGAAAATCACTCCTCGGTGCGCTCATTTGTTTCCGCCATTATCGTCGCCATCTTTATTCAGATTAATATCTCGAGATGACGATGGTGCCTTTGCATAAATTTTGCCAGCGAACACTGAGAAAAAGGCAATCGAGAAATGGCCGGAATTAGGAATTCGAGTGATCGCACCGACTTCCGGTCCCCTCGGGTTTTAATTTGTTTAATTGGAAAACGCTGGAAATTGAAAGGCGACTGAATGCAGCCCTTTAAAATACCTGCATTTCCGAGTTAGTAAAATCAAAAATTACCCGGAAAAGACCGAATTTAGCCATGCGTTTGAAGAATCCTGACGATGCATTTAGTGATTAGTTCAAACTGCGGGAAACAAAAAAAAAGTCTAAGTATACCAAAAAAGTTTTATGTTGAGGAATTATGGGAAAAAAATAAGTTTTTCATAAACAGAGACTAAATAATAGCTATTGAACAAGAACTATTAGCAATTGTGTGACCGTAAAACAATAAATCACCATATCGAAAAAAAAAGCACTATCCATACAGATCATAAACCGTTTATTTAGTTAATTTAGTTTAACCGGTTTGATCATTGAAAGATCCTAACAGCCATGCAACAAAGAGGAACAACTGAAATATAAAACACAATTTTGAGCAACAAAACAGACAATTTACTATTCCCGAAAGCTTAGGAAAAGAAATTCAATAAAAGATAAAATATCTGATTTGATTTCATAATGTAATTACACCAACAAATAAGGAATTGATTAGTCTCTTCTTTCATCAAAGCCGTGGCTAAAAACTGCATAAACAGAAATGGATCTTGATGGAAATTCACCATTCAAACTAGTTATTTAGAGAGACATTTTTAATTTGGTATATTTTGGCTTTTTATTCGTTAGTCAAGTTTAAAATGTAATATACTCATCGATCGCTATACGGCCTATATACAGTGTGCGCCAAAAAGTTGGAACCATATGGGAAACTTTTTTATTATTCATTTCTCAGAAAATTTTATTCTTCATAAAAGTTTCTGCTTGTCCTAGAACCAAAATTGCAGTTATCAAACTTTACTTTTATTAGCCATATACAGGCTGGTTCAGAAAATTTGAATTAATGATAAGAGTAAAGTGGGTTTATTTTCATTATTACCGACAAATGTTATTTGGAAAAGTTAGTTAGGATTAAAAATTATATTCAAATTTTAAATCACAGCCACCTGTCATGAAAAAAAAAAGAGAACGTCTTTCAGCACCATCGTACTGAAAGTACATTCTTCTGCGCAGCTCCAAAGGAATATCCACTAATGTATGAAAAAAATCATTTTGAAGAAAATGCTGGTACCTCTCAGAATTTAGATTTTCGCGAAACAAAAATGGTCCAATAATACAATTATTAAAGATGCCATTCGTCTCAAACGACTATTGGTCACGTGCATGATATACAAAATTTGGATTTTCGTTAGCCCACCACCGACAATTTTGGGAACTAACAGTTACGAACTAGCAGTTCCATTTGAAGAAAATGTGGATTCGTCGCTGAAAAGCACATGTTTAATAAATGATCTGTCATCTTCTATTTGTGCTTAAATCCAGAGACAAAAATATATCCGGGTATCTAAATCTCGGTCTTGCAATTTGTGGAGAAATTTTGGTTTGTCGGGTCTGTGTTTATTTTTCTTCAAAATTCTTCTGGCTGTAGCGGCGGATACTGGATGCAATCGAGCCATTCTTCTACGAGAAGTTTGTGAAGTTTCAACAATAGTTTGGAGTATGTGAGACCCAAGGAGTATGCGAACTTTTAAAGTAATTTTCAACACTTCCCGAATTTTTATTTTTTTTTAAATCTTACTGGCTGTTGACTGTTGAATATTTGTTGACTGTTGACTGTTTGTTGGGATGTCGCTCGTTAAAAATTGTTGCCGCTCCTCTACGTGTCTTATAATTTTCACCCACAATCAAAAGAATTCTACTTTCTCCTCTTTGGTTAAATAATTCATTTTGATTAATAATTAAAGAAGAGCTGAGTATAACAACTCAAAACAAACTGTCAAAATAATGAGGTTAAATTATACAGTAGAACAATTCATAGCCATCTCAGATGCCGCTTACGTGATTCTGTTGAACATGTGAACTATTCATAAATTAATTGTTAGAGTCTAATTTGTTGTCAGTTCTTTTCGAAGCATATTGCAGGTAATTATTTATAACTTTTAATAACTAACCAGTTGTGATTTAAATATTATGTACATAATGGAAATTATGCAATTATGGATCATATCTAAACCACAATGTTACGGTAAAATCACAATATGCATCAAGAAAGTAATAATTTTGTGGTAATTCTCAAAATTCATTAGAAATAGTACCAAGAATCAGTTAAAGAAAAAGATAACTATATTCTCAAAAAATAAGAGTCCAATAGAACCAATATAACCCATAATAAATGACAGGAGTGAAATTTAAAAAAAAGTCGTTCTTTTTTTTTTCATGACGGTGGCTGTGATTTCAAATTTGAATATCAGTTTTACTGCTAACTAACTTTTCCAAATAACATTTGTCGGTAATAATGAAAATACAGGCACTTTACTCTTATCATTAATTCAAATTTTCTGAACCAGCCTGTATATGGCTAATAAAACTTAAGTTTGATAACTGCATTTTTGGTTCTAGGCCAAGCAGAAACTTTTATGAAGGATACAATTTTCTGAGAAATGAATAACACTATATATTTCGAAAAGTTGTCCGTAAAGCCAACTGCCGTATAACGAATCGTAATCTGCCATATAGACAAACCCAATTCCATAGATCGCACGCAGTGGTGGTACGCGTATGACAAACATAAAAAAAATCATGGTCATTTTTTCAACAATTTTCATATGGAGCGGATAGTAAATAGTTCAAACTACTCCAAAAATAAATAAACACCCGGAAGATATAAATATAGACATATCTAAGATAAACTAAAGATAACTTAAATGGCATTGCAGCGAACAAATAATATATGTGACCCAGAACGCAAAAATCACCCTAACTGCGCTTCGATAGCATTGTCCCTGCCTTTGAAGGCTCTTAACACTTAAACTATTGAACAACAACAAAATAAATAAAGTGTGTTAATAAGTAATAAGTTAATAAGTTCTATGACTATCAACATATTCTTCCTGTCGGTTAAAAGAGCGGCGGCCGATTAAACTGACCAAACAAAAAATCATGTAAAATCAAAATGTACAAGCCGTTTGTTGGAACCAATTAAATTAATATCTGAATTGGCAAGATTGGTAATTAACATCTCATTTTAATTATCAAATAACCAAATGGTATATACAACTACATTAAAATAAATTGCAATTAACGATTCTTATTCATTAATCACTTAAATAATAGTGTAATCGTGGTTGTTGACAGTTGGCGCCATCTAGTGGTGCAAATTGTCACTACAAATTGGTTCTGTATTTACAGTTTGGAATAAGCTTTATATTTTGTGATCCTTGTACTTTTTGTTTCATTCGTGATTACGCAAGATTTCGAAATAAACAATTATAATGACGGGTTTAAAGTAATTCGTAGTGTCACGCAGTATATTACCAACTTCTCAAAAAAAGATCATTTCGTTTGGCACCGACCCATAAACATGAGCTCTAGAGCAGTGAAAAAGGGTTCCCGATTTATGCATTTTTAAATTAACGCTTGCCTTTTCGATTTTTTACTTTATCATACGCAGTATGTAAAGTATTGTAATCATGGCAAAAACATTTTTTGAGATTTTAGCGGTAATATGTCTTTTTGGGTCCCCTGAACATTTTTGACCAAGGTACAAAAAAATGTCTGTGTGTGTGTGTGTGTGTGTATGTGTGTGTGTGTGTGTGTGTACACGTTTTTGTGGAGACGATTCCGGAGAAACTACTAATGGTATCGGGACGAAACTTCATATTTAGAAGTTTTATAACCAAACTTAGAGCTGAAAAGCTTTCTGTTGAAAAGGGTCCAAAGAAACTGGTGGATTACTCATAGCATTTTTCGAAGATTTTGCAAATGAGCCGCTATTTGTGTAATGTCGTCAAAATAGTTAAATAATAAATTAAAGGAGAGGAAATTTTCCATAATTTATGTGTATGACATTTTTTGGTAGAATTTATAGTTTAGCCGCATGAGCAAATTCTATTTCATCGAGATCGGGCGTACTGCTTTAAAACTAGTAGCCAGGATATGTCAGATTATTTTGATTCTAATGACAGTAGCTAGTGTCAAACGCTAATGTCTTGAAAATGCTACTGTCAATATAGGCTGCGTTCGGATATTGAACACCGTTACACTTTTTACACCCAATAACACGTAAGTGTCATTTGGACGGTGTACCCGCTGTCAACGGAGTACAATATCCGAACGCAGCTTTAATCGAGATATTTGTCTAGTTCTACTAGTTTTATTTTAATGCAGACATAGCCGATCTCGATCAAATAGAATCTCATGCAGCTAAACTATTAATTTTATATATAGTATGATAAAGTCATGTGCCTGGCCACATCAGATTTTTTCTCCTAAATCGCTTGCCTAAGACAAAAATTTCAATTTTTGTTCAGGTTGCATTTAGAATAGATGTACTCGTAAACAATCGTCATATATTATTTAATCCGGCTGTAGAAAATAAATCGCATAGAAGTTGTATGTATGTATGTAGGGTGTTGGGGGTCAAGGATAATCCTCGTGGCACCCGGGCCCCATTGGGCGCTCTCCCTTGTGCCTCTCCCTGCGCTCACTCCAGCTATGTCAACCAGCCTAGGTTGTTAACGAAGGCTAGGACGCAGCTCAGAGGTGCGTTCCTGATTCCGTCCATGGTCGGCCATGGATCCCCCAGCAAGCGTTCCCTGTATTCAACCAGGTCTGGGCATTCACATAAAATATGCTTTACCGTCTCATCCTCTAGCTCACAAGCTCGGCATATAGACGTTTCAGCGAGATGCATCACGTGAAGATGCTTCCGTAAACCACAGTGACCCGTTAGAATACCCGTAACTAAACGTAGCTTGTTTCTGGGCAGCTGTGTATATTTCCTAGCAGTGGTGCTGGAGGAAAGGGGGAGCCCTTCCCTAGCTTGCTGACAGCCAGGTAGATTTTCCCACTGTCGAAAGAATTTCTTGTGGGTGATGTCCTTCAGTGATTGTAGCAGAAGGTTATTAGTGGGTAGTAGGAAGGGTTCCGGCGAGCTTACCGGTCCGTTGGCAGCTCTTCTGGCTAGTTTGTCAGCGTGCCGATTGCCCTTGTCCTCAGAATGCCCTTTTATCCATGTGAGGTTGACATTGTTGTGTCTGGACGCCTCCACAAGGGTGTTATGACAGTCCAAGACTAAGTCGGAGGTAAACCTGCAACGGCTTAATGAGAGTATGGATTGTCTGCTGTCTGTGTAGATCGTTACGTTCCTGCCAGTTTTGTCGGAGCTGATAATACACTCCGCGGCAGTTTTTATGGCAAAGATTTCCGCCTGCGTTACAGAAGGATACTTGCCTAGGGAGATGGACTGTCGTAGCTGGTAGTCATGAGAGAAAATCCCAGCGCCAGTTCCACTGTCTTTCTTGGAGCCGTCTGTATAGATCTTCAGGCTCGTAGTGTTCCCCTTCTCCTGCGGTATGTCCTTGGGAAGGTAAGGTTTGTTAAAGACGTAACAAGGTGGAATATAGTCCGTGCGGTAGTCGAGAAGCGGCACATCTTTCGATGCACTACTCCATAGACTGTCCCACATGCCGCCCTTGTCGCCTACAAGAAGTTTCGCATAGAAGCTTTGAAGTTATTTTTTCAAGCGATTTATATGTAGTAACGGCAAGCACCGGCGTGCAAGATTTCGGATTTTGTGTAGTAGTGTATTGTAAATAGTGGTAAAACGAATTTGTTTAAGACCCAGTTCTACCTGTGCTAAATCGCGTTTTCTAATAACGGCGTTATTTATGGTTCAAAATTGATGAAATTCTCACTGTCAATTCTTAGATAAATAAGGAGTTTGGCTAGGCCAAAAATATTTTTTTGGTAAGATAAAAATGAATTTTACTTCTACATCTTTCTCTTTTTTCAAATATAATACCCCTAGCCAAAGTCTCACTGCAATAATAGATTTTTTATCTAGGTACAATTTCAGCCAACACATTATATTCCGCTAACCGAAAAATGCGATAATTGTCAGATATGTAAACAATGGCCATATTTCGGCTGTTACGTATACCCAGCTCATCTCAGACACCATAAGCTTTAATCGATAGGTAAAGCACGGCATAGACACGCACTCCGACAGAAAAATATCGAATTTAAAGATTTTGTTTCGTAGTTGCGATGTTTTTACAACGGAGCATTTTGGGTACTTTCTAGTGTAACATTTTCAAAAATTAATGACTTTGTATGGCATATTTTGATTGCACAAATTTACAGAATAGGTACACTGTACAAATTTCAGAAAGAAACTCGCAAAATTAACGAAGCCAATAATCTCGATTTTTGGCACCTCTTTTGACCAGCTGGTTTTGGAAGTCTAATACGTACACCTTTCAATATTTTTCAGTAATTCTTTTCTGTAGTATACCCCCCTTATCCACTTTAAAATGATGTATCACTTATTGTGATAAGCTTAATATTTTTGCAGATATCGATAAAAATATGTGTAGACAAAATTCAAACTTCGGGTATGTCGAGTATTCAATTAGCTTTGAAGAAGCGAGCAACATGGTTCGCGAAACGTCAGCATTAACAAATCTTGACACACGGCATAACCCGGAAGCAGTTTATTTTCTAAATGATTCTGGCCGTGAAAGCCTACGTACTTACTTCGGGTATGTCGTTACACGTCTACAATTTAAACGCAGTTTTCTCGGAACCTTGTTTTTTTGGGTGGTTGACATGATTTCGCACAAACTAACGGGCCAATTTAAAAAACTTTTGCAGCATGGTATTCGGAGATTCGCTCGCTATCGCGCAATACTATATCGCGCAATAAGACAAAACAATATAATATCTCAGAAACTATTTACATACCTTGCAGGGGTTTATCTTATTACAGGTATAAATTTATTTCGTATTCATAATATGATATAAAACATTATTAACAATCGCAGCTATAACAGTAGTATTCCAAAGAAAAAAATCTTAATTGCCTCCACTATTATTATCATAATGGGTTCAAGTAGGTATTGAATATGTACGTAGAGGTAATCTTTCCTAGTCCTTTTCAAATTTGTTACAGCCGCTAAAAATCTCTTATTATTATTACCAACATAATTTCGCCCTATAAAGCTCCATAATATCGTCCGCGGTATTAAATAGGACGGCTGAGCATAACATAATATGAGACATTTTGGGCTTCACGTGGATAGTGGGACAAAGGCCGTAAGCCAGGGAGCTGATAAAGCTACCCACAGCCCAAATAACACCTGAATTTAGTGAAATTGCTTCCGATATACAGCCGGAACATATCCATTTCCACCCTATCTTACTTGGGATTAATATATCTCCCTAAATTTACCAAATTGTTGTTGGTGTCACGGGCAATTTATGTCTACTATCAGTAACGGATTGCTAATAACTTTCATGTGTACTTATTACAAGATGATTATTATTAGAAGGGTTAAGTATGTACATATCATAAAATATACCATGTATTGTGTACTCCATACTATTGAAACTGGTTTACGTGCGTTTTGGATTTTTTTACAGTGTCAGTACTATAAATACTTTGGAGAGTATTTTGGACAAAAGTGGAAAATTCTAAGTTGACTTCGAGAACTGTATTGTTTATAGCTCCACCAAGAAATGTTGTCCGTTCCTTGAAGGCAGCTGTGACCAAAATGAGAAGGAGCGCACGTGTAAGAACAAAGTTCAGGCATAACTGAAATATTTCTGAGGATTCTAGCACGTCGGGTGCGTGCCCTATACAGGGTGTCTCACGGAACTGGTACATTAGAAGTTTCTCATGTTCTACTATTTCTGGAAACTTGAAATTTTGGAACTAAAATGTACTCGATCTGAGCTCTTCAGCTAACATATTGTTCACGTCCGGTCAACGGAAGTCGGTATCAACTTTGTTATTTTAAATGGAATGATATAATTTTTATTTTACTTTTGGTTTCTACGTGTCAAAATACGTTATTTTTGATAATGTTTCCCTATACCTAAATATCACCATTTTGAGTTTTTTTGATTTTACTAATTTTTTGGTGATTTTCGCTGTTACGTTTAAAATTGAAGATCTCGGTTATTATTGAAACTAGAAGTTTGTGGTGGTCCAAAACTAGAAACATAACCAATTAAGACGATGTTTAGTCCATCATGATATCTTATACTGGCTGTTCAAAATTTACAACAAAATAATTGAATTTTCAAACGTAAAAAACTCATTTTTTTTCAAATCGAACATCCTGTATGCCGATACGCCATTCGATAGGAAATCTTATTCTCTATCAATCAATATTAGAGTTCCCTATATCTATCTTTAATAGTTTTTGAGATATTTTCAGTATAAAAGAATGCAAACTAAATACAAAGCGATTTATTCTTCATTTATAGGAATGTAACAACTTTGGAACAGCAGGAAAACAGAAAAATATTGAAAAGGTTTGTTAAAACCAAAATGATATATTTGGGATATCTAACTTAATTATGTTGTTTGAAATGCTGCCCGATCTACTCCAAACATTTTAAAACTCTTCGCTGTACTTTTGTCATCGTCGTTCTTCGGATTTCTTGTAGTTGAAGTCCATTAATGGCTGTTAGTCAATTCTTCTCGAGTATTAACTGGTGTGGAATAGACATGACTTTTCACATGACCCCAGAAATAAAAGTCTAATGGAGTTAAATCTGGTGAGCTTGGTGGCCACCGCCACGGTCACGTATTTCCGAATCACCTATCGTCAAACATCTGAAGTTGAATGGATACCACATACGAAGAATGTGCCGAAGATTTTTGCAAAAATTGTTCATATGTCCACGCAAAATTTCTAAATATCTATCACTCGTTAAATTTTCGTTGTAAATTTTGTATCTAATTTCGTCGCCCATTGTTAAATAGGAGTATTCAAAACGGATTTAAAGAAAAAGTGACAATATGTCAAAACCTATTAAAGATATATATAGGGAACCCTAATATTGATTGATAGGGAATAAGATTTCCCATCGAATGGCGTATCGGTATACAGGGTGCTCCATTTGAAAAAAATGATTTTTTTACATTTGAAAATTCATTTATTGTGGTATAAATTTTGAACACCCTGTATAAGATATCATGGTGAACTAAACATCGTCTTATTTGGTTATATTTCTAGTTTTGGACCACCATTGATGAAACTTCTAGTTTTAATAACAACTGAGATAATCAATTTTAAACGTAACCGCGAAAATCATCGAAAAATTAGTAAAACAAAAAAAAAACTAAAAAATGGTGATATTTAGGTATAGGGAAACCTTATTAAAAATGATGTATTTTGATACGTAGAAACCAAACATAAAATTCAATTTATATCATTCCATTTAAAATAACAAAGTTGATACCGACTTCCGGTGGCCGGACATGACAGTTGAGAATATTTTAGCTGAAGACCTCAGATCGAGTAAATTCTAATTCCAAAATTTCAAGATTCCAGAAATAGTAGAACGTGAGAAACTTCTAATGTACCAGTTCCGTGAGACATCCTGTATATTCACAAATAAGTCAAAAAACGCGGACCAAAACACGGACAACTTCTGAGTCCAGATTGGTATTAAACACAAAAACCTACGTTGAAAAATAGTAGTCACTTCTTAGTCACATACAGAAAGTCTAAAAATGATCACCAGTGTTATTATTCAACCTAAATAATAATAAAAGTTTACAATTCGATAGAGATTTTCCTTTTGCCTTGGCCACTGATAAAAAGTACAAAATATTCCCTGCTCCAAGTATTTTCATAAGTTGGTGCGTGCATTAGTGTTAAGTGGTTGAGCAGCACGGCAGCCCACTCGACAAATCACACGAAATCTCGAAAAAGTCGTAGGTATTGCAGATTAGTTGCTACACTATTGGCCTTTTCACCGTCAATTTGCATAATTCCAACTCTGGGCACTGAAAGCATTTGCTTACTTCTAAGTACGTTAACATAAAATGTTTCTTGACGTTCATTTCTTATTTGTGTATGATATTTTGTTAATGTTATTCAATTTATATGTACGTAATATAATATTTAATACATTTATATATTTCATTGTCATTTCTGTATTTTTTTTATTATTTCTCACAGATATATTTATAAATTGAATTATTCAGTTTTAATTTCCTCGTGAGTGCATACCAGTGTTCGTTGCTTTGTAGCTAGGCATTCTGTTTTGAGATTTAGATTGAGTTTTTGTCAATATTCTAATACAATAATTTAATATTTCGATATCACCAGTTGACTGCTATAAAGAGTGTCTTTTTTTCGCAGTATATATTGGAGGGTGGGTGGAAACATTATGATATTAGATTTTGTCTTCACAGTCAAATTTACCTCAAACCAAAAATCTATTCTGAAAAGTTGTCTGTGTTGACTGTGAAACTGCAGCACCCCCCCCATTATTTCCACTTAATACTATGGATACAATTAATATAATGACTCCTTTTTCCTTTAAATCTTTCTTTATACTTGTACAAAGTATAATCCTTAAACTTTAACGTCAGTAACCATACCCCAGTTTAAGAAACAGGCGAGGTGTTTGGCTGTTCTGCGCATGCGCACATAGGAACCAGCACCCGAGGCAGCGGCCTGTTATGGATAGAGAGAGCACTGTTGTTCCCGCAGTGCCGACCGTGCCGACTGTGCCGACCCTTTCGTGCTGGTGGAAGATAGTTTTACAAACTGCAGACGGCATATCAAAAGTCTATACGTATTTTACAACAATTACAGTGCTTTCAATGGACAAAAAAATACCTCAGTTTCCATCCAGAGACCAAGGATAAAATTATTGATATTTTCGCGCAAATTAAAACAAGACGAATGGATTTAATTTTTACTACGCTTATCTTAACTTCACTTGTTTGTTTGCTACGTTTAAATCTTGAAATCTATATTTTACCTACTTCCCATTGTCCAATCGAGTTCATTTTTTTCATGTGGACGATTCTGGTGACAATGCATGAAACAATAAAAAGAATATGGAAAACTTTTTATTTTTAGTGAATCTTTTTTAAAGCGTTGTTTTTAGAAAATGTATTTGTTACATAAATTTATTCATGAATGTAACTGTAACAATTTAGGTTAAAGTAAACAGAAATCCGTTTTCATTCCCTAAATTCTTTTACGATTTTAACAAGTTTCTGAATAAATTTTATTTTTATACGTTTTTTTTCCTTTTGCATAATACTTTTTAAAACAATGACAAAAAAATTCCGGAACAGCACCCCCAGTAATATTAGCTACGAGCCGCCCTGAAAAGTTGTCAAGACTTGTTTAAATCGCGTGGTTTGTATTTACTCAAACATAATATTTTATTTTATCAATTCCACTGTCTAACTAAGCTTTGAAAAAAATGATAACATATTTAGCCAACTTAAAGTTTTCAATCGAATGGTGTATGGATGTGCAGGATTTCCATTATAAAAGAAGAGTTTTCTCCATTTGAAAATAAAACTGTTAGTTTCAATAACGAGATAAATATCGTGTTTTCTAACGACAAAATTGCTGTAATTGAATTTAAAATGCTACGATAATAGTATGGATGATTATACGCAGAGTATAGAATAAATATGGATGAAATCGGATAATTAGTTCAACTGTGATTTGATACCGTTGACATTTGTGTTTAGGCAGTAAATTGAGTACGTATAGCTCACAGATATTGATTTTACGTAGATTCATGGTCCTAAATGGCATAGCAGTCGGTCTTTTGAACAGCTATTGTCATTGCTGTCCCCAGCCCAGCACATTGAAACTATCTCTAATTACCTTTTCAGCCGGCCTATAGATGTCATCGCAACTGCTCCAATCAACCCTGATAAAGCCTTTAGTTTATATCTCATTGTATCATACAGATGAAATATCGTTGATTCTCTCTTTTTAGCTCTAAATCTCATGGATCTTGCAGATCATATTTAGGACTTGATATTCCAATTAAATAAAGCAATGTAATATCTTGAGAAAGAACTAAAAATCCAAATAATTGGACAGATACGCTTTTCATTGTTGTCAAGGAAATTCAGCGGAATAAGAAACACGATCATGATTGAATTAAAACTTTTGCTTCGTGCTGCGTTTAATACCATGTCTACTACATTTAAGTATAAAACGATCTCACAGTTTACAGAATAATCGAGTGTGACCATTTATTGTATACTACGGACCGCTCAACTAAAACTTACTTGCCTTCTGTACCGATCACATTTATAAAAAAATGCTTTTGCTAAACATTAAATGTAAACTCAGTGGTTTTACTTTTCAGGAAACTGCAGAAACAGAAAGAACGCTACTGCAAAACCGTCTACAGCAGTGTCCTCTCCTATACAGAGTGTATCCAAGCGTTCAATTCGACGACGTATATCGAATCATGGGATCCAGATCCTCTGAATTTTTCGGGAAGTACCTACACCGACTGGTACCTGCATGGCAACTCGAGTGCGGATAGAAACAACACGCTATCGACAACGGAACCTACTTTTGTACCAGTCCTGCCACCTTTCGAATTGTGGCAAACGATACTCATAGCGCTGTGTTTGGCTTGCTGTATACTGTTGACAATAGCTGGGAATATCTTGGTGCTCCTTGCGTTCATAGTTGATAGGAATATCAGACAACCAAGCAATTACTTCATAGCCTCACTAGCTGCAACCGACATGCTTATAGGTATGTATAAAGTAGAATATTCGGAATAAAATAAGCGTTAATTAATTCATTGAGTAGAAGTCCTTAATATAACTCCAAAGTGAATCGTTAAAGTCAAAATATATCGCAACTAAGACTTAGTTTAGTATTGACCTAGATTTTCCCGTCTCAACAAATAACGCTTCACATATTTACCGACTAAAAGACGCCAGCTTCTATTCAGTAGTTGCAATTGGTTTTCCACGTCAATATTGAATTTATTTTGTTGGACAATCTCTAGGAGTTATTGCAGTCTGTGACTTGTATAATAAAAAATAAAGCAGCAAAAAAGTTTAAAAGTGACTATAAAGACGAGACAGTAGTTCGGAACTTCTTACTTCTTAACACAAACTTAATAAGTTCAACTTGTTCCATGGGTTTAAACCTTATTTGCAAGAAGTGTGTTTGATGCCATTAAATCTTCCCTGCTGTTGTCCTATCAAGCGATGTTTAGAAGTACGTCAAGTAAATGTTGAGTAGTAGGTTTAATTCAAAGTACGTAAAAATTGTACATTATATTGCTATCATATTACCTATAATGAACAACTTGTGGGACCCAAGGACCTACTTTCAGAGCCATGCAGCAAGAAAAAATCCCCTTTGCTCTTAGTGTTTATTTTTTAAGTCATCAAATGAATAAGTTACACTCTAGACACGTTCTTCCTTTACAGAAATTAGATAGTCATATAATTCGCTTAATTTTTATTTCCGCATTTGCATATTCTGCAGTATGCTTTTAAAGTTCTAGCCACGATTACGCTAATAGCTAAGGTTGCCATTAAAAATAACGATGGCTTTAAAAATAGCGTTAATTTAAAATAAAATTTTAGAATTGTGCACTTAAACGTTTATGTGTTTCAGGTACAGTATCAATGCCCTTCTACACCGTGTACGTTCTGATGGGTTATTGGGATCTGGGACCTCTCCTATGCGACCTCTGGTTATCTGTAGATTACACCGTTTGCTTAGTCTCCCAATACACAGTACTCTTAATAACAGTAGACCGCTTTTGCTCAGTTAAAATCGCAGCCAAGTATAGGAGTTGGAGGACAAAAACGAAGGTCCTTATAATGGTCACCATGACTTGGATTGTACCGGCATTGCTCTTTTTCATTAGCATCTTTGGCTGGGAACATTTTATTGGTTATAGAGACCTTCTACCAGGTGAATGTGCAGTACAATTTCTAAAAGATCCCATCTTCAATACTGCATTAATAATTGGATATTATTGGACCACTTTAATAGTACTTTTTATCTTATACGGTGGAATCTATAAAACAGCTTACGAGATGCAGAAGAAGAGTGAAGCTAAGCAGAGAAAAATGCAAAGCATGGTTGCTTTGAGTGCGGGAGCAATGTCCGGAATGGCTGGCAGAGCAGCTGGTATTGGCTTATCGAAGACCCAGAGCACTTTGTTAAGCCAGGATAAGCCTGCCATCGTCGCAGAGCAAAATAATACCACCAATTTAACTGTACGCGAGAATATTCCGCAGATGGGATCGGCAGACTCTAATTCTAGTCAAAAGACGTGTTCAATCAAGAATAGCACAACCACCACTACCACAACAACAACCGCTGATACCAGCAATAACGAAAAGAAGAATCTCAATGCACCCAATCAAACAGGAGAGCAGGACAAGTCTGAAAGATCCAGCAGTCCAGCGTTTGACTCTGATGATGACAGTACCGTACATCAGCAGGCAAGGAAGAAGTCTTGCGTCATGGGGATCGTTATGCAGATAAGTACGTCCAATATTCTTGAAAATAACAACAAAATCAACGGTGGTATACCCTCTTCAACAGTCAACCCAACGGTGGAGGTCACATCTCCACTACC
This sequence comes from Aphodius sticticus, assembly GCA_963966075.1. NCBI lineage: Eukaryota > Metazoa > Arthropoda > Insecta > Coleoptera > Scarabaeidae > Aphodius > Aphodius sticticus. The sequence goes on along the minus strand of OZ014513.1, from coordinate 22,690,951 downwards.
GAAGATCCTCGAGCAATGTTTATTGGATACGGACAATCCATCAGGAGCCGGGGTATGTGAATCAACACCCTTAAAACCCAAAAAAATAGAGAGTACATCACCCTCCCCATCGCAAAAATCTCAGCATATCATCCCGCCTCCGGCTCAGTTCCAAGCAACTCCACCCCTGTCAAATTCTCCGATTGAAAGACCTAAAACCTTGAAAGTTACACCGCAAGCAACCTATGACCTGCTTGTTGGTATGGACGGTGCTGACTTAAGATACATGGATGAAAGTTCCATTGTAGTGCCCTCCCCCGCTTGCGAGAGCCCCGCTTCATCAACCTCAGCCTCCCCTGCCCATACCAATGTTGCTGCTAATACCTCTTTGCTACAGACGGCCCTCATCAGAGCCACCCAAGCAAAGACCACAAAAAAATTGGACACGGAAGTGACTCTATCATCCGAAAGACCTGTTACGAGTATCGTCGATCCACCAACAACAGATTATCCCACTGGGACAGAACCAAGCAGTCCCTTGTGTGGATTACCAACCATAAGCCAAACAGGTAATGCAGCCGCCATTATGGCCGCGACTGTTGTTGATAAACCTAATACTCTTGATAAACAAACAGAAACCACAGACGATGGATTATCCAAGAAGGATTTCGTTAAAACGATCGGAAGGCGACTGAAAACGAAGAAAAAGAGCAGAGAAGGGACGTCGACTTTCGGCGGGAGACAGAAATCTAAATCGGAGAATAGAGCAAGGAAAGCGTTTAGGACCATTTCTTTTATCCTAGGGGCGTTTGTAATCTGCTGGACACCTTACCACATTTTGGCGTTAGTGGAAGGGTTCTGTGCAGACCCACCTTGCACCAACTCTCACTTCTACATGTTCTCTTACTTTTTATGTTACGCCAATAGTCCTCTAAATCCATTTTGTTACGCTCTGGCCAATCAACAGTTCAAGAAGACTTTTACTAGGATATTAAAAGGTGATTTTCATATGACATAAACAAACCGAATTTAAGCGTGATCGTTTAGGAACTTGATATCTAAGTTCTTGTGAAACACATACGAAATATCAATAGTACAACAAATCACTCAGAAGAAAATGAGCCCAAACTTCTTCTGCCATTGCGATTTTTGTACCTATATCTTCTGAACCGTAAGATACATCATTTGTTCCGCTTCCTTATAGACTACCAATTATATACACTCTAAACCTTCTTGGTGGATTATGTGTCGTTGGTTATCTATACCGCAACAAATTGTCATTGAATCGTTGTGGTCTATTTCAAAATAAACCGCGTTCAAATAGACGCCTTTTGTAACTATTATACAGACGCTCCTGTAATTCAATAAACATGGCTTAACTACGAATTGCTAGGACATAATAAAGTCAATTTAACTCACATTATCTACACTTGCGTGCATTACAATTGCTTGAAAGGAACAGGAATTCTAATAACACTTCCGTGCAAAAAATCGGACCACCTAAAATTTATATCAATTTTAAAGTTAATTAATTATCTATTGAACCAATTGTCTAATTTTTATGTTTTTTCACTTAATTGAGCGATATTTCCTCAACAACAGCACTGGAGTAGTATTTTTATTGAAATGTCAGTTTTGTGCATATACAGGGTGTAAGAATTAAGGTAAGTTGTTTTATCGAAATTTGAAGCACTCTGTGGCGTGTATCTGATAAAACCATATGTATCAACTGGAATCAGACAATTGCCCGATCTTTTCTGAACATTTTGATTTTAATGATTCACATCATTTTCTTTCTTAATAAAGAAGTTACAATAAGATCAGTAATGACATGACGCGAACGGACTAAAAACGTTCCGAGCAGTAGTGGGCTGTGGGAAAATAAAAAGAAAGGACATACAATGAATTGGGATTTTCTTGCATCACGCAACTAATGAGAACAAAAACAAAAATATTCTGGGATGGTCGTAGCAGCAGGAACTCTGGCTCGAACTCTCCGCTTAAGCTGGTCCCACAGATGCTCAATAGGATTCAAGTCGGAGCTGCACGCTGGGCAGTTCATAACCGGGATACAAACCTCTGCATAAACTGGAAATCTGACCAATGAAATCAGCGTATGGTACCACATAGTCTGTGAGAATCTCCTCAATGTACCTCTGAGTGTCATTTCTTTTATTTTCTCACATCCCACTATCGCTCGGAACGTTTCTAGCCTGTTTGCTTCATGTTATTGCTTGTCTTATTGTAACTTCTTTATTAAGAGAGAAAATTATATGAATCATTAAAATCAAAATATTCAGAGAAAAAAACTTACCTTAATTCTTACTCCCTGTATATGCATAAAACTGAAATTTCAACAAAAGATACTACCCCAGCGCTGTTGTTGAGGAAACATCTTTAAATTACGTAAAAAAATCTGATGTGGCCAGGAACATGAATTTATCATACTATATATAAAATTAATAGTTTAGCTGCATGAGATTCTATTTGATCGAGATCGGCTATATCTGCATTAAAATAAAAGTAGTAGAATTAGACAGATATGTCGATTAAAGCTGCATTCGGATATTGTGCTCCGTTGACACCGGGTACACCGTTCAAATGACACTTCCGTGTTATTGGGTGTAAAAAGTGTAACGGTGTACAATATCCGAACGCAGCTTATATTGACAGTAGGTATTGTCAAAACATTAGCGTTTGACACTACCTACTGTCATCAGAATAAAAATTTCTGACATATCCTGGCTACTAGTTTTAATGCAGTACGACCGATCTCGATGAAATAGAATTTGCTCAGACAGCTAAACTATTGAGTCATAGCCATAAATTATTCAGAATTTCCTCTACTTTAATTTCTTATTTAACTATTTCGACGAAATTCAAGAAATGGCGGCTTATTTGCAAAATCTTTCAAAAATGCTAAGACTAAACCTCCAGTTCCTTTGGACCCTTTTCAACAGAAAGCTTTTCAGCTCTAAGTTTGGTCATGAAACTTCTAAATATGAAGTTTCGTCCCGATACCTTTAGTAGTTTCTCCGGAATCGTCGCCAAAAAAAAGACGGTTACACACACACACAGACATTTTCTTATACCTTGGTCAAAAATGTTCAGGGGACCCAAAAAGACATAATTCCGCTAAAATCTCATAATTTTTTTTGGCGCCATTATAATACTTTACATACTACGTATGATAAAGTAAAAATAAAAAAAAAATGGACAATTGGATCAATAGATATTTAACTTCAAAATGGACATACATTTTAGGTGGGCCGATTTTTGCATGCAAGTTGTATATACAATTCCAGTTCATTTGTTGCTTATACCTCTAGAAAGTTGACTTTTCAAAATCGTTTTTTTTTTGTAATAACGAAAACATTTTTGAACCCATTTTGTTCATTTGAAACAATAAATTAGGAAGTTGTTTTCGTTGTACTATTAGCCCGCAAAGCATGTGACGTTTAGACTGTTTTATAGCAAAGTAAAGCAAGGCATTATTCTAAGGATTTTTGTCCCACTGCACAAATATCAAATAATTTTAAAAATACTTACATAGTATGAATTGTTGTTCTCAACTTATCACCCTCAATAGCTTCAGATATAAAGAAGAACTTTTAATTTCAATTATTTTTCACACTCTTGTATTATTATTTCTTTTATTTCACTTCATTTTGGCCTGACGTCGTGGTTACATATCCATAAGAAAAAAAAATAGAAATCATTGTCAATTGAGCACTTTTACTGTATTGCGTTGTTTAGGGAAAAAGAAATAAATACTTCTAAAGTAAGTATGTATGAAAGAAAATAAACTGCTTCCGGGTTATGCCGTGTGTCAAGATTTGTTAATGCTGACGTTTCGCGAGCCATGTTGCTCGCTTCTTCAAAGCTAATTGAATACTGAAGACCTACCAAGAAAGTCTCCCTTATATACCTGAATTTACACCTCACTGCGCACATCTGGCGCTACCGCTCCATGTGTTTTTCCACCTGACCGCGTTAGGATCGATTTCCAGACCCTACTAATGTCAGTACCGTCCTCGCGATTGATGTTGTCAGGATGTTTGTAAATTTCGATGGCTTCTCTAATAAGCCTTCGATGATAATTACCCACCCTTGCCAACATCTTCGCGTCATCGAAATCCATTGTGTGTCCCGACTCGTGGCAGTGTTGAGCAACAGCGGACTGTTGGATCTTGCCTAGCCGGGTGCCCCTACTGTGCTCCTTGATTCGACATTCGATGCTTCGTCCTGTCTGTCCTACATAGCATGTTCCGCACTCACATGTTATCTTGTATACCTCTTCGTTCTTCAGGAGTGGTGTGATATCCTTTGGGTTAGGCAAAAGATCCTTTACTTTAGCTGGTGCTCTGTACCTTACCGTGATACCCGATTTCTTCAGTACTCTACCGATTCTCTCTGATACCCCACTTACGTATGGTAAGCAAGCGAACCCCTTTGACTCTTGCGGTTCCTCTGAGACTTGCGGTTTTCTTTGTGTGACACCCCGTATGTCAGACTTGGTGTATCCATTCTGGCGTAGGGCCCACTCCAAGTGTAGGATATCACACCACTCCTGAAGAACGAAGGGGTATACAAGATAACATGTGAGTGCGGAACATGCTATGTAGGACAGACAGGACGAAGCATCGAATGTCGAATCAAGGAGCACAGTAGGGACACCCGGCTAGGCAAGATCCAACAGTCCGCTGTTGCTCAACACTGCCACGAGTCGGGACACACAATGGATTTCGATGACGCGAAGATGTTGGCAAGGGTGGGTAATTATCATCGAAGGCTTATTAGAGAAGCCATCGAAATTTACAAACATCCTGACAACATCAATCGCGAGGACGGTACTGACATTAGTAGGGTCTGGAAATCGATCCTAACGCGGTCAGGTGGAAAAACACATGGAGCGGTAGCGCCAGATGTGCGCAGTGAGGTGTAAATTCAGGTATATAAGGGAGACTTTCTTGGTAGGTTTTCAGTATTCAATTAGCTTTGAAGAAGCGAGCAACATGGCTCGCGAAACGTCGGCATTAACAAATCTTGACACACGGCATAACCCGGAAGCAGTTTATTTTCTAAATGATTCTGGCCGTGAAAGCCTACGTACTTACTTAAGTATGCATGCTTTCACGGCCAGAATCATTTAGAAAATAAACGCTTCCGGGTTATGCCGTGTATCAAGATTTCTAAATGTTAACATTTAAAAATATTGACACACAACATAAGCCGGAATCAGTTTATTTTCTAAATAATTATAAAATCGAACAATTAGTTACTGCACATATTTGAGAATCCCACTGCACAGTTTAGAATTCCAACTGCACATTTTATGCCCAGTTGCACGTTAGAATAATGCCTGAGTAGAATTGTTTCATATTACATTTTTTATATAAAAGATAGATTTCCAAAATTGCAAAGATAAGCATACCAAATTTGAATCTATCTTTTAGAAAAGAAAATCGAAAAATTTTAACATTATCGTAAAAAAGTTAAAGTCCATTACGCCACATAGCATCCACGCTTTGCGCATTAATGGTACAGTGACATGACTCAATATCATTACAAAACATGTGTTCCAATTGCCAAATATGAACGATAGCGGTTCAGGAGTGATTTTTATTACAAAAGAACGGGTTTTTTAAAGTAAACTATAAAGCAGTATCACAACGAAATGAATATCAATTGGATGTAGATAAGTAGAAGAAAACTGTTTTATATTAGTCCCAAAGAATCGATGGCTAAGCCATGTTCACCGATTTCACCGGGGCAGCAATATGTCTAAATATGCAAAACCAGTACAATCGACCTAACTCAAGTTTCAACATAAAAACAACATCAACTTGTCTTAAGCTTTGGTTTTATACACAACATGAATAGTATAGTAATGGCTATAATTGACGTTATTGTAATATTAGTTACCATAGTAAGTACTAATACTAGTCGAAGGAATAGATGTAATAGGCGCTTAAGAAGTAGATAACTACAAATAAGTATTCAAAAGAGCGTAGAACGCCTTATACTGTCAATATATAAAAAAAAATGTGGACAATAACTAAATGTACTGAATGTTGTTTGCTTTCAGAACTTGATTTCATGTGTACATATAGTTGTATTTGTATATAGACTCGATTAAGTTTGAAAAACTGCGTTAAATAATTAATTTAAACTTGTACAAATAAGTTAAGTCAAATAGATTTAGTTCTGAAAGCACGAGTAAATAGAATTTACAATGTTTATCAAAGTTTGCTGTTAAATTGAGCCCTATCAGCCCACTTTGATATCACACTGAAATACAACCGTAGTTAAATATTGAGTGTTCAGTAGACCGAAAATGTACTTGGTTACTTTAAATTAGTGTTTTGAAATGTTTGTCATTAAAGAACATGGAGAACAACCATTGAACCATCAAAAAATCATCGATACAATATATTCCATGTGATACAGAAGAATGATGTTTAGAGTAAAGTAAAATGTGCTTCATCAGTTAGCAATGCCCTTTCCATGTTAGATATTGGTTATCATTAATTGCTGTGATAAAACTCCCATAGTACCTACATATCCAATCAAACAACGGCAACGTACTATAATGAGTAGACCCGAGAAAATATGCTTGAAACTAGGTGTAAAACTTAGATTTTTTTGTTATTAATAAATGAAAACTTTACGCTTCCAGTGTTTTATTTTATTTTGTGTTTCCCCTCCACCTTAATAGATTTCATAGTCAAACAAATTAAAAGTCTACGCTTGTCAACTCGTCTTTTTGTGGGATGTCATAGCAAAATGATTGATTACGTTTGTAGAAGTAATTCAGTCGTTATTGATTAAGTAATTGTATTTACACACTCTGCTCTGTATGTCTATATATAGACATTTTAGAAGGGTGGCCAGACGTCCTGCATTTCACTGCACAGCCATGCTTTTTATGGACCTGTCCTTCAAATGGAAATGAAAACGCATTAGCTCAGTTTATTAGCATGTATCTCTAATGAAAATTAGATATTTTTTGATGATTTTATTTTAATTACTACAAATTTTACGGTTTTTACTATTGTTGATTAGATCATAGTTATTTATTTTTATAACATGCATGAATATTTTCAGAGTCAAATAAACCGTTCAAAATTTGAGGTTTCTGGCAGATAGTGACTAGGCGACAAAAACTAATTGCATATAAATACGAAATTAAACGTTAATTAAATAGCGAATGAAATCGATAACTCCGTTAACAGAGCAAAAATCTAAAGGGGGTATCGTATAGCGCAGGGGTGGCCAACAAGTCGATCGCGAAGCCAAGTTTGGTCGATCACTCACGATGTCTTTTGAGTTAATGTGTGATGGTGGGTTTAGTCACCTTTACATAGTAGCAATGCGTATTATAGTCAGGCGTATTATACGCCTGACTATAACCCTATTCAAAAAAGCGGTTGTTAACTAATTGCCCAATAGACTACTTGAGCCTTTGATTTTGTCACTAAGTATATAACCCTATTGTTAACGAATGTGGAAGATGAAAGATAGTTTCGAATCAAGAATCAAGTTTCGATCTCACAGAACTGTCCGTTTACCGATAGCAGTTTTTTGCTTATCGCATTGTAACAAAAACCGTTTACAGTAAATAGTGAGTCTAGTTACTCATGCATTTACAAATAAGCGTGTTTATAATCTATCACTGGCCCAATATCTGAATTAATTCAACAAATAGAATAATTTCTAACACGGCCAATCCTGCCTATAGCTTTCCTCTCAAAGCCAGTCTCCAGAACTATTGTCCTCAATGATAAACTTGGTCTCAGTAACTCATTCAAACTTCCATTCGACAATTCATAATTTGCCGAAATTCAAAGGTGTTTCAACAATAATCAAGTTTCCAACATGTATTTCTTTTCCTTTTGCGTTCAAAACGCTAAAATTTATAACTCAAAACATAGTCAAATAATTGTAAAAAGCAAACCACCTTTGAGCTCAGCTACATACATTAGCATGTTAAGCTATACCAATTCAGCCCAACAAAATAAACAAATATTTGCAGGGGTCATCCTTTCAGCTCATGAAGATGAACAAATAAGCAAAGGACTAATCATTCAGTGTAACAAGATAAGCAAATATTAGCATAGGGCCTACCTTTCATCTCCAACAATATAAACAAATATTATCAAATTGGTAGCTTTTCATCTCAACACGATAAACAAATATTAGCAAAGGGCTCATCTTTCATCACAAAAATTAAACAAATATTATCAAAGGGGAAACTATTCATCGCAAGAAGATAAACAAATATTAGCAAAGGGCTAACCTTTCAGCTCAAAACCATTCAGATATTAGCAAAGGGCTAGCCTTTCACTTCAACAAAATAAATTATTTACCACGCCAGTAAAGGGCTGACACAAATATGTATTCGCAAAAAGCTCACCTTTCAGCTCAACAAAATAAATGAATTTTAGAAAAGGGCTAACCTTTCAGCCGAACAAAATAAATTAACATTTGAGTAAAGAGCTGACTTTCAGCTCGACAAGATAAACAAATATTCGCAAAGGACTAACCTTCCAAATCAACAAGATAAAAATATTAGCAAAGGGCTATCCTCTTAGCTCAAACCCAATCAAATATGTTAATATTACTCGTAGATAAAGAACGTAGGTACATAAACAAGTTTCAGTACGTGATGAACTCCTACGAGCTATTGATAGATTAACAAAAGTCTAAAATTTTTAGAAAATAAGTCTTCCATGTTGATTTTCCTGGCAAAAAACTGTCGCGAAATTTTAAAATAAAATTTTCAGCCATACTGTGCATTTTTATAATAAACTCTCCAAATATGAAAAGTTTAGTCAGGAAATTAATTTTCTTTATACCGTTATATCGAAAACTTAATAGGTGGTAAAAACTATTTTTTCACATATATTTTGCGTATCTACTATCCATAGCTCGCGGGAGTGCTACGCCTATGACAACATGTCGATCGCGGCATATTTTAAAGATAAAAGGTAGATCTTAAGTAGACAAAAGTTTCCTGGTATAGCGTATAAAATTACAGCGCATACGAAGAAGCTATTTCCAGATTTTTCCATTATTTTTGTGGAAAGTTGTGACGTCAAATATTTTTTTTGAATGTTCTTAGCCCAATAACAAAAATTATGCCTATTGACAGTCCCATGTAAATAGAAAGTTGGTTCATGTGAAAATATCATACGCCGCGAGGAAATTGGACCGTGAATACAAATATCGATCATTCTTTACAGAATTCTTGTCTATGATCAGTGATCACTTACTTAAATCTTATTCTTGAATAAATTTTGCATTGAAGCTACACCTTGGAAAAATCATATGACTGCATAAAAATAAACATAACCTCCACTTAATAAAATTTGGTGAACTTCGCAGCCAGGCGGCAAATTACGGCAAACCTTCTTCTTAGTTTGAAACATCTATACTGTGATTCGGATCATTTGAATATAATAAAAGTCCGACTACGTTTAATTCTTTTAGGAACGAAATTAATAATCCATCGCTTGCACCGATTGCCGACCCTTGGAAAAATAGGATTAAAAGCGGGAGTCAAAATATTGATTTGTTTGAAATAGAAGACGTGTTGTTTTTATTTATGCAATAATATATTGGTGCTTTTTCTGATTTATATAATTCCACAATATTATTTCTGCATAAAAACATTGACAGCTTAATAAAGACTTTTATGTTATTTTCGTGTTGTGTTGATTGTTTTACGATTTATACTGTTATGTCTCTTTCTATAAATAAAAGCAAAATCACAATTTGTTACACACGTATATATCTACGTATTTCCTTCTGTCTTGAGCAGATTTAATAGAAATATCGAACAATCGACACATTTGTCTGAAGCTTATTCGTATACTTGTCAAATATTAAATATTTGCCACAGTTAATTATTTGGCAAATATATTTTCCACGCAAATCGAAAATTTTTGTTATTGTCTAGTCTAAACGATGCCATGAGTGATTTATTTTTCCTTTTAAGTTAGTTCACCGAATATTTTTCATCTATCCTTGGTGGCCGGCTGATTTTTATAAAACTCAAAAAAATCTGTGACATACCAACAAATTTGTACAATATTCGTTTATGATTTCGGACCGTCAGAGTTGCATTGCAACAGTAAGTGCATCGGACATTCATGCATCGTCACAGCATTTTCTAATACGTGAAAATCTTCTTTGAGGACTTGCTCCATGTGCGTACCGAATGGGCACTAGCTATTTTTTTGATTAGTTTGCCTTATTTGCAGATTTTTCAAATCAAACTGATAATTTGATACGAACAAGCAAGGTTTTATTTTATAATGCCGACATATTTTTAATTACATAAGTGCAGAGTTCACTGCGTACTAACAAGGGCATTCTTGGGGAAATTTACAAAACAAATCATGACGAAACTGTTTGTTTCATTTTAATGATTTTTTATTTAATTCATCAGCTTTCTGTATTATTAATTCGCAGCATCTAATTTTACAGACTGTAAAACAATAGAATTGGTCATTTGCTGTGAACTAGTTTAAATAACTTATTATTTTAATGAGGAAAAATATTTAGTTTTTTAAATTAGGAAGATATTGCCCATAAAAGAAATGTTAGATATGGTTTCTTCGGCATCTTTAAAGTTCTACTAAATCCAATTGTACTGCTAGGTTCGTTATATAAATATATATATATTCGATAAATATTGTCCGAAATACAGATCAATTAGCTTCTGAAACAAAAATTTAAATAAATGAGCTTTCAAAATATAACCTTTTTGTTGAATAAGAAAGTTACACAAAATTGTCTCTACTATTAAAATATTTTTAATCGTTTCTCTTCAAATAATAAACATCATACTAATCGACAAATATATAAATAAAAGCAAATAAAGTATAATTTTCCAAACAAATTATTTTATAGACATGCTGTCTATAAAATTTATATGATGTTTATTACTTGAAGAGAAACGAAAACGATTACAAATATTTTAATAGTAGAGACAATTTTTGGTAGCTTTTTTATTTAACAAAAAGGTTATATTTTAAAAGCTCATAAATGAGTATCATCTATATTGTTCATAGAAAAGCATCAACTTAGGATACACTCTGTATATGGTGTACGTTTTTCTTGGTAAGAAATAACATTGCGTTTATGTGGACAGGTAAAAAGAACAATATTTTTTTTTAATTTCTGTCTGACGGTTTGCGGAAAACTGTCTGTCTGACGGTTTCACAAAATTACAATTTTATGCGGTTTTCGCCCTTTAGAAAAATCAAAAATCTTACTAATAATTACAGATCTATTTTTCAATCTTCGTATACGACCTACTACACACAAAACGAAATTAAAAAATGGAAAAATTAAACAGCGTACTAAAATGTTCATCGAGTATAAATAAATGCACCAATATTTGTCATCTGCATTTGCTATACCCACTTCAACTGGGTATTGCAAATACCAAGTATATGGCGTAAAAGACGTCCGCACAGCCGATCGTCGAATATATAAATTTATTTTAGAGGTGGCTACGAATTGAATAGATCAGGATTTTTTTCTTGATATATATGCATATACCTGGCAAATATTTGATATTTGGCAGGTGTGTAGCCGTGTAACGAATGTGTAGCTCCGGCTTAATAAGATAGTGAAATAATGATGAATCTTGCTATACTGTGATGGGTAAAAATATAAACCACAAAGAACGTTGTGAGAAATGGTGGATTTAATAAGAATTATTAGGAAAAAATTATAAACATGTGCTTTCGGTAAATATATTTCTATACAAGCTGCGTTCGGATATTGTACACCGTTACACTTTTTACACCCAACAACACAAGTGTCATTTGGACGGTGTACCGGTGTCAACGGAGTACAATATCCGAACGCAGCTTTAGCAGGTTCATGATGATAATACATATATTTCAAGCATAACAGCAATATAATTAATAATACTTATACATAAAGAAGGATGAATTTCATGAAACTATTACTATTTCATTGATTTTTAATTCTCTAAAGATCTATAACAAAGTGATTTTAAGTAGTGTCATTTTTAAGCATTTGCTTCACCTATGAATGTGTCGAGATCTGACAAACCGTTTTGACAGAACCGAATTAAATGGAGTTGATCAAAAACGAAAGCATTCTACATTAGTTATGTATTTTCTTTTAGGAAATTTTATGTAAAAACTTTTGTAAAAACGGTTCTGACTTATTAGAAAATTAAACTGTCTAAAAGTTATATTTAAATATGTAGTTTGAACTTTAGACCGGATTTGGTAAGTACTAGTTGCATTGAAGTACCTTTTGCATAATACATACATACTCGGTTATGTGTACATAAAAGCGTGGCCCTATAAACTAAAACCTCCATGGTTGTTTGTCGGAAGTTGGTGTTCTCGGTGTTGCTGAACTTTTGTTTCTTAACGATGCGGATCTCTTAAGTCGCGATGAAGGTCGACGTTCCAACTTTGAAACTTCAGTTGTTTCGAGCAGCTTCACCCTTTCTTGCGCTGGGGAGATTATATTTACCTCTGGCGAATAATATTCCTTCATTGGGCTCGCAGGCTAAATGTTACAAAAACCACAATAAGATATTTTAATACCCTAATCGTTAAAGGAACTAGAATATTAAATTAGTTATTTTGTACATTAAAAACAGGTTAGAGAAAAAGAAAGTCAAAAACCTCGAGATAGTTATGATGATATTATTTTAGAAAGAAAATAGCTAATATCACTAATAAGGCACTCTTTGTTGTATACTGGTGGACAATAAAGATTTGGACAAACCACCTTTGACATTAATAAAATAACATTTCACAAAATTCTTACTGATTATTCTCTTCATAGCTTTGTTCAATGTTCAAGCTATCTAGGGAATTTTGCCAGGTTGAGCTATTGGTTATTTTTATTTGAATATAAACAATAAATATATGAATCAAAAAACTATGTCTACGATTCGTAGGATCTAGCTCAGCGGTTCTCAACCTTTTTATCCTTACGGAACCCTTGAAATGGGGTTGGAAGCCGGGGTATGTGAACCACTGGATGAACATTTTCTAGGTGATGTTTGCAGTGAAAATGTACTGAAAAAAATCTTACGTATTCTTAATTAGCGACCCGAAAACCACCAAATAATACCTTTACATTGAAAATGGGACAAAAGAATACAAATTCTGGAAAAGACACTACAAAATTGTACATGTTGCTAGCTTCACCTAATAGATTTATATTATAACACTGTGCAACAAAAAAATTCCTCCCGGGAAATTTTAGCTAATAATGATTCTTTATGACCCCTTGAACATTTCCACAAAGGTTTTTCTAGGTTACCTCGAGAGCGAGATATTTGCAAATTAATTTTTAATTTTATTCATAATTTTAGTCCATTCATAATTTTCATAATTTTAGTGTTTTGGCCAGGAAAAAATAATAGAAGTTTTGTTTTCCTATCATTCTATATGTTTCTTGGGGAGCTGAACCCGAATTTCAACTTTGCTACTTCCCACGGATATGGCTTCACAACGATAATCTCAAATAACTCAACATTTTCTACTTTTCTGCAGTTTATTGCCAAAAAGTCATAAAACTATGCACTTTTCGACGTAGACCACTATATACAAAATTAAAGTATACTAAATTTGCTATATAAGGCACGCTCAAGTGTATTTTTTGGTTGAATGGTTTGGCCGCTCGACCGCGCTGAAAGAAGGCCAAATTTTCCTACTTTATGTGAGGTGCGTGTAATTACAAAAAAGCTTAGATTCTGATAAAATTACATTAAATTCTCTGCAAATTGCATAAATTAATCAGTTATTTTGGCCAAACTGTGTAGCCGCTAAAGCGCATTGAAATTTTATGTCACATACGCGAAACCGCGATAACAAAAGCCCTTCACCAAAAATTCAGTAGAGACTTATATTATTACTATTTAATTATTAACTATATATTTGCTCTTTTTAATAATTAATACTTAATATATTATTATGTAATTCTTTATTTTTTTATAAACATTCGGGCTCTTGACTTCGCGGCTTCGCTTAGATTAATATGACATAATACAGTAGAGCGTCGATAATCCGAACCTCAGGAATCCGAACGTTCGCTAATCCAAAAGCGTTTATAAAAATAATAATAAAATAAATCACTGAGTAACCTAGGGAAAAGCAATTTTAGTCGGTTCCTGTTTACAGAAAAATGTTCCTTTTGTTTTATATATATATATATATATATATATATATATATATATATATATATATATATATATATATATACAACATACTACAACATACTCAAAAATGCGGAACAACCCAACAAAAATTTATGAAAAAAAGAACAACGAAATGGTGAGTAAATGGCATTCCAAAAAATTTATAAGAAAATAACTAGCTAGTCAATTAAAAATCCACAATTCACAGCCACCCAAGATATACGGGCTACCAAAATTGCATAAACCAGACACACCATTAAGACCCATAGTATCATGTATCCAGTCGCCCTTTTATAAACTGTCAAAGAAACTAGCAGACAATTTGGCAAAAGTGGTAGGGAAGAATAACTTTTACATTAAAGATTCATGGTGTTTTAAGGATTTTATCGATACAATATCTCTAAATGAATCACACCACCTCATTTCCTTGGATGTTGTGTCCCTATATACCAATGTACCAATAACGTTGGTGAAAGATGCGATCAACAAAAAATGGCCAGAAATAGAAGATCATGCTTTTCTTCCAAAAAACGAATTTTTGGAAGCATTAGAAACAACATTAACACATACCTATTTCCAACATAAGGACACGTTCTACAAGCAAGTTTTCGGGTGTGCAATGGGTTCACCGGTGTCAAGCGTTGTGGCACAATTGGTTATGGAAGAATTAGAGGAATCTGTTCTGTCAAATATTTCCCTTGACATTCCGTTTTTTAAGCGGTATGTGGATGATTGTATTATTGCTGCACCAAAAGCGAAAGAAAATGAAATTTTAGACAAATTTAACAACTATAATGACAGATTACAGTTTACAATGGAAATAAATAAAAACAACAAAATAAATTTCTTAGATATGACCTTAATACAAAATATAAATAACAAGAAAGTTTATACAAAATGGTACACAAAGGAAACAGCATCACACAGATATCTAAATTATAATTCAACCCAACCACGTGCATACAAGGAAAGCGTTATAAGAGGATTAGCAGACCGAGCAATAAAGCTAACTAGTACCCAATATCAAAGTGAAACATTAAACAAGGTTAGAAACTTTTTACAAAAGAACAACTACCCGAAAGATCTAATAGAGAACGTAATAAAGAGGAGAAAGATTGCTAATGAACAGAACAAAGACGCAACAACAGGAAACAATCAGGAATCCCACAAGGAAAGAACTAAATATATATCTCTCCCTTACATTAGACAAATATCAGAAAAGATAGGACATATACTGAAGCCTTTCAATATTAAGGTTGCTCCCAAAAATACTAATAATTTGTCCAAAATGTACACAAAATTGAAAGCTCCTACACCATTGCTAAAAAACTCTCACTGTGTCTACCAGATTCCTTGTAGCTGCAAAAAGGTTTATATTGGTCAAACGGAACAACTTTTGGAGGGGCGTTTAAAAGGTCACAAATACGCAAAAAACATCACAGCGTTAAAGAAACACCAACAAGATACCGGACATCAGTTCAATTTTAGTGATGTGAAGGTGCTAAAAAAAGAGAATAACTTAAAAGCTCGTTGTGTATTAGAAACCATAGAGATTTTAAAGCAAAAAGATGCAGTGAATGACAGATCGGATTTAAATTTATTAAATTGTTATAAGCTAATTTTATCAACAAACTTGTAACTAAGAAAACTTTGATTTAAGAATTTATTTGATAAACCAGTTCCCGTTTTGGAAACAAGTTTTATATGGGTGGTTTTGCTTTAGATGTAGGTATTGAAATGTATGAAACTTTTCACGAACAATTCAGTCTATCTGTGATCAAGACACAAACAGTGTCGAAACGTAAGATTCAATAAGTTTTAATGTGTTTTACCTTGTGACGTTTAGTTATAAGTTTTAATGTGTTAAATGTGACCAAGCCTACAGTGCCCAACAGAAAATAAACAATTTTGAAATAAAGTTGTTGTGTTTTTAAAATAATCTACAAGGCTAATTCAAAGTTACACAAAATATATATATATATATATATATATACCTATATTAGTAATCCGAATTACTTTCGGTCCCGATTAGCTAAATGAATAATAAATAATAAATAAATCCTTCAGATATCCCTTTGATTTCCCTTCGATATCTCTTCGATATCCCTTCGATATCTCTTCGATATCCCCTCGATATCTCTTCGATATCCTATAGTTTAAGAAGAGCGGGTTCGAATGGTGTTGGTTTTATTAAGATTGATCTATCCAAAGCTCGTAGTTTCTAGTATTTAGCTGCAATATTTGATAATCCGAACAATTTGATAATCCGAATCACCTTCGGTCCCAATTAGTTCGGATTATCGACGCTCTACTGTATATCAACCCAATTTCGCGGCTACACGATTTGGCCAAAATAAGTGATTAAGATGTGCAATTTGTAGGGAAATTAATGTAGTTTTAGCACAATCAGCCTTTTTAACCAACTTAAAAACTGGGTTTTACATAAAGTAGGAAAATTCTCCCTTCTTTCAGCGCGCTCTAGCGGCCAAACCGTTCAACCAAAAATGCATTTCAGGAGGGCTCTTATAGGAAATTTAATGTACTTTATTTTTGTATGGGATGGTCTACCTCGAAAAGTGCATAGTTCTATCACTTTTTCGAAAAAGCTGGAAAACTGTCGAAAATATTTAGTTTTTTTGCGATTGTCGTTGGGAAGCCACATCCGTGGGAAGTAGCGAAGTTGAAATTCGGATTCAGCACCCCAATAAACATATAGAATGAGAGAAAAAAAATTCTATATTTTTTTCCTGGAACAGGCACCCTCGAAAATGATTTGACTGGACTATTTTGCCAGAGTATACAGAGTGTTTTCTTATCCGCTTATTCGAGCTAACCTAGAAAAACGCCTTGGGGGATGTGTTGAGGAGGTCATGTAGAATCATTATTAGCTAAAATTTCCCGCGAAGAAGAAAGTTGATCAAAATTTGTCGCACAGTGTGATTTATAAATAAAACCGTTTTTTTTTCTGCTAATCCTTAGTCATCTCTTGTTGTACCTACTAAATTTTTCATATGAATTTAGTTAAAATTTACAGAATTTACCTTTTTGTCGCATAATGCATTGCCGTAATTATTTATACATAAATAATTAATTCATAGCCATAAAGGTACAAAATTGCTAAAATTAAGTCACTATCCAAAAATGTTTAATCGGATACTTTGTAAATTTAAAAATATCATACGTAGGTATGCACGTTGCAGATGGCATAGAAAAACTGGTCTGCGTCAAACCCACAGTTTTTACTATGAACAGTTCAAGTTTAAGTTGAAATCTTCAACGCATATATTCAGTAGATGTCGGAGTGCCGCGGTGTTTTGAATAATACAATTTAGATCAATGCAGTTTTGATTCTTAATTCACTAATAATAATTGCTATTTTTACTAGCATACATTGTCGGTAATTGTGCTTTTGTGTCGTGAAACCGCTCTTAATTTTTCAGAATACTTCGTATTAAAATGTTTATTCACAACCATAATCATAATCACTGCTGTTAGCTATGAAAATATTGTATTCAATTTGTACTTGCCACAGGGCATGTTGTGCCAAAGAAATTACCAATTTTCGAAGAACTACGGAGTTAAGTGCTGGGAGGACACTAAGGTAACCTATTCATTTATCTCTGTATTGTGTTATAATCAGAAAAACACACTTTTTACCCTTGCGGAAACCTTAAAATTGGTTGGAAGCCAACCAAAATATTACACCTAGCGTAATTTTTTCCGCATTTTTTTAGAATGTAAATGTTATTCTACATAAAAAGTTTTATACACAAAGAAAAAGTTGTAAAGCAATTTCGCTGCATCAGGCAACCAGCACCATATAGGTGAGGGAACGCTAGTCAATTCTAAGAAATCTGTGTAAAATTATAGTACTTATTCGGTTAGTGATAAGATAAGTCAGAAATGGTCAACTTTGACTAACGGCTTAACTCGGAAACTATATATTCCCATAAATATTGCGACAAACTGATAGGGCTTGTAGAGAACACCTAAATCAAGCATCTTTTGTCAATAAAGATATGTCCGGCAAAGATCCGTATAGGCACTATCCTGAATCAAAAAGAAATAGACTGAAATCATTTTTTCTTGCATATTGCAAAAGCTGTTCGAAAGGATTAATTAGAGAATAATAATTACCCATGTCTATTTTTGACTAGTAAATCACTCTGAATATTTACTTTTTCTGTGGATGGTGCGATGAGCAGCGAAATCATATTATATGTACACTCTTGGAACTAAGTAAGATCTATAAATATTTTAGCAGTGTGTCGATGATACATCCAAGTACAAGTTTTTTGTTATTCTGGTCGACCGCTCGGCCGCTAAGTGCAAAAAATTGTCCGTTTACGCTTCAACTCGTATATCGGAAATTTATTATTTGCTAAACCTTGTTCGAATGCTTTGAATTGGTTTATAATGATTTATATGTTTCTATTTATTAGCTTAATGTGTAATTAATTAATGTAATTCCTACATTGCAATGTAATTGTGTTTTTATTAAATATGACGTTAATTTTATATTAATAAGCATAAAAGTTTTCGATTACATGAAATGAAAATCTCATTTCAAGATATTGCATACAACACAACAAATTATACTTACAACCTTATTGCATCTAATAGCTTTTCTTGTGTTAATAAATACAAAAATCAATTTGTTGTTGTCAATATTTTTACTTTTCAGGTTATTTCAGAACTGACATATGTATTAGCATTTATTCACAAAATAGAAATAAATTAAAATTAAATTGCTTTAAATTTGTCTTTATGGTAATTTGTTAATTGTGATTTACTGGTGTTTTCGAGATATTTAGCTTCAACGATATTTTGCAGTGTTTAACTTAATAAACAGAAAGGAGTATGTATTTTGTATAGCATGAATGTGTGATTACTATTTTTTTATATCATTATTTTGTATTTACTTTACAGCAACATGTTTCAAATATCTGACAACTGAAAATAATGACAATTATGTATATCACTAATTTACAAAAATTTTTGGAAGCAAGCTCTAAATTTGCGACGAATTTTGATGGAATGTAAATATGTTATAATTATTATTAAAAAAAAATAAACCAAAATATACGACCATCTGAAAGAACATTTATACAACATAAAAATTATTCCATCAAATTTGACCTGGGATGAGTATAAATTGTGTTGGTAACGGGTATATAATTTCCCAAAAGGAGACGATTCAGAAAGAAAAGTTGTTGGTTTCTCTTACGTATAGCTTTTATTGCATATTAATTACTCACAATCATATGCAATAAAAGGTATACGTAAGAGAAACCAACAACTTGACGATTTGAACCAGGGACCTTTGCGTCGCTAGCACAATGCTCTCCCATCTGAGCTATTGACATTGTGCTAGCGACGCAAAGGGCCTTGGTTCAAATCCAGGTTGTGGCTGTAATTTTTGATATATTTAAAATTTACATCCCGCCTGTATGTTAGGTACTATATTATTAACTTATAATATTACTTTGACAAAGTATGTCGTTAAACATTTTCAGTTATAGTTTATATTGTTTGGAAATTAAAAAGGTCCTTCATTTTTAATGTATATGCATTTTAGCTAACCTTACAGTACACAATTCATAAGTCAAAATGTTATTTTTAACTTATTATCGTTGTTAATGCACGCCTCTTAATTTATTTAGAAAACAAATTTAGAAATAAAATTTCCAATAATGTTCCAGGTAATATATAGTAAATGAAAAATGTGTGCTTATTGAACTGGAACTATATTACAATAAAACTTCTGTAAAGCTCTTTGAAATATTAACAAAAAAAGAAAAATAAAAAATTAATTAGTTATCAAACAATGCAAAACCAAAAATGAAACACGATAAATACATATTACAACAATAAAAAATTATTAATTATAAGTAAAATTTTAATAATTTGTCTTAACAAATGAACAAAAGAAAATACCAAAATGTTTTGTTTTTTTTTTCTAGAAAGTAGAAAGTAATATGTTTCATATAGTCTTATTGGTTTTCTCTGTTCCTTCTGAAGTTGGAGCCGTTTAAAATAAGATATTGTTAATAATTCAAACGGCTGTAACTTTTTAATGAATTGAAAAAGTAATTTACTTTCTGAAAAAAATTGTTTTGCGGAAGAAACGTAGGACAGCCTGTATATATTGCTATAATTTAAATTATTTTGGTTGTCAAGCATGTATTAGATGTCATGAAAGATAATTGAACATTAACTGCTGTAAAGTA
The DNA here is from genome assembly GCA_963966075.1 of Aphodius sticticus. NCBI lineage: Eukaryota > Metazoa > Arthropoda > Insecta > Coleoptera > Scarabaeidae > Aphodius > Aphodius sticticus. The sequence goes on along the minus strand of OZ014513.1, from coordinate 22,670,536 downwards.
AATACAGATATAAAATTTCCATTGTCCTTCATACAAAATACATGCTCGTCCTAAAGGCAAATTTAAATTAAATTTAGAGAATTTATTTACATTTAGTGAATATATTTTAATATTACAATTCTGAAATAGTCTATATTTAGTGATAATCCTTGGCATCAAGTTGATTTGCGCATTTACTTACTTACTTACTTAAGCCCGTCATCCTACCGCTGGGCAAAGGCATTTACTTGCGTAATTAATATGTGTATTACTTAACATAAATTTATATAATGTGTCATGATATTCCGCAATATCTTAAAATGTGCTTTTCGTATCACATTATCAAATTTCATGTTTATTAATATTATTATAAGAGTAATTCTATATTTAATTAAATGCATTACCTACTCGTAAACTTAACTTTAGTGATCATATTTCATTTATTACAACTTTTTGCGAAGCGGCCGGGTCGAGGTAGGACAGTACACGAATATATAACCGACATACTATTTTCAAATCCTGCGATAGCGATACGAACTTACTTATTTCCATGACTGTACTTGTGTGTCACACATTTGTGTCGAAAGAGAAAAATATTGAAAGCAATACGACTAAGCAAATTATAGAATTGGATTCGTTTACAGTTGAGTTTATGATGAAAAGAGTGCATACATAGTACAGTAGTCAGTATGGCTTCAATAGTGGCATTAGAACTTCAAATGAGACTTTGGTTTGCTCCCGCTTCTACCCCAAACAAAATAATTATTTTGCGATGAATTATTTCAACGAAAGATTAAACACTTAAAGTCTCGCTAATAAATGTCAGTACAAGCATATAACAGTACAGCTAGCATTGCCGTTGATTGTCAACATCAAAACAAGCCAATTAACATACATATCTGGCATTCAGAACGGTAATAGAAGTTATTTATCAAATTATTTGGTGTTTATTTTTATGTTTACAGTGAAACGTTATCTTAAAACTATATTTCTATGTATTTAAAAATGAATAAATCCCCTGAATAATTTATGCCAAATGGCATTAAAATAATGATAACTAGGAATAATGACTCGTTAAAATCTTGGTCCATAAAACACATAAAGTGACTTTTTTAACGTGGTAACGTTACAATGAACCAAATTCTAATGTGTGCAACGTTGTGTACATTCGTTTCTAGCCTGATAGCATATCAAGTTCTATATAACAGAGGCGTGTAGAGCTGACTTTTGTAGGCAGTATGTTTATATTAGTAATAAATAATAATATATTATATAAAGTACAATGTTAATAAAAGTAAAATTAATTAAAAGTTACATACTTACGTGAAGTAAAGCTCGCAAATCACTGAAAATAATAAAATCAGCCTAAGTATGTACGTAATTATACTGTGTTGTAAACAATTGTGGGTATTGAAGATAATTAAAAAAATTTAATAATAATCAATTTAGTGGTGTGATATGTTTACCTACATAATACAGTGTGGGTGAAAACAAACTACATAAAACTAATACAATATATTTACTGCATTTTTATAAATGTTAATGGTACATAGAATATGGTAATATTAATATTTCACTGTTAGCATAACCATTATATTATTATTACGATGACGACATTATTGTGATTCACAGAAAAAAACTAGAGCAATACAGAGAGATCCATAAAGTCGAGACGAGCCGACGTTATCAACCCTTAACATTTATTTACTTATTGTACACATTGAAATGACTATTGTACCACATCTCGTAAAAACAGGAATTGTAAAAAACTCGTCTATATACAATAAAAGTCTTAGAAAAATAACAGAACACTATTCACGAATAATGTTTTACAATTGGTTTTAATCTGGCGAAACCAACTGTAAAATTTTATTGCATGTGTGGACAAACTTACGGCTAATTCAAACTTAAGCGTGGCAACTACTACAGTCTGGTTGTGAGAATTATGATGGCTTTGGTGAACTAATCATAATTTATAAATAACAGTTACGTGTCTAAAGTATCGCAAAGTGCATGCAGAATTATGGGGCTTACATATTGAAACGTTACACCATTAATTATGCAAAAAGAAATGTGAAAGGACATGTTTGATTTTTGTTTGTTATGTTAAACATTAAATCGCCTTATTCTCTATTCAAATTCTCGTCAGAAATCGGTTCAGCCGGTTCTTGCGATGGAATGGACGTCTAGGATAGTAAATCAATTATTAGTAAAGTTGCCAAACAATTAATTTTTGTGTTAGAGGCATATTGCGGAGATTCAGATTTGGACGATTAAAAGGAACATTCAGTTGATTTTCTGATATATGGATTACGGATCTGTTATGCAGAAATGCTAAGTCCTCTTAATAGTCCATAAATTCTGAAAAATGATTAATGGTTGTGGTGATTAGTTATAAAACTATTATTAGTTGATACGGTATAGTGCAGGCAAATTAAGTTGAGAGTAGGTATTAATTGTAGACAGGAGTTTTATCATTGGAAATGGTAAAGGGGCTCATAGTGAACGTAGAAAAAACAAATGCAGGGCGTGGGGTGGTATAATGTTTATTTTGGGGGGTTGAAAGCGGGTGCAAAGTATATTATTGCGCTTTCCGGCTAAACTTGCTGTTTTATCCAAAAACGTCCTATACTAAGTTGTAGATCATAAAAAAATCTACAACATTCATATGGGTCACTTTTTACTATGACCTCAAAATTTTCGAGAAAAATGCGAATGACAATGCCAAAACGAATTTTCTGTTTTTAATTTTTTGTTGTCGCAACAATAATTCAATTTTAATCAAATTTTGTGAAAGCGTGCCTTTTTATACCTTAAATAAGTATACATTTTTTCATTACACAAAAAACAAGAAGTTTTTGAGATATTTAGATTTCTCCGTCAAAATCAGACTTTCTTTAAAAAAAAATTCTGTGGTGAAAAATCATCGTACAGAGTTCTTCTGGGACACATTTTTGTTGTTTTTACATGTGCTTATTGATACAATAATAAAAACAATAGTTCCTATTTAACAACATGCTCAAAAATTGAAAGAACTCAAAAACGACTTTTGCAACACTGAATTTTAAAGTAATTGTTCATTATTTGCTTAAATTTTTAAGAAAATTGCAATACTGGTTACGACATTAAATTGTACGGAAAAAAATACAAAAGAAACTGGCTCTCATTTCTACACTAATGCTATAACCATTAACGTAGAATAAGAAATCTTCAGATAAGTAAGCAAAATAACAGTTTTTGGCTTTGAATCAAAAAGTATCCAGTACAAAAGTTGTAGGTCAAGAAAAAATCTACAAATTTTGTAGAGGTTACTATATAACAACCGCAAAACTTCCGAGAAAAATTGCGAATAAGGCAAAGATTGGCATAGTTAAATAACTATGCCAATCTATAAAAATTAAATAAAAAATGAATCATAAATAGTTTTCATTTCTTATTTGTAAATCTATAAATATATATTGACGGGGTGAGGTCGTTCGGAACGAGATATTCGAAAATGCAAGTCGCGGTAGGTGCAGCGTGTCGCATACTGACGATGCCTGTCTCTCCGTCTCGATTCCACGTTGTCACCAAGCCCCTACGAGGTGCGCCAAGTTAATAGTTTTCTCCAGGCCGGTGAGCGAACTCATGTGCCAGGATTGCGTACCGTCTTTTATGCTGCTCGGTCCAGGTCGTATGTCGAAACGTAGCGGAAGGGGGCTCCTACGCCCTCGCTGGTCATGATGCCATGGTGGCGACCTCGAAAGCGCTATTGCGGAGCGCACTGGTATTAGGGGCGTGATACAATATTAACTTTTGTAATTTATTATTATCAATTATTAAAGTACTGTTTCTACTGTATTGATGTTGTCACATTTTTAACTACTTAGTAGATTTTTTCATAAACAGTTTGTGATTTTTTAAGACATAAATAATTTACTTTCAGAAGTTTCGTCAAAACAAAATTAAAATTATAAATTAAAAAAAAAATTAATCTTTCGCATTTTTCTCGATAGTTTTGAGGTTATGTTATATAGTAACCTCTACAAAAGTTGTATATTTTTTCTTGACCTACAACTTTTGTATTGGATACTTATTGATTCTACGACAAAAACTGACTATTTTGCTTACTTATCTGAAGATTTATTATTCTAATTTAATGGTTATAGCATTAGTGTAGAAATGAGAGACAGTTTCTATTGTATTTTTTCCGTACAATTGAATGTCGTAACCAGTATTGCAATTTTCTTAAAAATTTAAACAGATAATGAACAATTACTGAAAAATTCGCTATTGCAAAAGTCGTTTTTGAGTTCCTTCCATTTTTAAGCATGTTTTTAAATAGGGACTATTATTTTTATTATTGTGTCAATAAGTACATGTAAAAACAACAAAAATAAGTCCCAGAAGAACTCTCTACGATGATTTTTCACCACAGAATTTCTTTTTAAAAAAAGTCTGATTTTGACGGAAAAAAATAAATATCTCAAAAACTTCATGTTTTTTTTGTAATTAAAAAATGTATGCTAATTTAAGGTATAAAAAGGCACGCTTTCACAAAGTTTGATTAAAATTGAATTATTGTTGCCACAACGAAAAATAAAAAACAGAAAATTCGTTTTGGTATTAGCATTCGCATTTTTCTCGAAAATTTTGAGGTCATAGTAAAAAGTGACCCATATGAATGTTGTAGATTTTTTTATGATCTACAACTTAGTATAGGACGTTTTTGGATAAAACGTCAAGTTTCGCCGGAAAACGCAATAATATACTTTGCACCTGCTTTCCACCCTCCCAAATAAACACTATACCACCCCATGACCTGCATTACTTTTTTTGCGTTCACTATGAGCCCCTTTACCATTTCCAATGATAAAGCTCCTGTCTACAATTAATACCGGTTTTGACTTATAATCAGTTAATTTGCCTGCACTAGTAATAATAAGTAAAAAGTAAACGTATTTATTTATTTTAATGTAAAACTAGTGGAAGAAGAAGTATGTCAACTTTACAACATGCTTTTTTAATTGATCGTTTTAAACTGTTTTGTGTGACATTTGAAACTTTAATTTTTATACTCAAAAAAACAATTGTAAATTCTTGGTGACATTTCTCTGTGTTGAAATATATTCCATTGGATTCGTGCCAGAAAGCAAATTTGTACTTAACAAAATATTTTTCAAATTTGTTTGTAAATATCCCACTAGTTGTGTCCCAAATTGTTGTGTTCACAGCAAACCAACAATACCATAGATGAAATCTATTATCAGGACAGATAATAAAGGCAAGAAAATAAAAGTAAAAAATCCTGTGTCTGCGTCATGGTTTTTTGGGATATGTTACCTAAAACTACCCTACCTTGTCGGAAATCGCTTATAACTCCTCCAAGCATGACATTTAGTGGTTTTGAAGGACGCTGTATACGAATCTGGCAAAATATAGCAAAATATAACTGAAAATTAATAAATTTTGCAATTTAAATGCCATAGAGTTATGATCGTAACTTAAAACGCGTTTTTCTCGTAACAGTTTCAGAACTATTGGTTTACTACATATTCAACAAACATTGCTTTATTGTTCGATGAACGAAGACACTCAATACATTATTTTTCTTTATTTAAGAGTAAAAAATATTATCAAATTTGTGAGCTACGTCGACAATTTGTGTTTGACAAGTCATCACTTCCTCAAATATAAAGTTTTCGTATTTCTGATTCAAGTAAAAACTACTTATGTTGTACCTACAGAATACAACGGCATTCGACAGTTTTAATTCAGACCACCTTCAGTAGAGAAATCATGCCAACTAGAGACCGCGGCGTAGTTTTCCATGAAAATATTCTTTTTAATTGTTTGTTGGAAATACCCGTAATATTAGTAAATAGGAGTACCAAATTTGGAATAAACTGATCGCATAGTGTCATCAATAAAATTAATAGTTTAGCTGCATGAGATTCTATTTGATCGAGATCGGCTATGTCTGCATTAAAATAAACCTAGTAGAACTAGACAGATATCTCGATTAAAGATGCGTTCGGATATTGTACTCCGTTAACACCGGGTACACCGTCCAAATGACACTTACGTGTTATTGGGTGTAAAAAGTGTAACGGAGTTCAATATCCGAACGCAGCCTATATTGACAGTAGTATTTTCAAAACATTAGCGTTTGACACTAGCTACTGTCATTAGAATCAAAAAATCTGACATATCCTGGCTACTAGTTTTAAAGCAGTACGACCGATCTCGATGAAATAGAACTTGCTCATGCAGCTAAACTATAAATTCTACCAAAAAATGTCATATACATAAATTATAGAAAATTTCCTCTCTTTTAATTTATTATTTAACTATTTTGACGACATTACACAAATAGCGGCTCATTTGCAAAATCTTCGAAAAATGCTATGAGTAAACCATCCGTTCCTTTGGACCCTTTTCAACAGAGAGCTTTTCAGCTCTAAGTTTGGTTATGAAACTTCTAAATATGAAGTTTCGTCCCGATACCTTTAGTAGTTTCTCCAGAATCGTCGCCACAAAAACGGGTACACACACACACACACACACACACACACACATACACACACACATACACACACACACACACACACACAGACATTTTTTTGTACCTTGGTCAAAAATGTTCAGGGGACCCAAAAAGACATATTTCCGCTAAAATCTCAAAAAGATTTTTTGGCGTGATTACAATACTTTACATACTGCGTATGATAAAGTAAAAATCTAAAGAAAGGGGCAATTTTAACGTAAAAACCCGGAATGCCCATTAATTATAATTTTCTAATCCGCCATTTTGGGTCCGCTTTGAATTTTGTTATGTTTATTCCAGATTTGGAATCAGCGTCCTTAAAACAAATAAAATGCTAAACTATATTTGTATTTCACATTTGTTGTTTGACATATGTTATTTTTCGGTTCATATCTAATAGGTTAAGTTACATGACTTGCAATTTCATCACTCGTTTACCTATAAAATATGTCATTACGTTTACTTTTTGATTGACATTGATCAGATGATTAATAACAACGTTATGGCTTGTCCTGTTTCGTTTTTGTACAGCCTGTATTGTATTTTGTTATTTTTATTAGTGTTGCAGTTACTAGTTAAAGTTGCAGTTATGTGTTGTTAATAATTTTCGCTGATTTTTATTTACCGTATAAATGAAACATGAACATTGATTTTATAGAGCCTGACAGGTTAAGTCCTGTTAGTTATCGGCAACATATTCTAAAAACAACAAAAATAATTAGACGATGCATGGTAATGTATAATTCTGCAAAAAGGTACGGACTTGTTTCTTTTCTTCATAGTTCTATTGATTTATAGAATCCGTAACTTCTCGTAACAATTACATTTATTATTAACTTTTTAGTAGCCTATATTGTTAAAAGGTATCTCAAGCAGTTAATTGGTAGTAAAATAAATCTTGTTTAAATTCATATTTTCGTGTCAATGTTTGGGTTTGGTTTATTTTTTACCTTGGCCGTATGACATACAACAGCATCTAATAAAAAGTGTAAAGATAGTTACAGCCCTGAAAAATGAAATGAAGCACCAGTTAATGACAAATGTAGTATGCACGATGAAATTTGGAGATTTCGTTGATTATTTTAACCATAGTACGGGTAAATTTTGATTCACCACAATGTATCAATTCTTTGATTCATCAATATATAGAATTATTTTGATAGCAAAAGACCTCAACCTCTTCTACCTAATCTAAAGGTATTCCAACAGATCAGTGGGACTATGTAGGACACTGATCTTATCGGTTGTCTCTGATACCTTACCTGTGAACCATTCAAGGAATTATCTTCGCCAGCTACTCCAGACTTCTGGCGCAAGTAGTCTTTGTCATCAAAAATCTTTTTGTCACCACCTCCAGGTCTGTGCTTCATGTTATCCAAAGAACCAATTTTGCTTTTGGCTTTGATGTCCAACTTCTTTGTTTCGATCTAAAGTTCGACAAAAGCTTGTAAGTTTAAAGATGCATTATAATAGTGCGTTAATTTGTGAATAATAAGTAAGTTAGTCCAATAGTTTGTGTATAAACAGAGGTTGTACGTGTATAAGTTATTGGTGTCAAACGGGGTTGTTGTATGGTGTAAAATGTAAGAAGCACGTATTTTGAGTGTATATCTGCAGTAATAAATGGTTATTTTCAAAATATCTATTTATTCAACGAGTTATTATGATTATTATGTTCCATTATATGAAAAAAATAAGCACTAAAATAAAGTTAGTTGGTTAATTAGTTTACTCTTATCACACTTTTAGTAGTAAAAAGAAAATGACTCATCTACAATTGCGCGTTGCCATATGGGCAAAATATTGATTTGCCCAGGACTCCCAACAACAGGGGGCCCCCAAACCAGTATGTTGAAAACTCATTTTCTTAGCTCCTGGTGGTTGGGGACCAAAACCAATCTTTTATAAACTATAAATTAACTAATTAATAAATGTGTTATTTAAAAGAGTATAAAAATATATATATATATTTTTACAGGATGCACTATTTAAAAAAAAGGAATTTGATTTGCTTCTTACAAATGCATCACCCTGCATTCTACTATTTAATTTCAAGTTTGTAGCTTAAGATGTTTCCTCAAACTTTTATTTAGTTCCTTTTTGTAAAGTTTTCAGAGGAACAGATATTGACACGTTACGTTCCTTGTTCTTATTACTCTATAATATTATATGTATTACTGATTATATGATTTATATAATCTATGATTAATTGAATAATTTATATGATTTATTATATTATATTATTATATGATTACTGATACTATTATATTATTATATTACTGAATAATAGTGATTTTTTTGAAGATATGGAATCGGAATCTTATGCGTTATCTAAGAATAAAAATTATGAAACCGATAATGTTAGAAAAGGAAAGAGGAAATTGCAGTTTGATGAATAATGAAATTGAATTGTCTGGCAATCAGGTGTGTATTGTTTATTGTTTAAATATAGTATATAATCGCTTAGTAACAGAAATTATGCGCCTTGAAGCGAAAATATTTTAAATTACTTCGCTATAATAGCAAACTTCAAAGATACATCTCCAAAACAGTAAAAAAACTACATCACAAATTTAAAAGTACAGAGGAATCAGTAGGGCTAGTACGTCCTATAAAACAAGTATCCATAGTGAGTTTAATTTTGAATCAATTCTCACATATTATACATCAAATTATAGATAACAGTATATTACTTGTTGTAGTAATGTAAATGTATTAATTATTATGCTTGTATCCACGCTACGTGATAAAATATGTCTGATTCATGCACTCAAAGAAGTATAGTTTTGAGTGAAAAAAGCATGTAAGATATTGATATTTTTACATGAAATTTTGTACACTTATAGAGGAAGGTGTAACTTAGATCTATTATGTGGTACTTATTTCAATTTTAACCTGTATTCTCCGTAAAAGAATCGCAAAGTCCGTCAATTTTATGTCAGATTCAGTAACCGCTTAGTCAAAAACAAACAAAAATATAAATAAATTACCACTAGACGGATAATTATATACCTTTTATCTTTTATTTTGTGTATTGCTTTTACGATTCTGTAAACTAATAGCTGAGAAAAACCCTCAGAACTTTTACGTGTTTTGTGAGTAGCTGCAGGGGCTACGGATTCGCCTTAAGGATAAACTATCACAATTTTTGCAACATGCTAAATTTTTAAATTTGTAATATTCTCTTTTGTCCATGTATGAAGCTATTCAAGCTTATATTTGTTAAGGATACTTATTAGGATAATAAATTCATAAATCTTTTGATATTTTGCTTAAAAAAGTAATTCTTCTTTTGTCCATGTATGAAGCTATTCAAGCTTATATTTGTTAAGGATACTTATTAGGATAATAAATTCATAAATCTTTTAATATTTTGCTTAAAAAAGTAATTCTTCTTAATTCAATAATGTAAACGTTGGCCCCCAAACTCAGAATTGCGCATCGCTGCTCATATATGTGGGTGCTTTGCTGTATATCTAGAAACTAGCAATCGTAGAAATAAACAACCTATTACCCAAATTTCATAAGACGGTATAGTATAGCTGCAATAGTTTCTGAATTGAAGATATGTACATTGTGTTTAAATTAAACTTATTCTAAATTAATTACCTACATAGAAATTTTCAAATACCTACTGTACTACATGCTCTACCAGTCTACTATATAATAATAAGGAAACTACTATATACAACGCTATGTTTTGATAATGTGATTTAAGTTATTTATAGTGTGATAACTGTATCACATTGTTAAATTTTCATGAAATATTATTATTATTATTATTATTATTATCTAAAACAAATCTATCGAGATATGCTGCTGTAAAAAAAGAACTGGATTTCTTTAATAACATGCAATAAGAGTCCAACAGCAAACAGAATAAAGAAAATGTTATTGAAAATGTATAAAACTATGTAGTTAGTTATTATTCAGTAACCTAGATCAGTTATTTTTCTAATCATTCCACGTCATTAAAAGTAATTTTATTTTCCAAAGTAACGAATATCAAAAGGTCCATTTTTTACTCTATCACACACAAATTTCATATGAATTGTGCCCTATACATCATCTACTTTTAAATGCTATAACCTTGAACTGAATCTCGCAGCAGTTGAATATCACACAAATAAAATTGAAAATATTTAAACTATAAATAAAAAATGTGCTTTTCATCAAAAAAATTGTTCACCTATCAATTTCCAGTGATTCTACCAATACAGACTTACGTCTTTGTCCCTTAAAGACCCCTGGCGTTTCAACTCAAGTTGGAGATCAGCCTATATGCAAGTTCATTCGAGTTTAAACAAAAATTTCAAGCTATCAACATGCATCTTAATATACTTAACAACAGAATTTGTAAACAACATTCGAAAGACAGATTAATAACCACATACGGTAGGTCAAGTCCAAAATTAGCAATTCTGTTTACTTATCTCAGATTTTAGCTTGACGTACCAAGAGTAGCGGCTCATGTCTGTCTTTAAAACTTTGAGAAGTATTATAAAGACCACGAGCTCTGGATATAGGTTAGGATATGGGTGATGTTAAACGTTAGTTACTCAGCCATTCCACATGCTGGGTTATACGTATTAAGTAATTTGACAAGCCAGGCCGATTTCAGGCATACAAGTTTCGCGATCCATACCTTAACATCTCCCCCACCCGGTTGATGTCTCATATTATCTTTGGAACCTACTTTTGGCTTCGCTTTGTCCTTGAAGTCTAACTTGACCGACTCTATTTTCTTCTCACCGCCTTTTGGCTTATGGGTAGCATTATCCATAGAACCAATTTTGGATGAAGCGTTCCATTGCAGTTTTCTATTCTCGATCTAAACAGAAATCATTTTTGGGAGAAAATCTTTCCACTAGGTTATATCATCATAACACTAATCAACGTAGAAGCACTATTATACGTGTTCTTATAAACAAAATCATCTAACTTTAACATACTATGCAGATATGTACACTATATGACATGGAAAAAGAACATCAAATTTGGCTACATATAAACTAATTAAAATGTTTAGTATCAACTTACAACTTTTGACTTAAGGTGCCCAAATATTCAGCAAGCTAATGCCGGACGGTACCGTATACAGAGTGTTCCTAAGTTAATATATTTTAACTTAAGAAAAAATTAAAAGTAAAATCAATGCAAGTTGGCAAATTATTCCATAATAATGGTCTTCAACAATGGCTCATTCAAACGAAAAAAATGGTGTCATTCTTTTGACGGTCGGCGATTCTAATATTAATCAATAACCTGAAAAATTACCTTTAGTTTATGATAGTGAAACTGAAAAAGTTTATTGTTGGATTTATTTTTTTTACTCAAGAACTTACTAATAACTAGATATCTCTAATACAACGCTAAATCTTGTAATATAAATTTATTGAGGGGTGAAAAGAGTCATCAACTCCCGGCGGAGCAGAAAAAAATACTGCAATCAATGTTCACGCAATTATTGTTAAACCAAGCAAGTTTTTGCTTTTAGTAAAACAGCATCTTCAAATAAATAACAATGGAAACATCTGCGTCTGAAATATTTAGATCTGCTGCTGCAGGGGAATGAAAATAGAAAATCTTTCCTTAAATGCAATTATACTTATCATTAATGCTATATTCTCTATAAAAGAGCTATGTAACTTTAATTGAGTTGGTATCATTCTGGGGTAATTTTACTGTTCTTTTTATTTTTTTCATTTGGCTCATATAAAAAACAACAAACACACCTTGACCTTGTTTGGTCACAATTGCTTATCTGACGATGACGGATATTATACTCCTTCTAGGTTAGAAATTATTTTAGAAACACTCTGTATTTATTAAACTTTTTCTCTCAAAATTAATTATTTCACACGTTCTTCATGTTATTTTCCATGTCACGTAATTAAGGATATAAATCGCTAGCATGAAGTTTATTTAAACATACGAGCGATTTATATCCGTTATGTGCGAGTCAAGGTACTACGACTCATAAATTCTATTTTACATAAAATATTTCAAATGTTTTTGTGAATGGTGGGGATGCGAACTGTCAACCACGTAGGTGTTGACAGTACCTTTGAATAATAATGACATTCCTTTGAATAAAGTAATTATTTAAGAGATATCATAATTATTCAAAGCTACTGTCATCATAATCATCGGCGTGTATAATGACAAGGATTATATACTCATACTGTTATATAACTATTCTCTTAAAAAGTTTTGGGATCCCTTGTATAAAACATACTACTTCAGCAAAAATACGTGCACAAAAATCGATATTACTGGAGCATAAGAGCTAGAACCTGTGCAGTGTAATGGCTGGTTTACACGAGGACAGTAGGTAAGTGGTAACTAAATTTTTAGTTACTGCTTTTGTGGTAAGTGTCGTTCACACGCATCGGCAAGTGACAACTAAATTTTTAGTTACTGTATTTGTGGTAAGGGCCGTTCACACGCATTGGCGCTCAAGTAAGCGGACAAGAAAAAACTTTAACTCATGATACAAAAGGCAGATACTAATAACTTTGACTAAACTGTGCGCGTTTACACGGGTCAAGTGACAAGTGCACGGCCTAGGTGGGGGAAGCGCTGCGCGCGCAGCGCAGTTACTTGCACGAAAAATAGAATATTTTCTATTCCGCTTACTAAATTTCTACTTGTTCGGCAACTTGTCACTTACTACTTAACGCACCGTTCACACGCGTTCAAGTGACTTAAAATTTAGTTAAAATTTAGTTGACTGTCCTCGTGTAAACCAGGCATAAGTGTAATGTTTTTTTTATAAACAAAACAAACAACCCAGCCCGAAAAAATTGTCTACCTTTTACATTGCACTGATTCTGCATAATATGGTCTGAACACTATGTAAGTGATTGAAAGCATATTTTGTGCTCTCATATAATACCTATGTGCAAATGTTTTTACCACCTTTTCGTAAGAATTTATTGTCTTTTCTTAAGACCACATCGTCGACGTACCTTCTTTTCTCCACCGCCTGGAACATAAGTTTGATTTTTAGCGGCAATTCTTGACTGCGCCTTGGACATATCAATCTTTTTAGATTCGATTTTTACATGACCCCCACCTGGTTTATAGCTGGTGTTCTGCAGGGACCCAATTTTGGACCTGACTTCTTTCAGATTGGGTGACGGTGCTCCTCCTACATGTACCTTATTCATAGGAACTTCTGGAAAGAAGATCGTATGAATATTAAGACTCATTTATCAAACGATCAAAACCCATTAAGACTTACTTTTCTTATCGGTAGTACTTCCTGGTAGGCTTGGGGTTGGTGATTCCGGGGTTTTTAAATGAGGCGATTTGGACCCTCTTGACAGAGATCGATTTTTTGTTGGGGAAATCACGTTCCTGACGGGGATTTTTGCTGATTTTGAACTCCGGTCTCCATTTATAGATTGTTCCTGTACAAGAATGAATATAGTCATGTGTATCATAGAGATTCTATTAACTTACATTCCCTTGTGTTGATTCATCTACACCACTGTCATTATCGCCTTCTGAAACAAATATAACTCTCATGAAGTCATCATATTTCAATTATAAATAACTAACATCTAGACAGGTAAAACAAAAGGAAAACAAAAATGAACAGTCAGGTTTTGTAAGGTTTTTGTCTAAAGCCATGTATGATGACAATTCTGGACAAAACCCTTACGCTTCCTTGATCAAAATTCAGAAAGCCTGCTTAACCTGATTTGTTGGGGGATAGTAGTAATCCTGGCCTTCCTTCAGTTCGACTGTCAGGTCTCAAAGTTTTCGGTTTCTCAGGAGTCTTCCTAACAACAGGAGACTTCGGAGGTTCCGGTGATTTAGTCCTATTAATATCTTCCTTCCCATCCACCAACACCTTTCCTTCTTCCTTCACTTTAATCTCCTTCTTCTCGGGAATTGGGCTTTTCTTCACCTCAACAACTTCACTCGCCGTTTTCGGAACCTCAACCTTATCCTCAACAACCTTAGTTTCCTCCTTAACCATCTGTGACCGCGATTCAAGTCTTGAAGAGACTTTCTCCTCAATCTTCTCATTCATGCTCTCAGTGCTGTTCTTCAGAATATTCTCTTCGTTGATACTTTTGATCAAATTCGATACTTCTTCCGGTACTTTAGGTGTTGCCGGTGGGGATTGTTCGGCATTTCTGGTCAAGTCCGGGGAATCCAGCGTTTGGCTTCTGTTGATCTGGGGTTGCTCGAAAGGCTTCGGCGATGTTGGGAATGACTTTTGGGGATATATCCCTGGCGATCGCGGCGATGGAGGCCTTGGAAAAGGTGCTGCTGGTCTTAGACCCGGTTGAGTATTCGGAGCACCTTGTCGTATACCCTGCTGGGGGTTAAACTGGCCAGAGCTGGGGTTTCTCTGCAGTTGCGGTCTGGTGTTATATTGAGGATTGCCTGGGAACGGTGGTCTTTGTTGTTGCTGGGCAAGTTGAGGTCGAAATTGAGGGTTCTGTATTCCTCCTTGCTGATTGGGAAATCCAACTCTTGGGGATATATTTGTTCTGCTGTCCAGACGTGTTAACGGTGGACGTGGTTGGTCATAGGTTGGGGTTACTGGCTTAACCTAGTGGAGATATTTGTGTTATGGTTTGCATATTTAAATAATTGTTCAACTGAATGTTAATGTGTAGATATTTTAGTAATATTGGTTAACAACGTTAATGGCATGGGCGCCGTTTTTTTTCTTAGAGGGTTTTTTTTAATACCAAATACCTCAGTGTAAATTTAAAACACTATAATTTTATATCTTGATGCAAAAGTATCAAGAGAGTTAGTGACATTAAATCAAAAAGGGTTTCAGATGAAACTTATCTAAAATGTTTTAAAACCGACTATATCCTATGATATCTCACACAACCAACTGTGTTGTTACCAAAGTTAATGCCAATAGTCATCTTACGGTTTTCTTCAACTCGAGCGATCATACAATACATCCCATACTTTCTTCACGCTATTTCTTTTGTGGTTTCCAGATAACATAAACTTTTTTTTTATTCCAATCATTACCATGCCCATACGTATAGGTGCCCTGTTATTAAATGATTTAGAATAATATTGTTGTGACACACTTAACATTCAGTTTTTACGTATACAATCCGATCATTTAAATAGAGATTATTTGTTAAGAATAATTTTTTAGAAATAATAATTGCTACAGTGCAATGATCTCAGGAGTGGTAATATTGGTTAATTGATCATACTGTATACGCACGTCAGAGTACAGAATTGTATACAAAGAAAGAAATGAATAAATAATATAGTTGGTCGATATGGACTATATTTAGAATGCTACAAGTTTTTCCATGTCGTACTAGAATTTCTGCTTATAGAGTTTGTATGGAAGTATACAGATTAATCATAAAACAGATAACTGGAAACGTTTATTGAGTTTGTCGATGACATTAAATTGACGGATAGTTGTAAAAATAGCACACCCGTAACATAACTCCCAACAACTCCTTTTTATAGTTCGCGAAAGATTATCAAAGTAACAACAAAAGAATTATTAGGTTTTTTTTCTATAAATAAGATATCGTTAGACTTTTACCAGTATTGATTTCCAAAGTTATAAAACATACATTATGGAAACGAGTTCAGGTTGCAACTTTAAACATGAAATAGGGCCATTTGTTCTAAATATTCTGTTTGTGTTTCTCCTAAATTATCGGTGATACATCATAATATTTTCACCAGTTTGTAGACATCCTCCTTCTAGCATGACGTATCAAAAACCTTACCATATTTTGCACTGACTGGTTGATGTCACCAGTTGGTCCATTTGTTACGGAATTTTGTAGAGACATTTTGCATGTGGATTACCAGCTATCGCGGAGTTCGTGAAAAACTCACTGGAAAACCAATATATCGATTTCACATAAAGTAAACATTCGACTGCTAATAGTGCTGCCCCTAATCTACTTTTCATTTAGTTGCAATTGCACCACCGAACTACGCAACTAGATTTCATACAAGGTGCTTTTCCAACTTTGGTCTTTCGTATTGAAATGGTTTTGACATTTATTTCTACATAATTGCTTGAATTTTAAAAGTGACTAAAAGCGTATGGCTTATTGTTTGAGGTTATGGGTGCACATTGGTTTTTAACTCATTCCTGTATTTCACAGTCCACTAAGGACTGAAGATCTGAGACTTAAAATGATGTTACTATTTTCCATTGATTTCGACCATTGATTTTCCGTTGACCATTGATTTCTCTTGAACTATTCAAACTATAATCCGAAGATGAAAGTTGACGACTTAATTATAGGGTAATTAATTTGCGATAGGGCGTCAGAATTATTAGTTAAAGTTTCAGTTTCAAGCGTAGACAGAGTGTAAGAATGAGCACTGAAGATTTATAAAGGTTAGTTGAATAATGATGTGAATCAAACAAATTTTAGTACGTTAGGTTCTAAGGTAGTCCTACCCTAATCATTACAGCATTTGATTTGTTGATTTATGTCCAAAAATCAGCAACGTAAGAACCAAATAATTTCTCAACTACCAGAAATTTGTTTGAAGTGATTTTTGACTAAATTCTAGATTCTAAATTAGAATGAATAGTTTTATACATTTCAAGACATAATACAACTAGTTTGTATACAGTTTGTTCATAATATTTCACTACATTCCATTCCGTACATTTCCATTCCAAGAATTTCTTATTGGAACACATGGTACATTGTTCAATTTTTGGAATCACTTATACTTTTGTTTAAAAATGTACTGTTTTGGAGATTGTATTTTTACATCAATTGTATGAAAGCTGGTCAGCCGTTTTTACATAGATAATATTTTGTGTTAATTGCTATGAGTCTACATGAAAAATAAGGATACTTTTGTCTGAAATATTTTATCGACTAGTGCTTGTATCGCCAAGCGTGAACTGTAGTGCTTGTAGGTACCAGCGTTTGAAAACAACGTACAAATGCAATTGTTTCCAACACAGCAGACAATATCATAAAAGCACTTTGTGTATGAGAACAATATCTACATTAAAAAAATGTAACCATATACAGGATCTTGCAGTAAGAAAATCGACATTCTTGGAAAGGAAATTCTTTGAAGGAAGTTGACCAATATTAAGAAAACGGTTAATGCAAAGTAGTCTTTAAATTGATAGAACCTTCCATTCTAAATAGAATTGCATACAATTCCATTTAAAAAGATATGTTGACCTGGTTTTCACGGCACATCTGCGATAAAATGTGTTTTTTTTTTCAAAATAATTAATTGTTAGGACTAAAATGGCCCACCTTGGATTTTATTTCTTAAGTAGACCACGAAATGTCTTACCAGTTACGGATCAAACAAATTTTTGGCAAATTCATAGTTGATAGTGATAGTAAACTTATGCTCCACAACTTTGTATGAACATACTTATTAATAAAAGGCAGTTGGAACGAGATATTTAATTTTGTTTCTACACAAGAATGAGGAGGTTCCCTTTACTTGTCAGGGCTGCAAATTTAGATTGTCATTAGGACACCAAAATGAACATAATTGCCAAGCTAGAGCTCTATCCAATCTTTTACCGTTCATATGTGAAACTACTGGAGCAGACTATATTCCTCTCAAAACTAAAATTACAATATTATTATAGGTCAACCTACAAATGAGTAAAAAATCATTAACATGATCAAAATTCTTAATTTTGGATGTGCAGTATCTGATTTTTTATTTAATTAAAGAATTTTGAAAGCAAATATAATCAGGGACTTTATGCAAACCTACCCTGTGCCCTAAAATATGGCAGAGCATAATCACTCGAATGAATTTAAATTTGATGTTATACAGTGAGAAAAATCATTATGCAGTATAAATTCAAGCAATTATGATATAAGTATCTAACTATTTGGCTAGATGGTACACCAAAAATGACCATACTACAGCAACATTCACTATTACAATAAAACGTATACAGACTGCTTTTTATATACTAAGTGTACTACTTTGTTTTCGAATAATATTAAACATAATTATATAAGTCAAAATTGCGTGTTTGCGGTAGGTAAAACTACTAGCAAGCTCTACTTTGCTTAAATTAAAACTGGTATCTGAAACCCTAATATACTTATGCGAACAATAATTAGGTTAATTAAAATTAATAACTTCTTTACGCAACAACTACGCAAAGCTTAATTATGATTGAAGACTATCTTTTCCATTATAAATATTGGTATAGCAACAATATGCAGATATTGTGGGTACGTAGAACTTTTCTAATTTAGTAAAGGTGTGGCGCGGATAATTTTGAATGTCGACATTGGCGCCTCAATCAGTGCAGGGAAATAGACAGTTACAGAATCACTTATTTTATTATTTGTTAGCATGAAATGTAAAAAATCGATCGTTACGTGCGATGCAAACAAGCTTGCGGTGGCTTGCACTAATCGACACTTTACTTGGACGTTGTAATTCATTAAATCATTTCAACATTTCGTGACTACAGCCGTTGCAAATTTTAATGCGTTGTACATTCTTTATTACCTAAAAATGTTATAGTAAGATTTCATAGATGTATTATAATGTCGAAGATAAATTTTATTTAATAAAATGTTAATTTTGGATTATTGTTTTCCATCTGATGTTGTACAAAAACTAATTTAAATTAGAAATAAACAATCACCCGAGTCACAAAGCAGTGCTATATTTATATTTTAGTGAACAGTACGTGTACTTACTTATAATAATACATACGAAAAAATGTTCACATATATTTTGTACAAAATTGAGTGGTTGTGCAATTTTATGCGTGAGCTATCATCCCAAAATATTGAGCAAACACACCATGTGCAAACTACTGTACCTATAAGCTACTCTCACACATTATTGAATAACAAAATTATTAAAGTATAAGAGCAATTCCTAAATGTAATTTTGTCTATCTATTTTTTTTTTAATTTAAGCGTGTTTTCTGTGCAATTTCGTCGAAGTGAGCGGTGAGTTACCTGATACCAGTGTACGGAGGTGTCGCAACACTCAAAAAAGGTTATGCCACCTTTAACAACTCGGGCGAAACTAAAGCAAGAAAACGTTGTGTGCCGCTGCTATACCCTATACCACATCACAATCGATCTGTTTTATCCATAGAGGGACTAACGCCAGTGGCGTAACACAGTGGGATATGTTCAGAATTAAGAGACCTAATTCCATCCATATTAAATAATATTGCTGTAGCTTCACAGGCAAAAGCAATATTTTGTACTCTTAACCTATACAGTGTGTCCCCCGATGGACCTAACTATACCTATAATGGACGTAATTTTTAATTTCTCGAGAAAAAGTCATTCTTTAAGAGTTTTGGATGTCCTAAAAAGTCGAAAACCATTGTAAATACTTTGATTTAACAGACGGGATGGTTAGTAAACATGAAAATGTTAAATTGGCCGAAGAGTAAACATACGGTTTTTTGGAATTAGATCAAAAATGTTATAGGTAAAAGTTAGTTTGAAGTAATTTTATGCTCAAATATCAAACTTGAATGTTCTATTTCAAATTTTACATCTCGGACCAGTGAAAAGACATAACATAAAGGTGAACAGATTGATCAGTAGACAGTAGTAACAGCGTATCCAAGCAATTTGTTGATATAAGCTGATGTTGACTTTAGAGCAAAGGGTTTATTTAGTTCTTTGTTATGGCATAGGTATCGTACCGCCGTGCTATTGAAGTTTTTAACAGGAAATACCCTGAGGTATAAGTTTCTGTCAATTGGGTTCGTGAATTGGTTAAAAAATTTCATGCACAGGAGACGTGAAAGATATCAAGAAAAAGAGCGAAATTGCGAAGATGATGCAGGAGCTATGTTAGGTACTGATTCCGTGAACACTTGCCCAAAAAAGTCGTTGAGGCATAGATGTTGAGACTTGAACGTCAGTAAAAGCCACCTGCAAAGGATTTTTTTAAAACAAAAATTTTATCCATATAAACCAGTGAATGTTTGGTGTGGGATTTATTACAAGAATATAATTGGACCATAGTTTTTTGACGGTATTGTAAACCAAAAAACCTTATTTTGATATGTTGGAAAATGTTTTGCTACCTACTTTGGACGAAATCAACTTACAGCTCAGGTGTTACACTACACTATCAACACGACGGTTGTCCTGCTCATAGCGCATATCAAGTCAGGGATTGGTTGAACAGACATTTTCCAAATAGGTGGATTGGACGATTCGGCCCTATAGGATGGCTGGCCACCACGTTCACCTGATTTAACGCCGCTTGATTTTTTTTTCTGTGGGGTCTATTTTAAAACAGTGGGTGCATGCGAATAATTTTCATATAGACATTCTAAAATTAAAAATTAGAAGAAAAGAATACAACATTGAAATTTGATATCTGGGCAAAAATTTAACAACCTAACATAATTACCTATAACAATTTTTTCTAATTACGAAAAACCGATAGTTTACTCTTCGGCCAATTTTACATTTTCTAGTTTTCTAACCATCCTGTATGTTAAATCAAAATATTAAGAATGGCTTTCGACTTTTTAGGACATCCAAAACTCTTTATAAAGAACGACCTCTTCTCGAGAAATAAAAAATTACGTCCATTATAGGTATAGTTAGGTCCATAGGGGGGACACACTCTGTATTAAGCTTTTACAGACGATCAAAAAAGAAACTCACACATACGATTCAAATTGCACCTGTTTGCAACATACGTCTCGAAATAAAATATCCCAAAAACGCCACAGCCATAGTCAGAATAAGGACTTAAATTTAATTTAATTTTAAGATATCAAATATTTGGTTGTCAAATATTTGTAATATTTTATATTTTGTTAACAACAAATTTTAACAACTGAGTATTATAATGTACGTTTGCTTGTGTTAACTGACTTATAATAATAACAAAAACCTATCTTCAGTAACAAAGTAAAAAATCAACAAGTTATTCTGGCAGATTTATTTACTATATTTTCAAAAACCGAAACAAATATCAAAACTCCGCTATAATAGGGAAAATTGTACATTATTTATCATTAATTTGGTGTATTGTTTTAGATTCTGTGAAGAAATTCCTGAGAAATGCCCTCGGAACTTTTACGACTTTTCAGTCTAAATGTGCTGAGTTTTTAAGGAAAAGAAAGCAAGAAGGAAGGTTAGTGCAGAAAACCTACTTTAGGGTCTGTTTTTACGGATGTTATGTTAGCATAATTTATTTGTACCCCCCAAATTTAAAAAAATCAAGTTGATATCTTGTGACGTCACCAGCAAAATGTGAATTAATAAAATATTCTTAGGACATTCTCGTTTTTCAAATCTACAATTTTTACTTATTTAGGCACAGTATGCCATTTCATTTCAATTTAAGAGTTTCATATGGACTTATTCGCTTTTCAATTCCTTGAAAAGTTAAAGCTATTTTGAACATTAACAAAACGTATTTTTGTTTATGCAAATAATTTATACATGTAACGTCTCTACACACTACATGGAAACTTGAAGTTGGCTGAACGTGTCCAGGCTAAGGAGCTCAGGAAGTAATGATTAGGTTTATCAGAAAAGCGTTGTGTCATTGTGACAGATATCACGCCTTTTTCAGCTTGACGTATTACGTAATAACATTTCTCTCTGTCAATAAAATGTCAACATTAGTCTGTGACAGACCGAAATTTGAGAAACAGCGTTTGATTGAAACAACTAAAGCTGACTGATCTTCAGTGATGATGAAAAAAGTTTCAGACTAAACTAATCTTGTGTTCTGATTCATATATATTAGAGGTATATCGGTTTGAAATTAGCTTTTTAGGTTAAATCAATAAATCCACCAAATTTCCGTGGGTAGTTATCTGCTTAAAATAAAGGGCACGCCTATTATTTCGGTAATATCCTGCCATAAAGTTGACAGCAGCATGCCCTTCAGTAATTCAATTAAGAACTTAAATTCGCAGTTTTACAGCATGCAATTTGCAAGTTATTCCAACTGTGGGCGATTATAATTGCCGTTGTCTGATGTCTTCGATCAGGTTACGTCATAAGTTTTAATTTCGTCCGGAGGGATTGTCCCCAGCGCACTGAGCAAGCAACACACCCATCCTTATTATTGAATTCTTTTACGAGTCTGTGTTATGTTTTAGTATCGCGTGCGTGAGTTCGCTTCAGCGATGCACGTTTTTGCTCCGCAAAGGAAACAAAAGTCATATCGATGTCACAAAAGTATACGAGGAATTCCACAAAAGTATGTGAGCCAGAAGAGTTTAAGAACAAGCCTTATCTATTCCCAACGCCAAAGTAAAGCTGGGATGTGCACTAATTTTCATAACCAATTACATAATATCTTTCTCAAGCAGAACATTTTTCAGAATCCTGCTTTTTCAAGTTTCTGCTGTCTACGTTTGTAATATGTGGAAAATGTTGACTTAACTTAAAGAATATATTGTGCTGTTAGTTGTGCGTTCAGATATCCTTTTTTTTTAAATTCTTTGGCATGTTTTTATATCTTTAATAGATCAAAAGAATATCATTCCATCTTATAATTTTATTGGAAAAGTAAAATCTGAACAAATTCGCAGAGACGACCTATATGTTTATTTCTATCATATGTACAGTTTAATAACGCGCATAAAAATTTCATAATAATTTTTATCTCGTCTTGATGTTTCTAATTTAATTTTTTTATTAATAAACTGTCGTTTCTCAGTCATCTTCAAACTTATTTTTAATCCGATGACATTATTATAGTCCATGCAAAAAGTACCACTAGTATGAATTACAAATATCGAGCGTAATTCTTTAATAAACAATTGTTTCTCCTCATTACTTAAAGTTATTTTTAATCCAATGACACTATTATATTTCCCGTTAAAAATACTAATAGTGTGAATTAGTAAGGTCGAGTTCCATAGATATTTGGGCAATAGTTTAAATCAGAAATTGACAATTTTATAGTTTAACTACTAAAATTTTAGTTAGTTATCAAATGTGTTCTTTCAAATTTTCTCTTAAGTGCTCTTCCCATCTTAGATTTGCATCCAGGGCCTACCCAAATTCTGGACATAAGGAATATCTTCTTATTTTATTGATAAAGGCGACGTCGACAGATTTCAGTTAGTTGAGGTTGGTCTGCCATCTTTAACTCCATTGGCTTCGTCTGCGTCACTATTATCTATTATTTTCAAAACCATAAAAATCAGAAATAATAAGCATTCCTTCTAATGCTTTGTCAGTTGGGGATGTTATTCTATGGACTTGGATCTATATTATACATCTATATTTTTTTTCGATTATAGGTCTAATTCTCTTTAGAAACAGTTTTTCCAAACGCTATAGTACCTATCATGTTTACTACATTTGCACATATATAAATTTTTGACATATTCAATATATTCATGTCCATCACTTTTATTTTATACAATGAACCAGTTATTTATAGTAATATAGGGCGATATTGTTTGGCCTCATTCTGTCATTTGTCTGGTTTTGGTGAAAGATTTTTTAATACATACGCATAAAGCGCATGAAACCACATAAATTGTGTAAAATAGTAAAATTTTAAATTTGAATTTTTTGAATACTGGACAACAAACAGGTCGACCATGACATAACGCCACTAGAAAATGAGGTCACTTAAGTTGCCTGTATCCAAACCGCAACCATTAGAACTAGAACCATTTGGTTTATTTAATAAATAACTATACATTGTGCTCAACCCGTCGACATCAGACCTCAAATTCATCGTGGAGTCTGTCGTTTCAATAGCAATCATTTCGAGCAATCGTTAGCGAAATATTGGATTTAATAAAAAAGGTCAACTAAGACAAGGCTTTTAATTAGCTCACTACCCAAATATCCATTCCACATTTACGATTGTTTGATCAACGAGCAAAAAGTCTCCTAGTCACGTTTGTAGGTTAGGTTAGCCCTAACCTTAAGCTGTCAGATCAGATAATACCTGGTTCGAAAATACGATAGATAACTTATTCTAGTCAGTTACCTATGTCGAAGTAATCTTCACAACAAAAAACACTTGTATTCTTCGCTATTTATTTCATTTGGATTTCTACGAGCCATCCACTTTCTTCGCAGTTTCAAATCTTGCGGAACAGCTACAAATAGTTTATCCGGAGTTTTTATTGACGTATTTCTGCATTGTGGATTTATACACCATTTATAACCCATTTTTATGTAGAAATTGTGAAAACACATCATACAACACAATTACCAAATGGCGACGATGCCGATGCTGACAGACCATATGGGCCCATTTGACATTTACTATCGTGTGACGTCACACAACAGAAAGTATCGTTTTGGCGGGAGTTTTTGTTATTCAACTTTTAACGCTGATTTTTATGAAATATTCAGGAAATAATTACGAAAAATAATGCATTTACAATGAAGAATGAAGGAATAAACACACTAAGATGGTTTTCCAATAATAGTCAAATACCCTATTGTACGATTATAACTGTCACTTAAATAGAACTAACTACTATATACATGCTCAGTTTTTCTTTTCAACGTTACTATGTACAACCTACAGTGTTGTCTAGGGAATAATACTGCGTCGTTGATCCATTGACATATTTTAAGGACCATAATTAAGGACCCTGAAATGTGAGTAGTCGTGTCTGGCACCATTAAAAACCAGCACTAAGTCTGGATTGCTCCACTTCTATTTACCAAAAAATATTAACCCACCGAAATAATTTAGAAATTCCGTACTGTGTAATTCAATCTTATTTGTCCAATAATTAATTTATAAATATACTTTAAAGAGTACATTTTATATGTATGAGGTATTTCAAGTTGCATCTGCCTCAACGTGCATTTACAACGTTAGAAGTATGATAATAGATTACCACCAGCATAATTTCCTTTAAGTCCATATGGGGGATATGCATTAGCATAACTGTAAATTAATAGCTGCTAATAAAAAATGATATACAGTTTTGAGTAATGTATTCCTGTACCGAATTGATTAATATAACATTATAATCAGTAACGTATTAGTTTTATATGGAAAATATAAGGCCAATATTCATGTCCTCCTTATATCTCAAAACTGCAGGTACATTTCGACGTTTGATAATAATAAAACAGATAACTAAGAATGTGTTTGTCAATAATTCTATATAAAGAACTAAAGCAGACAAATCAATGTCATAGATATGCAAGGAAAATTTTTCTGAACATGCAAATACGAAATCAGCATGTTGCGATGCTATAAATTTGTCAATGCGAACCGATATCGACGTATCTCTTTGAAAATACATAAACACACTTCAGTATATTACCAACAATATTACTTATACACGGTTCCAGGGAATTAACAGTCTACTAAGAATTAAGTAATCATAATTCAAAAAGAAATAAAGAAAACATTTGGTCAAGAAAATTGTTTAAAAAAATGAGTCAACAGCCGAAATATTTCTCAAAAGCTTTTATTGCCTCCACTTACTAAATATATAATAAATAATCCTAATTTGGAAATCTATAATTAAAGATAACATCAATAGTTCAATAAATTTTGAAATGAATAATGCATTTTAGCGAGAATTATTTGTACAAAATTTTAGAGCGCAAATATTTTCTGTAACAAAAACGTATTTTTGTGTAGCAGATACTTTATACAGATCAATATTATTATTGGAATGGACCGGAAATTCATGTTTGTGTCGCCATCTATCGTCAAAAAGCAATACCTCCCTAGATACAAACCTCCAGCAAGATGGATACTAGCAACAACTAAACAAGTGCCAATGGCCAAGCGTTGCACAACAACAACATAAATATGTACGATGTATTTATGAAAATAGTTGAGTCACAATTCTTTTATTTTTAGAGCTACCAGTAAAACTGCGAAATTTGTTGCGATATTTGTCCAGGTTGTCCACCTAAACTATTTTTCTCCGGTCAGACATAACGGAAAACATTTTTCAAAAGAAACATACAAATAGATCTAATCTTTTCATCTACCTATCAGATACAGATACGTTATTAAAATATTGATGACCTAACATTTGACCATACCTGGAAATTTCTTACTTCAGAATACACAAGTCATTGTGTTATTACCCATTAGATTTCAAACTGCTGTGTTAAAATTGTAGTAATTTTAGATTTTAAAAGAAAGTAATCTAAGGATGTATTTAATCAATAGAAGATAAAGAAATAATTCTTTTATAGGACGTCCCTTTTTGCCGTCAAGCTTCCTTGCGGATGCTCCAGCCCGTAAACAGTTGAAGCACAACACAATAAACCTATTACGTCTCCTACGATCCATTTAAGATTGAGCCAAACCCATATTGTATACCGCGGGTTATAAAAAGAAAACCATTTATCATGTCAAAACGAGAAAATTTCGGCACTCACATTAAAAATGTAGGCAGGTTTGGAGTTTGACAAACGATGATGATATTATCCACTTCCGGTTTTGTTTTAATTTTTACTTTATCATACGCAGTATTATAAAGTATTGTAATCATGCCGAAAAAAATTTTTGAGATTTTAGCGGATATAATGTCCTTTTGGGTCCCCTGACCAAGGTACAAAAAATGTCTGTGTGTGTGTGTGTGTGTATGTGTGTGTATGTGTGTGTGTGTGTGTGTGTGTGTGTGTGTGTGTGTGTGTGTGTGTGTGTGTGTGTGTGTGTGTGTGTGTGTGTGTGTGTGTGTGTGTGTGTGTGTGTGTGTGTGTGTGTGTGTGTGTGTGTGTGTGTGTGTGTGTGTGTGTGTGTGTGTGTGTGTGTGTGTGTGTGTGTGTGTGTGTGTGTGTGTGTGTGTGTGTGTGTGTGTGTGTGTGTGTGTGTGTGTGTGTGTGTGTGTGTGTGTGTGTGTGTGTGTGTGTGTGTGTGTGTGTGTGTGTGTGTGTGTGTGTGTGTGTGTGTGTGTGTGTGTGTGTGTGTGTGTGTGTGTGTGTGTGTGTGTGTGTGTGTGTGTGTGTGTGTGTGTGTGTGTGTGTGTGTGTGTGTGTGTGTGTGTGTGTGTGTGTGTGTGTGTGTGTGTGTGTGTGTGTGTGTGTGTGTGTGTGTGTGTGTGTGTGTGTGTGTGTGTGTGTGTGTGTGTGTGTGTGTGTGTGTGTGTGTGTGTGTGTGTGTGTGTGTGTGTGTGTGTGTGTGTGTGTGTGTGTGTGTGTGTGTGTGTGTGTGTGTGTGTGTGTGTGTGTGTGTGTGTGTGTGTGTGTGTGTGTGTGTGTGTGTGTGTGTGTGTGTGTGTGTGTGTGTGTGTGTGTGTGTGTGTGTGTGTGTGTGTGTGTGTGTGTGTGTGTGTGTGTGTGTGTGTGTGTGTGTGTGTGTGTGTGTGTGTGTGTGTG
Organism: Aphodius sticticus; assembly: GCA_963966075.1. Classification (NCBI taxonomy): domain Eukaryota; kingdom Metazoa; phylum Arthropoda; class Insecta; order Coleoptera; family Scarabaeidae; genus Aphodius; species Aphodius sticticus. The sequence continues at coordinate 22,642,756 of OZ014513.1, read as the reverse complement.
TGTGTGTGTGTGTGTGTGTGTGTGTGTGTGTGTGTGTGTGTGTGTGTGTGTGTGTGTGTGTGTGTGTGTGTGTGTGTGTGTGTGTGTGTGTGTGTGTGTGTGTGTGTGTGTGTGTGTGTGTGTGTGTGTGTGTGTGTGTGTGTGTGTGTGTGTGTGTGTGTGTGTGTGTGTGTGTGTGTGTGTGTGTGTGTGTGTGTGTGTGTGTGTGTGTGTGTGTGTGTGTGTGTGTGTGTGTGTGTGTGTGTGTGTGTGTGTGTGTGTGTGTGTGTGTGTGTGTGTGTGTGTGTGTGTGTGTGTGTGTGTGTGTGTGTGTGTGTGTGTGTGTGTGTGTGGTGTGTGTGTGTGTGTGTGTGTGTGTGTGGTGTGTGTGTGTGTGTGTGTGTGTGTGTGTGTGTGTGTGTGTGTGTGTGTGTGTGTGTGTGTGTGTGTGTGTGTGTGTGTGTGTGTGTGTGTGTGGTGTGTGTGTGTGTGTGTGTGTGTGTGTGTGTGTGTGTGTGTGTGTGTGTGTGTGTGTGTGTGTGTGTGTGTGTGTGTGTGTGTGTGTGTGTGTGTGTGTGTGTGTGTGTGTGTGTGTGTGTGTGTGTGTGTGTGTGTGTGTGTGTGTGTGTGTGTGTGTGTGTGTGTGTGTGTGTGTGTGTGTGTGTGTGGTGTGTGTGTGTGTGTGTGTGTGTGTGTGTGTGTGTGTGTGTGTGTGTGTGTGTGTGTGTGTGTGTGTGTGTGTGTGTGTGTGTGTGTGTGTGTGTGTGTGTGTGTGTGTGTGTGTGTGTGTGTGTGTGTGTGTGTGTGTGTGTGTGTGTGTGTGTGTGTGTGTGTGTGTGTGTGTGTGTGTGTGTGTGTGTGTGTGTGTGTGTGTGTGTGTGTGTGTGTGTGTGTGTGTGTGTGTGTGTGTGTGTGTGTGTGTGTGTGTGTGTGTGTGTGTGTGTGTGTGTGTGTGTGTGTGTGTGTGTGTGTGTGTGTGTGTGTGTGTGTGTGTGTGTGTGTGTGTGTGTGTGTGTGTGTGTGTGTGTGTGTGTGTGTGTGTGTGTGTGTGTGTGTGTGTGTGTGTGTGTGTGTGTGTGTGTGTGTGTGTGTGTGTGTGTGTGTGTGTGTGTGTGTGTGTGTGTGTGTGTGTGTGTGTGTGTGTGTGTGTGTGTGTGTGTGTGTGTGTGTGTGTGTGTGTGTGTGTGTGTGTGTGTGTGTGTGTGTGTGTGTGTGTGTGTGTGTGTGTGTGTGTGTGTGTGTGTGTGTGTGTGTGTGTGTGTGTGTGTGTGTGTGTGTGTGTGTGTGTGTGTGTGTGTGTGTGTGTGTGTGTGTGTGTGTGTGTGTGTGTGTGTGTGTGTGTGTGTGTGTGTGTGTGTGTGTGTGTGTGTGTGTGTGTGTGTGTGTGTGTGTGTGTGTGTGTGTGTGTGTGTGTGTGTGTGTGTGTGTGTGTGTGTGTGTGTGTGTGTGTGTGTGTGTGTGTGTGTGTGTGTGTGTGTGTGTGTGTGTGTGTGTGTGTGTGTGTGTGTGTGTGTGTGTGTGTGTGTGTGTGTGTGTGTGTGTGTGTGTGTGTGTGTGTGTGTGTGTGTGTGTGTGTGTGTGTGTGTGTGTGTGTGTGTGTGTGTGTGTGTGTGTGTGTGTGTGTGTGTGTGTGTGTGTGTGTGTGTGTGTGTGTGTGTGTGTGTGTGTGTGTGTGTGTGTGTGTGTGTGTGTGTGTGTGTGTGTGTGTGTGTGTGTGTGTGTGTGTGTGTGTGTGTGTGTGTGTGTGTGTGTGTGTGTGTGTGTGTGTGTGTGTGTGTGTGTGTGTGTGTGTGTGTGTGTGTGTGTGTGTGTGTGTGTGTGTGTGTGTGTGTGTGTGTGTGTGTGTGTGTGTGTGTGTGTGTGTGTGTGTGTGTGTGTGTGTGTGTGTGTGTGTGTGTGTGTGTGTGTGTGTGTGTGTGTGTGTGTGTGTGTGTGTGTGTGTGTGTGTGTGTGTGTGTGTGTGTGTGTGTGTGTGTGTGTGTGTGTGTGTGTGTGTGTGTGTGTGTGTGTGTGTGTGTGTGTGTGTGTGTGTGTGTGTGTGTGTGTGTGTGTGTGTGTGTGTGTGTGTGTGTGTGTGTGTGTGTGTGTGTGTGTGTGTGTGTGTGTGTGTGTGTGTGTGTGTGTGTGTGTGTGTGTGTGTGTGTGTGTGTGCTGTGTGTGTGTGTGTGTGTGTGTGTGTGTGTGTGTGTGTGTGTGTGTGTGTGTGTGTGTGTGTGTGTGTGTGTGTGTGTGTGTGTGTGTGTGTGTGTGTGTGTGTGTGTGTGTGTGTGTGTGTGTGTGTGTGTGTGTGTGTGTGTGTGTGTGTGTGTGTGTGTGTGTGTGTGTGTGTGTGTGTGTGTGTGTGTGTGTGTGTGTGTGTGTGTGTGTGTGTGTGTGTGTGTGTGTGTGTGTGTGTGTGTGTGTGTGTGTGTGTGTGTGTGTGTGTGTGTGTGTGTGTGTGTGTTGTGTGTGTGTGTGTGTGTGTGTGTGTGTGTGTGTGTGTGTGTGTGTGTGTGTGTGTGTGGTGTGTGTGTGTGTGTGTGTGTGTGTGTGTGTGTGTGTGTGTGTGTGTGTGTGTGTGTGTGTGTGTGTGTGTGTGTGTGTGTGTGTGTGTGTGTGTGTGTGTGTGTGTGTGTGTGTGTGTGTGTGTGTGTGTGTGTGTGTGTGTGTGTGTGTGTGTGTGTGTGTGTGTGTGTGTGTGTGTGTGTGTGTGTGTGTGTGTGTGTGTGTGTGTGTGTGTGTGTGTGTGTGTGTGTGTGTGTGTGTGTGTGTGTGTGTGTGTGTGTGTGTGTGTGTGTGTGTGGTGTGTGTGTGTGTGTGTGTGTGTGTGTGTGTGTGTGTGTGTGTGTGTGTGTGTGTGTGTGTGTGTGTGTGTGTGTGTGTGTGTGTGTGTGTGTGTGTGTGTGTGTGTGTGTGTGTGTGTGTGTGTGTGTATGTGTGTGTGTGTGCGCGAGTGTGTATCCGCTTCTGTGGCGACGATTCCGGAGAAACTACTAAAGGTATCGGGACAAAACTTCATATTTAGAAGTTTCATGACCAAACTTCACAAAAGGGTCGAAAGGAACTGGATGTTTCCTCCAAGCATTTTTCAAGGATTTTGCAAATGAGCCGCCACTTCTGTAATTTTTTCAAAACAGTTAAATAATAAATTAAAGAAGAGGAAATTTAGTATCATTTATGTCTATGACATTTTTTGGTAAAATTAATAGTTTGGCTCCAGGAGCAGATTCAAATTGAGATCGGTCGTGTCGGCGTTAAAACTAGGTAGCCGGGATTTTAATTCTAATGACAGTACGTAGTGTCAAACGGTGATGTTTTGACAATAGATACTATCAATAAAATCAAAATATCCGCAAGAGGTTGCACGCCGGAACCACCTGACCAGCCTGGGGACGAGCACGAAGGCGAAGCGGATGCAGGACCTCAGCAACTAGATGCTGAGGGGGATGTCAGCGATGAAGATGACGTTGAGCGCATCAACGTAGGAGACGGCGAAGGCGGTGGCGGTAGCTGCGTGTGCGTGCTTTGTGTGTGTGTGTCCGTGTTGTATTCAATAATATTTAGATCAAAACGTTTTACGTTGTTTTAAAGATTTTTGTAAAGCATTTTTATCGTTTTATCGTCGTTTGTTTTTAACAATTTACCCGCCAAGCTATTCACTCACTGGCGGGAAAATCGTAAAGATTTCACCCACGGCGCAAGGCACCGTTAGTTTTATATCATTTGAAATTATGTTAATTCATAATGTGTATTTTCTTTAATTAATATATTTGTGTTAATGGTTAATGGAATCGCATGCAGCTAAACTATTAATTTTATATATAGTCTGATAAAGTCATGTGCCTGGCCACGTCAGATTCTTTATATTTGATTACACACTTATGTAGTCACCTGCCGTTCAATAAATTACAAATACAGTGCGTTTGCTGAGAGTTCATAAAAACATCTGACGGTGGATTATGCAACCTAATTAACACAGATGACAGCACGTTAAGCACAGCTTATAGTCGGTGTCGGAAAATTAAGAGGAGAATAGTAATTTAATCATAAAAAAGAAACACCCGGTATATGCTATAGTGTAAAGCTGCCTGCAATTTTTCAATCAATCAAGCATGTGTTAATTTCCAGCTTGTCTCCAATAGCGGCAATCCCACACACACATGACAACATACTATTACTATTATATTACAGAGACATACGATATGGACACAAAAAACTGTCCCCTATCAATTGTCCAATTAAACTACCAACCTTGCTCGTGAACTCAATACTATAATAACCTGGTAAGTTAAGTACTTATTATAACTGCCTTTTAACTGAAGTCTTCATGAATTTTGATTTGATTTGTTTGAAGGAATTTGTGCTAATGAATTAAATAGGGCAATAGTGTAACCTTTAGCTAACACAAATGTTTTCTAGTGGAAAGTTATTTAATTCCAATCACGAAAAACCAAAGGTCAAACTAACTTGGGTCAAGTCCGAGTCGCTACAGTGCAATAATATTAACGAGTCTTACCTCACACAATCTATTTTTAAAGGATTGTTTAATACGCCCATGTAGGAACTAGACTGACGACCGTCGTTTTGAAACATATGAAAAACGGAAGAAACTGGTTTTGCTCAATTATACAGTTGCCACTAAATAATTATGATGAAATAGCTTATGCAACCAGTGTCTGGATCATTTCTAGTTGCAGTGCACAGGTGTTGGTCTAGAAACACAGTAACCGAATAACAACATTAGTCGATCTTTGGCTATTTATATGACATGCCTGATCTGTTTAATTGACAATCGATCCTGAAAGTTCCCGGTAATTTGTATCTTCGTGTGCGCTTGCCAATTCATGAACTAATTAGGTCGATCATTAATTATTGAATTTGCACAGTTGACGTGATAGGAATGCATAACTTTGAAGATCTGATTTGTCGTTGGTATTTATTATAGTTATGAGATTTAAACAAGCTAAGAAACTTTTAAATTCATTGGGCGCTATATTTATTTTTCTTATATTAATTTGTTAACTGGATTTTTCGGTTACTACTTGTATCAAAGATTTATACGAATTAGTAATTGAAAATGAAACAGTACATAAGTTATATCTTTGCCCAACTGAAGGTCAAAGTATTTTATAAATCGCCTGCCTTGATTTTTGGGTTTTTTTTTTGACACCAGTGTAACAATTTTTTCATATGTACTTGCACAACATACTACTACAAATATTGACGGGAAAACTAATTGAAAGAAATAATCCGCAAGAAGCATTTCATAAAAGAAAACTAAAGCAAATCGTGTTGCAGAACGACACACCCTGTATAAGAGTGTGAAATTCCAAAATTCAGATTAAAATTCATCACTTTTTCTGTCGTTTTTGGCTTCCGTCAAACATCTTTTTCCTTAATTTGCTGTAATTTTATAAAGTCTCTTTGAATAATTAACACTGTTGATAAAACCCTAGGAACTTGTAAGTGTTTGCTAGTAAAACGCTGGAGTACTGATTCCTTTTAACGTAGTTAGAAACCGATACCAAAGCAGTTTGTAACTGGATTACCTGCTTATACCTACTATCGATTTAAAATTTTATTTTACATGTCTAATGGGCTCCATGTAGTACATCAAAAACGTGCGTTTTCTGTAATAGTTGTATGTAAATTGTAGTATTTATTGTTGATAATGTTGATGCATACAACCAGCACAACCAGGGGACCATGTTTGATAAAAGGGACCCACTTCAGCAAAACACGTTACGACAATTTTCTTTAAAGTTACAAACAAATAAAATTTAGTATCCGTTAGAACATCAAAGATCAGACATTATATAAACGCAAAACATGCTTATTATGCCAATAATAGCATAAGTAAACATTGAGTGAGTAATGACAAATATATACCGACGAGACAAAATAGCACATACAATTAATTACAGAGAGTATCATTTCTATAGCTATTTAGCAGAAGAAAACATCAAACAAAACAAGCACATCAAAACAAACAATATTTATCAAATACGTTATAAGAATAAATTTGTTTAAATAATAAATGAATTACGCAACACAACAGACAATATTAATATGCAGTACTTCCTATATTTCAGTACTCGACATTAAAAATCCATTATCATAAACGATACACACTAAATACAAAAAGAAACACACCTGTATTAGCAAATCCTTGTCCCTTATCCTGCGGGGAAGGATCGTTGGGTTGAACCTCGGTCATGCTGTTGGACCAACAATCCTTTGTCACAAAAACAAACACAACCACTGATTGCTGAAATGCCACCTGAAATTCAGGAACTACAACTATTCCGGCTAGCGTCAATTTTGGTGGCAGTTTCTGCGTCGAATTTAAAATCGTTCTGGAGAGACGCCGAGACGATCTGTGTCGATAGCTGCTGGCGAAAATGACCGAACGTCTGCCGGACTGGCTGGGATGCTGGTTGCAGAGGATACGCTCGATATTGGGATCTCCTCTTTTTATAGTTGGGGGAGTTCTGCGCATGCCGGCGAATCTCGCCGAATCAACGACTGCTCAATCTATACTACAGGTGTCCACAAAGCCTCAGGTAAAATATTTTTTGCCTCATCATTATGAACAAACTCTCTAGAAACATATGAATTGAGAATGACCGTCAATAACCGAAAGCAAAACTCAATTTTGATAGAACAATCAAAACAGAGAATAGAACATCAAGAGGGATGCCGACATTGGCTATCTGAAAGAAATCTTAAAGCCCTTGCTGGCTATAGGTATTTTATAAACAATAAATCACTCACTAACTGTTTTCTAAAGTTTAAAAGTGTGTTTCTTTTATTTGTAAAAGAGGATATATGATACATTCACAGATAAGATCACCTCCTTTCAACCCATTTAAATGTATTTCGAATAATGACAAATCAAATGGAAAAGGAGAATCTAAATATCAAATGCGCGTCTGTAACATCTGTGAACAACAAATCGACCTGCTCTTTCACAACCATTAAATGTTTTTTTTTTATTTGGTAAAACACTAAGTTTGTAAATAAGAAATATATATGCCGATTTTCATAAGAAAATACGTTCATAGTGGATTTTCGAAGAACTGTAAATCATGGGTTTCTTTATTTTCAAAGCAGAACTGAAATCACCTTCAACGTTACCTACGGTTATTGTAGTTGAGAAGCAAAATAGCAGAGTAAGTGGTTTTTAATTTAAATGAAAAACTAAATAATGTTGACGATTGCAACACCTACGTTGAGATTGCACATTAAAATTGCAACCCAAATGCAAATTTGAATGCCTGGATTTATGATAAAATTACATATTTTTCTATTTTATCATTTTTGGAACACTGGAATAATGTTTTCACACATCAACAGATTTATCAACAGTATTAGTATTAAAAAAAATTAAACTTGCAAATAAACCAACAGAACGAATATGATGTGGTCATAGATATCTTATTACTAGATTGCTATACGGATAGGATGCGCGGAAACTGTATGCCAACAATTGAACAAATTCTGAGGAGAAGCAGCGTTTGCGCAATAAATGTGCATTTTTGAATGGTTCCTGAATTGTCGTGGATTACTGAGTGTTTCCCCTATTTCTGACATAACATAACCAAACATAACCTCGCTAGTATTTGAGTTATTGCTGCGCTTTTAGTTTCGTTTGTTTGATTTGATTTGAGTAGCATTATAACTTTGGTTTTGTAATATTTCATCGTTGTGTTTCCTTAACGTTTTAGTTGGTTTTTGAGTTATTATTAAGGTAAGATTATTGGAGATGTAAACAATACATATAATCCTGTTTCTTTATTTTAGTTTATCTCCGTTACATGATGTGATGCAAATACTAAGGAAGGTGAAATCATCAATTAGAAAAATATTAATGATTAATAGCGATAAAATTCCAAGAGAAATAAACTTCTTCAATTATTTTATCCTAAGCATGTCAAGAAATTTATTTACGGAGAGGAAATATTTTTTAAACTTAGAAGATCATGTGATAGACTGTTCGACGGAACAGGAAAACCACATCACGGTAATAATAAAAACACTTGTGATGTGCTACACTAAAATTAGATTTTTTAATATATCTAAACTACAAACAGAATCAGAAAGGGGGGCATTAATTAGAAAGAAGTATTCCCGTTTGGTACTATTTTGCAATCAATAATTAGCATTAGTATGACTTTTCTTATTTCTTTGTATTTATATCACTTTCAGCACTATTATAGTATATTATTTGACGAGCACATAATTCAGGATATAAATTGAAGTTTATATACGAGCCATAGGTATATAAACATGCAAGCGATATATATCCGTTATGTGCGAGTCAAATACGACGTTTTATCTACAATTCAAATTCCATTTTATATCGAATATTTTAAATGTATTTGTCAATGGTGATGAGGAGAAACTGTCGGCCATGTAGGTGAGAGTAGTTGTTGACTATAGCTTTGTATAATAATGACAGTTCATTAGAATAAAGTAGTCTATTAAAAATAACTGTAATTATTATACAAATTTACTGTTGTCATAATCATCGGCATGTTTCATGATAGGAATTATACAGTCATATATGTCATATTAAATATATACATGTGCAATGAACTTATTATATGTGAGTCGTAGATAAACGTATATATTTTAACAATATATATTAGTTAAATATTTGTTTCTTTTTAGTTATTGTTTTTTTTATAACAATGTGTTTTGGAGGTTAATAAAGGCATTTATTCTTATTGTTATTATTATTAACATACATATTTTATCAATGTATTAACATATTATGTACGATATATGACGGTTTGATAAAAATTAAATTTAATTTACCTAAAACTTACAAACGCACAAATAACAACTGTTGCTCATCAAATGTCAGGTTAACATTATAGTTTTTGCTCTTTTTTAACAAACAAAAACCACTTGAGAGGCCATTATAGTTTACATTACAATATGTATAGTTAAATAACCTGTGTAAAATACTAATTTCTTATACCAATTCAAACAAATTTAAAAAAAATTATTTATAATGCAGACCCATCTTCAAGTCCATTCAGAATTCTCACTAAAGTGAGATGAAACTCTCATTACTTACTAATTATGAATGATGAATATTCTGATCTTTCAACCTCGACGGTAAAATTCAGTTTCCCGTACTACAATAGTATATATTGAAAATGCCGCCAATGCTTTCACGTAGTGCGCAAACGTGAATTCTCATCTGCGCGATGTTGTCAAGTAGGCACTATAGGTATACGGTATCAGCAATCTAGTAATAAGATATCTATGGATGTGGTTCAATTTTACAACACCAATGAGGAAATTAAGGATTTTGGAATTTTAGGGTTAAAATTTCAAAGGTTTACTTATAAAACGTATCTTTTATAAACAATCAGATGATTCAGATATTTTGACGAATCAAAGACCACCAACATATCACGTTGCTTCTCCCGGTATCTCAGCTGTAAGAAGTTATTTATTCTTGCAAATTGCAAGAACAAAACAAATTGCAAAACCGGGTGAAAGTCTGTATGAAATTTTTTAATCTTTTAGGTTGTTTCCAATATTTTGTATTCCACTATTCAACTTACTTCCCTGCCTACTCACTTTTTTCTGTGTATTTTTAGTTTTTTGAAAATTTTTAATTGATGTATATTCTAGTGTATTTTTGTAGAAACTTGAATTGTGGGGGGTAACAATAATAGTATATTTAGAAAATAGACTGCTTCCGGGTTATGCCGTGTGTCAAGATTCGTAAATGCTGACGTTTCGCCAACTATGTTGCTCGCTTCTTCAGAGCTAATTGAATACTGACGACCTACCAAAGAAGTCCCCCTTAATATACCTAAATTTACACCTCACTGCGCACATGTGGAGCAACCGCTTCCATGTGTTTTCCACCTGACCGCGCTAGGATCGATTTCCAGACCCTACTAATGTCAGTGCCGTCCTCACGATTGATGTTGTTAGGAAGTTTGTAAAAGTCGATGGCTTCTCTAGTAAGCCTTCGATGATAATTGCTCACCATTACCAACATCTTCACGTCATCGAAATCCATTGTGTGTCCCGATTCATGGCAGTATTGAGCAACTGCGGACTGTTAAATCTTGCCTAGCCGGGTGTATCTACTGTGCTCCTTGACTCGACATTCCATGCTTCGTCCTGTCTGTCCTACATAGTACATAGCATGTTCCACACTCACATGTTATCTTGTATACCCCGTCGTTCTTCAGGAGTGGTGTGATATCCTTTGGGTTAGGCAAAAGATCCTTTACCTTAGCTGGTACTCTGTATCTTACCGTGATAACGGATTTCTTCAGTAATCTACCGATTCTTTATGATACCCCACTTACGTATGGTAAGCAAGCGAATACCTTAGACTCTTGCGGTTCCTGTAAGACTTGCGGGTTTCTTTGAGTGACACCCCGTATGTCAAACTTGGTGTATCTATTCTCACGTAGGGCCCACTCTAAATGTTTCCGTTCGTCGTCCAAGGTGCTGGAGTCGCATACCTTCTTGGCTCTTTTTAACAGAATGTAATTAACACTTCTGTTTGTTGGACTGTATGTCCAAGCCTACCCGTTGGCGTTCTGTATACCAGCACATGCTAGAATGGCAGCTGATTATGCTCTTCTATTTCCATCGTGAATTTGATGGCAGGACTAACATTGTTCAGGTCTTTAAGGAACTCATAACACACGGCATAGCCAGGAAGAAGTTTATTTTCTAAATGATTCTAGCTGTGAAAGCCTACATACTTAAATAATAGTATAATAATAATATATACATGTAATAGTATAAACAAAATTTAGTTTATCTAACGTCTTTATAACAAATTTCCAATTGATCATTTCAACGAGATACTTTGCCATCTCTCTCTGCTTCTTGGAACAAACCCAAGAGAATAACTTTTTGTGGCAATTAGGTGTTAGGGTGTGTGCCTATTGTTCATGGATCATATATTTTAATTGGAGAGTCTACTATGTCAAGCATAAAATTATTGACGTATCCTGCTCATATTGGTAGTGGATAACCTATGTACGATACGGTACGCTGTATATACAAAAATAATCTATTCAAAGTCTTTGGCGGGATGGAATTTTCTAATAAATTTATTAATACTTATTAAAACGCAGATTACAGTTTATTTTAACAAATTTTCTTCAAATACAGACATAGAAGAACCATTAGAGTTATAATATTGATGTCTTACGATTTAATTTGTAATATAGCATATAATATAATGAGTGTAAATTAGCACAGCGACGATCCTCTTACTCTGGCTTTGGCCTATTACACATTGCCCTCAAGAAAGCTGAAAAAGATACGAACATTAGATACAAAATACTAGGTAAATTATGCAACGTAATCATGTATTTTCAAATTAAATAATGTATGTATTATTTCTAAACAATAACTATTACGTTTGTTGATTTTTTAAATGGAATTTCTAGAAGACGTATTTAAGTATATCTTCTAAGTAACTCCTAGAATACGACATGGCACTTAAAATAATGACGGTCGAATAGTTAGTTGTTCCTGCATGAATTGTTCATTTTTAAATAAAATTCGGCTTCATGTAAAAAGAAAAAATTACAACATAGTCTTCAAGTACTTTAATTCTAATTCCTGATTTCATTTATGTCTATGATTCTTAATTTATGAGGTAACTGAGGTGCTATCATCAGATTTCTGCTAGACGTGTTACTGACAAAAAAGATGTGGTAAATTTTGTTAAAAGATGTTGCACTGGATTAATCAAAGTTGATTTTCTCTCGAACCGATAATCCGATTTTAATTTTTTATGCAGTTGTGTCTTGTTTAATCGAAAACGATGTCGATATTTTGATTCAGTTCTAGTTTTGAACATCTGCGGTGTTCAAGAATGCAACGACGAGAAAACCATTAACAGTCGATTTGAGCTGTATACGGAAAGCATGTGCTTCAAAAGAGGGAATTCCTTTCAACAGGTTTTGTGACTTCTTGTTGCTGTTCGTACTGTAATTCCTTTAATATTGGATATATTGACATAAATCAAGAAAAGAAATGTTCAGAAATGATTAGGTAACTTTGAAATTCCAGGTAATACCGATAATTGACGTTGATGCGCCCCACAGAGCACTGCAAATGTCGGCAAAAAACTACTCTCATTCATGTACCCTGTATATGCTCAAAACTGAAACCTGAATCAATGTACTTGATCTTCTTAATCAATAAACAATAAAAAATTACTTACGGTCATATTCAATTTCACCATCATCATCTTCCTCTGGTAAGCAGTCCTCAAATACTTCGTCAACTTGGGCATCTGTCAATTTTTCTCCTGTGCAATAAAAGACATGTTAATAATGTTTATCCAACACCGATAAATATCACTAAATACCTAAGGTAAGCAGCGAATGTGATAATTCAGCAAGAACCATTTTCCCGTTCTCATTCTTGTCGTACAGTTTCAGACATTCAATAAAATCTTCATAACACCCTTGCTCCTTTTTGTCCTTCTTTGACTTTGCGTATGCTGCTATTATTTCCTCCTTTGTCATAATTTTACCACCTAGACAGAAAGGAATTATTAGCATATTAATTCTTATTTGAAATGATAGAGAATTGGTCCAATTGGGACATAGCTAAAAAGTAATATGACTCGATACGTGGTGATTTAAGGTCTCTTCCAACACACAGAAAATACTGTTCAGGTATGATACAATCTGTTGGACCAGATGTGTCAGTACTACTTTTTATTAGTCAATTGTCTATAGTAACATAACTTGTCCACCACAAAAAAGCGGTGCCTCAACGGTGTTTTCATCGTGTTGGAACAAACCTATAATTCTCTAAGTAAGCTAAAATAAAAGCTCAACCTTGACCTTTCAAAACTTTTCACTTCAACCTTTGAGTTGCGCAAGGTTTGGGCTTTTTGTTACTTTATTTTTTTTTGGGATGATATCACAAAGTGCCAACAAGCGTAAGTTTCAACATTTAAGCCCTATGTGTATATGTACCGCCATTACCAAACAAAGTTTTACCAGAATACTAGATTTTTCGGCAGTTTCAGTTGCTTTTCGACAAAATAGATTCCTCACTCTAGATGGAATCAACGAGTGAATGAACATTGCACCTAAACATGAGATAACATTAAAAAAATGGCGAAGGAACAAAAAAGCTCTAAATGAACTTGAATAAATCTAATAAAACTCGACTAAAAGCTACAGCGAAACATGAAGGTGACATTGGAATCAGAAAAGAAAGCTTCTCTTAAAATCCAGCTTTGCTTGCTTTGCTTTGCAGTTGGCGACGGTTTCTCCGGCATTTTTAATATAATATCAAATTCAAATGTAGACTTTGGGATTTATTGTTAAAAAGTGAATTTCCTTAAGGGTTGTTTGAAACGTCTATTTGGTTTTAGGTAAAATTTTACCACGAAAAACAAAATTTCTTTTTGATGTGGACATACGTGTCTTAAATACAAACACTTAAATGCTTTTAAAATCCATACTTCTTTAGTTTTTGTCCAATTTAATTTTTGAGAAAATAAAATACATATTGTTCAGTGTCAAAGGGTGAAAAGAAACCTCTAAATCCTTGCTTTAATAGTTTGTTTATTTTATATAGGAGACATGTTTCGCTAAACATAATACCCTTCTTCGGTCCTAAATTGTCTAAATTGCGGAGGACCGAAGAAGGCTCTGTTTAGCCGAAACATGTCTTCTATATAAAATAAACAAACTGTTGAAGCAAGAATTAAGAGGTTTCTTTCCACCCTTTGACACTGAACAATATGTATTTTAATTTTTCAAAAACTCAATTGGGCAAAAACTAAAGAAATATGGATTTTAAAAGTATTTAAGTGTATGTATTTAAGACACGTATGTCCCCCCTTTGACACCCTTTGACACTGACTTTGTTCACCCTTTGAAACTGAACAATTAACGACTAACTTGGAATATGGACATTTCCACGTAAAATACATATGGTGTCTTCTTAATTCCACAAAAAAAATACGCCATTTTATACATTATTACTAGCGATTTTCTATGGAAAACTTTTTCTAGTAATAGCTCAGAATTATCCAAAAACCGCCCTGAAATTTAAATAATATAAAAATTTTGCAGATTGTTAATACAAAAGACATACTGGATTATAATCTAAATTAAATGACTACCTTGACCAGCAGCAAAAAAGTTACAACCGATTGTGGTATGCATCTTTTCCGTAGATTATAAACCTCAATACATTTTAAATACATATGTCTATTTTTTAGGAAAAAACGCGTAATTTTTTGCGTGATGTATTGATTGCATCAAAAACTAGACTCGATACACAACTTTCAGGTCCAGATTGTACTAAAAATAGCACAAAAGAATCAGTTATCACTTGTTAGATTTCTTTAATTGTCAATCATGCTATATCAATTATTGTATGTTTGACAAATTAAGTAGGTAATTGTACATCTGTGAAATATTCTGATAACTACATTTAAAAGTTATGCATATTTTTACTTTATCATACATAGCATGATAAAGTATTGGTATCGTGGAGAAAAAAAGTTTTGAGATTTTAGCTGAAATATGTCCTTTTGAATCCCCTAAACATTTTTTACCAAGGTAAAAAAAAATTCTGTGTGTGTGTGTGTGTACCCGTGGTTTGTAGCGATGATTTTGGAGAAACTTCATATTTAAAAGTTTCATGACTAAACTTCTAGCCAAAAGAAATTAAAAAAAAAATAGTTTATTATAGGTATAAGAAATAAGTATAGGAAATTTTGTATAATTTAATTAATTTATGTCTATGACAGTTTTTGGTTAAATTAATAGTTTAGCTGCATGAGCAAATTTTATTTGATCGAGATCGGTCGTATCTGCATTCAAACTAGTTAGCCAGTATTTGGCAGATATTTTGATTCTATTGACAGTATTGTCAAAACGTCAGCGTTTGACACAGTTTCATACTGCTGTGTATTATGATAAAGTCATGTGCCTGGGCGCTTGGCCACATAAGACTATGTTTATTAAGCTAATAATTGTGGGGCAAATTTATAATAGTTACTTAAAAAATTGCTTTTACATCTGGTAGCGACACTTGAATATTTTCTAAAAATTAAAAACAAAAATTCTTGAATTACTTCTCCGGTCACATAACATTTGGAGGGGTGGCCCTTAAAAAAAAGCTTTGCTAAAGTGAGAAGCGCCCAAAGGTACATAAAACATCGCCTAAGCATGCTGAAAAAAAATAATCAAAAATTTCAAAGAAACGAGATGTTGGAAAACCGTTTTAAACTTTGTACTTTTATGTGACATCATGAAAGTTTTGCAAGTGTTTTAGAGATGAATTCATTGCTTTAAGAATCATAAATACGAAATGAACAACAGAAAAGCCCACTCAGTTTTTATTCACAAATTATCACATTTCCATACTTTTTAACTGCCTTTTGTTTGATTTAATTGCCATTTGACGTCGAAAACAAGTTGAAAGTCAAAACCTGAATTTCAAAAATGTTTGTATTGATACGTGTAATAGTACCTGGTTTTGGTTGAACTCCTAGTTTTTCCAAGTCTCCCAGACTCGGATTTAAACCGCAAATCCTGAGTAAGTCACCCAAGTGTACGGAATCCATTGTTCCAGCTTTTATATCACCATACACCTCGATCCCAAAATCTATGTCTACAAAGATTCATCAAATTACATCACAATAAAACAATAAATCTGGCAAACGTTAGTGAATTTAAATTAGGGATAGTTAATATGTCTATATATAGGTGTGGAAATTTAAATGGTTCGATTTGATATTTATAGTTTCAGCACCTACTTTCAAGTTCCGCTCCTCTTAAATCGTCCACCTGAAACAGAGATAAACATGAAGCTTATGTCAATAATCTTGTACAAATATGGGAATTTTAACTACCTCCACAAGAAACAATCTGATTTTGATGTTCTCGCACAAAACTATCACAAGACAAGTGGGGGGTATTTTTAGCTAACATTTTCAGCTTATGAGGTATGAAGAAAATCATCAAATGTGTACATCACATTATGGTTATATCTACTAAGTTTTTTACAAATATTCTATGCAGAAATTACACTGCCAGACAGTTTCAAACAGGAATATTTTATGCAAACATTTGAATTTACTGGATTAATTTGTGTGGATGATAACATAAGGGTTGGTGACGTAATCGGAGACAAAGGGGTGCCGGACTCACCATTTTCGATTTAAATACGTAGGACGTACCCCAAGGAAAGTCGATCAAAAAAGCAATGTCCTTATTGGCAGCAATCTTTTTATATCGAGGTTAAAATTGTCAATTAGAGAGTAGGGGTACTGCAGAGATTTGCCCCCTCCAACAAACGCATTGCGGTTCAATTCTGCAATTAAATCTCAAATGGATAAAAATAAAATCGTCCCAGACGATGTCGCCGGTAGATATATTACAACCAAAATATCAGTTTGATGTGATCTGTTGTCAGTACGTATTAGCAAGTGTGGTGTGGCAAAGGTTTGACCATTTTTCTCTAGTTTATTGGTTTGTTTACACCTTTGAAAAATTAGCGCTAGAAGGGCACCGAAGTCACCGGAATACCTATTCCGACTTTAACAGGTTTCAATAGATATAATCAAGTTTGTCTAATATTGTAACAATGTAGCTGTCACCATATAACAAGTTTTGTAGTTAGTATTTAAAACAAATAATACACTATGTTACTCAAAAACACATTAAAAACAAAATAAAGTTTTCACGAGACATAGTATAAGTTATAGGGTTAGTAGAACTAAACATAATGGCACACACCAACAAAATCCCAATTAAGAAAATTATAACGATTTATATGTGGAGACTGGACCCTGGAGCCTGGAGCATCCTTATACGGAATAACAGTTTAAGTTAAAATGAAACAGTCAAAATTGTCAAAGTGTCACTTTTAGACCTTTCAGTGCACTAATAATAGTAAACTCAAGTAATAATGTAAAAAAATAGGGTAAACATGCAACACAGGTACACAATACAGAGAATTTGTAACGCTGCTCAAAATGTCAGAAACAGACAGATATTTCAAGAAGTGTAAGGTTTTTTAGTAGGTCGCTTTTTAGTAGGTGTGAACAACTTATATTATTTCAGAATCATTTGTAGGATCTGTTTTGCTTTTGTTTACTGTTTTCGTCCCAAGCTACTTAATCTATTTAATCCAAATAAAATAAACCGGGAATAAAGCAAAATTTTGATAATTTTTCTCTCTTTATTGGAACTTACAGTGATGTTCTGTAGTAGAGATTTCAAATTTTAACACTTGTTATAAATCAGCCTGTATTGGATATCCCAAACCTCAATGTCATGACTTGGAGGGCTGATAGTGCACCTCATGACTTACCAGGTAATATGAGCTTTGTAAAAAATCGTTAGTTTTTGAGATATTGTCACTTTTATGAATTTGATCAAAATCGTCACCTTGGATCAGTCTTTTGAGTGGCACAGCTACAAAACTCCAAATTCTAAGTTTATAATTTTTTTTACAGCACCAAAACTCCAAAATAGATCTAATACTGCTATACCTTCGGAATTTTTTTTCTCTTTAGCTAACTTCGACATTTTTGTAGTTCTTTTAGTGTAGTTCTAAAATGGTATAACAATTACTATGTTTTACTGTTGAAAAAAGAAAGTTATTGCTATTTTACTAAAAATGAGTTCATTTTGAAATTATTTCGATAGAAATTATTCAAATTTTTTATAAAAATACTTGTCCAATTAAAGTTACCGGTATTTATTTACAAATAAAAATAAAGAATGTGTTCAAATCGCCTGCCACAAAGTCGAATACAAGCGAGACTATTTTTAAAAAGATCCTTTAATGTGTCTTGCTCTTTCTGAGACATTTATTTGCTTGCGGCTTCATAATTACGGTGATCATTTGCTTGTTCAATTTTACCGCATCCACATTATATTCGTAGGTTGCACACAACACTGCACTTAATGGCCTTTCTTTTCACTTTTTACAACTCAAAATATTGTCAAAATATTGTTACTCCTTTGGGTCTCCGTCTGGATTTGTAGGTACGTAGGAAGCTATGAACGGTTTGTGCATATATTTGCATTAATTTCCCAAAATTTGTCAATTGAGGTGCGATGGACTCGTATTCCATGACTTCCAAGAACATTTTGTTTTTGGTTCATTCCAACATCTGAATTTTGTAGATAAACAATTTTAAATAAGATTTAGCTATTTAAATTTACCCTTAAACCTTGCAGCAAATCTGATTTGATTATGAGTGAAATTCAAAATCTTGCATAAAACTCTAAAACTCTAAATTCTACAAAAATTCAGATATTGTGATGAATAAGAAAACAAGATGTTGAGAATTGATATGGTTTTGTAGGAGAGTACCTAGTTGCCAACCTGCGAGAGAACAAGTTCCTTAGTTATCCCACAGGATGTCTCAAGCATGACCAAAAACACAATTTTTGATCTCCCAGTATTAATAATCAGCTGGAACATCTTACTTTCTTTAATTATCAAAGTATGTTATGTATCATAAATTTGATAAATTTTCTTACATGTCTCGAAAAAAATAATGAAAATCGGAATACCGGGATCCCGGTTTCCGGGATCCCGGGATTGGATGCACTAATTACAACCTTCTCCTGTAACCAACAATAACAACCTTCTCCTTAACATGCGATCGGGGAGAAAATATAATTGGACCAACACGGCCGATACATGTGTGTGGATAAACTTGGTGCAAATCATTTTTTACAACTACTGGGTAATGAGCAGAAACAGCCATCTTGAACGACCAAATAATTGGCGGCACAGCAAATAATTGTTGCAGACAGTGCAAGAAGGATTCAAAGATCTTTTTGTGAAAAAATAGCGCTTGTATTTGACTTGGTAGCAGGCAATTTGAAGACATTCTTTAATTTTTGTTTGTGTTTTGTTTATTTATAAACAAATACCCGTAATTTTAATTTGACAAGTGTTTTCATTCGAATTTCTAATGACTGAAATAGTTTCACAATGAGCTCCTGTTGCAGTAAAATATCTGTATCTGTGTTTTCTATATCAAAACATACCAAATGTTATACCAAATGTGTCTTTTTACTTTATCATACGTAGTATGTAAAGTATTGTAACCGTGCCAAGAAAAAATCTGTTGCGGCCAGGCACATGACTTTATCATACTATATTATAAAATTAATAGTTTAGCTGCATGAGATTCTATTTGATCGAGATCGGTTATGTCTGCATTAAAATAAAACTAGTAGAACTAGACAGATATGTCGATTAAAGCTGCGTTCGGATATTGTACTCCGTTGACACCGGGTACACCGTCCAAATGGCACTTCCGTGTTATTGGGTGTAAAAAGTGTAACGGTGTACAATATCCGAACGCAGCTTATATTGACAGTAGGTATTGCCAAAACACGGAAGTGCCATTTGGACGGTGTACCCGGTGTCAACGGAGTACAATATCCGAACGCAGCTTTAATCGACATATCTGTGTAGTTCTACTAGTTTTATTTTAATGCAGACATAGCCGATGTTGAGTAAATAGAATCTCATGCCTGGCCACAGATTTTTTTTACATATGACGAGTCGAATTTTGCTAAAATGAAAAGTAACTCATGAATCGAGCAAACATATTTTTTTCTCCAAAGGTATTGCAGTATTGGATTTGTTTTAGAGTGATCAATTGCAAGGCTGTTTATGGTTACGTACAATAAATTAGAAACTGTGGTACTCGAAAAACTAAGGCATCTCGAAAACCAACGATTTTTTACTAAGGTCATATTTTCATATTCTGGTCAGTCGTAAGGAGGCATATCAGCCCTCCAAGGCATGACGTTTAGTTTTGGGACGTATCAATTCATAACTTCCCGTTTTGTAATGGAGAAAACATAGATCATTGTTGAAGTTTTTAAAGTTGGAAAAATCTGAAAATAATCGAAATCATCTATAAATATTACATTCGTATCAAGTGCATTTGTAAATGAAATTTGTCGGAGTGTGTGAGAAATTTGTATGCCAATATGTTGTTTCACCAGCTCTACAAATTTTACTATGTGGCATGAGAAGTATATTTTTACTGTAACGCAGTGGATAATTTCATTTTATTGAACGTACAAATTTTCAATTAAAAATCTGTTGATAATAATATGACCACATCAATATATTGTTTTGTGAACACATCTCCGGCCGATTTGAAAGGTTTTCCTAGGCCAAACACCGTTTATTCACAGTGCAATATGAAATGGGCAATTCGACATAGTGATGACTGATGACAATAGGCGCTGAGGATAAAACTCATTTGGTTGCCAGAAAACCCGTTCTAGTAGGTCGTAGCTGTATACACAAAACCTTGGTATTTTCCTGAACCACATAAGCTTTTAGTATCTATGTTTACCACAATATAATAAATAAAAACTAAATCAGAAAGAACTCTTGTCCACCTAGCATCTAAAAAATACATATAAACATAATTGCTGATCCAATTCAAATTTTATTTATATAACTATATTACTGTATTTTTTCCAACAGATAGAGGACAAAATGCTTTGACATAAAAAATAATAGTTATAAACAATACCATCAAACAATAACAACTACATATTGATACAGAGATGCAAACAATAACCACAGTTTTATCCCAATACAACCACAACCCCTCTTAACCACAACCCCTCTTAACCTCAAATTGTCACAACCAACTGTAGTTTTGTAAATCTAAGTAGTATTTTTGATTCTCGATGACTATTACGAATCTAAAGTAACTTTTGCTTAAACCTTATTTTTTTCTCTACTAAATTTTTATCGTCTTTCGAAAATTTTTTATTTCTTTGTAATGGTGTCACAAAAAAGCTAACCTGATATCATCCTGAAATCCAACTTTTCAGTCCAACTTTTTAATCATATCTCATTGCCTAAGAATGAGTTATTACACTCTTTTATATGGGAGGGCACCAATGCGAAGAAACTACAAATTTTCGCTCTGGACAAAAATTCAGGAGACGTAAAAACTTCCACCATATATGAACTATACTTATGTTTATTTAGGGGCCAGTTTATAGCTTCTAGGGCATATTCGTAAAACAGAAAAAATTATATATTTCAATAATCGTTATGGTTTGTATATTGGGTTATTTGATAGGTTCTAACTGACATCATGAATAATAATAATAATAAGTTATTAATTTAATCATTGTGTTTTGCAAATTTTATGATCAATCATTCTTATTTTATTATTCCTCTTAAACCGTGCCAAATTTAAAAAATTGCTTGAATCCATCTTTTAGACAAAAGAATCGTTTTTATAAATATGAATATCAGTTCAGAAGCGCATTTGTTATAACAAAATGGTGTTTGAAAATTGAACTTTGAAGCAGTATACAATGAAATTAGATAGAATTACATATAGATAAGTTGGGTTAAATCATCTTGCAAACGCCCCAAGAGTGTGTTGCTAAGCCACGTTCATTAAATTGGGGACACTGTAGTGGTGACAGAAACGTACATACGTGCGATTTTTTTACCAATCTTAACAAAAATGTTGGTCTGCCAATCTATGTCTATACTAATATATTTGGATTTGCGAAAATAGGAGCAAAACAAAATAATATTTCTACGCTGTATGATATTTTCTTGTTATTAAGGAAATCAACATGTTTTGGCAAGGTTTCACCGACATCGTTGTAAATAAGCTTAAAAAAAAATTACCACATCGCCATACAAATATTGTTCATAACTCGACAACAAAAGATGTATAGATGATGCACATTTTAAGAAGGTCTTGTCAATTTTATGAATAAATGGTTTAAGAATATAATATTAATTACCAATATTGATGGTTTCCAAACTAAGATCGGATTGAATAATGCTTGAACTGATTCTGACGAATAAAAACATAAATTAAAATAAGAGGTGATACAAAACATAACGTTTATTGAGAACAAAATAATGTATATTTATATTTTTAAAACAGATTTTTGGAGTTAACAGAAACGTAATGGAAAAGAACATTTGTAGACGACAAATAATGTACTAAATAATACATGATGTTAGGTCCCACACTGTCCGTACGTGTTACTTTTATGGGAGGTCTTCACCCGCATGGTATTTCTTGCTTGTATCTTCAAGATGCTAAAAACATACAGAAATTAATACCATTATACAAACACAACAAACCAAACACATTTAGGGTTATTACATGTACAGCATATCATGTACAGCGCGTTTAGCTTAGATTATTTGGCGTATCAGCATTCGAAAAAGAATCAAATCATTGTAAAACTGATTCAGAGGTTTGGTTACCGATTGTTTGAATACCAAAAGCTGCAAAGTAGAAAGCAATATTTTGCAAGAGCTAATTTGGCAATTTCCGATGTACTTACGCAGTTTTCAGTTAAAATTATAATAGATTATTTACGCCATGAGTTTCTTGAGGAAAGCTGTAATATGATAATGGAGTAAATATGAGATGTTTTCGGTTTCGTCAAGTTTCATAACGTGTCATATTTAAAATGAAAGTCATGAATCTTGAAGTAAAATGTTCCGGCTTACGTTCATAGGTGGTAAATCCTTCTTCGTCCTCTGGTTCCATGCAGTCCTTGATGACTACATCGCATTCAGCGTCAGATAACCTTTCACCTGTAATCAGCTATATTGAAAATTCGTTACAGGTAATAACCAGGAAATAACCAACCAAGGGCAAGGAGGGTGTGTGATAATTCAGCGGCCAACATCATACCGTTCTCTTCTTTGTCGTACAGTTTAAGGGCTTCAAGGAAATCTTCGAAGGTACCTTGTTCCTTGTCTTTCTTGACCTGGCTGTAGATTGGGAGGAATTCGTCCAACTTCAATTTCTTTTCGTCTGGAATTTTTAGAGGTTTAGATTTTGAGCTTTATTTTTTGTGGAAGAACATACTCTTCTTCTTGGTACCGCCCAATTTCTCGATGATGGCCAAAGTTGGGTTCTGGTTCAAGGCCCTGAGGCAGTCTCCTAGGTTGACAGCATCAACTGTGCCATCACCTTGGAAGTCGTAGATGGAGAATACGAAAGATGCCCCTGAAATCATCGTTATATTTAGATTGATAATGATTAGAGAATGATAAATTATAGAGGATGTTTTATGGTAGGACTTTTAACATTTTGAAATCTTTATCTTTTACTTAATATTAACGCAAAAACCTCTTAAGGTTTAAAGCTCAATTAGCAACGATTTACGAAAAAAAATGAGAATAATCCACAAAATTGGTTACGTATGTATGAAAATACAACACCCGCCCAGTGATTAAGCTTGAATATGTAGGGCAGAGGTGTAAAGTTACATCCTTTGACGCGCTCGTCGCTCGTCTAAAAATATCCACCGAGACGCTGGATGCCACCATATTAAGTTTTGGTCTAAATTTGGACGCACGGGTTTCGCGAGGGAACAATCACGTTTCAACATTTCCATCACTTGATGTCGCACTCAAATTTACACAGGTATCGATGACGCAACGATTTAATTGAAAAATTGGCACTTACTTTCGACATCCTTGGCACTGAGGTCCGCCTGGTTAAAAAGAAGAAGAAAACATTAATTAGAGTAAAACTTTGACTAGTAAAACAAAATGTAATTCTTAGAATTATTGAAGCTATTTATTTTATGAGCAAGCATAGATGAGGTAATATGCTTAAAACAAGCATGGAATAATTCTTGAGGATCCACAAAACTTACCATTGTTATTGATTCACAAGGAACTTGCCTTCCAGTAAACTGACTAGAAGTGGGGCTCAGATTCTACGTGAACACTGGTTTTATATGAAACAGAGGGCGCTAGTGGTCACAATGGTGGAAACACGGCCGTTTTGGAGCTAACTTTGGCAACGCTGTAAGGTAACACTGTTTTTCGTGAATATCTTAGAACAGACCTCGCAGTCCAGTCAACGGTACACATATAGAAAGCATAGGGATCCGAAAATAGATCCCAGCATTTTGGTGTTCAAGCCCGCAAAGTCTTATTGGGTAAAAACCGATTGCCCTACTATTATAGTCAAGCGAAAATATTTTTGGTGAATTGCAATGTGAGCTTAGGGACGTCAGTGACGATAAAAGATCGACAAACCGTCCTACTGTGACAGAACCAGTTCAATGACATTTCAAATTAAGATGATGGTTTTTTAGGTTACCTTACATAAGTTTTTTGCGGACATTGATGATGACACGTGCTCAAGAATTTTGAACACAAAATAAAATAAGAATTTAGCAATTTTTGCGACTGATTTGGTTAAATGTATACCGCTTAGAGAAGAGAGAGTATTCTTTCGAAACAAAAAGATTATTGTGTTAAATGTACAGAACGTGGTCTATCATTATCCCAGCCAAACTAGGATTTCAAAAATTCAAACCCATTTTTAAGTGATACGTCTGTAAAAACATCCAGAGCACAGAAAAATAACGTATGTATTTGCTGATAGAAAAACATGATAGAGCATCATATTTTTAATAAGAAAAACAATAGCATGCAGGTGAAACTTGACCAATTCCGATACATGTTCATCAAAAGGTTACGAAGTGATAATTTAACATCCCGCATACAATGTGTGCCGTGGTGTTCTTACCGGTAGGTGATGCTTTTCAGCCGTATTAGGTAAGAACTGTTTTTACATTTTACGGTTGAAAAACTCCAACGAAGTCGCAACGAACACATTAGATATATATATATATATATATATATATATATATATATATATATATATATATATATATATATAATGGATGTTGATTCTTTGCAGAAACCTGCATATATTGATATGAAACTTTGAAATAGTTAATACAAGATGGCAGTAATTTTTTAAGTTAAAAAACTACAGCCACGCCTGGGATTCGAACCCAGATGTACGGATTGCCGGTCCGACGTTGACCGGCAATGACTAACGTGACCTATGACATACAATAGGTTAATTTTCACTAAAGAGATATGAGTAGAAGTTTCTACCTTTAGACACATTTCAATTTTTCAATTTTCACATTTCATTTTTTTAGGTCACGTTAGTCTAATTGGTAAAACGTCGGACCGGCAATCCGTATATCTGGGTTCGAATCCCAGGCGTGGCTGTAGTTTTTTAACTTAAAAAATTACTGCCATCTTGTATTAACTATTTCAATGTTTTATATATATATATATATATATATATATATATATATATATATATATATATATATATATATATTATACAGGGAATCACAATCCGCGCCTCTGAGATGATCTGGGTAATGTTAATTGACATCATATGTTATTATGAAAAAAATAAAGATATAGTCAAAGGTTGGCGGTTTTCGATAAAATATATAGTCACAAACAGTGGCGGCTCGTAGCTAATATTAGTGGGGGTGCTGTTCCAGAAATGTTTTTTTCATTGTTTTAAAAAATATTGTTTTAAAGGAAAAAAAAGTATAAAAAGAAAACTTATTCAGAAACTTGATGAAATCGTAAAAGAATTTAGGGAATAAAAACGGATTTTTTTATTTACTTTACATAAATTGGTACAGATACATTAATAAATTTATGTAAAAAATACATTTTCTAAAAACTACGCTTTAACAAAATGTACTAAAAGTTAAAAATGTTTCATATTTTTTTAACGTTTCATCCATTGTCACCAGAAATCGTCTACATGTAAAAATTTAACACCACTGGACAATGGGAAGTAGGTAAAATATGGATTACAATATGGATTTATACATAACAAATAAGTGAAGTTAAGGTAACCGTAGTAAATTTATGTAAAAAATAAATATTTTTAAAAACAACGGTTAATGAAAAACAACGCATTAACAGTTAAATTTTGAAAATTGTGGCAAAATTTCCAAAACTTTTTCTATTTTTTTATTCCTTTATACTTTGTCACGTGGAAAATGTCAACTCCATTGGATATTGGGAAGTAGGTAAAATATCGATTACAAGATTATAGCAAACAAACAAGTGAAGTTAAGATAAGCGTAATTCTTCTTGCTTTATATTGCGCGAAAATTATTTTATAGCAATAATTTTATCCTCGGTCTCTGGATGAAAATTGAGGAATTCTTTCTCTATTGAAAGCACTGCAATTGTTGTAAAATACGTATTGCCTTTTGATATGCCATCCGCAGTTTCTAAAACTACCTTCCACCAGCCGAGGGTCGGCACGGTCATCACTGCGGGGACAACAGTTCTGTCTAGTCTCTGTATCTGTATCCAACAGGCCGCTGCCTCGCTTGCCGCTGTTGTGTGCGCATGCGCAGAACAGCCAAACAGCTCGCCTACTGGAACTGTGTAGATCACAGTTGCATACAACGATTTTTCAATCTTTTTCTTAAACTGGGGGATGGCTACTGACATCAAGGATTAAGGATTATACTTTGTACAAGTATAAAGAAAGAATTAAAGGAAAAAGGACTCATTATATTAAATGTTATCCATAATATTAAGTGGAAATAATAGGCAGCGCGCGCCGCCACTGGTTACAAATGTGGTTTTGTAGCTGTTCCGCAAAAAGAGGCAAGGCGGGTATTACAAAAGACACTTCTTAATCCTCTGACAACCATATTTCGGAAATGGTAAAGTTTTAACACGTGCTTATTGCAGCATTTTGAGAGAGGCCAATTCGATCAACTTTGAACGATTTCTAATATCAAAACAAAGGTGTATGCAAAAGTTCAGCTGGGTTTAAATTTTCCATACCAATCCTACATGACTAGGGGAAACCAGGACCAGGACCAGGATCAAGTGGAAGAGAAATCATTAAAATAATTTACTTTGTTTATCAACAAATACTGTTTTCATTATGTCATCGATCATTGTTATAATTATTAATAGAATCATGTTTGTTCTTCAATCGTAATGTCTGTGTTTAACATACCTTTAGAAAAGCTGCGGCCGGATATTCTACACCGTTTACACCGGGAATACCGACCAAATTACACTTACGTGTTATTGAGCGTAAAAAGTGTAAACAGTGTTTGCCACTTGTTGATTGCAACGATTGACGTTTGACAAAGATTAAAACCGCATTAAAACTGACAAACCTGTCACCAAGTTTGATGGTGTGATCAGCGTGATCATCAAGTATAATTTACGAAAAAATCAAGTACACCATAGAACAATTGCATTTTCAGGTCAGATGTCAGTGATGTTCCAGTCTGGTATTTTTTGTTGTTAATAGTGGTCAATATGTCCGGTGTAAATATTGCATGTAATGTCGGCAAGCAGATGGGTAAGCTATTCCTTATATCCAATCCAATTTCCATTCTAATGGAGTATTTAGGTCACGGTGGAGGTGAAATGAAATTCGAAGTTAGCTCGAAGAGTCCAAGTAACTTGGCGACGTGCATAGCGGCTGACATAGTTAATGACATCCTGGAGAACGCTTTAGACATAGCCACGATGAGCGACGTTACCGGAATCACATGTGATACCATCGCATTCTCAGTTGACAATGGTCTCTTCTCATCTGGGTTGCTCCCAAATCCTCAAGGTATCGACGGAGTAGAAGAGGACTGTCCAGAATTTAAGGAGTTGATCGAAGGGCTGACCAATATCCATATTCCAAATCAAAACGCTGAAGAACCAATGCGTTTGGACATGGAGATGAAGAAATTACTAAGTGAGATGATGTCTCCACCTTACGACATTGTTAATTATGACACAATTAAGCGCAAAGATGGCGTTGGTGACCAACCGATAGAGGAAATTAGAGATGACCAAAAATCAGACGACTGCTTAGTCGATGCTGATAAAATCAAAGTCGTGGAGAAGAAAAGCAGACTAACAGATTTAGTCATGAACTCAAAACAAGTACTTTCGGAGTATCTTTCTGAGGAATCGAGAGTGAAACAATCAGAATGGGAGGTGGCTAATGAGCAACTACTCCAGGTAATAGAGTTGGACTGTATTAAGCCGGGAGAGTGTCACCTTAAGCCTAATCCGTCTAACAGCAAGGAGGAAATTGTCTTTTCGCCGGTTCAGCATGAAGAGAATTTGGTGAACGTGGATTTAGACCAAACGATCGACGTTTCGAAGGAGCAAAAAGTTGGTGGTGGCGAATTCTTCACTGAGAAGGACGGTAGTTTGGCCAGTTCCTCAAAATCCAGAGAAAGCACCGAGGATGGTAAGGATAAGTTCAAGCGGAAATTTGAAAACCTCCGAAAGCGGAAGTGGAATATCAATTTGAAATTTTTCGGTTTCGGAAAACGAAAACAAAAGGGCTCCAAGTGAAGATTATTCATTGTTTGTACATTCATCAATCATCATTACACGAATTTAAATATATTACCGATGGTATTATTGTGCATATCGAGATATGAATTCGGCGTTTGGCACCGTTTCCACGCATATTTTTAACGTAAGTCAGACCTGAACTGGATCCAAAATACATTCTAAATTATTTACTAGAACGGTTCTTATTTATACAGCTCTAACTATCGCGGTGTACTGATTGCTTTAGTAAGAAGGTCACTAACAGGAAGCTTGATTATTTGTTATGTCAATATATCTTCATCTAAAAGTAAGAATAAATAACACTTATATAACATTCACTTTCCAATAGATGTGAGTTATAGATTGTTTCAGTCAGTAAATTTTGTGACCAATAGAAATCTGCAAATCATATGACCCATAAACCTCTCACAAGGACTGACTGAACAGAGACTAAAACAGACTAAATTAGAGTCCAATCAAGTTACACGTGATGTAACGTAGCAGTTGCCAGAGAGGCTCTGGCGCTTAGTCCTATTCACAGCCGATATTTGTATTACGCAGAGCTTTATAAAAATGTCCTTTTAGAAATTTAACTTAATATGAAAATAATAGACAGGTGTTTATGCGTTTATAGGATCCCCACAACAGGTCAGAGCACCAGTGCAAATAACACAGAAAATCCCTTAACATAAATTAAGTATACCCATATTCCATATGAAAACAATTTTGATAAGTCTATTACACTGTGTTACTTAGTTAGTGAAAATATACTTTTCAGAGACATAGTGTATGTTGTTGAACTGGTAGAACTGAACATAATGGCATATACCAGCGGTGGCCAACTTTCGTCTACCTAAGATCTACTTTTTACCTTTAACATATGCCGCGATCGACCTGTTGTCATAGTCGTACCACTCCCGCGAGCTGGGTACTAGATACCCAAAGTATATAGAAAATAAATTTCCTGCCTCAACTTTTCATATTTGCAGAGTTCATTATAAAAATGCACAGTATGGCTGAAAACTTGATTTTTAGATTTCGCGACACTTTTTTTGCTAGGAAATTTACCATGGAAGATTTTTAGACTTATTTTCTAAAAATTTTAGACTTTTGTTAATCTATCAATAGATCGCGGGAGTTCATCTCGTACTGAAACAACTTGTTTATCTACCTACGTTGTTTATCTACGAGTTAACATATTTGATTGGGTTTGGGCTGAAAGGATAGCTCTTTGGTAATATTTTTATCTTGAGTTGAAAGGTTAGTCCTTCGCGAATATTTGTTTATCTTGTCGAGCTGAAGGTCAGCTCTTTACTCAAATGTTAATTTATTTTGTTTGGCTGAAAGGTTAGCCCTTTTCTAAAATTTATTTATTTTGTTGAGCTGAAAGGTTAGCTTATTTCGAATACATATTTGTGCCAGCCCTTTACTGGCGTGGTAGATAATTTATTTTGTTGAGCTGAAAGGTCAGCCCTTTGCTAACATCTGAATGGTTTTGAGCTGAAAGGTTAGCCCTGAGATGATATTTGTTTATCTTCCCTTTGAGGATATTAGTTTAATTTTTGAGATGAAAGATGAGCCCTTTGCTATTTGTTTATCGTGTTGAGATGAAAAGTTACCAATTTGATAATATTTGTTCCTATTGTTGGAGATGAAAGGTCGGCCCTTTGCTAATATTTGTTTATCTTGTTCAACTGAAGGATTAGTAGTATGCTTATTTATTTAAGTTCATTAGCTGAAAGGATGAGCCCTTGCGAATATTTGTTTATTTTGTTGGGCTGAAAGGTTATAACTTAACATGCTAATATATGTAGCTGAGCTGAAAGGTGATTTGCTTTTTGCAATTATTTGACTAAGCTTTGAGTTAAAATTTTTTTGTTTTGAACGCGAAAGGAAAGCAAATACATGTTGGCAACTTGATTATTGTTGGATGAGTAACACCATTGAATTTCGGCAAATTATGAATTGTCGAATGGAAGTTTGAATGAGTTACTGAGACTAAGTTTATCATTGAGGACAATAGTACTGGAGACTGGCTTTGAGAGCAAAGCTATAGGCAGGATTGGCCGTGTTAGGAATTATTTTACTTTTTGGATTAATTCAGATATTGGGACAGTGATAGAAGATTATAAACACGCTTATTTGTAAATACATGAGTAACTAGACCCACTTTTTACTGTTAACGGTTTTTGTTACAATGCGATAAGCAAAAACCTGCTATCGGTAAACGGACAGTTCTGTGAGATCAAAACTTGATTCTTGACTCGAAACTATCTTTCATCTTCCACATTCGCTAACGATAGGGTTATATGCTTAGGGAGAAAATCAAAGGTTCTTCACTGTTCAAGTAGTATATTGGGCAATTAGTTAACAACCGTTCCTTTTTTTAATACAGGTATAGTCAGGCTTATTTGCTACTATGTAAAGGTGACTAAACACACCATCACACATTAAGTCAAGACATAGCGAGCGAGAAAATTGATTCAAATTTTGATTCAAATTCACCTGCTGATGTATCGGAAATGCCGCCGTTTACCGAGAGATTTGGGACTTCATTTGAAGATTTGAGCAAAAAGAATTTTATGTTAGAATTGTTCCATCTTGTGGAGTCAAGCTTGTGAAGTCTTACCGGCTGGAGATTCGACGTATCGGTGTAAAAAACCTAACTAATGGTTCACCTATATAAATCACTGGCTGTATTAGTGCAAATAGTAGTTTTGTAGAAAATATAAGACGTCAAAGTAACATTTACTTTGATCGTATTTGTTAACGTATGAAGTCTAAACTTTGACAGTATCCGTCAACTTACAAACTTATTCCGGTTTTAATAATTTTATTTTTCGCGGTATTCTTGCCTACACTTAATTCAGTAGCAATTTCTCGAATGCTGATTCCATCGGCATTTTTATTTCTGTCAAAACTCAAGATGTCATTAATGTGACAACACAAACGTGCTGACATGACATTACGTAGCCCAGTTTAATTAGTGCAAACTGCAAATTAGAATGTCCCCGTTTTTTATGCTCACCATAGGAGGCTTGTTCGAGCAGTGGTAAAGCCAGTTCACAAACAGTGTTTCTGTGACAAACTAGATATCGTGTCAATGGTATTTATAACGAAGTTATCATAGCAACACCAAGCAACACATCTGGTCTATCACAAAAGCTCTGGTTGTAAACTAGTTTTGCGGCTGCTTGAACAAACCTAGTACTTGTCTCAATGACATCGATCATCTTTGGGAAAAGTACTATAATTTCAATCACTGTCATTTCTGCAGCTACCGCTCTTTTGTGATTTGGACGATATATTTGTCATTTTCACTTTCTGTCAAAAAAGTGTCAGAAAAAAATTTCAGTATCGCTAACTAAAAAAAAGTATGGTATATTATGCTAGGTAAAGAATTATCTGTAGCGCAAGTGAGCAGTATCGATAGAAGTAATGCACCGTGCGCTAAATCTAGCAGCTTGTTATCCCAAATCAGTAAATACCTCAATATACAAGGAAACAGCAGGTCGTCGCAAGTTTCAAAAAGTGTGGAACTGGGACTCGAAATCGAGATCAACGAAAGCGTCCAAAGAGTACTAATTAATGACGACAGCAATAGTGGTAGTAGTGAGGATCTCCTAGCAGTGACAATCTTAAATCCATCCGAATCGAGCATTGTCCACGAGACAACAGTAGCACTGAACAAGGAAGATGTAAGAGATTTCATTTCTATGGTCAAGCAACACCGCATCAACAAGGAAGAACTTGATTTATTTAACAAAGCTGTCAAGCAGAAACCAAGTTCATCGTCATCACACTACAGCCATAGCAGATCAAAGCACAAGAGTATATCCAGTACCAAAACAAAGTTGCATGACCCATTCGGTGAACGTGATCAGCAAGTCTATACAACAATCCACACATTTGACACACTTAAAGACGCACTACCGTGCAAAAATAAGCATAGGTCTGAGAAACCTGGTGTTCCCTGCATCTGTCAAAATTGTGGTATAATGGATGTTCTTGTACAGTCACAGAAAGGACCAGTTGTTGAATTTCCACCGCTGGAAGATGTCAGGTCACCAAATGATCGAGAGGAAAGGAGGAGGGAAAGACATAAAAGAGATAGACGTTCGAAATCTCATTCGGACTCTTTGGACATAGAATTACTGAAGGAGATCTATTCTAGATTAGCCAGTTTGGACAAACGGCTTGCAGTACAGGAAGATAGAGCCGTATCGAAGGATTACTTGAAACATGTTCTACATAAGATATTTTCTCAACGAGACTAAACATCTTCTCTGATCAAGCTATTGGCTATTGTTTTCAAACTACTTTGACAGAAATATATTTTCTATTGACAGTTTAATATTAATTTATCTACAAGAAAAGTATTGGATACAAAGTTTTTCTTTCCTTTGAAAACAAAAACAAAATAAGAACATTGGGCAGGAAACATATTTTAATGGGTAGGAAGTGATGAGGAAAACAATAAATTTATTATTAAAAATTAATATTGATTAGCATATTCGCCCAACTAATTATTAATCAGACCTATTTATTTTATTTTTTGTTATTTATTTTTTATTTGTATACGTACCACTTTGTACATATACTAGTGAAGGATATTTTCAAGAGAATTTAGGAATAACTAAATATATATTTTTATTTACGACTCAATATAATACGTTCGTTTCATACTTATCTATGACTATATATTATAGTCCCCATCATAATACATGCCAATGATTATAATAACACTAGCGTTGCATAATAATGACAGTTCGTTCAAATAAATACATTTATCTACGACTCACATTATAATAAGTTCATTCCATACGTATCTGTGACTATATAATCCTCATCATGATATGTAGGGATGGAACGGATCGGGCATCGGCCGGATAACCGGATACCGGATATCCGGCTAAACTTCAAAACCGGATGCCGAATTATCCGGCCAAAATTCGGCCGGATACCGGATATCCGGCAAATGTCTAAAACTGTATCGGCCGGATCTTTTTACTGAACTATCCGGCCAACATTCGGCCGTATACCGAAGTATCTGGCCAAGACCCGGCCGGATATCCGGCCATTATATTGAACCGGATCAGCCGAATCTTTACTGCAAATTGATTAAATCTTATTATTATTATTAGTATCATTTGACTAAGTTTTTAAAAACATCAATTAGTACTGTGGAGAATATTTGAAGTTTGAAAGTTAGCTTATGCTCTTGGGTGTAAAAATTAAAAACTTCAGAGATTCAGTATTCAGGTATTTTTGTATAGGTTTTAGACAAGTCTGGATAACGATTACCAGTAAATGTATTTCCCGTTTGTTCCTTTTTGAATTATTTTTGTTATTTAAGGGGCTTGCATTTGAAAGGGATAAAGAAGAAATTGAAATCGCATAAAAAATAAGGTTGTTCCACTCTTAAGTCGGACTGTAAAAGACAATAAATAATCTTGCCTGGCAACTGCGGTAGATTAATATAACAATTAAAATAAGAAACAAGCTTGATTCAATTTGATAATTCCACGAAGAAATTGTTTGTGAACAGAATAATCTGGCAATAATGGTGAAGAAAAAATTACAACTTATTTCCAATCATGTCGATTATTGACCAATATTTATTAACTTCAGTGAGTTCCATTTGCACAGAGGAATTGTTTTCAACATACAAGTCTTATTCAAAGCAACTCAGAAACATTACTTTTCATTATTTCACGAATTAAAAATATATCAGCACTATACTGCCGTGTGAAGTATTGAAGTCGTAACTGTAAATTTGTTTAGATTTTAGTTTTTTCGATAATTTCTTAAGATTCCGATTTTTTGTTGATATGTTATGGTTAAAAAGATATAAGAACATGACAAAGAATTAAAAAAAAAGGAATTTGAACATTTCTATCTGCGAAGTAACGACACAATATATTCTTAAACACAACATTTTACAACTTTTGACAAACATAGATACGACATCTGTTCAAAGCACGGCAGCATAGAAAAAATGTTATTTCATTTAGCTATTATTTTTTAGTGGATTATATATTTTTAATTGATTTAATACTAATTAATACTATAAATTTATTACAATTAATGGAAAATATTATTCTTCAATATAAAAATTGATTTCATTTATTTTTAGCAACATGAGAAAAGATCCGGCCGATCCGGCCGGATCGGCCGAATTCTTATATCGAGATCCGGCCGAACCGAATATCCGGCAAACTGGCCGTATCGGCCGGACTATCCGGCCGGGCCGGATATCCGTTCCATCCCTAATGATATGCGCCAATGATTATAATGACACTAGCGCTGTATAATAATGACAGTTCGTTCATATAATGACTTTATTATTTAAAAGAACTGTCATCATTATACGAACGTTCTGCCAAAGTCAGTCTAAACTTGCGTGGATGACACTTATTTGTCATTTCGCCTCGCAACCATTGACAAATACATTTAAAAGATTTGATATAAAATGGAATTTATGAGTCGTAGATAAAACGTTGTATTCGACTCGCACACAACTGATATAAATCGCTCGCACGTTTATACGCTCGCCTACGGCTCGCCTATAAACTTCATGCTCGCGATTTATATCCTTAGTCTTTTTATCCTCGTCAAATAATATACTATTATGTCCTCCATGATCATAAAGTGTCATTTTACATCGTAAATACCGGGGCAAAAACTGATTCTTAACGCCCGCGCGGACATTTAGGGTTGCCATGGTTATATGTGAAATATATCAAATATTTTTCATTGAAATTGCAATTTTTAAATCGTCAATGTCAATTATTGTCATTTAAGGTTATAAGTTTGACAATTAATTGTCTGTATTGTCACTCAACTCCGAATTATTTGTATTGTTATTCAACTCCATAGATACGCATGTCACTTGATAACGTGAAAATATTTATTAATATTATTCAAACGGAGAAACAAAATCATTGTAGGACATAAAATTGTACCACCGGCATTACATGATGTTTATACCCTCGAGAGACTTTTTAAACTGTCACCCTTGGGGCATGAACATCCGTATTAATGCCCTTGGTACATAAATAACTATTATAGATCTAATCAATTAGCATGTATATTCATTATTTTACCTCTTACAAAGTTGAGAAAAAGCACTCGTTTCTTGTTGGGTATACTTAGACATTTAAGAGAAGGAAGAGATTTCAAAAAGTTTAATTCAAGTTTTGTTTTGATCCAATATTCCTGAACTATATTAAAACTGTCGCCAACAAAATACGAGCAATCACTTCTTGACACTTAACGTTAAGTTTATCTCGCTTTCGAGCGTGGGTTTTGGGTACTTGTGTATGATGGCGAGGTGATTGACTAGTATCTCGACTGACAGCTGTCAGTGAGATTGGTGCGCCGGATATTTTTGCCGTGGTGTTTGTTTTGCAGCGTCAAGTTGTCAAAAATTCACGTCAGTTCGTTTCGAAATGTAATATTATGTTAAATTTCAATGATTCGTGCTCACCTCCACAGCAAATTATGAGTAAGGATTATGAAAGAAGACAAATGCCCCCAAGATTCGTCGAGTTCAAAGGATAGGGAAGATAACCGATGCCCTAATAGGGCCATCGACCTCCTATCGGACATAAGAAAGTACCTCGAGGTACCACAAAATAGGAGACTATCGAAAGGAAACGTCGAACTAGGCTTAGAGATAGAGATAAACGAGAGCTTGAAGCATGTGCTCACATCACAGAACAGCGACAGTGACGATCTCCTGGACGTCACCATCATCAGGCCATCAGACTCTGACATCGCGCATGAAACTACAGTTGCATTGAACAAAGAGGAAGTCAGGGACTTTATTAGTTTGGTCGAACAACACCACAAGAATAAACAAAAAAGCACCAAACGCAAGCACAAAGATAGCGCGGCGTCGAAACCAAAAATAAAGGAGACCAAAACTCAAACCACTAAACATACAAAAGATACCCAACAGGAAACAGATAAAGTAAAGCCTAAACATGAAAAACCAGGCACACCGTGTGTCTGTCAACATTGCGGTGTTATGGGTGTTTTGGTACAAAGCCAAAAGACGCCGATTGTCGACTACCCTGTCCTAGAAGATCGACGTCAACCAAAAGATGACAAAAAGAGTAGTAGCTCGAAGAAACGAGAGAAGAGCCATGAGAGATCGAAAGAGTCAAACAGGTCGAACTCAGGTGGTAGCACAAATTCCATGGACCAAGTCCAACTACTAAGAGAAATCAACGCAAGAATCAAAAACTTGGAAAAACGACTATCCGTGCAGGAAGAAACAGCTGTCCCAAGGGAATACCTAAAGCACGTCTTACACAAAATCCTAACCCAATACAAATCGAAGCAAGACTGTCAAATCAAGAAGGAACATAAAACAAAGTCAACAGCTACTCAATATGTTGCGGAGATTAGAGAACCAAAATTTTTCGACTACCGCAAAAAGTCGTCATACGATGTCCAAAATGTATTCGATGATCCAAGGGCAAACCCTCTACTACATCAGACCAAAACCACTCTTCTACCGAGTAAGGCGTGTATCTCAGATACTATCAGTAGTAACACAATCGACCTGCGACCACGAAAATCAGAATCCCCGGGAGTCCAGAAAGATATATTTTGGTTCTGGGGTGAAGAAGTCGTCAAGCCTGGTTGTGATCTAAAGACAAAAATTTTAAGTTTACTTGAAGATACAATGAAACCAACCATCCCCACACCAGAAGCCGATAGGGAAAATGATAAAACCCCAGAGAAACTACCCAAATCAGACAACATGCCCGACATAAGAGTCGAAAGAGACGACAAACTATTGATGCTAGGAAAAATGGCCGAGATCTCACCTTGTAATATAGACGACTACGTTCTACGAAGTAAACCACCTGCAATTGGCTCAAAACCAACAAAATTACCTGTTTTGAGCTGCAGACCATCATCACCAGTAGCACCCACAAAGCCTACAACGAGACCACCAACACCACCAAGCAAGTACAATCCCAATTTCCAGAAGGCAAACAAATATGGTGCCATAAATACCCTTCCAAGCACCAACACACATTATCCTTTCGACACGAAACGAACTCTAGACGACTCCACTTTTAAGAAGAACATAGAAGCCCAGAAAGAAAAACTCAAAGAAAAACAAGTCTCAAAACAATTCATCTACAAGACTATCACCCCAGCTGACACCAACACCATGGCTACAGCTCTAGAAAGAATGAACAATCAGTTTCGATCGACCCCGGAAACCAACGATGCAGATGCAGATGCAGATTATCCGGTGTTTGAAACAACTCCGATGACCACTATCAGGCATAATATGAACAAAGGTTTTCGTACCAAGAAATTTGAACCACCAGTTAAGGACCTCACCTTGCCGGTAGATGTCACCTATATTAGTCCTAAGGTGACACATTGGTCTGAAGAGTCGACAGCATCCGAGGACAAATATAATAAGATGAAAATTTCCGGTGAGAGGAATGAACGGCCACCAGTTGAAACTAAGGAATCTCTCATATGTAAGTAATATGTTATGTAGGGTTCTCAAAGCTACTAGGACAACACAGCCATTTTGAAGCAATTCAAAGTATTAAAGTACTAAAACAATAAAATTACAGTTTAATGTGGTACCCAACGACTATTCATGGTCCAAGAACACAAGTTTAAAACAATAATCCATGTTCGGAATAATAACTGCGTACCTAAATGAATTTGAATAAAACTTTTCGAAATCGTTTCCGTATGGCTTTAATGTCAAAGTCTACCCAATGAGAACGTATGATTTTTCCTCAACTTTCTCAAAACTTAAAAAAGACAAATTATTTCTGCTTAAACGTATAAAATATTTGATATTTTTACTCCAGGACCTAGAAAATTTGCAGGTTGATGATTAGGAATTTGTTATCAGTAATATCAAATTCTTCTTTTAAATTAAATATGGCTGACGCCAACGTAGAAATTGCATCATGGTAATTAACAGGGTTTCTAGAAAAGCCGGTTTTAAAAATCAAATTAAAAAAGAAAACGGTTAAAGGCGGTTTTCGGTTTTTGGGACAAAATCGCTATAATTAAGTAGTAAAAAAATATCATCGAATGGAAGGTAAAAGTCTGTAACTAACATTTTATTCAAATAAACCAGTTAATTGTAGTATCTGAAGCATATTGAAGCATCTGAAAACTGTCTTTGTATTTATCAGTTTCTCAAAAAACAATAAATTGTCCTGTTACCGATAACTTACATTATTAATTCGTTGTAATTTTTGATACAATTATAAATTAGTAAATGCAGAAAAATATCTCCAATTGGCTACTTAGCTTGACATAATTGTTCTCGGAGCGTCTATTGTTATTATATCTTTTTTTAAATCTAAATACTTATTTACAAAACGAATTAAAAAGCAACAAGAAATACGTTATTTCGTCCCATATTACACAATTTTATTATTCTTAAAAATGCGATCTTGTTACTTTTTTTCTGAGAATCGCTGTAACAATAATTATAGTCTTTGGTTTGCTACGATAGTGAAATAACAAAGAAAAGGTAGGTAAGCTCAAAGGTACGTTTTAGAACGGAAACGTTTGAAAACATGTTTATAATATATTTGATTGTGACGAATTAAATTTCTGGCACAAATCCAATGAAAATCTAAATAGGATAATCTTTTACATGATTAAGGATACAGATAATTCCAGGAAAGATGGTTTGTTTATAACTTATCAGATAAAAGCTTGTATCTATTATATTACATAAAAGCAAAGAGAAGAAGTTATTTTTATAGTGCACCGAAAAACAGGAAATGTGACACTTGTTAAAAAACGTCGTACATAAGATCACTTATATGAAAAAGAAATGGTGTTCTTTGAGCTCACAGCACATGTATGTTGCATGTACATTGTAAAGGGTCATTTACTTTAGTAAATGTAAAAGGTGTAAAAGGTAAAACGGGGAAAATAAGTCGACTCATCTATTTGTTTATCTTTGGAACCCATCGGAAAATTTTTGCCACTCAAAAATTCTTGATTAGTATCACCAATAGACCAAACTAATAGACATACACAGACTGGGAAAAAGAGGTCCAAAAAAATGCAATGCCTCCTGGACTGTATATTAGGGTGGGCCGAAAAAACGCTTTTTTGTTTTTTCAATAAGTCGACTCATCTATTTGTTTATCTTTGGAACCCATCGGAAAATTTTTGCCACTCAAAAATTCTTGATTAGTATCACCAATAGACCAAACTAATAGACATACACAGACTGGGAAAAAGAGGTCCAAAAAAATGCAATGCCTCCTGGACTGTATATTAGGGTGGGCCGAAAAAACGCTTTTTTGTTTTTTCAAGTCGTAATACCGCGGAAAAGTTGCGAATTGGGAAGACTAAGAAGGGGTAAAAAAATAAATAAAATTGGTTTATATCTTCCGGTCGCGCATGGGCTCTAAAGTTGATATTTGTACCATAATTAGTTCTCTTACTGAACGTGTCAATATTTAAATGTAATAATCCTAGTCGACTCTTATGCGAACCGATAATGATTTAGAAAAAAAAATTGATCAAATCGGTTAAGGTTTTCCGCTCGCACCACAGCTCTCAAATCTAACAAATTCTGGCGCTAGTCGTAACTCGCTCGGGACCTCCTTGCCCCCCCCCCCTGTGACTTAACGTGTAACTTTGCGACTTAACGTGTAACTTTATGACTTAACGGTGATATACTATGGCTGTACCCAAGAAAATCATCACAATACAGTTATTTGAGTGCCCTATATTTGGTACACCTCAAGATTTTTCATCAAACAAGCTTCCTACTGGGGAGGACGTGATTCGGTGTTGTGCACAGAAAATAAAGAAAATAAAAATAAAGAGTAAATTTTTTGCTTAAATGACTCTTTATTTTTATCCCGTGTATACGATTTTCGTAGGCTGTAATATTTCCCATGTAACGCATTTATAAGTTGCACGATTCTCTTATCTGTAACCGTGGGGATAGATGCTTTCTGATATAAACTACTTATTTTGTTAGCTACTGCACTGGCAACTTGTAAAAAACTGACGCTTTTATTATTAACGTTCAGTGCCAAGTTGTATCTCTCCTGTGCACAACACCGAATCACGTCCTCCCCAGTAGGAAGCTTGTTTGATGAAAAATCTAGAGGTGTACCAAATATAGGGCACTCAAATAACTGTATTGTGATGATTTTCTTGGGTACAGCCATAGTATATCACCGTTAAGTCATAAAGTTAAACGTTAAGTCGCAAAGTTACACGTTAAGTCACAAACTTACTCAAAAGTGTCATAACACAAAACCAATATTGAAATAGCACGACCAAAATAATAACACGAAAACTAAATCCACATGCAATTACGTGGCCCTGGGCTAGAGTGGTAACTGGGGAGGGGGGCCAAGGAGGTCCCGAGCGAGTTACGACTAGCGCCAGAATTTGTTAGATTTGAGAGCTGTGGTGCGAGCGGAAAACCTTAACCGATTTGAACCATTTTTTTTTTTCTAAATCATTATCGGTTCGCATAAGAGTCGACTAGGATTATTCCATTTAAATATTGACACGTTCAGTAAGAGAACTAATTATGGTACAAATATCAACTTTAGAGCCCATGCGCGACCGGAAGATATAAACCGATTTTATCTATTTTTTTACCCCTTCTTAGTCTCCCCAATTCGTAACTTTTCCGCGGTATTACGACTTGAAAAAACAAAAAAGCGTTTTTTCGGCCCACCCTACTGTATATAGCGGCAATCATTTTCTAAAATGGGCATGACGTACTTCGACTACAATCATTTATAATGACCCTCTTCATCTATGATATATTGATATTCATTTTAATCATACCTGACCAGTTTTTAAATTTAAAAACCGGGTTTCAAATGTTCCAAAAAAAAACACAGAACCTAGCAATTAATCAATATTTTTTTGATTTTTAAGCAAAGGCAAATAATAATGTGGATAAAAACAATTTATAATTTTTTTTGCACCTTCATTTAGATCAGCTCATATCAACTCTGACATCGTTCTGTTAAGTTGTTAAGTTAACATCATAAGAAAATGGATTTGCAAATGCAATGCCAAAATAGGCTAACATAGGCCAGGCAATAGACACTTTTGCGTGACAAAAATACTAGCAGGAATCCGACGGTCCTAGGTCACGTGGAACCGTCCCTAGATGTATTGTAATGTGTTTCCTGCTGGCAAATATCATTTCTTAATTTGTTATAAACAAAAAACTTCAAAAAATCGTGTTCTTTTTCGTTTTTCGCTTGTAAAGGATAAACCGATGGAGCAATCTTGATGCTTTCAACGGACGAATTGTAGAGAATGAAACGACGAAAAAAATGAACCCTGCATGGAGTCGATTGAATTAATATTAACGGAGGAAAAACCTGAAAAATCTGCGCTTTTTCAAAAATTCATAACTCCGCCATTTTCAAAGTTGTAGCGAAGGCTTTTCGCGTGAAAGTAGCGATTGATGGGTACTTTGAGTGTGGACAACCCAGGCGTTTCCGATGATTAGTTATTGCACATTTGCGATTTGAATATTTTTATGCAATATGTTTCGGCGAGTCTGGATGCGTCGGAGGTGGCCCGATTTTAATTTCTTTTACGTATTTCGAGTAGAAGTAGAAGTATTCTGCTACAAAACGTCTATTCTGATTTTGCGTTAAAATGTTGCGAAATAGGTGAAAAATGCTTGCAAACATAACCGAAAACTGACACGCGCTCCAACGCGGTCGAGTAGTGAGGGCAGGCGGCCGACGCGATCGGGGAATTTCGCTGCGCGCTTGTATTACTATGGATACGCGCTTCCCCGCGGCGACCGCCTACCCCCACTACTCGACCGGTGCGCGCGGCAGTTTTCGGTCATGTTTGCAAGCATTTTTCACGTATTTCACAACATTTTAACGCAAAATCAGAATAGACATTTTGTAGCACAATAACTTCTACTTTCGAAATACGTAAAAAACATAAAATCGGACCATCTCGCCGAACCATATTGCATAAAAATATTCAAATCGCAATTGTGCAAAAACTAATCATCGGACAACGCCTGGGTTGTCCACACTCAAAGTACCCATCAATCGCTACTTTCACGCGAACAGCCTCCGCTACAGCTTTGAAAATGGCGGAGTTATGAGTTTTTGAAAAATACGCAGATTTTTCTGGTTTTTCCGAATTTCCTCCGTTAATATTATTTCAATCTTGAAAGCATCGAGATTGCTCCATCGGTTCAGCTTTTACAAGCGAAAAATGAAAAAAGAAACACGATTTTTTGAGGTTTTTTGTTTATAACAAATAAAGAAATGATATTTGCGAATAGGAAGCACATCACAATACATCTACGGACTGTTTCACGTGACCTGGGGCCGTCGGCTTCCTGCTAGTATTTTTGTCACGAACTCAGTCATTTTCTGCTCTATTGCCTGACCTAACATGCCAATGGAAACTTGCTACAAATTAGTAACAGATGCCTGGTTATCTCTCTTAAATGAGCAGTGTATTATGTTATGAATATAAAATTAACTTTCTTCCAGATAAACTAGAGTTTTTGAAAAACTTGGCTAAGCACAAAAGTGCGGATCAGTCGAAGGTGTTGAATAAAATCTGGAACCAGGCGAAGAAAACTGCAAAATCGAAGAACGACGCCGTATTTATAAAAATACCATTCAAAAGTATTAACTCTATTGAGCCCAGACACAACGTCATCGAGATGCAGTTGACACTGGAACAGTTGGAAACGGTTGTGAATTCAGTCAAAGAAAATAACCCTTCAAATACAAACCTTGATAGTCTGAAATCGACCAGCGACATTGATGTGGGTCAGAGGCGCCATGAAGAGATCAAAAGGGCGAATGCGGCGATATTGAACAAGAGGAGGCAAATGTCAGCCAAGACATACACTAACAAAAGTAAAAAATAAAAGGAACGGAAACTAATGAAAAAAATGCCATGTTGCGTCTGGTGAAGTATTGTTGTTGTTGCTCTTAAGCTTTCTTGTACTGTGATCGATGTTTTTTTTTTATTAACCAATGAAATAAGTTGACGAATACAGTTTTATATATTTTATTCATT
Organism: Aphodius sticticus; assembly: GCA_963966075.1. NCBI lineage: Eukaryota > Metazoa > Arthropoda > Insecta > Coleoptera > Scarabaeidae > Aphodius > Aphodius sticticus. The sequence continues at coordinate 22,599,526 of OZ014513.1, read as the reverse complement.
TTATCTTTTAACAGTATACAAAAAGATCACAATATCGTGTGACGGATCATTTTAGTATGTATAGGTTTAGTAGCGGTTTTTCTCAACCATATTACACGCCACCAAATTGTTACTTTTAAAGTACATTGTCTTTTTAATGATTTGTCCATATAACTGTGTTTTAAAAGTAACAATTGCCTACATTTACCTCTCAACAACTATCAATAATTCTTTCTATAATTACTAATTGAAAAAGTAGGCTATTATCAAGAATACGGCTCTTAAAATTATATTATCAAATGAGAGTAGGTAATCATCATAATCAATGATCAACAAAATCTAACAAATTGCTCAAATCGATTGGCTATACCACCAATGGAAATATATTCGATCGAAGTCAGCAATTTGTTGAAGTTTGAACAACCCTAGTGTGTTTCTAGGACCGTATTCTATTTTTAAAAAACTATTTTTAGTACACCCGGAAGAACAGCTATGAAAGATAGTCACAACTTGTATTATGCTTTTTTTAATAATAATAATAATACAACCATTTTTACCGCCTAGAATTGCCAGGACAATCAAAACTTCGATAACAAGAATATGAATGGTCCGATTGGGTTTCATTTAAAGAAATCGAACGTAACATTTCTGACTACCAACTATAGCTATCTTCTGCTAGGTTCTTAGTTCTAAAAAGTAAATAAATTATAACGTTCTAGGAAAGTTCCGTCACTATTATGCCATAAAAAATACATGTTACTTGTAGAGTATTGCAAATTGTGGTGTTTAGTAAGGCATCTAACTATAATCTCTCAGGTACAAAGTTTTACAACAAGCAACTACTTCTTTACAGATCATAAGATTCCAGAGACAAATTGTATTGTTTTGTTTGGAACTTTCCTTTGTGAAACTTGCTGTCCCATAACCAAATAATAGAATAACAGTTAAAACAAATAGTTAAGCATCGGTTAAGAGACACAAAATTGAACAACTTATAAAGAAGTAAACTCCAAAGCTACGTTTAGACCAAGGCAACAGGCAAGAGGCCAGATTGAATGCCTGATAGGTATCACAGGGTCTTGGTTATATATGACCTCGGTAGCTCACTTGGTTAGAGCGTCCGACTGAAAATTGTGCATCTAATTCTTATTATTGAATTGACAACTGAAATAAAACCATCACAAGATAATTTAACATCACTAAAAGATCGAGCCACTGCTGCCTGGGTCTAAATGCAACTTAGCAGAAATAACTACATCTAGTGGTTACATAAACTAAACTAATTTTTGATTTTAACTGTTTAAAATTCGTTTAAACCGTTCACTAACCTTGAATACACGCATTTTCTCCTCACGATTTCTACCATCAACAACCGAAGAATAAGTTTCCGACAAAAGAGTGGTGTTTAGTGATTTTATAACTATAACAAATATTGGTTAGAAATTCACAACACTGAGAAAATACCTATCATTATTTACAATATACATCTTCTTAAAAAGGAATTACGTGGAATTATAAATTGCGAAAAAGCACCATTGTCATAAATTGAGCTATAAAAAATGATAGAATCGAGTGTCTGTTCATTTGCACTATCCGTAGGCTATGGATTATAATCTAGGCCGAAAGTTGCAAAGGTTTTTGTCCTCTCCTCTTGTTTAACTGCTTCCAGAATCTCCGATCAATCTGCTTATCCTAAATCAAGAAGAAAAATATGTGGAAAGTTGTGAAAACTATATCCTAAGCAGTGTTTAGCAATGCTGATACCTTTAACATTTTTGGGGAAAGTGGCTTTTCTGCGAAAGTTGATGGAACGTCTTCAGTATAGAAGTCTTCCTTGTACATGTCAATCACAGGTCCAGCACCAGCAAACGACTCATGGATCTTCCTTTCTCGCTTCATATTGAAGAACTCCAGCCTGTACAGAAAACATATGGTAAATACACAGCTAACAACAACTAATTCTGGAAACACTATTTTTTTAACCTGCAAGATTTTTCAAATAAAGGCTAAGTATTAACTTCTATACGTAATATACAGTTGGTTCAAAAAGTAACCGCTCAAAGAAATGGCTTAAAAGTTAGCCACTGCGTCACGAATTGCAAAGAAACGTTACCAGTGTTTTCTACCTTGATTTTATAATGAATACATTATGATACTGTTTATGGTTTCATAATGACCGGTTTCCAGTAGCCATAGTTAGAGAATATCTCCATCAACCATACTTTGAAAAAGATATTGCAATACACTTAAAAAATGTGTTCTCCTTTTGAGTAGCGTAGATGTAAATTATTTGAAGTTTCGTTACTCACAATTTAACACCTTTGGACCTGGGGATCCGTTCAATATTTACGAACTTGAGTGTCGGTCTGAGATGGTCGAAGATGGTCGGATTCTCGTTTTCCTCGTCGATGATGTGACGATAGCTGTCCGACCGGTGAATCCTTGGCAAAGGTGTTGAGTTGCAGGAACTTGATGCCGCCTCTGGTGTTGGTATAGCGGATCTTCCTGAACTTGGTCCCCTCTCGTTTGGAGTTTCTGCAGCAGTCAAACATTCGTCAGCAGCATTTCCAATTCCGTTGCCCTGCCCACAATGCAAAAGAACGAATGCCTATATTACACCTTGCTTTGAAATCGGCCTCGACCTACTACACCATTCTTCTGATACACACCAGAAGGGTCAATCTGATTAAAATAGTACGACTTTCTTAAATTCCGTCAAACGTCAGATAAGATAGTATAAATAAGGGGCAGCACAAAGGTTTGTACCACTCTCACATCATTTTGTAATTATGAACAAAATTATGTGTTGGTGCAAAAAGTGCATATTGAAAAGACGTGTAGGTACATCAAAATAAGCAAGTCAAGTGTTAAGTTCCAGATGGCTGAATCTGAATTAATAGCGTGCTGGATAGATTTTCATACGATAAAAATGGTCTACCTGAACTACAATAAAGGCCATCTCTAAAAATGACATCAATAAATAACAACCTTCTGTCTATACCACATTTTTTAAAAAGATACCTGTTCTGGTGAAGCGGAAGGATTGGTATGTTCTTCTTCCGATGATGATGACGATGAAGACGACGTGTAAGTATCCGAGAATTCTTCTTCCATCAAAGGTTCAAGGGTTCTTCTGGGTAGGAGGCCTCTCATAATTGAACTCGTAACAGGTGGGGTCATCAGCAATTCGTCCATCATCAGCTCGGTAGTGTCGTCGTTTGATGAGTAGGATTCAGGCTGTTAAGATATACAAGGGGTAAGGGGTACCTTAAGGGTTAAGATTGTTAAAAGCCATGCAAAACAGAAAGTCGTTCAAAAAATTGAATTGTGTCCCTAACCGAGCGCTTCCCGTCAAAATTCGGAGAACTCAAAGGATCATCTAAGTCTCCACTCGTCGGAGTGCCCCAAACATCTTCACCAGAAGTAGCACCTGACGTTTCTTCTTCTTGGCAATCATCACCGTTCACTTGGACATCGGTGGTTTTCAAATACCTAAAACTTTATGTTTATTCACCCATAAACGTGCTTGGAGTTGTTACCTTTCAAAAAATCTACTCCCAACTTTGTAGTCTTCACCCAGCTTTTCAAAGAAGGACATCTTTTCAGCTACGAACGATCCAGCCCTAGCAGTCCAGCTTTTTATAGAGGAAGAATGATTGAACGCTTCGTTGTAATATCCTTTCTCCTCTTCTTCCTCAAAAACGTCCTCCCCCTCTTCACTCGAATTTACAGCTTCCTCATCAGCTAACTCTCCGGAACCGACCCTCTCCAAACTGGAGACAGTGCCATACCTCCTCAATGTCAAATTCGAGCTATTCAACGAGTGATATGGTTGGTCTTCCGTTTGAGGTGAATCAGGAGAATTATCATTTTCATTTACCGAAAACACGTTCTCCTAAAAAAATAACTCTTCCATCAAATATTTACAGATAAACTTCTATACCTACCACTGATTCTCTACAGTTGCAATTGACTTCTTTAAAACTATCATCATCTCTATCGCGTCTACATAAGTCAGGTGTTGGAGGCACTATAGAAATTTTAGGAACTGGTGCTGTAAATGGGTCAATCAGATGCCTAGCTGGTGTGGCTGCGTTTAAACCCATCAGCATGAGTCGCCAATCGTTATCGTCATTGCAATTGTTCGCATTATATTCGCAATTTGAGACTATGCCATCGGAATTGTTATTAGAGAAGAATGAGATGCCTCCATTTTGATTAGTAAGGCAGGTTCTATGGCATTGCCTACAGACTGATATTGTTTCTGGTACGACTGGGCTCGATCTAACTGTCACCTGCAATTGTATTATTATCTTATTTGTTGGGTTTTCTAGCGCCTTCTAATTTGATTTGGACCAATTGGTCGATTTGGTCAATTGGCCATATCAACCGATAACAACCTATAAACTGATTCTTACTTGACTTTCTGATGTAGTGCTTCTTGAGGGGCTGGACTCTGATATATTGATTTCTTCGCATCTTGTCTCACATCTGGCGTCGTTTCTTATTGAGTTCTTTTGATTGATGACCACCTGTAATTCTTCAGATCGCTGACGGAGCATCTCATCTGTCCACACTTCGTAGCTGCAGACTTCTTCTTCTGGGGTTACTGGGTCGTGGATGCCTAGTTGGCCTTTCATCCACTGTTCTAGGTGAATAGCGCTCCCTTTGTGATTGTTGTTAGCCTTTCCTATTTGCTTACACTTATGTTCTATAAGCTCATCTAAGTGTTTCTGAGAATCTGTTTTTTCGTAGACTACGTTTCGTAGATTCTGAAAAATGGGCAAATTACCACCACTCTCAATTTTTATGTTATTTTTTTGTTGTTTTGGTTTTTGATTGTCCTATTCTTTGCTATTTACTATTGGTAAAAACTCTACTGCTCGTGACCAAACTACTATGCTAACACTAGGCATTTCTTTTATAAATAATACATAGTAAAATCCAAATTTGTGCGATTTGCTAATACTTGAAAAGTTTGGAACAGATTAAGCATTTGGAGTTTACTACGGCGAAGATTGAAAGAATTTAGGTTCACAAAAAAGCCAGTATTTCAAAAACCAACGGTTTTATTTTGGAAATATAAATTGAGTTACAATTTGTTATCCTTACAATACAAATAAACTATATTTCGTACTAAGCAGGCAACTACTGTCCAGAGTAACTGTGGTGCTATTGTGTGTTTGTTGGTTTGTTGTTGTAATATCGAACGCAAAATGTAGACATCTTATTTACTAGGGGAACATCAATAAGTTTTTTGAAAAGCTACAGGTACATATTTATAAAATAAGTTGTGGATATAAGACCTGTGCACCTTTTTTTTAGAACTATTTCCAGACCTAACTTTACTGGAGAAGTAAGCACTTCAAGTAAGTAATTTGGAATGTATTTTGTCCAATGCGAATGGAGTGGATGCGATGAAATGACCACTTATTATTGCAATGTATAATTGACAATATCTTTAAATTATTCAGGACCAGTTTTTTTTCCATGATCCCAATCAATACTGCTGTAGTTGACTGTTAGTTGGCGCTATGGAAAGAAGCTGTTCATATTAAGGCTTCATGGAGAAAACATAGTTCGAAAAATAATGCCAACATAATAAATATGTTACTTAGTTGGGCAGCATTGATAAGGGATCATCATTAAGGAGCCTGGGCGAATGATACATACGTCATTAGTATTTTTAATAGTTTTTACTGTCATTAAGTAAATATTGTCAATAATATTACAGTAGGTAATTGTTGCCCTTCATTTACATACAAAAGAATATTCTGCTTAGGACAAAAGAGTAAATTTTACATAACTATGTATAAGTAGTTAATTTATTGTCAGAAAATGGTGTTCTCGCCAAGGTGGAAAGTATATTTGAGGGAATGCAATATTCTTGGAGAAAATTTACAGCCAAACTTATTACATATTCGAATCATGTTTTCGGAATCTTCCAATTTATCACAGTTTTATTATATTCATTATATGTTTTTAGATTTCTTATTATTATAGTATAAATATCTAAAACATTATAAAATTGAAAAAAAAAAAACGTTATAGACTTCCCAGAAAACGATCGTAGTAAATGAAGTAAGAATTTAACTTAAATATAGGAGTGCATTGAACGAAACAGTGTGCGATGCACAGGTACTTCAGCAACAACTTCTTCTATAAGCTATTTGATCTACATTATGTAGGCAGTTGTGTAAATTGGTGTGAGTTTATCTTATTAATGGAGCATTGATACACAGAATTTTAGAATCTTTTATTTATATTGAGCAAATTCACCATCGGTTTTCTTACCTAACAAATATAACCCTAAGAACTTCGTTGCAAAGGAAGTCATTCATCTAGGTAACGTAACGTTACGTTACCTATGGGGTTAGTCATTGTTTGTCGATAGCACTATTATTGGACAAAACCATTCGCTTCGTTAGATGAGCAAACCGTTGGGAATTGTTTGGCAAAACTTTCGAGTTTGATTTTACGACTTTTTGAGGTACTCGTCTATGCTCAATGTGTCTATTTCGTATTCTACACAAAACAGTTCTCCGTCGAATTGCAAAAAATTGAATTCGTCAGAGTAGTTCGTGTCGTCGTCAGGTGTTTGAGCAGTAGTTGGTGTAATCAGCGTTAGTTGGGATAGGTATGGGTCCTCATGAATAAGAACCTTGGGTAGTAAGCTAGATTCTGAATTGAAATGTGATGTGAAAGCTTGCGAAAGGTCCGGTGATGAAAAGGTTATGTTAGCTGAGGGTGTATCTGGTGTTTTGGCTATCGAGCACTGCCTAGCAAAGTGTTGTGGTGGTGTATCAGGGTACGCGGTGTGTGGTGAGGCAGGATGGTGTATAGTGAATGTGAATTGGTCGGTACTATCTAAATGTTGGTCGCCGCAATGCTCTGCAGCAGTGAGACGCACCTGTCTCATCGAGAACGATTCAGCTGACTGCAGCGTCACCACTGAGCTTGTGATTGGTACTTCGGGGGACTCTAATGGACTGCTAAATGAGCTGCCTTCCATGCCTGCGCTTATGTGGAAGCTGCGTGCCGACATAACACAAGAAAAAACAAAAGATTTTTCACTAATTCCCCTGGTCATTAGACTATCCATAAAGTCATCAACCATCAAGACTACTTTTAAGGCTTATTCGAAAGGAACAAAATTCAATCGGGAACCTCTGCGCAGATACCTGAGTGCCCAGAAAGAAAATATTTCATCCAAAAGTCTTGAGAATGTTCAGTGTGAAATTAAAAATAATATTACTTGATGTCACTCAATCATGTACCTACATTTCATAGATCAATGTCTTATAAATGTTCTAATGACTTCTTTTATTCGTCGAGGCAAGCTGCAAATTTGGTGGACTATGTCCTCCTGTTTGATCAGTTCATATTCTTGGCGCAAATCTGCTCGTTCGTGCTGTAATGTTTCTGGAATAGCTGCATCATCTTCAAGCATTTCTGCGCGACCTCTGGTGTATATCCTATATTGCATACCACACCAGAGGCTAAGCACTCCTAAATAGAACAATTTTGGGACAACAAATTTCACCTGAGATGTCAATCAACGCTTCCAGAAGCATTCAAAACCTTCAAGCACAGAACTGAAAGTGGGATATGACGTTCTTGGAGAGAAAGTTTTGAGCCATCTTGCATCCTGTGTGAAGACGAGGATGTAGAATCTTCAATCACATAATTATCACAGAAAATCCCGCCGACTCTAATTTTTTTTTGTAATAGTCAAATCAGCTCTATTTATTGGAACTATAGTCGAGGACTGTTCCAGGGGTGTTTTGATTTTGATGTGAGGTGCTTGGGAGAAGACTTCTGCTCCTGAGTGGGGTGGACATTTGGAATTATCTGTAATGACGATTCGGATCTTTTGAAGTTGTAGCAAGGTGGAACGTCGTCTATCTGTGCTTCGAGATAAGGACAGCCTCATTTCAGTGCCGCTGACGCGATTGGGTAACTTGTTGGCTGTCCAAATGTTCGCCAGGGCCACTTCGACATAAATACATCAATCCGGAAAGAATCGAAATTGATCAACCAGGATATGCGCAAATTAGTAGCAGAATATGAGTGATTATTAAAAGGCATTGAGTATTAAATGTAGGTACTTATTGGTTAGTTTTTGTTTTGTAGCAAATTGTTGTTCTAATAACAGTGATGAAAAAACTAAACTATAAACTGGAAAAATCTAAGTAATCTGACTCAACTAACTGGTCTTAGATAAAAGTTCTAAGAAATTGTAAACATGCATCTACTATGTCTATGTATACCGGGTGTTCATAAGTGTATCTGCCGATGTTGAGTATGCAACTTTATTAACAATGTTTTTTCCGTTGCTTATATTAAAATTCCCTCTGCGTTCGCGCCCATTTGTCAAGACAGATAGGTACTACTAAGGGTCTTATTTAATTTTCCTTCCAGATCGCCTGGCTTTTGTGATGACAGATTTGTGATAACAGTAAATAACCGTTAAATACGAATTTATTAGTCAACTGTGTTAATTGGGTTGCACACACCACCGGCAAACATATTTATAAACAACCGGTATATAGGTACTGTACCTATTAACCTATTACAAGTAACTTTATGGATATTCTATGAACTTCAATAATTAGGTTCCAGTTAGGTAAGGTTAGGCATGTGCTTGAACTGTGCTTAGGCGAAACATAGACTCACATTTGTCTCTGAAGTAAATTTTGCCAAACGGCTTTTAATTCTGTCGTTGGAGCCCTAAGCGCAATACACTTCCTGTGAGGATTTCTTCGCGGGGTTCTTGATAGATCAGGTCCACAATGCACAGTGGGACTACTGGCTGTTTTTCCACCAGGCTCCACAGTTATTCTAAATTCGTTTACTAGAAGTGTCACTAAGTTGATAAAAAACAACGATTGTGTACAAATCATCATACCTTTTTTCCTAACATTAAACGTCAACTCTGTAATATGGGCCAAAGGAATTGGCTCTTCAAAAATAAACAGAACCCGATCTCTAGATATCTTGGCAAAAAGTAGAATATCACTAAATAGCAATGTCCAGTATTGCCTAACGTTCCTTCCTTCGACTCTTCCAAGGTCACCTCCGAAAATCCACTGCCGTCCAGGTTTGCTTAAAATAAATGGCTGAGAAAGTTTTGAGTATAGTACACATGCAAATATTGACGTACTTTGCATTTAGTGAAAACTAATCGATTCTCTAAGTCTTGGACTGAAAGTAGAGGTCTACCTTCACCAATTGGTTCCATCATACCTCCTTCACTTGTAATTTCTCTGTAAGTAACCTGAGGACAAATCAAAATGAGATTTCAGTTTCATCTATTTGAATAATTCATTATAATTCATCACACATTATTCTCTCTGGAAGGCACCCAAGAAGCTTAGAAGAACAATAATTCAAATCCCACTAATCAGAAATCAGAACTGATGCAAGCTTGTCCAGGATAAACGGAAAAAATAAAAAAGCAATAAGCTAGGACTTCGATACACAGAGATGTACATGTAGAGATGTGTTTAGACTATATAGCTCTACAACATCACTGGATTGATTCAATAAATATAATCTCTATTTGTATGCTTACTTGTAGATCATGAACTATTCGGGATATCACAGGGTACTCTTCATTATTTGGCTTGGTGTGGCTTAATAGTATGATGAATGACTTCAGGATGTCTCTGAAATGTTCCAATGGCTTATGGATAAACGCTGTTATGTCCGGCCTTCGCCTTGGTATGGCGGGGACCTGCAGAAATCTTACAAACTCCGAGTTGGAGTTTTTTGTTTTGCCTGCTAATATACAATCCGATTTTCTGATCCCGGAGCAGTACCTCTTGTATGCCGAACTCAATTCTCCTAGCCTCGATTCGTAAATCTTTCCAAATCGTAGCAATTTCAATACACCATCTTCGTGGTTTATCTGCTCTAGAATCTCTTCAGTCATGTGCAGTATCTGCACAGTAAAAGTGGGGTTAGTTTGATGAAAATGTATGATACAGTGTTGACAGAAAAAGAAAGAACATCGGTTACCTCTTCTGAATTTTGAAATAACACTTTATGTTCTCGTGGTGTGATCAAATCCGCCCGCTCTGCCAATGCAGAAACAAAACGGGTTACTGCAAATTGTAGTCCAATGACGTACTGCTGTTCTTTGGCTATTAGTTGAAACATTGTCTGCTTACGAACATCTTCAACGGTACTTGTTTTCTATAAACAAGAGGAAGAATTAAACTTGAGTGATTACATAATGTGAACATTGCTTTTGCATGGCAATAGATAGACAAGTATATAAACAAATACGTTCTTCAAAATCATCACTATACTCACATCAACATAGGACCTATAAAGCTTTACCGGAGAGAAAAGTGAAAATTTTATCAACAGATGGTGCGCTGTTAACTAAGTTTAAATTTGTTGAATAGAAAAAGACTTCGTTAACAAGTGAAAATGTTGAACGACATACTGTCAGAAAGTAATATTATAGGTTAATAATGTGGTGACATAAAGGCGGGATGTATATTTTAAATAATTTTAAAATTACAGCCACAATCTGGATTTGAACCAGGGTCCTTTTCGTCGCTAACACAATACTGTCCCATCTGAGCTATTGAGGCCTATGATATTTGTGATAGCATTTGATATAATTGTCAATGAGACTCGCAAAGGGAGTACCCTAGGCTTCAGCGAAGCTCGGTACTACCAATTTGCCCTGATGCCGTTCATTACTTTTCTAAATCTATTAGTGTAATTTTAGTATTTATATATTGTATCTAAATTATATTATCTAGGTTTAATATATTTAATGAGATGTATCAGAGAGTTCCAATAAATAATAATAATAATGTTTATTTGTTGAATAAAATCAGCATACAATGGTCAACATACTAAAGTAATTTTAATTCATACATAAGTAATTCATTAAAATTTCATGCACAACATAATAAATCACAATAAACAGATCACACAGACTACATTTTAAAATTGAAAGTTCAGAAGTTTGGGCACTGAATAGAATGCGGGCTTCAGTAGTAACTTCTTTATTTTTCTCTTAAATTCCAACGAGTTCAACCGTTTATATTCCTTGGGTAGCGCATTGTATAACAAGATGCTTGTTGAATTTCTGCTCGTCTTGGTCATTCTGCTGGTGCCTGGTATTGTAATTGCGAACATCAATGTGGGTGATTACTGTCGTTTGCCCATGACTGTTCTCATGGGCAAAGGTCAGTGCATAGAGCAGTGACTGGCTCCGAAGAAAAACTAACCTAAACTAAACTACCGATCTTGGGGATTTGACAGATTTGGAATGCTGGAATCTCATTCTTTACATGCTATTTATTGGAGATCAATCGGGCTACATTTGGTGAAGTTATTGAGCATTTAACAAAACTACATTTTCGCGGGAAGGATCAAATATTAAAGGGTACTGTTTGCGTACATCGTTGTCCATGTGACATTGACTTTGATGTGTATTTTCGTTTTCCTTATTTAAAGTAAAATATGCAGGAATAATTTATCAACTGCACAACATCAATAAGAACTCGACCTAATTAAATATTTCCAAACATCGCACATGTGCGTTTTCAGATATAGAGTTGGAAACATTATACTCGAGAAAAAGCGGTTCAAGTTTGCGAAACGAAAAGAATGAAAAGAAAAAATCATTCGTTTCATAGCTGGAGAATTTCTTCGGCAACGAATGTTAATTTGCATTTTTTTTGTGACAGTCGAATAACGGTATAAATGCTGCACAGAAAAATATATTCTATGCTCACAAAAAAAATGTTTTGAGCACCACGCCGGCGCAGTATTGCCAACGAGATATTATCGTGGCAAGTTTGACATTACATATGACTGGAATAAGCAATTATAATTTATGTTTTTAATTCAAAATGTATACTAATTTATATGATTTTGAAAAAGCAAATACAATTTAAACCTATTTGTAACTATTTTCAGAAACAGTTTTCACTTGTAATAACTATGCAAAACATTTTTAAACACTATTTTTATTGATGTTTATTAGTAGCCTGCAGTAGCACATTTTTGCAATGTTTATTTTTGAAATAGCCAAACTAAGATCAACAAATTGTTAACATTCATAAATTTTCAAGAAATGGTCTGCCCTTTTCGGGTTTCTCCACTCTTCACTGTTTAATACCATCGATATTATAGTATGCAACTGCACCAAGAAAACATAGAAATATAAATGGCGAAATCACCACACAATGGCAAATCGTAATATTAAGAAATCCTTTCTCAAAAACATATCTCAAAAACATATATTATAAGTGGTCTGACTACTAAATTATCAATTTTGAAGTTTTGACGGTTTCAGTTTGCAGATATCTTATAATTTTGTAGTGCATAAACACCCGTGAAACAGTCAGAGCACTTGACTTGATTAGCAACGTGACTTGTGCCCTCAAACATCACTTCAATGTTCATAACTCTGAAATGACAACGGCAAAAAATCAAATAAACTGCGTAATACTCCTGAAACATTTCTATATAACATGTATAACTATCAAAACTGTTTGCTCTTATAGGTTTAAACTTGTTACATAGGTACAAACTTGTTTACAACCATTATTATATAAAAACATAAGAAAACATAAATGCTAATCAATAGACAAGATTCCAAATTTTACTCTATCATGATCAGACACTTTTGCAGTAAGATGTTCAGAAGGAAAAAAGTAAGACCTAGTAAGCAGTAAGACCCCTTTCTTCCAAGTGGGTCACATATACAGACACGGAACAGTCAGTATTTTGTGTAAAATAATATGTCTCTACAACATTCTCTGTAGGAGGCTCCAACTAGCGCCCGCACGGCTTCCCTCTGCTGCACAAAAACTCTGAAGGCGCTGGTGGAGGACCCCCAGATCAGAATGCCATACCTCGCCTGTGAGTGGAAGCACCCAAAGTACAAAACACGGGCGGTCTCGTATGTCGAAACTCTTTGGAACTCGGTGACAACTCTGGGGTAAACTTTGCTCTTCGAATCGACAGTGGACCGGTCCGGCTGAACTCAGCTCGAAAGACTGGACCTCGTGGCGGCGAAGTTTTCACTTGGTGTTGCATTTAACTTGTTAAGAACCTTGTTTGCAGGTTGATGATCCTTATACCTACCGAAAGTTCATCAATTTTGTCACTCAGTTGATTGATGATTAAATTTTGATTGCGTATTGTCTTGCTCTGATTTTGAGTTACTTCTAGTAAATAGTCAATTTTGTTGCTGATGGAGGATAATTGATCGACATCGTGTTGAGTGCCAATACTAACAGAAGCCTGTTTTGTTGATCTTGTCTTTGACATTGCCTAAACTTGGATCTTTTTCACGATTACAGTGGACTAACTATTAAACACGTGCGTTCACTTCAACGTACATTCTGACAATGTCTGGTGTTTGCGCCCTTCGTCTCCTTTGCGGTTTCATCTTGGTACGCTGTTGCTCTTTACTAGTAAAAGCTTCTGGTAATTTCGTTACTCAACTCTTAGATGCACTGATTGTAACCAAAGCTATCACTTTGTAGTTTGCACTTAGTATTTTGCACATTTAATGGAAACAGCGGAGGTTGTAAAATTAAATTGTTAAAAATTGAATTAAGTCGAAAGCCTATAAGGAATAACCAAACAAAAGCTTTTATTGGTAATTAATAAGATAGTTCACTAAAATATATTCCTTATTTCTATCTACATCAAAGCGCACCTCTGTTCACTGACCGATCACGTTGATCATTACAGGGTTACCGAGTTATTTTCGACAGCACTGACCAATGGTCAAACTAATCGTACCGTGAACAGAGTTGATGCAACCGGGTGTGGTAAACAAGTTAATCAGCGGTTAAGCGATGATCAGTGGTTAAAATTTATTAGGCGTTTCTGCGCCCGGAGATTAACTATATCTTAACGAAGTTTAATGACGTATCCATCTTTAATAATAACGGTTGAGGATACATAACTTTTAGTTTATTTATTGTTCATGATCATCAGACACTATTACAGTTGCGGTCGGAATTGTACACCGTTTACACTTTTCACGCTCAATAACACTTTAATGTTATTTGGTCTACAGTGTAGACTCGGTGTAGACTCTACACCCTACACCGACCGCCCGGTGTCAACGGTGTAGAATTGTAGAATATGATGCTATCATAACACTAATGAATTTCAGAAAAGTGATTATCTGAACGCCATGAATAATTTTATGAATTTTAGGATGAATGACCTTGACAAAGAAATATAATTAACGAAAAAGAATTTGCGACCAAATCAATCAACTTGAACATGAAATTAAACTTCTCCCAAATTAACTCAATTTCTCCAATCATCATCTAGTGAAGAGAAAACCTTGTATTCATTCATCTTAATATTATCGACAACAATGGAACAATTTATTCAACTAAAATTTTATGAATGTTAGGCAACTCCATATGCAAACTGGCCATTTTGGAAGCCTAGCTAAAGTTGAGTAAACTTGATTGAAAGGAAAATTACCGACGGCGACGTACACATTTTACATTTACAGAGATTTTGAAAAATTTTCCCTTCTCTTGCAAATCTAATAAAATATGTTCCCAGATGAACCTAACTATATATATATATACAATGGATGTTAATTCTTTGCAGAAACCTGCATATATTGATATGAATTAATTATTTGTATTAACTATTTCAAAGTTTATATATATATATATATATATATATATATATATATATATATATATATATATATATATATATATATATATATATATATATATATATAATGAACCAAAAGTTCACGAGAAAAGAGATTGAGAAAACATGAAAACATTTGACAAATACTATCAGCTTTTTACTTTATTATACGTAGTATGACAAAGTATTGTAATCGTGCCGAATGCAATTGGTTTAGTTTGGAAGGAAATTAGAAAAGTGTGTAGTAGTGGGAAAGCATGTGGAGAAGATGTGCGATAGCGTAATTAGTCTTTAATTAATATTAATGTATTGTAAATTATTTTATGAATAAGGAAAGTCAGATACAACAATATCATTTGCTATCTGAGCCTAAACAACTTGATTGAAGTGTAAAATTGATATTCAGACTATCATCAGCGGAACATTAGGTGGGTATACAATCAATAAATGGCTAATTGCAACTAATTATTGAAATGATTTTATAAAGACGGATATTATTGCATTTTTAATAGAAAGCCATTATTATTGTCAAACTTCTGTTTTTTTTGCGTTCGATAAAATAGAACTTTTGCATTTTCGCTGCTCTGTATAAAAGTATATGCAACCAAATATACTTTTTACGTTTACTAAATTGCTATCGGCCTTTACACCAGCGTCTTTAGGTTTTTGCAATCAAACTATATTTTAGACAACCGTTTGAAACTCTGCTAATAATAAAATAAATACCTGGGTCAAGTATGTGCAGTGGAAGTGATGGATTTCCAGAAATTTTGGTGGTTATCAATACAAATAGAAATTAAATACACCCTGTTTCCTTCCCTGTTAAAGTCAAAGACATTTTCCTTCATACAATGAGCACATTTAATGCCGAAAATTATCTATATTGGAATAATCTAATAAATAAATGTAGGCAAACTAATACTGATATGATAAGCGGAAAGTAATAAGAAACCAAATAAAACAAAAATAATTAAACAAAATATAATGTATTATTGTATAACTAAACACAAACATTCGTCGTTCAACAATGTACAAAATAAATTAAAGAAATAAAATACAAATGCATATACAAACTAAATAAAACACAGAATAATTACAATGTCCTGACACTGGCAAGAATTATCCAGGAGTAGGTCTAAACAAAATTAAAAATTTTAATCCAAAAATACTGGCCTTGATGGTACGATTTAAACTTAATACGAAAAAAAGCAACAAATACTGTGGCCAATCAGCTTCAAAACAAAATACACCCAATAAATTACATCTTCTGTACAACAATCGCAAACAAATTTATGGGATCTTTTTGAAACTTAGCTCCACAGGCAATCCGAAACAAAACTAAAACGAAACGACACTGGCTAGACAAGTACACCTGCACCAACCTCAGACGTAAAGGCGATCTGGGGTAGGTGTAACTTCTTTCGGTTGTAATCTGCTGATGCTGTGTTTGTTGTGGAACACACGGTAGATGGTCTTCTCTGCGTTGATAAAGAAGCCGCAGGCACCCCAGCCATACTTTCCTCCACTGTAACCAGTCTCATCACACTTGGCACTGAACCATTCCTTGTTGCATTCTTTCGAAATACTTCTAACGTCAGTTGATTTCCAAATGACCTGAAATTATAAACAAACATTTTTTGATTATGCTGCTTAAGGGTTCTGATTGCTACAGATCTAACGCAGATAAAAGCGTTCAATATACGTCAAAAAATCGCATTTTTCCCATCCATTCTACATCTTACACACATCTTACTCACACATTCTACATTTAGTAGTCGACCACGATAAAAGGTGGAAGGAAAAGACATTACAGAAGAAGATGAAGGAAAATAATAACTTGAAGAAGAAGAATAGGATTAAAAGAATAAAATGGCAAAGAGGTGGTGTAGAAGGCAAGAAAACTATAAGAGAAAAAAGCTCAGTTCAAAGAGGCTGGATACGATGGCAACTGTCATTTTATGGATTTATCATCTTATTTGAGAAGGGTTTAGTATGACAATATTGCAGCATTAAAATGCAACCTATTTATTTTATATTCGTAGTGTTACCAATTAATCTATGTTATTATTGATATTTTGTGACAAATTGAGGATACACGTTTGAGTATTTCCACTTTAATTTAGTTAAATATCCGACTGATGGACACGGGTGAAATGCACGTGTGTGAGCATTATCTGCTTCTATTATCTATTATCCCTTGCGCGTGACGTGTTTTCTCTATGCCAGTAATGTCCCTATATTGATGGGACATCGGAGCGCTTATATGGACCTACGTGCGGTCGCTATTGCACAGACAGGGCTGACAGTTTTGTTACTATAGCTGGCAATCTATAGGTGACTATAATGTAGGCAGTATAATGATTCTATATCCATAGAATCCAGTTTGTTTGGATTACAGTTAGTGACAGTTACCATGGCAACGGCGATATCGATAGTAATAGTAACAGTAGCAGTTATAAATTGAAACACAGAGTAGGAACAAACAATAAAATAAATGTGGAGCATGCCCAAAATATGACATTTTCAGAAACAGAAAAACTTGTGGATAAATTTATCGAGAAGCTAATTTTGACGAAAATAGTAAGTAAAATCCATCGAGATAGTATACAAAGGAGACGCTATTACGACGTCTTTCTTATACTGAAAACGGCGTCAGTAGGTGTGGCTTATGGGACTATACGACGGTCGGTCTGCACAGGCCCGGACTAATTATAATTGCTTTTCTGTAATATTGCAGACAGTGCAACATAGCACATATTAACTATATTTGTTTAACTAAAGAAAGTAAAAATATACAATAAACACAAAAATACTCTGGATTAAGGTTATAACAAATAATGTAAAACAATTCTTATATTTGTTTAACTTAATGTAAAATAAATCTTATAAGTGTAACATAAATATGAATATGAACAAAAGAAGTATGTATTACATTTTGTAACCTACTGGCCATTAAACAAACACATTTTATTATTTTGATGTCGAATGCTGGCGGATATATTTATTTTTGTTTTTCTGATGTAACACATTCATAATATGTGTGTATATATTTGAGGAGCAGATTTTCTATATGCATTTTGTCCAAAATTTGAAATTTTCAACTAAAGGTGGAGCGATAATCTATAAATGGTGGGCCACAATGTTATGTATTAAAATTGATTCTAAATGCGTTTTGTCATGTGTAAAATAAATCATGAAAAACTCTTGGACATTCTATGTGTAGGTACTATGTCCAGCGGGTAAAGACAAACGAACAGCATTTGGCCATTGAATGGGGAGAAACTGCCATTACTTTGTCGTGGCTGGACAGTTTTGTGTTTTATAGTAAAATAGGTTACAAAATAATGAATGTACCTGAAGTGGACATGTGGTTGGCGACGTTGACAGTGGTAGTAGAAAGCGCAAAAGAAATAAAAGTGCAAAAGTCTGCAAAAGTGTAATTAGGTAACTTTTAATGTTTTGAAGGTAGTTCTTATTCTTTCATTTCTTCATATGTTTTTTACTTTTTACCACTTCTAATATCATTATTACTGATGATATTTTATTTTCTTATACTAAGGGATTCGAACCTGTACCGAAATTTGGAGCATTTATAAACTTTTAATTGCAATCATAATAAGCGTAAGGATTTACGATGCAATGAGCTATCCGAAGGCGAAATAAAACTTTTTTAACAAAAGGAATAAAAATGTACAAGACAATAAACTTGGGAATATTATGGATGTTGAAAAACCACTTAGAAGTAGAAATCGAAAACCTCAAGGAAATTCCCATGCTTTTTCTATTAAATATCGCATCATCTAGATTTATTAAATTTGTACATAGGCTTGGAGGGACCAAGAAAAAGTCAACATCTTCCCGAAATTTTTCTTAGCAATTTTTAATGTTAGTCAGAGACGCGTAAATACTGTCGCTCGGAAAATGCAATCTGGAAGGGGTATTGTTGAGACCCGTGGAGGAGACAAACGCTCTTCTAAAAATGTGGACAAACTTCAAAATGTGAAACAATTTATAGCGAATCTAAAAGGACATGAAAGTCATCAAAAAATAAAACCAATATTTTGCTGAAAACTGCAGTATTACAGAAATGACGATTAGACCAAAAACTTTCAAACCTTATTAAAACGAGGAAAGAAGCTTGAAACTGTAAAATTACCTAAGGTGGCACTCCAAAATCCAATAAAACAAAAAAAAGCTTGACAGTCTTTCCAAACTTCTGGTCGAACTCTCAGGACCAAATTGGGCTGATGATCCAGAGCTCACATGGTTGCAGCCAATTGTTAAAGATCAGCATGTCCAAAATGACCAAGATGATGATATCCAAGAAAGTGACATGCAATGCGATTGTGTCAATGATGAAGACGAGTTACAGGATGTGTAATATTATCTATTATTAGTACTACTATTATTTTTTTCATAAAATAAAGTGTTATTTTTCTTTCTAATTAAGTTTATTTAACATTACATCACATAAAGTCACTGAAGTTTACTTAGCAGACAAAGTGCAGTTAGTTACAGATTGACAAACTAACTGCAGTTTGTCCAACACATTTTTGCGTTTATTTTGGAAAATATCAAAAGTATCATTTTGTCATCAAGATTTTTTGTCAAAATTTAATGTTCGATAAATTTAACCATAAACTTGCAACAGTTTTCCTCTATTTCTGAAAAATTTATATTTTGGACAAAATGCATATAGAAAGTCTGCTCCTCATTTATAATATTTTTAATTAATAATATTCTGTGACTATCCAACACATCTTGATTGAAACTATGTTTTACGAAACTAAAAATATATTTGATGCGATTAGGTGATGTTCTATCTATACATATCTCCGTAAAATGCTTCGAACAGACAACACTGGACTTTGTCGGCTTCCAGTTACGTCGGTCTACACACTGTATCCATAATTCCTACTGGGCAGGAATCTTTGCAAACCTATATTTAATTGTTAAATAAACCAAACATCAAATCAAATTTTATTGAATACGTGCCTGTTCATTGAAACACCTTATATATAGTTAAACTCGACTTACCTGATCAAATTTAGGATTTCTATCTCCGGCATAGTGACAACGTTATGCTTATCAACGAATATTATGTAATCACCAGGAAGAATTCCCGCCTTATCTGCAGGTAAATTCCTTTCAACCCTTTCGATCCTTGGCGGGTGCGTCCATACCACAGAGAACCCAAAACCGGTTTTCGGCGGTCTAACCAGCTTTTTCGTATGGGTGAAAGGTGTGCGACCGTTCTTATTTCCCGTCGCTTTCCTCTGCAATGCTGCCGGTGCCGCATCGGGTCCTTCGGTTGGGTCCAACTCCAGATACCTGAGAAAGAGGTGGTCGTTTGCTGCTTTCTGCTGTTCGCTGAGGATCTTGCTGTTGATCGATTTTCTAAGGTCGGTATCGAAGTCATCACCACCACCACCGAAAGCTGAAGCCACTGTAGCAGCTTCGTCAACACTTGACTGACTATCACACATGGCTGAGTTCTCCCTTGACATCCTCAACTTATCGGTGTTTGATTGGACCTGATGGTTGTCCACAGTCATCGGCTCATTGTGACTCCTGCCGGCGGATTGAGGTAGCAAGTAAAACGTTCCTTTGACATTCTAGAAGAAGGAGATGAAACTCTTAAAGATCGAAGAACTGGAGATTTAAAAATCATAACTTTACTACGAAAAATTGCCGAGTTCAAGTTTGACGATTTTGTCGTTTCTAAGTGAAATGATTTATATGGAAATAGCGATTATTCTTTACCTTTTTAATAATTGGTTTGACGGTAAATGTCATGCATCCTAAAAATTCGCTCCGCCTGAAACAAAAAGGATTTTTTTTTATTTAAGGTTATGTAAAAGTTGTCTAAGATAAGGTTTGGTATAATTTAGTATTGAATTCTAAGGATCTTGTATTGCCTTGCAGAGATAAAATACATAATATCCCTTCATACACTTGAGATATGAGAATAACTGGAAAAATAAAAATAAAACTGAGATGTCATGTGGTAATATTACCCATAAGAATTAACATTTGCTCGGCAATGGGCTTTACTGGGCCTTAGTACCCCAAGGCAATAAAAATTAATGGCCGTACAAGACAATTAGAAGCTATGAAAAAAAATTGATAACTCTAATTATTTGCGCTGAATACGAATGCAACCTCAATAGTTATGTCAACATGCGAGAAAGGCCGCCAGCCAGTACCTTGAGGACACTTGAAAAAGCATAATTCGGGTGAAGACCAAAAATTTAAGTTTACTTTGTCGCGCTTTTCGAGCGCGATAAATTCGCAAAAGAAATTCTCACACTCCATTCAATCTACAAGAAATATTATACAGTTATTTCAAATGTACGAGATTAATCACCCATACTCCACAAGAGAAATCTAAAACATATTTAAAAATCCCACAGTCAACACAGTTGAGGAGTAGTTTAACTGGACTGACTAATTCATTAGCTTCAAGAAAAATTTTACAAATCTTCTTTCCAAAAATATCCTTTATTCAGTTAATAAATTCTACAGTGTTTCATAAATTTAGTTTTTAATTAATTTTTGTATTTTGTTTGACGTAATCTATGCTTTTGTTAGGAATTATCAATTTAATAAACTTTAATTATTTATTATTTATTTTTAGTTATACAAAAAGCGGTTAAGAAAATCGGTCCCAAATTTTTTTCCAATAAGCCAGATAATAGTAACAAATTTGTATTTATTCCTTACTTGCTTACTATAATTTTTTGAATCTTGACGTAGGGGAGAGTGGTACACAATGGAACAGTTTTTATTATTGTTTAGATATGTTTTGTGTTTCAATTATCAGAAACAAAGTGAATAGTGATATGCAATTGACATGGTGTATATGTTATGGACCAAGTGATATATAATCACATTGCCCGGGCACTATGAATACTGCTAAATTGTGTTGGGCACTTTGATAAATATCACAAGCAGTGTTGTGGTGAGTTAGTAGTACACGACCTACCCATTTCGTTAGAGCGAACAAACCGACTACGATCGCTGTAAAGGCGGCCACAAACAATCGTTTTCCGAATTCGGTTTCTAAATTCGTTATCTAATGTGGGTATTGCTATTCTGTTCGGAAATGAAACAAACTTGTCTGTCATGTATACTTTAGTATAGGTTTTGTGCATCCGCTTCCCAAAACAAAATATGAAACATAAAACTTAGAAGAATGTTTGCTGCCAGCTTAAAAGTGCGTTCGGATTAATGGTAATGCCAGTGGTAGTAGACTCCGTTATAGTATTTCTGATAGAAAATTGCTAGTGACTCATGTTTATGTACATGCAAACTAAAATATGTCACATCTGAGGAAGATTTAGAATCTGTTTCGACAATTCAGAGTTATGTGCAGTTTGAAGAAGTGGATATGGTCCAAAATAATCATATCAATGCAGAGTCTTCAATCATTACATGACACAAACGATGTCTCACCTTGCGTGGATGTAACTGACAGTATGCAGCCTGAAGAGTTGGGTACTATTTCAAATGATAATATCGTAGAGAAAAAAAAAATCTGTAATTCGAAGTGCCACCAAAGTCTAAACCGATCCAATAAATAAAAAATACTGTTGTAATTTTTGATTGCTTATTTAGTTTTGGTATGAGTATGAGTTTTGTATGAGTTTTGTTAAATTTCAATATTTTATTACGTTACTTGAGAGTATAAAGTTGACTTTTTATTTTATTTTTTAACATTTATTTATTTAGGATATTAGTTTTGTTTTATTCTAACTTATACGCATATTGCTTGAGTATAGAGTTTGATTTTTTGTATATTTCTGGAGGTTTATTTAGACAAATATGAGTTTTGTTAATTTGTAACGTATGTTGAATTTATTACTGGAGTACAACTTTATTTTATTATTGTAAAAAATACTGAAATAAGAAAATTAATAAAAAGAAACATGTTTTAATCATCCTGCCCAACAGTGCATTATGAATAATGCCCGGGCAATGTAATAATTTCAATTATTTTAATCATCTTGCCCGATTGTTTTGGGCATTTTTCATATTGCCCGGGCGTTTTTCATATTGCCCTATTAATCACTTGGTCCATAACATATACACCATCATAACCTATCTTGACATTAAAAAAATGTGTTGATTAGTTAATATTGAATATATAGCAGCATGTTATTTGTTCCATTGTGTACCACTCGTGGTACAGAATGGAACAGGTAGTAGTATACAATGAAACATGTTCATTTCCCCTCAAAATAAATTTGTAATGACAAAATAAAAATTATTTTAGAAAATAAACACAAAATAACAATAAATATTTTAGTATTTTATCTTAAATGCATTATTTTCAAATTATATTTAAAATTTTTAAAGTAACAAGAACTTTTTTTGCTGCACGGAGAAAATATTTGGGACAAAAGTTGACAGGGCTCGAGGGGGATAAACGATAGTGATATTATCAACTTTCGATTTGAACTTGAAGTCCTTCCGGTTTGACCGGAAGTGGGTGATATTGATTCGAGATTTGGAAATAATCTAGGAAAGCAGATTGTATGAGGTCTCATAGGAAAGCTATTTTAAAACTAAATTAGTTTTTCATTTCATTTCCAACTTTTCCTTAATGTGAAGATTATCTTATTTATTTATTTAGGAGCACTAAAAAGAACCTGCAGTTATCCTTTAGTTAACCTAGACACCTACTAACGGAGGTATTCGAGAAATTCTGTCCCTAAACGGGTGAAAATAAGGAGTAAGTTTTAATGAGCAAACCAATATCTCAAAATCCAAGTTACACACGTGAACATTGGTATTTGAAACTGAAAATGATAGTACGACATACTGCATGTCACCATATATTTACATTGCTCTTTAAATTCACCATTAAAAATAAAGACGTACTTATTGTCCCAAGGGTGTTGAAAATGAACGATATTACGAACGTGCAAATTGGTAAGTAGATTCTGCTTTAAAATGTAGAAACATTTGCTTTACCATTATCCCAAATTCCAGGTAAGGAGCTGAAAAAATATGGTGATTATTCTATAATCCAAGGGGTGCAAATTCAGGGTGTTCGCTTTTATAGCCATACGCATATCTCAAAAAACAATCCAAAACAATGTTATAGAAAACATACTTTGCCAATTATAAATTATACATTTTTGTTTAATTTATAATTTTCGTTCATGATATATGACTTTGAAAAGAGCAATCTACACTGAAGGATAAATAATGTTTGTTTTACATGCATTGCCTGCATTAGAAAATATTGTTTCACTACTAAAATACTTTAGACGCGACATTATTTCTTCAGGTTATTCTTTAATTTACCAAAACCCCGTTAAAAAACAATAAACTCTGGTGTTGAAGTATTGGTAAGCTATAACAAGCTAATACAGGCTTTTCCTAGTAACTCAATTTACAGAAGCTGAAACAAATCCGTAGATGTAGCGTTACTAATCTTAATCAAACGAATCCGTATACATTTTATTACGTCATCGCGAAGAAAAAATCGAACTGTGTTTCATTTTCATTTACGGAATCTGATTGAGGTCAAGCGGCATGATAAAATTAGTGTGCCGCGAAAATGCGGAGAAAGCAAAACGAAAGATCGTCTAGATTAGAACGAAAAACTTACTATGGTCAATTGGTACTTATGCTTCGTTAAGATATATCGCAGTTCCGAACATGTCCACGTTTTAAATACACGCAAGATTATTTAGGTTTTAGAATACTTTAGAATTAGATTATATGGCACGATTCGTTTATGTAAAGGATTTTAGCACGGTATACTATAAAATTTAGCACTAGACTTATTAGAATTTAATTAAATAATATCACAGAATTCTTTTAGCACACGACACTGCGGGTTTTTGTTGCTGAACTCAAGGGTATTCAGTGAACCAGTTTACCGAGTCGATTAAAGTGACGTAAATGTCGTAATTTCCGTTGTGTTCGAAGTCCGGGGTGTATCGGAGGCCGGAAAACTCGGCCGGAGCCCACTTTGATCTTGCTTCGTGCAGGTTTCGTCCGGGCCTGCTGGATTTCACGGACGGAAAGCACCTTTCGTGAAATTTTTGGGTTACAAGGATCCCGAGAGCGCCAACGCATCGATCGCGGTCCGATTTTGCGCGAAACTCTGCAGCTCGTACTGTGGCGCCGCATACTCTATATCCACAGGATGTTCCCGAAATGTGTCACTGTGTCTTCTTCATACACGCAGAGAACAAAATACACAAGGGACGCTTCAATAATTTCCCGTGTGGATCGGAAATAATTCTTTTTAAATGGCATTATCTATTAGAAGATATATTTTTGACCGTTATGGAGAAAGAAGTTAATCAATCCTTAATTAAACTGTGGTCCTGCACAGTACATGCGAACACAATTTAGAACCTACTAGCTACATTACAAACCGTTTTCTATTTACTTTATCCTACATAGTATGATAAAGTATTGTAATCGTGTCGAAAAAGAAATTGAGATTTTAGGGGAAATATGTCCTTTTGGGTCCCCTGAACATTTGTGCCTAATTTCACTTTGCTGTCCCTGTTTTTATGCTCGCAATGGTACGTAGGCTTATTTAGATGGTACATAGGCCAGAATTATTTAGAAAATAAACCGCTTCCGAGTTATGCCGTGTGCCAAGATTCGTAATTGCTGACGTTTCGCGAACCATGTTGCTCTCTTCTTCAGAGCTAACTGAATATTGAAGACCTACAAAAGAAATCTATATAAGGGAGATTTCTTTGGTAGGTGTTCAGTATGTTCACTGACCATGCGTTGTTCAGAAGGTTAAGAAAGTGTCTTATGTAATTATCACCTTGTTTTTTTGCGAAAATGGAACACAACTTCTGTAACTATGTATTTAAGTGATAGTTTTAGTAGAGGTATTTTTTTTAGAGGTATTTATATAACACCCCTTTTTCTTCTGAAGAATATATATCGAAAAATGTCAACTTTTGACTACATGTTTATTGGATTTTTTATCAGAAAATATTGTGAGCAATCACATTAACGTCTTTCCTTCTTCTGTGGGGCTGTAGCGGAGATAGTAGCTTCCCTGAAGGGGTAAATCGCTCACAACAGTTGGAATATGGAATATGTGGGGTATAGCTATTATAGTAGCTGCGCACCTAGGCCACAGTTGGCCCCTTTTGCTTCCCCGATGGATGTCACAAATGCGCAGCGCGCCTCTTACCAGAACAGTCTGGCTGAACACGGCTGGCTAGTATAGCCAATGCCCCTTGAACAGAGAGGGTGGCTTCCCGTGGGAGCACATCCCTCCCAAGCCGAGGCCTGCCTGTCTCTGTGAGGCACGCTATCACGTGACTCCATCCAATACAATGTTATCGAAACCAGAGGTCGAGACTGGTTACGGGACCACCGGCTTCCGAAGCACGGCGGCGGAGTGAAAAATCCGTATGTCTACCCTGGGATTCGAACCCAGGACCTGTGGAGTGCAAGGCAAACACCTTACCACTAGGCCACTCCGCCTGCACTCTCAACTGTATAACTCACAACAGTTATACAGTTAATTTATTCAGTTGTACTTTACAATGGTCTAATTACTAATAACCCGATGATAACTCTACTAATGATTGATTACATACTGGTGTAATACAGATTAGTACTAACACCTATCTAAAGTCTGCTTGCAATACAAAATGGTTTAATCTTTTAAGGTGACCGCAAATTGCGAGCGAAGCTAAGCTGGGCGGAGCGAAGCTGCAGTGAGCGATATGAAGCTGGGCAAAGCGATGCTAGGCGAAGCAAAGCTATGCGAAACGTAGCTACACAAAGCAAACATGAGCGGTACAGGGTGGGCGGACTGGAGCAGGACCTGTAAACTATTTATTTGCTCACTTATTGACTAGGTTGAGAGAAATGGAGAAGTTAGATTTGTTATTACAATCGGAATCAGATTCCAGTGCTGAAGATTGTATGCAAAGTATTGTGTTCTGTCGTCGTAAAACGCTGAGAAAAGCAGGGACGAGTTTGCATTTGCGCAAACATGACGAATTTGTCGAATTTAAGGCTTTGGTCAAGGATTTAGATGACAAATAATTTAAAAATTATTTTCGGATGTGCAAAAGTGACTTTAATCAAATACATGGAATAATAAAGTGCGACATCGAAAAGCAAGTCACTAACTTTAAGAAGCCTGTGTCCTCCGAAGAAAGACTTGCTATATCTTAAGGTAATATCACTCTTATATTTATATGCTTTATAAGTGTATGTGTACATATACCTAACTAAAGGAATAGACAGGGTATTATTCAAAAATGATCCATTAGAAGTTTTTGATGTGTCACTATTTGTATGCCTTATACTTTGAGATAATCGTTTTCTATATCATAATAAAAGGGAACAAATGAATAACAAATTTTAAAATGATTGCGCTACTGCTTGAACAAATTATACAAAAAATATAAGAAAGTAAGGATTTACTACCTGAATTTTATAGTATTGTATTTTATTTCTTTCACATTATCTATTTCCTATTTTAAAATTTTATTGAAGACAAAAATTGCTTTGTATATGCCTAGACACTAGGAGTGTCTGATGATTGTAATTAATTATTTGAGGAAAAGTAGATAAAGCACATTAAACGATAAATATAAAATTTATTCTTTCTGATAAAAAAAAAACAATATGCATGCTATACCAATTTATATAGATTTTATAAATTTAAAGAGCGTCCGCTTGTATCAACGGATACAGGAGAGATGGACGTGCTGCTGCCAGGAAGTGAATTAAACGGAAAATTGCTTCGTTTGTTCATATTCTTCCTCCGCCTTAGAAACAGCTTCAAATATAATTTGTTTAATTTTCGCTTGCTGTCTGTATGGTATCAACAATGAGACTGATCAGACCAACCGACAATCGAACAATTTACAACCACAACCTGAAAATGCCAGGCAAGAAGCATTTCTAATACGAAACGAGTTTGCTAGGTTTTCATCTCTCCCTTAGGTGAAGTTCCATGGCAAAAGGATATTTAAATTTTATAATGATAAATAAACTATATACTTCCCACAATCTATTCTTTCTTTTGTTGTCATGGTACAATTTGTGTTCAGTATTATATAAAATTGGTTCTTTTCGAACTAATTCAATAATTTGTTCGCTTATGTCGATGTCTTCGCTCGCCATTGCAGTGCTTACATTTACAACTCAACAAAAGTGTTAAAACCACGTGTTGAAAATAGCAAATGCATATTTTCAGGAAAAAATTCAGTACCGGTCAAAGAAAATCGCCAGCGGATCAAAGCGGAGCGGAGCGATTCCAAGCAGGGCCAGGCTGTGCGAAGATGAGTAAAATCATGCCAGCTTCGTTCAGCTCTGCTCTGCTTCGTTTCGCACAGCACAGCCGAGCTCGGTACCGCTTAGCGTAGCTTGGCCCGATCAACATCTCACGCTCGCTCTCATGGAATTTAGTGCAATCTGTCTTTTTCTAAGCCGTAGCTTAGCTTCGCTCCGCTCGCTATTTGCGGTCACCTTTATAGTGAGCTCTCCAAGGTACTGGGCGATAGCCAACCTTCATGATGCCGACTTATGTTTGTTATTTTAGCGCTGCACATTCCTAGAACAAGGTTCCCAAAACAAAAAATAAACCTCCGCGACGATTATGTTTTATACTTTGAATGACTAGAAATTTTATACCAACATTCACTCTACTTAGACGATAGGAAGATATTGCCAAAAAATGATTTTGTAAGATGGGCAAAATGGTGTATGTGACATTACCTTGCTTCCTATTGGTCAACGACAATGAACGATGACGACAATAAACGTTAGATTGAGATATTTTAATATTCTAAAATGAAGGTTCTATTCATCTTCTTCGTACGAGTAACCGTTTTAACGTTTTACGGCTGAAAAGCGTTAACAAAAATTAGCAACGAACATCTTATACATATTATACAGGGAATCACAAACAGGGTCTTTTAAAACTAAAACGTACAGGGCCATTTTAAATGGCATAATATTTTCTGATAAAGAAATATGTAAATAAACAAGTCATCCAAAGTTGTCGGCTTTTGATGAATGTTCTTTAGAAGAAAAAACGGTTTTAAATAAATACCTACCTTGTTTGTATGGACTTTTCCAAAACTAGTATGCTTTGCTAGCGTACGTTTGATACGTAGTTCAAGAGTTTTGTTCAATTTCCATTAGATAACAAGGTGGGTACCTAGTACATAAGAAACTTCTTAACCTTCTGATAGACATTCCGCAAATGGTAAAGTTTCAACCGCGTGCTATTGTTTTTCTTTTTATAAATTATGATGCTTAGTCATGTCTTCAATGACTTGAGTAGCGGAAAGGTTTTACGGAAGGATTTACAGATTTTCTAATGGCCCTCATTGACGTATGATGAATAGAAAGCATTGATATTGTTAAAAAACCTAATTCGGCCGGGAATAACTCGCAACGCGGACACGATATCGATGGGGACTTTTGCACGTTATTTGTAATGCCCAACGAAAGGTGTATACACAAATTCAAATTGTCCAAAGTTTGCCGTTTATTTCATCTAATATGACTGGGCTATAGTAGCTGGCAATTTTTACGATTACATTTTTACGCAAACAAAATTGTAAAATATTATTGTTTTGTTGGCCTAAAGTGGCGTTTTGTTTATTATCATTACACTTCGGTTATGTTGATCATAAAAGACTCCCATTGAAAATGTTAATGGCCTCCGATATCGCATCATTGCATCATTTTAGGCAATTCGAAGCACCCCGTTCTTTAACACATTATTACGACAGAGGACAGAAGGTTGCATTGAAAATGGCAATAGCCATTTGCAACAATTTTTGACATACGGTACACCCAAAAATAAGTAACCCATATTTTTCACCCCCTATAGCTACGTACCTTTGGGATTTGGAACCCCATTTAGTATTTGGTTTGCCTGGTTTGCCACTGGTTTGCCTGACACAACCAACAAAACTTTAAATTTTTAATATAGCATTTGATTTAGAAACTGTAGAAACAGTATGCTGTTGTACACCTTTCCAGGCAAATTATCAAAAATATCAAAATGGTTTTCCTTTTAAACTGTACCTTAACCGGTTTTTTAAAACTTAAATTCCCAAAAAACCTAAAACGAAAAAAAAAACATCTTTTCTTGTGGAGTGGAATGCCACATATATCTTAGCCAAGAAATGAAGATCTGGTGCAAAGGTAGCTAGCATGCTGGTTACATTTCCATTGTTCTGGAACCTATTCTGAAATTCCTTATATTCACGCGACGAAAAATTCAATTTTTCAGCAAAATACGACCGTGTAAATAAAAGCGCTAAATGTGCGGAAATTCGCAGCAATGTCCATTGTACAAAATTCAGCGCATAATATGCATAATATGTCGTTCGGACGGACGAAACTGTTCGAAACTGAAGGTAATAGAACAAAATTTCCACCTGAATATTCTTGAATCAGGTATACGATTAAACGGGAATGCCTTTGTGTGAGGAATGCAGCTAGCTCGTACGTAATTTTGCCGATTCAAAACGTTTAACCATGCGAATAGAACGTCCAGCAAATATTACAAACGGGTATCACACATGCATAGACTGGAACTAAAATTAAACAATGAGGGATGCAGTGCGAAGTTTTGGGAATTTTGCATTGAAATTAGTCTTGAATACGACATATTTGGTCAACAATGGAAGGCTTCGAGAAGCTGCACATTTAGGATACAATTGCGGTGTTCATGCAGAATTAGTCGTCTGATTTTTATGCTGCTTTATGCCAGTATGCTTCACATTGTAAATATAAATTACTTATGCAATAGCCCCTCTTAAAATAAATTATTTACAATATACAAAAGAGTTATTGTCTTTCAAATCTCCAGAGTAAGATGGGATATCCTCCCCAGATTCTCTGCATTGTTCTTCCTGTAAATTGAAGAGTATTTGCGGTCCTTAGACTTAGCTTTGCTATTTTCTCCCTAAATATTCTATGTATCAAACTATGTATTCTTATAATGCTTTTATCTGATCTATTGGTAATAATATTGTGAAAATTTTTGAAGAATAATCCCCATCTTCTTTAATTTTATATCACTTGGTTGATTGTTTGTAGCTCTATTTCGCGAATAGCTCGATGGATGTTTGTCTATAGAGCATTAACTGTTTGTGGACCGTTGGTTATTACACCGGTCCTCAACATTTCTCCTTAAAAAAAGTGTTCACCTACGGCGTCAAATCGCAGCTACGCGCAGGTCTATGTACGTAAGGGTGGGCCGAAAAAAAATTTTTTTTTCTTCACGCTATACCGAAAAAGCTGGTCTCTAGTATAGGCAATTAAAATGCAACACGGAAAAAAAATTGTACCTAACCCCCAGCTAGCGCATTACACTTGAAATTTTGAAATTTCACGAAAATCACAAGATTTTATAATTTTTAGAACCTAAACAGCTGCATATTGCGCTGCTATAGTGAAAATCGTTTATAGTAGAGTTATAAAAACACACTAGATTATTGAAAATATACCTAGTATTTTTTACTACCTTTTCAAAATCTAAATCGAAAATCACAAGATTTTATAATTTTTAGTACCTAAACAGCGCATATTGGGCTGCTATAGTAAAAATCGTTTTTCTACTTTGCATTCACAAGGCACACATTGTAACACTGTTTTCGGTGTTACAATTAACACATTGTAATACCGAAAACAGTAACATTTTTGTCTAAGATTGGTACACATTGATATCAAATGCCATATGTCAAACGTACTATACATAACCCAACATAACCACACACTGCATCTTCTTAATACTTGCAATCGCATAAACTGCGAAATATCAATATTCTATACATATTTAAACATGGGTGTAGCCTGCTATAGTATGGCCAAAGGATTGGGGCTGTCTTAGTTTTGCTGTGTTCATAAAAATACGCCAGCATGACGTTTTCGGTGATGTTTTACGACTCTGGTAAGTGATCGTTATCATTCTTTTCAACTAAACATCAAATCCCCTTTTCAGATATAATTCAAGGACCACATTTACTTTAATAAGGTATGATGTGAAGATCAAACCTACATCGTAGATATGAACTATTTTAATTACTGCTGCGAGATTGTATATGCGCAATAAATGGTTTATCAGCATACACGTACAAAGCTATAGTACATTTAAAGTGTAGAGGATTTCTTAGTTTATGTAACGTATAAGTTTTCGGTAATATTTTGGACGCTTGGATGCTTGGTTCAATTCGTATTCGTTTTTGTCCGTCCCTTTCGACTTCGCCTTAGTTCTGGTTGTGTGCAACATATTTGTATTACCTCCATCACATGTAATTTTACTAAGTATACATTATTCTAATAAACTACTTTGCCGAAATTAGAATTGGGTTTCAATTATAAGTGCTTGTAAATATATAAGCCGCAACGGCTACGTAGCGGAATAGGTAGACACCGCTATTAAACGTTAAGCGTTATAACAATTCTTTAGTAAGTTCTTGTTCTTCCAAGTAACTAATCAGTCACCGCCAAACACTTCTATTCTGATTATTATACTTATGAAACCACTCATTTAAAGTTGTTAACTTTTTAGGTTAAGTTTCATGTATTTATCACAGTAGGGTTAAAAGTGTTGCCCCAAGCTCCATTATGATCATCGTTGCGACCTCGCTGAATATTTATTCAAACTTGTAGGCTAAAATAGAGTAAAATTATTCACAATTAGATTTTGTCATTATTTTATCTCATCGATCTCATCCTTAACGAAGTTGACAGGTTGACAGTTACTACAGTGCTGCCACGTGGTACCCGCAAAATACCCTAGATTCTAATTTAGCGCGATATAGAAACCACAATTTCTAAATTTATATAAAATTAAAAAATAATTAAAAAATAGTATATTACACTCGTTTTATAAGACGTATTGGCACACTCGTTCCATTTGGGCACTGCTCGCTACGCTCGTCGTGCCCAATACAACTCGTGCGCCAATTTGACGTCTTATAAAACTTGTATAATAATATACTATTATAGTAGAGTTATAAAAACACTAAATTATTGAAAAGGTAGTATTTTTTACATCTGAGGTAGCGCAAAGCGCTCCAATATCGTTAATTTATCACTTTTTGAGTGCCCGCCGGCTGTGGCTCGGTGCGGCATGTAGCTTGTTTAAGCCCACCACTCTTGTGTTTTTAGCTTTATAATATTGATACAACAAATACCTAAAGGAATAATATAAATAAATAGATAATATATAAATTTATCATATATTTAAGAGTTTATTAATTACAAAATTCATTGTGAAATACAAATTTCCAATTCTCATACTTCAACATTATTTTTGTAAGCTTCTTAAATCATAGTCCTTTACATAGTTGGAACATTGAAATAACGTTTGCTTGAAAAACTTGGCATTGAAGCTCTTGATGGCAGCGTTGTTCGGATGAAACCATCTCTGTTCTTAGCACCGACGAGTTTTGAGGAGGCTTCAGTTACCAATTTCACACAGCTCTCCACCGCTTTCGTGTGACACCGGAATTTGTGGAAGTTCCATTCTTTTGCTGTTTTGGCAGTTGCAACCTTAGCCCAAATATTTTCGTCAGATACTCTTCGCAAGAAAGGTGGTGGAGAAAGAGCAGTAGTAGTCCAATCAGTAATTTCGTATTATTCTTTTGCCTGGAAGTTGATTTTTAGCGGTTTGAAACTTCGGATTAGGTTTTTTTTGGAAGCTATGGCCCTTGCTTTTATAATTCTTCTAAACCCCAACTCTCTGATATGGGCTCTTTCATCTACTATCTAGCTCAAACAAGCTACATGCCGCACCGAGCCACAGCCGGCGGGCACTAAAAAAGTGATAAATTAACGTTATTGAAGCGCTTTGCGCTACCTCAGATGTAAAAAATACTACCTTTTTAATAATTTAGTGTGTTTAGCTGTTTAGGTACTAA
Source organism: Aphodius sticticus (assembly GCA_963966075.1). NCBI lineage: Eukaryota > Metazoa > Arthropoda > Insecta > Coleoptera > Scarabaeidae > Aphodius > Aphodius sticticus. The sequence goes on along the minus strand of OZ014513.1, from coordinate 22,565,975 downwards.
AAATTATAAAATCTTGTGATTTTCGTGAAATTTCAAAATTTCAAGTGTAATGCGCTAGCTGGGGTTAGGTACATTTTTTTTTTCTTTGTAGCATTTTAATTGCCTAAACTAGAGACAAGTTTTTTCGGTATAGCGTAAAGAAAAAAAATAAATTTTTTTTTGTTTATCAATTTCCTTACTACGGTCGTTGAATAGGCTTCATTTCTACCAAAAATTCTCTGGACTTTTGCTTTAGTTTCTACAAAACAGCAGTCACTTTGGAATAACCTTGGAGCAGTTGGAGCAAACTGCTCCAGGCGCACGAATTATGGGGGCGCAAAATTGGGATGGGCGAAATAGAGATTTTAAAAACAATTGTATATGAATAAATGGAGTTGCCAGCTAAATACATCTACAACCAACTAACTATGTTGTGCACTTTTGCACTTACCACAATTTTAGATTGAGAAAGAATACATTATAAATGTATTTTATACATCGCATGCTCACATCGGCGCCGAATAGATACAAATACTAGGGGCCTGTTTTTAGGCAAGCGCGCGTCAGCATTTGGCATAAAGAAGTTTAAATTTAATTTTTGGTACTTGAATAGAAATAAGTACAGAATGTTATCTATTTTCACCATCAACAATATGTTGTGGTTAATTTTTAAAATGTAGGTCATATACTTCGCAACTTATCCGCGCCTTAAGGATTAAATCCCAAAGCGGTCGCTATGCTTGCCACCATTTTAATATTTAAACCACCTAGATACGCCTATGCACTTAGGAAAATTGCTTGGCATACTAAACATCAAGGTAGGCTTTGTAAATCAAAGAGTTTTACGTTCACTTGCAACAAAACAACCAAACGCTTTCCATTCCATAGAAATAATCTATAAACAGATTGAGAATACTTCGTGAGGAGCCATACATGTTTTGGTACAAATGTGGTTCCAGCACGATAGCAAGAAGCCCTCAATGTTCTACAACAACATTTTCCAGAACCTTTGTTTATTATTGTAATTTTTGGAGTAATTCTCAATTAATCAAGCAAATTACTTACACATACAAAATAAATGAACCTACATCATTGCTCTCTTTTATGTATAATAAATGTCTGTGGGTGGTTTGACCATATACAATGGGTGGACAAAAACTATCTGCAGACAGAATTGTTCATTGAAAGTTCTTCGAACTTACCTGAGAATTCGGTCTCGATGCCAGACCTCGATGAACAGCGTTTTATAGACTTCGCCGGCGTTCTCAAGACGAACCGATAACCTGAAGGTGTGGTTGAAGGTTGGACTGGTTGTTTCGGCCTGTACGGCAGTCCTTTGCAAGGTGCCTCTCTGTCTCCTATTGCCATCGCCTACGCTATCACCCAAGGACACCTGCAAGACAATAACCAATTTCATTTCCAGAATGCATTACCAACGTATATCTCGGATGTTTTGACAGAAATCTGTTTTTTTTTGCTAAAAGATGAACTCAAATATCTAACCTTTTGTTATACTTACCAATCTATAACATATATCTGCAATAATAATAATAATAATAATTTAAATTATTATATATTATTTATAAACGTATTTATGCTTGGGTGAATCTGAATTAATGACTTACCAGATTATCAGTAAACATTAAGTGATTAATGCCCGTTTATGATAGAGGGGTCCTATAAATCAAACTATTTTTTTTGCCTAGACGTTTTAGACCAAATTTCTATACTAAAAGTCCTAAAGCCTGCTACGTCTGTTCTACATGTTTTCCTTTTTATGTAATACGAATCTAATATTTAAATTACAAAATTCAAAATACCTGATCCAAAACGATGGACCAGAAAATGATAATGAAAGAAAATTTCAAAGTTGCTTCATTGGATTTTAAGGACGATGATTGAAAATAAGTGATTTATATTGCTAAATTCGATATGGCAGGACAGAAATAATACTAGAAACTCTTAAAGTCTATGAAATGAAATTGAGTGTATGTTATATATGCAAAGCTTTCAATTTCATCCCCATTTCAAAGTTTTTGTGCCTCTTCAGTTAAACTCATGTGCCTTTATGTTCCAAAAGTTATCAACACTGACGGTAAGTATTCACTTGGCTATCCGCGCGTAGGTTACTTTAAGGGAAGTACCTTCACATTACCATTAATGGATGCATAACTTTAATTTGCCGAGTCTTTTTTTTTAATATTGGGTCTATAGAATATTATACATATTTTTCAATTTATTGTATGCAATCCTATTGGAATAAATAAATTGCTGTGAACTGAAAAAAATAGTACATTATATTTCTAGTTTAGAGATTTTTTACTTAAATATTTGTTCTATTTTTGAAGATCCGTAAACGTATTAAAATATGTATACCTTTTAATTATAAAAATTGATTCGTTCCTTAAAAATTCAAAAACCAATTTTAACCGTTTTTTTTGGGAATTTTGGCAAAACCGTTTGATGAATTTCCTGAATTACCTTTGTCACCATGGACACATTCCAAATAAAAACAAAAAAAACCTCTATAATGATAGCCTCTCTGATAGAATCTCAAATGTGGTATGACTTTATTTTCAAGAATTGTCTCTTTTATGTCTATTTTGTCGACCCTAAATATAAATGTTTAAACAAATGAATGCTTGAGTCCACCAGTCGATATGTTTGTTATTTTATATAATGTAATGCGAACATAAAAAAATATTAAAAAGTAAGACATTGATTCCACTAATAAATAGACGACCGGCAATACCATGTTTTAATCAATGTTGTCTACATGGGCGCCCGCAGAGAGGGGCAAGGGGGTGCACTTGCACCCCCCTGGCTTTTGATATAACAGGGGAAAGATCAACAGGAAAAAAATCATGAAATACATGCTGATTTATAACTAGTGTTAAAAACATTTAACATTTAATTGAAAAAAAAAATAATAAAATAATAGAACTTATAATAAAATAATTAATAAACTTCTGAATTTACACACAAAAATTCACATGTTCAATTACAAAAAAAAACAGAAATAAACAAGTGACAACCGATTATGTTATAAATTTTTGCAAAAGTTGACTGAAATACGTTTGCTATTCGAACGGACATTCAGCCATTTACGGGTTATTGTCGATGGGGCAAAACTCCGAGCGTCGAAGGGTCTTTTAATTACCTACCATTTGGGGTATGATAGAAATTTATACAACCATTTTTGCAAAAGTAATAAAAATTTTTCTGTCGCAACTGTTTGAAATACGTTTGCTATTCGAATGAACATTATAGCCATTTAAGGGTTGATGTCCATGGAAAAAAGCTCCAAACGTCGAAGGGCTGCTAGGACTTTTAATTACCTACAATTTGAGATATGATAGAAATTTATGGATCAATTTTTGCAAAAGTTATAAACTATTTTCTGTTGCAACTAATTGAAATACGTTTGCTATTCGAACGGATATTATCGCCATTTACGGGTAATTGTAGATGGGGCAAAACTCCGAGCGTCGAAGGGCTACTAGGTCTCTTAATTACCTACAATTTGAGATATGATAGAAATTTATGCATCAATTTTTGCAAAAGTTATAAACTATTTTCTGTTGCAACTAATTGAAATACGTTTGCTTCTCGAACGGCCATTATCGCCAAGTACGGGTTATTGTCGATGGGGCAAAACTCCGAGCGTCGAAGGGCTACTAGGTCTTCTAATTACCTCCAATTTGAGGTATGATAGAAATTTATGCAACAACTTTTGCAAAAGTTATAAACATCTTTCTTTGGCAACTGTTTGAAATCCGTTTGCTATTCGAACTGACCATATCGCCATTTAAGGGTTGTTGTCCACGGAGCAAAACTCCGAACGTCGAAGGGCTACTAGGTCTTTAAATTATCAACAATTTGGGGTATGATAGAAACTTATGGAATGATTTTTCCAAAAGTCATAAATATTTTTCTGTAGAAGATGATTGAAATACGTTTGCTATTCGAACGGACATTATCGCCATTTACGGGTTATTGTCGATGGGGCAAAACTCCGAGCGTCGAAGGGCTACTAATTCTTCTAATTACCTCCAATTTGAGGTATGATAGAAATTTATGCAACAATTTTTGCAAAAGTTATAAACATCTTTCTTTGGCAACTGTTTGAAATCCGTTTGCTATTCGAACTGACTATATCGCCATTTAAGGGTTGTTGTCCACGGAGCAAAACTCCGAACGTCGAATGGCTACTAGGTCTTTAAATTATCAACAATTTGGGGTATGATAGAAACTTATGGAATGATTTTTCCAAAAGTCATAAATATTTTTCTGTAGAAGATGATTGAAATACGTTTGCTATTCGAACGGACATTATCGCCATTTACGGGTTATTGTCGATGGGGCAAAACTCCGAGCGTCGAAGGGCTACTAATTCTTCTAATTACCTCCAATTTGAAGTATGATAGAAATTTATGCAACAATTTTTGCAAAAGCTATAAACATCTTTCTTTAGCAACTGTTTGAAATCCGTTTGCTATTCGAACTGACCATATCGCCATTTAAGGGTTGTTGTCCACGGAGCAAAACTCCGAATGTAGCAGATGATTGAAATACGTTTGCTATTCGAACGGACATTATCGCCATTTGCGGGTTATTGTCGATGGGGCAAAACTCCGAGCGTCGAAGGGCTACTAGATCTTTTAATTACTTACAATTGGAGTTATGATAGAAATTTATGCAACAATTTTTGCAAAAGTTATTAACATTTTTCTGAAGTAAATGATTGAAATACCTTTGCTATTTGAACGGACATTATCGCCATTTACGGGTTATTGTTGATGGGGCAAAACTCCGAGCGTCGAAGGGCTACTAGGTCTTTTAATTACCTACAATTGGAGTTATGATAGAAATTTATGCAACAATTTTTGCAAAATTAATAAACATTTTTTGCAGCAGATGATTGAAATACGTTTGAAACGGACATTATCGCCATTTACGGGTTATTGTCGATGGGGCAATAATTTCGTAATTTGCACTTCAAATGCCATATTCAACAGTCAGCGTCTTTAGAACACATTATCAACCAGATTGTGCTGAAATGTCTTCAATTATTATCGTTTTCTCAATTATATTTGCCAGTTTGGCTTCGCAATTTTGAATTTTGAAATTTAAATGTCGGATTTGGATGCAACATTCTAACAAACTTTTATATACCTAAGCCATGTTTGAAGAAGTTATATAAACACTACCAATGGAGTTAAATATTGAACATAAAATTTGCAATATGTATTATAAGTACACATTTTCATATATGAGGGCGACCAGATGTGGCGGTACGTTTCATGGCGTCGGAAATTGACGTCTTGGTAACTGATACATTGCCTGGAGTAATTAGACGACATGCAAGGAAGAGACATGTCAGCCCCCTGGCGCAGTTCTGATTTTCGGCTGTGGTCGCGCTTCACGGTCTCGAGAGTTTCTCAGTATCGAAATTGGAATACGAAGATGAGAAGGGAAGAGACGCGCACGGCGTATTCATAAATATAGTAGAGGCAGTCAGCTGTTGCGGCACGTCAACTTTGCCGACGTCGACCCTCTCTTGCAAGGTTCAGCTAATCGCTTTTGAATTTGATTGAAACGATGCCTGGCTGTTTACTCGGTGTATGTATGTATGTATGGCGTCCAGAACCAGCCAAGCAGCTAGTACGCATCTCGAACGTTTTTCTTTTCATGGTCCTTGTAGCGCGTCCTGCACTTTTGTGCATTCTAAATATATAAAAGAAGACGACGGCCGCGCTTCGTCTTCCGTTATGCGTTCATTATTCGCGACCGCACGCTGCAACGACCGTATTATTGTCGCATATTCCATTATTTATATCGGACAATAAATTCAATTTGTAATACGTGGCCGACAGTTTACGTAATACCCTGCGTGAGGGCAACTTGTCTTACCCCTGCAAAGTCGACAGTTTGAACAACATCGACTCCGAGCTACTCAAGTGTTATTAGCTTTTATTTGATCATCCACTGCATTGTTAGATGGGGATATGTGATAATATGTACAGAAAACTCATTAGAATCATCTTTATGAGTTCGAATTCAATGAAGAAATAATTTAAATTCAAATCTATCGAATTGTATAATTTGCCTGTGCATTTTGTCATTAATAAAAATGTCTAAACACAATTGAATCGGTCGGTTCGAAAACAGTACACGTCCAAAAAGTAAGTTCTGAGAAAATTAACAAAATAATTTTCTCGGTGCAATATCTCGAAAACTATAGCAGTACGCTATTCTATGCCAACAGACAAAATATAAATTAGTTCACAGAGAACTAAATGTATTACATATTTTATTTATATTTGTATTAAAAGCAGAGCTATGAGTAAAACAATCATCATGGACTTGAACTGTTTTTACAGCATACATTTTTAACAAGATTTGTTTAATTAAAGCATTTAAATAATATTTCTATGATGATGATCTATAGGGTTTTTTGGGTTTTGATTCCAAACCCGTTGTCATATTTTTTAATTCAAAATGGCGGATTCAATATGGCGACCAGAAAATTTAGAAAGATGTCGGATGCTTATGAAACCTATTTGCCGTGATATTTGAAGATCATAGACTCCAAATCCGATGTTCAATTTTTAAAATTCAAAATGGCGGAATCAATATGCGACCGAAATGTAAAAAATCTTGGAGTTGCATAAAACTTATTTCCCGTAACATTCGAAGATTGATGATTAAAAATCGCATGTAAGATTTTCAAAATAAATTCAAAATTTCAGACTATACAGGGTTAGTCAAAATTACCGGAACACCTAAGCAATTCTTCAACCATAAAGAATTTCAAAGAAAAATTCTAACAAAAGCTTTTTGGTTTTAAACAAGCAATTGTCTAAATATATTTTCAATATACAGGGTGGTCATTTTATTCTGGAAATTTGGTAATCTTTCTTTTTCAAATAGAACAGCCTGTATATATATTTTCAATTCTAAGGTTAATTCTTAGAATTTTTTGTAGAAACTTTTTTTTATTAACTGCATCAGTTTCTAGTTATAAGCAATTAATCAAAATTAGTCCAAATTACCGGAACACCAAAATAATTCTTCAACCGTACCAAATTTCACTCTGTATAATATACATTTTTTAATTGTAAGATTATTTCGTTTTTTTGCAGGAATTCTTTTTTATAAAATCCATCATACTTGAGTTATGAGCAAATAATCGATAATTAACTGATAAAAATAACAATACTATGAAATAGAATTTAATAAAATATTCAAGCTGACAAATTAAAAGAAATGTGTATGTATGTGGGAAAATATTCAGAATTTCTGCAGTTCAGGAGTTTTGATTAATTGCTTAATAAGAAATGACAGTATTATATTATAAAAATGATTTCTACAAAAAAATTTAAGAATTAATCCTAGCATTAAAAAATGTAAATATGTACAGTGTACGCTATCAGAAAAAGTGAAGGTTACCAAATTTCCAGAATAAACGAAATAAACCCAGAAAAGTTTTTTGTTTCGAAAAATCTTTTTAATTTTTTACAGTTGAAGTTTAGGTGTTTCGGTAAGTTTGTCTATTTTTTATTAATTGCTTATAACTAAGAAATGATGCATTTTATAGAAAAATGATTCCTACAAAAGATTCTTAGAATTAATCTTAGAATTAAAAAATGCCAAATATGGTGTTCTATTTGAAAAAGGAAAGGATACCAAATTTCAATATATTTAAGCGATAGATTGTTTAAAGCAAAACGTAACATTCTAAATTTTCACCAGTTACATACTTGAGAACTTTTAATATTTTACTTATACTTTTAATATTATCTATCTTTTTGATATTGATATTCATATTGATTATTTCCGCGTACCTCAACAACGATTTAAATGCAAATTACCAAGTGGCGAATGTTTACGACTCATATGTCAGTAGAAACGCGTTGTAGAAACGCGTTGCACGAGAGAGCAAGAAAACACTGTTGTGGACTTGCTTATTTTGCCCAAGCATCCTCTTTTGGCCAATTCGATAGAGTAAACCATAATGAACATTTTGGCTATTACATTTTGGACTTGTACTGTTTTCGAACTCGCCGATTCAATTATTTCTATCATTTCACGTAACATCTTATTTTCAATACAGTCGACACGCGATACAAACATTCCACGTTTCAACCCAAATTAGTCAATAGGGGGTGTACAGCGGGGGTGTACAAATTGTTTACAACTTGAATCGTTCCAGATCGACATGTGGGGTGTGTTCCGTATTGGGTTACATTGCCCCTATCGTACAATGACCGTAATTATAGGGTTGTTTTGTACCACGCGTAACCGCAGTTCGATTAAATAAACATATCATGGTCCGTGACTAATTTCCTTCACAAATTATCGTCTCTATTATTGAAAGGGTGGATATGCTACTTTTTTTTTATTCCACTAATTGAAGTAATAAACGAAAATGGTCAAATGGAATATCGTTGAAAATCGGTGAAGTTTGGCCTACAATCCAAGAAATCATCAATCATATATAGAAACGCAGCGGGAAGTTGAGTATTAAACCTTTTACACGTAATTTGGTACCACCCAGTCCTCAGAACGGAAGCAAGCGTCACTCAGAGCACGAGTCTCCTGCAAACCAGCTGTTACACTGTTAGTCCTCATCACCAAGAGGCGCGTAGGTTCGATTTGGTATAACAGCTTCTTATGATTTACGCAGGCAATCAAAATAATACGTTATTAAACACGCCCTCTATCAACATTAACTCACCTTAATATATGCGTTCACAGGCTTGCCATTCGCTCGACATAAGTTGTTACAACGGAAAACTGAAACAAGAAAGAAAAAGTACCATCATATAAAATAAAGAAAATTACATAGTCTAGCTATAAATACTGCCACAAGGCAGTATTTTCTATTAACAAGTTATGGAAGCAATTACCCACGATAACGATGTTTGAACGGTCTAAGTCAAAAGAATCGGAAGATTGTTAACTGATGTCAGCTAAGCACAACCTCAGTGAGGATCAAATTAGAATACATAACAGATCAAAAGTTACTCCGGCCTCGCTGAGTGTTTTAAAACAATGGCATTGCTTTTTTTTAGATAATATTCTTAGTTGCGTATATGAATGAGATGTAGCGAATTGGTTGACTTTATAAGTCAACCAATTAAGCATTAAAAGAAATTATTATCCTATGTAAATTCCTATGTAAGTTTTGTACGTTGCCATGAGAACAATAATTGAAGGATTTATCAAAACCAATAAGAAAACAAAAATTGAAGATGTCATTGGCCAAAAACAATTGAAGGACGAAACTTGATTTATAGAAAATATGTATAACAACCAGTTCCAATTATAATTAATGTGTTCCATATAACATTAGAAAGAATACACGTTAAGAAGCAAAGCTCTAGTTTAACTTTGAGACCTTAGGCTTGCCTGTAATGGATTTTTTAAAATGTTGGTCTTACTTTTATTAAACGCGATACGGTGACTCTAAATGAATCTACAACTAAATACAGCCTGACAGTGGATGACTGGACCCTTGAAAGAGCCAGAATGCGAAATCTTCACGTACCTGGATTCCAACATTACAAAATGGTCAACATAGCAACATAAGATCAGCATCATCTAGCTAATATTGCAGACATTTGGACTCTAACATCTACGATCGACCTGATAGTGTTTATCTGAGCTAGATCAGGTAATTGCCGGTGAAGATATAGTAAGATTTGTGACAGAATGAAGGATATCTTGGATTCGAATCATGTAACAAAGAACTAGAGGAGACAAGGGTGTTGGAAGACGGAATGGCCAGAGCGAATAGCTAAAGGCAGACCTAGAAAAATATGCCGTGATGTTAACATGGAGAAACTTAAAGCGATGGGAATTGAAGACAAGATAGAAAGCGCAGGACCTATCCGAATTGCTTAAAGATGTAACGCAAGCCATCTGTATTATGACTAGATTATGTATACTATTCTTACCAGTTAAAAGAATTTCATCATTGCTATGCTGAATCTCCAGCTCCATGGTACCAGATACGGACACACGACTTTGACACCTGGAATCTTCACTATAAGGTGATTCAAAAACTAAGCACTTTCTCGTCCTTTGGCACGCACTATGTGGTGTATCCGGCATTGCAACATAATTTTCAAGTTCAGTTTTACTCGATGACACATCGACGTTTAGGCTGGAATCGAACGAATTATCGTTGATGTCGTCAGTTATACAAAACGTCGTATTCAAGCTCTCTGCTAATTTCTGTGACGTCCATGAAGGTACTTTTGCATCATCGTCAGTAAATCTCCTACGCCTAACGCATTTTTGCCTCTTAAGCGTAAATTGGTTGTCGTCTTCACTTCCTTGTAGATGTGGTCGTTTGTTATAGAGATCTGAGTCGTCCAGTGATGTGCTTCGTTTCCTAGGTTTTGGGTAGTCGACGCACCGTTCGTTAAACGTGTCTCCTAAGTTAATAATAGTTTTATCACAGTGTATTGGGAGTTTAAGATTCTGCGAGTTGTCTTCGTGATTCGATCGAAAACCGGAGTCGAAGGAGTTTTTATCCGAGAAGGTTTTTTCCTGCTTCGAATTAAATATGTTCTCCTCCCTGGTTTCGTTCACTTCATTCTCCTGCAGGGTGCTTTTATGAAAGTTTACATCCATGCTTGTATTGGCACTAATAGGTTTCACGTTGGAGGTGTCTAGGATAACATTCACTAATTCATCTAAGGATAATTCGTTTATGTACGAAGAGTTCTCATGGACGCTTTTATTTTTCGCAAACCTTAAATCTAACAGCCTTGTGACTAGTGGGGACATCTTCATTTCCCTGTATTCCTTATCTGGAGAAGCTACGAACGCTATTTGGTTCAAGAAGTCATTCACGTGGTCAATTTTCGGTTTCTTGCTAGGTTGGCCATCGTGCAAATGCGATAAACACGTTGGCACCCTTTTAGAATTTTCATTAAAGTTCAGTGTAAACAAATTGTGAGTAGTCCTTAAGGTGCATGGTGAATAGTCCATTGCGAAGGTTGGTAGCGTAGGTGCGTAAGTGTCCACCCTCTTTTTTGGAGTGGAAGACCTTTCCTCAAAGATGCCACCATCAACATCCTCAACCCTTATGTGCGAGTCAACTGATTCGAATGCTTTAAAGAAATTTGTAGACACGCACAATGGAAAATCTTGACCACCGTGGTTTGGGTCTAAACATTGCTTTTTCTTTTTGTACTTCACGTGCTTCGGGGAAAGGAGGTTCCCGTCGCCAAAGGACTTCTTAGGAGTGATGTTGCTAACATCCCTCAACGCCTCTGATTGCTGATTTTCATCGGATTTGATTGGCGTTGAGGTAAACCTATTTTCTTTGTTGCTGTTTAAATTTAAACTTCTTCTATTGCAACTTGGTCTATTGGAAGCAGTCGATCTTCTTGTTGTACACGATCGTCGCCTTTTCGGCTTTTGACGAGATCTCTCATTGTTGAAGAGATGCTCCAGGTTTTCCGAGTGCGTTTCGTCCGGATGCCGTTTATTGATCACAGTCCACTTTAACATTTTCTGGAACAAGAAGTACAAATCATTTAGATATAATAATAAAAAATACCAAATTTCAAAATTAAGTTATTCAATAGGGTGAAAAGGCTGAGGGCGGAAATATTCTTTTCCGGATAATATTTTCTTCACCCACCCTTAACCATATAAACCTTCTGTGCATACAAATCACCAAAATTTGTTTTCTTAATACCCCGGTTAACTGACAGAGCGTATCATTTAATTTATAAGTCTAAAGAGTTCGAAAACGTGGCACGCGACAGATGGCCGTAAATGCATTTTTAAACAAGCCTAAATCACCTGCACCCGCACAGTTTCATTGATGTAAATCGGCCCTGATGGTTAGGCCAAACAAAAACTAAACAAGTACGTTAAACGTTGAAGAATGCAACGGATACGTGTTGGTACAGGTGTAAGTCAGATGTCAGGTGATGGTTTGCAGTAAATTGTTGACGTCCGTGTCTCTTATCACTTCATCTGGTCTAAACTCACCCCCATGCTGCCGTATATAACGTTTAGGACACTAATAACAAATTAATTGGGAGGACTGTACCTGTATTAGGAAGGAACAGGTGAAATTGGTATATGTAATGAAAGAGTTTCTATTTGAAGTAATTAAGATTTGTTTCGATCAACATGCTGTTAAATTTCACCCAGCAGATGTTTAAGTTCAATAAATTCAATATCAACTTTCTAATTCTTGTTACTGTCAATATTTGTTGAAAGGTTTAAAGCACGATTAAAGTTTGCAGTACATATTTTAACAATGAGAGACTGGCTAGGAAAAATATGATAGGGCTGCACTATTTTTTCACACCAAAAAATGTCAGGAATTTTTAAATCAATAATAACAAAGATTTCCATGGATTGCAAATTTTCTTGTTCAAACATATCTCAGCATAAATAATGCGTCGGATATATTCAAATCCCTTGGTGCGAAATTTATACTCTGACTATGAAAGTTAAGTAATAATTTTAGTTTTTACGTAAAAATTTTTACAATTTTTATGTAATATTCATGTTCAAATTTAGATGTAACCAAAGACCGTGGGTCTTTTGAAGTTTCCTTCATCGAATTGTTACGTACAAATTAAATTAAAATAGAAGTTAATTGGGTTAAATATTGCGTATTACTACAGAGTGATCTAAAATGGCGAACGACAGGTTGAATTTCCCGCCACATTGAATTATTGTGATGTTGGTTATGGTTGCAAATGACAGCTGTTGATTATGTTCAGTGGTTTTTGTTCACTGGTTTTTGTTTATTCATTATCTGATTATAACTAGGTATATTAAATTGAAACAATGAAGATTTGAAAGTATTAGTTAGTCTAGATTAAAACATTGGACATGAATAAAACATTAACAAAACAACATATTTTAAAACTACTTTCATAAATAGATTATAATATAAAAAATAATATACCAAATAATAAAATCCTCCCATATGTAATCAAATGAAAATAAACTATTATCTAAATATCAAATAAAAATCATTTCACATATCTTAAATGAAATAAAATAAATATAGTATTTAGAACAAATTAATGCCTGAATAGATGAGTATTGTTGCAGAGGAACGTAACCCTTACTGACGAGTTCACTATGGTATCTGACAGTGATCAAAACCTGTATAGTGCACGGATACCATCTTAGTAACACTAATGACTAAATACGTTCAAAACTGTAGCGGGAAATTCAAACTGTCCTTCGTCATTTTAGATCTCCCGTTGTATTAGTATAGTAATATATTACTACATTACTACTACAAAATTTGATTTCTATGGGTAGGTATATATCTTATAGCGTTTCAATTTGGTAAAACTCGGGTGCGCCAGAATTGCACTGGCAATGCGCGTGGACAATCTGTGTGATCTGCGCATTGCCAGTAGTGCACCCGAGTGTTACCAAATACAAAATTCCAATATTTACATAAAAATGGAAATTATTAATTAACTTCTATAGTTAGAGTATACATTTTTCGCGATTTAGGCCCGCTATTACGACTTGCTGGCATCTCCTTGGCAATTTTAACCTCCTGGCATCTCTAACCAACGCTCCTACCAACAAAGTTATCCTGTCGCTAAGGCTATTCCCTTGGCAGTTGTGAGGATAACAGGCACCGCAGGAAAAAGTTGCTGTTAAGCACAAAACCTGCTGGTAATTTGCTGTCGGTGTCAATTTTGCTGTCAGTTGTACAGAAAGTGATAATACTGTATTGGTCATTCAAAGTGATTTTTGTTAATTTTTGATAAAAAACAGTATTATTTAAAAAAAAATGTGTATTGTTTTTCATCATGTGATAAAGAAATGGTTATGGAAGAAATAAAAATTCTTTTTCCCATACGTTGTGAAAAGATCTTAGACCTAGAATTAATCATGCAGATAGGCATTTTGATTTTGAATTTGTTAAAATATTTCGTTTATCATAGGAATTCTTTAAGTATTTTCTAGCTAAAATTGCCCAACTAATAAAACCTTTGAGTCAGAGGTAAACTTGTATAGTTAAATATGTCTGTCTCTATTGCAAGATACTTACAGCAATTCAAATATGGTTTTTGACGATTTTTTCGGCATCTGCCAATAGTCATTATCACTTATAATTAAAATAGTAAATAGTATTTGACTCAAAAATTCAAAATTCAAGAAACACGTCAATACAACGAAAGTAAACATGAAGAGGAGAGCATCGCACTTCAGAACTCTAACATACAAAAACCACGTATCAGTGTGAAGACAGCAACCCACATATATTAAGCCACCGCAGATCTATGATCGAATATGGAGCAAAACTATGGAGTAATCGGCGCAGATCAACCATAGAATCACTTATGATAGCTGAAAGAATAGCTTTTAGATGATCCATCACAAGAATTAGACATCCAAACAACCCCCTTCATAGCCCTCCTAATGTCCTACTGTACGAAAAATCTGGAATAACACACCTCCTTAGAAAATCGTTTCCAGATTTCCTAACAATAAATGAAATATAATATAACTTATGTAATAATAAACCTAATGTATAGAGCTAGATGTTGGAATAAAGATTATCACTACAAGTAAAATAGTAAGCTTTGCAATTGGTAACTTATGCCCACGGTATTGCAAAATACCAGAAGGATATGATATGAGAAAAAAATCAACTGGTAATAACTCATTTTCCATCCGTTTTTGTACTCACATTAGTATTCAGTGTCCAGGTAACACACAACGTATCTTAATATCTTCACATGACTTGTGGTAAAATTATCGATGAAAGAGATGGGAATGATAGCAGATGACAAGGAATGGTGGTATATTTTTCAGAATTATTATTGTAATACGATGGCTGTAAATAAAAAAAAATAACTTGCATCTAAGTATTGATATTTTTCACATTATCAAATTCATTTTTGATAGCTAATTCCAGAGCAGCTAACTTTGTATATTCTATCTAATAATACTCTATCAATAATAATTCCTTTATGGATTTCAGCTTGTGCTGCAAATCTCGCCTCCACTTCCTCGTTTAATTTGTCCATCAATTTAATCTGCTTATTAATAAGTTGTTCATATAAAGCATAATTGTTTATTGCTAGTAACTACAAATAAATTAACATCTCCATTTCTTCTTTTTTAAATTTTGCAAACAAAATTGTCATATATATGTCACAAATCTGTCATATCTGTTATATTTTAGAGCAAATAACTGACATTCGGTCATTCGACACTTTCAAGTTTGCCATTTTTTGACAAAATCCCTAGGCATGTCATCTTGCCAGGGGAATAAGCTTACCTTTGGTTTAATGCGATGGTAGTAACCACAATCCTGATATCCCCTTGGCAGGTCGTATTCCTTTGGCATCTAAACCGGATGATAACAGGGAGTTGGTAGGAGCGGGCCTTAGGAGTTTGAACATATCCGATGCATTATTTAAATGGAGATATGTATACAGAAAAATGAGTAATAAACATTTTCTTCCTTTTTGTATCTGTTGCCTCAGTCTCTCAATATTTAGTTAAAAAATGGAAAAACAAATGTCTAATATACGACTTTTCAGTAGTTCCACTGAAAATGGGCGACTTTATATAGTCGATAAGATAGATATGTAATTTGGATAGAGGGTTTTTTTGGGCCTCAAAACGTGATAAACTCTCTTGTTTTGCTTTAATAATTAGCCTACACATGAGTTAATTTTGTGTGTTCTTTTTTTTAAAACAAAACGTAGTGTTTAAGGAGTTGCCCTTATCGTGTGTTCAATAATGGTTCAATAACATTTTCGACTGAAGTCACTGTTTGTGTTACCAAGGCAACACGGCACGGCACAACACAACCGTAACCACGCCGTAACAGTAACCTATCACATAACCTATAAAAATATTGTTTTCTTAAAAGCGTTATCCTCTGCTACTGCATAGTACCGATCTTCAAGTAAACGCTTGTGCTCTACTTTAAATCCGTTATGGGACAGTAACCCTCCGAAGACAATTCACACATTAAAATTCAGCCGAACTTTACTTCCAGGTAGAGGAAGGTAAGTAACGGAAACGCGGGACAAAAAGTTCGATTGTGCCCAGCATCTTCGGTTTGATACATTGCGTCCGGGAATCCGGAACATTCGGGTCCTTGCGCGCTCCTTGTTAGAATTAGGGGAAAACCCTTGGTAGAAACCAGGTGATGGTTTTCAGCGCGGCTAACCTGACCTTCCTTCCCTATACCCTCTTCGTAACAATGCGTGATCTAATTTTGAATAACACAATGAAAAAAAAGCAAAGGTGCACGATATACGTCGGAACCGATCATATACTTTCTCACGAAAGTATATATATATAGATATGGAACCATGTAACCAGTCATTCATGAGGAGAATTCAATACTTACGGCACAATGTACGTTAAAACTGGATATTTAAAATTCCGTTAAATTAAAATATTGGGAAAGCAAACTGTGGGTGATCTCTGTATGATTTAGACTTAAGGTGGAACTTAGCAGGCAATTTCTCTAGGCTAGTCGCGCTTGGCTCAGCGTGACTACCCACACATATCTTTCCAATATTCTCAATTTGACGATATATTTCGTTTGTCAGTAGAAAAGCTAGACATATTCAAAACATCACAAAAAATGCACTCTAACGAAAATGAAACTGTTTATTGTAGGTTATAAGATAACCTCAATATTTAAATTGAAATACAGTATTAGAGCGTCTAGGGAAATTCTTTTGTGTTTGGCTGATAGCTGTCTGAAAGTTGTTTTCAAAGTACAGTGAGCGGTAAAAGTGTCTAATAAATTGATTACACTGAAACTGGTTGAAGTTGTGAAGTAGCAATAAATACGAATCAGGACTCAACCAACAATTTCCAATCACATACGATTCCAGAAAAAAACTGAATTCAAATGTAAAAAATGATTTTGACTATGATTTGAAATTTATCTAATCTGCACTCAAATTTCCGCTAAACCTCAAAAGGGTCTTACAGTAAATACGAGAAAAGCTGGCACAATATAAAACTTCTGAGTTTGTATTCACTCTGTTAACAAAATGTTTTCTAGAAAAACACCTCAAAATTGTTGCTATTATAGTACATTATTATACAAGTACAAGTTTAATAGGACGAAAATTCTCCTTATAAAAAAGTCATTCCATATGAGCAAAAAACATTTCGTGAGGAAAAACGTCTTATAAAACGATTGTTATTTATATACATACTATTTTTCTACTTTGCGACATTGAAGCAAGCGAATAGCGATTAAGATATCAGCATTATTTGACGCTTGGTATCAATATCACCAATCTTGAAAAAAAATTAAAGGCTACTAAAAGATATTTCTCTATTGTTTTCATATTGACACTGAACGCGGCTTTATTATGAGTTTATAACAAACGCAAAGTAGTAAAAGACAATTAAAAGAATCTAAGTATCAAAATCAGTAAGAAAAATAGAGAAATGTTGATAACGCCATACGTAAAAAAACAATTGAAGATCGGACTTTTTTTAAATTGGTGTTTTCAATAAAAAAAAGCTTTTTTTATATTTGTGAATCTAAAACTTCAGGTTAATTATCTTTTTACATTTCAGCAGCTTTCAGAACAAAAATGTGCAAGTATCACTCCAGGATTTTGAAAATACTTAACACTATGATACTTAAGTATCCTAATATAACAACAAAAATAATAAAATCATATAAAATCATAATCATTTGATATGAAAACGTGTACGTAGAGGTTAATATAAAATTCATATCGCACAAGTAGTAACGGTCATTATTCGAATTTCCAGTACCCATACTGTTTGGGGTTACCAACTTATGTGGTTACACCGTGTCGAAAACTAAATGTCATGCAAATGATTTCGATCTTATCAGAAATTATACCCAGGTAAGAGAACAGTTGGTTGCACCAACACTATGAATTCAACATTGAACGTTATGCTATACTTATGCCTTGAAACTATTCTATATCAGATTAAATAACGTTTTTTTAATTGGAAAAAGTTTGGCAATCGATGATGTAGTTTAATGTGGGTCCCCTCAAACCACCCTATAAATACTTAAATGTTTATTTATGAGTCTACCTCAACAAAACCACATAAGATCAGCGGCACTTCCGAATTCTGGCCACATAAAATTTCGTCACAGCAATTGAATTTACTGCCCTTCAGGTCGGTTTGCAGTTGTGTTAAAAGGTATCCGCTATATACCAGATGTTTTCGATGACAGGTCACAAATTTCAGAAACAATTTACATAACTTAACTTTTACTTCATAATGGTAGTAGTTTTTGTTACCAAATGGTAAGTATACTTTCTATTCGCATGTATAGTAGTGTGATGTGTCTTTAACTATTTTTTTAGATATACAGTGGTCCCCTGATCGAGTTTTAAAGAGGAAGAAAATGCTTTTTTTCCAGTTAACAACTCGATCCGCTGATATTCTGGAGAAATGACTAAGAGCACACAATTCCTCTACAAATCCGTAAATACAAAAAAAAATGGAAGTTTGTGTAATTTGTAGTGCATGTACCGGAAATGCTAAGATCCATGGTTCAAATCTGGTCATGGCTATAAGTTTTAATTTAATTTAAAATGTTCATTATCGTTCTTTTTTTTTGCGAAAAGTAGTTAAAAGCAAAATTAATCAAATCTAAACCACTAAAAAATTGGTAAATGTTAAATTATTTATTAAGTTCTTAACTGATGATGTAGTACTAATGAAATTCGAATGGACATATTAAAGTGTCCGTAACGTACAAAAAAAAAGACTAATAGCCGTCGAAAAAATAGAATAGCCACGAACGATAGAGTAATTCGATACGCTTTGTGCAAGTTCAAAAAGCGTGCAGAGTTCTGGACTAGAGAACCACCCACTTTAACGTCAATTGTCCGCGATGTAGGACACGGCATTACCTATGCAAAAAGGGGGTAACTTGGACCATATGCCGCCGCCGCGTTGAATATTGAATTCGGTATGCGGCACCACTAATTTAAATACTGTTAAACCAAATCCGCTGATAGGGAAAGCCCTAGTACGTTATGAGCTCACACGTACACACCATATGCCTTTTTGGCGTTTGATTGGCATATGCTGTTACAGTCTTTGACCCCAAGTGACTTCTGAACACCAACCATTGATGGTCATGCCATTGCAAAACGGTTCTAGCAAACACAATTAACGTTTTATTTTACACTCCCCAAAAGAAATTAAACACGTTTTGTGTCTAAAACTTTTGAGAATTCGTCTAATCTTTACAGAATAACAATTTAGAAGCATCCTTAGTTTAGAGATTGTACAGGTTCCTTCTGACAAATTCTAATGATCAGTCTCGACATGTTGGTGTTCCTTCAAGAAAAATAAATCCAAATCTACAAAAGTTATTGAGCTACAAAAATGTGTTCCCTTAGTTTTATTTTTTTATAATACCCTTTTTTTCTCATGATTTCATCATGATATCTTATACAGGTTGTTAAAAATTTACCACACAATAATTAATATTATTCAAATCAATATTAGGGTTTCCTATATCTATCTTTAATCGTTTTTGAGATATTGTCAGTATAAAAGAATGCAAACTAAATACTAAACGATTTATTGTACATTTATAGAGAATGTAACAACTTTGGAACAGCAGAAAAACAGAAAAATATTGAAAAGGTTTGTTAAAACTAAAATAATATATTTGGGATATCTAACTTAAATTAAAACTTAATTATTTTGGTCGAAATGCTGCCCGTTCTGCTCCAAACATTTTAAAACTCTTCACTGTACTTCTTTCATCGTCACATGTCAAATGTTGTTACATTTTCCATGATGAAGAAGAAATTCAAAATATCACTATTTGAATAACCATCAGCGTTTTCCATTTCGTAACTAATATCTAATAACCACCTACAACTGTATACACAATTATTAGCGATAGACGAACAACAATACAAACAAACATATCTGTCAAATGTAAAGATCTATAAAAATGAAGGTAGAAGTACATTAGCAGCGACCACTATCGGGCGTACACAATAAATCCCGAGCACTATGTGCCAAAATTGACATGAAAAGTATGAAAATATTTGTATTCAAATGCATTTTATTATTCAAATACTGCACGTAGAAATGCCAATTTCTAAAAATGATGTTGTGAAAGGTTATCGATAATGAAGTACGTTATCTGCCAAAATATAAGTTTCGTGCAAACCTTTGAACGGTACAGACGTATGTTGATCGCTCGCGAATTACCAAACGTATTGCCCAATCAATTGCTTAATAAACAAAAATAGTGTCGCGCGCGTATTATAGTGCTGACTATGAGTGAGTGCACGAGTACTAGCAATAAGTAGGACACCATGTCAACACAAGAAATTGTGATTACATCAGAAAATGAACATCTACTGTACAAGGAATTGCAAAAGGAAATATCCGCAAGAAAGCAGATAGAAGCCAAATTTAAGGACTTAGAGGAACAACTCAAAGCCCTGCAAGAGAAATTTCTGGAGCAATCTAGTAAAACAGAACCGAGTACTCCGAATAATAAGGAGTATTATACAGATGAGGAAGAATTGGCCAGAGAAACAGAATGGGTAGTGAAAAAGGCAAGGAAAAGCAAAAAGCGCAAAATGCATGAATCACTAGTAGTCTCACCCCAGCCCACAAACACAAATCAAAATAAAGAAACAAAAAAAGACAAAACGTTCTTGCCACCACCTGTCATTGTGAGCCAAGTAACAAACTACGAGTCAATGCGAAATTCTTTAAACAATAAAGAATTCAAGTACAAAGCTACGCTAATGAATTCTGGCGATATAAAACTCAACGTAGAGAAAATCGATGAATACAGGAAACTTACCGAACTGCTAAATGAACAAAAAGTAAACTGGTACACTTATGAAAACAAACAAACAAGACCAATTAAGGTCATGGTCAGGCGCCTACATCCAACCTGCAAAAATGAAGACATAGTGAAAGAACTAAAAGAAGGCGGCTATTCTATAATTGACGCCACGAATATACTAAAACGAAGCGATAAAACTCCACTACCGATGTTTATGCTTACGTTTAGTAACGAGGAAGATATTAAGAAAATCTATAATATTAAATCCATCTTAGGAATGAAGGTAGAAATAGAGGCGGTAAGAACGCCTAAACAGGTACCGCAATGCAAAAGATGTCAAGCTTTTGGACACACCCACCGATTCTGCAACAAAGAACCCCGATGCGTTAAATGCGCGGGAAAACATTTTTCGACAGAATGCAAGAAACCAAAAGAGGTACCACCAAAATGCTGGAACTGTGGAGATGCTCACCCTGCAAACTACAGAGGCTGTATGGTGGCAAAAGAAATACAACGAATCAGAGACCAGAAAGGGCTACCCAACTTACCAACCCAACCAAAAGTGGGTCAACAACAGCGTGCAGGTAACATCCCAAAATCAAAACCAATTAAAAAAACAAATACAAGCACAACATATGCTCAAGCGACAGATTCCTCAAAAAAGGACAAGCCATCAACTTCAGGTGACGCTACTATGCAGCTGCTACAAAAAATTCTAGAAAGGATGGACAAAATCGAAGAGAGATTATCTAAGCTAGAACAGTAAAAGACACACACATAAGATGACTAATGATTTACGAATCGCAACTTGGAATGCCAACGGTATACGAAACAGAAAATTGGAAATAGAAGTTTTTCTAAACACACATAAAATCGATATATGTCTTGTTTCAGAAACACACTCAACAAATCAGACATATCTAAAGCTGAAGGGATATCAGGTGTACGAAGTATGTCATCCGGATAACCAAGCTAGAGGAGGAAGTGCCGTAATAATAAAAAATAGCATAAATCACTATGAGGAGTGCCATCTCAAGAGCGCAGAAGTACAACTTACGGTCGTTGGTATAAAATCAACCAAACAGAATTTTACTGTAGGTGCGATATATTGCCCCCCAAGGTTTAATCTCAAGAAAACAGATTATAATAAATTCTTAGAACATCTCGGAGAAAGGTTTATACTGGGTGGTGATTATAACGCCAAACATACAGACTGGGGCTCCAGACTGATAACCACAAAAGGGAGAGAGCTGAGAAACGCAATCCAAGAAAGAGGATGTCGATTCCATTCCACAGGTAACCCAACCTATTGGCCTACTGACCAGGACAAAACCCCGGATCTTTTAGACTTCTTTATAACAAGAAAATTTTCGCCGAACTTCATTGATATTGAGGAGAACTTTGATCTGGACTCTGATCACTCTGCAATACTAATGACTCTAAGCGAAAGCATAATCAAAAAGGAATGTACCCCAACCTTGACCAATAAAACTACAGACTGGGTAAGCTTTAAAATAGAGCTTGAAAACACTATACAGCTAAATATCCAGCTTAAAACCAGAGATCAGCTCGACGTAGAAGCCGAGAAATTCATCAACACCATCCAGAAAGCCGCTTGGAACAACACTAAAGAAATCACCCACAGAACTATTGGAAATAATTATCCTATGGAAATTAGAGAAATGGTCAAGCAAAAAAGACAAGCTAGAAGAAGATGGCAACAGTCACGAGATCCAGCTGACAAAACCATACTTAATAATAAATCCCAACAACTTAAACGCGAAATTCAAAAACTAAAAGAGGCATCATTGGAATCCTTCTTAACCAAATTGACTCCCGATAAAGAAACAGATTACTCGCTGTGGAAAGCAGTGAGGAAATACAAGAGGCCAGTGGCCCATGTCCCACCTATAAGACGAAGAGACGGTACCTGGGCAAGAAACAATAAACAGAAGGCTGAAATTTTTGCAGAACATCTAACAGAAATCTTCCAGCCACACAACATCGAATCAGAGCCAATCACGAATGAAGATATAACCTATGATGAAGAAGCCATACAGCTAGTTACTCCAAAGGAAGTTGCCAGAGAAATCAAGACAAACCTGAATCCAAAGAAGGCACCTGGATATGATCTTATCACAGGAGAAGTTCTTAAGCAATTACCTAAGAAAGGTATTGTTATGCTGACGTACCTAATAAATGCATCGTTCAGATTAAAATACATCCCACATGTCTGGAAAGTAGCAGAAGTCATCATGATACCAAAACTAGGCAAACCACCGACCGAGGCCAAATCATATCGCCCAATATCACTGTTACCAATGATATCGAAACTCTTTGAAAAGTTGCTTCTAAAGAGAATGAAACCTATCATTGAGAGAAAAGAACTAATTCCTAATCACCAATTTGGTTTTAGAGAAAAGCATTCCACTATAGATCAAGTCCATAGAATAACAGATATCATAGAGAAAGCATTAGAAGAAAAGCTTATTTGCTCAACAATCTTTCTTGATGTGACACAAGCGTTCGATAAGGTTTGGCATGAAGGATTGATACACAAACTAAAGAGTATGCTACCTTTACAATACGTCGAGCTGCTAACATCCTATATATCTGATAGACTATTCAGAATAAAACAGATCGATGAATACTCGGAACTAAAAGAAGTCAAAGCTGGGGTACCCCAGGGTAGTGTATTGGGACCAATTCTCTATCTACTATATACAAGTGACCTTCCACAGATGGAAAATGTAACAGTGGCCACATTCGCAGATGACACGGCTCTAATGGCAGTGGGATCAACTATTGGTGAATCTACCAGGAATCTTCAACAAGCTAGTAACAAAATATACAAATGGACCAGAAAATGGAAGACCAAGCTCAACGAACTGAAATCTGTCCACATTAACTTCACAAACAAAAGAATCGAGGACATACCTCATGTCAAGATTAACGACGCCATAGTTCCATATGCGAACACTGCAAAGTATTTGGGTATGACACTGGATACAAAACTAAGGTGGAAAGAACATGTTAAGAAGAAAAGAGTAGAGCTTGGCCTCAAATACAGAGAACTGTACTGGCTTCTGGGAAGAAACTCTCAGTTGTCAGTACAGAACAAACTACAAGTCTACAACCAAGTACTAAAACCGATTTGGTTATACGGCATCCAGCTTTGGGGCTGCGCAAAAAGCTCCAATATACAAGGAATCCAGATCTTCCAAAATAAAGTACTAAGGAATATGGTTAACGCTCCTTGGTACATACGGAATAGTGACCTGCACCGTGATCTTGGTGTCCCACAAGTCATCCAAGAGATAAAAAGATTCGCCACTATGCATGAATCTCGCCTAAGCCATCACGTCAACGTAGAGGCCCTGCAGCTACTGGACAACCAGAATCTAGTGAGAAGACTAAAAAGATCTAAACCCTTCGAACTAGTGAATCAGTGAAATGTGTAAAAAGCAGAGCACAGTGAACTGTTAGTAAATATAGGGACATCAGTGGATAGCCTATTAGAGACAAGTACCTAGTTTTAAGAATTCAGATTTAAATTGATGGTTAATCTTTTAGATTAGTTTCAATATGTTAAGCATCTTATGCTTATTAATAAAAAAAAAAAAAAAAAAAAAAATCTGCCAAAATATGAAGGGCTCCTTATGCAACCCAGGAGTATTCACTATGGATTTACAGAAAAAGTGACAATATCTCAAAAACTATTAAAGATTAACTTGGGAATATTTTAGCTGAAGAGCACAGATCGACTAAATTCTAATTCCAAAATTTCTAGTTTCCCGAAATAGTAGAATATGAGAAACTTCTAATGTACCAGTTCCGTGAGACACCCTGTATAGTGTGATAAAAATTGCGTGTAGACCGCAACCCTAGATGAGTGGGCACTTTGGAACAAGTTACCGGTGTCTAGGTCCTTCATAATGTGTTGTAAAACCACCCGAAACCTTGCAATGACTAGCAACAGTCATAATCGAAACTAGGTTGAATAGAACCCGCAGGCAGTGATTTGTTTCATATTCCCAAACGGGCCGTTGGTCCTATTTGTAGGGTAGGAAAGGGTAAGAAACCTGTCCAAGTAACGACCACGAGGGTGAAACTAGAAATAGGAAGAAATTTCTACCCATGAGTCCTTATGCGAAACAAACTTCTATGTATGTACACCGATAGAAATTTTTGTTCAACTCAATTAAATGCGTGGTTGAATAGAGGCAAAAATGTATTTATTTTCTACAAAGAACGTTTATTTAAATCAAATACTATTTGTTTAGAACAAAGTAATATTGTTTTGACTCAAATAAACATTCTTTGTAGCAAATAAATATATTTTTGCCAAACAAATATTTGTTTGTCAAAAATTTCTTAGTGTTTGAGTTATGGGAAAACGTGTTGTTGCTTAGCTTTGAATCAATTTCAATTTTTGGCGTTGACAAAAATGCTTTTAAACGTAAGTAAGACTGTTCGGTATGTTAGCATGGTTTAAAGTTTTCCAATTAAGTTAAACTATCTTTATCTCAACTGCAAAAACCTAAAATCCAAAAGTTGCACAATACGAAAAAAATTAAATTATGTACCCAGTGCAACTATTGGTTTTATTAAGCAAGATATTAAAAATTCGCAGAATACTTTACTAAAACTTCATAAATCCAGGGTTTATTAATTTTTTTTTGTTAAAATCTCATTGGCCTAGCAAAATTAATTAGAGTGAACTTTATCCTTTAAAACGATGTTTACTCTAATTGAGAGACTCAAGTATCAAAATGTACGTATTGACAAATTTTCAATTGCTCATATTTCCAAAGATATTGAGTAAATTCAAGCATTTCTTTGATAAGCTAATTGCTTATATTGTGAAGATTGGAAACATACCATATTTGCAATAATTGAACGTTTTAATCCAATGTAATGCTGCTTTATATATGACTATGCAACATTTCAATTTAATGTGAAATGAAGGGTGTAATGAAATTAGTAGGTAATGACATTTGTTTTCTTTCAGTCCAAAGGAACAGTAGAGATTTCATAGCATCGTATACCGGGTGATTTTTTTAGTATACAGGGTGAAATTTTGAAACATCGTTTTTTTTTTGCTTTTTTACTCAAAGAAGCAGTTGAAGTGGACGTTTGCATAGATAAAAAAAGGATTCCATTGCATACTCACGCAAAGTCCAATTGCGAACTTGAGTTATCTTTAAAGATGGTGGAGAAACTATGGCAAACGTTTAGTTTTCCTATGGGCGCCATGTTTGATTTTGAAATTTTTGAAGGATTTTTCTCACCTGCTTTCCATATTGTACTACAATTATTGAGCTGTAGATTTTTTTGCTTATTTTTATGTATTTGCAACAAAAACATAAAATTATGCTTTTGCAGTGATTTGGAACCAAAATCAACATCGTTATTTATTGAACCAAAATTAAGGCAGTTTGCTTTCACTTGTCTGACGGTCAGGTTTTAGCTGTTAGATTTTCACTTAAAAGTCACATCTTCAAATAAAAAATATCTAAAAAACGAACAACACAATGTATTGAGGCTGATTGGAAGTGCCCTTTATTTAAACATGACATAAAAATAAAAAAGAAGGCTTGTTTGAAGCGATGTGACACTAAAAAAATTTTGATTCCAGCTGCGATTCAATCTTAGCCAAAACAAACAAAAGAACAAGAACAAGTAACATACGTCTAAAATTTACATCTAAACAACAAGTGTGATACATCATAAATGAACCTGACGAAAAGACTTCCTAAAATGATAAATTCAAACATTCTGCGCATAACAACACCAATGGTTTCTCCGCGATCTTTAAAGATAACTCAAGTACACAACGGCAGTTCTCTTGCCGTTGCAATGTTTTTGTTACAAACGTCATATTCCACAGGTTTTTACGAAAAACAATACAAAAACATTGTTTAAATATTTCACCCTGTATAAGAAAAAAATCAACCTGTATACGATGCTATAACATCTCCAGTGCCCTTTTTTACCAAAACAAGACAAATGTCATTACCCATTGATTTTAATACACCATTCAATTCACATTAAATTGACCCGATATTATCAGAAATGTTGCATAGCCAAACATAAAGCAACATAACTTTGGATTAAATTCTGTTATTGCGAATATGGTATGGTTTCAATCTTCACATTACAAACAATTCGTTTTTTAAAGAAATATTTGAATTGACTAAATATTATTGGAAATACGAGTGATTAAAAATGTTTACCGTTTTCCTTTTGGCCAACAGTGTATTTAAAATTAATAGTTTAGCTGCATGAGATTAGATTCTATTTGATAGAGATCGGTAGCATATGCATTAAAATAAAACTAGTTAGCCAGGATTTGACAGATATTTTTTTCAGTAGCCTGCTTTGGCATAAACGTACCTTTACGATTCAATGCAATATTTTTTTTGTTTTAAGCCTTTAAAAAAATAGGCAAATTACAAATTAATTGTAACAACAATATGAAATGATTATTATGTAATAAAAGTATGTACATATAACCAAATTTATTGTATACTGTTCCATCAGAAACTACCAAATCTTAAATCACGATTTCTTAGAATATACTGTCTCATGTATCTCGAAGGTGTGCCATTAGCCATAGTGTGGTTACTGGTTTATGCACAAACATTACTTTGAATATCAAACTTCTGTAGAAAGGGTGACTGGTGCTGCTAGGTGTAGCGATATAAACAAACGCATGGTTACTAAGCCCAAACCCACCTAAACCAAATTTGACATAATTCATTACATACGGTGTAATGGTGAATTTAGTTGGCTTGGTTTGCTAAACGCTGGTATGTAGTGCGAGTCAAGCGTCAAAATTAGGAGTTGTTTAACTATCGGAATACAATTTTATGTTATTTGCATGATGACAGCTAACTCACATAACCTAAAAACCCGTTAAGTGCATCGCACATTTTACACACGTTTATAATCATATTGACAGTACCTACAATCTAACACAAAAATAAACTAGTTGACAAACCACATTAAAAACAATGTTAAACCCATTTTTCAACATTAAATACTTCCTACTAAATATATCTACATGTTCTTGCACTGCCAGATATATACATATATCACGTGAACCAAACACAATTTCGCGCGCTCATTCTCAGTTTGTTTACTTAACTAAAAAAATCTTAAAAACCCAGTACACTTACTACGATTTTATGCTCCTAATTCACAGTCACAAAAGTTCACATAACGCTTTCCAATCGGCGGTAGTCACAGTCAAACACTGTAGCACATTTTCGAACCAAATTTAAAAACAGCAGCACGAAGTTGCCGCGTTGCTTACCAGCAAGTGTCTGGCGCGGTTTGCTTGGTACTTGCTTACCTGGGGGCTACCTGGTCGCTATCCACGTCTCCTCCTGTTGTCTGGCACCCTATTTGGACCCCCTCTCCGCCATCCAATGCAAAGACCGCGAACAGACCAGTTTGCATCAAGATCAAGAGCACCAAAAGGGATTTGCTGGTTAAACCATTTCTTAGGGGTCGAAGATCACGTGGTCTATCAGGAAGTACACACCAGATGCATGCAGGAGATATGGAAATGTATCATCTGAGAAGTTTGTCTCGTGCTTTTGATACATGACCCCATAAACAAAACGGCATCATGCATTATGATTCTGCTTGATGTTAAACTTAGACAGTAAGATAAAGATTATGGCTTTTTTGTGGTTAATTGATAATTAAATTAATTATTTTTTACAGTTCTACTTTTATTTATTCCTCATGAATGCCTTGAAGACAAAAATGTAGCTATATAATACACAATAGAATATCTATTTATGAACCGCTTCCGCCGCCGTGCTTCGAAAGGCACGAAAAGCTGGTGGTTCCAGTCTCGACTTCTGGTTTCGTTACGTTACCACATCATCTGATAACTCTTCCACTCAAGCATGACGTCGCATTTTTACCCCAAATTATAAAACAAATAAAAGGAAGTCAAAGACATGATATTGACGAAGAAGACGTCGATTATCTCAATAGTTTAAAAGATGTCATTTTTTATCTTAAATTAATATATAAATTAATTAATAATTTAATTAATTTTTGTTAAAGGGCAAGAAAATACGCATTTCATTTGACTGAGTTGTTGGATTATCTTGCTTCAAACTCATCTTGTATATATTTTGGAACTATTTTATTGAGGAACGTTGTCAAGTTCTCAAATACCTGTACAGTCTGTACACTGTTACAAAACTTCATAAATTTATATAATTTCGTGTTTTGATTCGCACCAATATCGGAATTTTTGTAAAAGAAAGACCATAAAACAATTTTCGTTTCCCATATAATAAGCTGGATTTCCTTTCAAAATTATGATAGCATGTAACGATTTGAATGATTTTCTTTGCAATGGGCCTGAAAATATTTGCCATCGGTGAAGTTGTTTAAAAGTCATCATTATCATCATCAGAAACATCGTTCAACATCAAAATACAAGGAGGTTGGATTTTTTTTATTCAAGAATCTATTGAAACTGATTTAAATTCAATTATAGTATAACTTTATGTATTATTTGTAAAGCGAGGGCTTACTGCATACATAGACAAAATCACGTAGAACAAATTAAAGACATAAAGACGTAATATTGGGTCATTGATATCTAATGGTGAAACAAGATCTAAAGGATGAAATCGTCCCAAAATATCAAATTCCTAGTGACCTCCATTCACTGTGCATGTTATTGATACAACTTAACTGTAGATGTTTTGCTTGTTGATCAATCAGTTGTAGGTTGATGTTTTTTTGGGTAACTGAGCTAATCAAACGCCTCGTCTAATTTACCTTTTTATTACTTCTATATTTCGCTGAAGTTTGGGAGCTTTATCAAGAACACCCACAGAAAAATAAATACTTCACTCAAAGCAATGTGCTTCGATGCAAGTAAATGATTAGTTTGCTATACCGCAAGTCGATATTTTCTCAAGTTGAGAATATATCAACTTGATTCAAGTATAAGAATTCTTAAATGAAAGAAAATGTTTCAAGCCAAGTATATATTAACTTTCATCTAAAGCAATAGCCGCAAGCATGTAATTTTCTCACGTTTTGAGAATATACTTCACTGTGTGCAGAAGATTTATAGGATAGAATATTGCTCTTAGCAGAATTACAGTTGTTTACTTACAATAATAGTTTAGGCGATGTAGAACATGAAACTGTACATGTGGTATTGATTAAGAGGTGTACAAGACATTTAATTCACACGGAAAATAAGTTTCAATATTTCTCTCTAAGATGTGGTCGAATCAAAGCGTTTGTTCTTCACATTTTCTTCACATTCACTACCAACCGTTTAGATTGGACCACACGTGAGAGAGAAATATTGAAACTTATTTTTCAGATAGTTTTACACAACAATAAAAATACGAACATTTGCGAAAAGAAAATTGAATATTAATTATCATCGTCAAATTAGTGCTTTCAGAACTGCAATATTGCATATCAAGTGTTTGAGTTTGATGTTTAAATATCTCTTGCTTCCCACTGAAGAATCCCTGTTAGTTATACAAAAGCACTTTTGAACAAATTTCAGGATTTCAGGTAAAAGTACAAAGTTTGTTTCTTATGCGAGCTACACACGTAACGATAAATCATAACGATTAACTGCAAAGACCGAACAGTGCAGATTTATCTAACGTGTATGATAAATCGTAACGATTTATCTGTACGATTTTGCACTCACACCATTGATAAATCTGCGCACAGTTCACCATCCACAGTTAAATCGCTACAATTTATCGTTATGTGTAGTGATGTTAAATTACTGGTAATTTAAAAAAATTTAATATTACCGATAAATTACTTAAATTACCGGTAATATTACTTAAATTACCATTTATATTTTCGCGGTAATATTACCAAAAGCGGTGTTCAGTAACTTTACGTAATATTACCTAAATTACCGGTAAATCGCTCAAAATAGCTATACATATTTTTACCAGTAATTGGCCATTTTTACCAGTAATTCGATATCTTACATATAGCAAATCTAAACACATATCAGTTCGGTTGCCTGCGTCCACAACTCTAAATCGATATTTCGGGGAATCACCGTACTCTGGTATTTAACTAGCTCTACTCGCTCTACAGGCGGTACTATGTCCACGAAGCGTCAATGGTGCAGTTCGCTACTAAATCTGTAATGTGTAAAGTGGTCCGATCAAATTTGTATTATTTATTACAATGTTGTTACTTGAACTTTAACTTAACTTTAGTTCAAGTACAGAGTCCAGTGTATTGACACCTTGCAAGTTATATTTATATTTTACCTAGTGACAATAAGCCTGATGATGTCGAAATAACGAAATCGATCGCTCTACTTTTAAAATAAAAATCCAATACTCGTTTTTACGTTCTGCGTTTTCTTTAATTATTGATCTATTATGAGTTCTGACAGATTGGAACATTTGACTAATGCGAATCATTAATTATGTCTTGCACATGAAATACAGTTGGCTGTAATCAAAGTTCTATATACTAAACATAATTTCAGTACAATTGAAGACGCACATAAATCTATTGAATTGACAGATGCCAATGATAATGACACTGACGATGATAACGACGTATCTGATGAAGATAATGGTGAAGATTTAGAAATAGGTATAGATTCACACTTGAATCCATTTTAAAACATACAAATTAAATATCTGATAACAAAAGTACGAAAAGTGTGCAAAATATTTCGCAAAAGCCCTACAAAAAACGATGATATATAACAAAAACATGTGAAGAACGACTATGGTAAAGAACTTTCGTTGATAATGCAAATTCCTTTGACATCTACCAGCACTACATCAACTATATCATACTACTTCATACTACATCAATAAAGAAAAAGTACCCCATAAAGGAACAAATACGACAAAAATCTCTAAATTTGCATCTGAATTTGAATTTGAATTTGAATGAAAGTTGTTAAAAAGGAACCGACGTACTTTTAGGAAGAAAATGTAAGGGTGAGGGTAATGACTACCCGACCAACAAGTATAGAATCCGAAAGGGTACTTTCTGCGGCTAAATAATGACCGTTTGGATAAACTATGCTTTTTGCAAGCTTATTTTTTTAAACAAGTTCAGAAATAAAAAAAATGTTTATATTAGATTCCTATTATTAACATTATTATTATATTATTCCAAGTCGTTAGATTTGTAACGTTTATTATTATTATTTTAAATATTTCAATAAAATATTTTCATTAGTAACATGTATTGTTTTTCATAATATTCAAAAAATACCGGTAAATTACCGGTAAACCGGTTTTTTGTGATTTTTTACCGAATTACCGGTAATTGAAAAAGTACGTAAATTTACAATCCCTACCGGTAGGTAATAATACTATTTTACATCACTAGTTATGTGTACTGTGTGAGTATTAGTTATTATTACAGTTATTATTATTATTAGTCTTTAGTGCATCCCAAAGTAATGAATATTTTACAATATTCAACCTTCTCTTTCCCGAAAATCTTTTTATGTAAGGCAATCAATTTTTTGTTCTACTATACACTATAATGAGTTAATTAATAATGTGTTGTTAAAAGGATATTTGCTGTAGTATGATTTCACAAATTATTTACTTTAGTTTTACGATACAAAAACTAAAAGCACATTGTATAAAATAAAATTTTGGTTATATCCGGTTATCCGGTAGATGCACATCATTTGTAATCAAGTATCTATAACACAGTCATACAAACTTTTAATGTGTAATATCAGTAATCAAATCAAGTTTGATTTTCATTTTTAGGTTCATTATTATAAAATATTTTTAGGCCAGGTTTTCTAACGATACCTTAAGAACAACGTCTACAAGAGATGCGTACAGATATTGTTTTACACTTTTTATACTTAAGACCCAGCTCTACCTCTCTTAAAACGCGTTTGCAAATAAAAGCATTATTTATTGTTCAAAGTTTATGAAATTTTTTATGTAACTTCCTAGATAAATAACGAGTTGGGCTGGATGAAAAAAAAAATTTTTTAACGATAAAAATCAATTTTACTTCTACATCTTTGGTTTTTTTCAAATATAAAACATTTAGCCCAACTCATGATACAAAAATAGATTTTTTATTTAAGTACAATTTTAATCTAAACATTATAATTGCGATAACAAAGCGTAATTGCCAGAAATGTATGTAATTTGCCTATATTACGGGCCCGGTGTAGACAGCAGACGTCAGGAGTTTTAAACACCGCCTATAACTACGCCACGCCTACTGCTATTTTTAGATTAGACTGTTCACAAGTTGACCGTAGCGTATATTGAATCGGGAGAACCGAGTTCTCGCATTTCACATTTATACCCACAGTTTACAAATTTAACACACGATAAAAGTCATATACTGTATGATATTATACTTAGTGTAGTTATACCTGCTAGGCGTTAGGTACATTTGTTTAATAATGGGTAGAAGTCGTGGCAAGATACCTAAACAACCGCATCTGTCCTCTAGACGAATTAGTAAAAGACGACTACGTACCACCTAAGTTAAAATATATGTATAGATAATCTAAAAGAACAATATTATAATTATTTAATTACAAATGAGACAAAGAGACCAGAACAGGACTCAAATGAACGTTTTATTTAAAATGTCGGTTTTGTGGACAGGAAGAGACAATTAGCAGTGACTAACTTGGGTCGGCTCTAATGGATATTAGTTCAGCGACTGTATTGGGCAGTATTACAGCGGGTATTGGATACCTATAGCCAATGCCAGAATTTGTTTTCATTCATGAATCTTGCATTCATGGCGCCCAAAACGTTTATAAAATATAGCGAACTTGTAGGTGACAAAATATTTGGAATTTATATAAATGGTTTGGGGAACTTTGGACTATGTACTATGATTTTACTTTATCATAGGTTGTATGTAAAGTATTGTAATCGTGCCAAACAAAATTTTTGAGGTTTTAGCGGAAATGTCTTTTTGGATCCCTTGAACATTTTTGACCCAGGTAAAAAAAAAATGTGTTTTTTTTTGTGGCGACGATTCCGGAGAAACTACTAAGGTATCGGGACGAAACTTCATATTTAGAAATTTCATAACCAAACTTAGAGCTGAAAAGCTTTCTGTTGAAAAGGATCCAAAGGAACTGGAGGTTTAGTATTATAGCATTTTTGAAAGATTTTGCAAATAAGCCGCCATTTCTGGAAATTTGTCGAAATAGTTAAATAATAAATTAAAGTGCCTACAGGAAATTCTGAACAATTTATGACTATGGCATTTTTTGGTAAAATGAATAGTTTAGCTGCATGAGCAAATTCTATTTTATCGAGATCGCTGCATTAAAACTAGTTAGCCAGGATTTGTCAGATATTGTGATTCTAATGACAGTAGGTAGCGTCAAACGCTGATGTTTTGACAATACCTACTGTCAATATAATCAACATATCCGTCTAGTTCCAGTAGTTTTATTTTAAAGCAGATATTGCCGATCTCGATCAAATAGAATCTCATGCAGCTAAACTATTAATTTTATATATGGTATGATAAAGTAATGTGCCTGAACGCATCAGATTATTTTTTTTTATTTTTGTCTTCGTGTGTCACTGCCGTGCGTTCGTTCGATATCCAGCATGTTTATAGATGTATTGGGTCCTCATTGCTCGATTTTAATTAATTCCTTTCTAAATTGAAGTCCATAATTCACCGATGAGTTATCATGAGTTAATACATTTTTGTCAATGTACTATACTGTATGTATGTCACCCTGTTAAAAAGATTAAATATTATAATAGCAAGTGCGCTCTCTCTAAATTAAATCAATATATTTTCTTTTACCGCCTGGCGGCCGCCAGCCAGCTGTATGCAGTCCGGGATGCATATATGCGACCGTGATGAGTGAGAACACTAATACATTGTAACTTGAGCGAAAGCGAAAGCGCTGACGCGCGGCGACAAACTGGCTGAGTACTTCCCCTTCGAATGTACTCGCGTCGACTATGCTCCGCCTTTGCCTGCTTCCTCTAAACCCCCCAACTTCCCCTTATCTAAAACTGCGGCCTGGTTGACGTTGGTGGGGGCCAGGCAGACCACTCCCAGCAAAAAAAAACATCGCAACGAATTATTTCGTTTGGAAGTTGCGATGTTTTTAAAACGGAGCCTTAATAACACGTATGTGTCATTTGGTCGGTGTACCCGCTGTCAACGGTGTAGAATATCCGAACGCAGCTAAGGATAGAACACAAACCCTGGATATAAAGCAACGTATCAAAAAATAACATAACTTTCAAACACGGTATTATTGTTATAACGGTAATATTTAGAATCACATTCAACCGGAAAATAAGTAGTACCTAAGTAGATCATTTTATTTTCTATCCACATATGTACTTATACTTATACAGAATAGAAGCCAGCTAAGGGCTAATTATATTCTAATGAAAGAAAGTAGGTGGAGCTCAGGCGACCGTGCGAAGAAAAACATCTGCCGCCGAAAACACCACAATCGCCTGTAGAGTGTAATTACTGAGTGCGAAAAGTAGCAATCAAAAAAGGCGCTCTAAAATTAGGACAAGCTAATTATTTAATTATATTAATATAACGCATTGAATCAAAATATATAAGTACCTTTACATAATATTTGTGCAGGCAGTTATGTTTGCATGAAATATCTGGCGGTCCCAAATCCCACAAGATTCTTTTTCTAAGCTTAACAACCCCTAAAAAATACATTCGTAGATCTGTTACAAGATTCAGCATAATATTGAAAGTTGTAAATTAAATTAAGGGTTCTGTATGGCAGTAAGTACAAGAGCAACCCTTCAATAGAACGAGCCGTGTCCTCCGTAATACTCTTAAGAACTTGTCTAGTATTACAAATGGGGTGAGTCTAGACTTGAGACTGCAGACCGCACGGTACCAACCCAGCACAATTGAAGGTAATAAGCATAATTGATGACTGTTTCTGGGCGTTACAGGATTTTATTTTGAAAGAGTTACACACCACTCTTTCGCTCAGAGGTCAGCTTATTTATTATCCTTTAAAGGAGCATTATGGCCATTGAGAGTTTGAGAGCCTGTCCTGATCCTGCTCCTTTAAATGGTTACCGCCACTTTAAAAGCTACGAATATGATATGTAATAGTATATTTATATTTCTGGGATATGAAGTTCTTCTATAATTAGTCACGACTTTGAAAAACTAGAAAAAACCTCTGAATAATAAAGCTGTTGAATCTGGATTTGTATTCAGAGCAAAGAAATCTATCAAAAATGCCTATTCACTTCCCATTTATAATCCATGTCCTCAGAGTTATTAATTATTTACGATTTTCAATTTTTGTATTTGCTAGATAATTGTTTTTAGATCTATCAAAGTATACAGGATGTCTCACTGAACTGGTACATCAGAAGTTTCTCATGTTCTACTATTTCGGGAATGTTGAAATTTTTTAATTAGAAATTACTCGATCTGAGCATCGTAAATTTTGAGCATCTTGTATAAGATATCATGATGAACTAAACATCGTCCTATTTGGTTATGTCTCTAGTTTTGGGCCACCAATCATGAATCTTTTAGTTTCAATAATAACCAAGATAGTCAATTTTAAACGTAACCGCGAAAATCACCAAAAAATTAGTAAAATCAAAGAAACTCAACGTGATATTTAGGTATAGGGAAACCTTATCACAAATGATGTATTTTGATGCGTAGAAACCAAAAATAAAATTATATGATTCCATTTAAAATAACAAAGTTGATACCGACTTCCGGCGACCGGACGTGACAGTTAACTTGAGAATATTTTAGCTGAAGCGCACAGATCGAGTAAATTCTAATTCCAAAATTTCAAGTTTCCCGAAATAGTAGAATATGAGAAACTTCTAATGTACCAGTTCCGTGAGACAGCCTGTATATGAGGCCGTTATTTGCAAAACTTCCTCTTTGCTACTTAGTTTACTTTTCAGGAGCAACATAAAACGTTTTAGCGAACATGAAAATTATTTTTTCGTATTATTTTATTTTGGTTGCTGTAGTTTACCAAGCATAAATTGAATGATTCTAAACCTGAAAGTATCACAGATTTTGAGAACAAAATAAGATCTTGGTGCAAAGAGAGAGTTTTGCAAATAATAAAAATTAATCATTAAAGAAAGTTGTTGAATTTTTATTGAATGATCATTATACAGTAAGTAATCTGTAATTAGTATTCAAAAAAAGATTTTCAAATAAAAAAAACTTAAAAAACTTTAAAAACCTCTTATTTATATGCCAACGAAACTTTAAAAAAGCAATGAACGGATTAAATGTCATTTTCGTTTTAACGCAAGTCTTGATCCTCTTCATGCAGTATGTTTTTGTAGAAGGCGAGTTCTGGTAATTGATACCAATTGCCACCATAATGATTAACCAGCAAACCAATACTAGATTTTTTGTCACCTTCAAGCTCTTTGCCTAGTAGTATCTCGCATGGTTGAATGGATGAAATTGAACAATTTTCTTACTAATTCCTTTGCCTGTTCCAACGTTACTGGCGTAATTAATCTCGCCCTGTATTAAAACAGCATCCTCTTTTTTGTAAAAAAAAATATCTGATGTGGTCAGGCACATGACTTTATCATACTATATATAAAATTAATAGTTTAGCTGTTTAGCGACCGATCTCGTAGAAATAGAATTTGCTCATGCAGCTAAACTAGTGATTGT
This sequence comes from Aphodius sticticus, assembly GCA_963966075.1. Classification (NCBI taxonomy): domain Eukaryota; kingdom Metazoa; phylum Arthropoda; class Insecta; order Coleoptera; family Scarabaeidae; genus Aphodius; species Aphodius sticticus. The sequence goes on along the minus strand of OZ014513.1, from coordinate 22,528,480 downwards.
ACCAAAAAATGTCATAATGATAAATTATTCAGAATTTCCTCATCTTTAATTTATTATTTAACTATTTCGACGAAATTCCAGAAATGGCGGCTTATTTGCAAAATCTTTCAAAAATGCTAAGACTAAACCTCCAGTTGCTTTGGACCCTCTTCAACAGAAAGCTTTTCAGCTCTAAGTTTCGTTATGAAACTTCTAAATATGAAGTTTCTTCCCGATACCTTTAGTAGTTTTTCCGGAATCGTCGCCACAAAAACGGGTACACACACACACACACACACACACACACACACACACACACACACACACACACACACACACACACACACACACACACACACACACACACACACACACACACACACACACACACACACACACACACACGCACACACACACACACACACACACACACACACACACACACACACACACACACACACACACACACACACACACACATACTGCGTATGATAAAGTAAAAATGAAACGTTTTGCCTGGCTTTTGAAATGCCAGACTCCAGGAAGCTTTACTTTTTTCCTTGCTTTATTCTTCCAGTCATCTACCTTCCACTCAATGCCAATTCTTCTGACTGTGGCGTGTCTACTTATGATGTCATCATAGTGGCTGGATTGTACAATAACTGGAGGGATAAAGGAAGGTCCTACGATTGAAAATATGATCTCAATTTTTTTAATGTTTGGTGGTGATTCATTAAGAAGCCAGTACGCTAACATTGTCATCATTGCAGTGTTTTTATTTTGACCACCACAGCCATCGGCGAAGAAGTTCATTCTTGTGACGGAAGTAGGAATTAATTTTGTATCTATAGGATACAAAAGTAATTCCTTCACAAGAAGAAGGAAGTAGGAATTACTTAGTAGGAATTACTTTTGTATCCTATAGATACAAAACTAATTCCTACTTTCATTAATTTGGTATGTCCTAAAATGTTCTACTTTTTAAAACATACCTGAGCCTTTTTTTAACATTCCTAGAGTAGTTTTCTGGTTGTTGCTCTTTCTTGCGTCCTTTTCCTTTCGGACAGGATAAAATTTCACATTCAGTATTTCTCTCATTCATGCTAACAAATCGCAACAACAAAACTGCCGTTAAAAATCACAACGCACTAGAACATTGATATTTAGACTGAAGCGAATTTATTTTCCTTCGTGAAACAAAAAAAAACACCTGTTTGCTCTGTGAACACTAGAGCACCAAGCTATTGGTTGAGCTGTAGACAGCCAGTTTTGCAGATGAACGTTCAAAGCAAACAGAGAGTTTTGCAAATAACTTACACTTTAGCATCAAACTTTAGGTAATAAATAGGTTGTATCTAAAAATTCTCACAAAAGCAATCGATTCCTCATTAAATAATTAGGTAACCTTGCAAAAAAAACGAATTTTTGAAATTTTGGCAATTAGAGACTTTTGCAAATGAACGCCTCATATAAAAAATATGGAATTGCCATTTAAATTTTATGTTTTATCTACACCGTTATCTGAAGGCAATGAAAAAAGAACCTGCTAATTAGGATATGAGCCTAGACAGATTTATGGTAATCGATTATTTTACGGCCGAGTTGGTAGATATGCGGTCTCGCATTTCGACAGATCATTAACGCACATGTTAGCACTCAGTTTCCGGAAGAATAGATAGACTAGAATCACGTGTTTACAGTTCCCTTTTATGAACAGTGCATTTTAAATCGAGTATGCATCCAACTTTCTCAAAATTAAGTTAAATTAAGGTTAACGTTGCATATCTTATGCTAATAAAATTTGTTCAACATTTTTTATGTTGAAGCTGTAATTTGTTATTTTCAAACGTAAAGATACATTTTATACTATATTATGAATTTTCTTTTGTTTGTGTAAACGTCAAAGATTTAAACAGTGTTTCCAAAAAGTTCAGTAGGATTTTTGTTCGGGTTTTATTTTGTGTGAAAAAAAGACATTTTTTTATAAATATTGTTTTCACCACTAAGATAATAGCAGCCGACAGGTACGATGGTTGTGTCCAAAGAAATACACCCTATACAGCGTGTTGCTATCACGTAAAAATTTTGTAGCAGTATAAATAGGAAACAAAATGTGTATTTTTCATTACACATTTTCGTTGAATTCCAGATATCACAAAAAAATAGTAAACATGATGGTCATTCACATATTGAAATATGATAAGCTTAAATGCAGATGCCAAAGATATTAGTAGATACAGCTACACGCTGTATAGTGCATCTACTAATATCTTTGGACATCAGCATCTAACTATTGATTTTAATTATTATATATAATTATTATTAGTACAAATATCTATTATTATTGGTTATGATAAGATCTGCAGAAATATAGTTTCTAACCCACAAAATCAAGGAAATTGTATGTGATATAGATGTCTATGTGGTGTTGAATTACTTATTCTAAATACGCGAAAAACAAATGACAGATAGTAAATGTTATACACTGAGTAAAAAGTTTCGACTTATTTGATTTTCAAATCTTCAAAAAGTTACATAAGGTTGGAATATGAACAAATCCGTATTTTAAACGGCTCCAAATTCTTAATGAATTGAAAAATAAATAATTACCTATGACAGAATTTCCACAGAATTCTATTTTGTAAAAATCATTTTTTTTATTTGCTAATTCAATTTATTTTGCTTATTGTTATTCTGTTCTCTTTAAATTATTTACTTTTATTTACTTTCATTTTATTAATAATTATAGTAATAGGTAATTATTACTTGTGCTCCTTCTTCGTTTTTGATTGTTGGATATGTAATTTTTTTATTTTTTATTTGTTTTTTGTGAATATTTCAAAACGACATCTTTTTAAGGAATTGAAAAAACAAATAAGTCCAGATGAACCTTATTACTCAGAATGGTATTTGCTTTATAAAATTATTTTTTTCGGGAAAAAAAGGGAGAACAGTGACAGCGCTTTTTTGTAGTAGAACGAGCGCGCACTCTCCAATTCACAAAAAAAATGGAGCCATTATGTCGTGATTTCATATTAAAAAGCTGTTTTTCGTTTCCCTTTGTGTAATAACTCTTCATCTGCGTGCAAGAACTTATAATGAGCATCGCTGCTCAAAAATGCTTATCATAGAAATCGATCCCCACAATATGCAAGTAATACTCAAACAAAAGAGCATGAAGTGTTTACAGGAGGCATTGTTGGTTTTATTATGAATGTCCCTGTCCGAGTATAGGTCTAAGCATCATTAACTTTAAGTGTGAATACAGTGGCGCAATATCAGCGCCAGAATATCTCCCCTAAATAATTTCATATATATACGCGGTCTCCATGGCGTTGCGTTAGCATTCCAGTATCATTTCTATGAAATATTATGACGGCGATGACCGACTTCATTAAATCACCTTTGTAAATTTGCAACGTAAGCGTGAGCAGCACGGGTACCAGCACGATGCTTGCTTATTTGCGATTTTTATTTCAATGGCAAATGCCCCCGAAGGCCTTATTGTGCATCGGTTGATTGACTGTACCTCCACCTTATTGTACCCACCGGTATAATCTATATATAATGAAGTGGACAGTTGATGATTGCAAACGCGTGCCAAACAAAATGTGCACAGAACATCTGCCCAATTTGGAAAATACAATAACAACCACACTACCTATTCCACCTTTCGCAATAATTAGCCAAAACTCTTCATGTTGTTGTGATTGCTTCAAATGATCTGTTAAAACTATGTAATGGGCCACTTTGTGTTTGAATACACATTTATGTAAACAATTTATCATCGTAAAACCAGTGGAGATGGATAATAATTGTCTTGTCGTAGATCTCAGACAATTATCACCATGAAATTTTCAAATGGATGGTACCGCAATATTTTACAATATCTCAATAGGTACAGCTGTCCAGGAATTATATCTTCCTTCTATGTCACCACCGGTTGACAAGCAGGTATCAGTGATTTCCAAAGGAAAGGTCCGATGGTATTTCTGGGAAATGTTCTGCATTTAATTTGATTATTTTGCTAGAGCTAGACAAAAGTTCTGGTAGGTAACAGCTGTTACAACATTTTAAATTATTTATTCAGAAATATCTAAATTTACTATAAAATTGTTATTTATTTGACATACGATATCGTTCTTACAGAAGAATTTAAATTGCACAAAGTTGATTCAAAATTTCAACAAGATTCTTACGAGGTTAAAATTTTTTTTCATTTCGTATTGACTTTATTCTTCAATGTCAATTCCCGGAATTGAGGAATATACAAGAGCAAGGAAGGACACATCAAACAAACTTCAATTATATTTCATAACGTTCCATTGCGTAAGACTGGAACCTTTTCTTGCCTAGGCCATGTTTCGAATTTAGGGCATTTGAAGTGACGTACAAATAGAAACAACAAAAGAAACTCAAGAGAAAAAAAAACAAAACTGAAAAATTTGATCAGTGACGACAACAAAAAAAAATCTGATGTGCATATGACTTTATCATACTATAATTCTATAATATATAAAATTAATAGTTTAGCTGCATGAGATTCTACTTGATCGAGATCGGTCGTGTCTGCATTAAAATAAAATTAGTTAGCCATGATTTGACAGATATTTTTTTCAGTAGACTGCTTTGGCATAAACGTACCTTTACGATTCAATGCAATATTTTTTTTTATTTTAAGCCTTAAAAAAATGGGCAAATTACAAATTAATTGCCAACTTATTCAGGATTTTATGAAATAGTCAACATCTTCAACAACCAACATCTTCAGGATTCGAAGACAAGAAGTGACGTCGCGCCGGAGGTGACTGGTACACCCCAGGTACACCATAGGAGGTTACGTTGTATCAAGTGTGCGGCATGCTGAACACCGTGTTCAGCATGCCGCACACTTGATACAACGTAACCTCTCAATGTCCACAACGGTGGTTTTGTTCTGTTCGGTTTTTAAAGTGTGTGTTTTGTTGTTTTAAAATGTAATGTACAATTCCATCCAGATGAATGCAAAGATGCCTCTGATGCCAGTCTACCAAATTTACATAATTATTGCTTGAAGAAGAATCAAATACGATTCGAAATATAGCAAAGATTGAAAGTAAGTTGTAGTGGAGTTTTATTGGATCGACACCCGACTAAAGTTTATTAATATTATTATCTTCGATCGACGATTTTTGAACAAATTTTATATATATATATATATAATTAATAATATTCGATCGATAACTTGTGAAGTAAGGTAAGTATGGTTGGGTATTCGATCACAAATAATACAGCTAACTCTTCACTTTTATGCTATATTTCGGAACTCATTTTGTTCCTTCTTCAGGCAAATCTACAAGTAAGAAATGCAACAATACAGTGAACTTATAAAAATCGTACAAACTAAAACTACTTACAAGTATGAGTTACATGAGACTGACTACATTGAGAAACGCTAACATCATCATCCAATCAACACTTACACATGAGTTTGGCATTAAAACACTTTAAAATAAACAATCAGATCACAAATTCGACGGACACGTTTCACTTAGACAGGACATATTTACATTGCAAAATAGAGGTGACAGGCGTGCGCATACATATAGCCGATCCCGCCAATACTTAGAAAACCAAAGAATCACTAGTATTATCAGTGCTGCCGCTGGATCTATCACTATCAATAGCCATTATGTACGAATAAATGCTGCTTAAACCTTCAACATCACTCCTAAAGTTGACAGTATTGTTACTAAAATTAATGTTATACATTTCCAAAAACCGTCTGTTGTTATGATCTTGATCGTAGTCCAAAATTTCAACGTTATCAAAATCAAAAGTGTGGTCGTTGTTGATGGAATGCAAAGCAAGAGCACATCTTGTTTTTCCAGTACGAATGTCACTTTTATGCAAAGACAACCGATTTTTAATCCATTGGGAAGTGACTCCAATGTAAGTACCGTCACAATGATTGCAATTAATCTTGTAGATGACGTTTGATCTAAAGTCCATATTATCTCGATCCTTAACTCTGGAGAACAATTTTTTTAGTTTAATATCTTCTGGTAGGAAGGGGTTTATTATAGCTTTTAATTTTTCCGTTAGGCCTGGTATCATGGCCATTTTTTTAAATTTGGTCGCGGGAATCGTCCTATTCTGGACGATTCATTAACTTCTTTTCAAAACACAGTTTCAGTCACAAAATCAATACAGTTGCAGGCATGAAGAATAGAATCCTTAAGATATGCAGTGACAAGTATCAACAGCCGGCATTAAAGAAACTAAAAACAGCATTCCTTAAGAATGGTTTTCCCAACAAACTGTTAAATAAAATACTATTTTCCACTTACACTGACAGACCTAGTCACAGTGTGTTTGATTTACCAAATCCTCCCGCCACCAAATTTAAAAAAATGGCCATGATACCAGGCCTAACGGAAAAATTAAAAGCTATAATAAACCCCTTCCTACCAGAAGATATTAAACTGGTCTATCATTACCCTAATAAAATAAAAAAATTGTTCTCCAGAGTTAAGGATCGAGATAATATGGACTTTAGATCAAACGTCATCTACAAGATTAATTGCAATCATTGTGACGGTACTTACATTGGAGTCACTTCCCAATGGATTAAAAATCGGTTGTCTTTGCATAAAAGTGACATTCGTACTGGAAAAACAAGATGTGCTCTTGCTTTGCATTCCATCAACAACGACCACACTTTTGATTTTGATAACGTTGAAATTTTGGACTACGATCAAGATCATAACAACAGACGGTTTTTGGAAATGTATAACATTAATTTTAGTAACAATACTGTCAACTTTAGGAGTGATGTTGAAGGTTTAAGCAGCATTTATTCGTACATAATGGCTATTGATAGTGATAGATCCAGCGGCAGCACTGATAATACTAGTGATTCTTTGGTTTTCTAAGTATTGGCGGGATCGGCTATATGTATGCGCACGCCTGTCACCTCTATTTTGCAATGTAAATATGTCCTGTCTAAGTGAAACGTGTCCGTCGAATTTGTGATCTGATTGTTTATTTTAAAGTGTTTTAATGCCAAACTCATGTGTAAGTGTTGATTGGATGATGATGTTAGCGTTTCTCAATGTAGTCAGTCTCATGTAACTCATACTTGTAAGTAGTTTTAGTTTGTACGATTTTTATAAGTTTACTGTATTGTTGCATTTCTTACTTGTAGATTTGCCTGAAGAAGGAACAAAATGAGTTCCGAAATATAGCATAAAAGTGAAGAGTTAGCTGTATTATTTGTGATCGAATACCCAACCATACTTACCTTACTATATATATATATATATACTATTGGCAGTACGTATTGTCAAAACATCAGCGTTTGACTCTACCTACTGTCATTAGAATGAAAATATCTGTCAAATCCTGGCTAACTAGTTTTATATTAATGCAGACACGACCGATCTCAATCAAATACAATTTGCTCATGCAGCTAAACTATTAGTTTAACCAAAAAATATCATAGAGATAAATTATGCAAAATTTCCTCTACTTTAATTTATTATTTAACTATTTTGACGAAATTACAGAAACGACAGGTCATTTGCAAAATCCTTGAAAAAGGCTTAGAGTAAACATCCAGTTCCTTTGGACCCTTTTGAACAAAAACCTTTTCAGCTCTAAGTTTGGTCATGAAACTTCTAAAGATAAAGTTTCGTCCCGATACTTTTAGTAGTTTCTCCGGAATCGTCGCCACAAAATCTCAAATAATAAGTCAAATTGTTTTTTCGGCACGATTACAATACTTTATCATACTATGTATGATAAATTAAAGTGATTTTTGTTGAGATAAATAGGCCACCCTTTAAACTATCACTCACAGATATTGTAGCGACAACCAAAAGTGATGGCCTCGTTGCCGTAACTGACTGGTTTATATTCGTTTGAAAACACGTCCGTCTTCTTGTCATAAACGCCGAAATTTGAACAATTTTAAGGTTGCTTTTAACGTAACCAAGTCCAAACAAAATTTAAGTTCATTCTTTTCATTGTCTATCTCTGCGACCACATTCGAATGACAAGGAAAAGTACACACAGAGATATGGTTGTCTAATGTAAAGAAATAGAAATTCTTAACATAATTTCTTTGTTTTAAGACAACACATCCTTGTAATAAGAATATTTCTTAATATACCTAAATATTTTATATAACCGTCTGTGTAATATAACATGTCTGTGCAGCATCAATGCAACCAGGATTGTGATTTGTGCTCTTATACCGGCAATGTATCAAATGTAGAAATGTCCAACAGCTCTAGTAGTATTGGTGGAAAGAGTATTCCATAAAAGATATTTTTGCTTTCATTACAACAAGTTCATATTTAATAGAAGTAGGTGTAGAAGTAGAAGTAAGTATAGTATAAATTTAAAATTGTACAATCTTAGAAAAGACAACCAGTCAAAACAACGGTTTTCTTCTATGAGCGATATATATTCTTGCGTATATATAAGACAACCGTTTTTGTGTTTTAAAGAACGTTTCGTTGTGTGTAACGTTCTTTAAAACACATTCTCCAAGTATCCCCATGGCCCATCTACTTGAAAATAACCACTTTATATTTACTTTATATTTTTTTTATGGGACATTAGTGAGAGATAGATTTTTTACAATTCCTTTTCTTTAGACTAGAAAGTTTACTAAACTAAAACCTCAAGGGACAATATTGCTCATTAATACTTTAGAAAATTAATACGTTGATACTGTTTTTCATAGTTCGGTGTGTGCAACAAGCCTCCGAAGTTTGTGCCCTTATTTTAGTTACATCATGCATGTATAAAGATTACACAAGAACGAATTAATTTAGATTTTCTTTCTATAGCATCCAAAAGAAGTTATTGCCTATTCCAAACCGAAATGTTCTTTCATTTGTGCCCATACAAGAATCAGAAGTGACATAATAGTTAATACAATTTAATCCTACAGTAAAAATTCACACAATGACAATCATACTCGCAGGAGTATGATTCTAGCTTTGATGTTTGGTAGCATTTAATTCTCATGCCACTCATCGGTTGAATGAAAGATTGCAAATGTCAATATTTTAAAGATAATATAATAAAAAAAAAGTAGGAACATATGCAAGAGAAAAGAGAACACATTTTTGTTTGATTTTTGGCATCAAGTACAACAGTCTGTACATAGCGCAATATTTTCACCGTGAAAAGTACCCATCACGAAACCCTGGAATGCGACGGATGCAATGTTAGTGCGTACTGTTTTCTGTGTTTTCGGTCTGCTGGGATATAAATTTAACTGTTGCCGTCTTGGTACTAGCGGAACAACGACAGTTACTGATGTGGCATTTAAACGTTTCTAAAAGACAAGACGGATGACCGTTGACGCGAAGACGTAGTGCGTCGGTGATTGGCTCGAATTATGTAAACTTCAGGAGGGGAGAAGGACGCGAGCCTGAAATCTGAAGACGATGCCGGCCCCGGAAGAAAAAAACGCGACGACAGAGATGAAAGGGACATTAGTGAACAGTAAATCATAAAACTAATGAGTGATTACATTGGTTCGCTTAATTTACTGCGTACTTCACTTGACGTCTACATATTAATGCAGGGCACTTAGACTTAATTTTGCGTCATTTCCTGTACATTCCAACACTATATTTCGAATATTTTTTTATTATCATCATTAGCCATTTTTCCAGAAATGTTCAGCAATAAAATAATACTTAGGGTAAATATGTTTTGATACAAGCAAAAATTTCTTACCATTGAAGTAATTTAGCTTTTACTTAGAGATTTGTGTCATTTCGCCAAAGAAATCCAACTGTGATTTCAATAAATCATTTGAATAGAAGAAAAAGTTTCTTTCCTTTAAAGTAATTTTTGCTTTGGTTTAAAAATACGTTTACTATTGTCAAAGATATCTTTAACTTTTGATTTAAATAAGTAATGTTAGTGTGAGTACCTCATTTAACTGAATTGATAGATGGCGCTGTAATCGCTCTACTCACATACGGACCCTTTATGTTGACGTTTTAAGCAATATCTCAAAAGTTGTCATCATTACACCCCTGCAAAAATATAAGGGGTGCAAACCATTATTTTCTTGGAACCAGTAGTTATATCAAGGTTTGCAAATGTTTTCACGCAAGTTTATTTTGATGTTTTAAGCAATATCTCAAAAATTGCATGATCAGCTTGTTTCTATAGCTACAAAAAATACAACAAAACGACACAAAATAATTACTTTAAAATATACTTTAGGAACATACCATTGCGTTACATAATTTTAAACATCTTAACTAACTTAATAACTTGTTTAAAAGGTATAAAATGTGACTTAACCGCTTTCAATAAATAAGATACTTAATTGATGGCACTGAATTTGTGTTGCGAAATTTGGTGACTGGTGTAACGATTTAAAAAAACAACACGTTTAAATTGCATGATCAGCTTGTTTCTATAGCTACCAAAAATACAACAAAACGACACAAAATAATTACTTTAAAATATACTTTAGGAACATACCATTGTGTTACATAATTTTAAACATCTTAACTAACTTAATAACTTGTTTAAAAGGTATAAAATGTGACTTAACCGCTTTCAATAAATAAGAGACTTAATTGATGGCACTGAATTTGTGTTGCGAAATTTGGTGACTGGTGTAACGATTTAAAAAAACAACACGTTTTTTTAATTCTTTAGTGACGTTAAATTTTCAAAAGAAATTTTACCCGCACTAGTCCAGTCAAAACAGGTCTGATAAATGTCATACTGGTGTTTTGCATATATTTTTACCTTTGAATTCTTCAATATATCAAAAGTCTCCATCGCTGCAAAATGTTTAAGATGGTGGACCAAAAAAATATTTTCTTGCTATACTTGCAATATTTTTTTCACAATTAGTGTAGAACTTTTTTGCTCTTTATTATTAATATAACGGAAAACCGTGCTTTTATTGGGTTGTTAGAGCTTGAAATAAAAGTGCCAACTAGCTAGACCTTTTCATTTATTCCAATATTTCGCCAGTAAATTGTGGCTTCTTCAGGGAACTAAAAACAAAATTACACAATACCTGAACATGACAGCACTACAATCTGGATGAACAAAATGGATGAAACATACCAAATAACAGTCTCAACACAAAGTCACAATAATCGACGATAACGGCATTAAACAGACAAATACAGTGTCGAATGTACCAGTGCAAACGTTCAACTAAGACTGAAGGACTCGACAAGGTGTTTTTTTCCTTCCTATACATTCCAAACTGCACACAACCGGTAATATTCGAATAGTTGCAAATAAACTAAAAATAGTAAAATTAAACAACCTAAACAAACTGACAAACTTACAAACGACTACATTATATCACAATGATACAACATGACAAACCAAAACAAATTGAGTACACGAAAATGACAACTTCCACCCTCTTAAAAAATTAATTCACTGATATCAGGTACACCTATGGTGGTACTATTTGCGTCAGTGAAGTTATTGTAATGTAAATTTTGTAAAAAACTATAAATATTGCTCAAATTTTCTGTGTCCGATCGCAAGCTCATGGCATCACTCGTCCCTTTTATTCCAATCATCTCAAAAAAGAGCCTCTCACGCAGGTTACGCTTTTTAAACAGTATTTTAACGTTGTCGAAGTCGATATTGTGGCTTTTATATATGGCATGCTGAGATAAAGCGCTAGTTAGTTTGTTGTTTCTAATGTCGAGCCTATGTTGGCTCATTCTTGTTTTCAACCAATTGCCGGTTTGGCCTACATAACTAGCATTACAATCCGCACACGGCACACAATAAACGACATTGGACATATACTCTGATGGAGTTTTTTGTTTCAGCTTGGTAAAGAAACTGCCCACTGTGCAAAGATTGTAGTAACCAATCCTCAAACTTTCGGTGCAAAATATTCGAGGGATGAGGTACGAAAAACCAGGTATTAAGGGAAACCTCCTATAAACAGTAGGATCACTCCTGGTCGGGGCCGTTATGTCAGTGACCACTCTTCTAGGATTGACACCAAAAATTAACTTCTTAAGTATGTGTCTGGGGTAACCATTATTCAAAAAGAGCTTAAGCTATTTGTGTTTGTTCCTGGTGTGAAAATCTGGATGCGATAGTTTCATAACTCGGTTTTTCAAAGCCGTGACCATGTTAAGTTTCTGATTAATCGGATGGTTAGATTGAAAGTTCAAGTATCTAGCCGAGTAAATCTGACTATAAAAACCCCCATCCCATGCAAAGTAATTACATTCAAATAAAAACTTCAATATTTCCAAAAACAGAGCCCTATCTACCAGTGTAACGTCACTAATGAGTTGCCACTCCTCTTCAACTATCTGAAGGACCATTTGAAGAGGAATGCACGTAAACAGTGAGACCACGTCAAATGACACCAAAACGTGGCCTTCCGGCAACACAAAACCCTGATACATTTCCGCAAAAGTGAAGGAGTCCTTAATATTGAACTCACTATAATTCTGAAAAGCATTCGTGAGAATGTCCGCGGAAAAAACTGACAGATCATAAAAAGGCGAGCCAATACAAGATACTATTGGTCTTAATGGAATATTTTCTTTATGAATTTTGGGTAGACAATATAATTTTGGCGTCGTTGCATTGTAAACTGTTAACTTTTTTTTGACTCTCTCATCAATATAAGATTTTGAGTGTAGCGTCTTTGCCAATTTATTATTCTTACGTTGAAACTTTTTCGTGGGGTCGCAATTCTTTTTATAGGTGTTGTTGTCACTCAACAGTTGGTAGGTCTTTTCTTTATAATCTGACTTATTTAAGATAACAGTAACCCTTTGTCAGCCTTTGTAACAATGATATTGTATGTTTTTTCAGAAAGTCTTTACATCTACCACCGACACTCCCCCACATTTATTTGGTATGTTTCATCCATTTTTAGATTGTAGTGCTGTCATGTTCAGGTATTGTGTAATTTTGTTTTTAGTTCCCTGAAGAAGCCAGAATTTACTGGCGAAATATTGGAATAAATGAAACGGTCTAGCTAGTTGGCACTTTTATTTCAAGTTCTATCAAACCAATAAAAGCACGGTTTTCCGTTATATTAATATTTTTTTGTTCGATAAAAATTAAATTCAAAATGCCTCGTAGTAATTGCCATAACGAAAACCAACATTTCTCGGCTATAGGCGTCTGAACTCTGAATAGAGGTTTCCACGTTGAATTTTGACACCTTTTCTCCTCCTGTCAATTCTGCGGGTGATTTCGATCGAGACTTGAAACAGAGACTTGAGAGAATGTAGGTTTGTGGTCCTTATTTTGCTTAAACATTTTTCTTTTCATGCTCTTTTCAAAAGGTTCTATGATCTGAAAACAATTACAGTATTTTAAGTTACAAAAAACATTGCATTTTAATAAATTTTTCAAACAAGTCAATAAGCATTATAGTGCAGATGTCTAAATAAATGAATAATAACTGAAACACCTGAATATGAAAATATAAAAAGTAAATTGTCTCTAGTTTTTTAGAAAAGCAGTGTTTGGAGAAAGCCTACATAGTTAAAAATTGTAAAATAACTCTACTGTGCTGTATACTTTCTAGAAACTAAGATCTTATTCACCTGCCATACGTTTGTTGCAAACTGTCGTTACGGCTTAAATGATTTTTTTATTAAATTCTGCAACACACAGCATGTAGACAGCATATTCCAATTTAGTGTCAAGGTTTACAGAGGCGGCTTGTATTGGTAGACCATCCCACCGACATAGGCGTTCCCACTTAATCTGGATGTTCGCCAGTTCCTCCCAAAAGCTTACCGAAGCGTGTTGAACTGTCTCCATGAGCAAGACAAGACGGAACCAAATACGCTTGTGAGATGCCGTGATTATATGGGTATACTAAAAACTAAAAATGTTTCCTCCTGCACTTTAATCATTACATAAATGCAGCTTCTGTCATCCTCTAGGGAGAACCCCAAACAATAAATTATAAGAACCATTCTTCCTTTGTTTTCGAAAAATTCCTACACGTTAATGGGATTTACGACGCACCCAAACAACAACTCACTTCAATCAAATCCATAATTTATTTAATCCCTTGTTATGAAGTCTTTCGGCTTCCCTGCGTTAGCCATATAATTTATACCTTCAATGGACCTTGTCGATATTTTTAATAGAAATAATCCCCGCGTATTCGCATCATAATTTTCATGCACGACGGTCGGGCACCTCAATAAGGAAATGGCATGACGCGTGCCCCACACTCCCAAGATGGAATTGAAAAGAAATGGGTGCATACGTATATATGCCGACGACAAAGACGTAGATCCTTTTTTTAACGCTGGATATTTCTTACCACGTTTCAAAGTACGCGATGCTGTACCTCTCGTAGGTAGTCAAGGGGGCATTTCCGTTGATTTCGAAAAGTGGTACGTACGTCCCTTTTGTGATTTTAATACAATGGGAAACTGCAGACTGTCTTCGACCCTTCTTGCGTATGGAACTCGTCCAGGTGCACTCTGTGTATTTGGCAGTTTTTCTGTTGAAAGCGGACCAAAATTGCACAAGATCACATTGGTTGCGAACAATAACCACAATGGAATTTGGAGCAGATTTTCGGCACCCCGAGGCATGTCGCACGGACCAAAACTCCAGTCGCCGTTTAATTTTTATTGTTAAGATATGTCATGTACACCGTCTTGCGTTTTTGAATAGTGCCAAACTCACGGGCACAATGCAACCTAATTATAAAAAGATTACTGCTCTTGTTGTTGATTGACGTATGTCGTCTTATATTTTGGCCATGTGTGGTTTGCCACAAGGTTCGAAAATGCTCAATAATGTACCAATTGGAAATTTCATTGATATCGAAAATGTGTTAATCAGTTTTGTAATTAGAATAATGAATGAATACTGAATAATTAATGCTGAACCACATCAGTCATTAAATTATCTGATAAAATTTACTGAACATATTTTGCAAAATGTCTCGAATACTAGAAAGATGAGAATCTTGTAACAGGTTTGAAGACTGGAATTTAAGTTACCAGACCAAATATCTATAATATTAAATAATAAAAAATGGTAATTGTTTTACCGCAATATATCTCAATAATTGTTGAAATTAAACTAAGCACAAGTATAATTCTTAACAACAAATTAAACAAATCAAATGCGTAAATATTAGCTGAATTCAATCAATTAAGACTGACGTGACAATGATTATACATATTTCTTTTATTTATTTATTTATTTATTTAATACACAGTATGGGCACAGTACAGGACGAACCTATACACTGTGCCACGTTTACACAATATAAATTGCAGTACAGTATAAAAAGAATTAACTATAATAAATAATCAAAGAAGTAGCTGAAGTTCCTGTATATTATGGTACAACAACCAAATTAAAGAAAAAAAAATACAATAATAAAAAAGCAAAAACAACCGGGTACTTACAAGGTTTGATGTTGCAAATTGATAGTCGCGACAATAACCATTCGTCTGAATCTGCAATAGTCAAATCTAAAGGAGTCGATACCGATTCGGTCGGAGGCACGAGCCATCCTTAACATAGGCGAATTAAAGAATGCGTTTGTGCGAGGAGTCGGTGTACGAAAGAGAAAATCAAAACGCAAGAGGCGAGGAGGAACATGAATGTCAATCATACTCAGTAATGTTGGACAGTCGCACTTACTATGGAGTATCTTATAATGGAGGAAAATGTCATTACAAAACCGACGTTGACGAAGGGTTAGGAGTTGAAAATGATTACATGCAGACTCGTAGTTTATATACTGATGGTGTGTTTTATAACACATATATCTAACAAACTTTTTTTGAACCCTTTCAAGTCTAGCAATGTAAGAATCGTATTGAGGATTCCAAACAGAACTACAATAATTCAAGACGCTGTAAACAAAAGAAAAATATAATGTTTTTATTGCAGCTATACTAGTGAAATCCTCAGCAGACCTCATAACAAAGCCGAGCATACGAAGGGCTCTGACAACCACTCCGTCACTGTGCCTGTCAAAAGTAAGCTTACAATCGAAAATAACTCCAAGGTCCTTAATGAAGGAAACTCTTTCTATATTTACGTCATCAAAGGTGTAAGCGTATGTAATGCTGTTGGATTTTCTCGTGAAGGTGATGGCGTTGCATTTGGACAAATTTAATAACATGCAGTTATTAACGCAGAACTGCCTCAATCCATCGAGATCGCGCTGCAGCCTCGAACAGTCTAGAGGAGAAGATACGCGGAGAAACAACTTTAAATCATCAGCGTACATTAAACACCGAGCATGTTTAATGGTTTCAAAGATATCATTTATATAAATATTAAATAATAAAGGGCCAAGGTGACTTCCCTGGGGAACACCTGATGTAACGGGCACCACGTCTGAGTGAAAGCCATTAATAGATACAACCTGCGTTCTCCCGCGCAAGTAAGACTCAAGCCATTCAAGCAAATCCCCATAAAAACCAAATTGACGTAGTTTGGTCAACATTAGGTCATGGTCAACCCGATCGAAAGCCTTGCTGAAATCGGTGTAAATTGCGTCTACTTGATATTGTTTATCAAGAGAATTATGAATGTAATCGGTATATTCCAGCAAGTTACTTTCCACCGAGCGCCCAGCAAAGAATCCATGTTGTCTGGGATCAATTTTATCTTTAATTGCAAAGAATAGATGCTTGTAAACCAATTTTTCCAATATTTTACCAAACAGTGGCAAGAGCGATATTGGGCGGTAATTAGAAACAATGCTACGGTCACCGGACTTGTATATAGGGAGAACGCAGGCTCGCTTCCACGTGGTTGGGAAAACACCCTCATTTAAAGATCTATTAAATAATATGTAAAGTGGATATGAAAATGCTTTGTGACAATTATTAATTAAGACAGGTGGTATGCCATCCCCCCCAGGGCCCCCAGTGACACACACCTCACCCAGCGCCTCCTCCACCTCCAACCGTCCAAGGCGCAAAACTCCTATCAAACCGACCTCTGTCATGTCGCCACCGACAGGAGCGCCCGCAACAGGAGCAGCAAAGACGGATCCAAAAAATTTAGCAAACAAGGAGGAGACGCCATCACCGTCAGTAGCTACATTACCGCTCAAACTCATCACCGAAGGAATATTATTGGCGCCCCTCCTTCGCCTCACAAAGGACCAAAAATGCTTTGCATTGGTCGCGATACCCGACTCCGCACGCTGCACGTAGTTTTTATAATCCCGATCAATGAAATACTTTGCACGGCCCCGCAACACCGAAAATGTCCGATAATCCGTATGGTTCCCAAAGCGCTTCCATCTCCCATGTGCCCTTTTCTTGTCACGAATAGCTTTAACAGTGCTTGGTGAGAACCACACAGGACACCCGATAGCGGGTGTACGCTTTTTCGGAACAAATCTTTCAATCGCACTCCACAAGTGAGAATAAAATGTATCGACTGCACGTTCGTAATTTTCAGTACTCAATTCATTGTCCCAATTAATAGAGCTAAAGAAGTTAACGAAGTCATCAATGCGAGTCTTTCTATAGTTAAATGTCGAAGACGTTCGTTCGACGAGATTTGATGGAGTGCTTAAGTAACATGAAAACTCAAGTGTGGTGTGTGCTGCGTCTTCGCGAACCAGAGGAGAATCACTTAAATTTATATTAGAAATGGAATCAAGATTTGTTACAACTAGATCGATCGTGTTTTGAAAGGCATTAGGGTGATGGTTGAGCTGATTTAATCCGCATAATGAGAGAGCGTCCAGAAAATCTGCACATCTGGCACTGCTCGAGCGACCCGCGGTACAGACATGAGAATCGGCATCAAGTGCCCAACTCAACTCAGGCAAGTTAAAGTCACCACATATCAAAAACTTATCGTTAGGGTGACGCTCAAAAATCGTAGTAAGCTTATCTATGAAAATATTTAGTGCTGTATTATCGCGAGGTGGAATGTAAACACAACATACATGCAGGGCTGAAACTCCGCAACTCAAAGAAACGCTCACGGTCTCAACACCCTCAAACCAATCTGCATGCAGAGTGGCCGGGAGCGAGGTTGAGACTCCGATCAGCACACCACCTCCTCGCAGGCAACCGTCATCCACACTAGACCGATCGCATCTAAAAACCTGATATGAATTTGGAAAAACTTCAGCGTTATAAATACCCGGATGTAACCAGGTTTCGGTCAAACAAATCACATCTAGATCAGAATTTAATAAGTTTTGGTAAAGACTAGGCAACTTAGTACGAAGACCACGAGTGTTTTGATAATACAATGATATTTGAGACATTTAATCTTAATATGGTAACAAAAGTTGTGGCAAAACTGAACGAAAGGTGGAAGCAAATTACAATTTATCTATATCGGCCTCGCTCTTTATATGAACGGGACGCGCATCGGCAGCCTTACGAGCAAAAATTTTACAATTTCGTGTCCACACGGACATATAATTTTTTGTGGTGTATTCTATTCTATTCTGAGAAATGAATGGTATTTCGTATTCTATAGAAATTAATGGTACTATCCTGTCCAACAAAGAAAAAACGCACAACCAAAAATTATTTCTGGTATGCTTTTTCCCGTATAATCTGAATCTGCAAGCAGCTATTCCAAACTGTGTCCATTTTTTGAGGGAAAAAAATGCGTTATTGAATAAATAAAAAGATCTTTTTATTATTTTTTATACTATCAAATTACACTTTTTCTCGATTTTGAGTCCCTTGGTGCATGGGTTAATATGTATTCAACGATCTCAAATTCCAGGGGAATTAGGGATGGATATAAAAGAACAAATTGAAAGTATATTACTGCAGAAAAATATAAGTTGAAAAATAAGGACCTGTACACCCAGTATTTAAGTAAATTTGTACTATAAAAAATTAAAAAAATCTGATGTGGCCAGGCACATGACTTTATCATACTATATATAAAATTAATAGTTTAGCTGCATGAGATTCGATTTGATCGAGTACGGCCATGTCTGCATTAAAATAAAACTAGTAAAACTAGACAGATATGTCGATTAAAGTTGCGTTCGGATATTGTACTCCGTTGACACCGGGTACACCGTCCAAATGACACTTTAATGCAATACGACCGATCTCGATGAAATAGAATTTGCTCATGCAGCTAAACTTTTGATTGTACCAAAAAAATTCATAGTCATTATTCAGAATTTCCTCTAATTTAATTTATTATTTAACTATTTCGACGAAATTCCAGAAATGGCGGCTTATTTGCAAAATCTTTCAAAAATGCTAAGACTAAACCTACAGTTCCTTGGGACCCTTTTCAACAGAAAGCTTTTCAGCTCTAAGTTTGGTTATGAAACTTCTAAATATGAAGTTTCGTCCCGATACCTTTAGTAGTTTCTCCGGAATCGTCGCCACAAAAACGGGCACACACACACACACACATACACGCACACACACACACACACACACGCGCACACACACACACACACACACACACACACACACACACACACACACACACACACACACACACACACACCCACACACACACACACACACACACACACACACACACACACACACACACACACACACACACACACACACACACACACACACACACACACACACACACACACACACACACACACACAGAAATTTTTTTGTACCTTGGTCAAAAATGTTCAGGGGATCCAAAAAGACATATTTCCGCTAAAATCTCAAAAATTTTTTTTGGCACGATTACAATACTTTACATACTCCGTATGATAAAGTAAAAAAAATATTTCAATTTTTGTTGTGAACTTTTCAGAACCTTGTGCTTATATTCAAAAGTATTTAGTACTTATGACTTTTTAATTCCAAAAACTTTTATTCGATTTTATTTTCGTGTAAACTTGAGAGAAATTTGTTTAGGTTAAAGATAAAACCTCAAAAACTCTTAGCTCGACAAATCGGAGTTTAAATATTCTATAATTTATTACCCCATACTATCAACTTTATTAGCTGCTTGGCATCCGTTAGATTAATGTTTCCTCGATAGGTTTGCAGTTAAAGAGGCGAGAAAATTCGTTCTTTATGTATTTTACGGCAAAATTAATGGCATGTGGGCTACGCTTTGATCTCTGTCGGTTAGCTTTGATGATTGGAGAAGTGTGCGGGTGACAGGTGCCCCAAAAGTCACCTGCTGTCTCTTGTCATCCTCCTTGAATGTGTATATCGAAGACCACTAGCAATTGGAACCTTCGCACAGCATTACAAACAACCCATAAGCATTAAAACACATTTTTATTACGGTTCTCCTGTAAAATATATACTGTCAAGTATAAAAATATAAATGTGGATTATTTCCCAGTCAAATGCGTCTGGTTTTACATAGAAGCTATTGTGGGAACCTTTTTGAATTGGGTTAACAAGGAAATAGGAACGGCATTTCTAGCGACTGTTTAAACCAGTCAGTGATTTGTTTGTCCATTGTACCAACCTCATTATATTCACAATGCGAGGAGGATTCCGGCGTTTCGCCCAGTTTCACCCCTTGGGGTAGTAAAATCGTGACCTCGGAGAGCCCAAGATTACTGGAAACGGGCCAGCGCACCGTGTGAAAATCAGGAAGCGGAACTACCTCCCATAATCTTCGGTTAATTATTAGATGCTATCGATGGACATCTTTTGTGGAAGCTTTTGAAATATAACCGCCAGCACGGTAGACTGCGCTCCCGTATTATATATTTTTAATTTAATGAGAACGTATATCGTTATGTTTTATATAAAAATACATATGTAATTGGATATTAAGCATCGTTGGTCTAAATGAGGATTAGTTTAAAATAGTACTGCATGTCTGGACATGATAAAACGGAGGATACAATGGAGGAGTTCGTCGTATCTCTAGTCTACATTTTCACGTATGGAAGAAATTCGTGCCCGAAAATGTATCTTTTGCGCGCAATGCACAGTATTGTCATTTTGGGATTGTTAGTTAAAAACTTTAATTTATTGGACCATTCTTAACATCAATAACTAAGAGATCATTGTTTAAAATAATTTTTAGAAAACTGTTCTTGAGACTGTCTTGTTTGTTTGTGTTTTTATAGTTTCTGATGAAGCAAGAATTAATTTACGAAATACTTATGTATGATAAGAATAAAACCTCAATATTTTCCTGGGGTGATATTTTTTCTTATGCAAGAATTTATTTTCATTAAATCAACAAACAGCCTCAAATCGTCTGCTAGAAATGTTTAACAACAATTGAAACTTTAGGTTGGAGGATATACTTTCAATCCACATGATGTAAGAATGTGGATGAGTTTATTATTTGTCGAAATTTAAAGCACTCTGTTTTGTGTGCCACTTATAATCACTGGGAGTACTAAAGGAGTACCTACGACAAGAATTAGGACAATACATAATTTTGCGCAACTTTTATTTTGCATATTTGGTTTTATTCCTTATTTTTCAAATATTTGCTTTTTCGTCAGTAAGTTCTGTTCAAATTGTCCATAATGTTACGGAATATTCTTATACGCATTGGCAAGTTAGTTGAGGACGAAAATTAAATTGGTTGAAGTACTCACCAAAAATGTTGGCTGTAGCCAACTTTCTGAAATCGTCTCCAAATATGAATAAAAATGTCCCGGAAATACTTTTCAATAGAAATAAAAATAGTACATTCACTTCCAATTTCTATTTTAGGTTAACTTTTGTAAAATATAAATTATAGCATTTATTTTCTATAACTATATACCAATAATTTAAGACACTAGATGCAAAACAGCACAAGTCAAATGCAGCTCCATTAAAGTTGACCTGTTTTTGCATCTAGTATCTGCAATTATATGTTGTACCTTTGTTATAATATATAAACACAAATTTAACCGAATATGAGTTTTCGTGCTCAATTCAAAGTGCTTTAGTTTACAATAATAAAGTCTGTTTTCTAGTAATAACAAGACGCGCACAGGTTATGCTTGTACAGCAAGGCCGTGTTAACACAAAACTGCGCCCAGGGCGAAGACAGAGCGAATGCGCCCCCCCCCCACTTTTGACCAAAATTACTTAAATTGCTGATTAAAAAATTGCTGTAAATGTATGGAATAAAAAATTAAAGTCAGTATAAAGAATAAATTATATATTGAAATACATACGTTTATACTTCCGAAATAAATAAATCATCTTTCTATTATAAAATAACATAAATCATAAACCACAGAAAAGCGAAACATTTTAAGTTTCCTGAAAGACCTTTCCGCTGATGCAGCAGAGAAATATTCTATATGCAGTTTCCCTATTCTCATAATTCGTAGTTAATTCTAATTGATGGATTAATTGGAGGATTTCGAAGCGTTCCATACTTTCAAAGTTTTCATTTAACGACTGAAATAAATTTTGCACTTAAAATGTCACACAAAAAATCCTGCACTTTTAAATCAGTTACATATTTGTTTGTAATGTTCAGAGTATGTTTTGTAATAGTATCTTCATCATGTGAAACAATGTTTGAACTATGTACTAAGAAAATCAAAATCTTGTGAAACTTGATGAAACTTTTCAAACCTCCATGTAAGTTGCTCAATTAGAGCGCGTTCGGATAATCGGGTAGGGTACGGTGAGAGTGACGCGCTGGATAATAGGCGGACTAACGTCATACGGCGTTTATCTGCATATAAGAGAGAGACAGCCGACCCAGGTTATCTGAGCATTGCTCTCCCCATACCCTACCCTGACAAACCGAACGCGCTCTAACTGTGTCAATACCCTCGATATATATTGAACAAAATGTTTCTGATTCGTTTATATCAGTATCCATGGATTCATAGTCAAATTGTTTACAAATTTTAAGTCTCCTTTTTTCTTTAAATACAGGTTCTACATTTAAGAGTTTAGCCAAATTTGCGCTTTTTTCATAAAAGGTTTCAAACTTTTCGTTTCTTATTTCTACTACCGTACCTATTTCTAAGACACTCAATTAGTCTACAAGCCATAGTAAAGGCCGTAGTAACCGTAGTTACTTCATCTATTTCTCCTAAGATACGGTTCCACATTACTAAACTACAAATAAAGTGAAAATCTTTTATTTGGAATACAATTTTGTTGCTCCTGTATAAGTTTCCTCGTTTTTTCTTGTCTAGGTCGTCCAATGCTTGGAACATATTAGGCTATTGATTATGAAGTGCAGATACTGCTTTTCTTTTGATGACCACCGAGTGTCTCAATGTTTCAATGTGTAAAAGACGAAAAAACAAACAAATTTGGGACAGTTCCAAAAAATGTCATCATTTTTGGAGATATGCTTGCGACGTAAACTCCAACTAAATTTTTACGTTTGAGAGGAACATGGTAGTACTATTTTTCTAGGTTCAGTACTAAATAATTCCACTTACGGACAACAAATAAAAATAGCTACTAATATTCAATTTTATTTTAAATTGATCTCTTTTAATAATTCCTTTATTATGCATTTTTTTTAAACATGGTTTATAAAGTTCCTTCATCTTTTTTGGGTAGGATTCTGGCGCCTCCTGAAACTTAGCGCCCGGGACGGGCGCCCTCTTTGTCCCCCCCCCCCCTTTAACACGACCCTGTTTGTACAACTCTAACCTATGCAAAACCGTTCTCCAAATGCCAAATGAGCGTTATTCACTATAACATCGTGTTTAATGATTCAATTTAATGAAGGTTTTGAATATTGAAAGAGTAATTCATTCACTACTCAACAGTATTCAGTATTTTCAGAAGAATCTTACAACATACTTAGCTATATCCATGCGGAAAAAAGTCTACCACCAGTTTTATACTATGAGGATATGTGTACGATTCTTGTAGGATTGCAAATACAAGATTTTTACAGCGCAAGCCATGAAAATACCATTGATAAGCTTGCTAATAAACTCTCACGGCCACAACATCGACGTGATAATCTGCATTTACTGTTTGTGAAATTGCTATATTATCAATACAATTATTGCATCCGCAATTTCCTGATTTCTAATGCGTTAATTTTATTATACCGGAATCAAATTAAATTTTTCCCTTTTCTTTGTATGGAGGTTGATTTAGAAGCTCATGAAAATTAGCTGTCACCACTTATACCATCTCGTATATTATTTCTACGGTGCACCCTCTTCCCAATGTCAATTATAGCCAATTAGCAACTTAATATTTTCTCCAGCGTGCAAAGGAGGATGTGCCGTATCTTTCGGTGCACATTTGGAAGTAAGACGTCCTACTCTGTTTTTGAATCCGCCCTCCTGTCAAAATCTAAAAGTCAAAGCCGAGTGGGGATGGGCATCTTTAGGCAGTGCCGACGAGTGCGGGATCTCATGAAAATGTCGCGGTCGCTTCAGGTCCTGAAATCTCGTGCCAGTTTCTCCTGAAAGTGGCGGTAGACTCTTGATTAGATTATCGACCACTATAAACACGCATTAATATCAATTTTGTGCCGCTCCTCCGCGTCTTGGGCTGATTGAAAGCGACAGTGTGTTTTCAAAATAAAACCGAAACGAATTTATGCGTTTTGCTGCGGACGCATTGGATATTATGCTTGGATATAATGGATTCCCGACCACTGGCATCGAGGGGGATGGGTGTGATAGAAAAGTCGCTGAAGTTTCTAATAACAATAGACAGTTTTCGGTTAGCAACTTGTTGCGCGCCGGGCAGAAGAAGTGTCATACCGACGGGGAAAATAGTGAAGGTACTTATATCGCTGTTTTTTAATTTGTTATGACTTAAGTTCAACATTGCACCAACGAATATAATATTAAAATGAAAAAATCAAAAATTATTGGCGCTCTAAGAGCTACTTTTTAACTTTTTAAGAGTTTCACCACCTTTAAAGTGCCAAGGTTTACATCAAATTGCGTATCTTCTACAAAAGAATCAGATATTGGAAAGAACCAAAAACATCATGTTGCTAATGGATATGTCTTGTTATCAAATAACAAAAAGAGTTTCTAACAAATTCAATTTTAATTGGCATTGACAAACTTATTTTCTTTTTATTTACTACAGTAAACAGAAAAATAATACATTTAATGCAATAACATGTCAATAATACTATCCTATTGATTCAAAAGTTTCCAAAACTAGATTTTTATAACAATAAATAATTATGGAAACCAGAGACATTTTTTATACTTGTATATTTTTATTACTCATCTAATTTATGTAACACGTTTTTCCCGTTTTATCAGAATACAAAACAAAACTGTGTTTTTAAGTATCACGATCACTTTGTTTCAGTTATTAAAAATTATTTTTTTACCTGTCGTTTAATTTGTTAATTTTTGATGTGGTTATATCTTTAAATTACATAAGCTGGCTCCATAAGCTGGCATTAAGAAATTTCTAATACTGGTTTAAACTGGCATTAAAAACGCCGGTCTTAATAAAATAATAAAATATACCACAAGATTTAAAATTCAAAAGTTTGCAATTATTTGTATCTTCTATAAACATATGGGTATATGCATGAATCAAATATGAGGGGTCTGTATGCAAAACGCGACATGTCACAAAACCGTAAAAATTGAGTTACGCATGTCTTTGGATTTGTCTATATTTTTGCACCTTCCTAACATAATTTTGAGTGCAAAATCCGACAGAACGATATAGAATTCATCATTTGAAAACCATAGTGATATGCAAAGTGCGACATGTTCTTGATCATTCTGTTGCAAACTGCGACATGTCCATGTTAACAATATTAATACAGACAAAAAAGTATATTGAAGTGGATAATTACTAATTAATATTGCCGATGTTTGTTCACAAATTAAAGAAAGGGATTTAGAAACACATGGCGTTGATAAACCCACAAAGTTATTTAAAATATTAGTTTGTATGAGTACTTCTTATAATAATGATCAGTAAAGTATGGCATAATTCTTATTATATCACCAAACTTAGTTTCAGACCTTCAATTGTTTTCAACTTATGGCATCATCGGCAGTGACCACTCTTAATTTACACTTTTGACTTAGATATATTATTTTAGTAACATCAAAATTATATTACATTAAGGTATATCTATTTTGTTTATATCTAAAATTTTGTTGTGCGCTCAAACGTAAATACATTACTTGGAAAATTCATTTTTGAGTTATATGCTCTATGCGTGTGTGTGACTGGCAGTTATTTAGTGAAGAAGAATCGCACAATCCTCCAAGCAGTATGCCAGGCGGTGCAAATCCCTTTCACGCACAATTTTTTGTTGACGAGGTTTATATAGGTAGA
Organism: Aphodius sticticus; assembly: GCA_963966075.1. Classification (NCBI taxonomy): domain Eukaryota; kingdom Metazoa; phylum Arthropoda; class Insecta; order Coleoptera; family Scarabaeidae; genus Aphodius; species Aphodius sticticus. The sequence continues at coordinate 22,502,312 of OZ014513.1, read as the reverse complement.
AACATTTTTTAGCTAAACACATTGGTGGACCATGGATTTTGTGAATGTATAATAGAATAGTTGTTTTCATAGATTTTTATTGCGTTGGTTTAGAGAAAATAATTACGTCAAAATGACAAACAATTTTTGCGAATTTATTATGGATGCACTGAATATAATATAAATTTTTTACATAAAGTCTTAAAAAATCCTTAAAAAAGCAAACTAGCAAAAACTCACGTCAAACATCTTTAAACCCCGGATTCGTACGCAGCGTAAATAAATCAATCGAAAAAAGACACGTGATTACAAAATTAAAAAATCTTCCTGTATTATCAATATTTGCTAATTGTTAATTACATTTTTACAGAAAAGGAGTAGCTATTTCAAAATATGTTCATGAATGTCATCTTTCAAAAACAATTGAAATCGGTAATTGAATTTTGTATAAAAATGTATAATGTAATCAAAGAAAATAAATTTGTTATATTATCAAGCAGTTTCAAATTGAATTAATTAATTCCATACTTTTTCCACAAACTCTACATAATTTATAACATTTTTGTTATCATTGATTGTATTTGCTTTGGTTTAATTAAATGCATAAAATTATATCTAGGCTTTAAAGGACATCACATGCCTATTTTTAGATTTATTAAATTCGACAATTTTGTAAACGCAAGTTCAAACTGACACATATCCAATATATCCCTTAATATTTCTTAAATATTGTCTTTATATGTTAAGATAAATTGAACCAATTCAGGGTTGCTAATATAAAATAAACTCCTCTATTAACCTACAGAAAAACTAATTAAAAATCATTGAAAATAAATGTCTAGTAAATTTTTGCGGTTTTCTGGAAATTCATTTCAAAGGACATGTCGCATTTTGCTTACCCCTCATACGACAGCTAAATCGGTCAAAAATTACAAATGTTATTGATGATAACCGGTTTTCAAATTACTAATGTTCAAAAATCGACTTTTGACTTTTTGATGAAAGAAGATAAATATATTTAAGCATATTCATATTTTAATATCTTAATATTTATGGAACCACAACACTACGTACTGCGACTCCATACAAAACAAAATATGTACTTAGGTAGCAAATAAAACACAAAGTGCTTTCCAATGTTTATTATAGGAGGCTAATGGCTACTAGTTTCTAATTAAATTATGCATCAAGCCAACCTAATACAAACTGTAGACGTCAACAGGGTTTACACCATACATTATAAAATCAAAATATGTAAAACAAAGTCACAAATAAAAAATACCGTCATTGCGATAAATATACAAAAAATGTGGCGTTCAACATGAATTTTGATCTTAAATGTACAGAAATAGTAACGTTTTTAATAAAACCACTAAGTAAAAATAATGAGTCGTATTATTTTTACATAATAGTTCTAGCATCTAAAGCATTCAAAAGACAAATATTCAATTTTTTTCGTAGAGTAACTGTAGGTACCTCTAAACCGATTTATGTTAGATGGCATCACGGATGTTCTTTCGCCTGGCACCTGGTTTTCCAGGAAAAAAAATAAAGGAGGATTTTTAAAATAAACCCCACAGATTAAATTATAACTCCTAGAAATGCATTTGCATAAATGCACGAGATTTTTATCAACCGGAGGCTTAAAATTACCTCCAAAACAACTTCTTGAGAGAGGAAAACCGTACTAAAGAAAATATGTAGCTTTTTTAAATAACAACCTGGCGCCGCCAGAAAATAATAAAGTAATATTTAATATAAATCATGGAGACAAATTATAATTCAGACATGCATTTTCAGAAGATATGCATCTAAATCGGTGTTTTTTGTTGAATTAGCACCTCTGGTCTTGCAGCAAAAAAATTAATGCAGGATATTAAAAAATCCCACAGATTAAATTATAATTCCTAGAAATGCAAGAGAAAAATATTTAGATTTTTACGCAATCAGAGGCTTAAAAATTACCTCTAAAATTACTTTTATGAGAAAGAACAGTACTAAAAGCATGTATCTTTTTTAAATAACTACCTGACGCCGCCAGTGTTGCAGCAACAAACTGAGAGGGTTATATTTAACATGAATTATGGAGAACCATTTTAATTCAGACGATATCCATCTAATAATAATAATAATCTAACACATTTTGTTGAATTGTAGGTTGATTCCTAGGCTACAAAGCATTGGTAAAACTGTTAATCAATTTAACTTTTGAGCAAACACAGGCTGTACAAAACACGATGAAAATATTTGCATCTCCTTCAGAGTACTGAACAGATAATGACGGAAAAAAATCTAAAATATTTAGAGAAGTCAGGCTACTGTTTGGTTTCAGTTGATGCCCATGGTACTTTGTACATCCATAATTTCGATAAAGATCACATTATCATTGTAAAACCCTCTTGAACTAGAAAATATTCTTAAAACTGAAATTTGAGTAAATACGTGGTCAAAAAACCATCAACATTGAATTAACATGGAATACTTGACACATATTCATTTTTATCCTACACGATGCGAAAATGTCATTTTCGCGTCTCTATGGAGACACGAAAGATGCTATTTGGCGACCGAATGATCTGTCCAACCAAAACACAGCTTTCAATAGGGTATTCCGGTGTTTTTGAAATTGTCATTTTTTACAAAGTATGGGTGCTACTTCACAAGTAAAATATCAAACATTGTTTTAAATTAAGAGAAATCGTTGTTTGAAGTTTGAATCAGGATTGGTCTTTGTGACGTCACAAAGATCGCTCAAAGTGAGCGACTTGACAACGTTGCTATATCTAGGGTGCACGTAGTAAATTTTTGTCTTCTGTTGTGTCAACGTTTAGAATCGCTCGTTTGTTGACACCTGCTTTGGTTATTGAGGTTATATCAAACACTTGTTCAAAATGTATAAACTCCAACGCCGACATTGTTCTGTGCCGGGCTGTAACAGCAGTAGAACAGTAACTTCTGATAAGATTTTCTTTACATTGCCGACTAGCGAGATGAGAGATGTTTGGCTTCAAGTTTCAATGATCAAATCATCCACGGATCAAATCATCTCTCAAAAAAGTTACCTTTATTCGTTGTCAAACGCCAGGGTCGCCAACCGTCAACTTGGCCGATCAGCTGTTCGAGAGCTGTCCGCTGTTGCCACCCCTACTAGGGATCGGTAATCATCGTGTATTTCCGAGGGTGGTCGGTGAATTCAAACGAAAAGCACTTTTAATTGCAATTATCTCATAGAAAAACTAAATCAAAAAGCTCATAGCTTAACTTTATGAATCCTCATAAATTGTACAATAGGTTAAACCGAATATTTGCTTACATTTTGACATGACCGGAATACCCTATTCGGTTTGACGTTTGCGATTAAAACGTCAACGTTTTTTTATTTGTGAAAAGCCAATATGTCAGTGATTAGTCTTTAGAAACGGGTGATGTGCATATATGTGTGCACCACGCCCAGAAAGTGGTTTTCCGGGCCTCAAAAGTGCCCAGGCTCGCCTGTGCAACTCTTCTCTCGACCCGGAAAAGAACCACTTCTCGGCTTGGTAAACAATATACCCACTATTTTTACAGCCTCTCAAATATGTAAAATTGGGGTAGAATTTTGATTACAGTTGACGCGTCGACGAAATTATCAAGTGTGCAATGCGTTTAAGACGCAATACATCACGCAATTAAAAATGATGAAGACTACTGTCACGGTGACTTTTCACTCCGTCGGATACGCATATAACCAAAGCAGTGGTGCATCAAAGCACAGATCAAAGGATGCCCTGTCTTTCTCAATGAATTAGTGTACGTTTGCGGCTGCTAACAGTAATCCGATACTCCACAGTCGACCGAATCTAACGTACACTCGTCTACTTGGAAATCTATCTGCGTCACGGCACTTCAAATGAAATTTGTCTGCTGACAAACTATACTAGGGCCTAGGGGCGTGACTTAATTTTTTTTTCCGACTTGAATAATAAATAGTTGTGTTTTTAAAAATATAGAGGAATGTTTATTCTCTGTTGCAGATATTTCTCTGGATCTTGACAAACACAAAAAGCCCAGGAGGAACAGGACAACGTTCACCACTGCGCAGTTGGCAGCCTTAGAGAGAATTTTTGAAAAAACGCACTATCCAGATGCGTTTGTGCGAGAGGATTTGGCATCGAAAGTAAACTTGAGCGAAGCCAGGGTGCAAGTAAGTTGTGTAAGACTGTTGGAGTGTCTAATAATAAAATAATAATAATAATAATAATAATAAATAGGGACACGTCATTTTCATTTTAAAATCGATTTTTATCCAGGTCATTAACAAAGCATGATATAGGATATTTTAATGCTACCTAGCACTAAAGTCATAAGGAATTTTGAATTATTAATTTTATTTTACTTCCAATATTGCTCGTAAAGTATTTTTCGTCAAGTCACTGGAATGGTTAAAATGGATTCTTCTTTTATTTTAAAATGTTACCAGCTTAAGACATATATATATATATATATATATTTTTATATATATATATATATATATATATATATATATATATATATATATATATATATATATATACCTATATATATATATATATATATATATATATATATATCATTTTGACACATTGTTCAAGCTTAAAGCTTTTATTTATTAAAGCCATATACATACTGCCAACACCTCTTGAGTTGGATTAAATCAACGCAAGTTAGTTTCTCGGCTTAGAGCTGAATGTAAACGAATGTAAACGCATTGTTTCACAATTGTTTTCATGGTTATAATACACATTACACGCCTCATTTTGTCTTATTTAAAGTAATCTAGTTTTGTTTTTTTAGTATACAGACCTAGCGTGGGTATCTATATGTTTTTATTTCATTCGGTAGTTTCACACATTTCACACTAATGTAGAATTGACGCATGTGTCGATTTTAATAAAAGATACGTAGAATGTTTATAATATAATTATTTCTCCCTAATACTGAGATTGTAGTTAATACGATTCTAAATTTCTAAAGAAATGACTTAATTATCGAGAAATAATGTTTAAAACCGAAAATATAAGTAAAAAATAATCGTGTTTATGGAATCTGCAATAGAGATTCTTAATAGAAAATTAATAAACAATAGAAAAGCAACAGTATTAGTTAAATTCACCCAATTATCGAGAAGAAATATTTAAAACCAAAAGAAACAATTATAAGCTTTTTGGCAGAGATTGTTGAGTCTGCTATAAATATAATTTTAATTTTTAGTATCAAATTTAGAAACCGCAGGAAGTTTTAAAGCTGTTCTAATCTGTCTGTAATCGACTATGTTTCAGTAAAATAAATCGTTGTTTAAAGATAGGCAAAAATATATTAACATTCTTTGTAGCAAATGAATATATTTAGTCTACGATTCACTTCAAACAACAATTTATTTGAAAAAAAAAACATTAATAAACATGAAAGCCTTCTCTAATAAGATAAGCATATTTGTTTACTGAAAAACTAAAACATTACTTATTCTTTTCAGGTATGGTTTCAAAACAGACGCGCAAAGTTTAGAAGAAACGAACGCAGCATGTCAAATCAACAGCCTGTCAAACCCACATCAAAAACTACATTTTCTTCGAGAACTGAAAGCATAGAACAACCGCTGTATCCCCAAACCATAACAACATCACCAAATCCGGATTTACAGTACGTTATGCCGTGGAAATTCTCACACGGGTATTCCCAAGAAGATTATTATACTAGCTCAAATCTCAATAATCACTTCAATGCGCAAACTTGCGCATTTCTACCGCCCTCTTTTAATTATTGTTCCAGTAATTCTAGTAACATGTGCAATAGGCTTGATTTAAGGTATAGAGCTCATGATTTTCCCTTATAATTAATGTGATAGACCTTTAAGAGTGTAGCTTATAAGATTTGTAAAGCAATATTATAAAAATATGCAGTTCAATAATAAAGTCCAAATTCAAATATCTATGGGTAGTTTATTTATTACTTTGAGCGCCATCTATCGAGTTTTCGTGGAAACTAGTGTATACGTCAAAAGTTTATAGGTTATAATCAAGGTCTATAAAGAGAGAGGTTATCCAGCTTGCTATGTTTCCTATAGTCCACTTTATATACCCCCCTCAGATCCCTATATGCTCTATATTCGTGACGTCACTAGAGTCCAGGCCACTTAGCAGTTCGCATCACGTCGCTTGCATCGCCCGTTAAGTTTGTTCAAAGATACGTTTAATTATTGTCAGCTCACGTCGTTATTGTTTTATTAGTTAATTAGAAACGTTGTTTTTGTTCTTGTTTAATCGTTATTCTGTATTTATATCCAATAGTTCAATATTCTTGTTATATTCAATAGTTGATAGGTTTACGTTTTTAGTTGTTATTTAGTGTAATATTTTAAGTACTAATTAAGTTAGTAAAGGTAAGATATTAATTTATATTGGTAATTACATTATTCTAAATCATTTATCAATTTTAGATGCCTATGGTTTGCTCCGTACCGGGTTGCGGTATGAGGTATAACATTTCAACATTGGCTTAACAATATCATATTTTACTTTTTCACGTGATCAAAGTTTAAAGCATAACTCATCCAATTGGGACATTACTCATACGAAGACCAGCAAGAGCACCCATACTCCCTTCCATCCTGGATACGTCATTTATCTTTTGACGGCCTAAGAAATCCGTCGGAAGAATTTAAACGCTTGTTTAATAAAATGAATTAGCAAGTTCGAAAGACTTACGGGAGATGGGATTAATAATTCGAAAAGAATTAGCAGTAAATTAAGAAGAGAACTTTTAAAACAAGATCCAATTATTGATACCATAGTTTTGAAAGCTTTTGTCGAGCAAAGAATATATGTACGGATAAATTTTTTTAAATTTTACTTTTCAACAGCAAAAAAATCTAAATATTTAACGAAGAGTAGCTGATATTAAAAATAAAATCACAACAAAGATGAGAAAATTTGTACAATAAAGCTTCTTACTGATTTTTTACTTTTTTTTTGTACGTATGTTCTAACCAAATATTGTAATCAGGACAAGCCAATGAGTGGTTTAATAAGCAAGTTGTACCAATACTACCAATACGGATTTAGTTATAGTTTTTCTATTTATTTATCTGTAGAGTCGGTAAACCAAACATTCGACTTCAATTCCTGATAATTTTAGTGTTTCAACCCCCAATTTGCATGGTTGCAAAAATATGTGGTTGCCGTTATACCACCTTCGACTCCGGCTCTTGACTGTTTGTAGGTTGACTCCACTCACTGAATTTCTGCTAAATTTTGATTCCAACTGCAGAGACCTGGTTTAGCACAACACATTTCTTTAATCGGACATACATTACATACTAATGTACTTATTCAGCATTATTAACAAATTATTGAAATAGCATGTTGTGATAATTCACATTCATCATTTTTTTTCCATCCTAATCATTTAAAAATGATCACAATAAAGATGCATTTATTTTTTCAATATAATTATGCACCTACTTAACCTAAATCATACAACGGAATAAGCATTCAAATTGGTGGCAGCGCCGACTCTAGTGACGTCACGATCTCCCTTTACCCCTCAAACTGAGAAATCTCGTTTCTGGATAACCTTACTACTTTATAGACCTTGGGTTATAATTATATTGAATAGGTTTTTATTTAATTTTTATTAATTGTTTAGTTTGTTTGATGGTCATTTTTGCGTTTTAAGATGTTTAGTTCAAATGATGATGATGATTTGTTCACTCCATCGGCCAGGTAACGAAATAAAAAATTACCTAACCTAAAAAATTAAAAATTATGTTTATTAATTTTTAGTTCGAATTTAGCAAATTTATTCGGGGCTGTAGTGTCTAGCACTACCGATTTAAAATATACAGCACCTAGACAACCGAAGAATGATAACTCTGACCTTAAAGACTCCATTGTAGTGCCGCAAGTTTCAGTTATTTGTGCCAAAGTTGTGATCACCAGAAAATTGTAAGTAAATTTAGTTTAAAAATTGATGAGCATTGATTTTTGGGCTTTGTTTGCAGTGTTGATCCTTCGTATCAAGATTTGGGAAAATATGGTTTTGCCATCATCGGAAATCAAGATTTTATCAAAGAAATGTTGTTATATAAAGACAAGCAGCATGTTATCGCTAAAATTACGGTTTGCGAAAATTTCAATATATTTCACGTAGATACGGACGTACTTAGGTTTAGCGATGACCAAGGTGTGCGATGGGAAACAAAATTTATTAAAACTGAAGAATTTCTAGACTTTGTTAAAATTTTAAAGTCTCGTAACATTGAAATAGTTGATAAATTGCCTAAAAAAGAAGTCATTGAGAAAATTATACCTGATAATCCTAAAGAACAATTTGATAATCAAACTCGAACTGACATTTTAACAAGAATGGCTAAAATGGGGCAATCAGTTTTACCTGGGAAGCTTGTCAAAACAAGCACTGGTAGTGACTCTGAGACAGACGATAATACTGTATCAAAAAGGAAACCGGTAGTTAAGAAAAAACCAAGTCATTTCAGTAACGTTATTTCACATTCCGAAGGACCATCTGAAACAAATCCACCAGTTTTGTACCAAATGCAAGCCTATAATTATCAGCAACCACAAATTCTTCCTCACAGTCTGAATATGTCATATCCAAACCAAGAATTTAACTTCTTCATATCAGAAAATCGAACGCATAACAGCGAAGTTAGAATCAACCTTACGACGATTTCAGGAAAAATTGATACCATTCTAAATGAAATCTATCGTATAAAAGCTCCCCCAAATACCGATCGATTGGAAAACGAATTTCTAAAATCGAAAATCATTGATTTAGAATCTAAATTAAGTAAATCTAACGAACCCTCATTAGATCTAAGTTTGAAATTAAAAGAATTGGAAAACTTGTTGGTCTCTAAAAATACCAGAATTTCTGAATTGGAAGAAGCTAACCAAATGTTAGAAGGGTCTTTAAAAGAAGCAACCACAGTCCAAGGAAACAATGAAGAATTGAAACTTGAAAATGAATCGTTCTTAAATAAAGTAAACGAATTAAATTTAAAAATTGAAAGCATTGAGGAAGAAGCTGCTAGAACCCAACAAAACTTCAAGCAATTGCATGATCTTCATGATAATATAACTGAAGAAAATAAACGGTTATTAGAGGTGAATAAAAAGTTAAAAGGTGAATTAGAGAATAAAGTAAAGGAAAGCAGCACAAACAACGTAAATCCAAGCGAGATCAAAGAAATAATGAACAGCATGTTTCAAAATATACTTCAAGATGTCAATGAAACTCATGACCCTACGGACAACAGTTACAAAGAAATTAAAAGTTCTTTAGCAAAACACCTAAAAACTGCCACATTTGCAATGATTGATAAATTGCAAATGGACTAAGAATTATAGCTATACATATAATATTGTGATATTTGTATTTTCCCCAATTTTAATTATTATTGAATATGTTTTATATCTTAATTTAAGTTGATTACATTATAAAGTATATGATGTGATAAATATACGTAGATAAAACTATAGTAATGTGTAATAAATAAAGAAATAATCATATAAACACATTTTATTACATTACAAAAAGTATAAACATTACAATTCAAAATAAAAATTATAATTCCAAATGTTTTTGCATAATCTTAGTTTCTATATCCAGGTGGATTTTATCGACTTTACTAGCTTGTTTCTTAACATTATCTTCCATCATTTTCAGACCGTTTGTTTTGGCACCAGCCATCTTTATTTTTTCGGTATGTCTATCTTCATTTAAAGCAGCTTCAGCTTGCATGTGTCTTAATTTTAATAGACGATTTTCATAGTGCAAAAGCTCTACCCTTATCGACTCAAGTTCATATGGCGTAAAATTACTTTCTAAAGCCATTTTCCATAGCCCTTGAACTTTTGGCTCGACAAATTCCTTACTATTCGGACCTTTATAAGCCATTGTTTGAAGGCGGTCCAATCCTTGTTTCAAATCTTGGTGTTTATCTCTAATCAGGTTAGCTTTGTCCAGATAATCTTTTTTTGCAGGTTCTTCCCCTGTTTCTAAGAGATTGAATCGATCTAGTTCATCATTAATTGAATCTGTAAAACGAGATTATTAAAACAATATTAATTATTAATTTAATACATACTCTCGTGTTGAAGATCTTTTTCACCATCTTTGACGTCATGTAATAAGGAATAATATTGCTCAATTTTATCCTGATGATGATCAAATTCTTCTTTTAGAACGTTTAATTCAACTGAAGAAAATCCTGCGGTTTCAATTTTTGACCATAGCTTGTTTAATTTCTTATCTTTGAATAAACTTTTATTAATAGCTCTTTCGCCGGCTTCATTAGATGATTTTGGTCGTCCAATTTTACCAATTTCATCATCTAGGTAGTCTAATAAAGCATATTGACTCATGATTGCAATAAATTTTTTTCGCAACTCTGCCTCTTTAACTCCGTCCTTATCACCCCCTTCGGATTTTAAGCGTTTTAATGTCAATTCTTCTTTGTCATGCACTTTTAACATATTGTATAACGATTTTAATTTTTGTTCGCTTAACCTCTAAAAAATAGGATTCGTTTTTTAGTTTTGTATTCATAGGTAACTAGATTTGATTCTTACCAATTTGGCCTTAGTCCATAATAAGTTAGTTTTTTGCATCCGGAAAGGGTTTTCTAGATCCTTCAAAGGGTTGGTTTTATTTTCTTTGTTCGCTTCTTTCGAGTATTTGTTAAGAGATTGTACGTATGGATAAAGTATAGTTAATGTAAATAAAATTATTATCACCTTCATTTTTGAGAGTTTCTACCTGTGGGTTTCTTCTAAATTAATAAATTTGTTTTGATGGGATTTATTGAATTCTGTGACTAGTGATTTTTCGTTTGTAACTAGAGATGACATAACCTATAAATATTTGGTGATTGAGACGTGATAAGTTGATGATTTAAACTCAAAGAGTTATATAATCACTATTAGATGCAAATGTTTATAATTATTTTTCATTAGGTGATGAATTATCGTCGGATAGTGTTAAGTATGCGGATGAAACCTTTGATAAGGGACGACGCTTTCACTAAGTTTGGTAGTGGCAGCAGTGATTTCTAATTGGCTCGCCATTATTTTCTGGCGTGTTTATAACGTAAAACTGTATTTGACAAGTCAAATAAACCTGACTGAGGCTTAAATTAAATCCAGCCTGATATGTTCTTAGCCTCACATGTTCAAAAACTTCTATGGACTCTTGAATTATCACTAATTTGATTGACACCCGTATGGAAATGCTATAAATGGGGATTCTCTCTTTAGATTAATTTATGATTGAGTTCTCGAATATTTCATGTAAAATAGTAAGTATAGATGGTGCTTGAAGCACTTAACACCTATCTACTTACTGATATTATTTAATCTTCTTTATAGTTGCATTAAATATTCGTAACTATGTCACGGGGTTACGGTAAATACCGCAGCAGAGGCAATTCGCACGCTCCCAGCTTCCAATTTGACAACTTATTCAAAGAAAACAGCAACCGGCCATCAGCAGCCAGATCTTCCGCTACCGTTGGAAAATGGGGCGTAACGTCATTCACCTCAATCCGTACGGTAAACGGAGAAAACATAAAATCCCCACCTAGTGCCCCTGTAGAGACAGCCCCAAAGCCAAAAAAATTCTTCAAGAGCCGCAACGCTGACCCGCCTGATTTATCTCCGAGCGTTTATGATAAGCCAGATCTCACGTACGGCAGTGCCCCTAAGAAGCAAAAGACCGCTAGTGAAAAGAAGCGATTCTTCTCTTCGAAAAGTGAAAAAACTGTTTTGTCTTCGAGCGTGAATAACTCGAAAAATAACCAAGATACAAAGCCGCCAATAGTACTGCGTATAAGTCGTGGGAAATCTCAGTTATTGAATAGTTCGGATGAATCGGAAAGTACGCCTACACCGTCTAGTACGCCTTCTACGTCTGCAGTCACGTCTCCACAAGCCCAGAAATCTCCTTCGTCAATGAGAATTACTAGGTCTACGAGGCGTAGCATGCAGCAAGATCCTAGTAGCAGTCCCGCCACTGGGGATACCGCTGGTGAGTCGTTTTCTACGATGCTGACATCGCCAAAGGAAGATGATTTGTCCCCTCAGTATATCCCAGCGGAGAAATATGAATTGGAACGGAAGGCCATGTATGACAATTTATTAGGTATGTGTTTTAATTATTATTACAGTAAAAAAAAATAATTTTTGTCGTCAACTAATATTTTAGCTTTATGACATCAACATTTTGTTATATCTGGTCTCAACTGTATATTTTGACAACATTTTGACCTCGAAAAGTTACAGAAGGTTGCTTAATAGAAGTTAGGTATGAAGGTCAGTGTCTAATAAAGTAAATGGTTCTAAGAAAATTGTTGACATTGCTTCAAGAAAAACAAATGTTAATATAAGCTAACTGTTTGTGTATGTTTTGTAATATTAGTAAAATGTGTTAGGTTATACTAACATTTCTTTATTAACCGCCCTACCGTTGGGTTATTATTCAAAAAGTAGCTAAAACAACATTGTAGGGCGGTTAAAAACACGAAATTTGGTCTGGCTTTTGACGCAATGTCAATAATTTTGTTAGGAACATTTATTTTATTAGACACCAACCTGCATACCTAACTTCTCTTGGGCAAAGTAATTTGTAACGTTTGTATACTCACATCACTGAAAAGAAACACTGTCAATGCTTTGAGGACAGAAAGAAATTTCTATTACAAACTTTATTTTCTATTTAGTGGAGTGCAATTACACTTAAAAATAGTGAAAATTATGAAACCCGTTGAATTTGTTCAAATTTTTTTTACCAAACCTTTTGCCTTGTGTTTCTGAGACACAAAAAACGTTACTGCTTTTTATTTGAAGCTTTTGGGTGTAGATTTTGGTTTCTAGAATGATAGAAAAAATATTACCAAATAAATTTGAAAAGAAAAACAAATAACTTTGGTAATTTAGGGCCGATATATTCACCTAGCCAACGATATATAACCCTTAGCCAACGAACAGATTACGCTAACGTTCGCGTTAAAAATGATTCTGTCCGATCTGTAAGTTATCGTCAGGTAACGAGGACGTAAACATCGCTAACGAATGTTTTTCGGCAGTATAGTATCAAATGTCGGTAAAAAACATGTACTAAATCAACACTTGGATCATAACTTGGACTAATTGCCGCTAGATGTAGCGCCGTAAATTACATTGATAGACATTGACAAAACGTAACCAAAACTCATTCGCACCCATTTCTAACCGCATGAATTAAAAAATACCACCAAAAGTTTTAAAAAAATGGTATGAAAGACGAATTCAGCAAATTCGGCCATATTAACTAAATAACGACTTCAATTAATACAGTACCACGTACGTAAATATTGGTCAGTTTGACTTTTTGTTTGACATTCAGCACATGCTCTGAGACCAATCAAAGTGTTTGTCATTAGTTTACCGGCAGGTTCAATCGATCGCTAAATAAATTTGATCGTTAAGCGTATTTATCCGGTCGGTAACGTTAACGACAGGTGAATAGACACATTTTTACCATTTATCTTGGTGTTTAGATGACGAACAGTTTCACGATACGTGAATATATCGGCCCTTAGTGGTTTAAAATGATTAATAAACTTTTGTCCAATAGTCAACCAAGGCTACTGACTTTTTGAAGAATTTAATTATTATTACAACTAAATAAATAAATAAAAAAACCATAAATTATCGAAATTAATGACAGAAAATATGGCAGAAAACTTATTACTCATTTATTTGTTTCATTTTTATACAGAAAACAAATGAATATCCTTTAAATTTATGACTATCTCTTATGGAACAACCTGTATATAAAAATAAGGTATTTGGTAATTTAAGATAGAAAGCTTGAAGAAGAGTTGGTTAGAACCTATTTTACCAAATATACCATTATACAAATTATTAGCGTTATGGAGATATTGATAATTTTTAATGCAATTTTATATGTTTTATATAATTATATAATTTTTGCTAATCTGTAGCAAACGCATCAATATGGTTCAAAGTGGTGTCATTCAAGATATAAATCTTAAATATTGCACATATTTTTTTTTTAGATTTCTAACTTTTTCAAATTTATTTGGTTTAATATTTTGAATTTTTCTATACAAAAGGGTGTTATCCAAAAAGTGTAAAATAAAATGTGGTAAACTTTTTTTGTAGATTATCTTTGAAACCCTCTGCAATAGGTTTTATAAAAATCCGAACATATTTTCTGGGTTCTGAGGTATAGCTAAAGGTTTTTGAACTCCACTAAAAACCAAACATATAACTGCTACGTACATAATGATAAAAAAAGGTTTGTTTAGAGAAAGAAATTATTTAAGTGAAATCTTTTAAAATTCGTAATACAAGATTTTAGCATCTCTACAAGATGCGACACTCAGTATTATTTATTACTATCATTGTTATTTTTCTTCTGAATAACCACTTCTATACTCACAAGGAACCTTGCCTTCTGGTACACCTGTGTATCATCATATAGTAAACCAAATTTAAGTCATATCTTGTTTTTCTAATCTTTAATAGGTTTAACAACAACAGAAATTAATCACGAAGAAAAAGAAGAACCAGTACCAGAAGTAGAAGAAGAACAACCGCAACCCGAACAAAGTGATCTATCAATAGAAGAAAAAGTAGCAGCAATGGATTCTGAAGACATCAGGGAAGACGACGACGACGACATGGAAATAGAACAAATGAACACCGAACCCACCATAATAACGGACGAAAAACCCGAAACCGACCTCGGAGAGCCTGAATCCCTCGATCACTCGAATAAGCAATCCATCGAGGACGATTGGTCTTCAGATTCGGGAAGCCCCTGTCCATCACCTGCACCATCACTCGAAATTAAACCTGCAAAAGCGCACATCGAAGATCATAGAGACGAGATACTGGAAAAGATTCTTGAGAAGCCGCCGGAGAATCCAGCACCGCCGGTGAAGATCGTAATTTCGAAAAAGAAAGGTAGTATCTTTAAGAGTCGTGTTCCCGACGGAACAAAGAAAGGGCGCGCCCTGTATAAGCATAAGTGGAGCGACGACAAAGACGGGCAGAAAAATCCAGAGGCGAGTAACAGCGAGCCGAGCGTTTCGTCCACTTACGACGAGTTCGGATTCCAGGATGACCCTCTGACGAGGATTACGAAAACTGATGACGAGGAGGATAATGGTTTTACCAGTGTGAAGTGCACAAAAGGTGACAAAGGGGTACGTATGTGTGGAAATTCTTGGAAAACATTTTATTGATTGAAAAAAGGAAATCACAAAGACTTGTTAAAATATGTTTTTGAAGCTGCAGAAAGTACCATCAACAATTTAGAAACAGCATAGGTAAAGCGTCCTTTTAAAACAATGAATCAATGTTTCGTAACTTTAGTACACTGAAAAAAAAATTGATGTGAATTTACAGTAGGAATAATTGTATTTTTACATTGTCATTGTATATTTACACTGTGATTTTACAAGAATATGGCTGAAATATTACGCCGATTTTAATGTAATTTTAAGTGATATAAGGGGCAATGCGTAATTTTTTAACATCAATTTAAATGTAATTTTAAATGAAATATGAGGTAATGCATAATAATTTTACATCTATTTCAGTGTAATATTGAATGAAATATGCAGTATTTTTGATTTGTATAATTTTTCTGATCTTGAGTAGATATTAACATTATCTATCATATAATACAAAAAAAAAACAGTAACATCATGCACACAGTCCAGTCAAACGTTACAATAGCACGGTCAAACAAAATGGTATAGATAAAATTACTTGTAAAAAAATAAATATGTAGACGTACATACAAGTATAAAATAGTTTGAGGGACATAAGAATACATTAAAACTACAGAGAAGCAATTAATAAATACTTAGCGTACGCAAATACTTAAACATAGAAAGCACACGGATAAATATATAAATGCACTTCGGTCAACCATGAACACACATACTCGTTCATTTGTCTTTTTCTGACAAACACAAACACAGAAACCGCTTTCCGCTACGCTATACGCTCCATGTGTGTCCGTGCCCTAAGAACAAGGAAACATATTAGACAGACACAAAAAAGTTAACCTAAAAAGAAAATTGCTCATTATCTTTCTGTTGGTATAAAACCCTTCAATCTTAAAGCAAATTTTCACAAAGAAACGTAGAAGACTGTACTTACAGCTTTCATCCAGGTATGGCGTTAACGTTAAGACTAGTGATGGGCAGAATCGTATTATTTCAAGAATCGATTTTCAGTATTTGAGTGATTCGCATAATCGTATTATTTGATTCTCGAGTTGTTCTCGATTAATAATCGATTTTGAATAATCGATTTTTAATAATCGTATGTTAATAATCGATTTAGGATAGGGAGAGTCAATGATGTAAAAGCATATTTTGGGTTGGGTTGAGCGACGAAGTTGGTGACGGGTTGGTGACGGGGGGGGGGGGGTATAAAACTGATGTAAATGTATGTAAAACCGACTATTAATAACCGATTATTAAAAATCGATTATTAACATACGATTATTAAAAATCGATTATTCAAAATCGATTATTCAAAATCGATTATTTAAAATCGATTATTCAAAATCGATTATTCAAAATCGATTATTAAAATCGATTATTAAGAATCGATTTTTAAAAACAATAATCGAGATATCTCGATTATTTCAAGAATCGATTATGATCGATTTTGTAATCCGAATGCGCCCATCACTAGTTAAGACATCAATTTCTAATGGGTAATTGTCGTCGTTGGTGATCTACAAAGGCAATACAATTATTGTTCTGCAGTGTGATATGGTATTTTAACCTATACCTACATGGTATCTAGATAAGTTTTAGTTCACTGTATCATTGTTATTTACCGGAGACAGAAATACAACGTGCCCAACTACATATTGCACTCTATGGTATGCGTGCCGGCGTTCGTTTGCAAAACAGCTGATCACACGTAGCGCATGCGTCTGGGCGTTACAATATAAACAAACCCGGTATATAATAGTAAAATCACAACATACGTTGTAATTTTACGAATTTAAGGTGTATTTCCATTGTATTTTTACTAAAAGATCATTGTAATTGAAATAAAGCAGCAATATCGGTATAATAGTATAGTGCAGGCAAATTAACTGATTATAAGCCAAAACCGGTATTAATTGTAGACAGGAGTTTTATCATTGGAAATGGTAAAGGGGCTCATAGTGAACGTAAAAAAAGTAAATGCAGGTCATGGGGTGGTATAGTGTTTATTTGGGAGGGTTGAAAGCGGGTGCAAAGTATATTATTGCGTTCTCCGGCGAAACTTGACGTTTTATCCAAAAACGTCCTATGCTAAGTTGTAGATCATAAAAAAATCTACAATATTCATATGGGTTACTTTTTACTATGACCTCAAAATTTCCCAGAAAAATGCGAATGCCAATGCCAAAACGAATTTTCTGTTTTTTATTTTTCGTTGTGGCAACAATAATTCAATTTTAATCAAACTTTGTGAAAGAGTGCCTTTTTATACCTTAAATTAGCATAAATTTTTTAATTACACAAAAACAAGAAGTTTTTGAGATATTAGTTTTTTCCGTCAAAATCAGACCTTTTTTAAAAAGAAATTCTGTGGTGAAAAATCATCGTACTGAGTTCTTCTGGGACTTATTTTTGTTATTTTTACATGTACTTATTGATACAATAATAAAAATAATAGTCCCTATTTAACAACATGCTCAAAAATTGAAAAAACTCAAAACGACTTTTGCAATAGTGAATTTTTCAGTAATTGTCCATTATTTGTTTAAATTTTTAAGAAAATTGCAATACTGGTTACGACATTCAATTGTACGGAAAAAATACAAAGGAAACTGTCTCTCATTTCTACACTAATGCTATAACCATTAAATTAGAATAATAAATCTTCAGATGAGTAAGCAAAATAGTCAGTTTTTACCTTAGAATCAATAAGTATCCAATACAAAAGTTGTAGGTCAAGAAAAAATATACAACTTTTGTAGAGGTTACTATATAACATAACCTCAAAACTTCCGAGAAAAATACGAAAGATTAATTTTTTTTAGAATTTATAATTTTTTTTTAGTTTTGACGAAATTTCTGAAAGTAAATTATTTATGTCTGAAAAAATCACATACTGTCTATGAAAAAATCTACTAAAGTAGTTAAAAATGTGACAACATCAATACAGTAGAAACAGTACTTTAATAATTGATAATAATAAATTACAAAAGTTAATATTGTAACACGCCCCTAATACCAGTGCGCTCCGCAATAGCGCTTTCGAGGTCGCCACCATGGCACCATGACCAGCGAGGGCGTAGGAGCCCCCTTCCAGTACGTGTCGACACACGACCTGGACCGAGCAGCATAAAAGACGGTACGCAACCCTGGCACATGAGTTCGCTCACCGGGCTGGAGGAAACTATTAACTTGGCGCACCTCGTAGGGCCTTGGTGACAACGTGGAATACAGACGGAGGGAGAGGCATCGTCAGTATACGACACGCTGCACCTACTGCGACTTGCATTTTCAAATATCTCTTTCCGAACGACCACACCCCGTCAATATATATTTACAGATTTACAAATAAAAAATGAAAAATTCTTATTTTTCATTTTTTATTTGATTTTTATAGATTGGCATAGTCATTTAACTATGCAAATCTTTGTCTTATTCGCAATTTTTCTCGGAGGTTTTGAGGTTATGTTATATAGTAACCTCTAAAAAATTTGCAGATTTTTTCTTGACCTACAACTTTTGTATTGGATACTTTTTGATTCAAAGACAAAAACTGTTATTTTGCTTACTTATCTGAAGATTTCTTGTTCTAATTTAATGGCTATAGCATTAGTGTAAAAATGAGAGCCAGTTTCCTTTGTATTTTTTTCCGTACAATTTAATGTCGTAACCAGTATTGCAATTTTCTTAAAAATTTAAGCTAATAATGAACAATTACTGAAAAATTCAGTGTTGCAAAAGTCGGTTTAGAGTTTTTTCAATTTTTGAGCATGTTGTTAAAAAGAAATTATTGTTTTTATTATTGTATGAATAAGTACATGTAAAAACAACAAAAATGAGTCCCAGAAGAACTCTGTACGATGATTTTTCACCACAGATTTTTTTTTTACAAGTGTCTGATTTTGACGGAAAAAACTAAATATCTCAAAAACTTCTTGTTTATTGTGTAATAAAAAAATATATACTTATTTAAGGTATAAAAAGGCACGCTTTCACAAAATTTGATTAAAATTGAATTATTGTTGCGACAACAAAAAATTAAAAACAGAAAATTTGCTTTGGCATTGGCAATCGCATTTTTCTCGAAAATTTAGAGGTCATACTAAAAAGTGACCCATATGAATGTTGTAGATTTTTTTATGATCTACAACTTAGTATAGGACGTTTTTGGATAAAACATCAAGTTTCGCCGGAAAGCGCAATAATATACTTTGCACCCGCTTTCAACCCCCCGAAATAAACATTATACCACCCCACGACCTGCATTTATTTTTGCTACGTTCACTATGAGCCCCTTTACCATTTCCAATAACAAAACTCCTGTCTACAATTAATACCCACTCTCAACTTAATTTGCCTGCACTAGTACACAGATTTGTAAAAATAATAGGAATTACGTGCAATTTTTATACTTACCACATTTCTATTGTAATTTTCACAATGATTTATGTGTAATTTTAGAGCCATTTTTCTGTGTAGTAATTGTTGCCAGTTCTTTATAATTTTCTTCAGTGACAATAACTAAAAAAAGTCTATGAGTGTCGTACATTTTTTTTGAGGTTAAAGAAAAGGCTTCACTTAACCTAACTTATCTATGTTTAAAAACGCTATACTTTTAATGAAAAAAAAAAAAACAATTGAACATTTGTCAAAATATTTGTATCCTGTAACCATTAAAAAAATTTACGGAAATGGGTGGATCTTGAGTTTGCTGTCACATATACAGAAAGATTGTACAAGTTTCCACTTTCCACTTGTATTTTTGACCAATCTGAATATCTTGTATTCGTTCTTGAGGTCTATAGTAGGGTGGTGCAAAATTTCCAAAAACTGAAATAGCTTTGTGGGGACAAAATAAAACCAAGTTTAGCGATGCCCCAACTCTATCTAAGAAAGACCATTATTTTTTTGTTTCTTTTCCAGTATTACACAGTAGTACGAAACGTCAAGAAAGCACATCAAATGCAGGAAATTGGCGAGTTCCAAGAATTCAACGACGACGTTGATTACATACTAGACGCCCTGCAGGACAATAACCCAATAAGTACCCGATGCCTCTCAGCCATCACTCTAGCCTCGAAATGCATGGCGCCCGCATTCCGGATGCACGTCAGAGCGCATGGCACCGTAGGCAAGTTCTTCAAGGCGCTGCACGACGCCACGATAGACCAGAGTTTAGGTCTCTGCACGGCGACTGTCATGTTTGTCCTTAGCCAGGACAGGCTCAACATGGATCTGGACCGCGACTGCCTGGAGCTGATGCTGAATCTCCTCGAATCCGACGTGAGTTATCAACAGGCGTTGGACGTCTGCGGTCTCTCCTCAGCGCAACTCGAGAAAAATAAGCAGAAGGTGCGGGAATTGTGTGCCGATATACAGAGTCAAGGACATGCGATCCACCTAAATTTGGATAATATAACGGTAAGAGTAGTTCGATTAAGACATTTTGTATAACCTAAAATACATGTGCACATGAGAAACCCGCACCAAATTCCCTGTTTTTAACGAAGAAGAAATATAAACATAACCTAACATGTATAATGTTCCATACTTGCAAATAATTTTAAATTTGTGAAGTAGAAGAAGGGAACCTCTTCTATTGGCAAAATTAATATTGTATTTATATAGGAAACAAATTTCGGCAGTTACGCCATTATCAATTCTAATTTGTCGTGGGGGAGATTCACAAGTTATATTCTTTGATACATGACGTCATAGACAGAGATAATATTTTAAAAGAATTTACCGAGACCAAAGTGGACGTGTACACCTGAACGCATATGGAGTTCACTTTCTTAGCATCGTACATTGATGCTGCTTGGTTTTCTAATCATGGGAAATTCCGAGTACCAATTTGAGGTTCGGATGTATTTGAAGAACGGCAGTTAAAGATTGTTTGAAAAAATAACTCTCCTAAATTGTACATAAAAGAATATACAGTTTCATTTGGAAAATACCCTAGTTTCTGCTATAAAATAAACTGTTAGTTTCAATTTTTGTTTAATTAAATTCGCATGATTGGAGATTTTTGTTCAAAATAGAAGTTCTATAAAAATCTAGAAGTGAAAAGTAAAAAAATAATTATATTTTAGTTTAATGTAAATCACATGGAATTAAGCTAAACAAAATTATAGATACAGTGAAAGTCATTTATAACGTCGTCGCTTATAGCGTCGAGTCGCTTATAACGTCGAAAACTCAACGGTTTGGTTGGTCTTCCATATAAACTAATGCAAACTAGTCCGGGTTTAGCGTCGCCAGATATAGCGGCAAAGTCGCATGTTGCGTCGCCCGCGTTGGATTTTGGGCATGTTATAGTCAGTTATAGCGTCCAACTGGAGTGGCAGACGCCATTTGACTTGCGCACGGGTCACTACCGCTTTGCTATCATGAAATGCTCATGTTAGTTCGCGATCGCGGGACCTGTCAATTGCACTGTTTTTGTTTTTGCAACTATTCTGTGTATTACAATACGAAATGTGTGGCTACAAAAGAAAGGTACAGTCGAGACCGGATATAACGAACTCCGGATATAACAAACGCCCGCTTGTAACGACCAAAAATGAAAGTCCCGTCAGATCGCCATATAGTTACATGTATGTTTAGCTCGCTTATAACGAACGCTATATAACGACCGCCCGGATATTACGACCAAGTTTGTATCCATTTTTAGTTCTACAAGTTCGGTTATAACGACCACTTAACGAACACTCAGCACGAAATCTGGTTGGATGTCTCCTGCCCGCAAAACTTAACCTATTTTCGCCAACAGGACTAATAGGAGAACCCCTACCGTTCGTTTCACTATTGCGTGGTTACGTCTCCTCTATTCCCCACCTCTATTTTCTTTACTCGTAGGACTTTTAACTTGGTTTTAGCTTGGATATATGCATTAATACAAAGTTTATTTAAAAATATATGTAGGTATGTACAGGGGTTTTCTTTAAGAGCGACGCTTTTCGTTTTTTTAATTAAAATACTTGTGGGTTAGTTATGGAAATGATTTTTATTCCAAATGAAAGTATAATCGATTCCATTATTTATGGAATACGATTCAAATGTCCGCCGCGGAAGCGCTGGCATGAGTGAATACGCTAGACCAAATTTTCCATGACTCGAGTACACAAATCGGTCGAAATACCAGGAATTTCGCACTCGATGTTGGCCTGCAGATGTTTTAACGTTTCTGGCTTGTTGGCATAGACCAACGATTTAATGTAACCCCAAAGAAAATCTAAAGGGATTAAGAGGAATCAATACTGCTGGTACGTCCTATAAAATAAGCATCCATAGTCAGCTTAATGTTGTATCAATTCTCTCATGTTATATATCAAATTATAGATAAAGGTGTATTACTTGCTGTGGTAATGTATATGTATTACTTGTTGTTGTTGTATCCACGCTACGTGATAAAATATAACTTATTCATGTACTCAAAGAAGTAAAGTTTTGAGGGAAACAAGCAAGTAAGATATTGATACTTTTACGTGAAATTTTGTACAATTATAGAGGAAGGTGTAACTTAGACCTATTAAGTGGCACTTTTTTCAATTTTAATCTGAGTTCCTCGTAAAAAAATTGCAAAATCAGCCAATTTTATGTCATATTCAGAAATAGATTTGTCAAAAACGAACAGAACTATCAAAAATCTACCACTAGACGCAAAATTATATATCTTTTATCTTTAATTTGGTGTATTTCTTTTACGATGATGTAGACTAATTGCTGAGAAAAAGCCTCAGAACTTTTGCGTGTTTTGCAAGTAAAACGTAGGGGGTATGAATTCCCCTTAAAGACAGCAACGTTAGAACAGCTGCAGGCCAAAATCGAACGCGAAATTCCTGCTATTTCGACCGAATTGTGTATTCGAGTCATGGAAACTTGGGTCCAGCGTATTCACTCGTGCCAGCGCTTCCGCGGCGGACATTTGAATGATGTCGTACTCCATAAATAATGGCATCGATTATACTTTCATTTGAAATAAAAATCATTTCCATAACTAACCTACAAGTCTTTTAATTGAAGAAAAAACATAATGCGTCGCTCTTAATGAAAAACCCTATACTATTAAGAAATGAATCTAATGGTTTAAAACACAGATAATTTATATTTATTTTCTTTATTCTGTGTTCTTTATTATGTATTTTAGTAAAGTTTTTAAAATTATTTAAAATTATCGCGTGTCTGCTTATAACGAACGACCGCTTGTAACAAACTAGCGACATGGCCCCTTGAGTGTTCGTTATATCCGGTCACGACTGTATTAGCCATTCAAAACAAATGAGCGGTCATTAATATATCAGAAAATGGAGAAACCATTGTTGCACTCTGCTGAAACTACTTTTAACTTGACACATTGGTCAGTAACGACAATTTGGAGGCTTATAGACAAAGTTAAAACCGCTCGTGATAAAAATCTCGTTAAAAATAAAAAAAGAAATGCGTCGATCTACACAGGGCCTGCACAAACCGAGCTAATTGACTGATTGAATTGTATTGTTATACATACAAAAGGTGTGTTTTATTGCCACTGGTAATCAGTTCATTTCATTTTGAAACGTATCCACTTGTCTCAAAAAGCGTTTTATTGCGCATTCAAAATGAAAGTGAATAGATTTCAACTGATCATATTCAGTTCCCCCTTCACCCCTGAAGGACAAGCAGGAAAAGATGATCAGTTGTATTCAAAATGAATTGAAATTAAATCAGCCAATAGGAGGAAGGTATCAGTGTACAGGCACATGCATGTCACGATTGTATCTCGGAGCGGTTATGTGTATTTGTTTTCGTTGGTGAGCCGGCTTCATATGCAATTCGTACTTAACTCCTTGCATAAGTCTTATGCAAAATGTCCGATACAAACATAACCTGTCGGCCTAACTACACGTAACACGAATGCGTATGCGTGCGCGGTAGGTACACTCAAATGCGTTTTATTACTCGTGTTCAATTCACTTCAAAAGAGGATCATATCGAATAGATACGAACTGCATACGGGGAAAATACACAGTGTGATTTTACTTGTCTAAGCTAACATTAACTTTATTATAAAAGATATGAGAAAAATTTAAGGAGCAATAATACACGCAATAATTCCTAATCAAAATTGCATCAAAAAAGCTTTTTTGTAACACAACATTTTTGTTCTTTCTTGGAATATTCTTTGAAAATTTCTTTAATATAATATAACGGTAGGGATAATTATCTTTTAAATTCACAATAATGTTTTTAGAATAAATATTCCTACTTATGCAACCTTAGTTATCGTAAATAAAAACATTGGTCACAAAATTGTAAAAATAAAAAAGAAAAGATATAAAATAAGAATATACAGGTGAGTCTTTCCATAGAATTTTAGTATGAATGCCGACATTCTAAATTATGTCCAGTTTTTGAGAAAATCAGTGCCAAAATCTACACAAGAGGATTTGGTTTTCCCAATAACTGGAGTCAATTCTCAATTTATGTTTTCTGACCTGATCCAGTTTCTATGACAAAAAATACCAGAACCGGTTGTAATATATTATATTTTTTATTAATATTGTTTGCAAACTTATTAAATTGAATAGGTACACATAAAAATACATTCAAATATTGTTTTTATTTTGAAAATAATTAAAAATAAGTTTGGCAACCGCTAGTAACCCCTAAATGTTATTTTAAATTATGAAATAAATGCTGTAATTGTTATTCAGGTCATATAACATTTTAAAAAGGTCAAAAACATGTTTGGGCCAAAAATGCCCAGCGTAATCTACAGTTTGTTGACACATGGTTTACACCCACATAAGAGTGTCTTTCTTCAATTTCCAAATTCATTATTTTCCTAAATGGAACACACAACGGTCAGTACAAAAAGCCCTCTTTAAATGCAAAGCAATCTGCAATAACAAAATGAATAGGAAGAAAATAAGAAATAATATTAGGGATTTTTTATTGCTTAACTGTTCATAGATGTTCAGAATTGTTAAAACCCTTTAAATACTTTTTTATCAGATTAACACAATGAGATTTCCAAGAAAAAAAGCGCTAGAGTAGTATTTATTCATAAATACTACCCTAGCGCGGTTTAGATCGTACTGTGTCAATTTCTTATAATAAAATGTAAACCGCACAGT
This sequence comes from Aphodius sticticus, assembly GCA_963966075.1. Classification (NCBI taxonomy): domain Eukaryota; kingdom Metazoa; phylum Arthropoda; class Insecta; order Coleoptera; family Scarabaeidae; genus Aphodius; species Aphodius sticticus. Next base: position 22,476,935 of record OZ014513.1, on the reverse strand, counting down.
TTGTAATTTGTTTTGTAGCATTTCTGTGTTGTAAAAATCCAAAAGTTTTTTTGTGAAGCTTTGTATGTACTTAATTTAGGTATAATTTCTTTTTCGTTTTTCTTCATTTATTTTAATATCTCAGAGGCATTGGTAGCCATTAGGTATATGTTTAATTTCTGACATATTTCTGAAAAAAAAATAAAAATGTTGCAGTGAGATGTGAAGAATGAATGCATTCATCAATAGGAGTAGAAAAAATAATAATAATTATTAAGTAAGTATCCATATAATTCCTGTTTTGTCAAAATATAAGGATTTACCGCTATGACATGATAAAGTTTTCCCAGATGTTGATTAAAATTACGAAAAAATATAGTAATCAAATAAAATAACTACCAAACGCGTCGGGACTTTACACGACTTTATCGGGACGTCGGGACAACTAGGCTAATAACGGTGATAGTCCCGATATATCGGGACGGATGGCAACCCTAAACGTGACCGAAGTATTTTCAGTTTTGCCGGCTAAGCAGGATATTTTTGGTGTTGAACTCTACATTTTTGATACTTTGATTCTCTAATTTGATTCCCATCAAGTATAGAAGATATTAACAACCCTACCTAAAATGCATATTTTTTTATAGGTAGGACAATTAGCCATGGAAACGTTACTGAGTCTCACGTCAAAACGGGCCGGCGAGTGGTTCAAAGAGGAACTACGAGAGCTGGGCGGAATTGAGCACATCGTCAAGACGATTTGCGAGTGTTGCCGACAAATCTCGGACTACGTAGTGACGTGGACGGACGTACTCTTGGATAAATTGCGGAAGGTTGACCGATGTTTGCGGGTTTTAGAAAATGTAATCTGCAATTACTTTTTCTGGTGAGCATTTTTCTAATTTTGTTTTGCGTTTGTGTAGGTGACACACAATAACGAAGAGAATCAGATGTACTTGCTTAAGTATGACGGCGGCCTCATACTCGATACTTTGGTTAAGTTGTATAGGCTATGCGATAAGGAAATCCCGCTTTATCCCATCGCCGATATCAACGATAAGGAGTCGACGGGAACGGTCATCAGGGAGACGTTGCTCGTTACGTTGAAGGTCCTTATTAATCTGACGCATCACTTTAACAAGTCATGTAAGTTTTTCTATGTTTAAGGTAAACGCTCAAAATTCAGACATGTTAAGGAATTTTTGTTACATTTTTAACTGTAGAATTTATATTTATGTGGTGCTAATGACTATGTACACTTTTGTAAAAGTAATATTTCCTTCTGAAGATTTCTAAAAAAATTTTTTTAACAGTTATGTTATTATTAAGTATATTGTTCAAAGAAAAAAATACAGAAAATTTTAAGTAACATTGAACAAGGTTTAGCAATAATAGCATGAAAATGTTCATATGGGGGCCTGTGCAAACACATAATAATGGACAATTTATATAAATTCACTGAAAAGATTTAAAATAGTATTTATTAGATTATTTCTAAAATCATAACAGTAGTTGTTTATTGGGTTAGCAGGGCTCCAAATCAAAAATTGTCGATGGTTTGACCTTTTTATTAATCCAATATTTCGCCAATAATTTTTGGCTTCATCAGGGACTAAAATAATACACAATATTGACATTTTGCAAAACAATTACAAATCAAACATACCTATTTATGGTCTCAACAATTAACCTCATTTAGACGAAGAAAACAGCATCACAAACAATATCAAGCAACAACACATCACGACAGTACAACGATCGATTTCAAACTGAAGACACCGATGGTCAACGCAAGGTTATTTTTTTTCCGTTTTTCACTATACAGGTACATCTGACATGCCGCAAAAATCACAAATAGCAAATACAAAGAAAACAATATATATATACATACAAACAAAATACACTTTACATCCTATAATGACCAATTATAAAATCTCCAATACAAAAAGAAAAGACAAAACAACAATATACAAAATAACTGATCAAAGTCAATCATAAATTCTAATAAATAGGTCCAACACAATATACAGAGAAAAAGGTAAAAATTGTTCACTAAAAAACTAGATCACTTATATCGCCCGTGCTGTTCAAAACGTTTGAGCGATTATACTCTAAATTGAATAAAAAACTGTATATGTCACTTAAATTATCTGTGTGATTATTTCTAAAGTTACAGCAAACTCTTCGTTTGATTTAAAAGAGCTATCCAATAGGGTATTTGACTATTTTTGGAAAACCATCTTAATGTGTTTATTCCTTCACTGTACATTGTAAATGCATTATTTTTTGTAATTATTTCCTCAATATTTCATAAAAATCAGCGTTAAAAATTGAATCACAAAAAGTCCCGCCAAAACGATGCTTTCTGTTGTGTGACGTCACCGGTTAGTGATGTCAAGATGATGTGATGTCAAGATGTCAAATCGGCCCATATGGTCTGTCAGCATCGGCATCGTCGCCGTTTGGTAATTGTGTTGTATGATGTGTTGTTTTCACAATTTCTACATAAAAATGGGTTATAAATGGTGTATAAATCCACAATGCAGAGATACGTCAAGAAAAACTCCGGATAAACTATTTGTAGCTGTTCCGCAAGATTTCAAACTGCGAAGAAAGTGGTTGGCTCGTAGACATCGACATCCAAATGAAATAAATAGCCGCCAATACAAGTGTTTTCTGTTGTGAAGATTACTTCGACATAAGTAAAACTGACTAGAATAAGTTATCTATCGTATTTTCGAAAGGTATTATCTGATCTGACAGCTGAAGGTTAGGGCTATCCTAACCTACAAAATTATGCTTACATGACGCTTTCGTGCTATTAAATTCAAACGGGAGAAGCATAAAAGCGCGTTCGGATAACCCGGTATTTTACGGTGAGAGTGACGCGCTGCATAATAGGCGGACTAACGTCATACGGCGTTTATCTGCATATAAGAGAGAGACAGCCGACCCAAGTTATCTGAGCATTGCTCTCCCCATACCATACCCTGACAAACCGAACGCGCTCTAAGGCGGACTAACGAATGACATCACTGGAGACTGACCCAATTACAGAGCGTTTTCAATCACGTGATAGGACGTGAATAAAATTCAATTTTAATTTTGGTTTTTCATAGAAATAAAGCATTTTTTTTTTGAAAAGTAATAACAAATAGTTTTCTTAAACTGTAATCTATTAGGATGACTATAATACATGCCATATTTTTAATACAGTCAAATACCCTATTATGTATATACCTTACACAACCAAATTTACCTATGCTATCACAAATCAAATCATTTATTGGTGCCAATACATATACAAGGTTTACACAAGTCACAGGTACAATAATCTAACAATAATGTCAATTATATAATGTCATTAATGTAAATTAAAAAAAAAATATAAAAAAAATATAAAAAAAAAGTTAATAAAAATAAAAAAAAAAAATATATAAAAATATGTAAATATAAAAATATCTATAGTTAGTATCAATATCACTGTTTTCAGGTCTTACTTCATCTACAAGAAAAAATAAATAATTATAGGTTTTACCCTATCAATAACGATTTATCTCTTGTTGGTGGCATTAGTGATTTACGATAACTTTTAAAAAAACAAACAAAACTTACTGACCTACTTTCTCTAACATCCGGTGTAAACTATTGATAAATTCAGCATTTTGTCATTTGTTTCCCTAAAAACCTGTCAATAATTTTTGTATAATTCATATTCTCACTGCATCTGTAGTTTCAATGATATTCAACCATATCAATTAAAATGGTTCACCAGTATATTGATTAAGTCAGCATTAGCACTTGGATTCCAAAGTAACTTCTGTTAAAAATTTCTTATGGAATTGTTAAAACAAATATCAAAATTACGTTGACACAATTCATCAGGGTTGTATATCAATTAGTGATGGGCAGAATCGTATTATTTCAAGAATCGATTTTCAGCATTCGAGTGATTCGCATAATCCTGTTATTTGGTTCTCGAGTTGTTCTCGATTAATAATCGATTATTAATAATCGATTTTGAATAATCGATTTTGAATAATCGATTTTGAATAATCGATTTTGTATAATCGATTTTTAATAATCGTATGTTAATAATCGATTTTTAGTAATCGATTTTTAATAATCGATTATGGATAGGGAGAGTCAATGATGTAAAAGCATATTTTGGGTGGGGTTGAGCGACGAAGTTGGTGACGGGGGGAGGGGGGTGTAAAACCGACTATTAATAACCGATTATTAAAAATCGATTATTAACATACGATTATTCAAAATCGATTATTCAAAATCGATTGTTCAAAATCGATTATTCAAAACTGATTATTCAAAATCGATATCTCGATTTATAATCGATTTTGTAATCCGAATGCGCCCATCACTAATATCAATCCTAAGAGCAGCTAAATTATTTTTACTTGAATCTGTAAAAGTTGATCTTATTATTGTTATCATATTGATTTTTTCTCTCTAATTTATAGCTGAAGGTAGCAGTTTGGTAGGTTCTAAACCAGGTATAATAGACGCAAGTTTACACCTATTACTTCAAATTCCACGGTACATACCAGACCAGAAGAAGTTCGAACTTGGCGTTTTGGTAATTATTACATTTTATACAAAGGAAATGTACCTTATCGTAACCGCATTTTCTCAACATTTTAGGTCTTGATGTTACTGATTAACCTAATTCAAGACAACGGAGCAAATAAGGAAATTCTAATACATGCAAAGGCACCGTCTGAAGGTGAAAGTATTTTCCATTGTAAGTTTTCTTTAACTTTAGATAATTGCGAATTCAATAAATTAAGCAATCTTTTATCGCAGGTGATAAGTGCGCGGTCGAGGCGCTCATTGCTCAATTTTACCAGTGGGAGGAATGCGCCCGATTGGAAGAACGGAACACGGACGCCATCTTGGACGGAGATGGTGAAAAGGTTCAGCACAAATCGAATGAAGAGTTTATAGAGGAGACTGTTGCAAAATGTAAGAGATCTACTTTTGTCATTTATCATATCTAAATGCTTAATTATTTCTAAATTATTTTTTTGTAAGAATGCGTGGGTATCTCACTTATTTGAAGATATATAGAAATGGAAATTTTCACCAATGTGTACAGTCATGGAAATAAGTAAGTTCGTATCGCTATCGCAGGATTTGAAAATAGTATGTCGGTTATATATTCGTGTACTGTTCTACCTCGACCCGGCCGCTTCGCAAAAAGTTGTCCGTCACAAGGTGGTTTTTCGATGGATGTAATGTAACGGGATTTAGTTTGCTTTTAGCGTGTCCGCTCTTTTCCTTAACGTGATATCTTCCTAGCAATGTAATAAATGAAATATGATCACTAAAGTTAAGTTTACGAGTAGGTAATGCATTTAATTAAGTATATAATTACTTTTATAATAATATTAATAAACATGAAATTTGATAATATGATACGAAAATCTCATTTTAAGATATTGCGTAATATCACGACACATATAAATTTATGTTAACTAATACACATATTAATTACGCAAGTAAATGCCTTTGCCCAGCAGTAGGATGACGGGCTTAAGTAAGTAAGTAAATGCGCAAATCAACTTGATGCCAAGGATTATCACCAAATATAGATATTCCAGAATTGTAATATTAAAATATATTCACTAAATGTAAATAAATTCTCTAAATTTAATTTAAATTTACATTTAGGACGAGCATGTATTTTGTATGAAGGACAATGGAAATTTTATATCTGTATTTACTTTACAGCAGTTAATGTTCAATTATCTTTCATGTCATCTATAACATGCTTGACAACGAAAATAATTTAAATTATAGCAATATATACAGGCTGTCCCACGTTTCTTCCACAAAACAATTTTTTTCAGAAAGTAAATTACTTTTTCAATTCATTAAGTTACAGCCGTTTGAATTATTAACAATATCTTATTTTAAACGGCTCCAACTTCAGAAGGAACAGAGAAAACCAATAAGATGATAAGAAACATATTACTTTCTACTTTCTAGAAAAAAAAACAAAACATTTTGGTATTTTCTTTTGTTCATTTGTTAATTCAAATTATTAAAATTTTACTTATAATTAAAAATTTTTTATTGTTGTAATATGTATTTATTGTTTTTCATTTTTGGTTTTGCATTGTTTGATAACTAATTAATTTTTTATTTTTTTTTGTTAATATTTCAAAGAGCTCTGACTTATGAATTCTGTAGTGTAAGGTTAATTAAAATGCATATACAATAAAAATGACGGTCTTTTTAATTTCCAAACAATATAAACTATAGCTGAAAATGTTTAACGACATACTTTGACAAAGTAATATTATAAGTTAATAATATGGTAACATACAGGCGGGATGTAAATTTTAAATAAATCAAAAATTACAGCCACAACCTGGATTTGAACCAAGGTCCTTTGCGTCGCTAGCACAATGTCAATAGCTCAGATGGGAGAGCATTGTGCTAGCGACGCAAAGGTCCCTGGTTCAAATCGTCAAGTTGTTGGTTTCTTTTACGTATAGCTTTTATTGCATATGATTGTCAGTAATTAATATGCATTAAAAGCTATACGTAAGAGAAACCAATAACTTTTCTTTCTGAAGCGTCTCCTTTTGGGAAATTATATAGCCGCTACCAACACAATTTATACTCATCCCAGGTCAAATTTGATGAAATAATTTTTATGTTGTATAAATGTTCTTTTAGAATTTAGATGGTCGTATATTTTGGTTTATTTTTTTTTTTAATAATAATTATAACATATTTACATTCCATCAAAATTCGTCAAAAATTTAGAGCTTGCCTCCAAAAATTTTTGTAAATTAGAGATATACATAATTGTCATTATTTTCAGTTGTCCAGATATTTGAAACATATTGCTGTAAAGTAAATACAAAATAATAATATAAAAAAATAGTAATGATACATTCATGCTATACAAAATACTTACTCCTTTCTGTTTATTAAGTTGAACACTGCAAAATACCGTTGAAGCTAAATATCTCGAAAACACCAGTAAATCACAATTAACAAATTACCATAAATACAAATTTAAAGCTATTTAATTTTAATTTATTTCTATTTTGTGAATAAATATACATATGTCAGTTCTGAAATAACCTGAAAAGTAAAAATATTGACAACAAGAAATTGATTTTTGTATTTATTAACACAAAAAAAAGCTATTAGGTGCAATAAGGTTGTATAATTTGTTGTGTTTTATGCAATATCTTGAAATGAGATTTTCTTTTCATGTAATCGACAATTTGTATGTTTATTAATATAAAATTAACGTAATATTTATTAAAAACACAATTACATTGCAATGTAGGAATTACATTAATTAATTAGACATTAAGCTAATAATTAGAAACATATAAATCATTATAAACCAATTCAAAGCATTCGAACAAGGTTTCGCAAATAATAAATTTCCGTTATACGAGTTGAAGCGTAAACGGACATTTTTTTGCACTTAGCGGCCGAGCGGTCGACCAGAATAACAAAAAACTTGTACTTGGATGTATCATCGACACACTGCTAAAATATTTATAGAACTTACTTCATTCCAAGAGTGTACATAAATATTTTTTAATTTTTTAAAAATAGAGAATGAACTTTTTGCGTGTTGTGTTCTTTCCTTTCTTTATTGAAATAAGTTCTTATATTGGTTCATTATTATGAAAATTCACATTTTTGTGATTTTAGTTGTTTTAAGTAATTCCTATTTACGTTTTTATTCAAGTGTTGCAAAAAGCCGGCACGCATATGGAGTTCACTTTCTTAGCATCGTACATTGTAATGCTGCTTGGATTTCTAATCATGGGAAATTCCGAGTACCAATTCGAGGTTCGGAAGTATTTGAAGAACGGCAATTTCAGTATTATGGTCGAACTGCTGAAGAAATTCTTTAATTTCATGAATCTGACGGCTTCTGTAAGTTTAACACCCTTTACAACAAAAAAATATCTAACCAACTTTTTATTTTTCTTTAGACTGAAGCCTCAAGCGTCAGCGCGATGCGAGCAACGGAAAAGGTAATTAAATTTCTGGAAGAATGCGACGTGGAGAACGCTAGTACGGCAAGAACGCATAACGTGGAATGCATGGATCTCAGCTACAATCTGCCACATTAACGTTGTAGTCCCTCAAGGCATTTTTACTTGTAGGACAACATCGTAACGGTGAAGAATTGTTAAAATTGAAATTGTTGAGGGACTTCTCGCGATAGTGTAATATAATATTCCGCATCAATCATAGTTTATTTCGTCCTTGAATTGAATACTTGAGCACGCGCGCTGAGTCATCACCTTCCTCCGACCTTTTCCAAGTCGATACTCCATCATCGGTGTTTTTGTACTTGTAATCTAGATTTGTACATTTTAATTTTTAATTGCTTTATTTATTTGAAATAGTTTCGTACTGATACGTTAATTGTGCTCTATATATATATTTTTTTTAGTGTAACTTAAGAAACTAGCATAAAGTCACATACTTTATCTGGATTGTTTAAATATGTAAATATATCCAATGTTTTTAAGAAAAAATATAAATGTACTTTTATTTTCCTACAAGATATACACACCTCTCGACTGACAATTAAAAAACAAAATATATAATAAATATATATTTAGACAACTCATAACATTTATTAACACATATTACTATCACATAATGTCTTTATATATATAGTACTAATTATATACAACTTATGTACAACAAGCAAAAAAAAATGAATCAAACACGAGTGATTCATTGTAAATATTTTGAATCAATAGAGCTTGTACATTGTACAAGCGGCCACCATTCCACTAAGAATGAATAGCAAATATATCTATATATAAATGTACAACAGTTGATCACAAAATATAATCACATTTTTACCGGAATAACCTATAAGGAACATGTTATGCGCCACTAAGCAACAACTTAATTCTGCTTGTGTTTAGATGATACTTGAAGTATTTTTGTGCTTTGCAAAAGCCAGAAGAGACCTGATGCCATAAAGAACCCTTCTATCGCAAACAAAAAACTCGGGTTGACGTCTGAAAAGTTGAGACGTTGGATTGCTGTGACTAGCAAAACGCATCTTAAAAGTTCAAAGACGCAAGCATAAGGTTTATTATCGAAGAGCATTCCTATTGTAGTCAGGGATGCCATGACGTAGATGACTGCTCCAAATACTGCCAGGGCAGACATTCCCTACAAAAAAAAGATTTTCAATTAAGTATTGGTATTCAATCTTTAATTATTCAATAAATTTAATTTTGGTACTAAAATTCTTACCAATATTCTGTTTGCGATCTCATGGAAACAAATCAATACGATACCAAAGTGGACTAGAAGGTAAATGTTGCACCATGCTGGTAACTGAACATTGTACTTTTTTCTCGGTTTAATCTAGAAAAAAAGAAATTATATTAGTTTGAGTATAATAATTTCATTTTTTATCTTGTACCACAGTTAAAGGAAGACATTCAAATATATGTAGGTAGTACATACCCCAGTAATTTTTGGTTTCAAATAGTTAGTGGAATTTTTGAATACCCACTGTTTCTGGCGGTTTTAAAAAACGTGTAAAAATGTTCCCATCAATTCCCTAAGTTTAAAAGTCATCATTATATTCATTTTTCAAATAACCGTATTTGTGGTAGAGCGCGGACAGAGTATAGACCAGGCAATAGAGATTTTTTTGTGACAAAAATAGCATCAGCAAGCTGACGGTCCCAGGTCACGTGGAACAGTCCGTAGATAAATTGTGATGTATTTTCGACTCACAAATATCATTACTTAATTTGTTATAAACAAAAAACCACAAAAAATCGTGCTTATTTTTGTTTTTCGCTTCTAAAAGCTGAACCGATGGAGCAATCGTGATGCTTTCAACAGATGAATTGTAGAAAATGAAAAGACGAAAAAAATAAACCCTACACGGACTCAATCGCATTAAAATCAACTGAGGAAATTCGGAAAAACCGGACAAATCTGCGTTTTTCAAGAATACTTATCTCCGCCATTTTCAAAGCTGTTGCCCAGACTTTTCGCGAGAAAGTAGCGATTGATGGGTACTTTAAGTGTGCACAACCCAGGCGCTGTCCGATGAGTAGTTTTTGGACAATTGCAATTTGAATTTTTTTATGCAATATGGTTCGGCGACCCTGGATGCGTCAGAGGTGGTCCGATTTTAATTTTTTTATAACATATTTCGAAAGGAGAAGTATTGTGTTACAAACATCTATTCTGATTTTGCGTTAAAATGTTGCAAAATAGGCGAAAAATGCTTGCAAACATGACCGAGAACTGCGCGCTCCAAAGTCGTCGAGTAGAGGGGGTACGCGGGGAAGCGCGTATCTATAGTAATCCCAGCGCGCTTCCCCGAGTCGGCCGCCTACCCCACTACTCGATCGTTTTGGAGCGCACGGCAGTTGTCGGTCATGTTTGCAAGCATTTTTCGCCTATTTCGCAACAATTTAACGCAAAATCAAAATAGATGTTTTGTAGCACAATACTTCTACTTTTGAAATACGTTAAAAAAATTAAAATCGGACCACCTCCGACGCATCCAGGCTCGCCGAACCAAATTGCATAAAAAAAATTCAAATCGCAATTGTGCAAAAACTAATCATCGGACAAACGGGTTGTGCACACTCAAAGTACCTACCAATCGCTACTTTGTCGCGAAAAGCCTGCGCGACTACTTTGAAAATGGCGGAGTTATGAATTTTTGAAGAAACGCCGATTTTTCCGGGTTTTCCGAATTTCCTCCGTTAATTTTAATGCGATCGAGTTCGTGTAGGGTTTATTTTTTTCGTCATTTCATTCTCTATAATTCGTTGAAAGCATCAAGATTGCTCCATCGGTTCAGCATTTACAAGCAAAAAACGAAAAAAGCACGAGTTTTTTAGATTTTTTTGTTTATAACAAATTAAGTAATGATATTTGCGAGTCGAAAACACATCACAATACATCTACTGACTGTTCTACGTGACCTGGGACCGTCGGCTTGCTGATACTATTTCTGTCACGAAAAAATCTATATTGCCTGGTCTAGTAGGCAACAGGGCTGTGGAGTCGGAGTCGGAGTTCAGACAAATTTCAGAGGAGTCAGAGTCGGAGTCGGAAAATATTTACCGACTCCGAGTCCAGGTTTAATTTTTGTAGAAAACTAAAACCATGCGAGATGGACGTTGCCTCAGTAGACAGTAAACAAATAAAACTTAACATTCTATTAGGTCTTTGACAAAGTACCTACCTACATACATATGTAAATAATAAAATTACAAAACACTCTGTTCAAACGAAAGTGAACACTATTAACAAAAGTAATCCGGCAGAATTTTGAAAAAGGTAATTTGAACAAATGATTTTAAATGAGATTGAGAAAGTAGGGCCGTAGTTCAATGTAGTAATAATCATTTATCCAGATTACTGGACAGATTGCTGCTTTGACGTCAGCTTTGAAAATAATTAAAAATTATGTCAGGGCATCCTTGCAGGCTGGTTGGAGCTATTCTGTTCCTCACAACAATTTTATAAACGCATTTTGCATTTAATTCTAAAATGAATTTTATTTTGTATTATGCACTATGTCTTATGGGCGATTTTGTTATTATTAGAGATAGAAAGTCGGTTAAGTGGACAAAGTTGTGCTGATTTGTATGTTCTCTGGAGAAAATAGTTAAATACTTAATGATGTCAGAGATATTTTGAGTAAACAAATTACAGAAAGAAATTACATAAATTACATGAAATTATGTGGTCATAACTTTTTTATTTGTGGTCCGATCAGTAGGCCTTTTTGCATCTTATAAGCCGTTTTTTTATTTACAATTAGATTGTCAGTTTAAATATGTTTGCCAACAAATTTGCTGGACAGTGGCCACAAATAAAACTTCTGTTTTGCTTATGGTTTCAGCATTTGTTTGTGAGTAATTCGATATGCACAATACATATCCATATGTTTAATACAATCAGATACAATACTAGACTATAAATTTAATTTATTAAGTTTGTTTCTTTTTTCCTGGTAGTGCTTTTGTTTTCATAGCAAATTTAATGTTGCTCGGTCGTATTACTCTGCGTCAAATTTATGATCATTTACATATGTAAGATTTTTATTACAATAATTATTTGAACATATTTTTGTATGCAATTTTTCTGGAGTCGAAGTCGGAGTCGGAGTCGGTCGACGAAAAATATCTGGAGTCGCAGTCGGAGTCGAGAATTTTATTACCGACTGCGCAGCCCTGTTAAGCAATACTGTTAAAAGTACAAACTATATTTTCCCCGACAATAATAGTAAGTATGTAATCAGTTGTATTTGACAAAATGAATAAAACCTTTTCCAGAGAATTTTATAAACTATTGTTTGATAGATATGTTGAGAGATTGATTTTTTTAAAGAGAGATTCATAATCTTTTTTTTATAGATATTCGCGAAAAGCTGTTTTTATGACATTTGTTTGACTTTAAATATCTTGCAAGGTTGCCGGGTCGAAAAATTGAATTATCGGTTTTTATGCATGCTTATTATCAAAATTATAGAATTTGCTCGACTTTGTACTCGACTTTTAATAAACAATACCGGTAAACGTGGGTGGCCTGGCCCACCTGAGTGGCTTTGGCCATTGTTAGAAATTATCATCTACCTACATTAAGCACCTTTGTATTCAATATAGTATCTTAAATATTAATAACAAAAATTGTGAATTTAATTCTTTATAGTATAAAATTCACGGTTACAGTTAGTAAGTAACATTTGTAATACACGAAATACACTATACTTACATCTGGTTTTTCTGCATCTAGCCCTAACCTTGGTTTTCCTGGTTTCCAACTTGGTCCATAGAAAACTGCACAGAATTTATTTTTCAATCCCTTCATTTGTCTGAACTTTTTGAATACATAAACTGTGTAAAATGTCTGAAAAATAAACCATCAAATTAAGATTTGTATGCCCAGATATTCATAACATCTATCACTGATATTTTATTGATATTTTCCTTGAAGAATTCATGATAAAACAAAGAGCGAAACAATCTGTAAAATAACAAAGTTGCTTCATATTACCTCAATACCACACAAAAATTGTTTGTGCAAATACGCAAAATGTGTAAATGACTTCTAAGTGATAAAATGTATCGGCCATGAGACACTTAACACTAATCAGTAATCAAATAAAAACATGGAAACTTACTTGCAAGTGTATAGGGTTAAAAGAAGGCTGATTGTACACCAGACCATAAACAATTTCTTCATCTTCTCTTTCCTGTGCGAACGTTCCAAACATGCGATCCCAGATAATCAGAACCCCTGCATAATTCTTATCCAAGCAATACTTGTTACTACCTGCATAAATCATAATGTCATTATCACCCAACATAACAATTAACCTGCTTATTTTCTTACCGTGATGCACCCTATGATGCCTTGGAGTATTCAAAATATACTCAAATGGCCCCAGATGCTTTATTGTTTGAGTGTGGATCCAGAATTGAAACAAAGTGTTAAATTGCTGGTGCGTCACAAAATGTGATGGAGGAACACATAATGCCAATGGAAGATAAAAGATCTAGAGAAATAACTTGTTAATTTTAGAGATTCTCTTTCGAGTAGGGTAAAACTTACAAATCCGCACCATCCCTGGAATAGAGATTGTCTAAGAGCAGCTCCTAGATTATAGTCTTCCGAGCTGTGGTGAACCTGGTGTTGTGCCCAAAAGATATGAATCTCTAAAAATAATTAATCTCGTTTTAGAAATTATATATTGTTGTTTGAGACGATTTTCAAGCGACTTGCAAGCTTAAGACACATACTGTATGTTTCTTTGTTTTCATTAAAATAAGTAGATACTTACCATGTGACGCACGATGTAGCCAATAATAGCAAAAATCTATTCCTATTGCTGCTGCATACCAAGTATATGTATTGTCCCAAGGTAACTCGAAGAACCGGAAGTGTTCATAGATATATATGTAAGCATAACTCTCAGCGCCACGAAATACAATCCTGAAAGGTATAAAAAAAAATTAAAGATGTACATATGTGAAACATGATAACCTATAAGAGAATTTAACATTTAAAAAAATCATGACGCAAAACTTTAACGGAATACTTGACGCAAAGAAGATATTAGAATACCACAAACAAGTGCAATAACAAACATATTATGTAAAATGATTAGGATTATGATTACAGACGTTTTTAATTTGCGAAAAAAGGCTAAACTAGCTTTTTATAAGTTAGCCTTCTTTAAAATGAAGACAACCCCGCCAAACACGCCACGATATTTACTGCGTTGTTTGTATTATAAAACGTACGTAGTTTAAGAGGCTTAATTCATTTTGTAATGTCATTTGTCTAGAAATATAGATTATCGCCTGCACGTTTTCGATTTTTTCCGATAACATGTTTTATTTAATTATCTCTTCATGTTATACATCCAATTGTTTTGACGGAGCTAAAGGAATCTACTGCCATGATACCATATCGTGTAATTCATGTACGTGTATATTGTAAGGTAGACGTATGACGGATCAAATTATGTATGTAAAAATATGTAAAACCCAAAAGACTAACAATCTCCTCATGTTAATGGTACTATTGTGTCTTTTCAAAATAACTTTGCAATACATGATTAATATTGATAGGGTATTGAACATTGATATGGCACGTAGTTGTTTTATTAGTAAATAGGTAAAAGGTAAATAAGGTAGACCCATGGTCTAATATCGAACTGGCCTTTCAAAAGGTATTTTTTTTTTCGACATCTTTGGATGTGTCGCAGCAGAAGGTTGTACCCAAAATACACTCAATAACCACAGAACATGATTTTAAGTACTTTGAAATGAAAGCTTCAACTTGAACTTCAGTGATGTTAAACAAAGAAATATTCCAGAGAAACTGGTTTTAAAAGAGCTTTAAGAGTTTTAATCCTATGATGCCTAACATGACCAACTTTCTGACGAGGTTCGTACCAAATTACTACCATTTTCTGGTTCTCTAGTAACTGGAAACTGTCTTATTCTTTCAAAAGATAGGTTTTTGGACATTTCTTATCTATTGGTTCACTTTGACGTCACTGTATATACTTGAAGTTTGCAAAAGTTATCATTAACACTCTGTTTTTCAAATTTTGGGATGATTTCAATTCGAAAGATTTAACTATATTTTGTTAGTGTTTTTTACCAATATTTAAGTAGGTAATTTGCAAATGATCAACCAACTATTTTAAAATTTAAATTATAAGATTATGATTATTGATCCAATATTCTCTGGTAGATTACTATCTAGGTACGTGATTACTGGTGGGTATATAATGATCACTTCCATACCAGGCGTTCATTTAGTTTGCTGAACTGCAACATTAAAAATAATCCAAAAATGACTGGAACGAACGTGATAAGCAGTGAGCAAAAAAAGAAAGGTCCCGTGATCCCAAAAGGAGATACTTGGCTTCAGGATATTTTAGAACATCTTACAACAGTATCTCACGTCCTACTAATATGCGTCACAGTGTTTGTGTTGTATTTGTGCTTCCAAGAGCCAAGTTTCAACTTGAGGACATGGCACGTATTTCTTTACATGCTCGGGGTAAGTGAAGATATATTTCTTTAGTATAAAAGTGACCCACAAACCATTTTTTTTGTAGTGGGCTTTCATTAGTACGCAAGGAGTTATGATCATAGCGAAAGAGAATATAATAGGCAAAAGATTAGCAGCAAAATGGCGCAACCATGCTCACTGGATGTCCCTGTTCGTAGCTGTTGGTTTGTCAATTGGTGGATTTTCTACAATCATCTACAGTAGAAAAGGGCGCAAGCATTTTACTGGTGATCATGGTATGAGTGGGCTGGTGTCTTTGATTTTTGCCGGCATCGCCTGCCTCAATGGCGTACCAGCCCTCTTCAGCACTAGCCTGAGGAAATACATCAATCCTAATTTGAGTAAGGTATTCCACATTCTGGTGGGAATGGTTGCTGTAATTTCTGGACTTTGGGCTACAATCACCGGATATTATTTGAGATGGTTCACAAGCAAAGTTTCAGAAAACCAGTTAGATATTGTTGTTTGGATTACCATCGTATGCACAGGCTGGGCTCTCTTGAAGCCGCTTTTCAATTGTTTGGTGAGGACAAAAGCCATGTTCTCATCTTGTACAAATTAATGTTCCTCAGTAGGTATGTTCACGCCATAGCTGTTTCATAAATAGTATTATCTACCGTTTAGTATAGTTTAGTTTGAATTAGTTGTTAAATTTATGAAGAAAATCTGTATATTATATTCAAGTGTACAATAAATATTTATTATACCAAACCGGACGCATTGTGACCGAAATAATTGTTGAGATATCTTTAACTTCTCAAGGGCTACTCTATAGGAATACTGTCCAGAAAGAACAAAGCGAACAAACAAACCTGTATTATAAGCTTGCTTCCTTGGGGGTTATTCTTTCCTTTTAACAAAGCTCTCTCTTAGCTACTGCAGGTTAGTAGTGTCTGTCTAAGTGTCTAAGTGTGATATCAGAATTAAGTTAAACAACATTTTATCTCGGATGTTTAAAACTTTGTGTTTGGTCAACATTTGCCAAAGACCAATAACAGATATTATAAAAATAAACTGTATTAGGTTAGGATAGTTTTGACCAGAACATCCGAATGGCAAAAATAATTTTTTGAAGAAGATCTGTATGAGGTGAACAATATCTCTCAAGGCAAGAATAAACAGATAAACTATAAGAGCTATGTAACGCCATAAAGTTCGTTGTGGCACCATGGAGTACATTATGTATTACAATTATTACAATCATCATAATCAAAACTTTCATATCTTAGTTAATGCTAAAATTAGATAGATTATTATAGATATAAGATCAATTTCATTATAGATATGCCGATAAACGTCACTTATGCACGTCAATCATAGGAGACTTGGTTCTATTCTTGTATGGTTATCGATATTTCTTTGGAATTTTCGCACAAATTCCATTAGGACGTTTTTACTAGAAGATATACTCTTGTAACAATTATTAACATAATATATCTTCTTATCTTATCTTGACATATCTTATAATATATCTTAATATCTAACATATTTTGTCTCCGGTGTTCCTCAATTTGGAGTTCCAATTTCCAATCGCCAATCGTTAACTTTTAAAACCAAGTGAGTCCAAAAATATTCATGAGACATGCTTGGGTACTAATGATACATTTGCTGGTAACTTATTATCTGCTATATAGCGAAACAAAATAAGGTTGTACATTTTATCTACCCTTTTATTGTTTTTTATTATTAATTATTATTTTATTATTATATTTGTAATATATTTGCTTTTATTGACAGCTGGCTCACAATTGTGGTCACAGTTGTTTGGATTTTTTCATTAGGATGTCAAGCAGCAAGTAATTTAAAGGTTCTATGATCAGAAAACAATTGCAGCATTTTTGCATAATTTTAAAATAATATTTATAGCTTACCAGCAACTTTTGTTCAAAATATCCGATATGCATTTCCTTATCTGAATCAATAGACATAAATTATTAATTGATTCCAGGTTTTGAGAAGAACCAATGGCAAAGCGCGTTCTGTATTTTTTTTGCACTCAGTTCTGAAAACTTCGAAACAATTCGCAAGTTTTAACGTCTGATTCAGATCCAAAAAAAAAATGATATTTTTATTGTTGGCCAGTTTGTCTGCGATTTTGTCTTTTTTAAAACTTCGGAAAATAACATTTTTATGTGAAACCCTAATAGCCGAGGTTGGATAGTAAAAAAAATTTAATGTGATTCCATATTGAGTTTAATTTTGAGTAAAAAGAATATGCTTATCTCACATATCTTTTATCTCATATGCAAAACAACATATTTTGTCGATTTATTCTGTGCTTAATTTAATTTAATAATTTTGTTACATTTTGTTTTTAAATTTTGCATATAAAAATGAGTTACATTGCTGCAAAAATCACTAACAAACATTATTTCTTAATGTTATAAAAACACTTCTAACGCTCTTGTGTGGCTGACGATATCGTCTACATAAATACAGTTTGCAAAAGATGTAACAATGAAGCATAGTTGTTTGTTCTTAGATTGCAAGTTTCCATTTATAATCATTATTTCTTGTTTGTATGATTTTTTGATTTTGTATTTCTACAAACTATGAATAAAGACTGTTTATTATTATTATTATTATTATTTTCATGGTAGCCACAAAGGAGATACGAAAATTTCTTAGGTTTGATAACAGAGCACTAGTCAACTAATGTACCATAATTTACAAAAAGAGGAAGCAAAACAAGATAAAATTGTTCCCACATAACTCACCTTCCACATTGTTGAATCATACCAAGCGACATACTTGTAATACCATCGTTTAACCTCATGAGTGGCTTTTTCTCAATCCAGAGTAAAATGTTTTCCAGGATCATAAATAAAACAAAATACGGCGTTGCCTATAAATAAAAAAAAACTATTTACTATTTGTAAAATCAGATTACTTTTAATAGAATATGCTGTAGTGTGATAAACAAACTACTTGTAAACAACATCACTTGATTATTGGTAATTAAAGATCAAGATCATTCAAACGCTCACCAAACGAAGATTATCATATTTGATAAATTGGTGACACTTTATGACATGATTTTAACAAAGTTACATAAGTAAGTTTTTGAGCAGTTTTGAATAATTATGCTAAAATTCGACCACAGAATACTTAAAGTACATGTGGTAGCAAATATATTACAAATATCAAAACTATTCAATAGCAATTTGAAATATGTTAAACTTGATGTCAATTTGCTAGTCAGGCATATTAAACACTATTAAGAACTCAATTAAAATTCATTTAGGAATCAAAATTATTATTGTTAATTTTATTATTTCTATTTTTATTGTTTACAAATATGAAACTGCCAGAAAATATTTAAAAAAACAACTTACCCTTCTGATAAAGTCCGGTACTTCTTCCGGTGTTTCATAGGTGGTTTCCGTAGGATCTATCGCGTAGAACATGGGGCCCATGCCTTTGAGGGCTTTGTAGTAGATGGGGGACTCCTCCACATTTTCGGACAATTTCACGAAAACACTGCGAATATGCTCCGTAGTATTCATAGTTGTACTGTTGTCGAACATGATTCACATGCTTATGCTACAATTGCCAAGTTTAATTTTAACTGCCTGTGTACCGGCGCGTTTGAAAGGCTTCTGGTTTGAAATGTAACGACTCTCGGTTTGTTCGTCTGTTTTCTACGTCAGGTAACTGCTTATCGCAACTTATATACCATTTTGCGAATGTAAACATATAGTGGGGCATTTAAGACAATAGAAACACCGCGCAAAACTCGTGTTTGCCTCAATTATCGTACGTATCTAATCAAACGATTTAAAGTATTTAAACCAGTTAAATTTCAATTGGTCACTATCAACGTTTACCTTTATATAGACGACGATTATACAACCTTCTCATCTAAGAGCAAAACGTACTGATTCATCCAATCATCACTTGATGGCCTTATCTGACATGACCCCGACAAATAGCTATGTATAACAATATTTATACCACATGGACCGCCTTTAAAGTGCATATTTCTAAAAATAATTAAGATAATACATGCATTTTAAGTTGAGGAACCAATTAATTTTCGGATCCGGCTGTTGACTTATTGGCATGTGCATGCCAAAGTTCATCATCAAAAATCCGTATCCTGTATCTATTAAAATAAAAATACCTGCTATCGATCATCTCCATAACTTAGCAAATATCAATAAAGCATCAACATCGTAGGAAACAGATGGAAAACTGTAACAAATAACAGTTATTATTAGAATTAACTAATAATCTAGATATAAGATGTAAAATATTATACTCCCTTCAGTCCATAGTATAATATCACTATTCAATATGCACCCCTGAAAATATATCGAATGAGGAGAAAATATTTAAAACATATACAACTCTTCAAAGACGTTAAATAAACCTAACAATCTGAAAAATAAAATAATAAACAATTATTCAGAACTTAACTACAATTTTAATATTTTAGATTTGTTAATCCGAATATTAAAGATTATTTTTCTACATTAGTAACTTTTTAATACCCTGCTTTGCCATTATGACCATTTTCATAAATACGAAATATTATCAAGTCTTCTAATTAACCGATATTTTCGTCTAAATATTAATATTTCTATTGATACCTAAATGTTAGTTATTGCTGTCAACCGGTGATTTTTTTCTTGTCTGTAAACTGTAGGCATGTATGTCGACATGGTGAATAAATATATAAAGCAATTATGTCCATGTTCCAAATAAACAACCTCAGACAAACACAGTGATTTTTTTATACAAGAAAAGTGTTTGTATCGTGTTTGTAAACAATATGATAGAAGGTACTATTGAACTGAAATGGCATTGACATTGCAGAGAAGTCCCGCCTTCAATATTATGGTATTATACACCGCTTAACAAGATGCTGTAACTTTTGCAGCAATTACGTGTGAAATTCTTTAAATACAAATGTTAAAATGCGGCATTTAATGCCATTTTTATGCGTATTAGGACTTTAAATATTCATTAATTATAACTGCAATCAAAACAGATATTTTCATCAGGAAAATCGTTATTCATTATGGAAAATGGATTAGAATAACGTGATTTATGATGTTATTAAATGTTAAAATCAAAACAACAGCTAACCAACTTTTTAAATTTACCATTTTTACATTACAGCTAAGCGTTATATAAATAAAAACAAAGAGAAACACTTTTTTTTACCTTGCATGAAGTTGATTTGAATATCACCTGATTCATTCTAATACTTCTATCTCTTCTAATGTTACGTACAAAGTTCCATTATTGTATTCACTATAATGAGGTTAATGAGGAACTAATACATATTTATTAACTCTGCAGGTCTGTTTTGCATTTCGCATAATCTTGCTTTAGGCAATTTAGGCATGTTTGCGTGTTCACCAATGCAGCAACAACATAACAAACAAAAAAGATTTTCCGCTATGCAGCATCGTTGCAAACTGATAACTGATAACAATATTAAAAAATCTGTATTATCCATGGCATTCGCATGTAAGAATACAAGTATTTTCAGCAATGTGTAGTTTTAGATTTTTTAAATTTTTCATTTTTTCCCTTTCTGTTACTTTATGTACGTTGCCAATTATTATTATTGGTTCAGTCAGCACTAAAAGGCTCCATACGGGCAATATTTTTTTGTTTAAATTACGGTTTTCACGTTATTTTACTCTCAGTATTTCTCAATTTTACCTTCTGTACAAAATTAATCCTTACAAAATTTTGCACAAAAATGGTTTATTCGACTTCTTAATTACGTGCTTCTTAAACTGCAAGCGCCTAATGTACGAGTTTGCAGTTTAAGAACCACACTATATAGGTATGATTTTTATTATTTCAGTATTGATAAACTCATAGTATGCCAGCAACCGCAATTTCCAGGCTCCATCATGCAGGGGTATTCCAATATCAATATTTCCCCTCGTTAATAATTCTATACATATTTACATCTAATTGCGATAGTGGTCTCAAATTAGCAAAAAAAAGGTGCCCCTATATTGGGGAGCTCCTATAGCACAGAAAAACGTATTCGGTAAATTTACCGTGATACGATGGGTAATTTGTTGCCCGTGATATGACTGGAATTCTACATTCGACAAGTAATTTTCCCGGACCGATAAGTAATTTTGCAGTACCGAAAAGTAAATTTCCACTGTACAACTGTAAAGTTACCAGTTCGAAAGTTGTCAACACTGATAAAAATGAGTGCGAATTTACAAATGAAATTTACATTTTTTTTCAGTAAACCTACCTTATTTGTCAGCAATTTTACCATAATTTTAAGTAAAAATACTAAATATCATTGAAAATGCAGTTACATTCATTAATTGTACAAACTGTATCTAAATTTGCTAACAAGTTTGTAAATTTCATAATAACAATAATACTTCAACGGAATAAACGTTCATATCTATACATTAAAACTACTGTCTGATATGTAAATTTTGCCTTCTGCTCGTGCAATTTTCCTCTCTAGATAGCAAGGTGCTACCGAGCGACTTTTTATCACGCTTGCGCAAAAATGGGATATACACTGATAAAAATGAGTGCGAATTTGCAAATGAAATTTACTTTTTCTTTCAGTAAACCTACCTTATTTGTCAGCAATTTTACCATAATTTAAGCAGAAATACTAAATATCATTGAAAATGCAGTTACATTCATTAATTGTACAAACTGTATCTAAATTTGCTAACAAGTTTGTAAATTTCATAATAACAATTACTTCAACGGAATAAAATTTCATATCTATACATTAAAACTACTGTCTGATATGTAAATTTGCCTTCTGCTCGTGCAATTTTCCTCTCTAGATGGCAAAGTGCTACCGAGCGACTTTTTATCACGCTTGCGCAATAATGGGATATACAGTTCGAGTTCCATTCGCCATCCGTTTGGTTGAGTTTACAGCAAATAAGTTAGAGTTTTATTGAGTGCGATTGTTATATACAACTAATTTAACAGTGTTATTGCCTCTGTGACTTATCCTTTATCGGTGTGGTGTGGAATATTTGCTCCATATGGTTCTATAGTATTAAAAGATATAATATAGGTACATTCATCTCTTTGTATATTATGGATGACTTTGCAAATATATACTACAAAGTGCAGGTAAAAGTTTGCAGTCTTGATATGTATAATTCCACTTTCACTAATTGGATGTTCTTTTTAGGATACAAGTGTTGACGATACTGTCATTCTACAAATTCAACCACTTGTGTGGTGTCCATAGGTAAGATTTCTTTTATTGTTCTTTCTCGTACATGCGGTCTTACAATCAAATTTATTACTAACATGTATAACACATATCATTTCAATCACCAATATAAAAAACACTTTTCTATAAACACTCATTAATAACTTCACACACTCTGTACCTCAAAGAAAATCAGCTGCTGACATTGTTATACCCTGTATATGATATATAACTCATGTACTTTTTATTTTGATATCAGGTGACACATTTTGGGCTATATTATATGCTGTGGTTGGAGTATCCCCGGGTTCTCTTACTCTGGAGACGGTTTGTTTAGCTTTTTAAAAATTATTCCAAGTCAGGGTTCAAAAACGAATAAGGATAATACCAAATCCACTGAAAGGTGATCAAACTTATTATGAAATTAAATAAGTAAATGTTTGTATGCAGTCTAAGTAAGTCTGTGACGTAAGTTCACCATAGGTATTTCAACTTAATATTGTTGAAATAAGATTTAATTTATATTTAAAAGTTATATTTCTCTCTGTGAAGCAGATTGGAAATTGGATTTATTTTATTATACGATATGTAGAGAAGTATAGTCCATGGGTTCCTATTTTATTTCATTTACTTATGATTACATATAGAACATTTTTGTCAAGAATTTCTATTTATTAAATGTTAAAAATTGGAAATATTTATAAAAAATAGGTAGATATATATATATATATATATATATATATATATATATATATATATATATATATATATATATATATATATATATATATATATATACTCAAGATTAATTATCGGGGAAAAGGTCACAAATATAGCTACTCTATTTTCCAATTACTTCGATATATTTCGCCAAAACCATGTCGGCATCTTCAAGAAAAATCACTACAATTACAATGTCAAATTAGTATCATAAAACATCAAAACAAACGAATTCGGGTCGATATACAACTTACGCTAGAGTATTAGTTCATGCACATAGTTTATTACGTGCATGAGATGTTGATAATAATTCCAAAGGTTAAATTATTCGTTAAATTATTAAATTTATTTTATTAAATTAAATTATTATCAACATCTCATGCACGTAATAAACTATGTGCATGAACTAATACTCTAGCGTAAGTTGTACATCGACCCGAATTCGTTTGTTTTGATGTTTTATGATACTAATTTGACATTGTAATTGTAGTGATTTTTCTTGAAGATGCCGACATGGTTTTGGCGAAATATATCGAAGTAATTGGAAAATAGAGTAGCTATATTTGTGACCTTTTCCCCGATAATTAATCTTGAGTGTAATTTAGAAGGTCGAGAATCTATTTAGTATATATATATATATATATATATATATATATATATATATATATATATATATATATATATATATATATATATATTATAAATATGTTTCACATGTTATTTATTGTTAAAATTATAATAAAACTTCATACTATTATTTTTGTTCTTATTTATGATCTCCACATTAATAGGATTTTACTAGTGATTTTACAGTTGACAATACAGGCTTGTCCGAGCAGTCGCAAAACCAGTTTACAAACAATTCTTTTGTGAGAAACCAGATAATGTTTCATTGGTATTTATAATGGAGTTATTATAGCAACATATGTGGTCCATCACAAAAGTACTGATTGTTAACTAGTTTTGCAGTTGCTTGGACAAATCTAATATTAAAGTTGCAGAAAGTTTACTGTACAACAATTAATTGCAATTCCGTGTTTACGGTAAATTTACTGAACGTCAGTAATTCTACTTGCAAAAGTATATATAAAACCGTACACATCGGAAACCTCATTTCACATGAGAAGTAAATTTATTAGCTCAAAATAAAATTACAAACCATATTTTCTCTTGGATACACGGAGGTTAAAAATGATCGCCGATCCACACGGTAAAATTACCTTTTCAGTTTTATCAGTGTAAGTGTGAGCACTTTGACATCGCAATCACCATGCTGGTTACTATATATGTGATTATTGTAGAGTAGATGTACTAAAGGGGTTGGATTATTACTCAGCAGAGGTAATTTTGCTAGTCAATGGTGTACAATTACCATAGATTTTTTGTGTTTATTCTTTAGAATGGCCGTATTTCTGGAATAAAACAGTTCTAAAGGAAAATATACAATCTTAACACGGTAAATCTTCATTTACCCACAGTGTAAAATTGTACCATGCAAAGACGGTTTATTTAATGGTATTTTTGTTCAGTGTAATTTGATAACTGGTGTTACAAGAAAAAATTAAACTTTTTTTTGTGCAGGGTTGTGCAAGCCACGTAGTTATGCGGGGACCTGGATTTCGCCTGTACTATTTAAAGATGTTATTTGAATTACTTCAAAAAAAGACATTTTATTATCATTATTTTATAAACATTATTTTTATACGGGAGAACAACCGATATCTACTTAAAAAAAATCTGCGTGTGGTACTTGCAATGTTATTTAAAGTCTGCTTTAGGAATTACTTTTTTATGATTTTTCATTTTCATGTTTGGTTGATTGGATAAACCATAGCGGTTTTCTGGACAAGAATGCTGCCAGGTTTTATGTAGACGTACTATTGACAATATTTCCATATACATACTGCAACAGCAGATAGGAGTAGTTAAAAATTGCCAGCTTTAAGTTGGGCTATGTTGCTTTTATGTCATGCTTTCTGATCGGTAATTTAGTTCATTCCATTGACACTCAATAGTGCTAAGGACTGGGGATTGAGGTAGTGAACAGAATTGCTGAAGGACATTTTACAATAACCAAAACCAAACGATTTCAGCAGTGTTTTGTGTCATTACCTTGTCGAAATCTAAATAAACCCAAAATAGTGGCCGCCATTTTATTTGTCAACATGTCAAAACATCAACAAACCCAATACCAGCAGCAGAGGCGGCTCGTGCATTGCAGGTTTGCGCAACCCCCAAAAATATCAAGGAAACAAAGAGTTTCATTGTGTGTAAATGATAGTGTAATAGTCAATACGCAACGATCTATAACATATAATTTATTAAAATATCCAGCATTTTCTCGAGAATTCCAAGCGCAAGTCGGCTATAGGCTATACGGCCTAGGGCCGCAGCAAGGCCGCAACCGTCTGCTACCGATACACTGCGTATCGACGCTTGAATCATAACACGCGAGCGAGCGAATTGGGCAGCGGCGATTGGTTCGTTTACTCTGAAATGGTTGCAAGTGGACCACGGCCCCAATGGTGTCTAGAAGCAAAGCGACGGCATGCTTACGCGACTGACGACGTGCATTATTGCATTCTGGTTGTAGACAGTAGACTCTCATACGGTAGTTTGGTTTCCCGTGAAGCGCTTATTGCACGAAATTAAAAACAAATAATGAATTCAGTGCAGAGTTTATTAGCTCAACCATTTAGCATTCTAAATTGCATCGATAAGAGCGAAATAAAAAGGCTTGGGAGGCCTACCCCTAATTTAGAGATAAAACAATGCGTGTCGACCAAATCTCGGTCATTTACAAGGACATTTAATGCTTACAGCAAAAATGAGTGGATTTGTGGGTGTGACGTCGAAAATACTTATTTTTGCTTTCCTTGTCTATTGTTTGGTGCCGATGACAAAACAGGTATTACAGATTTAAATCATTTAACCGACCGAATTAAGAAGTTAGTTTAAAATATCGATTTGTTAATATTAACGGCTGTAACTTTTTAATGATTTGAAAAAACTATGAGTCTTTTTACTCAGTATGAACATTTACTATCTGAAAAAAGTTTGCCACTGACCAGCAGACAGTTAAATAGAGTGGTATATGGTGGTATACCAAATGCTCAACAATTCCAACCCATTAAATTTGCATTATTGTTTATTTTTTGTTATTAGTACAATATGAAGAATAAAACACAATTTACTTGATAAGTTATATTTCAAATCCAATTTGAAATGTACTCAGCTGTATGTTATGAATAGAAATAAATGACAAACCATACATATCAACCCATTTACTTACAAAAATTTCAATACAAACTCAAGTGTAGCTAGCTATAGCCACTAGAAAAAAATTAAAATAGTTTTTAATAAAGTACTAATTAAATCAAACATTCCAATAGAAAATTACTTCTTCTTCTCATCCTTGTCTTCCTTCTTCTTGTCTTTCAATGATCCGACAGCTTGCCTGATGGTTTCAGATTGTGGGTCGACGCCGGGCAAATTTTCTAAGACGCTTTGCAAAAATGCTGGATCGTTCATCACTTCGCTATAATCTTCATCACCTTCCACCTCCATAGCTTCTTCCTTCTTTGGACCAGATTCTTCTACATAAAACATAATCAAACGTAATTTTCAAAAACACAATTAATCAAGTGAAGACATACGTGCATCTTGCATGGACATCTGCATGGCAAATGCAATCTGCTCCTCCTCTGTCATGTTGGCAAAGTCGACAGTTGGAGTTGGTTGCACTGGTGCTGATCCGCTATGCTCCATCGACATGGCCAAGGCACGTTCGAGTAGTGCCTCATCATTGGGCTCTTCCTTAACAACTTTAGGCTCAACAGTGCCATCAGTTGTGCCAGAAGCCTCCCTTGCCTTGCGTGCCTCTTGCTCTTGCCTTTGGCGTTGCTCTTCCATCGAAACACGGAGAGCCTAAGTTGGAAAAAAATTACTCTGGGAACTAAAACTCGAAAATTGATCTTACAAGTGCCAACTCTGGATCTTCGTTGGGATCCACACCAAATTCAAAGCCTCCGCCAGCAGCTATTCCAGTGCCGTCTTCACCTTGAATTACCGGAGATGAGATGAGAGCGTCAGATAGGTGTGGACCAGGAGGAACGGTTACAAGGTGACTTCCTGTGCCATCCTAATTAAACAAAAAAATAAATGAACTAGGTACGTTATAAGCCCATTCTATTACTTAACCAAGTCAAATCGATTTAAGGTCAGAAAGGGTAAGTAGAAAGGAATTTTGACAAATTACAAAATAACCTTTGAGAAAGAGGGTCTTTTTGAAATTTTCTGATAATATTTGTGAAATGTTTACCTTTCGGCAGAAAATTGCCAGGTCTAAATATTGAAAATTTGTATTTTCAATAGCAGCATTGTTGCTGTACAAAAACAAGACAAGTTTATGAGTTTTATTTCATCGTTCTTGTGCATGTCAATTTTGCTAAGTTCAAAACCACTGTTGATTTTTCAGTGTTTACACATTAAGTAAGAAAAAGCGACATAAAAAAAGAGAGAAAAGAGTTGTCTAATGGTTTTTCTCTTCATAGCTTTAATTTTCGATGCTCAAACTTGAACCCGCTAAAAATAATAAAATATCTAACAGAATATTTAAAGTAGCCTGAAATGTACCTAGGTCATACTAGAAAGCCATACTAAAGAACCTATTCAGGTTTAGACTTTGATTTCAGACTACTTAGGGAGTTTTGTCATGCCCGATTTTTATGGAGAGCACAAGAAATCTGACTTTTTAACATTTTGGGTAAATTTCTTAAACAATCAAACATAATGGCAGCTTTTAATTTTAACAACCAAAATATCAAAATGATCTGTCATACATTTGGAACAAAAAAGAACAAAAATAATGCGAATGAAAAATTCTATTCATCAAATAACAGTTTTTGCCTCTATCTCGGAATCGAGTTAACCAATTTAATTTCTTTTTGGTAGATCTTTATCTATTCTTGTATCACCCTAAAATTGAATAGTTTGAAGTAAGCTAGTGACACTAGAAAATTGAAGTGAACACAGGGACTACGGAACTTTGAAGAGGAAATAGTCAGTGGATGTTGCTTATTAACCCTTTTGCAATGCAAAGAAAAATAAATAATAAAAAAATGGGGCTTACATTTCCTACCTTTCCATTTAAGGTGTTGACAAAAGATGTCAGCACATCATTATTGATGGTATCTTCTCCGAAGCTAATAACATCAACGTTAACCTTTTCCTTCTTCAATTTCTTAGCTAATTTCACAAGCTCCTTTTCCTCGGCCGCGACTGGACTTCCCACAAAGGCAACAATACGCATCTTATGATTCTTACCCTGGCGATGTTTCAACGCCAACTAAAAATCAAATATTTCAAACATACAAATCACTAATAATAAAATTTATACATACATGAGCAATTCTGATACCAGTATGAAGATTAATGTCACCGTTCGGTTGCACTTGGTGCAATTTTGACAGGATACGGCCAACATCACTTGTTAATGTCGCCAGAACCTCAACGCTACAAAAAATTACGATTCATATGATGTAGAATAGATTATGGATATTATAGATGTTTGTTAATTAAGAAGAGGAGTTTAAATACGTACTTAGCTAAAGTAAGAAGTCCAACGTTATTTTCAGGATTTGACCGTGTTTTCGAATGACAGACTAAATTTACAGCATCTTGTTGCGCTTGTAATCTAGTAGGTAGGAAGTCTCCATTTCTCATATAGTCGCTGTTATCGACGCTAAAAATAACGAAGTATAATTATTTCATTGTTCTTTTACAAATTACTTATTGCACAGTCATCAACTTCTAGGTTATGATCAAGAGAAAATCTAAAGTCGTCTTATCGTTATTTTTTTAAATATTTCGGGGATATTTACCATATCATAGTACTTTCTAAGACCATTTTGTTGTTGTCTTGAACTTTAAATTAAATAAGTTTCCTTCTGTTCAAGAACAAACGCTGACACAACTCGGCACTTTTGTTATGATTTAGTTCAATCTGGGGGAATTTTACGGAACATCAAATTACTATGGTGTCCAAGTTCAAACATCCATTATGTAGATTAGGAAAATTATTTATTTTTGATTTTTTTTTAAGGTTGTTTAAGAATCCGGTCAAATTATTTGCAAATGGGTTTGCGAGCAGGTAAATTAATGTATTGTACTATCGTCATGGTGATTTTTATGCTATAACGTTGCTGATGATACTAATGCAAATCCAAAAATTTTCAATTCTTTTGTTTTAACGGCATTTTCATTTGTAGAAAAGAATGAACATTTTTGTAGCCAAGCTTTATTTGCACTGTTGGGACTGAATCAACATTGTGGGACGATTATATGCTGAGGAAAACATTGTAAGTGTTTCTTTTTACTTTATTAGTACATAGGCATTACTGCAAAAAGGTTTTATTTCTAAACACTCAAAGTAGTATGCAAGGGTGTTTCATAAAGACTTGTAATTAAACAACTTTTATTTATGCAATCGTAATATATAAACTAAGAAAATAAATCATTTAAATAAATATATTATCAAAAATTATAAATTCTAAATCTTGCAATATCAAAGTTTAAAGTGGCTTTCTACGTGGTGCACAAATTCAGGCACTGTTAGCTGCGGAAACTCCTTTGAACACATTGGACAGCTATTTTTCACTCCATTATTTATATTTTCTTGCAAGAATGTATTAGAATTTTCTGGGGTTCCCCATCTAGCCAAACTCTGCAATTGCATCTCCTCTTCTACATCATTTGCTTTAACTTGGGACTTGTTTTGTTTAGTCTCGTGGCATCTGCAGATGTCAAGTAAACTTATATCGTGCAAAAGCTGTTGTAATCTTCGATTTTGCTCGTTTAATTTGTCTTTTACCAGTTTTAAATCTATAATCTGCTGATCAACATCCTCTGAAAATCCGTCATCGAGTTCATCGCTATAATACGCAAAATCAAGTGAATCGTGCATCGATTTTTGCATCTCGACTATTTCACAAGATTGTGCTTCGAGTTCCGTTTTCTCTTTGGTAATATTTGAGATCAGTTTAAGGGAAACGTCTTCTAATTCTAAACTGATTTGGTTATTTTCCGTTATAGCTTTATTAACCGTTCTTGCGTCTGTATCGGATTGAGTGAACGTAGTCGATCGTATTAAAGTTTTTTTAGAATGTTGGTTTATCGAATCATTTATTTTTGATAAGTGACCGCCTAGGGACTTATTAATTTCTAGAATCTTCGCTAACTTTGACCATAATTCTTTATTTTCTGTGGCTACGTGGGTCATGTCTCTCCGTAATTTTGCCTTTTGTTCCGTTAGTTTGACGATTGTTGCTCTTAAATCATCCATTTCAGTGTCAGGCGCTGGTGCATCGTATCTGGATTGTTTCATTTTTAATTTCATGTTTTCACGTTCTAAACTATCAACTCTGTCTTGTAAGCCTTTACATCGGTCTTTTAGCGTTGTCATGGCTATGTGCAACGCATATTGAGGGCCTTCGTCTTGTGACATTTTGTTTTTGTTGACTTTGTGAGATGTATAACCCAGTATAACCTACAAATGTGACAAAGATTAGAAAAAACGTATTTACGGATAATTAAATGACTTACTAGATGTGTAGATAAAATCGGATGATAATAACTTGAATCACTATCCTATCCAAGATTTATTACGGACACTGTTTTGCACATAACGGAAAATACATAAACAACCAACCAATAACAAAAAGTAGATTTCTGGAACTATCTTGACGTTTTTGTATTAACGATAATAAAATATATCCTACAACTGATATTGTAATTAAAATTAACCCACTATCTATTTTTTTATCAAATAAATGATAAAGCAAAGATTTTCTTAAAATTTCTTGGGAATTAGCACATTTGTAGTTTTTAAATCTGTTTCATACAACCGATCAAAAGATGGCGGCACCTGACCGTTTATTTAAAAATTTCAAATGAACGAGTTGATGCCAGATTATACAGGGTGTGCCGTACCGCTTCACGAATATTTTTAGGGGTGATGATAGAGCGGAACATTTTATAAACATGCGTCGTAAAAACATAACCGTTTCCGACATTTGACCTTCACAAGGGTAAGTATTTTTTTATGAAGCACCTCAATGTTTCATATGGAATCTTTTGGACAGATAACACCAAACATTTCTTAAGAAATTTTGGGGTGAAGAAAAAATATATTCCTAGGATTCTGCTTATGCGCTTGCAAGAAGTTAAAGTGCAAGAAATTAAGTCGTGTGAGGTATAGAGTTGCCAAATATCAAAATCGGCGTTTTTTTACTGGGTTGATAGCTTCGTTTTCTTTACCATAGTCTCCACTGGAGACTTCCCTCCATAGTAAATGACCATATGGTGGCCATATCGTCACAAAAAATGGCGCCCAAAATGTCAAAACTTTCGTTTCGCAACTACAAAAAAAAATGATGTTCCCACAAGAAATGTGAAAATAAAACATAGTACTTTAAAGGGGCAACTTGAAGAACTTCAAATTCAGTACAGTGTTGCCACCTTTTTTTATCATGCTTAGATTGAATCTCAGCATAATGTTGACAAAA
Organism: Aphodius sticticus; assembly: GCA_963966075.1. Classification (NCBI taxonomy): domain Eukaryota; kingdom Metazoa; phylum Arthropoda; class Insecta; order Coleoptera; family Scarabaeidae; genus Aphodius; species Aphodius sticticus. The sequence goes on along the minus strand of OZ014513.1, from coordinate 22,444,892 downwards.
CTTTTAAGGGGTAATGCCACTCTAGCGCGACAAAAAATAGCCGATTTTGTAGGTATATTTTTTACAATATAGTAAATGAATTACAAAATCTCTTTAAAGCCCCTTATTGTTCATATTCTGAGAAATATTCACAATAAAAAAAAACAAAAATAAATAAAAAAATGGCAGCGTTAGAGGACATCAAAGGAAACCTCTTCCGGCGGACAGGGTTGCACGGCCGGAAAGATTTTGCACGCAGTTTTCACTTAGCCATAAAAACAAAAAAAGAATTGATTCTATATAAGATTATCTCGGGAGGTACGTACGGAAATTAGAAAATTCCGCTTTAAAACAAAATGGCGGACACAAAATATCACTTTTAGGTACAAAATTAGGTTAAAAATTGTTTATAACAAAAAAAGTTTCGAACTTATCGTAAAATCCGTACGTACTTCTCTAGATAATATTGTTCTGAAGCTGCATATAAAATTTCAAGTGAATTGACGAAGATCAGTTGAAGTTATCTTTCCGGCCAGGTTGAAAAATGCGGTTTTGAGAAAACACCGTTTAAAATATTGTGTAACTTTGATGTATAGAATTGTTACATCATTGACAACACATATAGCTATACTTGCTGCAATATCCACAATTACTTTGCCACTTGAAAGTGAAAATGAAAATGAAATCACCAGGTGGCATTTCATCGGTCAGTATTTATGATACAGTGTCGCCCAGGCGTATTTTCTTCCTTTTATCAATTGAATGACTTTTAGCCCTCCCCTCTTCTGCTGCTTTCTGCATACTTTGTTGACAATGCATCTGCTTCCACAAAAATGGTGCGAACAACTTTATCGTAAAATGAGTGAAAAATCTGACGAGGAAGGTCTTTGAATGCGCAAAACTTTTCAATTACATCTACACCTATTCTTATGCGCATAACAAGGATAATTCCGCTATTCATTTCATATCCTTTTTGAACAAATCGGCAACTCGGAATGAAAGTTTGTTTAAAATTCTCACAAGAAACCACGATTTGAAATCCTAAGTCACGGTTGACGGTTGCCACTTTCGGCCAATTTCGCAATTTCACTTAAACGTTGTAATAATGTTCAACCGACATTACTTTTTTACCGGTGTCGACTGTGGATACGTTATCAGGCAGAGGCGACTCTAGTTCCAAACGATTCAATGCTTGTCATATTAGTTCTATTTGAAAATATGCTGCTTCCTTTCGACTCCTTTCGATCACGATATACTCCAAGAATGTCACTAATTATCTCTGCTATTTTTTTACCTAATCAAGAACAACACACGTTACATCAGACAGTTGTAACATTGTGCGGCTAGCGCCAGTTCAACGAACGTACCGAGGATATTTCCACAAAATCGTTGTGTTTTATAATATTTTATGTTATATTTCACACCACGCATGTAATTCCTCCAAATAAGATAAGAGCGTATTGGTCTCTAGGCCGTAACGTCCCACGCTAAACTTTTTGCATGTACGCTCGGCTAGACGCTCGCTTGGCCGTATGTTCATCAAATAAGCATTTAAACATTTTTTTCCAATATGAAACGTGTTGTACCTTATTATTAAGATCTCAAGACATCATTTAAGCAAAAAATTTTTTTTTGATTTTTCAAAAAATCTAGAGTGGCATTACCCCTTAAAAACTCTTGGCATTACTAAAAAACCTGCTACTCTATCTTCATATACATAAACTTTAAGCTAACGTTTAAGCGCTTACTTCAGTCTACTTAGACAATTCTGCCAGGTGGTGTTATTTTGTTGAATGGTACTAGAGCCATTCTGGGCCATTTTTGTTGTGTGCAGTAAATTTAGTGCTCGCTAGGTACTTTTAAGAAGGCTTAGGTGAAAGCTGGAGCATTAAAGTTATAAAGCAAAAAAACTACGTGACAATTCATTGATGTGGTATTTTACTGTCAAAAGCGGGAACAAAACCAAAACAAAGAAACAGGTAGCTCAAAAAGGCTCAAACAAATACTGGTAACCAGATATGGAATTGATCATTGAACAGGCCAGTGATGAGAAACACAGTGACAACTATGTGTAGTATTATATCATTAATGGCAAACGTTGAAAATAATTATTATCTCCTTTTTACTTTGAAATTATATATAGGACTTAAGCAAAGTTAATGAGAAATTAACTTCGTTAACCGTTAGTTCGTTAACGAAGAAATTAACTTCGTTAAACGATAGTCCGTTAATTGTTAGAAATTGTTGTAAATGTAATGGAAGTTAAAGTTAACCGTTAATCGTTAACATTTCATAAAAAAATAGGTTATGTTCAATGTTGAGTGCCGATCTGCCGGTGAGTATGCAACCCAAAAAGCTTCAGACTTTTTATGCGGCACCGCGTCGCATAAAGTAGTACGTCAAAAACAAGTTCCAACATGTACAGAATGCCTATAGCAATTTAAAATGCCTAATTAATATATTTTTGTTTTAACGAACTTAAATTAACAGATAACGAATGTAGCGCTTACGCTACATTCGCTTTGGTTTTGAAAGTTAACTTACAAGTTGATTCGTTAACGAAAAATTTAAGTTTGTTAATTATCAATTAACGGCTTTTGTACCCAGCGTTTGTACCCAGCTTTGGACTACTTGAGTAATATAATATAATTATATTGCGATAGAATGTCGTCAACCCGATGAAGTTAATTGATAACTTTTATCGATAAACAAACAGTATTAATTAAAATGCTTTCAACTTTCAAAGCAATAAATTAGAAATAACACTTTTTTGATAAATTGCTACGACAACTGTAAATAATGTGTTGTAAGTTATAAAATTGGAATATGAAACTAGGCAATGGACTTTTTTGTTTGGCAGATTTTTGTCCAGTTCCGATAATTGCGGGTGTCCTGCGGTACTTAGAGACGAGAAGTTTGCAAACGTGCAGGCGCTTATTTAGGGGACAGACAATAAAATATCAATTCGTGATAAAGTACCCACAGTTTTATGGTTCGCGATATTTCACTTTTAACTTGTGCTGATGCGAAACTTTTCTCGCGAACTCACGGGTCGCGCTACCGCAGACTAGCCGGCGTCTGTACGCCACTGCTTACCCCGTAAATTTATTACCAGACCCCGCTCACAGGTACGAAAACTCTACTTCAGCTTGAACCAATCGAAATTATACCTACATTTAAGAACGAACTTTTTACCTAAAACAACGCAAGCAATTGCTATTTATGTACAAGAAAACAAACAACCGTCAGAATGAAACAGCCACCTAATGTTTTGCTAAATTTTGATGTTTTTTTTAGAACTTTTTAGCAACGAAAAATTATAATAAGCCAATGAAATAAAAAATGTGCTAAGTTCGGAGTCTAAAACTAAAGTATATTAATTATTGATTTGGCCAAGTGCTTTAATAAATTAAAGCACTTGGCCAAATCACAACTTTGTGCAAGACTTGATTTGAAAATTGTTTGAAAATCGAAGATTCGCAACACCATATTTGCAAAGCCCAGAGTTTATATGAATTATTTTGGTGAATATAGAATTGGTTTTCGTAATTTACTCAGGGATGGTAAATTACGGTAATTATATTTTTACCTAAATTACCGTTGATATGAAAATTATAAATTTCAAATACTAAATTACCACGTAATTAAAACTTGAAAATGGTAAATTAAACCGTCATTAAACTGATCACCGTACCCAGGGATGTTAAATTACGGTAATTATTTTTTTCGTAAATTACCGTTGAAATTAAAATTATTAATTTCAAATATTAAATTACCACGTAATTAAAAATTAAAAATGGTAAATTACGATTTTATAAATTACCGGGTAATTCAAAATTCAAAATGGTAAATTACGCTGGTTTAAATTACCGGGTAATTAAAAATTCAAAATGGTATATTACGCCTGTTTAAATTACCGGGTAATTAAAAATTCAAAATGCTAAATTACACTGATTTAAATTACCGGGTAATTCAAAATTCAAAATGTTAAATTAAACAGATCACTGTAAGTTATGATTACTACTAATGTTAATAAAAATGTTTGGTAAAACCTTAAATTATTATTTTGTGGATAACTAGCTATCTCTGATCTTTTGCCTGATTTGATAGTACTAAAACCAAAGCAAAGACTACATAGAAATACTATTTTATAGCACTACTACAAAACAGCTAAATCAAACAGAATAATAATAGTAGAAAATAAACAATTTAATTCTGTCCACATTCAGAAAATAAGTCTCCGGTTCACAGAGGGTTTTTGTCATTTGTCATTTTTCACTGGCATACTTACTGGCATATTTAATAAAAAGTGATTCTGACAATAAATGACTTCTGTTTTCAGAGCTGCATAATCAGATTTGTTGGATTGGTCGCCATTGGCGAAGGGGTTTTCCACTTCTCTATTCATTAAATACAAAATATTAGTTCTGTATTTTCTCAAGTAGTCGGATTATTTGGAATAGTAAAAATATAACGTTTACGGGCAATGGGACTGTAATTGGAAGTGTTAACTTTTCCCATAGACCCATTTCCATTGGCTAAATGACACCTTGAATAACATTATCACGCACGAGTCCGACCATGCACCACGCGGATTGTTAGGTACTTCCCAGGCAAACGCAAACAACAGTGCACTTGTCGACTGCTTAGGAGGGGTGGGGCGCATTCATGCGTCTACTGATGGAAGGTCTTTGAAATTAATTTATAAATTTCGGTAAATTACCAACGGTAATTAAAATTGTCGGTAAATTACCAACGGTAATTTAAATTGACGGTAAATTACCATCGGTAATTTACGCCGTAAATTACGGTAAGTAAAAGTCGGTAAATTACCATTAATTACGGTAATTAATTCGGTAATTTACGCGGTAAATTACGCTTTTACATCCCTGACTGTGCCTGATTGCTACTTATGCTAATAAAAATGTTTGGAAAATAAGTCATTATTTTGTAGATAACTAGCTATCTCTCGGGATGTTAAATTTCGGCAATTAATCTTTTCGGTAAATTACCGCTGAAATTAAAATTAATACTTTCTAATATTAAATTACCACATAATTTAAATTATAAAATGGTAACTTATATTTTCTTAAAGTAACGGGTGCCAATATTATATGCCAATAAAAATGTGAGATACTACATTAAATTAATTATTTTGTAGATAGCAACCAATCTCTGATTCTTTTCCTTATTTAATAGTAGTAAATCATCATTAAAATGTAAACAAGAACTACAATAAAAACACTATTTATACCAGCAATTTATAAAAGGATAGTCTAACAGTACACTTATACATTCTATAAAATACTTTATTTACTTCATTGCCGACTCACAAAACAACAACGCTCGGTTTCAAAAACAATGGTCATTTTTTTTAATCCGGAAGTATCACATTTCTTTAAACCGTGAATTCGATAGTACACAGACGGAAATTTTTGTTTAATACAAATAAATCTGCATTGACTCAAAGAAATCTGGTGTTTCAATAGAGACAAAGAAATATTTATTTGCGCATAAAAACGCATTTGTTTGAAATATTTGTTTGGTAGAAAGAACGTTTATTTGTGTCAAACAACTTATGTTTCCAGTTAAAATTTACAATTTGTATGTTATAAGGAACGAGATTTATTTACTTATGATTGTGTTGAGTGAAAGAATTTTATTTTCTTAATTTAACGAAATTGTTGGTTGAGTTAAAATGCGATATTTGAAGTTTGCAATAAATGGTTCTTTGATTAAAGAAATTAATAATTTGTTGTACGAATTAATGTTAACATCCTCGGCCAGTGGTTGGTCTTCCCAGCCCTACATATAGTTCGTTTAATTCTTTTATAGTTGCTCGGTCATTGCCGTTGCCAGTCGGTATTCATTCAATAGAAAAAGATTAGCTATATTTTCTAATATCATTCGGCAAGTGAATTGAGGAGTGGAAAGAAGCTTTGATAACGAAAAAGAGTATAAAAATGTATCGGCGTTAAAAAATATATCCGGATAAAAAAACGATCATTGTTTGAGAAACCAGGCACAAAAGTAATGAAAGGAAGATAAATAATAAAGAAACAAAAATAGTTTAAAAGTTAACAATTTTTAAGGCCTTGAAATTATTATAAATATCTGTAAATGTCTAACGGTAATTTACGGTAAATTACCTATGGTAATTTAAGCTGTAAATTACGGTAATTAAAAATCCGCAAATTACCATTAATTACGGTTATTTATTTAGTACTTTACCCGGTAATTTACGCGTCGGGTAAATTACGCGTTTACATCTCCAACTTTAACTATTGTATAATCTATATGTCTGTTTCCATGATAAGACAAATTTTTAGACTACACAAATTAATGCCCAATTTCGAAATTTTATCATTTTAACATTTACTAGGAATGTCGGAATGGTTATAATGCATTATTTTTTAAAAGTCCCGGTGTTGTTTAGCCACTAAAAATACCTCTTATTGTACTCATGTATTTGCGGAATCATGTTATCTGTAAATTTTGGATAGTCGTTTTGACTGAGGTATAGTGTGACATACATCCATAAAATTTATTGATTATACTAATTATATCTTAATTAACGATGTATGAACATGTGAAGCTGTATAAATATGACAGTGAATTAAGAAATAATTAAACAGAATATGAAAATATCAATATTTAAATGACCACAGGTACATACATAAACTAAAACCCTCGCAACTACATCGAGAATGGTAGATATGTACTATGTAGATACTAATATAAATAACTAATTGAAAATAAATATTTCATTAAGTTTATCATTGGGTCGACATCTTAAAAATTCCTGTCGAAACCTGCAGAAACAAGATTTGTGAACGTTTCCTGCATATATTTTTCGTTATTGCGGTTATAAATTATAACACATTATTATGTTATCAGTTATCACATGCGATTGTAGTTAGCGGTTTGATGTTTACTGGAGTGGACAATGAAGTGTGGTGAATACCTGATAAAATATTTGCCCTAAGTGAGTATTACTACCATGGTTACGAAAAGACATGTTAATTCCCATAATTTTCGCGGTTGTAATCGTTTAATCTCGTATAATGTGGTGCACGTCGATCAGTTATTTTCTATGCACGGTGTGACCAAAAGGACCATTTAGAATTAATTTATTCCAAAAGTCTTCTTTTTACAATAAATATTTACACAAAATAATAATAGCATGTCCACGCAAATCTTCCTTCTGGAATGGCCATAGACCGGGGTCTTTCAGCCCTGATTGATTTCATTTTTGCCTTTTCATTAGGATTTCTCTTCTGTGGGGGTTCTATGTTGGGTATGTTCGTAGATGTTGTATGGTTTCGTAAATGGTGGGGTTGGGATGTCTTGGGAAATCGTGTCTTGGAGAACCATCTCTGTGAAGGAACATGTGGAGAAGTGTTGGAGGGAACTTTTTGGAGATTTTGATGGAAAGGGTTTCAATTCTGGTAGAGATAGGGATAATGTTGGTAGTCTGATAGAGGAGATCATTGGAGGGGTTATGGAGGGGGTTATTAGGATGGCGTAAACGGGTAATGTTGCGGAGTGCGCTTCTTTCGCCGACATTTATGTTGTTTAGGGCTGCTCTAGGAAGATGGTTGAAGAGAAGGCATCCGTAGTCCAGGATCGGACGACATATGGTCTTGTATATGTGCACCGCTCCCTGGGTGCTGATTCCTTTATTCCTGAAGGTGAGACTTCGGAAATGAGCTGCTCTGCATTTGGCTTTCATTTTTGTTTGTTTTGTGTGCCCAGAAAACTTTAATTTCGTGTCTATAGAGATTCCCAGATATCTGCAGGATGGGGATGGTGTGATGGAAATATTGTTGAAAAAGATTGTGGGGGAGGTGTCGAGGATACGGTGAAATGGGATGAGGTATTGAGTTTTTCGCGGGTTGATTTTTATCCTCCAACTGCGGGACCAGGAGACGATTCGATTTAGGAGGGATTGAAGGTTTGTGACAGCTAAATCGAGGGAGCGGGAATGTGAGATTATCGCTGTATCGTCAGCATAAAGGAGAGTGTACAGATGAGGGTTAAACACCATTGGATCGGGGTCGTAGATGTCGTGGCAGAAGATGTTATATAATAAAGGGGAAATAGGAGATCCTTGTGGTACACCTTGTTCGGGATAAATAGGATGAGAGAGGGATGTGCGGAATTTGATGCGGGAAGTTCGGTGCGAAAGGAATTGTCGGATAATATTAGTGATGTAGAATGGAACTTTGAGGATGGAGAGTTTGTAGAGGAGACCGCGGTGCCACACAGAGTCGAATGCCTTCTGGATGTCCAGGAACAGTACTGCCGATCGTTGTTTATTTAGATGTGCGGTTTTGAGATTGGATACAAGAATGGAGAGGGGGTGTATGGTGGAAGTTTGTTGACGGAACCCAAATTGGTAGGGAGGAATAAGATGTTCGGTGTGTGTTTGGAGTCGGGATTTGAGGAGGGATTCGAAGAGTTTACCAAGGACAGGTAGGAGAGCAATAGGACGGTAGTTGCTGGGATCTTTTGAGTCGCCCTCTTTTTTAGGGATGCATGAAATTATCGCTTTTTTCCATTCTATTGGGAAGCATTGTTCCAGGAGACAGTAGTTAAATAGTTGTAAAATGTAGGTGTGGATATCAGGTTCAAGTCTCCTCAATGTATGCCGAGATATTTTATCGTATCCTGGAGTAGTGTTTTTTCCTTTGCTTAGAAGTGTCAAATATTCTTCTTCATTGATAAGATCTTCTATCGGGGTTGGGGAGATGGTTTTAAAATATGCTTCGTGCCATTTATTGATACGTTCGTGGTGGTCGCCGTCAAAGTCTGGGTCGTTGCTCACACCAAAAACCTCCTGAAGATATCTGGCGTGGACGTTTGCTATCTCGTGGTGGTCGCTGTGGGTGATATCAGTGGCTGGATCAGTTATTTCTTGTGGAGTATTTGCTTTCTTATATTTTGAAAGTTTCCTTATTTCTTGCCAATATTTTTTGCCTTTGCTTTGTTCGATATTGGAACAGGCTTCCATGTATTTTTCGCTTCTGTATTTCTTTATGAGATCTTGTATACTTTTGTTTAGCGCGTTGAATTTTCTTTTTAGGTAAGTGTCTTCGGTGAATTGAAATTCTCTATAAAGTCTTCTTTTTTCTTTGATGAGACGGATAATAAAAGGGGGTAGGGGGAAGGAATAATGATGTTTTTTCGCTTTGGGGGAGTGTTGCGTGACGGATGCTGAGAGTGTTTTGGTGAAGTTGGTTATGGATGCTAGGTTAATCGTTGGGTTGTTACGGATAAATGTCAGCAGTTCGTGGTTGACTGCTTTAAAATTACAACGGTTGAAGTTGGTAATGTACTCTGGGGAGATGGGAATTAGATTGGGGACGGTATTTATCTGAAAGTCAATGGCAAGATGGTCAGAGCAGAGGTCGGAGACAATTTGAACGGAGTGTATTCGTTTTGAGATATTAGGGGAGCAGAGGAGAAGGTCAGGAGTGGAGCTGGGATTGTTTGCCATGATAAATGTTGGTCTTGTTTTTATTTGTGTAAAATTGGATAGCGTAAGGAATTGGGAAATGTGTTTCTTCTTTAGGACGTTTGGGTTAAAGTCTCCTATGATTATGACGTTTTCGTACAGAGCTGCTTTTACAAAAATTGTGTCGTCTATGTCAGAGTGCGGATGTATGTATATAAGAAATATATGGAGTTTCTCTGCGCCATAAGGTAGAGCGAAGTGAAGGCATTCGTTGAAACAGTTGTTTATTACTGGTGCGTTTTCCTTTTTGAGCCGGATTGAAGGATGCGTCATAGCCACAGCGCCTCCACCAATGTTTTGGTTTCTGATTGTGCTTGCGTTCTGAAGAATAGCCCAGTCACGGAAAGATATGGTTGTTTTACATTTTGTTTCAACAAGAAGAACACACTGTATGTTATTTTGCTCTATGTACCTCCCGACCAAGTGAGATTTATTCGTGTAGCTGTTAATGTTGGAATATAGGACTCTGATGTTAGACATTTTGTACATTGGTAACGGTTGCCTGTTCGCCAAAGATAGGCTCTGTTGGTGATGGTGTCGTGATGTTTTGTAGGTCAACCATAATGACGTACATGTAGCACCCGGAGAAGGAAACTATTGTGTCTATGTTGTATATTTCAATAAACTTGTTTTTTAATTTGTTGATCAACTCCTGTCTGTTATTGTTCTTTGGCGAGTTAACTTTGGTGATGTAAGTGTGCAGTATATTGTCATGAATTGTAAGTGGTTTGTGTATTCTGGATTCGTTTGTGATAGTTTTGTTGATGTCATCGGTTTGCTTATTTAGTAGTTTGATTTTTTGGTTTGGGATGCCTACTATAGGTGTTGTTGGTCTTTGTTTGCATTTGAATGACCAAGCTCCGTGACCCTCTTCACCGCAACTTTTACATTTTTCTGGAAGAGTAGTGTTACATTTGTCTGTTGGGTGGGTTCCTTCACATTTTCTACATTTAATAGGTTCTTGGCATTTGTCTAAAGTGTGGTTAAATGAGTTGCACTTTCCGCATGGTATTGGTAATGGAGGTGGCGCGTTACTCTCGAAAGTAGGATAATGTCTATTGCGGTAGAAGAGTCCTTCTTGAAGAAGTTTTTGGTACGCCGCAACCGATCCTGTTATTATTCGTATTTTTAGTGTCGGATTTCCTGTTGCTCTTGATATAATCCGTTTGCAGTATCTATGAGGGATATTAAGTGATGTCAATAGGGTACTGATCTCGTTGTCAGTTATTTCCAAATCCACGCTGGCGATAACAGCAGAGTACGAGGTTTGCGGAATACGTTTTTCGGCTGTGTTGTTATTTCCAGCTTCATTAAATTCTTTGATTATATTGTTTGCCTTAAGATTATTTAGGTTGTTGTTTATCACTGCTTTAGGGCTTTCCGACTTTAAGATAAATCCCGCTGCTGTTTTAATAATTGTGTCACGGGGGTTGAAATTTTTTTGGGACCATATATTGGAGAGTTGAATGCGGGATAGGTTCTCGTGTGTGGTGATGAAGTACGTAGCGTTTTGTGTATTTTTATGCATTTCTATAAAGCGTACGTTTTTAGGTTGTGTGTTTGGGTAGTATCGTTTGGTTGTAGTGTTTTGTGTAGTGGTGTTAATTGTATTTGTTTGGGATCGGGTTTGTTGTGAGGATGAGGCTTGGGAAAGTGGTGGTTGTGTAGGTACCTTAAATTCTGTGGTTCTCTTGGCTGGTTTCTCGGCCGAGTTTTTCCGGCGACCTCTTTTTCTCCCGCCCGTATGTGGACTGAACTCGTCCTCCGATGTCACACCGGTGGATGACATATTGATTGATTTAATCCCTTTGCAGGGGTGAAAAGTCACCTAACGACGATGCCAAATCGATGTATGGTTGTCTAGCAATCCGTGTGACTGTTTTTAAATCAATTTTCTCTCACTTTTCTAATAGAAATTACTTATTTCAAGAGCCCACTACTAGCACGTGTGTTGCCCAGAGCGGCAGAAACTCGTTTTGCAAAAGGACCATTTAGAAGATATTTTGTTTATTTCTATGTTTGTGGTATTTAGTAAACATAAAACGATTATTTTATACAGAAGAAAAACTAGTGTTGTTCCGCACCCCAAATATGGCGCAGCAAAAAAACAATTGTTATTACCGCCCGGAGCGGGATATAGTCATCATTGCGTTCGCTATACTACCATATAGTTATGGTACCAGACCAACACGTACAGTCATGGAAATAAGTAAGTTCGTATCGCTATCGCAGGATTTAAAAATAGTATGTCGGTTATATATTCGTGTACTGTTCTACCTCGACCCGGCCGGTTCGCAAAAAGTTGTCCGTCACGAGGTGGTTTTTCGATGGATGTAATGTAACGGGATTTAGTTTATTTTTAGCGTGTCCGCTCTTTTCCTTAACGTGATATCTCCATTGCAATGTAATAAATGAAATATGATCACTACAGTTAAGTTTACGAGTAGGTAATGCATTTAATTAAATATATAATTACTTTTATAATAATATTAATAAACATAAAATTTGATAATATGATACGAAAATCTCATTTTAAGATATTGCGTAATATCACGACACATTATATAAATTTATGTTAACTAATACACATATTAATTACGCAAGTAAATGTCTTTGCCCAGCAGTAGGATGACGGGCTTAAGTAAGTAAGTAAGTAAATGCGCAAATCAAGTTGATGCCAAGGATTATCACTAAATATAGATACTTCAGAATTGTAATATTAAAATATATTCACTAAATGTAAATAAATTCTCTAAATTTAATTTAAATTTACATTTAGGACGAGCATGTATTTTATATGAAGGACAATGGAAATTTTATATCTGTATTTACTTTACAACAGTTAATGTTCAATTATCTTTCATGACATCTAATACATGCTTGACAACGAAAATAATTCAAATTATAGCAGTATATACAGGCTGTCGCACGTTTCTTCCGCAAAACAATTTTTTTCAGAAAGTAAATTACTATTTCAATTCATTAAAAAGTTACAGCCGTTTGAATTATTATACAATATCTTATTTTAAACGGCTCCAACTTCAGAAGGAACAGAGAAAACCAATAAGATCATATGAAACATATTACTTACTACTTTCTAGAAAAAAAAAAACAAAACATTTTGGTATTTTCTTTTGTTCATTTGTTAATTCAAATTATTAAAATTTTACTTATAATTAATAATTTTTTATTGTTGTAATATGTATTTATTGTCTTTCATTTTTTGTATTTTTGTTAATATTTCAAAGAGCTCTACAGCAGTTTTATTGTAATATAGTTCCATTTCAATAAGCACACATTTTTCATTTACTATATATTAGCTGGAACATTATTGGAAATTTTATTTCTAAAGTTTTCTAAATAAATTAAGAGGCGTGCATTAACAACGATAATAAGTTAAAAATAACATTTTGACTTATGAATTGTGTACTGTAAGCTTCATTAAAATGCATATACATTAAATATGAAGGTCTTTTTAATTTCCAAACAATATAAACTATAACTGAAAATGTTTAACGAATAAAAAAGTAATAAGTTAATAATATGGTAACATACAGGCGGGATGTAAATTTTAAATAAATCAAAAATTACAGCCACAACCTGGATTTGAACAAAGGCCCTTTGCGTCGCTAGCACAATGTCAATAGCTCAGATGGGAGAGCATTGTGCTAGCGACGCAAAGGTCCCTGGTTCAAATCGTCAAGTTGTTGGTTTCTCTTACGTATAGCTTTTATTGCATATGATTGTGAGTAATTAATATGCAATAAAAGCTATACGTAAGAGAAACCAACAACTTTTCTTTCTGAAGCGTCTCCTTTTGGGAAATTATATACCCGTTACCAACACAATTTATACTCATCCCAGGTAAAATTTGATGAAATAATTTTTATGTTGTATAAATGTTCTCTTAGATGGTCGTATATTTTGGTTTATTTTTTTTTTAATAATAATTATAACAGATTTACATTCCATCCAAATTCGTCGAAAAATTGCGTCTTGCTTCCAAAAATTTTTGTAAATTAGTGATATACATAATTGTCATTATTTTCAGTTGTCAGATATTTGAAATATACTGCTGTAAAGTAAATACAAAATAATAATATAAAAAAATAGTAATGATACATTTATGCTATACAAAATACATACTCCTTTCTGTTTATTAAGTTAAACGCTGCAAAATATCGTTGAAGCTAAATATCTCGAAAACACCAGTAAATCACAATTAACAAATTACCATAAATACAAATTTAAAGCAATTTAATTTTAATTTATTTCTAATTTGTGAATAAATGTTAATACATATGTCAGTTCTGAAATAACCTGAAGAGTAAAAATATTGACAACAAGAAATTGATTTTTGTATTTATTAACACAAAAAAAGCTATTAGATGCAATAAGGTTGTATAATTTGTTGTGTTTTATGCAATATCTTGAAATGAGTTTTCTTTTCATGTAATCGAAAATGTTTATGTTTATTAATATAAAATTAACGTTATATTTAATAAAAGCACAATTACATTGCAATGGAGAAATTACATTAATTAATTACACATTAAGCTAATAAATAGAAACATATAAATCATTATAAACCAATTCAAAGCATTCGAACAAGGTTTCGCAAATAATAAATTTCCGATATACGAGTTGAAGCGTAAACGGACAATTTTTTGCACTTAGCGGCCGAGCGCTCGACCAGAATAACAAAAAACTTATACTTCGATGTATCATCGACACACTGCTTAAAATATTTATAGAACTTACTTTATTCCAAGAGGGTACCTACAACGGTAGTGCCGACATCAGCATTTAATAGATAAGCAGCTGCACGTTCCGTATGCCCTTAGTCTTAAAACGTAGTTAGTTGGCATTTGGACATTGTCCGCGACATTGTAATTCGTGAGCTTCATAAATAAATGAGTTAAAATGATTGAGTGACTTAAAAAAAAACATTAACATCCCTCACGTATATTAACTATATACAATAACCCAGTATGACTTTGATAAGTATGAGCAGTATTTTTAGGTACCTATGTATTTGCGGAGCAAAGGGTATCACCGTCAAGTGGGTATATATGGAACGATTTTTCCACAATTGAGTAACTAACTTTTTAAGAAATGCAGGTATAGCTGTATGATTTTTGTTGAACGTCATTCTGCAATATACACGAACAAATTATTTATTTCCATTAATTAAAATGTGACCCCGCACGAGAGAATCGCCCTAACTGCTATCTCTCCTTTCGACAATATTGACTCATGTGTTTGAAGGCGCATAGCTCTAAAACTACTAAACAGAAGCGATTGAAATAAAGTGTATCACACTCCTGAATCCTTTCTACACACAAACACAAAGGTCTCCGATTTTTACACTTTTAAATTAACGTTCGTCTGTCCATTTTTTTCTCGTAAACCGCTTGCCACAAAATTTTAAATATTTGTTCAGGTTGCATTTAGACCAGTGTTTCCCAACGTTTTTTGTGCCATGTCCCACCTAAGCCTTTCTAAAATTGTTATGCCCCCCATGTATCATCACATACATAATTTTTAATATTAAAAAATAGCGCTGTTCACTGAAGAAACTTAAATGATTTGCTTTAGGAAGAAATATTTGAAGGCATTTTAGGAAATTGGTGAGGAAGTAAGTTTTCATAACATTTAATAGTTATACACTTTGGGCAAAAAAAACGAAAAACAATTTAATTACTCATGATATTTAGTCAATTCAAATATTTCGTCAAAAATGAATTGCTATTATATATATAACAGAACGTTTCTGTCCAATGTTGTTACTTTATGTTCGCGGACGTTTGTTACAAAAACATTGCATAGACACGAGAAATCTAATTGTGTACTTCAGATATTTTTAAAGATTGTGGAGAAACCATTGCCAAATTTGGTATTGTTATAGGCGGCATGTTTGATTTTAACATTTTATCGCCTAAAATCCAAAACGTTATAATTTTAGTTCGATGAAATATACGGATTTTAGTCAAAAGAATGAAAACATAAAAATTTGCAAGAAAAATCTACAGCCCAACTAGTGTAGTACCTATGTACTATCTGTGAAACAAAAACAGAAAAGAAAAGAATTGCCATAGTTTCTGTATCATCTTTAAAGATTTATCATCTCAAGAATGCAGTTGGATTTGTCCTGCCTGTTCAATGTTGTCGTTGCAAACGTCCAACTTCACTGCTTTTTTGAGTAAAATGCAGTAAAAGATGATGTTTAAAAATTTTAGCCTGTGTACTAAGACAATATCTGTATATGATGCGACAAAATCTCTATTGTTGTTTTTGACGAAAGAAAAATAAATGTCATTTCCTACTAACTTTACTACACTTTTCATTTGATATTAAATTGACCCGACATTATTAGAAATTTGAATGAATTATTATCAGAAATGTTGCATTGCGATACCTAAAGTAACATAATATTGGGTTGATATGTCCAAATATTGCGAATATGGTATGTTTTCAATCTTCACTATATAACCAATTTGCTTTGAAAGGATATGCTTTAATTTACATAATATGAGCAATGGAAAATGTGTACGTTTTATTTTTGCCCACAGTGTATAATAATGAATAATAATATACAGGTTACACTTTCTTCCTCGCAAAATATTTTTTTAGAAAGGAAATATCATTCTGAGTAAAATGTTTTATATGAGCTCATTCGTTTTTTTTTAATTCCTTAAAAAGTTGGAGCCATTTCAAATACGTTATTATTATAAACAACAAACTTTTTAATGCATTGAAAAACTAATTAGTCCATATAAAACTTTTTGCTCAGTTTGACTGTTGCTAACTGGAAAGAAGTTTTTCGGGGTAGAAAGTTGGACGGCCTGTATAATGAAGAATAAAAATTTAAGAAAGAATTAATTATAATGAAAGTTTTTCTATATTATTTTAATTATTAGTAATTATTTATTACTTTTATTATTATTTTTAATTTTTTTGTTATATAGTAAGATGTTTGTGTTTGATGCTTGCTGTAAAGAGATTTTATGTTAGGTTCCAATTTAGTTAACTTCAGTCTCAAGTTTTCCCGTTGTGTTATATACAACCGATTTTTTTTCAGCAATTCATTTATGGCAATAAGTCCACATTCATCTAAATATTAAGAGCGAAATGGTAACAATGGTTTGCTTGCACATTTGGTTGAATTTGGATATATTATTTCTGCTTTCTCAAAAAGCGATGCCATCGCTCGTTTTATATTAAATATCTGGACGAATCCGAGTGCCATTTTCGAATTGCCCCCTGAACAATCAAATTGCCCCCCTGTAGGGCGTGGGACCCACATTGGGAAACACTTATTTAGACCCTCTTCTATAGATTGGCGTTTTTGTTTTCTTCCGTTTTTGTGTAATAAAGGTTGTGTACAAGATTTTCATGGAAGCGGATATCTCAGTAACGAATATTAGCACGATATCGAGATATGCACGTAATCAAACTATAGTCGTAATCAATCGTCATATTTTATTTAATGCGACTGTAGAAAAAGAATTGCATTATAATTTTCAAGTAATTTTTAAAGCGATTTAATATGAATGATATAAATTTCGTGCAGCGCGCACTACGTCAACGGTAAATGGATACGTAGCTGGGACAGTGGAGATTATTTATTATTAGTACGATACGATCAGAACAATTTAATTTCGGAATTTTGAATAGTAGTGCGAGTTAAATATAAATAAATAAATAAATAATGAATTTAGATGTACAATTAATTACACCCAACAATATATTACAAACACAGGTATGTGTAAACAGGTATGTACAAACACGGTACTAGCGACACACAGAAATGGACCGACGTGTTGGTCCACTTCCACTTTAGTGGCGCAACATTTAGTAGATGTATATACGGTAGTGTTGGTTAAACATCGATAGTTGGCGTGTCCGATAGTTATCGATAGTATCGTTAAAACTATCGATACTATCGATAACTATCGAACTTCAACAAAGTAAAAAATCTTATCAAATTGATATTTTGTAAATAAAGGATGCTAACCGATAAATACTAATTCTCTAAACAAAAAAGAACATAAATAAATATTTATTATTTCAACATACAATATGAACAACAAAAACCTGTTAAAATAAATCCTTCTCTGAAAAGAATTTCGAATAAATATGGCATTCTAAAAAAACAGATAAATAAATATTACAATAAATATTCCAACTAAAGTCCTCGTAAATAATCAACTGATTTTATATTTTTTGCATAATGCACATTTAGCAAAATTTTCATTCTACTTGTTAAAGTAGTTCCCAACCCAACTCAAGACGAGACGCAGTTGAGCCTTTTCCTACAATAGCGGCCTTGAATAGCTTATTAACATTATCTCATAACACGCAGCTGCTCTAGTCCTCTCATCGGCATCAGAATCTGAATCCATTTTTTATGGAATAAACAACAACACAGTATCACTATCGCCGCTTAAAACTTAATGAGGCAGAATATAAACACAACCACTACAAGTACGAGGGTGTGCAGTCGTTCCTTGAGCAATTCTTGACATCCGACGTGCCACTTTTACAAGTTGCAGCAATGAAAAGTGGCGTGTACTGTGTGAATAGCATCGCAACTTTACAATGTGTGGCTGCCACTTGGCGCTGGCGCTAGTCGAAAGTGGCGCAACTTTTGACTGATTTTATCTCACGTGTGAACATAACATGCCATTTCATAGTGTCGCAATAGAATCTCGCGCAAGAAAGGTGGCTACGTGTAAGAGCACCTTAACGTAAAAATTTACGTGGTAGTTGATCATTCGCATGATGTGAACCAAAAAGTAGACCTAATGGCTTATTTTATAGTATAAGCCAGTGTAACTGCAACACAGGCTCAGGTCAAGCTTTGTTATCAAATTGGACGTTTTTTTATTAAAAAACGTCCAATTTGCAGCTCATAATTATGAGTTGTTCAAATTGTGTGGTGTAACATAAAAATTTTTTTGAGAAAAAGATAATTGAAAATTGTATAATATTGATTACTCTGGGGAACGTGGGTTTTCAGAATGGAAAGTGCGTATGAGCTGTGCCGTTGATTTCTTTGCGCTGAATACAAATTGGGGGTCGAACATTTCCTGTCACGTAGGGTTTTCGAAAAAGTTGAGATCACACTGTCAAAACAGTTGATTATCGCACTTTTTCTGGCGGATGAAATCAATGCCCTACACAACCTTTTAGTATACTAGGCAAAGGGGCAACTTTACTTTCATTGATACAATTTCCAAGTTTTAGGGCATTAGGTTCAGCACAAGTAGTCATAGCACAAGTGGTTTAGAAGATCCAAAGGATACAAATCATGATTTATTACTTTGCTGAAAATCTGACAAAAACGTTTTTTTTTAATAAATACTTTGTTCAATTGCACTAAACAGATGTAGGTACTTCCCTTGCCTACAATCCTACAGTATTATGTCGTAATTTTTATTTTACAATGTTGAGCACAGGCTGTATGAAAAACAAAGTATTATTGAAATTGTGCTGTTTCATATAACAAGCATATAACCCGCTCCATAGGTAGATACCAGGTTTTTTTGTAATTGTTCACGAGGACACTAAGTGCCACATAAAACACAATCCAATAATAAAACAAACTATTCTTGAAATATAACAAAAAACAAATATTACATTACTTCATTAAATATGCTAAAATAATACTTTGCTGTGGTAATATCACAAAAAAATAAAATTTAGGTTTATTCTCAAAAACTACCATGTAAACCGAAATTTCGCTACCGGAATTTCAACCTAGCATAATGTCCATAATGGCCTTAAACTCGTCGATTTTTTTGAGCCAACTTTTGGTGGCTAGCCAGGAATTGTTGAATTTTGTATCTCGCTTAATTTTGTTAGGTGGCGCAATTCATCATTGCTGTAATTAAGGTAAGACGTAGTAGGTCGGAAAAAAAGTAAAATATTAAATCTTACCGAAATGTTCAAAACATTTGTAGGTTAGGTTAGGTAGCACAATTTCATCCTACACAGATAGAATTCTTTGTATAATTCACAGAAATATGCATTGACCCAAAGAAATCTGGTGTTTCATTCAATAGAGGCAAAGAAATATTTATTTGCGGTTAAAAACGCATTTGTTTGAAATATTTGCTTGGTAAAAAGAGCGTTTATTTATGTCAAACTACTTATGTTTTCAGTTGGAATTTCCAATTTATATATTATAACGAACGAAAGAATTATAATTTTTTAAATTGACGAGATTGGTTGAGTTACAATGCGACACTTTAAAGTTGCGATAAATGGTTCTTTGTTTAAAGAAATTATGGACCTATTATTGACTAGAACTTTTCGAAGGGTACAGTAGAGAAACATGTCCACGTGTCACCTTCACCTTCTTTTGGGATGACGCACATCCTCGACCAGTGGTTGGTTTCCCCAGACCTACATATAGTCATGGTTAGGGTAGCAAAGTGTACGCTGATTCGGAATCGGAACTTGAAACTGCATGTAGTCTATACTGCCGAACACACGGCCTTTTTAACGATTTAGCCAGACGCATGACACCAACTGAGCGGTAGGCTTCACCAGACTACGATTTATACTCAAGATAAGGCCACACTGCGAGGAGAGTATTTACAGCGCCATCTAACAATACAGTTGGATGAGGTATTCACACTAAAAATATATTCATTTGAATCAAAATATGATTTCTTTGGCGGAAGCAAACTTATATCTAAGCCAAAGCAAGAATAGTTCTTTGAAGGAAATAATCTTGTATACAAATATAATTATTTGAATCACACTTATATTTCTTTGGTGTAAAGAAAAGCATTTTTAAATCAAAACAAAAATATGACTTTAAAGCAATCCAAATATATTTATTTGACTTGAATAAATATTGCAAATAAACTAAACTCTACAAGCAAATAAACTAGAGTATTGAATGAAGTAAATATTGTTGGCGTCAAAGAAATATGTTTTGATCCAATCGAATAAATTCAAAAGAATATATTTCTTAAAAACAAGAAATCTTTTCTGTCTGCGTACACGAGGACAAATGGTATCATGCCGAGGACACGAGGACAAATGATTCGTACGAGGACAATCCTCGTGAAACGAGGACAGATGGCAACCCTGATAGATACCCACTTGACGGTAGTAGTGAGAAAATAAGGGCTTAAACTGCATAACATCAAAATTAGCATTTAAGTCGCTAAGCACTTTGGAAAGTAAAGTAACCAACTTTTTAACATTGTAAAATAATGCAACTATAATTCACAGATTGTTTATTGTATCCGATGAACTGGTGCCATTGAGTTCTACAGATGTTAAACAAGCTCGGGGAAAAAGGGAAAATTCTCTGACCAAGGAGATAATCAACATTGAAAAGTTTTGTCATGTGAACAAAATTAAGGAACTGCCTTTTTTAAGGCATAGTTTATGAAAGAGGATTTTGAGGGTCTGAAAATAGAGTTACTTTTTTATTCCGTTTTATGCCATAATACTTTGTTGAAAGGTTACACGATGGTGATGTTCCTTCCGTCACAAAAGTATTTTTGTGAAGTTGGAACTGCAATATTAAACATTGTAGTTTGAAGAGCCCAAACTGTACCATGTACTCAACTCGGTTGAAAAAAACAAGTGCATTTTAAAATGTTTTGAGCACACTCGTGTGTGTTCTGAAATTGATTTCCCAGTTTTGAATAGTCCGTATCTTTCGGAAATTTGTGAAATGATAAGCCCTCACTACCTATAGGAAGAATTACACTTTCTATAGTGGTACCTATAAAACCCTTTAATAAAGTCAGTTAAAACTTAAAGTCAAATGGAGTGTCGGCGCAAAAGTTTGTGGCCATATCATGAGCCTACTGTTCGCTCTTCTAGATCTCTACAAGCACGGGACTCAATTTCATTTCGAAGTTGCAAGTCAAACTTTAATATTTTTACATTAAGGCCTCGGGAAATCGGCACCGAATGAGAAAAAGTTACCAGCCACCCCGCCCACCCCGGTGGTAGGTGCCCACTGGAGCGTTGAAATAGAGATCCCTCTTGAAACGTGAAAACTTTCAACCTATTCAATTTGCATAATTTATAAAATATTTCACGCATTTAAATTAAGGAAGAAAGGTGGAAATTCCAGATTCCCTAAGCCACACCCCCACCCCCTCCTGTTATTTATTATTGCAAGTTTATTCGCCCGTTATTAAAGATGACGTATTGCAATCTGTATAGTTTAGCTCGTTGATACGAACTCTTTGATCAAAGTTTCACTACTTTGCGAGAATAACAGTTGTAAATTGTTTTGTAGCTTTTAGAAATTATGTTGACTAAGTTATACAGCCCGCAGTTGTTGCGTCTTGTAATATAAAATTTAACTTTTGCATCTGAAGCCATAAAGGTACTGTAATCTAAAGTAATTAAAGTTTTAAGAATATAAGCAGGTACTGCTAAACCTCATCGTTTGTCTGTTAATTTGTTATCTTGTCCAACAGTTTAGTGTTTCTTTTTTATAGATCTCGCGAACATTTTAATTAAATTATTACTCAACCAGTGAGCTAGATTGTATTTTTATACGTGTTTCGGATTGAGTCGTCTTATTTTGCCATTTATCAAAAGTTATTCTTGACGGTTTTTATTTTTTCAGATTTTGTGGGTTATCGCTGAATATTGAATATTGTCGCCTTTTTATGGTTTATTAATTTGCCATTAAGAATTTGTATAGTAGGATCCAAGAATACTTTCTAGAATTTTCGAATGTGTCACTTTTCTCTGTACTTTCGGACTTAAACATCTTCTAGATAACTAAGTGAATTCCAATTAATATTGTCGCCTTTTCATGTGCTAATAGACAAAAATGCCATTTTGTAAAATACTCTTGAGGTACATCCGGCTTTTCCGGATGTGTCATCATGTCATCAATGATATTTTAAATGGCAGCCTATATTATTTCTGTGATATTTTTAATCAGGACGACATTCTGAACACAAAAACATATCGATCGTAAGTTTTTATCATTAAAGCACCGAAAAAAATAGTTTCTGTTTATTAATCTAGGTGGCTATTGGTGAAAATAGTCGATAATTATCAAAGAAACGTTAACTAAATCGATTTTAACCGATATTGTATTACTTGCAACCTATAACATGATTTAATTGGCTTTTGGCAAACGAGTCATTTCGATTACAATGACACCAAAGATTTGATATTTTGCTAAAAATATTGGGTTAATGATGAAAGTCAGCGAAGACCTCTGTACGAATGCTAACATCCAAATTTGAGAGTTCTCTGTATTGCTTATTGTTGGAGGTTATTGCCACATATTTTGGATTATTAATATAATTATTGTTTGTTATTAATTGTTGGTTATTGTTGATGCTTATTTTATTTGTTGTTTACTCCGCGATTATGGTTGTTTGAATTATAATTTTAAAAACACCTATCCTAATTACAATACTATTCTTCATCAAGACGGTGACGCACAGTACAGAGAACTGTCATATTATTTTTATTTTCCTGCTTTAAACGACATATCTACGCTACGATTTTCAACAAGATATTGGTGTAATTCTAATTGGAAAAATGTTTTATTGTTCATCTTGATTGAAATATCACAAAAATATCATTGGGTAACATTAAAAATTTCAATGATGACGTCATTTCCGGAAAACCCGGAAGTCATACTAAACTCCAAAGTATCCCCAAATAGCATATTTTGTCTTTAGCACTCCAAAAGATTTCATTCGTACAGTCATAAAAAAAGAACATAAATAGGCTACCTATAGCGTGGGTCACCCGCTATATTAATTTGCTATTAAAAATACTTTATTGAAGACTCGACTATACACGATTTTGTCTCTATTTTCGGGTTTAAACTGTATGTACTTCGGTTGTAAACATTCTCTCCAAACATAATATTGTTGTATAAATTCCAACAAATATTCTATAATATTTAATAATATTATTGACTGCTGTAATTTCCACAAAAAACAGAGTTAATTACACTGTGTTACAGTGCAAATATACTTTTCACGGGACATAGTCTATAGTGTTGAGCTGGTAGAACTGAACATAATCGCATATATGAAATTTTCCAAAAACCTCCAAAATTTCGATTTTTAAAAAAAAAACTGTTTTTGGGTACTTGCATGTTTATAAAAGTGCAGAACTCAGTCATTTTCCATTCGATTTCCAAAATAAAAAAAATACAATTGAAAGAGAGAACACAGACCATTCGAAGGATGTACTGTTCGGTCAGTTCCAATAAAAAGTCGAAAAGTTATGGACGTTCTAATTCGGAAGTTTCCCATTATTTTCAGATGTTCTGAACTTTAACGACAGTTTGATGACCTGTTTCAATCCATAATATTTTATTTCTATTTTTTTATTGAAACTCCATTTAAATGTGCGTTTAACACGAGTTTCTTTATTAGAATCGGTTGAAATTTGACTGAGTTATCGATGTTTAATCACCGTCTTGACATTCACACTAGGCAGGAATATACGTACGGCCCGACCGTAATAACCGTACTCGTGATTCACATTAACTAGACATTATTTTATTTGTTTATTACCCTGTTTTATTGTATTTTAGTCTATCTAATATGTTATTAAGTACTATTCGACTTGTACCCTAATATCGTAAAATCATTAATCGACAATCTTAACCTATTACAATTGCGTATACTATTAGGACGATGTAGGTCTTTAGTATCACCAAATTTCATATAAAATAACAATCAAACTGATCCATAAGCAGTAAGAAATCTGTTCTAGTGCAAGCTTCAGTGCAAATATAAAAAAAGTAAAATGCGTGACAATAGCCATAAGTTTTGTTGCGTCTGCGGATTGTTTGTGGACAAACAGCATCGGCTACAATTAGTAAAAAATAAATCAGTGGTTGAGGCATACAACAAATTTTTTTACCGTGTTTACACCGCAAGTCGCTGGTATGCACCAGAATACGTGTGTGTAGCAAATGTTGTACAAGAGTGTTTGAGTGCCTACGGTGAAATGGGCTGCAACATGTCTATCAAAATTCCCTTTTTGCATTTTCATTTGAATTTCTTTCCGGACAGTCTTTGCCAGTGACGAACAAGGTGAACGATTTCATCAGGAAATGGAAGCTATTGAGAAACGTTTTCAAGGAAAAAACACATGATCGCAGACTACTGCGCTGGTCACTTAAACGCGAAACAGATGATGCTTTGTATAAACGACGGAGATCGAGTGAACATTTTTAATTTTGTTGTATTTCTTGCTTTTTTTTCTATTTTTCATAAATCACTATAGTAACTCAGTACTGTTTCAATAAACGCGTGAAAATTTTACTCTGGTGCAATTTATTTTGAACCCATACCTGGACCCCTATACCTGGAATATATAATGTCTAATTAATGTGTATAAAGACTACAGATTTATTACAGTCTGCCTGTATATTTTTCTCCGTAGTGTGATGTCTAACTCTAGCCGGTCAATAAAATTTGATAATTCTGTTAAATTTCAACCGATTCTAATAAACAAACGCGTATTAGATGCAAATTTAAATCGGCTTTCAATAAAAAAATAGCAACAAAATATTACGGATTCAAACAGGTCATCAAACTGTTAAAGTTGAAAAAATCTGAAAATAATTGGAAACTTCTGAACTTGAACGTCCATAACTTTTCAATTTGTTATTGGATCTGACCGAGCAGTACATCTTTATAATGGTCTATGCTTCCTCTTTCATTTACATTTTTTATTTTTGAAATCGAATAGAAAATGGCGTAGTTATGTATGCGTTTCTATTTACGTGCCAGTAAATAGAAACGGTTTTTTTGAAAAAATCGAGATTTTGGAGGTGTTTGGAAAATTTCAGCTATGCCATTATGTTCAGCTCTACCAGCTCAACAACTTCCGCTATGTCTCGTGAAAAGTATATATCGTTTTTTTTTTTGTAACAGTGTAATAATCATCTCTTGTGGGTTTTAGAATTCTTGCTTGAAGTTCGATTACAAAATGATATGAGGGAGGGTTCTTTTCTGCTTAATTATTTTAATTGATATCGATGTAAAAAGTTTATTTTAGAATACTTTACCAGTTTTCTTTGAAGTATATACTATCAAAGCCACCAATCCCCGTGACGAGTGCCTTGCCATTAAATAGTGATTTCTTTCCTTTCGATGTAAGTAGTGCCGCATAAATCGCAAAAGATGTTTCTAGTATTCAATGAAGAGCACTTTTAATGAGGTGCCCGTATTGGTTTCATATCTGAAATATAGGTACTTTGAGAAATAACTACAGTGAAGTCACACAATCAGCCGATACACGTCGTCAGGTTAAAATATATCTAAGACTACTTAGACCTGTTCGTTTTTTCAATTCAGTGTGCTAAATAGAGTTTAAGTGGATAGGCTATAACAAAGTGACGGCTTTTCTTATTGCAAATTGAGAATTCGTAGAATTTGAAAATTTCTCGACGAGTTTAGCGATGATTAAAAATTCTGCAAGTTCTCAATTGCGTCATTAATTAAAAGTGTTACAGAGGTTAATTCTTTATCGGACCAGCAGCGTAAGGAGAGGGTGGATAGGGGACAGGCGAACAAAGCTTCCATCCGGCATTGTACCGGAAGTGACGCTGACTGATGATTGCCGCGGAGTAAGTTTCAAAAGAATTACTTGCGAAGAATAAGCAGATGGATGGATCCACTCCTCCTGTGGATGCCTCTTGTGCACTCGCGCGCCCTCTTGCAACGATATAGTGCGTTTCCTGGCTAAATGCTCGCCCTCCCATTGAAAATCGGAGTTGCCGCGATGAAATATTGCCCAGCAGTTACAGTGCTAATATTGCGGATATAGATAGGTATTTGTTTCTTCCGCTCTTCGCTTAATGTGAAAATTACTACACTCAAAATAGTATTTCCTTACCTGTCTTTAAGCCATAGCATGCACGTTTTTCTGGATGCATACCAATACCGCAATGAATCAAGAATCATGACTATAACCTGTTGACGAGTTACGGACGAATCATTGCATCTCACGCATCTTACGCATCTCACGCTGCTCGTCTTTAAGGCGAGATTAAAGTCTCAATTCAAATAGCGAACTGTAGCGAACTTCTCTCCAAAGCTTCGAAATAAAAAAATCACCAGATGTAGATGGTGCTATTTAAACCATGTCTGTTTTTATTTTGTATTTATTACATTTGACGTATGGTACAACCTAAAGAAATTAATGTACATATAGCTTTCTATTTGTACAAATATTCAAACTGGACTATGTTTGAGTTTTCTAGTCGATGATCGACGCTATTGTAAACATGGTTGCCCACTTCTTACAAACACGCCCTACAATACTCCAGACTGCAAGTCTAGAGAAGTTCAGAAGAAAATAACTTGTGCTCTTATAGTTAATATTTAATTATATTTTATAATGTATTACAGCAGACAATGATCCGACGCAACTGCCATCGGAAAGCATTTCTATATTTGTAGTTCACACCAAAGTTTGCACAAATAATTATCTTAAATATTGAAATTCCTTTCCGATTGCAGTTGCATAAGGACGTTCAGAATCGAATGGTAGCGAGCATTTCGCGATTGGCGGAATAATTATGACGTGGGTTATTTTCGCGCTTTAGGGGTCGGAGTCTGGACCCTTAAGCTACATCATGTAGACATCATTTCCTGTTATATTCCAATGTCGCGAAGAAATAGGTAAGCAACATGACTATAATTGAAGGCATGAGAATGAAAAGTGGATAAAAACATATGGTTTCGTCTTTAGCCACTTCTCATTGTTCACATTATGTATTCCTATTCATTTTATATTGCAATGTCGCGAAGAAATAGGTAAGCAACATGACTATAATTGTTGAGGAGCATCGGCATTGCATGTCACGCATCTTAGTAACAAATCACGCTTCTCGTCTTTAAGCCACATCATATATTCTGATACATTTTATAATGCAATGTCGCCAAGAAATAGGTAAGCAACATGACTATAATTTGTTGAGGAGCATCGAGATTGCAGTTCACGCATCTTATTAACAAATCACGCTTCTCGTCTTTAAGCCACATCATATATTCCTATCCATTTTATAATGCAATGTCGCCAAGAAATAGGTAATGACTATAATTTTATTGATCACGTATTTATATTCCTTTTATACTGCAATGCCGCGAAGAAATAGGTACGCAACACGACTATAATTGTTGAGGAGCATCGGCATTGCATGTCACGCAACTTTAGTAACACATCGCGCTTCTGGTCTTTAAGCCACGTCATATATTCCTATCCATTTTATAATGCAATGTCGCCAAGAAATAGGTAATGACTATAATTTTATTGATCACGTATTTATATTCCTTTTATACTGCAATGTCGCGAAGAAATAGGTAAGCAACATGACTATAATTGTTGAGGAGCATCGGCATTGCATGTCACGCAACTTTAGTAACACATCGCGCTTCTGGTCTTTAAGCCACGTCATATATTCCTATCCATTTTATAATGCAATGTCGCCAAGAAATAGGTAATGACTATAATTTTATTGATCACGTATTTATATTCCTTTTATACTGCAATGTCGCGAAGAAATAGGTAAGCAACATGACTATAATTGTTGAGGAGCATCGGCATTGCATGTCACGCAACTTTAGTAACACATCGCGCTTCTGGTCTTTAAGCCACGTCATATATTCCTATCCATTTTATAATGCAATGTCGCCAAGGAATAGGTAATGACTATAATTTTATTGATCACGTATTTATATTCCTTTTATACTGCAATGTCGCGAAGAAATAGGTAAGCAACATGACTATAATTGTTGAGGAGCATCGGCATTGCATGTCACGCAACTTTAGTAACACATCGCGCTTCTGGTCTTTAAGCCACGTCATATATTCCTATCCATTTTATAATGCAATGTCGCCAAGAAATAGGTAATGACTATAATTTTATTGATCACGTATTTATATTCCTTTTATACTGCAATGTCGCGAAGAAATAGGTAAGCAACATGACTATAATTGTTGAGGAGCATCGGCATTGCATGTCACGCAACTTTAGTAACACATCGCGCTTCTGGTCTTTAAGCCACGTCATATATTCCTATCCATTTTATAATGCAATGTCGCCAAGAAATAGGTAATGACTATATTTTATTGATCACGTATTTATATTCCTTTTATACTGCAATGTCGCGAAGAAATAGGTAAGCAACATGACTATAATTGTTGAGGAGCATCGGCATTACATGTCACGCAACTTTAGTAACACATCGCGCTTCTGGTCTTTAAGCCACGTCATATATTCCTATCCATTTTATAATGCAATGTCGCCAAGAAATAGGTAATGACTATAATTTTATTGATCAAGTGTTTATATTCCTTTTATACTGCAATGTCGCGAAGAAATAGGTAAGCACCATGACTATAATTGTTGAGGAGCATCGGCATTGCATGTCACGCAACTTTAGTAACACATCGCGCTTCTGGTCTTTAAGCCACGTCATATATTCCTATCCATTTTATAATGCAATGTCGCCAAGAAATAGGTAATGACTATAAGCAGCTTTTTGTCAAGCATCTTTAGTAACAGATCGCTCTTCTCGTCTTTTCGCCATATCATGTATTTGCTAGTCCTTTTATATGCAATGTCGCGAAGACCTTTAAATTGGGTATGTTGTTGGATAGGAAATAAAACAAATGATATTCACATTTTTTACAGTTTATTTTTGTGAAACAGCAATATGTGAATTTACAATATATTCATATAGTCATCTCTTAAAATTAGTATTTAAAATAACTTGTATAATTAACGGTTACAAACGAAAAAATTACAGGCACCTGACAGCGTTTATCACTGCATCGACCCAGCATTTTTGGCAAATGGGCGTCACTCGGGTACGGCTGGTGGGCCACACTACGAGTGAAACTAAACGGGGGTATTTATATCACAAACTATTTCAACAATTGTAAAGAATTCGGATAAAATGAGGTGGTGGGTTTACATTATTAATTCCTAATTTTACATCTTGTACAATCCTTTTAATTTTATACCTTACCGACTTGTTAAAATTGACTTTTTGGGCGTATATTGTTCGCTTGAACATAATTATTTAACAATAATTGACTATGCACATCCATATTTATATATTTGAAATACAGGAAATTTTAATTTTTGCAGTTTGAGGTTATGAAAACTTTTGGACAGTTATGTATGTTTTAACCAGGGATGGAACCCAGGCCGATTTGAGGTTAGTAGAGGAAGTTAGCGTGAGTGGGAAGCACTCGAAAAGACTCGCATGAAATATACAAATATTTGCGAGTACCCCTCACCCCTACTACCTCCACCACTGATGACAACCCAAATCGTTCTACCGGTTCACATCACTGGTTTCAACAAAATGAATATTCTGTTTGTAACTAGCTATAAGAATTGTTTTGGGCACCTAGAATAATTAAAATACCGCTACTCAAATGATTTCGATAGCATAAAAATTCACTAACATTTTCTACAGCTGTTGGCGCTCCAAAGAACTGTCAGGCAAGCGCCAAGATCGTTGTGCGCACTCCTTAATTCGCTATGAGTAAAAAAAGAAAGAAAAACATCAACTATTTTGTTAAAACTTAAAACACATATATACACATTGAAAACACTATACATATCTCTTTTTTGTCTTCGTATAAGATATACAAGTAAAAAAAATTATACTAATGATAATAATGATCAACTATTACAATATGTATACAGATATCTACATATATATAATGTATATGACCAGTACCGCAATGACAAGAAATGATTGGATGATTATAAAAATTAAAAAATATTTAACGTAATACAAACAATTTTTAGGAGCAGAGCACCTTCACTACTATCAACTATTTACAATTGTCCGCATTCATACTTGCTACAGAGCATTCCTTTCAAATTATCACAAATTACTTGATCTAAAAGCATTCTTTCTTCAGAAAAAAAGTTAAAATTAATACATAATTCTCTCAAACTCAGATCTTAATGATAATTTTTTCCTCAACGTGATTACATTTTTGAATAACTGTTTGCAATTTGTGGTAATGTGGGACACTCTGTATGGCAATATTACCTTATAGTTTATCTCTTAGTTTTGTCTACACATGTACATAACACCGCTGCGCTTTTACTCAACGTTATTTTACACTATATAATAACAATTACATTAATATGGCTGTTAATCGAATCTTCTATTTACAATATTCGCACGAAACACTCCAAAAAATATTATTTTGGACATTCCGAACGGGTACCATTCTCATTCTCGCCAATTGACACATTTTTTAATATATATTTTTCACGTGAGCCGACTTGCACTTTAAAATATAACATACATAGTTACTACATATTTCGCCGCTAAACATAGATGGCACCAGAGTTCGATCACGACATAGAACACAAGTTATATTAGCGACTGTATAATATTATGATACACAGGGTGATCAGAATTCGTTCTCGTCAATAAATGAGACATTTAAAGCAAGTAGTTACTTAGGGTACCACTGTACAAACAATTATACAACATGAGCTTAATACGAGATCAGTTACATTTTCTAGAATTCCCTTCTTCTATCTACATTAGTGGCTGAATTTGTTGATCAAGTCACCACGATGACGTAGCACAGTCCAACGAGTCCTTGCACCACTCGCGTATAGGAAATCTGTAACAATAAGAAACGATATTGAATACATGCCTTAATTTATTTGATCAAATATTAATAAAAATCTTAATTCATTAATATTAGGTAACTTAATCAAAATTTAGAACATTGAAACAGTCAAAAAGTAATATGATGATTTAATAGTAAAGATGATTTCAACCTGTGATTTAAGTAAAGCAGAGGGTCTGACGACATTTTATTCAGTGGAGCAGATTTTTTCAGAGATCAGGTTTGAGTAGACGTTGAGGTTTGACCTGGACAGTCCCGATTTGAGACATTTGAGATATGAGGCATTATTTTTAAAATAAAACACAGATCTTTGATGCCCACAATTGGCAGAATTTTATGTAAGAAGTTTTTCTTTGTCATAAAAGCTGCCCTCATGCTATACGACTTTTAATAGAGCTTTCAATACTGTTTATTATAAATTGCAGCGTCTCCATCAATAGATTTCAAATAATAACACCAATCAAGAGATCGGATATCATGACTTTGGGGACCTGGTGAAGACGTGGTATAACATTTTAGGTTATATATTGTCCACACAGAATTTTGCGAAGAACAGCGCTACGTGTAACTTTTCCGCCAATTTATATCTACCCTGTTATAGTAAGATTTAAAATACCGTTAGATATGTAGCAACAAAACCAAAACATATATAGTGTGTCGTTCCGCGTCCCAAATATGTATAGGGGTGATAAAGTGATCATATTTTTATCAAAAAAACCTATAAACATAGACGCCAATATGACCCGAAATATGACGTTCAGAAGATTAAAGTGCCTTAGCTTAGTTGTGATATACACGTGTCCCAATACAATACGATTTCGGAAGTTTGTTCAATATCAATATTCAGAATACAGATTTTTAACTGATTTTTTTTTTATTAGACATGAAATAACATACAGGGTTAGCCCAAATTGCTGGAACACCATAAACAATTTCAAAAAGTTTAACAAAAGTTTTTTGGCTTTCAACAAGCTATCGTTTAAATATATTTTTAATATACAAGTTCTTCAGTTTATTCTGGAAATTTGGTAACCTTTTCTTTTTTAAATAGAACACCAGGATATTTTTGCATTTTTTAATTCTTAGATTAATTCCAATAATTTTTTGCTGGAATCTTTTTCTTGTAAAATTGATCATTGTTGAGTTATCAGCAATAAATCAAAATTAGTAAAAATTTAACACCTAAATAATTTACCAGGAGTAAAGAACTTCAAAAAAGCTTCCAAACAAAAGTTTTTGGTTTAAAAGAACCTAACATTTAAATATATTTTTATTGATTTATTCATAAAATATTAAATTAATTTTATGTAAATTTTTTTTGTAAATACTGTAACTTTTTCCTTTTTTTTTTAATAACCCCTGTATATTTTTATTTTTTTAATGTTTAGATTAATTACAAGATTTTTTGTCGGTAACCATTGTTTATAAAATTGACCATTTTTGAGTTACAAGCATTTAATCAAAACCCCCTGAACTTAAAATCAAAAATATTTTCCCACATACATACACATTTATTTTAATTTGGCAGTTTGGACATTTAATTTAATTATATTTAATTGGTTTGTTATTTTTTCGCATTTATTTTTACTTTTATCCCGTTAGTTAAAATTATTTGCTTATAATTCAAAAATGAGGCATTTTATAAAAAAAATATTTCTGCAAAAAATTCTTAGAATTAATCTTAGAACTTGAAAATCCAAAACTCTACTGTTCTATGAGAAAAATAAGATTACCAAGTTTCCAAAAAAAATATATTAGCTTGTTTAAAACCAAAAAGTTTTCTTTGTTTTCGTTTTCGGTTTGAGTATTATTTAAATGTTTTGGTAATTTGGACTAATTTTAATTAATAGGGTATTTGACTGTATTAAAAATTATAGTATTAAAAAAAATATGGTTTATATCTATTAAAAACCAAAATTAAAATTGAATTTTCTTCACGTCCTATCACGTGATTAAAAAAGCTCTGTAATTGGCCCAGTCTACAGTGACGTCATTCGTTAGTACGCTTAGAGCGCGTTCGGTTTGTCAGGGTAGGGTATGGGGAGAGCAATGCTCAGATAATCTGGGTCGGCTGTCTCTCTCTTATATGCAGATAAACGCCATATGACGTTAGTCCGCCTATTATGCAGCGCGTCACTCTCTCCGTACCCTACCCGATTATCGAAACGCGCTCTTATGCTTTTCCCGTTTGAATTTAATAGCACTAAAGTAAGCATAACTTTGTAGGTTAGGTTAGCCGTAACCTTAAGCTGTCAGATCAGATAATACCTGGTTCGAAAATACGATAGATAACTTATTCTAGTCAGTTTTACATATGTCGAAGTAATCTTCACAACAAAAAACACTTGTATTGGCCGCTATTTATTTCATTTGGATTTCTACAAGCCAACCACTTTCTTCGCAGTTTCAAATCTTGCGGAACAGCTACAAATAGTTTATCCGGAGTTTTTATTGACGTACTTCTGCATTGTGGATTTATACACCATTTAAAACCCATTTTTATGTAGAAATTGTGAAAACAACACATCATACAACACAATTACCAAACGGCGACGATGCCGATGCTGACAGACCATATGGGCCGATTTGACATTTACTGTCGTGTGACGTCACACAACAGAAAGTATCGTTTTGGCGGGACTTTTTGTGATTCAGTTTTTAACGGTGATTTTTATGAAATATTGAGGAGATAATTACTAAAAATAATGCATTTACAATGTAGAGTGAATAATCCTCATACGAATTGAAGGAATAAACACACTAAGATGGTTTTCCACTAATAGTCAAATACCCTATTGCTGGTAACTCAACAATAACCCATTTTATAAAAAAATGATCTCTGCAAAAAATCTTGGAATTAGTCTAAGAATAAAAAATGCAAAATATACAGGCTGTTCTATTTCAAAAAGAAAAGGTTACCAAATTTCCAGAGTAAACTGAATATTAACCTGTTTATTAAAAAGATATTTTAACGATAGCTTGTTGAAAGTAAAAAACTATTGTTAGAAAAACGTTTTGAAATTGTTTACGGTTGGAGAAATATTTAGGTGTTCCGGTAATTTTGGCTAATCCTGTATAAGCGTACACTTTAAAAATATTTTAGCATGTACAGGTGTTCCACTGTTACGTTATTTTTTATTTGTTTATTTCAATGCTAAATCTTAATTCTTTCTAAAAACCACGCTGAAATTTAATTTAGCAGAGATGGATCTATTAGTTTCATAAGATTTCTCATCCAATTGACATACAGGTGTTCCCTATCTTGGTTGGCATCATAGCTTTCGCAAAAGCACTTTTTTGGCACGCAGTAGCCTCTGACGAAGTAAAGTATTTGACGAAACGTCAGATAATTAACAATTTATGCACGGGCAAACCCGAAACATTTTGTAAATCATTCCGACCATGCGTTCATGCGTATCCTTCGCATCTCCTAAATCCTTTCCTAAAGATATCCTAGAAACATCTTGGTCGTCGATCAGAAATATACAGCGCAGCGATAGAAATATTTCTCGTCGTCGGCCCGTGTGATCGCTTATGGCATACAGATGGCGGTGCGGAGCGCGGTTATACCGTCGTAGTTACACGCCGCTGTCGTTGTCCCAGGACGATCGGTTCTCCGTGAAATAGAGCCGAAGGACGACGTACATACATCCTCCGTAAGGAGATATTTTGCTGGGGTCGTGGAACAATCGAATAGCGGACAAATGACGCGCGCGCGATCTCCGATTCTAACGACATCTTACGGGAATTACGCCGAGGCCAACTGATTCAACTGATTGCATATCTCGCATTACGCGATACATAAGGAACCTCGTTATCCAAATGCTGTTCGTAATGAATAGTGTTTGTTAGCTATTTTAAATTATATAGGGTCAATTATTTATTATTCAACTGTTTGGAGGAAATATTGCTTCTAAGATAGAGGCAGATACTTCCTATACCATTTACTTTGAAACGTCCTAACTTCAAATAAAATGGTTCTTACGAATAAACTAGTGAGTATTCTAGCAAGTAGTCAAAACGTGAATGATAATTAATCCAGGATGAGGATAATTTGTGGAAAAATACCTCCTGGATTTGAACCACGAACCCTCTAGTTGCTGGTCAGAAGCTCTCCAATTGAGCTACAGAGGCAATGGAAATTTATGGGCGGATTTATCATTTCAGTGGTAGATGCCGAGATTCGAACACAACAAACACGTCGTCATACTTATTTGGGGTAGATGGACCTATTTGGTATATAGCGATCGCTAATTGTTTATTGCTAAACAGCAAAAATAAATTCAAGGAAAATGGTTCTTACGTATAAACTCGTCAGTAATGTAGAAACTAGTTAAGCTTCTGAGCTTCTGATTTGCCCCATCCTCTGTTAAATATCATTCGCTTCTAGAACTAGTTTACAATTAATAACAATAAAGTGAATTTTTATGTATAATTAATAAAAAAATGTGAATTTTGTATTGTATGTATAATTAATAACAATAATGCACATTTTTCGTCTAGAAATATGGAAAGTAATTTATACAATATTTAAAATTCTGTTGGATACAGCCTAATTTCAAGTTATGTTGGATAGTTTTTTGTTCTTTTTCTTTCTTATAATAATAGTCTTCAGATTTCCAAGGACGAATGTGACGGAATTATTAGTTAAAGATCTGTCAAATCCTGGCTAACTAGTTATAATGCAGTACGAGCAATATCTATGATAATAGATTTTGCTCATGCAGTTAAAGTAATAATTTACCAAAAAAATGTCATAGACTTAAATTATTGAGAATTGCGTGTACCTATTTTGACGAAATTACATAAATTGCGACTAATTTGCAAAATTGTTGAAAAATGCTAAGATTAAAATATCCAGTTCATTTGGACCCTTTTGAACAAAAAGCTTTTCAGCTCGAAGTTTGGTCATGAAACTTCTAAATAAAAAGTTTCGTCCCGATCTCTTTACTAGTTTCTCCGGAATCGTCGCCACAAAAAAAAACGGGTATACACGGGTACACAGCATTTTTCAACGATTTTGCTAATGAGTAGCAATTTCTGTAATTTCGTCAAAATAGTTAAATAATAAATTAAAATAGAGGAATATCTGAATAATTTATGACTATGACATTTTTTGGTAAAATTAATAGTTTAGCTGCATGAGCAAATTCTATTTCATTGAGATCGCTCGTACTGCATTAAAACTAGTAGCCAGGATATGTCAGATATTTTGATTCTAAGGACAGGTAGGATCAAACTCTGATGTTTTGACAATACCTACTGTCAATAGAATCAAAATGTGTCAAATCCTGGATAACTAATTTTATTCTAATGCAGACACGACCGATCTCGATCACATAGAATTTCATGCAGCTAAACTATTAATTTTATACATATATAGTATGATAAGGTCAAGTGCCTGGCCACATCAGACCTACAATGATGTACCTGAAGATAGGTGGTGCCATGTGAAATTCCAAAATAGATAAACAGCAGGGCAGAGTGGCTAAAAGCACACGCTGTGGGAATCCGCTTAAGAAAAAAGCGCAGTGCATGCCTTTAGGAATTATGAAGCGTATTAAAAAACTGCGCAGTTTTTCTGACCGCAACGGACTGTGAAGGACACTGGAAAAACTGGAAAGTTTGGCTGATCTATTGACAGAATATATAAACAATTGAGGAGGGAATTATCTTTTATTACGAGCAAAGTGCAGTCAGAGTGCACTCTAAGGCATTGTTTGAAAAATATGATGGCATTTCCTTTTTAAACGCCGACTTAAGACCAGGACTGCGTAGTTTCCCTTTACAGAGGAAATAGAAGGCAATTAACAGCTTCTTTTCCATGATCTTTAACAGTATTACATCTAGCCAACCATTAAGTTTCAGGGTTACTGTAGATAGATTTAGGTTATTACAAATCCGGTGCTTTCTCATGCTACAAGCACAAAGGAGCTCCTGTAATTAGGTTACGCAAATTAAAAACGAGGGAGCTAAGAATACCACACATAAAATAACCCTTTTTTTATTAAATGAAGAACATCGTACAAGGGTAGAAAAATTGACTTTAGATGTAATCGTGGACAGTACTAAATTACTGCGGGCATAAACAATGTTAGCTCAATCAGTCCAAGTCTGTATTACAGTTGCTATTTCGGTTGCCATGAAAATGAATTGTTAAAGCTTAAGTTTTAACAACTTTCGTAGCTACCGATTCCAATTTCTCAATTTCGAACGGATTATTAACCTTTGCTAAATTTCTACTTTTACATTTTTTAATACTTTTTGCATGTCTTTCTAATGGTTCACCAGTATAGATTTGGAGGTTACTGGCTATAATAGTGGCAACAGTAGTATTATAGAAAAATTAGTGATCATACTAGGTAGATCGCCGAAGCGTTGAGAGAGAGACAAAAAGCCCGGATACGCCAAGGTTCCATGCTCATACACGCGCGACGTGACTATGCTCCTACGTTCGGCGCGGTTACGGGGCGCCATCTATTGATCGGTTCGCGAAGCTTCGTACCGTAACCTCAACAGCGACATGATGATGTGCGCCGTCTAGCAACCTCAATCGGTTGCCATGACGACGCGCTGACGAGGTACAGTTCCAATCGATAATCCATAATTTTAGCGGAATCGAGGCAGAAAAAAGGAGAACTGGGCCGAAAATGGACGAAATCGAAAGCCTAAGCACTGTAGAATCAAATTTGAGGCGGAAAAATTTTCACTTCTCCAAGGAGCAGACCCTTCCCCCGATTCGCCGATTTTCGCAAAACTCTTCCGCGGAATGTGTTAGACTTTTAGTATATAGTAGTAGATTGATATTCCAAATACGGTAGCAGAAGTACATATCGTTATTAAATACTTTTAACCTTAAAATAACTTAAAGACCGCTAAAATATCTTGTGACAATTTTGGTGATTTATTTTGTTATGAAATAATCTATTAAATTATGAAACTTCCTTAACCTGCTGATGAAGATTTACTTTTATTTTGTGGATTCTGATCTCAGTTCTTAGTGTATTGCCTTAATTATTAATAGGCCCGATGGAGTGAATGGACAATTGCGTTTATCGGAGGGGTTTGAGGATGCGGAAAGAGACGATCATATTTGACCGTTTCAGTGGACAAATATTGAACAAAGAGATCGGTGGGCATTTTTAATCTTCGCTGAGTAGCGAGCGCGTACTGGGAGCTTTCACCGCAGCTTTGGGTCCTGGACGAGTGCCGAGCTTTCACTTACCCTCGGCGCTTGCAGACCATTTCGCCGTCGGCCGCCGCCCCCACCCCCGTCAGCCACCGACGCCTTGGCGCCGAAACCTTCCCTGACGGGCGCCAGCACCGACCGGCAACAGTTCTTACTTTTTACTACGGTTAGGAGGAAGGGAGAATTTCCACAAAGGAAAGAAAAACTACCCATTATTGCCCACAGTTATCTTAAGAAGCCGCACTAAAACTGTCGTTTAAAAAGTGAGACGTGCGCACCATTTTTACATGAATTGCCTAACGTTATTGTGTATCAGTTTATTGTAGGACCATTTTTTTCTTTTCAATTAAAAATTAATATATTAATATTAATTTTTACTAGATATGTCAAAAACGTTTTTCTGATTTTGAAAAAAAAAAGTTAAAGTTTAAACTGTGATTTATGAACAGGGTTGCCAGATATCTTAAATTACGAAGCGGGACAGTCACCATTTCCAGTAAAGAAAAAGTTGTTGAAATAATTTTTAGAATTAAGGAGTATCTGCTTTTAACGGTATCTCTAAATTACGGTTCCAAGTGCTACGAAGACGACTTGGTTTCATATTTAGTCCTGAAGATGCCTCTTGCAACAGAGTCCGAAACGTCGACTGCTTCAAAGTCATCAACGCGGTTTCCACACGAAACTTATCGTGGAACATATATATTTAGTTTTGGGGTGGACTCGCTACGAATTGAATAGATATGAGATTTTTTTGTCAAATATTTAATTAATGTTAGGCAAATATTTGATACTTGGCATGTATACGAATATGAAGTGCCCCGCCTTAACACATTCTTAAACTCAAGATTTTACAACTTTTGACAAACGCATATTAAACTTTTATGCTTAACACGGCAGTATATGTATATTCGAAATGGTTAGTTGAAAGATTAAAAAAGAAAACCGCAATTTTCTTACACCAAATTTGTGTAAATTTTGGAATTTTTTTAATTGGTAACTACCTGGAAGCAGGGGCGTAGCTACGGGGAGCAAACTGCTCCAGGCGCACGAGTGCAAATAAAAGTGAAAATCCAGGCGCAAAATTGGAAGGGCAATAAAAATCTTTTGTGTAAAAAATTCTATTGGCAAGATTTTCTAAATCCCTATCCCTACTATATACTAAAAGTCTAACACAGTCCGCGCAAGAAGTTTACGAAAATCGGTGAATCGGGGGAAGGGTCTGCTTCTCGGAGAAGCGAAAATCGGCGCCGCAGGCGCCGATTTTCCGCCTAAAATTGGATTGTACAGCGCTTAGGCTTTCGATTTCGTCCAATTTCCGGCCAGTTCTCGTTATTTATTAACTCGATTAGGCTAAATTTATGGAATATCGTTTGGGACTGTCCTCGCCAGCGTGTCGTCATGCCAATCGATCGGGGTTGCTAGGCAACGGCCGCGCGCTTCGCGACGCGGTCACCAGACGGCGACACATCATGTCGCTCTTGAGATTACGCTACGAAGCAATAGATGGCGCGCCCGTAACCGCACCGAACGTACGAGCATAATCACGTCGCACGTGTAAGAGCATCCGGGCTTTTTGTCTCTCTCTTAACGCTTCGGCGATCTACCTAGGTCGACTAGCAGGCCTATTAGGCCTGCACATTCTCCTAGTAAAACTCTAAGGACCTAAATCTTGACTAAATTATCATAATATTGATTTATATATAGATTGGTGCGGTGTATTTATACAGATGTATATAACTCCATGTACATTTAACTTAATGAGTGTACTATTGTAGTATATTGTTCAGTTAAAAATACTTATAACTTTTCAATGGCTATTATTTTACTAAATTAGTGTTTTTTATTCGTAAACTTATAAGTATGTAAGTGGTTTTCAGTACTTTCTTGTTAATACGAAACACAATGTTCCTTATTTTAAAAGAAAGAAATTGCCAATCCCAAAATTTTTGGTAGGTAGGCAAAATTTCAATTGCCTAAAACGCTTTCTTCCAAATAATTTTGATGAAAAAATCTGTTTAAGAAACGTGAAAAAATGTCTCTCAACATCATTTGAATGGGCTCAGAAAAGTGTACTGTGGTATCCAACCATCCTTCATCTGAACTGTGAAATGTTTTCAAGGTTGTAAGTTATTTGAGTACCTTAATGGGCTGTTTTATATTATTGCGTTTGTATATTGCGGTTGTAACTTTGTAGATATTAGAATTTTTATTTAATTTTCAGGTTAGTAATTATAAAAAATCTGATGTGGCCAGGCACATGACTTTATCATACTATATATAAAATTAATAGTTTAGCTGCATGAGATTCTATTTGAACGAGATCGGCTATGTCTGCATTAAAATAAAACTAGTAGAACTAGACAGATATCTCGATTAAAGCTGCGTTCGGATGTTGTACTCCGTTGACACCGGGTACACCGTCCAAATGACACTTACGTGTTAGTGGGTGTAAAAAGTGTAACGGTGTTCAATATCCGAACGCAGCCTATATTGACAGTAGTATTTTCAAAACATTAGCGTTTGACACTAGCTACTGTCATTAGAATCAAAAAATCTGACATATCCTGGCTACTAGTTTTAAAGCAGTACGACAGATCTCGATGAAATAGAATTTGCTCATGCAGCTAAACTATAAATTCTACCATAAAATGTCATATACATAAATTATAGAAAATTTCCTCTCCTTTAATTTATTATTTAACTATTTTGACGACATTACACAAATAGCGGCTCATTTCAAAATCTTCGAAAAATGCTAAGAGTAAACCACCAGTTCCTTTGGACCTTTTTCAACAGAAAGCTTTTCAGCTCTAAGTTTGGTTATGAAACTTCTAAATATGAAGTTTTGTCCCGATACCTTTAGTAGGTTCTCCGGAATCGTCGCCACAAAAACGGGTACACACACACACATACACACACACAGACATTTTTTTGTACCTTGGTCAAAAATGTTCAGGGGACCCAAAAAGACATATTTCCGCTAAAATCTCAAAAATTTTTTTTGGCATGATTACAATACTTTACATACTGCGTATGATAAAGTACAAACGAAAAAAAAAAAAGAAATTATAGACAATAAAATTTGATTATTTACTTTCCAACTCAAAATACGAAAATAGTAGACTATCACGTATTAGCCCAGTGAAATTAAACAAATAAAGCTATTCACTTCGGAAAAGTTCAAACCCACCTGGATTTTTAAATATGCCTTTGATTGCACGTTAGAAATAACGTGTAAAGAGTCCTGATCTATATCACGTCTGGGTTGGGAGGTTATTCACGGTCAAAGATGACCGAATTGGATTTTTTATTGATCGGACAATGGATTTTTTTAAGGAAGCTTTTAATTCTGTACATTCTGTACGTATATTGTGTACACATCGTTTAAGTACGATGCCGATATTTATATAAAACACTTGTCGCATCTGAAGAATATATGGGTTAGTTTAATTTATTAGAAATAAAAAACAGGCAGCTGTTGACTAATTGTATTTTTCCGTCCATCGCTTATTTATGAGTATGTTTAGTGAATAGAAAATCGTTTATTAAAAAGCTCTATAAATGCACGATTTCTATTAATGCATGATTTGTTATAGCCAATCAAACGACTTCATTATAGCCAATCGAACATACGTAAAATAAAACCATCCAATCAAAACATTCCGTTATCCAGGCACACAGTCCAGAACTGTCATTGTCTAAAATTACATAAATGGTTATATAACTCAAATAATATCGACGAATAAAATCTATGTAGACGCCGCCAGAAGAATACGATCGACGAAAAAATTTTGTAAGCAACTCGAATATTAAACGGCTATTAATGATCTCGACAATTAACGCACTCGCTAGTCGTTCGTGCGTTAAACAGTCTCGATGATTAATCGTTCTTTTTAATATACTTGTTAAATAACTATTATTGTCATAAAACCCTAAACTGAGTTTCTCAACGATTTTGTATAAATAAGCTCCGTTTTTGGTTCAATCTGGAATTAAACTAGTAAGAAAATTATCTTTAGCCGTGCTGAAGTTAAAATACCCCCACACTAAAATATTTAAAAAAAAACAAGTGAACCGATTTTGCCCATCCACGAACTTGTCCTTACTTTTTAAGAGATAAGCTTGTATACCAAATTTCAGATCAATTATTTCAAAAGTACGGCAGTTATCGTGTACACAGACGGACAGACAGACGGACATAGCTAAATCGATTCAGTTTTCAATTCTGATCAAATCCATATATATGTCTATATCTGCCACGCCTCCTTATGGGTGTTACAAATGTTGTGTTAAACTCAATATACCCTCACCACATATGTGGGGAGGGGGGTATAAAAATTGGAATTGAAAGTGAGATGGATACATGAAATTAAATGTTCAAAAAATGCCAGACCTCTTTCGAAAAACAAGGAGCCGCACAAATTCTTCTTGCTCCAGGGCGCTGAATATGTAGCTACGCCACTGCCTGGAAGACCTTAAACTATAACTTTCAGCACACAGTTAAAAATGAAATGACGTGTAGCTTGTGCCGTAAAGGCAAGTAACGGATCGTCAGCCCTCCCACTCGGACGTCATCCAATCGAAACAATTTTCCGGCTACAAGAATTATGAATGATGACCGCACGGTCTTTCCATCTAGTGGTGCCCTCTTCCATTCCATATATCTCAATCACATGCGCTCGTCTCACTATATCAATTTATCTGTCTTTTCTTGCAGCCGAATGGCATGGGGTAGGAGGGCAGGAAGGGGTCTCGATACATTAATCTCTGTGAGTGCCCCTCATCGTAAGAAAGGACTCCATGAAATTTCGCGTCCGTACCATTGCATCCAATGCAAAGGGGGGTCTAGATGTATGCAAATAGACTTTGGGGTTTTTGAGGTTCTAGTTTTATGAGCAAACTTCCATCGTATCGCGAATAATCCCACCTCGTAATATCCTCATTGCTTACGGTAATTTGGGTGGTGAAACCATAAAAAAATGTATCTCTAAATGTTCGATCTATGTATAACACAACCCTGAGAAAAAGGGTGAAAGTGTTCTTAGCATAGGAGGGTGGTTTGGCGGCAACTGCCAGTCATT
Organism: Aphodius sticticus; assembly: GCA_963966075.1. Taxonomy (NCBI): domain Eukaryota; kingdom Metazoa; phylum Arthropoda; class Insecta; order Coleoptera; family Scarabaeidae; genus Aphodius; species Aphodius sticticus. Next base: position 22,401,469 of record OZ014513.1, on the reverse strand, counting down.
GTCGTTCCATTCAAGCCGCCTTTATCGCCATGTCTAGACTTAAGTAAGGCCGATCAATATTTGTTACTGGTAAGCGATGGTTTTTCCTATGACTATAATTTTGCGAGAATTGAAAATAATCTTTCAGTATTGTTAAATTACTTTTGCGGAGACCGATAATAAATCAATAAGTTGTAAAGTGGCAACCTTCGGATTTTACGAGCGGATTTTTCTCTAAGTGCGTAACATGCACCTAAGGTGGAGAGAAAGAAGTCTTTGCGCAACGCTTTTACTACCGGTCGTTAAATTTACAATCGTGAAGCGATATGGGTCAGTGGTACGCCGTTTCTGCACCATCGGAATTACTGCGTAAGATTCATATGTTAACCGAATCAAAACCAACGTATACAAACTAACATATTGTCAAAGACGAGACATATAAGACTGGCCACTTCGCGCAAATCCTTTGATCTTTATGACCTGTCGCTCAGGGACCTTGAACCGTTGTCCCTTTAATTTGGTTTAGCTTTCGGGCGGGAAGTTTGAATCATTGAAATAAGTGACGTATTCACAGGTCTAATGCTGTTCAAGTTCCAGACCGACTAACTACTTGATAACACGAAAAGAAACATCGCAATAACTACCGATCACATAACCAACAAATGTTAACGTCAAAACAAGTGTTGTTTGACGTAAGAGTTGCCGGTTGGCGTTGGGACAACAGCTGATTTTAAAATCCACTCACTATTTTGACGATTTCTACCGAGTACTCACGAATCGGCTTTAATATGGTTTAGCGCTCTATCTCTCTCTCGAAACGTAGTTCGTTTTTCGAGTGGCCAGTCTTATATGTCTAGTCTTTGATATTGTACAAAGAGTATTTGTACAAAGAAATAGTATATTCAATTTATCAAAATATTTCCAACATTTTAGTTCAACTATGTAATTTGCACAATTGCCCTGCATCATTCAATCCGTTAGTTGAAACAAATTACTATAATTTGCTACTTGAAAATGAGGAACATACAAGAGCAAGAAGGAAACGGACAACATCCAAATTATGATTACGAGCGAATTATGGATCGAATAAATATTTATTAAACTGTCAGGTTTAAAAAAACCTTGATTATAGCACTCTTTTGAGAAACTGATCAAAAGTTGATAAAACATGAAAATGTAGCAACAAGATATTGTTAAACAATGAAATAACGTGTTAACGTAGCAGAAGGAATGACATAGGAAACACAGCACTGTTTTCATGGTTCTACCATACCACAATCGCAATTTGCAACATTCTTGTCAGAAGGACATACATAGTTTCTTCTATCTAACCTACACACCAGCATTTGAAAAAACCTCGAAAACAATGTTTATTAAGAGATGAACCCAATGATTTTAATCACACTTTCATACTTTCGGAATTAACTATATAATTTATCTAACACGTATCTGCCAATGGACCAGGCAGGTTACAAATGAGCATTTTAGTACATGGTGACGCACAGTGGCGAGAAATCCCGAAAACATGGTCAAAACTCTAGTAATAAACTTGGGCTGTTGAAACACATGTGTTAAACATGCTCATAAGAGGTTTTTGGGGCCTCTGATTCCAAATATGATACCAGATTTTCAAAATTCAAAATGGCGGAATCAAGATGGCGACAAAAAGTAATAAAATATACCCTAATCTGATAACAGATTTTTGAAATTCAAAATGGCGGAGTCAATATGGCGACCGAAAAAGTAAACAATTTCCGAATTGCATGAAACTTATATCCTGCAATATTACAAGACTTCTGATTCCAAATCTGACATCAGATGTTCACAACTCAGAATGGCGGAACATGGCGACCGAAAATGTAAAAATATATCCGATTTGCATAAAACTTATTTCCTGTAATATTACAAGTCTCCTGATTCTCAATCGTATATCAGAATTTTCAAATTCAATCTGGCGGAATCAATATAGCGACCGAAAATGTTCGATTTGCATAAAAGTTATTTTCTGCAATATTACAAGACTTTGCTGTTGGGGCTTATATGAACATGTGTAAGAGCTTAAAAATATATATGTATTGATTGTTGAAAAAATATGAATGTAAAAAATCACCCTGTATATTGTTGCATTTTATAAATCGTTTTCACACAGGCAAGTACTATTGTGCGTTTTTCCAAAGTATTTCTAAATGCTTATAAAAGTAAATTCAATTTAGATTTGAAATCGACAGCTTACATATCACAGGAAATAAGTTTCAATTAAATACGACAGTTATCCAGACTTTGGTTTGCAATATTAAATCAGCCATTTTGGATTTTGAAATTCTGACACCAGATTTGGAATTTTAGAGATCCTCAAATGTCGCAGGAAGAAAGTTTCATGTGAAGCTGAATATATTTTGATTTTGGGTCCGCCATATTGAATCCAACATTCTCAATTTACAATTTCTGACATGAAATTTGAAATCAGGAAGCTTAAAATATGATAGGAAATAACTTTCATGCCAATCCATAGCTTTCACATTTTTGTCGTAATATTTAATCCGCCATTTTGCAAGTTTCGCACGAATGCGCGAGTTTTTTGTCGCCATTTTGACTCCGCCGTTTAAAAAAAAATGGTAGATTTAGAATCAGTGACACCAAAAAACCCTTTGTCAACATATTTAATGCATATTTTACAATAGCCAACGAAGGTGAATTTTGCCACATTATTCAGTCTCCGGGTTGGTACTGCGATGTATATTAATTAGTTTGCAACTCAATAGAAATATATTGCATATAAAATCGAATGAAGTCGGATGACATTTTCGTACTATCTGAAAGCTAAAGGTTTATATCCTTTTCTGGTAGTATGCACCATTCGGCAGGATTGAGTGGAATATGTAACTTTTCCACTAGTTAAAGTCAAATAAACGTAACGAATACTAAAAATACGAACCACCAATTTCCAATATAAATTATAACGAAATGTTTTATGTTTGTCATCAATATTAAAGTGCATTAAGTAAGTACAAACCTCCAGGAAGAATATCCATTTCAAAAAATTATCTACATAACCATGAATACACTTGAAGGCAGTAGTAAATTATTGTACTTACAATAACGAATGATTCTCCCACGCAACAAGTCGACTTTGGGGCACTAGTTTCAGTACGAACTAGCTTCAACTAGGAATCAAGTTTATTTGTGTTCCACATATGCATTGGTACCTTGTGTTGGTAACAGAAGTGGATTTTTGACAATTGCAGCATTTTATTATATGTATTAGGTTTTGGCTAGCTTTCCGGGTATTTTTACCATAGTGTGACGTCCTAAAACAATTGAATTTTCTCGCCAGCTCACCTATTTGGTGGAGTGCAATGTCTGACTTCAGTTCAATCATACAATCCACCAAGAATAGACAGCTATACCACATTTAGAGTTCCACTTCTGGCGGAGGTGCATACGTGACTCTTGAAAGGTTTTCCTTTCGCGGGAAAATCTAGTAACGGAATAGGTTATATTTGTACTGTTGCGTCGTAAGTGCGACACAACACCGTCAGCGATTCTCTCGTATTTCCTGAGCGACGGAGGCGTAAAATTTGACCTCGTCAGAAGCGGGTGGAGGACAGGCGGGGTGGGTGCAGTAATAAACAGAGGTTAGGGGTAAGAGGGAGGCGTTTAACGTTAATCCGCCACGAATGCATAAGAGCACGTCTACTACGATCTGATCCCCGTAAAATAGCTAGTGATGACGATCTGTGTTCATAAAATCGGAATAATTACCCTTTTGCAATAATAGAGTAGACCAGTGCTTCTAAACCCAAAATAGATAAGCTATACATCACGCGTATGTGTCAAAATACAAGGAACGTGTACAAACCTGTAACAAAACAATAAAATCTAAGTTTATATTATATGATACTTAAGTTAACGAGTACGTTACTGATTTTCAAAATTAACCTAATGGTTAACTTTGTTAATTAACGGTTTTGTGTCTACCATTTTCGGCAGGTGCAGTATCAGACAAAATTAGAGCGACTAGTCAATATTAAAATTCTAATTTGGAATAGATATAAGCCATTAATATGGTTTGTTAGTATACATCTTTTCCGTGTAAGTCGCTTTATATTAAGTGTTTTTATAATTTTCCTGTTCACTCGTGGTTATATTTTACATTTAATGTATTAAACAAACGAATATTGCAGTTTATCAGGCTGGAAATAGGTGAATTTTCCCCACAAAAATAATTTTTAAAAAGTAAATGTCATTCTGAGTAAAAATTGTCATATGGACCTATTTGTTTTTTCAAATTCTGAAAAAGTTACAGCCGCTTGAATTATTAACAAAAAGAAAAAGAAAAATAAACGATAAAATACATATCAAACAATGCGAAAACGAAGAAATAACATAATCAATATCCATAACAACAATAAAAGTAAATACATTTAAGTAAAAAATTAAAAACATTAAAAATAAACTAATTAAATAAATGAAGGAAGAAACAAAATACATAGGAAACTTTTTAGACGTTTGTTTTTTTTTACAAGTAAATGTCATTCTAAGTAAAACGTTTCATGTCTACTTATTGGGGTTTTCAACCCCCAAAGAGGATCTGAGCTGTTTAAAATCCAGTTTTGTTATTATTTCAAACTGCGATAACTTTCTAAGGAATAAAGAAAACAAATCGGTTCATATGAAACATTTTGGTCTAAGTAAAAAGTTTCATGTCTACTTATTAGGTTTTTCAACCCCTGAAGAGGTTAGATCTGAGCTGTTTAAAATACAGTTTTGTTATTATTTCAAACTGCGATAACTTTCTAAGGAATAAAGAAAACAAATAGGTTCATATGAAACATTTTGGTCTGCGTAACAGTTACTGTCTAGAAAAACTTTTGCGTGGTAAAAGTATGCCATCCGGTATATCCTTATCCAACATATTAAAAAAAAATTACAAAGGACGCAAAGGATGCACTCGGACTAGAGAAGGACGACTTTTAAGTCCCAATGTTTCAAATGGTTCAACATTAATGTCATTAGTTTTATAGTGTTTTATTCGTATTGTATTTTTATTATGCATTCTTTGTTTTTACTGTACTATTTTTGCAGTATACATTTTTACATTATAATGTTTTACCTGAATTATTGATAGTTAAATACAATATTTTGAATATATTTTTATATAATTTTGCGTTCATAGTATTTGAACCGTTCATAAATCGGAGGTAATTAAACTATATATTAAGTAGTTGTAAATACATATAAAATAAAACTCAACATAAACAGGAACATTCAGGAAACCTTCAGAAGCAACGTCTGAACATTGAACATGGAAGAGTATTTTAAAAGTAAAACTTAAAAGTAAACTTTTCAGATGTCTTTAAGAGGAATCAGTCATGCTAGTACGTCTTATAAAATAAGCATCCATAGTCAGCTTAATATTGTATCAATTCTCTCATGTTATACATCAAATTATAGATAAAGGTGTATTACTTGCTGTGGTAATGTATATGTATTACTTGTTGTTGTTGTATCCACGCTACGTGATAAAATATAACTTATTCTTGTACTCGAAGAAGTAAACTTTTGAGTGAAAAAAGCTTGTAAGATATTGATATTTTTACGTGAAATTTTGTACACTTATAGAGGACGGCGTAACTTAGATCTATTATGTGGTACTTTTTTCAATATTAATCTGAGTTCTTCGTAAAAAAAATGCAAAATCAGCCAATTTTATGTCATATTCAGAAATAGATATGTCAAAAACGAACAGAACTATCAAAAATCTACCACTAGACGGAAAGTTATATATCATTTATATTTGGTCTATTTCTTTTACGATTATGTGATCTAATTGCTGAGAACAACCCTCAGAACTTTTGCGTGTTTTGCAAGTAGAACGTAGGGGGTACGGATTCCCCTTAAATAATAATATTAACGTGTCATTAAAAATTGTATTTCCTTATGTAACATTTACTTACGAGCTGGTAAGTAGCAGATTTTCACTAATGTTATAAGACTTCTTGTCTTCATTGGACATTCAGAAATGGATGTTTCAAATCCATGACAAAACGGTTCTATTCCTGATTGTTACTGGAACTCACAAAGCTTCAAACCTCGGAGAAGCAGTTCGCAAATCTGTCACCAGATACCACCGCGGACGAGATAGATTATCTCGCGGCCCAGCACAGGTACGCGGACCGTCGTTTGAGAACCACTGAAGCACCGAAGCCGTTCATCCCGTTCGTGAAACTATTTATGCCCCTTGCGTGAGCGGACCGTCCAATCGCGAACGTAACAAGTTGTTGCGGGACGATTACACGCTCCTTCACTTGCCAGACAAACACGCCGGCAAAACCGTGGACGTGTGTGTGTGTGCGAGAGTGTGCAGAGCACAGTTTGTGCAAACAACAACAACAGCAGCAGTGGAAGGCGGCCTGACCACCGCCACCGACGTCGAACTCGTGTTTCGTTTCGGTAACGAGCCTCGTAGAAGGATCCCCGAGCCGCCCCCGGTGCGGTGGCGGCCGTCCCAACTTGTTGCTTCGGGGTCGTGTATCCACGCGATTTATACACCGACGTTCGGGGCGCCGCTGCCGGCCGTAAACACGTACTTTCACGGTCACCACTTGAAAAATGCCAATTAGGGGCCGGAAATACAACCGCAACGTGCACGCGTCCCCCCGTTGACGCATATTTCCGCAACTACAATATATACACCCTTTCTTCATTGTTTACTATTTACTATCAGTATCGCGTTTGTTGCTTGTATAAATTCGACGGATTCTTGCTTGTAATTCCGAACACGTGTTCCGATTGATGTTATACTAGTAGTCACTCGCGTCAAGTTTTCGTTTGATTATTTTCATATGAACCATTACTTATGGACAGTGGCGGATTAAGGATAGTCGGGCCCCTAGGCAAAAAATATTTGGGGGCCCCACCCACAAAGTAAAATAAGTAAAATAATAATCAAAAATGAACATGTTATATAAAACATCATGGACAGTTTTATAATAATTTGAATTCTTTGATATAATAACAGTTTATAACAGTTTAGAAATAATAAAAAAACTCTTGGATCATTTCGTGTCGTTTTACAAATTTATTTTGCAATTTTAGAATTTGCAAATTAATTTAAATCATCATTTGCCGAAATATATCTTGGTATGTTGAACAAGATTCATCTGGGAAAAGCTTCAATTTTATTTTACGACTCTTCAATTGTCGGTAGTTGTTAAACAGACCAAATGGACTCAAATCTGAATGAACTCCAAATGTCAATGTATGGTGAATAGTGATATACAGGCGGGGTGTACATTTTTAAATAAATTAAAAATTGCAATGCTCTCACCAACTGAGCTATTGAGGCCTATGACATATGTTAGGGAAAATCATCATATCAAGGAAACGAAGTAGTAAACACTGGTAAACACTTCCTAACCTATCATGACACCTATCAAATGTCATCAACATGGCGTAGGGTTCACACCAGAAATGTAATTTAAATTCAATTACTGAACGTGAAATATAACTAAATATGAATATACGGATATACCGTATTAACATATGTCATAGGCCTCAATAGTTCAGTTGGTGAGAGCATTCCGCTAGCGACACAAAAGTCTTGCTCAAACCCAGGTTGTGGCTGTAATTTTTAATTTATTTAGAAATTTACATCCCGCCTGTATATCACCGTTGATTGTCAATGAATATAGATAGTCAGCCATGGGTTAGTTGGGGCCTTAACATCCAGAGGGCAGGGTTTTTTGCAAGATTCATTCACAAATTATAGCGTTTTCGACTTATACAGTTCTATGCACGCACTTGGTGCGAACTAGCTGAGGTCGAGCATAAATATATAATAAATATATAAGTCGAAAAGGCTATAATTTGTGAATGAATCTTGCAAAAAACCCTGCCCTCTGGATGTTAAGGCCCCAACTACCCATGGCTGACTATCTATATTCCTTGACAATCAACGATATCACTATTCACTATAGTTATTACATTGATTACGGTAAGTCCGTGTGATACGGTATATCCGTATATTCATATCTAGTTAGACTCCAAATGTGGTTTCCTTCTGATTTTTCATCAAAATTTACAGGTTACAAGCTTGAATAAATTTTATTTTAAAATCTTTTGGGATAATGCACCGTGCGCTGCATGTGTGACTTAAATAACAAATTCAGAAACCCCTCGTGTACTTGGATCGAATAAAATAATAATAATTGATAAAAGCCGACTGATCGATATGTTGCAAATCCGGAGTGGAATCAACTATAATCCCTAAATATTTTTTAAGGACTTTAAGGCACTATGCTTTTAGCGAATTGCATATGAGAAAAACTGATAAAAGGACAAACATTACAAAACGATAAACCGCAAAAACTAATTAAAAGAATGTTGTTTGTTCCAATGTATTATTTCTTTTGTGTCTTTTTTATGTTGTTTAATCCTTTTTGCACTGTTAGTTCTTTTAGGCCACAAACAAAACTAGACACAATATTAGGTTTTTTCAAAGTACCTGTATGTAGGTAAATATAATCAAACTACAAAACACACAGTTTAGCGATGAGTGATGATTACCAAACGATTATTGTGAGGGGCTTGGCGCGTAGCGTACCTACATGTACAGGGATTTCTAAAATAAATTCAACCAGCCAACCTTAACGCGCTAATCGTAGTAGCTTGGAATCATCTTTTACAAATGATGGATAATTAGAGCAATTAGAACTTTCCAAACTGAAGCGAAGACGATTAACAATTTAAAATAGTAAATTTGAACAAGGGATTTCAACTGGTTAGTGAGCTTGAGAAACAGTACAGCTTATCTAAAAACATTTAGCCAAAAGTTATACGTGATGCTGCCAGAATTGTGTCGGCATTTCAAACAACACAAGAAAACATGGACAAATGGTTTTCAGCTTTGAAAATAATTCAAAATGATTTGAAGGAGGATTTGGTTGGAGTTAATTCCTCACAACTATTTTAAAACCCACATTTTGCATTTAATTTTGTTTAGAGTAGAACTAAATTTATTTTGTTAATGTGGTCTGAACAATATGCTGTGTATATTATTAGTTTATATATTATTATGCCAGTTTAATTCTTTTCGCCTATGAATTCGCTGGAAACAAATAAAACTTTTGTTGTTTTTTTTTTAGTGGTTACCATAGTGGTTTTACACATATTTGGGTTCAGCATTCTTTGTAGGTAAAATGATATGGGACAACACATCAGATTAGTATTTTTTTGAGAATGTCTGGTAATCGTTTTTACTTTATCATACGTAGTATGTAAAGTATTATAATAGTGCCATAAAAACTTTGAGATTTTAGCGGAAATGTCTTTTTGGGTCCCCTGAACATTTTTGACCAAGGTAGAAAAAAATGTCTGTGTGTGTGGGTGTACCTGTTTTTTTTTTTGTGGCGACGATTCCGGAGAAACTACTAGGTATCGAAAACTATCGGAAACTAGGTATCGGGACGAAACTTCATATTTAGTTTCATGACCAACCCTAGAGGTGAAAAGCTTTCTGTTGAAATAAGTCCAAAGGAACTGGAGGTTTAGTCTTAGTATTTTTGAAAGATTTTGCAAATAGCCGCCATTTCTGGAATTTCGTCAAAATAGTTAAATAATAAATTAAAGTAGAGGAAATTCTGAATAATTTATGACTATGACATTTTTTGGTAAAATTAAAAGTTTAGCTGCATGAGCACATTCTATTTCATAGAGATCGGTCGTAACTCGTACTGCATTCAAACTAGTTTGCCAGGATTTGTCAGATAGTTTGATTCTAATGACAGTAGGTAGTGTCAAACGCTAATGTTTTGACAATAGCTACTGTCAATATAATCAACATATCTGTCTAGTTCTACTAGTTTTATTTTAATGCACACATGGCCGATCTCGATCAAATAAAATCTCATGCAGCTGAACTATTAATTTTATATACATATAGTATGATAAAGTATTGTGCTTGGCCATATCAGATTTTTTTTTCGTTTGTTCTTGTGCTTTTGTTCACAGCCAATTTAGTGTTGACTCGTTTGTATTATTGTGCGTCCAATGTTTAATGATTTTCACATTAAATCATTTTCACATATAAAATGTTTTTGTCATTTATGTCCGTTTGACATTTTCGTCCTGTTAGTTATTGCATCCATTCTATCCCTACTTCCTTTACGTGTCCTTTGTCTTTTATGTATTTGTTGTCCATAACGTTCTTTTCTTTCATATGTATTGGGTCCATATTGCAAGGTTCAAATGAATATTAATAAAAACAATAAGAAGCCTCTATATTTATCCTTGATTTAATAAAAATAATTTAATAATTATTTTTATTAAAGCAAGGATAAATATAGAAGCTTCTTATTGTTTTTATTAATATTCTTTTCTTTCATTTTATATTCTTCACATCCTTTGTCTTTCACGTCCTTTTGGTTGTATTTGTCCTTTATCCATGTCATTTTCATCTATTTTGTGTTTTATGGCCTTTTGTATCTTTTTACGATAGAACTCAACTATTAAATTTCTAGAAGCAAAGCATCCCTATTCATAAGACAGTAAACTAGTACAAAATGATCTACCAACTAAAAAGTGGATGTAGTACCAAATCCTGATTCTATACAAAGGTCAAATGACCACGCAATAAAACAACCATTGCTTTGAATGAACACAGGCTGCTTTGCAGTAGAAAACCTCTTGTTGTTGGCTCAGCATGTATCGTACGAGAAGGAGATGAGCAGATAATGATTTGTGGTATGAATCTTTTACCACCAATCCGGGTAACAAAGTTCCAGATTAATTTATTCGCCAAATTCGTTGCGCATTTAATTTACGGATAATTTGAAAATTGAATACACGTCTGGGCGGAGAGACGCGTGTCATGTCGTCGCGGATAGCGGGCGAAAGTGGCAGCCCGGGACGACGCCACCAAGATAATCCAGTTACGGACGACAGTCGACGATTTTAAATGCTAATGCCGACCCAACCCCACCGGGGTTCTCGCGCATAATAATATAATAATTTGAGGGGCAACCAGAGGGAGGCGTCGACGAGACAACTCGTCTCCTTCGAATTTTTCCCGCAGGACCTCCGCTCACTCACCAGCTCCACCGCAAAGATTAATCGCTACAAGGCGGACCGAACGATCGGCCCTTGCCGGACGAAAAATTCATCTGCGTCTATGACAGCGACTTTTAATTACTCAGACGTTCCTGCAGCGTTGACGTGTCTGGTCAGGACGTAGTAAACACCTCGGTTACTTGCCGCATTACATGGTCCACCGAACCCGCTACTTTCATTGATCAATCAACTTCTTAAGGTTAACACAACGTATTAAAATATTATTAATTTGAAGCCTTCCTAAACCTCCATCAGAATGCTTTTGAAAGAAACTGCTCCGAAATTAATTTCCAGAATCAGTCATTTTCAATGACTGAAGGTAACGATAAGGCAACCAGGGCCGCCGCGTATGGGTGTGCAGGTTGTGCACCGCACAAAGGCGCCTTGTCGAAGTACAAAGCAAAATGTTTACTCCGAGCAAGTACATTACGTTAATATTTCCATATTGCAGAGCGTTTTTTTTTTGTTTTCAATCAAATGATGACACCACTGCTCAAGAGTTGTTCGAATTTATTACTAATCATTTCAAAATAATGAATCTCGATATTTCTAATTTACGAGGGCAAGCTTAAGACAATGCTGCTAACATGCGTGGCAAGCATAATGGCCTGCAACAAATACTTGAAATAAATTCAAGAGCTTTCTTTATACCGTGTTCTGCCCATTTATTAAATTTAGTATTCAACGACGCGGCTAAGATTTCATTTGAAACTGTATTTTTTTTTTTTTTTGAATAGTACAGGAATTTTATAAAATCTCTTCAGTATCCGTTAAACGTTGGGCAATATTAAAAAAATATATATAACAAATTTGACGTTAAAACCGCTGGCTGCTATTAGATGGAAAAGTCGTGTTGAGGCAATCAAATCGCTTAAAATAAATTTAAAAGAAATATATCAGGCCCTTAATGACATTTCAGAAGATGATTCTAAAGATATAGATGCAAGAGTAGAAGCTGAAAATATAATTTCAAAGATATTTACATATTTTTATTGTCAATTCATATTTGGTACGATGTATTAAATTTAGTTAAAGTAGTAAGTAAAATGATGCAGAATCCGACATACAATATTCTAACAGTGACACAAGCCTTGAATAATATTACAAACGGATTAAAAAGTCGCAGAACTGATGAAAATTTTGAAAATATTATTACTTGAACAACAAATACAGCTCAACAATTAGACATAGATCCCGCTTTTCCAGATGTCCGAATACGGAAAAAGACGAAACTATTCCATTATAAGGCACCAGATCAGCCTATAAATAACCCAAAAGAATATTTTGAAATAACCTTTTATTTTGCAATGCTGGACTGTACCATATCTTCCCTTCAAGAAAGGTTTCAACTATTACAGCAACATCATGAAAACTTTAAACTAATTCATAATCTGCAAACATCAAAAGAATCGAATGATGACGATATTAAAATATTGCAAAGATATTCAGTTAACACTCAGTGATAGAGACAATATGGAAGAACAAGATATTGACGGTAAATCCTTTTTAGAAGAAATTAAAAGCATAATATATTTGTTAAAAAGTGATATTTCTCCTGACGGATTAGTAAATTACGAATTTACCTAACTTTGCCCATTTCCGTTGCCTCCGGTGAAAGAAGTTTTTCCAAATAAAAAATAATTAAAAATTATTTACGTTTATTTACAATGAGCCAGGAACGACTGTCAAGCTTGGCATTAAATGTAATATGACACTAGCTACATTGTTAAACGTTGTTACAAAAAATAATTTTAATTTTATTTTACATTATATTCGTTTAATGTTATACATATAACTCTAAATAAATGTGCTACTCTAAAATATATTACATTATAAATATATTATGAATACTTCTAAAATAATTATGTTGTTTTAATTTTCAATTTTATTACGGAATGGGGCGCCAAATTTTAATTTGCACAAAGGCGCCTTCAACCCACGCGGCGGCGCTGCAGGCAACCAAATATACAGTCACACTCAGGCAATAGCAAGCATATTATTCTGGGAGCTGATAATGTTGAGAACGAAGTTACTAGGGAGTAATTTTTTTCTACGACCATGCATAAAATATGATAAATTCACTTGCTTTAAAGTCGTGTAAAAATGTTACTCAAACTACATGTAGTTTTAAGTAGCCAATTCTAGCTAAACAACTTTACGTCATATATCCGCTTTTGTATGGTAATTATTAAGTTACTTATTATTTTGGCGTATCAAAATTTGTATAAAAACTGTTACTCTAACTATAAATCGTCCTAGTAGTCAATTCTAGCTATATAAATTTACGACTGTATAATAGTACGTACTGTAGATTAAATATTGAGAGGGAAAGATGCTACAACTACTGGCTAGTTATACAGAGTAAGGCGATAATGCGGCACCATTATTATCTAAAGAATTAAAAATGATAAAGAAAAAAAAAATATATATATATGATAAAGAAAAAAAAATATTTTGAATATAATGACGGTAGGTAGTCAAACGCTAATGTTTTTACAATACCTACGGTCAATATAATCAACATATCTGTCTAGTTCTACTACTATTATTTTAATGCAGACTTGACCGATCTCGATCAAATAGAATCTCATGCAGCTAAACTATCTATTATTTTTATACATAGTATGATAAAGTCATGTGCCTGGCCACATCAGATCTTTTTTTGGTTTGGAAACGATTTGAGGGAATCGTTGCTTTCTATCATCACAAAAATCTTTGCAATGCATTTTTGAACCCCCCTAATGGGCACCCTTCTTCCATACAGCAAGTTAAATTTAGACAACTGCCCCCCTTCCGATTTGAGCTGGATACGCCCATGTTAAAGGGTACACATAATTTCATTTCTTGTTAAAGTTGAGCGCTTTTAAATACACCTAATATAAATTGTACGGACCGCAGAAAATATGATAAAGAAAACCGTAATGTCATTCGGGGTACTCTAAATATTGATTGGGTTATTAGAGAATGCACATCGCCTAAATAAGTTATCTTTAGCGATATATTGCGCGTATTATACGGACCACATATTGTTCACAAAATTTTCTGTGTTTAATTCCGGGGACGTCCTCACCGCGGTTCTGGCAAGCAAAATTCAAAAAAGTCCAGAATTAGTACACGACGCACACCGTGGCCATATTAGCCATAAACTAATGGAATTAAGCTGGTTGAATATGAAAGATAGAAGACTCATATACCACGTGCCTCTATTATTTGGTGGTCTTGTTTAGCAGCTTGAGAAAATTCAATTCAGGGGAGACGTGCACTCTAACAATATTAGATTTAGGTTACAATTTCACCACCGATGCATGTGACTGCTCATTGCACGCTAATTGTATTGCATGCCTTTTACTTTATCATACATAGTATGATAAAGTATTGTAATCGTGCCGAAAAAAAAATGTTGATGTTGTAGCGGAAATATGTCCTTTTGGGCCCCCTGAACATATTTGACCAAGGTACAAAAAAATGTCTGTGTGTGTGTGTGTGTGTGTGTGAGAGAGTATGTGTGTGTTTTGAGGACATTGCCGGAGTGTATAGGGCAAAAAAAGTTATTGAAATCTAAAAATATATATTTTTTATTATGTAGGTACACTAGCAAAAAATAACTAGTAAAATTTATAAACAGTATTGCGTTAATAGGTTTGCCACCCAACCCTCTGCTAAGCCAGGGGTGGGCGCTCTCCTTAAAATTCAAAGGGCCCTTAGAACGTTAGAACTCAATGGGGCGAAACTTAATAAATTTCTCTTTGAAAAATGTCGCTTCTTCACCGCTCAATTATGCATTTCCCCTGGTGCTTGTCAAGTCTGTAGCGCGTCGAAAATTTTATATTCAATTTGCCGAGATGAAAATCCGATTAGGACGACCTCTAGATGCGCCAACCGTAGGTAGCAACGACGGTTTTGCCTCGCTGATTATCCAAAATTTCGCCAAAATGCGTGAGATAGATTTTTTGAAAGTCAAATCTGAGCAAATTCACAAGCAAACAAGATATGGTAATATATTTGCGTGTTACTACTGTTTCAAAGCCTATTGCTTTTACATACGCATGTTCTTCCGTTCTTACACAACGTTTAGTAGTTAATTTCCAGCTGGGATTTAAAAAATATATGTTCTTACCTCTATGTTAGTGGACCCATGACGGATTCGTAACCGCTGTTGAGTAGGATGGCGGTGGAACAGTTTGCTGGTTAGGCACCATGTGAGCATCATTCTGAGCCATCGTCTGATGGTGTGTGCTGCTGAAGTTGAAGTCAAGACTGCCTTCCATGCTCAACTCATGCCTTATCACCTCGTCAACATTGCAATCGAAACCAGACTCAACGTTGATGTTCAAATCGTCCAGTATCATTCCAGTATTTAACGCACCCATCAGTTGGCCCATCATAGTTGTGGTCCCCTGTTGGCCCATGGACTGAGGGGTATGCGGTGGGCTATCTGCCGTAGCCCTCTGAAGATTTCTGTTTATCATATTGTACTGGGTACCCAGGAGCTCTGGAGTCAAATCAGGTTGCGAATAAGCGGGCGATAGAGATGTTGGAGACATATTCTGAAAATTGATGACTCGGTTATATACAAAAAGGTTTTCTATCATGAAGAAAACACCTTACCTCAGTTTTGATTTGCATGCAACCACCTGATTGTAGGTTATGGACAATTGACGGTGATAAAGACGGTGGAGACATGTTCTGAAAGCACAAAACCAGAAAAGTGTAGATTTTCAAGTAGCTTGAAGACAGACTTTGCCAGATTAACCCACCTCTTGCTTTATTGCGGGTAAACACCCACATTGCCCATGGCGATGATGTGGACATTGGTTGATGCCGTAAGAAGGCGTGGAGAAGACGTTAACGTCCCTACACGAGGCGTAAGAGTCGTAGGGTCCACTGTAAGGTGGTGGTGGCTGCTGCTGGGTTTGCTGCGTCTGTCCATTCATGTATATGTGATGATAATCCGATTGTAGCTTCATCCCTTGCTCCAAGTTACCAGCGAGGCTGCTATCTGGAGAATAGTTGCCACCCATTTCTGGGCTGTAGCTGGAGTTGTACTGGGTTGGTGCGTTCCAGTCTGGCGGTTCATGCGTAGCTGGGATAGGTGAAAGTCTCCCGCAGGAAGATGTGTTCGAAGATGTCCTAGGCCTAAAATCAGGGCTGAGGTTGAAGGCGCTGCAAAGACACACAAAATTCCATCATGCAAGGTCGGGTTTTCACATCAATCGCAAACTCTGGTGATAATATCATTATAAATACCTAAGTATTATAATAATGCTGCATTTGCGGTTGTTTATGAGGCAATTGTCAACCCAACGAAAACTTTAGTATTATTTTAGCTGAGAACTTTGTTGACACGTACCTGCCTAGTGGTGGTGAATCTGGGAAATCGTCGAGACCTTCGTGCACTGAAGAACTGGGACTGGACGTCGGATCCTGCAAACCGTTTCTGATCGCGTCGACCTTCTTCTTAACCCTGCCTCTCCTCTTCTCGAATTTACTTGTCTCCATGGAGGCGGCCCTTCGACGTACCGACTTTCCTGGCTTCGCATCTGGATTTATCATCCACCATGATGACTTCCCCGTTCCTTCGTTTTGAACCCTCATGAAGCGATTGTGCAAGGATAAGTTGTGCCTGATCGAATTCTGCGAACAAAACAAATACTTTTGTTAGCTAATCATTCTACATCATCAGAAGACATAACATTTTTATTTTTGGATTTTAAGCCGTGCGTTCAACTTTGATGATACCTATTGTATATCTCATAACAAAGTAGTAGTTAAGGATGTGGTTTACGTATTATTCTAGCCTCGTGGGGCCCCAGTCTGCATGCCGAAGTCGAAATAGAAGTTGTTGCGGTTCCCCGACAGATAGCGCTCCAATTGGAGATAAGTCGCTCGTTCAATAGGAAGGAAGAGGTTAGTTTTTCAATTCCTCATGCGTCGTTATCGAAATGATAACAGATAACGCGGATGCGACATTATCTTATATTCAGTTAGACTTTGACACCGTGAGAAATTCAGACTTTTATGGAATATTCTATATTTTAACCGCAATAATAAAAATTAGACTAAAAAAACTTAGATTGGATATGTGGGAAACTTGATACCGTTCCATTGTAGTGAAATCCGATAGCGCAACTGAATTATATATAACTTTCTTTTATATATAACAGTCATATCATGAATATAGCTTCTCCACCACCTTGAAGATTTTAAATATTAATGATCAATACCATGATATAAGATCGTTTCTCTCCACCTATTAGATATTTTGCCAAAAGAAAACTATTTCTACACGTTATGTTATTGCCTTGATTTATCAAATATGTACATTAAATTAGTCATAACTGGAATTTGAGTCAGCCTGTTCTAAAACGTCTTTTTCATTGTATATGTACATATACAGGGTGTTCGACCTTTTCCCCGCACAACTTTTTCTCAGATAGTTAATGTCATACTGAGTTAATAGTTTTTCAATTCATTAAAGAGTTACAGCAGTATGAAATATTAACAAAAAAATGAATACTTTTTAGAAAAAAAAAATCAGTAAAAAATTCTGTATGGATTTATTTTTGGTTTATTAAATTTATTTTTATTATTTTTACCATTTATACTTAAATTTGTTTACTTTTATTGTTCCAATCGGTTGGTTGTGTTGTTTTCGGTTTCGCATTGTTTGATCTATATTTTATTCTTTGCTTTGTTAATATTTCAAACAGTGGTAACTGAATGAAAAATCTGATGTGGCCAGGCACATGACTTTATCATACTGTATATAAAATTAATAATTTAGCTGCATGAGATTCTATTTGATCGAGATCGGCTATGTCTGCATTAAAATAAAACTAGTAGAACTAGACAGATATGTCGAATAAAGCTGCGGTCGGATATTGTACTCCGCTGACACAGGGTACACTGTCCAAATGACACTTACTTGTTATAGGGTGTAAAAAGTGTACGGTATACTCACTGAAATATACCTGACCTGGAAAGATCACGCATGCGGCCGATCGTGACAAATTTCGAGCCTTGCTGTTAGAAGAGTGCGGCTGCATGCGAGGAATACCCATCTCTGTCGTACACGCGTTGGCTTATGAGCTGTTTCGTGATTGTGCAAGTAAATTGTCAAATTTATCCCATTAACAAGTTAAAATTGGTTAACATGGTGCATAGTTGTGCTGCATATGGTTGTACGAGCCAGTGGAAACCAAATGCAAAAAAATTGAAAACATAAATATACTTAAACATGCTCGGAAGACATTTGCGTTAGGTTTCCTTGTAAATATTTCTAGTTATCAGCGGTTAGCTGTAGATCTGTTAAGTCTCGAAAACCCTTTGAAATATTTTCTCACATATAAAACATCTCAGGACCATTTAGAGCTCTTTTTCTGTTGTCTGCGATCAAGAGGCGGATGGAATAACAATCCCAATTGTTTACAATTTAAATGGGCACTAAGAAAGTTACTGTTTACTAATAGTGTAACACCTACTGTAAATTCGAATTGTTTAAATTTTGAAGGAGAGATTTCAACAATATTTGATTTCCGATCGGATCCAGTTCTAGAGACGGACAGTAATGACCAAGATAACGTTTTGTTAGAGTTAATGATGAACATAGATAAAATTTCTTTATCATCCATACAGGAAAACATATTATATTATATAAATGGCTTTATCGTAAAAAAATTTTTGAGCAAATCTCAATGTACATATTGCGAGAAAATATTACTGGACAACAACACCAATGATCATAACTATGCTGTTGATATCAACTTATATTCGTCCTTCACAACTTTTATATCACGAGGGAAATTGAAAACTCCTTCAGTTGGAGTTTTTAAAATTATTACGTTTTGCGAAAAGATGTACAAATCTTTTATAAATTCAGGTTATATGGGTCATAAAGGTTTTAAAACCAAAATTGTGTCCCTTGTTGCCAATCATTTTATTCCATTAATATCCACAAATTTCTTTGGGTCTCATCCCATAACGGATGTAATTAATGATCTCCACGAGGTTCAGATCATAAAATTTTTGGCTACCACCTATTGTGAGATCAGGATCCACAGTGATTCAAAGAAAAGAACCTTAGACATTTTAGGTGTGAAAGCCGGAATTAGGCAGAAACTAACAAAGTCTATTTTATTTTATCACTGTTGATATTTTACTGTATATTTTTGTACATTTTGTATATTTTTGTGTTGTTAGTTGTTAGTGATGACACAATGCAATAAATATATATATATATATATATTTGAGAAAAATAATTGGTTTTATTACCTGTTCCTAAAACAAGGAAAGCAAAACAAAAATTAAAAACGCCATAATACACTTGTCTTTTAATTACGCTCAAATACGTAATTATAATTTACTTTATATATATTTTTTTTCATACAATAATAGCCAAATACTTTTACATTGGCGCCGGCCTACGTTCCTTTATCTGACACCTTTCAGGTACATGGTTATTTGTGCCTTTTCAATTGCGTGCACCTGGCGGCTCGTATAAGTTAGTGTGTGGAACAAGGATAGGGATTCCTCGCGCGTAGTACGGACTCTCTCTAACACTGCGGACCGTTTTCTGTACCCATAGCGAGCGTTCCAGTTAGAGTATATTTCAGTGGGTATACTATATCCGAACGCAGCTTATATTGACAGTAGGTTGTCAAAACATTGGCGTTTGACACTACGTACTGTCAGTAGAATCATATCTGACATATAATCTGACATATCCTGGCTACTAGTTTTAAAGGAGTACGACCGATCTCGATGAAATAGAATTTGCTCATGCAGCTAAACTATTGATTGTACCAGAAAATGTCATAGTGATAAATTATTCAGAATTTCATCTTCTTTAATTTATTATTTAACTATTTCGACGAAATTCCAGAAATGGCGGCTTATTTACAAAATGTTTCAAAAATGCTAAGACTAAACCTGCAGTTCCTTTGGACCATTTTCAACAGAAAGCTTTTCAGCTCTAAGTTTGGTTATGAAACTTCTAAATATGAAGTTTCGTCCCGATACCTTTAGTAGTTTCTCCGGAATCGTCGCCACAAAAAACGGGTACACAAATCCACACATACACACACACACACACACACACACACAGACATTTTTTTGTACCTTGGTCAAAAATGTTCAGGGGACCCAAAAAGACATATTTCCGCTAAAATCTCAAAATTTTTTTTGGCACGATTACAATACTTTACATACTGCGTATGATAAAGTAAAAATAGGTCCACATAAAACATTTTACTCAGAATTACATTTGCTTTTCTAAAAAATATTTTTGCGGGGAAATAAATTAATAAAATTGTGTAATGGATATGACAAATGTTCAAATGTTGTTCTAATCTTGAGATTAAGGTTTTTAATAAAGACTTTTTTTATTAGCTCAATTTATTAGGCAATTAATCTTGGGTTGCAAGTAGTCAAAATTCAAATTTTATTTTCTACACCACTAGAAAATAATGTAATCCAGTAGCGGTAATTTTAGCAATGTAGTTTTGCTGGAAATATATGACATTTCTGTAGCTAAGAACGACGTATGACGTTATTTGATTAGCATGAGGTTAATATGAGACTTATATTAAATATATGAGATATGACAACCCTAACCACACTTGTTTGGCTATATTATAGACAAATTTTATTATTTTTATTTTTGCAGTGTTTTAGAACTAAAATCAACATTTTTTAGTTAAATGTTTGCATTCAGTTGTCTGGCGGTCAAGTCCTGGCTTTTCGTTTTTTTTCTGGTAAAAATGACATCTCCAAATGAAAAATGTCGAGACAAATTAGGAATAACACAATCTGTTCAGGCTAATGTTGAAAGGCTGCAGATATATCTATGGTGCACAAGAAAAGTGACATCTAAACATTCGTCATTTTCGTGTTGAAAGATGTTTTCAAAAGCCTCTATTTTTATCAGAAAAAAAGAAACGTCACAACGATAGTTCGTAAGAGAACCAGTAGAGAGAACAAGTGTTACTATGTCTTTGGGCGCTAACTTAAGAGTTCCGATCAGGAAATAATTTTTACAAGAAAAACTATACGTAAGTGCTTGCAAAAGTGCAATTTATGTATTTATTAATTATTATTTATGTATTTACCTGTACCGCAATTTAATAACAATATATTATAGTTTATAGTATAGTCAAGCTATTAATTAAGATAGATTAAGTTATTTCGGTTTTAATTCATAAGTAATTCACAAAAACATATTGATTTTGTTTCATTATGTGTTATGAACACAATGAGAAGTAATGAAGTCAGGAATCGAAATAATTTAGTAAAACGACTGTTAGTTTCGATAGCGTCTCGTTGCCTTATATGAGAAGCCTTATTAGCCGGACACGGGAAATACGAAAGAGATCTTGGAGACTCCCCATCGTAGAAAAGACGCCAGCATGCAAGGGGAGAGAGAGAAGTGGAAAAAGTGCTGACTTAATTGTGCGTATACTGGGGAGGACCGTTGGTGCTCGTGCAGTCACTGTCCCCAGGACGACGACCACGACGGCGACGTCGATGATGTCGTGCAGAGATATATAATGTGGGCCAATTTACCCTCCGATCAATTCGGGACCCCCCTCATCCGGATGACCTCATATATGCGAATGGTCAATTTTCTCTATTAACAATTTCGATGTGTGCCCGAGACGAGCCAACGGAAATCATACCGAATCAGCCGTACGCGCGCCAATAGCCTTAATAATGACTTTTGCCGAGCGAGTTTATCGACCAAAGACCTGAAGGGTTGGAAAAATTCCCAGTTTGCGATGTAGTTCTAGATGGGATAGGGTTTATTACAAAATTCACCAGTAGTTAATTTTGTGTTATTACGTAGGTGGTAGAATTAGTGGTACCGTAGAAGAGTTACAAATTGAAGAATTTTCTTCCACAAATTCCATAAACTGAAGTATGTAGGTAATTGGTACACACATATAAATAATACGGAGAAAATTTTTATGAATTTGGAATTTCTAAATAATAAAAATCAGTTGAAGTTATATTAAGGCTCCCGTACCCCCATTCAATCGAAGTTTAACTACATGTAGATTCCACCCCACCACAAATATCTGACACGAAACTATTTCTTGTAACCATAGCAACCACGTCGCGCACATACCAAGAGAGGTTATGTTCGTTATTGTTTGCAGATTCTTTTCGAGTGCGATTTATTTATATGAGAGTCTCTCACAGAATGAATATTGATCGATTACACTGCAACAAAAAATTTCCTTCCGGGAAATTTTAGCTAATAATGATTCTTTATGACCACCTGAACATTTCCACAAAGGCGCTTTTCTAGGATATTTGCAAGTTTATTTTTAATTTTATTCATAAGTTTAGTCCATTCACATGGTGTTTGGGCCAGGAAAAAATATAGAAGCTTTGTTTTTCTATCATTCTATATGTTTTTTGGGGAATTTCAACTTTGCTACTTCCCACGGATATGGCTTCACAACGAAAATCGCAAATAACTCAAAATTTTCTACTTTTCTGCAGTTTATTGCCAAAAAGTCATAAAACTATGCACTTTTCGACGTAGACATCTATATACAAAAATAAAGTATACTAAATTTGCTATAAAAGGCACCCTCAAGTGTATTTTTTGGTTGAATGGTTTGGCCGCTCGAGCGCGCTGAAAGGCAAAATTTTCCTACTTTATGTGATGTGCGTGTAATTACAAAAATGGTTAGATTCTGATAAAACTACATTAAACTCTCTATAAATTGCATAACTTAATCAGTTATTTTGGCCAAATTGTGTAGTCGCTAAAGCGCGTTGAAATTTTGTCACATTACGCGAAACCGCGTAACAAGAGCCCTTCACCAAAAATTCAGTAGATTAATATTATTTATTAATATTAATATTAATAAATATAATATTAATATTATTAATATTTATTTATTAACTATATATTTGCTCTTTTTAATAATTAATACTTAATGTATTATGTAATTTTTTATTTTTTTTGATAAACATTCGGGCTCTTGATTTCGCGGCTTCACTTAGATTAATATGACATAATACAGTAGAGCGTCGATAATCCGAACCTCGGTAATCCAAACGTGCAAAAAAATAATATAAAAATAAATCACTGAGTAACCTAGGGAGAAGCCATTTTTGTCGGTTCCTGTATATTGGTAACCCGAATTACTTTCGGTCCCAATTAGTTAAATAAATAATAAATAAATAAACCATAAATAAGTCATAAATAAATAATAAATAAATCCTTTAGATATCCCTTTGATATCCCTTCGATATCTCTTCGATATCCCTTCGATATATCTTCGATATCCCTTCGATATCTCTTCGATATCCTTCGAATTTAACTTTTTGACATTCCTATAGTTTAAGAAGAGCGGGATCGAATGGTGTTGGTTTTATTAAGATTGAACTTCTATCCAATAATCGTAGTTTTTAGTATTTAGCTGCAATATTTGATAATCCGAATCACCTTCGGTCCCAATTAGTTCGGATTATTCGCGGCTACACGGTTTCTCCAAAATAAGTGATTAAGATGTGCAATTTGTAGTAAAATTAATGTAGTTTTAGCACACTCAGCTTTTTTAACTAACTTAAAAATTGGGTTTTACATAAAGTAGGAAAATGTTCCCTTCTTTCAGCGCGCTCTAGCGGCCAAACCGTTCAACCAAAAATGCATTTCAGGAGTGCTCTTACAGGAAATTTAATGTACCTACTTTATATATACTTTTTCGCAAAAAAACTGGAAAACGGTCGAAAATTTTTAGTTTTTTTGCGATTTTCGTTGGGAAGCCACATCCGTGGGAAGTAGCTCAGTTGAAATTCGGATTCAGCACCTCAATAAACATATAGAATGAGAGAAAAAACAAATTCTATATTTTTTCCTGGAACAGGCATCCTCGGAAACGATTTGACTGGACTATTTTGCCATAGTATACAGTGTTTTCTTATCCGCTTATTCGAGCTAACCTAAAAAAACGCCTTGGGGGATGTGTTGAGGGGGTCATATAGAATCATTATTAGCTAAAATTTCCCGGGAGGAAGAAAGTTGATCAAAATTTGTCGCACAGTGTTATTTGTTGATTGGGAATTTATTGAAGGTTCGTACAGTTCTCTGGTTGTTATATTTTCTAATAAAGTATTGTTTTTTGAAGGTGCTGTATAAAACAATACGTTATCATCCAAGTATGGCACTTGCTGCTGGTTTAAATTTAGATCAGAAATGGTCTGAGTTAAATATCCTTAAAGGTACAATTAGACTGTAACACAAACTGTGTTGTATTACACAACGTAGTTACCTTTAGAAAATAGTAGTTACCTTTGCTCTCCGTAAAATGATTCGTCTAATCGTACCTTTAACGCAGCAGCCCAATCCGAGATAACGCCATACAATGGAGATCGTATCTCTCATCGTTTTTTTGTTGCTCGACACAACTGGAAGATTTCAATACAGTGAAAGTCGTATATAACGTCCGCGAAGGGACCGCGGAATTTGGACGCTATATCCAACTGGACGCTAAATCCGGACGCATTCAAATTTTGATTTAAAATCGAAAAAGTTAAATAAATGTAATTTTTTTTACATGAAAAAAATTATTTAATTATTTTTTTTAAATTTAAACAATATTCATTCAAAATAGTTCACAGTAATCAGTTTTATACATTCAATTAATATTTATACTTGTACAAAGAAACAAACAAAAAGTAACTCTTCTTACAGTAAGAGCACATGTGTGGTGTAACAAATAATATCAGTCAAATAAATAATTAGTCATTTTTCATTGTTATGTAGCCGATTATTTTTCACAACCGATTGTAGCTCTCTGTATTAGGTAGGATTGTGCAGGCCGTGTGGTACAGCTTTGCTGTACCAAGTTAAAAGACGTGCAGATAGCGACATTTGTTTCTCCATTTTCTAATTTATTAATCGCACATTTGTCTTGAGTGGTTCATACTTTTCTTTTGTAGCCAGACATTTCGTATTATTATGCACTCAATAACGGCACATACAAAAACACGGCGAATGACAGGTCCCGCGACCGTGAACTAACATGAGTATTTCATCATACCAACGCCGAAAGGGGTAGTATAGTGACCCGTACGCAAGTCGAATCGCGTCGTCCACTCCAGTCGGACGCTATAACTGACCATAACATGCTCAAAATCCAAGGCGTGCGCGTCGCTACATGCGACTTTGCCGCTATATCCGGCGACGCTAAACCCGGACTTAGTATGTATTAGTTTATATGGAAGACCAACCAAAACGTTTAGTTTTCGACGTTATAAGCGACTCGGCGCTATAAGCGACGACGTTATAAATGACTTTGACTGTATCTTATTACGCAGTCTGGAGGGTGAATTTATGTTTAAATGATTTTGACTGTGAAACCTTTTCGTAAATGAAATACAACCTGCCACCTTGAGGTAAAAAGGTTTGTTGTTTATTTTACTATTTAAGACAAATTCAGCTGCAAAAAAAGCTAAGGAAGAATACTAATAAAATAATATATGATCTGTGATTTAATGTATTATTATTTATTTACTCTACAAAGACAGTTTATAGACAGTATCAGCCTTGTTCTAACGAGAGAGGCCATATGACTAAATTATCAACGAGGTTTTTGTTCTGAACACATTTTGATCGGAAACATTATTGGTTCGATACCTAGTCCTGAAGATGCATCTTGCTATAGAGTACGAAACGTTGATTATTTCAAAGTCGACAACGCGGTTTCCACCCGGAAATCAATGTCATTGATTCAGACCGCGAAAGGCTACAATCTAGATATGAAGGAAAGCTAGTAAAATATTAAAAAAAAAACAAGTGAACCGATTTTGCCCGTTCACGATTTTGACCTTACTTTTTAAGAGATAAGCTTGTATACCAAATTTCAGATCAATTACTTCAAAATTACGGCAGTTATCGTGTACACAGACGGACAGACAGACAGACGGACATACAGACGGACATAGCTAAATCGATTGAGTTTTCAATTCTGATCACATCCACATACCGGGTGGTCTTTTTAACTTGAGACTCCTAAATATCTCGAGAAAAATGCATGGTACAACAAAAGTGTCTTAAATAAACTTGTAGGACTCAAAGGGGGAAATGAGATGACGATATCAGTTTCATTGCAGATGGCGCTGCAATCGGTGAAAATGAGGCTAACTTAATTTTTTTAAATGGGAATACCCAAATCTTTTATCAAATTATGATTTTACGCTAAATAAGAAGAATCTTTTGTCTGAATTTCTTTTTCGTACGATCAATTTTTTTCGTGCGTAAACAAACCCTATGCGCATGACGGGGCAACGCGCGAGATACCAAAACGTGTCCCCGTTGTGCACATACCTTCCTACGTTGTACCATGACTGTCTACTCAGTCGTCGCTTTGACTGCCAGACGGCGAGCGCATCCCATGCAGTGGCAGCGGTCGTAACTACCACAGACGCCGCAAACTTCCATCGTCAATAACTTTTGATAGATGCATCGTACGAAAAAAATTTTCAGACAAAAGATTGTTCTTATTTAGCGTATAAAAAAGTTGGGTATTCCCATTTAAAAAAATGAAGTTAACCTCATTTTCACCGATTACAGCGCCATCTGCAATGAAACTGATATCGTTATCTCATATCCCCCTTTGCGTCCTACAAGTTTATTTAAGACATACCATATTTCTCGAGATATTTAGGAGTCTCAAGTTAAAAAGACCACCTGGTATATAAGTCTATATCTGCCACGCCTCCTTAAGGGTGTTACAAATGTTGTGTCAAACTCAATATACCCTCACCACATTAAATGTGGGCGCTGCCACTTCTATGCTGTTGTGGCCAATGTTTGCCATTGTTTATGCTTCGTAAAGCTTGATTCAGTGCATAACACGCCAAGCAGTTTTACTGGTAAAGTTCAGACGCCAGGCCACTAATATTCGGGTCATATCTACAAAGATCCAACCTTTGTTGTTCAGTTTCCAGAGTAACTGTTCTAGGCTAATTTACAGGCACGCTTTTTAAAAAGTTTTTCTTAACTTAATACTTTCGGAAATATTGATGCAAACTTACGTGGACAACATTTTATGACGATTTTTATCAATGTTTGCATACGGATACTCTGAGACAAAAGACGTTACACTTCAAAAATACGATTTCACTGGACCTTAAAATGATGTATGTGTATTATATTACGCATGAGTATAGTCAAAAATAATGTATTATAAATTAGACCTATACAGACAGTATCTAAAGAGGTCATCCATTCAAATGATGATATCTCCCGTCCGGCATTTTAATATTAAATTATCAAATAGCGACATCGATACAACCTGCCGTTTGTTGTGGTAGGCTGGCCTTATTCTGATTTTTATTTTGCGATACCATCCTATCTGGCTATAATTATTTTCATTATTTTTGCTATTGTTTACAAACGCAGAGTGGATTTCCTCTAGTTTATACTATCGCGTTTGTACTTTGTCCTATCTATTTGTTAGAATTTCGACGTTAATAAAATTGTTCTTCGTAGAAGCATGATATGAGAAAAAAGTGGATGCTTAATCGCATTAACAATGTGTGTGCGAACTCTAGACTCTAGGCTATATCGATTACAAAGGTGACATGATTGTTGCGCCCCTAGCGGTCAAACGTATGACTGATGAGGTCAGACGGCGGCGCCGACAGTTGACAGTCGTGTGGGGAATCACTCACCGCACCCGGACAGTCATTACATTCAGTTTAATACAGTACTGTATCCAGCACTTTATGAGAATTGAATATACAGTAACATACATAGTTATAAGTAGAAACCATTTATTTTTGAAAAAAGGCAGTAAAAGTTAGGATTAAAAAAGCTCTAAACAAACAAACGCAATTTATTCTATATGCGCTTTTTTTCTCCGGAAATGTAATTGTTCTTTCTTCATGCTATGATTTTTCTTTCAGTTTTCATAAAGAGCTTATCAGTAAGTCCGCATACATATTGTCTCAACATTAAATACAAAAAAAAATAAGAATCGGATTAACTTGTCATAAAAAGATTATCGCTGCCAGGCAACTTATTGCATTTGGTTGTGCTTTTACATCATATTCAGGAAAACTGGCAAATTATGAAATTAAATCTGCTTAAAATGTGGTTTTGAGTGCACTTTTAAAGCTCACGCGACGGCCTATTAGTACAGTGAAATAGGCAAAAAGAAGGGAAATAAATCCCATATTTATCCCGCCGTGTTGCTCTTTTGGTCAAAATGGTCAAGATTTCGTAATTTTAGCTACTGTATAAAAATAATGTTAATAAAATTTAGAAAATAAACTGCTTCCGGGCTATGCCGTGTGTCAAGATTTGTTAATGCTGACGTTTCGCGAGCCATGTTGCTCGCTTCTTCAAAGCTAATTGAATACTGAAGACCTACCAAGAAAGTCTCCCTTATATACCTGAATTTACACCTCACTGCGCACATCTGGCGCTACCGCTCCATGTTTTTCCACCTGACCGCGTTAGGATCGATTTCCAGACCCTACTAATGTCAGTACCGTCCTCGCGATTGATGTTGTCAGGATGTTTGTAAATTTCGATGGCTTCTCTAATAAGCCTTCGATGATAATTACCCAGCCTTGCCAACATCTTCGCGTCATCGAAATCCATTGTGTGTCCCGACTCGTGGCAGTGTTGAGCAACAGCGGACTGTTGGATCTTGCCTAGCCGGGTGTCCCTACTGTGCTCCTTGATTCGACATTCGATGCTTCGTCCTGTCTGTCCTACATAGCATGTTCCGCACTCACATGTTATCTTGTATACCCCTTCGTTCTTCAGGAGTGGTGTGATATCCTTTGGGTTAGGCAAACCACCTAACTATCACACCACTCCTGAAGAACGAAGGGGTATACAAGATAACATGTGAGTGCGGAACATGCTATGTAGGACAGACAGGACGAAGCATCGAATGTCGAATCAAGGAGCACAGTAGGGACACCCGGCTAGGCAAGATCCAACAGTCCGCTGTTGCTCAACACTGCCACGAGTCGGGACACACAATGGATTTCGATGACGCGAAGATGTTGGCAAGGGTGGGTAATTATCATCGAAGGCTTATTAGAGAAGCCATCGAAATTTACAAACATCCTGACAACATCAATCGCGAGGACGGTACTGACATTAGTAGGGTCTGGAAATCGATCCTAACGCGGTCAGGTGGAAAAACACATGGAATCTTGACACACGGCATAACCCCGAAGCAGTTTATTTTCTAAATGATTCTGGCCGTGAAAGCCTACGTACTTACTTAATGTTAATAAAATATTGCACAAAAAAGGAATTTACCATAAGGTGACCAAATCGTCCCGCATTTTTCTGGGTGTCGAGTCGTATGCTTTCAAAAACTTTTTTAACGTGATCCATGTCATTCGGTAAGTAAGCTCACATGAAAGCATGAAATTTCAACATCTCAGCTATGAAGCTAACAGCCATGTGATAACTTTGTGAAGTGATATAAGAGTCTAGTCTTACCATAATAGTGAAATTTCAAACCGGGACAAATATTACTTTTGAAAATAAGATAAAAAAAACTTGAAAACAATATAGCCACCACAAGGTCCACGCGCACTAACCAACAACCCTACCTGCTCCATATGGTGGGTTTTGTTGACTTTATATATTTTTTAGTTTTTTTTCCCACGTGCTTTTCTTATATTTTTCATCTCTATATGTAATCTGAACACCAGACCTTCCCAAATTATCAACAATTGGGATTTTAAACGTAACTTTGAATACCAAATCATACGTAATTTAATCGCAAAACAACAAAGGATGTTGCGCTTTTATGTAAAAAAAGACTGAAACAACAAATAAACATATAATAGACAAAAAATTTTTACTTCATCATACGCAGTATGTAAAGTATTGTAATCGTGCCAAAAATTTTTTTTGAGATTTTAGCGGAAATGTGTGTTTTTGGGTCCCCTGAACATTTTTGACCAAGGTACAAAAAAATGTCTGTGTGTGTGTGTGGATGTGGGTGTGTGTGTGTGTGTGTACCCGTTTTTTGTGGCGACGATTCCGGAAAAACTACTAAAGGTATCGGGACGAAACTTCATATTTAGAAGTTTCATGACCAAACTTAGAGCTGAAAAGCTTTCTGTTAAAGAGGGTCCAAAGGAACTGGAGGTTTAATCTTAGCATTTTTGAAAGATTTTGTAAATAAGCCGGCATTTCTGGAATTTCGTCGAAATAGTTAAATAATAAATTAAACTTGAGGAAATTCTGAATAATTTATGACTATGACATTTTTTGGTACAATCAATAGTTTAGCTGCATGAGCAAATTCTATTTTATCGAGATCGGTCGTATTGCATTAAAACTAGTAGCCAGGATATGTCAGATGTGATTTTAATGACGGTAGATAGTGTCAAACGCTAATGCTTTGACAATACTACTGTCAATACAAGCTGCGTTCGGATATTGTACACCGTTAAGGTGCGTTTTCATTAGTGCTCTTGGCAGTGGCCATTATAGTATTTCTAATAGAATTTGGTCTTGACTCACGTTTATGTACATGCAAACTAATATGTGTCACCATCACGACACGTGAGAAACACTATAATTTTGTCTGCTGGCACCGCCATTACCTACCATTGCCACCAATCGGAACGCACCTTCATACTTTCTACACCCAATAATACCTGTCATTTGGACGGTGTACCCGGTGTCAACGGAGTACAATATCCGAACGCAGGTTTAATCGACATATCTGTCTAGGTCTACTCGTTTTATTTTAATGCAGACATAGCCGATCTCGATCAAATAATATCTCATGCAGCTAAACTATTAATTTTATATAAAGTTTGATAAAGTCATGTGCCTGGCCACATCAGATTTTTTTATAGTATAATATATCTTTTACCTCATACAATTTGGAGCATTTTATACCAAAATTTATTTTGCAGAACAGTATTGCTCTTACTAGTGGAGTCAAATTAGACAGAGATAGTGACATTTTCTCGAAACCTGTTGGAAATACTCGAATTTTACCGATTCTCTTTTTTTATAAACCGTTGCAAATTTAAATCAGTGAAACCTTTATACATACAAAATTGGCACTACTTATTTATTTAATAAATATTCTCATTTGTTTAAATTATTAAATTGGGTATATGAGACATCATAATGTGAATTTCAGTACTCTAACTGCAACTTTAACTGCAAAATGTTCCTAAATCATTAGCAAAGTATTATACCACCCCCCCCCCCTTTTCAATTAATTATCATCTGCAATTTTAAGTATGATAGAAAATTATAGAACAATGTTTGATAAAGATATAAATATTTTGCTAAAGCAGAACTCTGTAATGTGTATTCCATATTCAGTTGATGCCACACAAAATAAGTACAATATCGTTTTATGTCTTGTTCGACTACGAGCAAAATATTTTGCATTCATAAATATAATATGACTATCCCACCTAATTACTTACTATTTAGTGTATAACGGAAAGCTAAACGATATTCTTCGAAAAAGTTATCAACATATTGGTAACGCAGCCAACCAAAATATCTATTTCTTCCACTCGTGCCGTACCTACATAAGATCGTCATGTGGGGGCTTTCACCATGGAGCAGCATTTAAAAGTAAAATCCATAATTAATTACCTACAATTTGGCATAAGGGAAAAAGATATCAACAGCTTTTGTAAAAGGTATAAACTCTTTCTGTAGCAAAGATATAATTTAATGTAGGGTTATTTGACACGGAGAAAATCTTTCAGTTTGTGGGTAAATACAACGGTCAAACGTACAATTTGACATATGAAGGAAAAATACACAACAAATTTTGTAAAAGTTATAACATTTTCTGCCGTAGCTTTTCCTCGTAATATACAAAAAAAAAGTGAAAGGGTGAATAACTAATCGCGATAATCTACATTTGGACGTATGGATGACGTCATGTAATTTTTTAAAAAGATTTGCCAGTCTATACTCGATGTTGCTTTAATAATTAATCGGCAAGTCACAATTACCACTGTTGCGTACTGTTAACGCACTGTTGCTCCTAAATCACGATAATTTGTTTTAATCACAATTTGTATCGCTCTCAAAGAAAAGTCATACACCCTGAGCGCATTTTCTCGACAAAGAAAATATGACTTAAGGCCTTTTTACAATTCTAATATGCTACCAATTGCTGGTTTCAAAAATAAAAAAGTATGTGTTTTACCGACAAACGGGCTACATTTTACAATTTATTATTTACAATGATATTATGCAACTCACAGAATTGTCACTCGTTTTTCTCTTGGAACCATAGAAGTTCAAGATTCAAGGTTTTATTTCAGCCCACTTAGGTAACTCTGCGAGGTCGCGTTATTTTTGTTGTGTGTTAAAAATGATTCTTTTGATATTATGTGACCATTGTTTTCAAAACCGCCGCGTGATAGAATTCTTTAAGTAAAGTAAGATAGCAATGTCTTTTTTCTAATAATGTATTTTTATGTTGTTAAATTGTTTAAACTTGAAAGTTAAAAAGTTGTTAAAGTTGTGAGGAAACCGTAATTAAAAATAAAAACTCTTTAGTAACTTTTGATAGCAAGATTCTGTTGTAATATTTATCAAACAACAGAATCACAATATATCTTTTATCTGTAGCTGTGCCACCAGAAATGTCTTATGCTACCTCCTGACAGCCCGAATAAATCGGCGAAAAGGTCGGCGACGCTGGCTGAGACATAGCGGTCAAAGAAGGCCATCCACATTCTCGGCGCTCGGCTCGTGTATTCTCTGTTCATCTGCTGGTAACTTAGAATGGACGTCGCTGAAGTAGCCGCTGCCCCAGCGTATCTATAGTATGTGTGCATACTTTCATTGAAATTGTGGTTATTATTAATTAATAATTAATTGAATAACGTAAATACAAATTTAATATAACATATAATAAATATTTGAAAAATTTCTTAAATGCAATTTCTTATTCTAATCATTTATATTAGATACCATATACTAATATAAGACATAGTAATATGATTGTCCATAAAACAAAATTAAATAATTGCATAATTATTATTTTGTATAATGTATTGCGTTATAAATCAAATATTATAGTGCATATCTATACAGAGTTAGTTAAAATTACAACTAAATAATTCTCCAACCGTAAAAAAATAAAGAAAAAACATTTTTTTTTGTTTTAAACTAGCTATCGAAATATGGTAACATTTCCCTTTTCAAATAGAACAATACTGTATGTTTTTAAATTCTTTAATTCTGATTATTTCTAAGAATTTTTTTGTAGGAACCATTTTTCATAAAATGCATCATTTTTAGTTATCAGCAATTAATTAAAACTGCTGAACTTTGAAACTGATTTTTCCCCACATACATACACACATTTATTTTAATTTGCTGTTTGAACATTTAATTAACATTTAATTTTATTTTTCTATTTTGTTGTTCTGCTATTTTTTATCCGTTTAGTTAAAACAAAATTTATGAGTTTTGATTAATTGCTTATAACTAAAAAATGATGGATTGTATAAAAAATGATTCTTACAAAAAATTCATGGAATTAATCTTAATTATAAAATGTAAATGTATGTGTTCTATTAGAAAACGGAAAGGTTGCCAGTTTCCATAATAAAATAAGCAGTGTGTATATTAAAAATATATTTAGACGATAGCTTGTTTAAAATCAAACAACTTATGCTTGATTTTTTTGAAGATGTTTACGGTTGGTCAATTATTTAGGTGCTCCGAATATTTTGACCAACCCTGTATATTGGTATGTAACAACGATTATTATCAATCAATAACTTAGTAATTGTCTATGTAGATCGCAGTCGTAATTTGCATCAAAGAACTGTACCAAAACGATACAATAGATTCAGACACCATAGAAAAATAAGACTGGAATAACTTGGAACTGATAAGATTTATTTGAAAGAGATAAATAATATATTCTTTAGTTTTAATTAATTATTGATTTAATATGGTATTAATATTAATTTTCATTAGCAGTCTTATAATACGAATGGTTAATTTATTGATATGCATTTGCATTTCTTCAATAATACAGAAATAAATATCATTATCTTGTATATTTTCCATTTTAAATGACAAATTATAGTAATGGGGACGTCACAAATAGAGAAAAAAATACTATCGGATATTTAATTTAATATCAATGTAAACTATTTGTATTTTGCATATAAATTTATCGTGTTCCATATTTTGAAATCTTTTTATTTCAATACTAAATAATTTATTCCATTCGTTACCTACATTTCGGGTTGCATTGATGCTCGAAGAGCCCCTTCACCGCACGCAAAACTGCTGTGCGCCTCGTTAACAATCCAGTTTGAATGGATCGATACGAGATCGCACAACTGAGGCGAGTCGCTCGGCGAATGCGTGATTTTTATCCGAATCTCTGCATCCGTAGAGGCTTCTGGCATTCGAATGTTAGCGAATTTGGGCGAGTGTGGCATCCACACTCTCCCGATTCGCGGTCTCTCGCTATGTCTCGCGAGAGTCTGGAAGAGGTATTAAAGTAGGAAGATCACATTGTTAATTATAGATTAATCAAAAATTGAAAACAGTCTATTTCTTTTGTAGATACGTGTATATTTTTTTATTGGCGGACCATTATGCGTACATCAGTCTAGTTTTGCAGACAGTGGCAATGTACTGCAAGCGATTTGCGTGTTCCTTTATGAACAGGTCTACATCAGACAGGTCAGCGCATGTAGAACAATGTCCGTAAGTACAGTGTATATTCCCAACCCTGTCACCAGCCCGCTGTTCATTTACCGACAAGTTCCATGCTATCTTCACGCACAGATCTCCCATTTAACCCCATTAATTGATCCCAATTGAACAGCGCACACCCTACATCATCAATTATTCGTTGCCTGCTATTCTTTATTCATTCATTCACCGAAAAAAAAATATATCGAATGTTGAACGCAGCTTATTGTTAGTCAGGTTTTCGATACCCAGCTGGATTTGTTGAATTGTAAATCGACAATTGTCACTTCCTCCCGATATTAAAAAAAATGAGTGACAACGCTATGATGAATAAATAGAATTGTTCCAATCAAATACACTCCATCACAGGCTAAGTTTTTTTTTAATTTGAGTCCGACCTGCATTCGAAAGTACATATGACGGACGTCAACGTGTCAGGTAGTTAATCAAAACATAATCTCTAAACTATACATGTATATGATATGCGTGACGAGGAATTTGAGTGCATACGCACCCCAGTGGCCATCGCTCAATCGCATCGTTTGTCGCACGTTAATCGAAACGTTAAACACCCGTAAAGCATGCTGATTTACGCGAGAAAAAAGTGACAAACGACGGATTACCGGATCAAATTTATTGCAGGCCGGAGCTTTACGCATTTGGATGCTTAACTTCATGAGGTTATATCGACGAATACGGCCATTGAATGTCTATTATTAGCCAATAATTAGGCAAGGATTTAGTTTGGAGACAATTGTTTAATTATGTTCTGTTTTGCATCATTTTAGTTATGTTCTATTTTGAAATGAACGACGAACATACGATTTAATGGGAATTACAGGCAACCAATGATTCTACCATGAATGGCAATAGAGACAAAATACATTCTGCATTACTATTCAAAATGCCAGTGATTAATGATGAATGAACTTTGTTATTGCTGAGCTTTTCAATGTTTGGGTTTAAGGTGGTATTTAGACGGGGAGGGGGGGGGGCGTTTTTGAGGTTGTTCATCAGTAAATAGTTTTCCATGCAATAGTCAGACAATCTATACAGAAGTATTGCCTTTAGCATACAATTTTAAATCGTCAGCGTACAGCCGATAATGACAATATTGAAAACAGGATGCAATATCGTTAATACAGTTGTTAAATAGAACGGGATCCAAATAGCATCCCTGTAGCAGGCCGGAAGTTACAGGTACCCACGGGATTGAAAATTCTTTAGAGCAACGAATTGTCTTCGTCCTTTCAATACGAATGAAATGCTGCAACCTAGTAATTAAAATAGCATGATGAACCTTATTGCTACGGCGCGGCGTGAGGTTTTCGAAAAAAGTGAGGTTAAAATGTAAAAAAAACAATAGCGATTTTGGCAATCTATGCAAATTTATGCCAGCTGAACACAATGTCCTAGAAAATTGAAAAAGTAAAACTTAAAAAACAACCTTAAACTTTATACTAGAGAAAGTCTCTTGTTATTTATTTTTAAAAAATCATGAAACACGTTCATTTTAATTATTAAAATACACATTTTTATATAAAATTAAATTTCAATGTATACTCGTAAACCGTTGCCGTTGCTTCAGTAAGCAGTAAATAAACAAAACTAGACACATTATGTCTTTTACAAAGTACCTATGTATGTAGGTACTAAACACACTTATGTTTGTGTTTTATTAGTATTTTTTTCAGAATCTCTGGTAATCGTACCTGCTATCCACCCATATTATCAGACTTTCTATATCTATTAAATATGGAAAAAAGTCTTTTTGGGTCCCCTGAACATTTTTGACCAAGGTACAAAAAAATGTCTGTGTGTGTGTGTGTGTATGTGTGTGTGTACCCGTTTTTGTGACGACGATTCCTGAAAAACTACTAAAGATATCGGGACGAAACTTCATATTTAGAAGTTTCATGACCAAACTTAGAGGTGAAAAGCTTTCTGTTGAAATGGGTCCAAAGGAACTGGAGGTTTAATCTTAGCATTTTTGAAAGATTTTGCAAATAAGCCGCCATTTCTAGAATTTCGTCGTAATAGTTTATTAATAAATTAAATTAGAGGAAATTCTGAATAATTTATGACTATGAAATTTTTTGGTACAATCAATAGTTTAGTTGCATGAGCAAATTCTATTTCATCGAGATCGGTCGTACTGCATTAAAACTAGTAGCCAGGATATGTCAGATATTTTGATTCTAATGACAGTGGGTAGTGTCAAATGCTAATGTTTTGACAATACCTACTGTCAATATAAGCTGCGATCGGATATTGTACACCGCTAAACTATTTACACCCAATAACACGTAAGTGTCATTTGGACGGTGTACCCGGTGTCAACGGAGTACAATATCCGAACGCAGCTTTAATCGACATATCTGTCTAGTTTTACTAGTATTATTTTAATGCAGACATAGCCGATCTCGATCAAATAGAATCTCATGCAGCTAAACTATTAATGTTATATATAGTATGATAGAGTCATGTGCCTGGCCACATCAGATTTTTTTTAAATGTTATAATTTATTTATTATAAACAAAATGTACCTACTAGAATAGCAACTTAATTTATTAATTGTTAGTTAATATTTTCTGGTGCTTTTTTCCACAGCAAATTTAACTCGTTTGTATTATTGTGCATACAATTGTTATTGATTTACACATAAGATTTATTACTTTATCATACGCAGTATGTAAAGTATTGAAATCGTTCCAAAAAAAAATTTTGAGATTTTAGCGGAAATATGTCTTTTTGGGTCCCCTGAACATTTTTGACCAAGGTACAAAAAAATGTCTGTGTGTGTGTACCGGTTTTTTGTGGCGACGATTCCGGAGAAACTACTAAAGGTATCGGGACGAAACTTCATACTTAGAAGTTTCATAACCAAACTTAGAGCTTAAAAGCTTTCTGTTGAAAAGGGTCCAAAGGAACTGGAGGTTTAGTCTTAGCATTTTTTAAAGATTTTGCAAGTAAGCCGCCATTTCTGGAATTTCGTCGAAATAGTTAAATAATAAATTAAAGAAGAGGAAATTCTGAATAATTTATGACTATGACATTTTTTGGTACAATCAATAGTTTAGCTGCATGAGCAATTTCTACTTCATCGAGATCGGTCGTACTGCATTAAAACTAGTAGCCAGGATTTGTGAGATTTTTTGATTCTAATGACAGTAGGTAGTGCCAAACGCTAACGTTTTGACAATAACTTCTGTCAATATAAGCTGCGTTCGGATATTATATTACACTTTTTACATCCAATAACACGTAAGTGTCATTTGGACCGTGTACCCGGTGTCAACGGAGTACAATATCCGAACGCAGCTTTAATCGACATATCTGTCTAGTTCTACTAATTTTATTTTAATGCAGACATGGCCGGTCTCGATCAAATAGAATCTCATGCAGCTATACTATTAATTTTATATATAGTATGATAAAGTCATGTGCCTGGCCACATCAGATCTTTTACATATACCAGAAGCTATGCAATTTTGCCCGAGTCGGAGTCGAGAGTTTTAATTTTACATTAATTATATGTACTTATATATGTAAAATTGTTATCATAATTATTGTTCTACATATCTGGTAAAGAAAAGTTGTGTAACGTTCTTACATATGTCAAACATCTTCGAACAAAATTTGACTAAACTGCTTCGGGCGATCTAAAATTTGCAACGTCAACGATTTTCAAATGCCGTATTACATCCTAGCTTCTCTCGGAAAATGTACCTTCACCGACAGTTGAAGTCAAGCAAGTAAATAAATCATTTAGAAACATTGTCAAAACGAAGAAAAGTACACATAGTGCAGCGTCTGTAATAGTGTTCGATTTTGAGAGGGTATAGTGCGGAGTTGCTGTCGTCGTCCTTGTAAAGTGGCAAGTTTCTTGCGAACTTTGTTACTGTCGGGATAAAACGAGGAGCTCGTCGCCAGGGCAGACCAGGTACTGCTAGGCGCCACCGATTTGAATCCGAGGATCCTGCCGGAAAAACTTTCAGGACGCCCGGCATCATTCCCCCGGTTTGATATATGGAAAAGCGACCGTTCGCATGGCGGGAAACGAGACCGCTTCCTTGGCGGGTGCAACTCAACTGGCGCCGAGCTCCCCTATCGGCGGTAATCCTTTACTAATGGATTAAACCTATTATCGGCGCTTCGGGCCAAGTCGTTCTTCTTAATGCCCGTCAGCGAATCGCGAAAATTTGAATAATCAAATTTCCGAAAACGGGTTACTCGCTTTTGCCTTGCCGATCAAACATCTTATTTAAACGATTTAGGGGAAAGTGGGACAGTTTTGGACGCAAAGATTCTTCGGATCCAATTTTCAATAAAATATTTATTTTTCGTAGTTAGAACATATAGATACCATTTGTAAGACATCTAAAACGGTACTACACAACCAACTAATAGCTATACATCCACTATACAACAGACTCCACAAAGCAGACAAAATATTACTTATCATTGCCCAGCGTTGAAGAAATGTTTGTCAAATGCTGAATAGAAACAAAGTCCGATCTCAAATTCGATCTACTAAAAGTAACATGATACACTAGTAAGAAAATTATCTTCAGCAGGGCCGAAGTTAAAATACCCCGCATCGTAAAATATTTTTGGTGTAGAATTTGAAAAAAAAAACGGTAATCAAATTCCAAACATTTCTGAACATTTCATATTGGTAACACTAATACATTATTAGAACATGGATTTCATGACAGTAGGCATTTTTGGTAGATTTTTTGGCAGAATACGAATACAAAGTATATTAATACAAATATAGAGTTTAAAGTTTAGCAAGTTTATCTTTGAGATCTGTCTGGAACAATGCTATTATTTTGACATAGTTCGAAGTTCATTGACGTGCTTAGCCAGTTTCGAAAGTGTCGTATTACATTTTTAATTCAATTTATTTTTAATTATATTTTATTGCAAAACTAAACCCATAAACTTATCATATAATTTGAAAAGGTCGTAGGTACAAAGTAGTATTCCAGGTCTCCTAACTATGGTCCAATATTTAAATGTATTAGACTTCTAGAACATTGGTGTGTAGGTGTTATAATCAAAATACTACAAGACAATTCATAAAATTGGTTATTTTGTTCATATGTGACGGAATTTGAAAATTTAAGAGTACATATGAACAGTGATGTGGGCCGGGTAAATGTCAGTAAATGTTAGTAAATGTCATTCTGAGTATAACTTTTCATATGGACATAATTGCTTTCTCAACGCCGTTACAGTCGCTTGAAATATTAACTAAATAAACTAAGAAAGAGCGCAATCAATACCCATTACAAAAAGTAAATAAATTAAAGTAAAATATTCAAAATGTTAAAAATAAACTAAATAAACAAATGAACGAAAACAAAATACATATGAACCTTTTTAGACATTTGTTTCTCTACAAGTATAAAGTTTCTTTCATGCCGACTTATTGGGTTTATCAATTCCTAAAGAAGTTATCATTTAATATACAGTTTTGCAACTATTTTACAATTATTTCAAACGGTTGTAATGTTTTATGGAATAAAGAAAACAAATAGGTCCATATGCAACTTTTTACTCATTGTGGCATTTACTATGTGGAAAAAAGTTATCCAGGGAAAAAATGAGACACTGTCATCTACACAGTGAGACACTATGTAGATGTGTACTCTTGATTACAAATAATGTAAAATATTTGAGTTATATAAGAACATTCAGTACATTTAGTTCGATTCATAGCAAAATAAGAAATTGATTAACAACGACAAAATCCGGTAAGTGGACATACTTAACATATAATCATAAGTTTCAGCTAAATCTTCTTCGATAACAGAATCGGAAAATATGGAAGATTCACACGATTGAATAGACGATGATGACAAGGAAATGTCTTGTCAGATGAAACTGATATTAATTCTTTGTTTTACAAATGTTTTTATTTTAATAAGACCGTTATTAGAACCTTTATTTTGTGATACGAGAATACCTTTTGATTTTGTGATAAAAGAAAGTCGTTATTTATTAATTAAATATTTCGTTTTACTGGTGCTTTTAATAACAATATTGTTTATAAATACGCCTATAAATACCCGGATATTTACTCGGGGTATTTACCCTTGATAATAAATACCCGGGTATTTAACATCACTTCATATGAATAACTTCTATGCGATAAAGTATTTATTTTGTTAACACTTTTACGCAGAGTACGTACGTGATTTTTATGTCCCAAGCAGGGTACTAACAATGCAAGAAACCCTACTTTAGAATCCTAATTTTAACATGTACATGTAAATGTATGTTTGATAAAACCAATGATACAAAATCTGCGAAACAAAAAGACTGCATATACAAATTCTACGAAAAAAGTAAGCAGAGTTAACAGTTGTTCGATATTGTTAATGGTTGGCCAGGTTGTGTCTTTAATTCGTTTAATATGATTAAACTAAACTTATACCTTGATTTTGAGCCCCTTGGGGCAAGGGTTAATATGTATTTATCGATCGAAAATTTTACAGGAACCCTCAGCAGTTGTGCTGCAACTAGTAACAAAACAACGCCGGGGTTTCCCTCCATTCTGGCGTTTCTAGTGACATTGACCGCGCATTGACCTGCATTAGTACGTTCATATCATCGTAGTTAGCTGTTCATTAGTTTATCTACACTAAGAATCTTTTGAATTGTGGAATCATAATTAGGATGTGTTTGTGTAGTACCAGAGACGGACGGATGGCAATTGTATGAGACGGATGACTCGTACACGAAATAACTTTGGTCGACCGCGGCGCGCGGATTTATTAATACGGTTGCGGGGTATTTACCAGAATAAACGATGAACGAGGATTGCTTTCATATCCAAAACTAATGTTTCATCTAGAAAACGATATTTTTGGGTAACTAACTATACCGGAGGGGGGTAGCAGGGCTGAAAGCGATGGTCTCTCACAGTAATTAATCGGGATATAATGTAAGTAGCGGGAATTATAAGAAGAATCTAGATTGATGAATAATTCATTAACGCGCTGACGTAGTGGGATGGCGGTAGACGGGGGTCCACGCACGCATACAGTCGGAGGCGGCGCGGGGGCGGACGGCGGCGGTGGCGCTCGGTGATTAATTTCTCGGCGCGCGTATGTAGGGATTAAGAGATCAAGCGGGAGCAGTCAGGGGCAGGCGCCTCGACGCTCTGCCGGCGTCGGGACGTCTGAGCGCCGTCCCTCTTCGCACCTCCGATGCCTGAGAGACACTCTCTCTCGCACCTTTCCGACGAAGGCGCCGCCGACGCGCCGCCACCAGACCCGACCGACCGTCAGCTGTTTTATTCACCCGATGTCTCGATTTTAACTCGATTCCGGTGATCTACTTTCTTTTTTCGCTGGTTTAAAGTTTGAGCGAAATCGGCGATTATTTTCAGTGGTTCTTAACTTATAAGAAGAGGTTGTAAAACATCAATTATACCGGTAAAAAAAATTAAGAAAAAGCTTTCTTATGTCGTCATAACTTTATCTAAAATTCAGTCAATCATCAGTGCTTTCATAAACTTTAAAATCTTAATTGAACTTGGAAAACTGAGCGATATAGGAATAAACACGAACGATACTGTTGGTATCGTTACTAATGTCAAAATCATAATTTTGACTTCAAATACAGGTCGTTGAAAAACAAGAAATTCTTAAATATCGGCCCAGTTCAGGTCGAAGATGTAAAATGAACGTAATTAAAAATAAAGGAGATTTGAAATTTTGGTATCAAGAATTAGAATCAAACTACTACCACAGGAGTATGTACAATGTACACTGCCGCTCATGGAAGTTCGGACACATAGTAAACATATAGGAAATAATGATAAAAGCACGATGACCTAGCAATGGACACCTCTATTTCTACCAAATAGCGAACACATTCTTAACGTTGATTTCCAGTAACATACGACATCATTAAATGTGCTAATTTAAAATAATTTTTATATTTCATTATTATGCAACATTTATGCTGTTTTGTAACTGGTTGTTGGGAATTTTCTAGTTTCCATTAAAAAGGATTAAATACGAAATAACAAATAGAGTCATAAGTACTGCATCTCAGACACATCTTGCGACCCCATTTTTACCAGATTTTTGAATCAAATGCTCGAATTCGTATTCAAACGAGTCTGTGCCTGCAATCTGTAGTTTGCACAAGATAACTCTGTCACGCAGAAGACATCATGCGACGCGGAAAGCCAACAAGCAAGGAACAGCATTCTGTAATTATCGCTTTTCATCAGGAACGATTGTCAGTTCGTGAAAATGCAAGAAATAAGTCAACGATAAGTGACACTCTTCACCAGTATGAAGAAACATGGAATTTGGATGACGTGTTAGGCCGGAACTATCACGAATAATTTTCCAAGCCGATGAAGAACGATTAAAATTAATTGTTGAGCAAAACAGAAAATTGACAGCACCTAAAATTACCTCTGAAGTCAATCGCGGTCGTGAAAAACCAATTTTCGTAAGCCTGTGGAAACGACGTCTCCAAGCGGAATACCTGCATGGACGCGTTGCTGTACGCTAACCATTGCTTGGTCGGGAAAATCATCAGACACTACTGTTTCCAGTCTTCATTTGTCCAACTTCGATGTGAAGTCGCTTCTGACGATTTTCTCGATGAAGCAATGGTTTTCGTACAGAAACGCGTCCATGCAGATTTTCCGCTTGGAACGTCGTTTTTCTGTGCTTACGAAAATTGGACTTTCACGATCGCGATTGACTTCACAGCTGATTTTAGGTGCGGTCAATTTCCTGTTTTGCTTAAAAAATTAATTTTAATCGTTCTTCATTAGCTTGGGAAATTATTCGTGATAGTCCCGGCCGAACACGTCATCCAAATTCCATGCTTCTTCCTATCGGTGAAGAGTGTCACTTATCGTCAGGCACTCGTTGGAATACGAATTCGAGCATTTGATGTAAAAATCTGGTAAAAATGGGGTCGCAACATGTGTCTGAGATGCAGTATTTATGACGCTATTTGTTATTTCATATTTAATCCTTTTTAATGGAAACTAGAAAATTCCCAACAACCAGTTACAAAACAGCATAAATGTTGCATAATAATTAAATATCAAAATTATTTTAAGTTAGCACATTTAATCATGTCGTATGTTACTGGAAATCAATGTTAAGAATGTGTTCGCTATTTGGTAGAAATAGAGGTGTCTATTGCTACGTTATCAGTGGTTTTATCATTATTTCCTATATGTTTACTATGTGTCCGAACTTCCATGAGCGGCAGTGTACATTACAAAAGAAAACTCTGTTTTAAA
The DNA here is from genome assembly GCA_963966075.1 of Aphodius sticticus. Taxonomy (NCBI): domain Eukaryota; kingdom Metazoa; phylum Arthropoda; class Insecta; order Coleoptera; family Scarabaeidae; genus Aphodius; species Aphodius sticticus. Next base: position 22,357,378 of record OZ014513.1, on the reverse strand, counting down.
ATATAATTAAGGACTTGGCAATACTCAAACGTTGTCATGGTAACCATGACAACCAAACTAACTGTGCAGTTTTGACGTTGTAACAGCAAATTGCAAATTACACAGTTTCATATACCTACGAAGTTTATCAGTGGTTTTATCATTATTTCCTATATGTTTACTATGTGTCCGATCTTCCATGAGCGGCAGCGTAGGTATAACCTGAAAAATGGTCTAATAGTAGATATTTGATATTTTTTTTTTCAACTTAGTGACAAAACAATTTGCTGACATGTATCTTTTTAGTAACAGATAACATAATATGTAGTACATTATCAAATACCGTTGTCATAACTTATTGTTAATTTTATATTTGATATCTGAGAATTAAATTAAATTGGAAACAACTTTATATATACAACACTGTATTATAGATTCATAGTTTTTCTTTAATTTATAAAAACTAAAAATGTGCAAATATTCAAACAAAATTGGTAACTTTACGCAGCGTTTTCATTCTGAACAAAAAGGAAATAAATTTTACTGCTTCAATATGTTAGTACAATTTAGTATTGTGATGATCACTTGTATCGAAATGAAATGGCAACAAGTTGTCGAAACGTTGTTGAGAATTTAAAAAATACGTTAGGGTATTTTTTAACAAGTTGTTGGTCAGGAGTGTTTATTACTGACCTTAAACCTGTAGCATTGACCATAAAACAACAAAATAAAACCATAATATAATATAAGGAGTAAATATAGATGGTAGTACTTTTCTTTATCATAATCGCAATTGGAATATCTGAGAGATTGTGTCAGATTATTTGACAAGAAAATATTATCTAGATACTACGCAAAAAATCTATACCGATAAAACCTTCAGAACTTTCCAGTATGTAGTAAAACCAGTGGAACCAGTCTAGTTATTAATTTGAACATGTAGACGTTCTAACATCGTGCGTTTTAATATCTCTTAAAGATTGGACATTTTACAAATGAACGAGTGTATTTTAAATCTTAAATTATGCGACCATAATAGTTTTAAATAGACATAATGGGCAGAATTATGCAATTACACAAGTCGAGTAAAGGAACATTTTCGACGATAAGGAAAAATGTGATCGTACAAAACATGATAAATAATACAGTTTTTAAGGCATGCAGATTGGAAGCGATGTCCTTTGACACGACATGTAAATAATTCCGAAATCGGCCTTGATTGGCTTGAAGAACGATCAGAGTATTTCTCAGCACGACTGTGATGAATAAATTATAGCCAAAGTACCTACCATACATCCCGTATTCCACGACATGTGGATTTAAAATGTTTTAAATGAGCAAAAAAGATATAAATACACGAAAGAAATTAATTGAGAATCAAAACATCTTTGCGTAAAATTACAAATCACGTTAGTAAGCAGCTTGCAAAAAGTGATTAGGCATGCTAGTACCGTTGGTTGCACAGTTATGCAGAAATCTTTTTGTCAGTTTTAAAAACTTTTAAAAACTATTCTGTAAAAGGAAAAAAACGTATAAAAAGAAAATTTATTCAGAAACTAGTTGAAATCGTAAAAGAATTTAGGGAATGAAAACGGATTTCTTATTTACTTTAACCTAAATTGTTACAGTTACATTCATTAATAAATTTATGTAAAAAATACATTTTCTACAAAACTACGCTTCAAAATAATTCACTAAAAATTAAAAATTTTCCATATTTTTTTATTGTTTCATGCATTGTCACCAGAAATCGTCCCATGAAAAAATTGAACAATGGGAAGTAGGTAAAATATCGATTACAAGATTTAAATGTAGCAAACAAACAAGTAACTTCACTTGTTTGTTTGCTACATTTAAATCTTGTAATCGATAAGCGTAGTAAAAATTAAATCTATTCTTCTTGTTTTAATTTACGCGAAAATATCAATAATTTTATCCTTGGTCTCTGGATGAAAACTGAGGAATTTTTTCTCCATTGAAAGCACTGTAATTGTTGTAAAATACATATTGACTTTTGATATGCCATCTGCAGTTTGTAAACTACCTTCCACCAGCACGACAGGGTCGGCACTGCGGGAACAACAGTGCTCTCTCTATCCATAACAGGCCGCTGCCACGCGTGCTGCTTCCTGTGTGCGCATGCGGAGAACAGCCAAACACGTCACCGACTGAAACTGTGAAGATCACAGTTCCATACAACGATTTTTGAATCTGTTTCTTAAACTGGGGATGACTACTGACATTAAGGTTTAAGGATTATACTTTGTACAGGTATAAAGAAAGACTTAAAGGAAAAAGACTCATTATATTAAATGTTATCCATAATATTAAGTGGAAATCCACAGTGCCTATACGCGAGCCGCCATTGATTAGTTGCCTATACGGCAGTTTTGCCATTTGATTTAACTTTTAATCGATTTAGAATAAGCTTAGAAAGTGTTTTATGAAAATTTCGATTTGAAATCGTTGGAATAAATTCTATATGTATTGAGACAAATCCGCAATTTTCCAAGAGTCGGAGGGAAAACTCGGGGTGCAATAAAAGCCATAATAAGGGTTGCGAGGTGGCGGAATGTAATAAAGGGAAATAGCAGCGGCTACAATCAAACTTTTATAAGCTGCTTTATTGGGTGGCAGTCGTCGGAAGTGTCGAAGCTCCAGAAATTAAAAATTCCGATATTGTGATCAGAAAATTACATTATCGATGACTTGAAGATGCTTTACAAAGGGATTCCTTTATTTTTCTCTCACGAAGTCCAACGAGCCGTAAATGGGCCGACTTGGGGTGTTCGCTGACGTTTTTTAATGCCTCCCCGCTGTTTTATTTCCACCTCTAAGCTCTCTGGTCTAACTTTGTTTTCGCAATTTTTAGATAGGTGGCGCTATCGCCTTTGTTACGTTGGGGTGGTATCCGACGCTGGCGCCCGACGGAACATATCGGGCTGCGAGTGGCGCCCCCATTCAGGTCTACCAACGTTCAAAACGTCCCTCGATACGCCCCCAAAGCTAGAAAGTACCATAAAATTTTCGCGAAGGTAATAGGATAGAAGACGGATAAAGACGTTTGCGAATATGGAGTGGATTTAAAGTGGAACTGTGCCTTTACATATCATATTTTTTATTACCATGATATTACTATTGAATATCTAAGTTGTTTATTAAATTGGTTTAAATAGATTTTTGCGCCGTGGCACTTCTTATTGTATATAGCACGTATGTACAACAAAGCAAAAATAATGGAAATAATATGGAAACTTTTGAAACTTGGTATGTTTGGAGTTGCATTTGTAAAGTCCTGAAAAAATTAACAAACAACGTGTTGGAAAAACAGTACTTCCATCTTATGTTTATTTTGTACATGCGTAAGTAGGTAAAATTAACTAACGTTATGAAAATAGATATAGTTATATTTAGGTGTCTGGAATGTAACAAAATGTTGTAATTGTTAAATACGGATAATATGCATCGTTTCAAGAAAAAGTTTAATTAAACGTATCAGAGCAATGCAAACAGAAAAGTAAAGAATTTCAAATTATACTTATTCTTGCTAAATCTTGCAAACCCACAAAAAGTTTTCAAAATTTTTTGCGGTATAGCCCCTGTAAAAATCATCTGAAATGATAATTTCAAAAACGTTTCTGAAACTAGATGTAATTTAATGGCAGTTGAACAAGTCGGTTTTCAAGTCGTTTAAAAAATTAATCAAAAGTTTCAACGTCCAATAAAAAATATTTTCTTTAAGCAGAGACAAATAACTCGATCTGTTAAGCAATTCAAAAGTTATAGCGTCCGCCAATTGGAAAAATCGTGTTGTGTAGGTGTAATAAATTTTGTAAGAAAAGCCAAAATTTTTTTTTTTTTTGATTTATGAAAATTATTAAACAAGTAATTACTGCGAAAATAAGTACTGTGGTCTTAGTCTAACTGGTTAAAATAACGGACTAGAATCAAATCGCAGGCGGAGCTGTATTTTTTTATTAAAAAAATTAGCACCTTCTCGAATTATTATCTATTCAAATTTTCACATCCATATGTAGGTACGGGTAATTCCATGTTAAATGAACACAGTTTTATTCCTCACCACCTTGGATGTTGATAAAATTTTGTACAATTGTTGTCTTCATATGGTTATAGAAAAATACTACATTTATGATAATATGTTATCCCGTTTTGCAATTATGGGTATGCAAATTTTTAAAAATTGTTCTGACATGATATATTTAAAGGCCGATTGTCGATCACCTAATTAATCTAGAGACGTGGTATAATTGCCATTTTATAGCCTTTTCCATGAACTTTCTCCTGATATACACCATAGGGCTTGTGGGGAATTTTGTTTTCTTAATTAAAAATTAAAAGTTTAATTTGGAAAAAGAAATCGGATAATACTGCTTACTGTTACTGTTTTCAGTTAATTCCCAAAGTTTGACAGTGGGACGGAAATGGGACTTTGTCTTAAAAAGATAAATGTCTACAAACATAATATTTAGAAGGAGAATCAACTATAACATCAAATGGTATAAGTTTCCAAGTTTCAGTACATTCCAAATTATTTCCATTTATTTTATTAAAATCTAGCTCTTTTAGTTTAATTCTTATTTATTGAAGGATCTTATCTTTATAATTTATCTCACCATTTACGTAGATAGGGCACCGGTAGTATATTTACCTGTAACAAACAAGAACACAAAAATTAAAATGTATCAAAATTATTTTCCATAAAGAACGCATTCAAATATTAAATATGTGTAATTAAGATCAATAACAACATCGCAAAAACTAACGAGTTTAACACACAAACATGTTGATTATTATTCTCTATTAGATAGCATCGTTATAATTAATAATCATTACTGAATGGAATTTTTGTGACTGTTATGATAGTAACGTTGTTCGTCCTAGTGGGCAAAGTCGGGAACGCTCTGTATTACAATATGTAAATTCCTACCGTCTCAGACAAATGACGTATAAATATTTAAAGTATTTAAGAGCGATTATGCATTCAGTAGAACATGCATAATGAAATTTCTGGCAAGGGGTCTCTAAATTGAAATTAATTCAACCACGAATATTAAGATTAATACTCTGATGAAAAATAAGCGGACGATTATTATTAACACGATTAGTTTACACATTTGAAAAAACAATGTCAAAATCTCAATATTTTCATGACCGCTTACTTGATTAGGTGTGTAGCTACTCACCTGACCAAGAAAAAGGACGAACAACTTACTTGTTACAGAGAAACCATGTATATTATTTTACACTAATTATTTTGATCTATTTAATAGATATTGGTAAGGTATCCAATAAATAATTCTGGATACGTAAAAGATACCTATATAGGTTCATCATGGAGATAAGGCAAATTGAAACAGGTTTGTGTCAAAAGCATGCGGCCGCTATAGCAGTAAATCTTCACACATTAGAGATTTATGCATGTTAATTATAGAGAGATAATGACGCGGATGTAAGTAACTTCTTCACCTTGATGGGACACGCAGGCATTTCAAGGCATCCCGCATTCGGGTGGAGGGCGATTAATCTGATATTCAAGGGGGTGAAGAGATGCCCCTGATGGCAGCAGCAGCCCACTCAATCGACACAGCCAGCAGCACGCGAAGAACGATTTGCAAATAATTACTGTCGCGTAAATTACGTATGCACCCAACACCTTGACTTGACATCGCTCATAATCCGTGGTTAATAGTTCCCTTACGTCACGAACGCTTGTCTTCTATGTCGGCAGAATTCAAGGCGCGTTCATATCGCGAGATTTGCGATGTTTGCATTCATTGCGGTGTGTATAATATATTGACGTGGTGGGATTATCGGGGGAAAAGGTGCAAGCTGATATTTGACGAATTTTTGGCCATTATGGTGACTAATTTTTGACCCATCATCAAAATTTTGGTGGTTCTCTTAGTTCTTTTGGCCACCTTTTAATTTTCAAGATAGAGGTCTATTGAATTGCTCGGAAAACGGACGTTATCCGGATCATACCTCAAATGGGGATGACTCCAAACAAGAGACATGTACCGCAAATCGACCTCGGAAGGTTTTGAGGGTAGATTCATTTTAGCTTCCGCCCTATTGACCAGCTTTTTAAGAATACTGCCACCTACACGAATTGAATAATTTAGTATTTATTTCAAAAGTGTGTACGCGACTGTTTTTCCAATTTCTACACATTTTTATGTGAAATTCAATTTCCGACATTCAAGCTTTACTGATTCATGACGGCATCGACATCTGCTTTATGGCAAACAAACTTTATGTCAAACAATATTTACAAATTTATACCATGAACCCAATGTGCTAGAAGTGGTGTCAAACTCTTATTTTTAATAAGTTATATAAATATTATATGTTCAGAAATAATGTTAAATACGTTTAACAATCAGTAAGCTTTTGAATGTAGAATTCCATTTTTCCCTTCCAAAAGTAACAATTCACAAAATGTCAGTTTCATCAGAATCCCCAGATAAGCCATCAGATTCAGATTCTACATAAGAAAGCATACGTAATCAGTTGTCACTTTGATTGACCAGGATAGTAATAAAATGTATCTTCAAAATTGTTTATTTACTTATTTACTGGTTTTTGACTAATTAACAAATTGGATATTGGGATTTTTTTGATATGTAAATTTAAAAATGTATTGATTATTTTTTAAAAAAGTTAATATTTGTTTACTATTTATTGTAGGTACTTAAAAATATGTAAAAATCTGTTTTTCAGCGTTGCCTATAGCAACCCCTAGAAATGTTTTAAATTATAAAAATAGTGAAATTGTGGTTCGCACAAACATTTTGAAAAGCTGCTGCTTAAAAAACAATATTTTTTAATTAAAAAGAAACAGCCTAAGATGTTAAAAGTTTTGTTTGATATTTCAGCACCCTGTATATCTATTAAAAGTAAGCAAAACAGCTTCAATAAAAATGGGGGTACCTAATTAACCCTTCAAAGTACCAAATTCCGTAGCAAGTAAATCCCGAACACAGTTGACGAAGTAAATAATATGCAGAAGTACTTATTTTATGCCAATGTTTAAAATTTTAGGAATTTTATGTTAAAACAGGCGATCTGGAAACAGTAGTAGTGGTTCCAGATCGACTTCGCGTAGCAACAGCTCCAGAAAAAAATCAGATAATTTGGAAATTAAGCAAAACCAAAATATCTTTCATTTTTATTTAAAACAGCATTTTGCATATGCATAAATCACCCTGTATAATTACTAATTTTTAGGTACGGTTTAGGGGTAGACTGAAAACAACTTCATTTACTTTCTAATAGTGTCATTGCATATATGAATAATAATAATAAACGAATTAGCCACACATGAGCAATGTTCCTACAATCCTAATAACAATATATATTAATAATAAATCGCTTCCTACAAAATATATGTATAGAACGTTAATAATAATGAAATAGACGATAACACCATAATCCACACGCAAATTTAGTAGGACTTATTCAATTTTACCTCGGTACTGAGCTTATTTTTTTAGAAATCACACTATTTAGCTTGAGTAAATCAGCGTCAAAACAAAATTATAATGCAATCACGCAACAAACGCGTAGATGTACAATGTTGGTAAGGAGGTGTGTGCACAACTTTGCTGCGACCGATGGCTCCGCCCACCGAGCATTAGCGGCAGCACTTCTTCAAGGATAACGCGGTGTAAATAATTCGACCTGTTTCATCACGCTCATTACCATATTGGCGATAATTGTCCGATTAGATTCTAAAAGAATCAATTTCGCCAACAAGTGAGGATCGTCAACCAACGTTCCTCGCACGCACGGTTTTCCAAACAAATTATAACCACTCGTCGCAGTCTGGTGATTTTATGCGCTGAGTAATCAAGTAATAAAAATCACTTGATAGCCGGTCGGTGCAAAAATACCAATAATGGACATTGTTCAGTCAAGGCCTGCCACCCAGCGCCTGTTATGCAGTCACTGTTCAATATTTTATACAGCAATTACTTTGTACATATTAGCAACTACAAAAAAAAATCACAGGAATGATGATTATGAATATATTGTATAAAATACCTACTATCTAGAAATACACTAATTCAACCAGTTCCAAGATAATTTTTATTTCCTAAATGACTGCAACAGGTAATAGTCGTATAGAGTCAAAATAATTTTTTCTACAACTTAAATGTCATTCTGGGTAAAAAGTTTCATCTTGCTAACGAATTTCTGAATTCCAATAGAAGTTAGAGCCGTTTAAAATTCTGGTTTGCTAAAAAAAATTACCGGCTGCAAATTTTTGAGGAATAAAGAAAACTCGGTGTGACATTAATTATCTGGAAAAAAGATTTGCCGGAAAAAAGTAGGACACCCTGTAGAAAAAAATATGGTGAACCTAAGGAAAACCAAATTGTGTCCAGCGTTGACTGACAACTGACAAAAGCTAATCATAAATAAAACGTTGTCTACTTTAAAATTTTGACTTTTTTGTGCTTTTAAAAATATCTCTGAAATCTTTCATTTGTTCTCTCAACGAACTATTGGAGAGCACACAAATCTGCACTACATTGTCAATTTTACCGACTTATACATTTTATATCTAATAATAACAGTAGTACCCATACAATCCAACACCGACTGTATTACATTGCATTTATTATGTTTATTTACTAATATTGTTTTTTTAATATTATTAGCAGTTTAAATTGTAATTATTTTTTTACATAAAACTGGAATATGAATTCACTTGTCTAGTTAGTTATTTTTTAATATACAGTTTAGGGGGTGTTTAAACCGGCATATTTTCTAAAGAATGCTATCAAAAAAATCAATAATAAGATAATGTTTCTCGTTGTACCTCAATCCGGAATAATAACACTATGTTACAGTGAAAATAACGGCATGTACGAAATTTTCCAAACACCTCAAAAATATCGATTTTTTTCAAAAAAACTGTTTTTTGTTACTTGCATGTGTATAAAAAAGCAGAACTCCTTCATTTTCCATTACATTTCCAAAATAAAAAATGCAATTGAAAGAGAGAACACAGACCATTAGAAGAATGTTACTGTTCGGTCAGTTCCAATAAAAAGTCGAAAAGTTATGGACGTTCAAATTCAGAAGTTTCCCATAATTTTCAGATTTTCTGAACTTTAACGACAGTTTGGTGACCTGTTTCAATCCATAATATTTTATTTTTATTTTTTTATTGAAAGCCCATTTAAATGTGCGTTTAACACGAGTTTGTTTATTAGAATCGGTTGAAATTTGACTGAGTTATCGATGTTTAATCATCGTCTTGACATTCACACTAGGCAGGAATATACCTACGGCCCGACCGTAATAACCGTACTCGTGCTTCACATTAACTAGACATTATTTTGTTTGTTTATTACCCTGTTTTAGTGTATTTTAGTCTATCTAATATGTTATTAAGTACTATTTGAGTTGTACCCAAATATCGTAAAATCATTAATCGACAATCTTATTCTATTACAATTGCGTATACTATTAGGACGATGTAGGTCTTTAGTATCACCAAATTTCATATAAAATAACAATCAAACTTATCCATAAGCAGTCAGAAATCATCTCTAGTGCAAGCTTCAGTGTACATATAAAAAAAGGAAGATGTGTGACAATCGCCATAAGTTCTGTTACGTTTGCGGATTGTTTGTGGACAAACAGCATCGGCTACAATTAGTAAAAATTAAATCAGTGGTTGAGGCATACAACAAATTTTTGGACCGTGTTTACACCGCAAGTCGCTGGTATGAACCAGAATACGTGTGTGTAGTTTGTTCGTCAAAATTGAAGTTATGGAAAACAAAAAATGTTGATAACTCAAGAACTGGAATGGCCTTTTCTACTCCGATGATATGGTGGAGGACTGCTATTTTTGTGAATCGGACGTTAAAGGCCACCATTTGAAAACGAGGGGATACATTAAGTATGCTAATGATTTGACTGTAACGAAACCATTAGGTCTTGATGATTGGGTTGAGCAACCTGCTGCTGAAGCTGAAGAATCTTATAAATCTGAGGATAAAGCTGATGAATGCTTCATTAGCCATTTCATTGTGCGATAATGTTTCTTGGAAATGATAAAAGTGCCGACTACGCAAATGTTATACAAGAGTTTTTGAGTGCCTACGGTGAAATGGGCTGCAACATGTTTATCAAAACTCACTTTTTGCATTCTCATTTGAATTTCTTTTCCAGACACTCTTGGCCAACTCAGTGACGAACAAGGTGAACGATTTCATTAGGAAATGGAAGCTTTTGAAAAATGTTTTCAAGGAAAAAACACCATCAACATGATCGCAGACTACTGCTGGTCACTTAAACGCGAAACAGATGATGCTTTGTATAAACGACGGAGATCTAGTAAACATTTTTAATTTTGTTATATTTCTTGTTTTTTTTCTTCTATTTTTCATAAATCACGATAGTAACACAGTACCGTTTCAATAAACGAGTGAAAATTTTACTGTTGGTGCAATTTATTTTGAACCCAAATATACCTGGAAATGTAATGAACGTAAACTCTAATGTACTTAGTAACATATTGTGATAGTCTGGCAGGTAACGACAAAAAGGAAAAGAAAAAAACAGTGTCATAATTTTAGAATAACATTGTAAATCTAAGTGCTAGTAATGTCTAATTAATGTGTATAAAGACTTATTACAGTCTGCCTGCACATTTCTTCTCCGTAGTCTGATGTGTCTAGCCGGTCAATAAAATTTGATAATTCTGTTAAATTTCAACCGATTCTAATAAACAAACGCGTATTAGACGCAAATTTAAATGGACTTTCAATAAAAAAATAGCAAAAAATATTACGGATTCAAACAGGTCATCAAATTGTTGTTAAAGTTGAAAAAATTTGAAAATAATTGGAAACTTGAACGTCCATAACTTTTCGATTTGTTATTGGATCTTACAGAACAGTACATGTTTATAATGGTCTATGCTTCCTCTTTGATTTAATTCTTTTTTTTTTAATCGAATAGAAAATGGCGGTGTTGTGAATTTTTATACACGTGCACGTACCTAAAAAGGTTTTTTTTTTTTTAAATCGAGATTTTGGAGGTGTTTGGAAAATTTCAGCTATGCCATCGAAATCGGGTATCACGGTAAGGTACAGAGCACCACTCCTGGATATCACACCACTCCTGAAGAACGAAGGGGTATACAAGATAACATGTGAGTGCGGAACATGCTATGTAGGACAGACAGGACGAAGCATCGAATGTCGAATCAAGGAGCACAGTAAGGACACCCGGCTAGGCAAGATTCAACAGTCCGCTGTTGCTCAACACTGCCACGATTCGGGACATACAATGGATTTCGATGAAGTGAAGATATTGGCAAGGGTGGGTAATTATCATCGTAGGTTTATTAGAGAAGCCATCGAAATTTACAAACATCCTGACAACATCAATCGCGAGGACGGCACTGACATTAGTAGGGTCTGGAAATCGATCCTAACACAGTCAGGTGGAAAAGCACATGGTAGCGGTAGCTCCAGATGTGCGCAGTGAGGTGTAAATTTAGGTATATAAGGGAGATTTTCTTAGTAGGCCTTCAGTATTCAATTAGCGTTGAAGAAGCGAGCAACATGGTTCGCGAAACGTCAGCATTAACAAATCTTGACACACGTGAAAGCCTACGTACTTACTTATGCCATTATGTTCAGCTCTACCAGCTCAATAACTTCCGCTATGTCTCGTGAAAAGTTCATTTCGTTTTCTTTTTGTAACACAGTGTTTTGCTTCTATTGAAACCATTATACATATTATATTTGAGTGAATGCATGTATATTTATTTAAACGAATCAACATTGACATAATGAAAGTAATATAGGATATAGGAAACTTGTCATAAACAAAATCATATTCAAATTTAACTGAAAACTAACGGCATGTCCCAAGTAAATAATATTTTGGCTCCACTGAAACCATCATACATACATATTACCGGTCTATGATACATATCGGGTCTGTCTATGAGTGAAGGCATATCGATGTTGGCCTAGCGGCAATACCAGTTATCACGTATTCGGAACAATGATGCAGTGGTATTGCTGCTAGACCATTTCATGTTTTCAAGCATACTAATAATTAAAGAACAATAGCTGTTTATAATTATACAATAAACATTTTATATGATTAGCAAAAGCAATATTTGTTACCACTAGCAATTTGAAATAAATAACATTTATCACAACAAAATAAGAGTCTAGTGAGGATTTCCTAAAAATAGACTATAAGTAGCAGGTAGAACATAGCAAACGATACCTTATAGCGATTACAAATCATTACGAATGCCGAAAGCAATTGTAATCGTTCACACACGAGTATAACAACAATGGTTTCTCCACAGTTTATGAGACAATCGCGGTAATTGGAAGGAGATAATCGGGACTGATCTTATAATCACCGCGAACTACTTACTCATACTTACGTACACGAGCAATTATGGCTGACGGCGTCATGTACGCACTATACCAATTGCATAAGAGCAAAAAAAAAAACGCTTTAATATTCTTTTGAAATTGATGAAAAGAAAATGCATCTCGATAATGATCTTAGAAACTGCGTAAACAAATTACTGGCACAACAATATGTGTTTGATTATATCCAGGTCTAGACGTTTATCTAAATATATCTTATCATCAACAAACAAAAATTATACAGAGTGAGTTGAGACCAAACATGTTGCTAAACTATCTATCACATAACTCACCATATTACTTATCAATTGGTTAAGCTATCGGATACTTAACAGCAGATGAACATATCGGCTATTAATCCTTAATTTTCGGACGCCCTGTATACGACAATATCAATCGTCATGCATCAATCGATTGAGTCACGTCTAGTGTACTCAACACAGGTTTGCAGTAATTTACATTCAATTTGTGATGATTCTTTCGTGGAAAGGAAAATTGGTATGTAATTTAGGGTGACCAACTTTTTAAAACTCCAAATCGGGACCCTTACTTATTGCCAATAACTGAAACATATGTTTATCTTAAGTATTGCAAGGCTTTTTGATTAGCGGGAGATAAATGGAAATAAAGGTCAAGCTAGGTTTCTAAGCTAGGCCTTTGTTCTTCTTTAATTTCTTTTTAAACTTTCTTTTTACATTTTTCTAAGAATACAATTGAAAAGATTGTACGGACATTCCGTAATGACCAACTGAAATAAGTAGTGTAAACGCAAAAGTGTTTTTTTTTTTACATAAAGAGCTAAAAAAAACATGTCATAGGCTCCGATAGCATAGATATTTGTGCATTGTTCTGGATACCACAAGATGCCTGGTTTCAACAAGGTGTTGGCTTTAATTGTTATTAATTATATTTAATTTACAGTTTACGTCCTGCCCATGTCTCATCATTTGCTCTTTATATTTTTTAAGAAGTTTGATGAGCTAACCAATGATACTGACATAGATAATGATTATAAATGTACCTGGAAAATATTTTTTCTATCACCTCCACCGCCAGAATTAATATTCTATATAATAATAATTATCAGTTTTTAAGACCTTGTAACTTTAAGGCATTATTTGTACTTATTAGACGCAATATGTTTATTGTATTTCACTGTCTTCGCCGCTAGAAAACTACACCAAAGCACGTGATTTGTTTCCAACTGATTTCCAATAAGGGAGTTTCTTTTCTGAAATGTTCTTAATTTTTTGTTTCTTGACTATTGATAGTCAAGATGATAGTGATTATTTTTAGATTAACGAAAAATATCTGTAAAAATATGTGATGTTAATCATTACGAATCATTACAAGATCATTTAAATTTAAATACTGAAAGAAATTTTATGAACAATAAAGTAATGATTTTTTCGCATTTGAGCCGAAATCTAATAATAATATTTGTCTTTATTACAAATAAATACCGATCAAAATTTTAAATTAATCAAAATCAGTTTGACTAAATTACAAACACAATACACGTTTAAAAATCGTTTGTTAATTATTATTTTTATGAAAGTGTTGCATTTCTATGACTATAAAATGCCATTCATTCACCCAATCAGGAGCTCAAAGTGGTACGCTGTCCGTCATTAATATTTAATGTAGAGTTAGTCAATCCTGACTGACTGAAATTTCTATACACCAGATCTGTTCTTTTACAGAATAAACAGTCGGTTCTCTTAACATAAGGTGAATCCGTATCCCCTACATTCTACTCACAAAACACGTAAAAGGTCGGAGGTGTTTTCTTTGCTATTAGTTCACAGAATCATAAAAGCTATACACCAAATTAAAGATAAACGGTATGCAATTTTTCGTCTAGTGATAGATTTTTGAAATTTTTCCTGTATAAGTGTACAAAATTTCGCTTAGAAATATCAATATCCCATATATCAAAATTTCAATTCTTTGAGTACATAAGTCAGACCTATTTTATCACATGGCATGGATACAACAATAACAATTAATACATATACATGACTATAACAAGTAATACACCTTTATCCACAATTTGAGATATTACATAAGATCATTGATACAAAATTAAGCTCACTATGGAACACCTGCCCATATATATGTTTTAATTTGTTATAGGTGTAAGTTCCTATATTGTTTAACACTGTTGGGGCGTTTCCAACCTTGGAGTACATCATAGCTGACGTTTCAAATAGCGACGTAACGTTCTATTGACGTCACGTTCTCAAGAAATATGTGCATTATTATTATCCGTAAGAAAAATATTAGCATGAATAATATTATAGTATACTACGTAAATAACAATACATCAGTACTGAACGATTTGCAGATAATTAATTAAGATATACAGATGTTTAATGACTGCAGTATGAAACATTTCCAAAGAAGTAAGGAGATTATACAAAATTGTAGTCTGGAATATTGTTTTCATGTTATTATATATTTTCCTTTTGCAATATCTAAAATCTTGTATTACATACAAATTATACTACAGATTTCAGATATCGATTTCGGATATCGATTGGAGATCTTTGTCCAGCAGTGGGATGGCGAGCAGGACCCTAAAGTATACAGAAAAGGAAAGGATGTTAAGGATGTACAATATGAAAGGGAGTAAAGGACAGTAAAAATAAAACCAATACACACGACCAAAAAGGGCCAAAAAATACGTAGCAACAAAAAGGACGAAACCGGCTATAAATACGAAACGCACAACATGGATGCAAAGGACGGTAGAAGAACAGAACGGACGAAAAGAGTAAACAACACAAAAAGGACGAAAGGGAAGTCGAAAAGAAACAAGTATTGCGTTTATTACCTTCTTTTTATCGTTATTGTCCTTTTTATCAATACTGTCAATTTGATCCTTTATTCTCTTCATCATTTACGTTATTTTTTATTTTTGATCTTTCACCGTTTCTTCATTTGTATCCATCATATTCTTTCCTTTTTATCTTTTATACATCGTTTTATCCTTTTATCCGTACTGTTGCTTCTTTTTATCGGTTTTCTATTTTCATTTGCTTGAACTTATTTTGCTTAATACTTATTTACTGTTATATTGGATATACAGGGTAAATAAGGGTACTTTTTCCCGCAAAAATTATTTTTAAAAAATAAATATCATTCTGAGTAAAACTTCTCATGTGAACGTAATTGTTTCCAAAATCCTTAAAAAGTTACAGCCGCTTGTAATATTAAGAAAATTAAAAAAAAACAATAAAATACATATTAAACAATGTGCAAACGAATAAAGAACACAATCAATAGCCATAACAACAATAAAAGAACATAAATCTAAATCAAGTATTAAAAATATTAACAAACATTTAAACAAACAAATGAACGAAACAATATAATAAATATGAAACTTTTGTAGACTTTTGTACTTTTGTTTTTCTATAAGATAATGTCTTTCTGAGTAAAAAGTTTCATGTCGACCTGTTTGGTTTTTAATCCCTAAAGAAAAAATCAAAAAAATCCATTCAAAAGGTAGGATGAAAAGAAACAAGTAAGTAGGTACGTTTATTACAATATTTGTATTCCTTTTAACATTTTCGTCCTTTTTATCCATTTAGCCCTTTGTTTTGCTCGTCATTTACGGTACCTTTTTCTCCTTTTTACCACTTTCTAATTTTTATCCATCATTATGCTTTCTTTCTGTTTTTTATATGTCGCGTCGTTTTATCCTTTTAGTCCCGCTTTTTTTTCGTACTTTTTATCCTCATTAATCCTTTTCGCTTTTCATCAATTACGTCTTGCGTCTTTTTATCGTGTTAGTCAACACGTTAACACGTTTGTACTTTTCTTCATTTATGAATATTTCGTCCTATTTAATAATTTTCGTCCTTTTTATCAATATTATATTTATATATTTTATCAATTTTATCGGCCTTCACCGCCTCTTATTTCGTCCTTTTATCCATTTTGCCGTTTTCGAATTTACCGTTGATAGCCGTTCTACAAGTCCTTTTCCGTCCCTGGGATTATCATTGTTGCTTTTAGTGTTGCTTTCATGTTTTTAGTCGCTTTTGCTCTTTTTACATTCCGATTCCACAATCCAAAAGGTTTTTATTACAGATGGACCAACGAACAGCTGACTGCGATGATATGAACTGACTAATGTAGGTCACAGTAAGCGATAAACGCCAGAGTGGATGAAGACCGATATGCTGCCGGCGGCGTTGTTTTGTCACTAGTTGCAGCATAATTCCGGTAGGTTGTTGTGCTCAACAGGGTCGGACTCATCTTGGGGTCGAACGTCCTTGGGCATACGCTTCTTCAAAGTTAGCCATTATTTCCGAAACACTCCGAATATTTACCAAGAAAATGCAGGATCAAGGAAAGATATCAGATAACGTCAGATGTGCAGATGTGATACAGGCAATATACAAAAATTCGTCGATAAATTTTGCACGCGTAAATCAGTAAATGACAGATGATAACCTATGTATGTTAGTAAGAAGGTGCGGTGGCGGTGGCATGAGGAACATCTCTCGAAATGGTCCGATAGTTCTTGGAGGGGCGGCGGGGGTGGCGGCCGTCGTCAGCCGGCGCCTCTGCCGTCTTTTGTTCGCTCGGCAGTCTGCCGGTAGGCGCCACCGAGACTTTGGGTTTCAGATTAATGGATCATTTTTCTTCCCTTTCTGACTGCCCCGCTCACCGTCGGCCCCCGCTCGTTCGAAGGAAGAGAGACGATGCTGCCGCCACCAGGGCCTACTGCGACTGGAGGCACGCACAGCAACCAACCAACCAACCCCTTTTCTTTTGCAGCCGCTGGACAGGCGAGGTAACGAACCGCGGAAGAGGACCGATTGAAAGAGAAAAGTCGACCAAGGTCGCCAGAAACGTCCAATTTTTTTGTTTCTTGCTACTAATAATCCTGGACTGCTTACCAAATCGAACGCATTATGCTTTAGATTTTTTACATGTACAGTATGTCTCACATATAAGAGATGTGGGTGTGTTTGCTTATATTCTTTTCAATTTTCATCCGATTGAATACCAATGCGATTTGAAAACATAAAATTCAAACGCCTTCCATCGCTTCCGACTTCTGACGACATCGACAATTATCGTAAAATTTAAATTTGGGAAAACTGCTTTTAAAGTTAAAAACATTTATGGAATTAAAAAAAAAAGATAACAGTAAGTAAATAGTGATATCTAAGTACATTAATACAATAAAAAAAATTGCTGCGGTGCTCTATTATAATTTATAAATTGCAAAAATGTTTCGGTACAGTACAAATCTAAGGTTTACTTTGAGACCATTTTTGGAGTTTCCTAAAGTATGGAAATATGAGGAAATTTCTATGACAAAATTTCCGAGACACATTTCTATGTATAATTCAATTTACGATCTACAACTTATTATAGCATCACATTTCTGTCATTTTGGTAGAGCTTCTAATTGTCTTAATGGTAGCGGAAACATTTAATAGACCTACATACAAAATTTTCGAGAAAAATACAATTGAAAGTAGCTAAATATTGGTATCTGGGGAACATGGAGTTAACATGGAACATGGAGTTTAGTAAATGGAATTTGAAAATATCTTTTGGATCACGTAAAGTTTTCGGAAAAAGTGTAGTCAAAATGTCAAGTACTTACGTGATTTTAACAATGTTTGCAACTTTATAGCAACTGAACTCAATGTCCTAGAAACCTCAAAAGCGTCTCATAGTAAACCTAAAACTTTAAAACCTCAAATGTTTCACAGATGTTTTTCAAGCATTTAAAGCGATTCTTTGAGTGGTCTGCGGGCGCTACGTAAAAGAAAGAACAAAAACGGAATAACCTGACGTGATGTGCAACTTTCAAGCCCGGATTCATAATCAGCGCAACTAAATTAAACAAGAACGGCCCATATTACCCTAACTTTCAATGTCTTCTTTTCGAAAATTGACAATAAAATGTATATGCTACAATTAAGACAATTAAAAGAACTATCAAAATCAGCAGGAAAATAATGGGATGGCCATTTAAAAAAATTTCGATGTTAAAAACAATTCAAGGTATTAGGTATATATAGCAATGTTTATTTCCAAAAAATAATTACAAAGCATTTTGGGCATCATTATAATGTATATCTAATATGCTGGTGTTCCATTTAGTTTTCTTCGGAAATTGCCATGGTCGGAGTCTTTCGGCCTAGTTTATTATAAATATGTGTTCATCTTACCAATTCAAAATTGATGTGTTCGAGAATTTTTAAAAACGCCCTCACCGTATATAAAATGGACTTAAGTTTTGGACGTTCACCTGTATTTTTCGAAAACCTTACCGTGGTAGGAAGTTTTGAACGTTGAATATTGTTTTTTATTTTTTTAGAACAATTTTTGCATATTTTTGAGCTTTTCAAATTCAAAATGATTGTTAAAAGTGACGGCCTAAACTCTTGGATATATGTTAGTCGAAAAAAAGCCAATCCAATTAGTTGATAATGGTCAGTAATTAATGTGATAACGGCAATAAAGATTTAAAATAGTGTTGCCAATTTTTTTTTGACAGGCGTGACACCTGATGTTTTTTGTTTATGGAACCGTATATTTTTTTTCTAGAAAATTTAGTAGAGGATATAAGTATTTCTTTCTGTAATCAATGGTTTATTATGTAGCCTTATATAAAAAAATCGCAAAAAGGAATTAAAAATTGTAAATTATTGATAACTCTGATGAATGAAAGTTCCTTGGACTATCAAAGTCCTTTCCATCACGTTAACTATTGTAATAAGTTGAGCTTATTAAAATGTGATTTCGGCTACTTTTTGTGTATTTATGAGAAACTGAACCAATGAGAAACTTCATAAAGATTTCAAGCATTGATTTCAGTGGCAATGCACTCTAAAAATTGCCAAAATTTAAATTTTGCTCATCTTAACAACTTTTTCAAAAGCCTTCTGTGGCGGAGCTCTTGAGTTCGAAATCGCATATTGAAGAAAATTCATCAATTCTGGCATTCTTTGCATTAAAATTCCGCGAGAGCAAGCGAGAGATGTTCCGAATTTTAATGCAACTGTTCTTTTCTCGGTCGCCTTAAATCGTTTTCTTTCTCTTAAGAGAAAAGAAACATTGACCACTGCGACACTAAGGACCCATGCTGCATGTATATCCTATCTACATACCTACGTTTAGTGCACAATCAACATTTTGATTCTGCAGATCCTGTAAGATGCATATTAAGGAAAATTGCACATTTTGAATTTTGGCGGAAGCACGTGTTCGCCATCATCGATAGTGACGAGTTTGTGGGGTTTGATGATGACGGCTGGTGCAGGCAGAAGCCGATGTATAAAATGCGTAAAAGAATCCGACCATTAATCATGGATGGCGGCGATTGTGCTTAGGGATCGATTACCCAACCGCGTAGGGAAGACGCTCGCACCTCAAGTTATTAATTATTTCCCGTTGAAAGGGATCCGACCACCATCACCACACCACCATAGCCATCTGAGATATCCGCCAAGAGTGGATGCCACAATGCTTCTCCTCCGCGCCTTTTCCCATCTTGGGGCCGCACGCCACTGTACCGCGACAATGCCCGCGCACTAATAAATGAATCAGTTAGCGGAAAAATCGCGAGTGAAAACATCTTTTCACCGGCCGCGGGCTCCCCTCGAGAGGAGACTTAAATACGTGATTAATTGTGACAGAGCGGAGATTTTTTTATTGGGGTGGTAATTAGGGGGACGATCAAAAGGTCGCAATTACTTTTTTCCGCCCCTTCACCAAAGAATGTAAAAAGAAGATTCTCAAAGAAAATGTGCTTGCAAATTGTTCTAAGTTCCTTCAAATACATGTTCATATATAAACTGTGTGATTGTATCCATGACAATCACAGACGCATTTGGGATTCGTATAAGCTGTATAGGGAATTAGGTTGTGTGAGGTATAAAAATAATAGGATAGCTCTTTCAGTATACCGTTGAATACATGGGAAATATTTTTTTGTGCTGTCACACTCGAAAACAGCTGATTTCGTCAGAGGTTGGAGAACCGCTATGGAACTTTGCCGCTCTAGTGCGGCAAAGTACAAAATACAAATTTCAAATAAACTAAGATCACCAATTTGATTGTTTGTTGATAAGAAATATCAACCCGTTGTTATATGTAATTCTAAAAACTATATATTGAGAAAATTGTAAATAAAGTATAGCGACGAGTGTAGTTTTATTTTAGAGTGTGACGTACGCATGTGACATCTACAGAGTAATGAACAAATATAAATCTGTCTGAATTTGAATTAGTTTTTTATTCTTGACGTTTCGTCGAAGTGGTACCAACCTAACATTTCTTATACAGAAATATAACCATTTTTTATTTTTTTTTTAAATACATATTTACTCAAAACTCAGCACAAAAAAAAAACGTTGTATGTCACTCCTGCCGAAAACTACATAGCTCGACTCGCTCTCGAGCGACGCTCCGCCTTCGGCGTCGCGCCGAATTACCGCTCGTCGCGCTATTCCGTACTTTCCGGACTTGTGACATAAATAACTATTATTTTAAATATCTCAGAGAATTTTGTTCTTCATAAATGTGTCTGGATTAAACCTCAAATGCAAATATTAGAATGTAAGTATCCGCTTGCATGTACCCGATATTTCCAAAACAATAAAAACACTTGAGCGTAAAGTACCTTTATGTTTAAAGCTATGCAAATATGTTATTTAAAAAAAAGTATTTAGAAATATTTAGAGGAAATTAGATGTAAGATTATAATCACCTTCTGTGTTGCCAAAATGATGCAAAAACATAAGAGTAAAGTACTTTCATTTTCAAAGCTCTGCAAAATGTTATTTGAAAGAAGTATTTAAAGATATTAGAAGGTATTAAATATTAAAGTATAGTCCCCTTTGACCTTACATATACCAGGTGTTGCTCAAAAGGTGAAAATAATTAAATATTAAATTACCTTAAATAAGTACGTAGGCAGTATTTAGATATTTTAAAAAACGTATTTAGAAATATTTAGAGGAAATTAGATGTAAAATTATAATCACCTTCTGTGTTGCCAAAATGATGCAAAAACATAAGAGTAAAGTACTTTCATTTTCAAAGCTCTGCAAAATGTTATTTGAAAGAAGTATTTAAAGATATTAGAAGGTATTAAATATTAAAGTATAGTCCCCTTTGACCTTACATATACCAGGTGTTGCTAAAAAGGTGAAAATAATTAAATATTAAATTACCTTAAATAAGTACGTAGGCAGTATTTAGATATTTTAAAAAACGTATTTAGAAATATTTAGAGGAAATTAGATGTAAAATTATAATCACCTTCTGTGTTGCCAAAATGATGCAAAAACATAAGAGTAAAGTACTTTCATTTTCAAAGCTCTGCAAAATGTTATTTGAAAGAAGTATTTAAAGATATTAGAAGGTATTAAATATTAAAGTATAGTCCCCTTTGACCTTACATATACCAGGTGTTGCTAAAAAGGTGAAAATAATTAAATATTAAATTACCTTAAATAAGTACGTAGGCAGTATTTAGATATTTTAAAAAACGTATTTAGAAATATTTAGAGGAAATTAGATGTAAAATTATAATCACCTTCTGTGTTGCCAAAATGATGCAAAAACATAAGAGTAAAGTACTTTCATTTTCAAAGCTCTGCAAAATGTTATTTGAAAGAAGTATTTAAAGATATTAGAAGGTATTAAATATTAAAGTATAGTCCCCTTTGACCTTACATATACCAGGTGTTGCTAAAAAGGTGAAAATAATTAAATATTAAATTACCTTAAATAAGTACGTAGGCAGTATTTAGATATTTTAAAAAACGTATTTAGAAATATTTAGAGGAAATTAGATGTAAAATTATAATCACCTTCTGTGTTGCCAAAATGATGCAAGAACATAAGAGTAAAGTACTTTCATTTTCAAAGCTCTGCAAAATGTTATTTGAAAGAAGTATTTAAAGATATTAGAAGGTATTAAATATTAAAGTATAGTCCCCTTTGACCTTACATATACCAGGTGTTGCTAAAAAGGTGAAAATAATTAAATATTAAATTACCTTAAATAAGTACGTAGGCAGTATTTAGATATTTTAAAAAACGTATTTAGAAATATTTAGAGGAAATTAGATGTAAAATTATAATCACCTTCTGTGTTGCCAAAATGATGCAAAAACATAAGAGTAAAGTACTTTCATTTTCAAAGCTCTGCAAAATGTTATTTGAAAGAAGTATTTAAAGATATTAGAAGGTATTAAATATTAAAGTATAGTCCCCTTTGACCTTACATATACCAGGTGTTGCTAAAAAGGTGAAAATAATTAAATATTAAATTACCTTAAATAAGTACGTAGGCAGTATTTAGATATTTTAAAAAACGTATTTAGAAATATTTAGAGGAAATTAGATGTAAAATTATAATCACCTTCTGTGTTGCCAAAATGATGCAAAAACATAAGAGTAAAGTACTTTCATTTTCAAAGCTCTGCAAAATGTTATTTGAAAGAAGTATTTAAAGATATTAGAAGGTATTAAATATTAAAGTATAGTCCCCTTTGACCTTACATATACCAGGTGTTGCTAAAAAGGTGAAAATAATTAAATATTAAATTACCTTAAATAAGTACGTAGGCAGTATTTAGATATTTTAAAAAACGTATTTAGAAATATTTAGAGGAAATTAGATGTAAAATTATAATCACCTTCTGTGTTGCCAAAATGATGCAAAAACATAAGAGTAAAGTACTTTCATTTTCAAAGCTCTGCAAAATGTTATTTGAAAGAAGTATTTAAAGATATTAGAAGGTATTAAATATTAAAGTATAGTCCCCTTTGACCTTACATATACCAGGTGTTGCTAAAAAGGTGAAAATAATTAAATATTAAATTACCTTAAATAAGTACGTAGGCAGTATTTAGATATTTTAAAAAACGTATTTAGAAATATTTAGAGGAAATTAGATGTAAAATTATAATCACCTTCTGTGTTGCCAAAATGATGCAAAAACATAAGAGTAAAGTACTTTCATTTTCAAAGCTCTGCAAAATGTTATTTGAAAGAAGTATTTAAAGATATTAGAAGGTATTAAATATTAAAGTATAGTCCCCTTTGACCTTACATATACCAGGTGTTGCTAAAAAGGTGAAAATAATTAAATATTAAATTACCTTAAATAAGTACGTAGGCAGTATTCACTTAGCTCTGAAGAAGCGAGCAACATAGTTCGCGAAACGTCAGCATTTACGAATCTTGACACACGGCATTACCCGGAAGCGATATATTTTCTAAATATTAAATTACCTTTATTTTGAAAGATACGCAAAGTGTTAATTTGAGAAAGATGTTTAGAAATATTAGAAATACACCATAAATGCAAGTTTGACATGTCAACCCACAATACATTGATGAAAAGTTGCGTCTTAATACTAAGAAAGATTGAAATTGTTTTAATACATGACGACAATTTGGCCATGGCTTCCTTCACTTCTTTTAAGAAAATTGTCGATGGCGGCTACCCTAAACCGTAAACGTTCGAGGCATTATGTTTTCCAACAAGAAAAATTATTTTCGTATAATTATATACATATTTAATATAATACCTTCCAATATTTCAGAGCATCTGTGCATCCAATCCCGGGATCCCGGTATTCCCGGACTTTTCTGGTACCGTAATCCCGGTGCTGAGATTAGTCTGAATACCGGGATTACGGTGCTGATAGATTTTTAATAGAAAATCAAAATATTATTTTTACAAACAAATTAAGAGAAAGGAATACTAAATTAATGGTTAATGCCATTAAATAGGGCATAAACTATCCAGTGTTAGGATTTGTGTTCTACGGCCTAGTAGTTTATATTTGGTTCAGAGAATTTCGGTGCCGACAGAAAGTGAGTAAGAACGAGACAGGACGTAAAAGAACTATCAACATTTGCGACTGACCGGCTTAAACTAAGTTAGCTAAACTGTGATATTCAATAACGTGTGTAGACTATTGTAGACTATACAATAATATTTGTAGACGTATTTTTCTTAAAACTGTACCTGAAACTTGGCATATCTTGTTGTGCTGTACAGGGTCGTCAGATTAGACCATGTTTGTTATTTTTTTTACCTTAAAATTTATTTATTAACCATAAGAAGATAATTCATCTTTCCTAGTCTTCTTACTATACATATTTAGTAGTTAATAAAAATGTTTTTAAAAAATATAAAAATTTATTTAAAATATTTGTTTCGTGCAAATGACATATATTGGAAGAATTCATGTAGGAAAGAGTTAATATATACAACTTTAATCTCTATAATAAACGATAATGAAATAAACTTTTTCTTGTATCAAACGATATCTATTTAGTTAAAATAAAAATGGCAAAACAATTAATCACTATGCAAATAATGTCGAATATTCAATGAAGTATGTTTTGTTTAAACAAATATGATTTGATCACAAGCACAACAATTTTAAGGAGTACATATGTGATGACGTTGCTTAAAATAAAAAAAATCTGAGTAACCAACCACACTAAAAAAAAACGTACTAAGAATAAGTTTCGAGTACGATCTTTGGAAAAGACGTTTGGTTTAATTACTACCCCCCGCCCGCCCCGCTACTGTCCCGATTATCTACAATAAAAATCTGGCCACCTTAGCTAAGATAGTGACTAAAATTAAGTCATCGCACAACGATGAAACATTAAATATTTTGAATTTCTAAGATCTTTAAAGCAGAAAATAATAATATTATTTAATATTGTAAGCCATATTTTTTACTGTTTATGTATATTACTGTATTATGTATACTGTATAATGTTCCGTTCTCTTATTTATATTTTCAAAATAAAATCCCTATTTAAAATACTCATTTTAATTTTTTTTATACATCGAGATTCCCGGTGCTGACACCGGGATCCCGGGATTGAAAATTTCCAGCACCGTAATCCCGGTTCTGAAAAAGCAGTCCCGGATTGGCAGCACTACCTAAGATAAACATTTTTCGTATTTTTTCAACATAAAGGTAGGTAGTATACGCTTAAGGTGGGCTTCGAAAAGAGTAGACAACCAAATATACCTCATAATTTTGTTGTCAGTATTTCACCAAAATGATTAGGTATTACCATTCAAATTATACGTTAAACTGAACTTGAAACCTTTGCCGAAAATACAAAAAATATCCGGATCAATTCTGTCGAGTTTAGGTGACGGATTTTAAGCTTATTGGTGGCTATGCTGTAGTCTTCTTGCGATCAACAAAAAAACACCGATATTCCCAGAATTCGTCACCTACAGTTGACAGAATTGAGCCGGATATTTTTTGTATTATCGGCAAAGGTTTCAAGTTCAGTTTAACATATAATTTGAATGGAAATACCTAATCATTTCGGGGAAATACTGACAACAAAATTATGAGGTTTATTTGGATGCCTACTCATTTCGAAGCCCATCTTAAGTCATTTTTATAATTGTCCCAGTATATGCAACGACGAAGGTCATCATAGTATCATATGAAATGCATTTCTAAATACGTTTTGCACATAACAGTTTTGCTTATTTTTCAAAATGAAGGTACTTTGCGCCTAAGTCATCTTCATCTTTTTGGCAACACCCCGTACATGCAACCATAACTGAGATTAATTTCGTATTAAATGCCCTCTAATATATCTAAACACTTTTTTCAAATACACTTTCAAATATTTTTGCATAGCTTTTAAAATAAATGTACTTTACTTTTAGTGTTTTTCATAGTTTTGGTAGCACTTTGTACATGCAAGCAGATAATTACATTTAATATTTACAATTTAGGTTTAAGACAATCCAGAAACTTTTATGAAAAATAAATTTTTCCTGAAAATTGACGAAAATTAAATAGAACCTAAAAACAGATGATTTTAATAAAGCTGTGGTTCCAATTAACTCCCTCCAAAGATAAGTACGAAGTTCACTATAAAACTTACATTTGCATAATTCGTGTGCTGTAGCACTATAATAGAACCCCGAATAAGATTGATAACAATAACGACGATAAGACAAAAATACAATAAGTACAAAAACAAGTTATTTTTAGATAATAAAATTAAATAAGTTCTCCGAGTTTTCCACAAACCAAACACCGAACAATCGTAATAAATGACGTCAAATGATACTGAATGCGTAACAGGTAAAAACACCGCCTTCAACCTGGCCAGATGCTGATACATTGCACGTTTCGAAATGATGCCGGCATATTTATTTTTGGAAAATTTGACCGCAACCCGGTTGGTTAATCTAAGCACCATACCTGCCTGTTCGCCCACGGGTGCAAGATCGACAAAAAAAAGAAGCAATTTGCGGCTAAGTTGCTAGGCACCAGCGCTACTGGAGGCATGTGGATTGGGCAATCACAACGTTCAAGAGTTCAGATTCAACCTCCAAAATATATTATTTTCATGCGTACTCACATTATGATAGCGACCACAATGGAGGATAAACTACGGTCGATTTGAATAGCCAAGGTGACTACGCGTTTGAATGTGGCAAAAAAAAAGTTTCCTGGCCTATAGAATCGAATTAGAATTTATTACAGTCAAGGATTGTGTTACGTAAAATTCTTCGGTACCTCAGTTAGAGTGAACTTCATCTTTTAAAGGTTATACCCGATTTATATCAACTTAGAAACCGTATTAATTAAAGTATACCTGCATTTTGACGTGAACATTTTGCAAGCGCTCCACTAATTTAGCTAATTATGCACTATTATGCGTGTATTTGCAACGGCGAGTTAAATATAGCCGTAAACGATGTCTATTTTTAAAATTCGTTGCCGGTCAGCGTTTTGCATAAAATTATACAGCGCAGTTTGATTTGTTTGTAATATATGTATTATTACTTATGTGACAGGAGTATTAGATATAATATTAAAAGTATAATAGAATTATAATTTTAAAATAGATCAATGATTACGAAAACAAAATTGTTTGATAGTTTGAAATAACATGTTTGTGATCTGACTTTTAATTCAATCGACTTTTCTCTGAATCATTTGTGTGATTCACATGCAAAATCGTCATTATTTTGGATTCCGGCATACACCATAAAATAAATGTATACATGACACACATACAAAACTAGCTCAAAAAGCAAGTAATGTTTATTGTTTTACACAAAATACATTTCTAAAAAAAATTAATAACAATAGAAATTAAAAAGGCAACATATTGCATAATGCATATTTAGTAGAAAATTTTATTTTTCTTAAATATGAAGATAAGTGCGGTTGCAGTTAAAATAACTGAAATTATTGAGTAAAATATTATGTAAAAAAAATATGGGAATTATTTTTACGACCCATCGTAAATTTCCAATTGCTAATGCAAAATTACACTTAGAGTGGAATATTATCATAAATGCGAATCTAGTTTGAACTTGGAATACTAGGGATTCAATGGAAAATTTGCATAGACTATTTCGGAATTTGTTTGAAAATATGTGAGCAAAATGAGGAAGGAGTTTCCGCAAAGTTTCCAACAAAAAGATAATGCAAAAATGCTTCACATGTGGCTTTCTTCTCGATAATTTTCATTGTTTCCATGGGTATCTACTATTTCGTGCTAAAATATAAAACGAAATTTTCAAATTCGCTCTTTTAGAATAAATTGCTGTAACAAAGGATTAACTATATTTATTATTTTATTAGCCAATCGCATAAAATACAGGGTGAATCATTTGATGAACACGGTGAGTACAAAAGCAGAAAATTCAATCTGTTATTTTAAAAATCCTTTGACACGTCGATTGTTAATTATCTCTTTTTAAATAGCAACGCCAATTCTTTTACATGTTGATAGATTACTTTATTATTTTAATGATGACATCAAATCATACCGTTTACGAAATACACCATATGATCTCTGATTATGCAGAAACGTCCTTTTTTCGACAGTTGACTGGTGAAAAGTGATTTGCATATATAGACACTATATAACTGCTGATGTTTATTTTGTGAGGTGTATGATTTAGAAACATTTTTTTATCAAAAGTTTTTGTTTTTAACATATCTAGCCAATACCAAACCAAAATGCAGCTATAACTAAATGACCGACACTACTTGACTAAATCATAGGTACTTTCCAGGTGATTATTTGTAATTATTTGGATTGAGAGTTTATTTTTTAGAGTGTACTACCGGTATATTCAGGTCATCAAAACTGCGACCATTAGTAAGCCATTTTTTTCTCTGAACCTCTATCACGTCATATAACCAAGAGAAAAATTACGTATTCGTCGAAGCTCTCCAGATGACAAGACGCTCTCAAAAAAAGTTTACGGAAAAAATATAATATTGAATCTCAGCAACAGGAAAAACCAATCGCATTCACGAACTTTATTTTACAAATTATGGTTGAAGTTACTTTTGTAAAAAAAAGCTAAAAAGTTCAAATTAATTTGAAAGTACAACTTCTAGAAGGCAGTAGGTAGCTACCACAATGTGCCTCCAACATTATGCCTATTCAAAATAACTTAAAATAAAGAAAAAATCTGATGTGGCCAGGCACATGACTTTATCATACTATATATAGAATTAATAGTTTAGGTGCATGAGATATTATTTGATCGAGATCGGCTATGTCTGCATTAAAATAAAACTAGTAGACCTAGACAGATAAATCGTTTAAAGCTGCGTTCGGATATTGTACTCCGTTGACACCGGGTACACCGTCCAAATGACACGTGTTATTGGGTGTAGAAAGTGTGAAGGTGCGTTCCGATTGGTGGCAATGGTAGGTAATGGCGGTGGTAGCAGACGAAATTATAGTGTTTCTCACATGTCGTGATGAAATTCTATTAGAAATACTATAATGGCGTCTACTACCACTGCCATTAGCACTAATGAAAGCGCACCTTAACGGTGTTCAATATCCGAACGCAGCTTGTATTGACAGTAGTATTGTCAAAGCATTAGCGTTTGACACTGTCTACCGTCATTATAATCACATCTGACATCTAATCTGACATATCCTGGCTACTAGTTTTAATGCAGTACGACCGATCTCGATGAAATAGAATTTGCTCATGCAGCTAAACTATTGATTGTACCAAAAAATGTCATAGTCATAAATTATTCAGAATTTCCTCTAGTTTAATTTATTATTTAACTATTTCGACGAAATTCCAGAAATGGCGGCTTATTTGCAAAATCTTTCAAAAATGCTAAGACTAAACGTCCAGTTCCTTTGGACCCTCTTCAACAGAAAGCTTTTCAGCTCTAAATTTGGTTATGAAACTTCTAAATATGAAGTTTCGTCCCGATACCTTTAGTAGTTTCTCCGGAATCGTCGCCACAAAAAACGGGTACACACACACACACACACACATACACACACACACACACACACACACACAGACATTTTTTTTGTACCTTGGTCAAAAATGTTCAGGGGACCCAAAAAGACATATTTCCGCTAAAATCTCAAAAATTTTTTTTGGCACGATTACAATACTTTACATACTGCGTATGATAAAGTAAAAATGAACGTTAAACAATTTATGCTGGCATAAATGAGTGTTTTAGCCGGGGCTACACATTCGTATACTTGCCAAATATCAAATATTTGCCAAGTACATGAATATTTGTCAAGAAAACAAACCTGTTCTAATCAATTCGTAGCGAGTCCACCACTAAAATAAATTTATATATTCGACGTTCGGCTGTGCGGACGAGTTTTTTTACGCCATATACTTGGTATTTGCAATACCCAGTTGAAGTGGGTATAGCAAATGCAAAGGCGACAAATATTGGTGCATTTATTTGTACTCGATGAACATTTTAGTACGCTGTTTAATTTTTCCATTTTTTAATTTCATTTTGTGTGTAGTAGGTCGTACGCGAAGATTGGCAATAAATTTTTAATTATTAGTAAGATTTTTGATTTTTCTAAAGGACGAAAACCGCATAAAATTGTAATTTTGTGAAACCGTCAGACAGACACATTTCCGGAAACCGTCAGACAGAAATTAAAAAAAAATATTGTTGTTTTTACCTATCCACATAAACGCAATGTTATTTCTTACCAATAAAAACGTACACCATATACAGAGTGTTAAATAAAAAAGCTACACAAAATCGTCTCTACTAATAAAATATTTTTAATCGTTTTCGTTTCTCTTCAAGTAATAATCATCATAAAAATTTTATACACAGCATGTCTATAAAATAATTTATTAGGAAAATTATACTTTATTTGCTTGTATTTATATATTGGTCGATTTTTATGATGTTTATTATTTGAATAGAAACGAAAGCGGTTAAAAATATTTTAATAGTAGAGACAATTTTGTGTAGCTTTTTTATTCAACAAATAGGTTGTATTTTGAAAGCTCATTTGTTTAAATTTTTGTTTCAGAAGCTAATTGATCTGTATTTCAGATAATATTAGCACATATTTATATAACGAACCTGTAGTATAATTGGATTTAGTAGAACTTTAAAGATGACGAAGAAACCATATCTAACATTTCGTTTATGGGCAATCTCTTCCGAATTTAAATAAAAAAATTATATATTTTTTCTCATTTAAATAATAATTTATTTAAACTAGTTCACATCAAATGACAAATTGTATTGTTTTACAGTCTGTTAAAATTAGATGCTGCGAATTAATAATACAGAAAGCTGATGAATTAAACAAAAAATCATTAAAATGAATCAAACAGTTTCGTCAAAATTTGTTTCGTAAATTTTCACAGGAATGCTTGCTTGTTCGTAATCAAATTATCAGTTTGATTTGAAAAAGCTAATGTGCAACTAAGGCGAACTAATCAAAAAAATAGCTAGTGCCCATTCGGTACGCACATGTAGCAAGTCCTCAAAGAAGATTTTCACGTATTAGGAAATACTATGTGGCGATGCATCAATTTCTGAGCGCTTACTGTTCCATTGCAACTCTGACGGTCCGAAATCACAAACGAATATTGTACAAATTTGTTGGTAAGTCATAGATTTTTTTGAGTTTTATAAAAATCAGCAGGTAATCAAGGATGGATGAAAAATATTCGGTGAACGAACTTAAAAGGAAAAATAAATCAATCATGGCATCGTTTAGACCAATCAATAACAACAATTTTCGATTTGCGTGGCAAATATATTTGCCAAATATTTAACGTGGCAAATATTTGATAGTTGGCAAGTATACGAATGTGTAGCTCCGGCTTTAAAGTTCAGTTTGTGTGGTGCCACATTTTGACTATTTCTCTTAATATAATATAGTGCAGTCTGAAGATATTTAATTTTTTATTTGGGTGCATATCTTCCAATCTTATATCATCTTCCACCCGAGATAATGGTTTAACAGATTGTATGTGTCGGGCTACGCAGCTTCAATAAACTAAATCAATTGATTTGATTGCAGCTTACCATATTCGTAGGGAGCCATGTAAGCAACAGATCATCGACAGAAATCGTGCCCAAGCTATTAATCACCGGCATTAAATCCTAAAATAAATAGTAACTAATTTATGGCGTTGTCATGAAAAATGGCGGCACACCATCGACGGATGCAAAAAAAAATGACGCCGCAAAAAAGTCCAAGGTCCGACGAATTTGGTTTATACTCTTTTTTACGTACCCACCGGGTCCCGGTGTGCTGCAAAGTGCATGCAACTGTAAATTCGACCGTGAACTTAGTGAGTTCGGGTGCTCTATTAGAGGACGTCTGTGGGACCAGAGAGTGCATCACCGGTGCGGCGTAGTACATATAGCATCGGTTGTGGAGCTATAACCTCAAAAAAACGAGTATTGCAAGTCGCACCTACGCTGCGCTGCGGTTGCAATTAGGATTTTGGGTTCGACCGCGGCGCACTTGTCCTAGGTCATAGCTGTCTAGTCGAATACACCGCCTCATCCGAGCAAAAGGGTAAAAATAAACCAAACAACGGTGGCCTTGAATGAAAGTGACCGCAGATCGACTGACTCGGCGCACAAGGGGCTCCAAAAAGGTGCGATTTTTTTCACCGACGCGATATTGCGAAGCGTTGATATCTATCTCATCGACGGGGATTTGATACGTAGAAAATAGGGGGAAAAACACGAGTGAAAAGTTGCGAAATCCAACAGGAAATGTATTACTGATTAATTTTGGAAGTAAAAATTCTAGGAAAGTAGTCACAACAACCTGAGAAAACAACAAAACAGCGTCTTACATTATCTTAGAACAATAATTCGACAATTGTATCTTTTTTATCACATCTAAAACTTCCTTCGAGACTAATCTTTAAAAAATTCCATCGGTACCAATACAAACTTATCACGGATACAAAAATAACTATTGAAGAAAACAAAAAAAAAACGTGCACGTTATGTATTAAGTCAAACAAAAATAGATTAACATAATACTTATGTATGTATATATTTCAAATTTATTAATACATATTCTGTTATTGCTTTTATAAACAGATTATTATTATTGATTAATTATCTTTTTTCTTTAACAAAAAAAATATATTTATCAATTTTTAAACAAAACATCTAGAAATGATTACAGCTTAAATCATACAGGAAATAATTCCTACAACTTTTTTAATTGTTGTTTTACATAAAAAAATGTTTAAATAACAAACTTATTCTGTTTTGTTCAAAAGCATTTTACGGACTCACATAAGAAAATGTTTTTGTTGTATGTCGATGCCTACGCAGATCACTAAATCAAACCATGTCAGTGCTTCAAACACGCTAATTGTAAAAAAAAATCTGTCGTGGCCAGGCACATGACTTTATCATACTATATATAAAATTAATAGTTTAGCTGCATGAGATTCTATTTGATCAAGATCGGCCATGTCTGCATTAAAATAAAATTAGTCGAACTAGACAGATATGTCGATTAAAGCTGCGTTTGGATATTGTACTCCGTTGACACCGGGTTATTGGGTGTAGAAAGTGTAAGACTATATCGCAGCTTATATTGACAGAAGTTATTGTCAAAACATTAGCGTTTAACTTTACCTACTGTCATTAGAATCAAAAAATCTGACAAATCCTGGCTACTAGTTTTAATGCAGTACGACCGATCTCGATGAAATAGAATTTGCTTATGCAGCTAAACTATTGATTGTACCAAAAAATGTAATAGTCATAAATTATTCAGAATTTCCTTTTCTTTAATTTATTATTTAACTATTTCGACGAAATTCCAGAACTGGCGGCTTATTTGCAAAGTCTTTCAAAAATCCTAAGACTAAACCTCCAGTTCCTTTGGACCCTTTTCAACAGAAAGCTTTTCAGCTCTAAGATTGGTTATGAAACTTCTAAATATGAAGTTTCGTCCCGATACCTTTGGTAGTTTCTCAGGAATCGTCGCCATAAAAACGGGTACACACACACACACACACATCCACACACACACACACAGACATTTGTTTGTACCTTGGTCAAAAATGTTCAGGGGACCCAAAAAAAATATTTCCGCTAAAATCTCAAAATTTTTTTTGGCACGATATGTAGAAAATCCACAAAATGCCTCAAAAATCCGGAAAGACAGGCCAAAATCAGAATTCGTATTCTGACTGTTGTCAAATGGAACGATATATTACATTCGATATATTAAATTTTCGAGAGAAACAAGTGCACATGCTAAAGTAATGATAACTCTGATATCATAAAAAGTGAATAAAAATGATAAGAAAGTAACAACCAAATAAGAAAACGAAAGCAACACTACCAAATAAGGGGTAGGTAGCGCTTTTTTATGATTTTTGGAAACAGCAATTAAAAATGTTATCATTTTAAAGGTTACCAGGAATATGTCTGCAAAAGGCTAGTCATCTCATTCTTTTAATCATTTTTTTTAAATTTTAACAAGGGCGCAAGAAAATTTGGAAATAACCAGAGAAATTATGCTTTTATAGATCTAATCAATTAGCAGCTTCATTA
Organism: Aphodius sticticus; assembly: GCA_963966075.1. Classification (NCBI taxonomy): domain Eukaryota; kingdom Metazoa; phylum Arthropoda; class Insecta; order Coleoptera; family Scarabaeidae; genus Aphodius; species Aphodius sticticus. Next base: position 22,323,071 of record OZ014513.1, on the reverse strand, counting down.
TTTTACTTCTTACAGCAAATAGATAATAGAATGATTATTATAACTATTATTCTGAATTATAACAATATGGGGGGGGGAGAGACGACAGCCACCGTACTAAATACGGATGCCACGTTGTTCCGTGACTCTCAGTGACCAATGTGCAGCGTTTGAACGATTTACGCGATAGATATTACCAACGTCATGTCAACAGGAGCAACTCCCAATAGGAACAACTCCCTTTTATGTAACGAAGCTTCAAATATATTCTCAGTAATAGTGGATCAAAGTATGCCATGGTAATGGACGTGAAGTTTGTGGGATAAATAGAAATATTGTGGGATAAATAGATATGTAGTTTTTTTGTATTGTCACCCAAAAAGACCACATCGTAGAATAACAACAACAATAAAAAAAACATCGTTTTTACAAATTTGGTACTGATGTGCTCAAAAAATAGCCTATATTCGTGCTTTTTTGTTTCTGAATCATATTCTCCAGAAAAAAAAGTACTTGAATTAGTTGCCGTTTGTTAGATACTTTTTGTTGTTGATCAGTGCAGTCAATTGTCGTCGGTTCTTGTATTTTAACAAATAAAGTAATTGGAAATATGCCTATATTCTGTCAACTACACACAAAAGAGTATTGTCAATTTTCTCCATATGTTAATAATTGTGTAAATTTATTAAAATGAAAGAAAGTATTTTTTTTTATTTTTTCAAATACTGCATAAACATTACATTGGTTTTCCTGTTAACCCAAAACAAACTCTGCATTCAAAATAACACAACAAAGAAATATTACAACGTTATGATCATTTTTTAACAACTAATTTGAAATATTAGAAGTAGTTAAAAATTTTCTTGACTATTTTCTTTATTTATCATTATATTCGGTTTACACATAAAAATTTAAACCTTATGAAGATTTGTTTGGCATGAATAGCACCAATTTGAATTAAGTATTGAAAGTATACTGAAATATTTGATACTTACGGTACATGGATAACACCTAAATCACACGACAAAGGTAATCGACTTACCTGAAAAGAAAATGACAAAAATTAATACGCACATATCCACCGCACAAGGTACAAAACAATCGTACATTTTTCAAAAATAACTGCTCGTGGATTTCTATCGTTGGAAGTAAATAATATTACCCATTACGAGTTCGCTCGTATAACCCGCATTTTTCAGAATTTTAAACAATATTCGAAGGCCATCGTGATCATTTTACGCAATGCACGTTCCAAAGTACGAGGTTTTTTCGAGCAATAATAATTCAGATTATTCACTGCCGATTTGTAAGGACTTCACCGCAATCATAATAACACGAAACATGTACAACGTACACTATTAACGATGTAATTTATGTCCGCGGAAGTACATATTTTGTCCGAAGTTGAAGCTAAGTAGAAAACGTAATATATTTGGATTTGAGGTGTATTTTGAATGATTGATTTCGTATGCAGAAGGGTAGTAAATATACCACAGTAAATGGCATAAGTTTATTGATGGTGCTATGCACATGGATGTAGGAATCAATATTAATTACAATAATTTTATAAATGGGCTGTAAGCTGTTACGGGTACACCATCAACTATAATTTATTAGCATGATAACTCATAGAAACTGTTCAGTTTCAATACTTAAATCCAATTCATATGTATCGAGTGTGTTAGTTGCCATGGGAACTGTTATAAAGCAAACTTAGAAGATATAAGTCAGGCTGGAGATAGTAGAGAACATATTATACATTTGGTATATACACGGTAATTTGGTCATATTTTATATCAACGTATTTTACTACTTGTAATCTTTAAATTGTACCAGAGGCATCTAAGATTGTAACTAATTATGCAACATGTCAACAATGTTATCGTAGGTAACTCAAACAGATTGGAAGGTAATATTTTAATGGACGATATACACCTTACAGTCCGAAATATATATGAAAGGAAAAATAATTGTTTACGAATATTGTTGTTCACGAAAAGCTGTGTTCGGGGAAACAAGTTACCTTATTTTTTTATACGCATACCTCGTTTTTTCAAAATATCATTGGCCCAAATTTCCTGCTCTCCGGCGGTTTGACAAATATTTAAATAACATTTAATAAAACTATCAAAAAACATTTATTAATATATTGTAAAAACAATTATTTTTCTTGATACGTTGTTTAAATTTTTTATAATTATTATTTGATACCAAATACTTGTACGTTTGTGTCCCTATCTTAACAGAACATGAGTAATGGTGCGTTTAGTCAGCTTTCCATAGTTGCAAAATAGCCGACATTTAACCCTACAATAATGCAGGCCTTAGGAAAATATTTCGCCGTTTATACAGAGAAACTAAGAATTCCTTAACGTAACGATGCGCAGGTGGGTGCGCAGTAGAAACTGTCAAGATATAACAGGCAAAATGTTTGTTTTAAAATGTAGTTATAATAAACGTTTTATTTTAAACAAAACAAACATGTTTTTTTTTTATAAAATGAACGAAACAATGTTTTTTAACACTTCGCAAAAAAACATGTTTTGAACATTAAAAAAAACATGTTTTAAATCACCCAAAAAAATAAATAAGGAAATAAGGAATAAAAATTGTTTTAAACATGTTTTAAATCACACAATTGTTTTATTTATTAACATTTTGATCAGAGGAGTTAAATCTGTTGTGTGAATGACTTTTTCTTGTTTTGTTTTCACACTTGTTGAAAATGTTGAGGCACGGGCCATCAGCCATATATCTATATTTTGTACTACAGGAGAAACACCGCTTTGTGTGTTACCGCTACTTCGGTTTATGTCATTCTATGAGTTAATATTTGTTTTAAAAAATGTTTAAAACAATGTGTTAAAACAGAATGTTTTAAACATTTAAAACAAACTGTGTTAAACATGTTTAAAACAAAATATTTCTTTTCAAACATGTTTAAAACAAATGTTTTAAAACATAACAACCCTGTCATCGGTGATCCTTCAAAGAAAATTGTTTCTCGGTGTTTGTTTTATGTTTGTTTTGTCATATAAATATTTTATATGAAATAAAATCTGTTTGAATAGGAGGCGCCATCTAGTGATTTATAGTCTTTCCTTCTGGACGTTATTAATGTAATATTATTTAGTTTCTTCGTGACACCCTGTTTTGTCCCTGTGAAATGCATCTTCACTTTCATTGTAAATAATTCGTTGATACAATTTTGTTACAACATTACGTCATTTTCTAGGGAATATTAATTTAATCCCATCAGTGCTGCCTAAACCAATATACTGTTTCCTTATGTTTTAACTTGTTAAGTTAAGACGTTAAATTGCGTTGCGCTACGAAAAGCTGACTAAACCCACCATAAGACATTAAGTAAATTTGCACTATCCTATCTAGGTGTCATGTTTTCCTATCTATATCTATTTCTATGTAGAATAATAAATAACTTTTAACAATACTGTGTTAATTTTGGGTATAATCCCGATGTGCCAGCAGTAGTTTCTAAAAAAAATATACTGCTGTGTACTCGGTTTCGTCTTTTATGTGAAGATATATGTTTTACTTTATGTATTTTTGTTTTACTGAAAGTTATGTGTATTAATTCGTTTGAGTTATATACGGGATAGGATGCACTTATGTTTTCGGTGGTCCATTTTTACCAGCTTTCGTAAACTAATGTCCCATCAGAAGGTGAACAATAGCAAACAATAATATTAAAACAAAACTGCACGAATGAAGTTCCTGAATTCCTGGTTTTAGTTTTTTTTTGCTCAAATAAAACCATGCCTGCACTTCGAATCAATTAAATCAATAATACAAAACGGACGAACTGAACCACGTACTAAAATAGAGAAAACTGACAAATCGTTGCAGATTTCTGACTGTTATTTACTATGATGTAATATAAAGCTCGAATTAGGTGCATTAACAAAATTTTCAGTACTTCTTTGTCAAGTTCTTTATGAAGTGTATTTGACAAGTCCATGTTTCATCCAATGTAATAAATATGACGGAATGGCGCCGATAGCAATGCACAAGAAAATTAAATAATTCATTTTTCTTTATCCACGCTATCTGCAAATCTGCAATAAACTTTGATAGACATTCTTCTTCAATTTGACAGTAATAGAGCAATTTCTGATACCAAATATAGCACCCTCAAACCCAAATATTGAATTAAACAAACAGGCAATGAAGGCACAGTTTATCGAACAACATTATAGTATTAAAAAATTGTAATTCGTTATGTTTGTTAAAAAAAGCTTCTTTGAAAGAGAAAGAGACGGAGAAAGCGTACAATGACTGGAATTGAACCAGATTAAATACAGAACCACTACACAATACGTTATGTCAAATGGCAGATGCATAATGATTATTCACTAAATATTTGAGAAAACGCGTTGCACGCAACGGCAACGTAGGCTGGGTTTTACGTAATCCGTTTAGGGACAATATTGCCCACCCCCGCACATTTGCCTGCCTGAGAACGGTCGCAGACGGCCCTCAGCATTCCCAGTCGCAAAAACCCTTTATTCATTGTAATATTAGTTGGTACACTCTTTGGAATTTTTCTGGCAGATTGGCCAGATTCTGAAACAGCTGCGTCCCATGGGCATTGTTGACCGTGGGATACCCTAAAAGGGTTCATTCTTGTCAACCAGAATCACGATGACGCTAATTGTGCACGCAGATTTTTGGGGTAGTTTCGCATATGGCAATACTTAAAAGTTTAACGGTCAAAACGCATAAGGACTGCACCTTTCTTCCGTGTAAAATTGTAAAAAAAAAACATTGTAAAATCTTAATAAATAAATATGGACCTTGTAGATTGATGCTGGCGATAAATATTAAAACATAGAGAATCAGAGGTAGTGAAAATTTTTATAACAATCCTGTGTTGTGAAATGATTGATAAGGTAGTATTCAACAAACATTGGTTTCCGATAATTAAGCAAAGTCAATATTTGTTATTTGCTATTACATTATGTTTATTTTACTATAAATAGCTAATTGCCAACAATTAAACTTAAGCAAACTAAAACAATGACGCAATTGAGTCGATAATTACAAGATCCGAATAAAAAACTGCATATTTATTTGATAGTTTAAATAGTTTAATTCCACCGAACTTGGTAGCTAAATTGGTTAGAGGAAAAAACTGGTTCAAATCCAGGCCGATTTGCTCTGATTGATGGAGAATGTTGTGCTGAACAAGAATATATAACTACACAATTAAAATGTTTAGCTTTTTAGTTAGAGTTGAAGTTATTTACCAGCTCTAGCTTTTACTAGTACTTAATTACGAAGTTTCGCCAAGAAATCAATAATGGAATTAAATATTAATGGTCATGTAAGCACGACATGAGGCGGCACCGGTTATCTGATATGAATTCGACACATTTTCGCCTTTCTACTGGACACTGACATATGCACAATAACTACTGGATAAGCTCTGCCATGTTGATCTTATCTACATCGGCATACAGCAGAAATCGAAGTTGTTAGCACGAATTTATTTGAATACTCTGTAATAATACCTTCATTTTAGGAGGAACATTTCTCCATTTGAGTACGTTGTGAGTACTAACACAATGCCATGTATGGCAAATTTACAACAGTCCTCCTGTAGAAACGCATTCTACAGCATTGGTTCCATTAGCACGATCGAACTGTTAGCTCTGTGTTACTAAGCTCCTTGAGGTTAAATTAGTTATCCTGGTATCCTGGGGCACACAGGTAGGATTGCGTAACAAGCTACTAGGTGGCACCTCACGCGTGCTAAATATCAAGGGCCTCCCCTTACAAAGAACTCGTAAAAAAACGTTCAACATGTGTAAACAAGTGGTGGCAGTACCGGTTCCCATCAATCGTGGACTTTTTTAACCTGTTGACCTGCGAAATTCACATGAACAGTCATCAAAGGAAGACCAATAATGACACTTATTACACAGTACCTTCTTTAAACTATATAATTAATGTACCATATAACCCTGGAATACGTACGTACATACTAATAATAATGAGCTACATAGTACGTATGATAACATCTGCGGTGCCACTGGTCAGATGTAATCGAGTACCCAATAATCATCGTGTTAAGTTAACGCAAGAGAAGTTAAAGGTAATATTTCACTATAAGGTGCTCACCTTGAACATGACAGTAGACTCCATGACATTGATACGTATGTCGCGTATAACTATTGTCGCGTATAACTGCATGTGTAGTACAAATGAGCATTTTGTTCAACGGTTTTCTACCGAGGTGATGAGAATTTTAGAAGAAACCATATTATCTGATTATCATTCTAATAAATTATAACACTCTGTTGCAATTGAGTTGCTAAATAAGCCAAGTCCTACCTATAGACATGATAGCAGGCTATATTCTATCAAATGCACTTCGGATTTCAACACTGCTGTTAACAAATACGCTAATTTTAGTTCATAAACAAGTGACGTACTTGGCATTTGTTTAGTTGTCAATACCGAATTACAAACGTTAACATAATCTAAGGAACACAATTAATAACAAACATAACTTCTAAACAGCAACATTTGTTTTCGAGAAATCGAAATTCGAGAACAGAAATAGCTAGAAGCACCCAAAATTACCAAAACTTGGTTATTTTCATCACCTTTATGTTATAAATGTATATCGCTGTTAAGTCTTCACTCGCCAATTTTGAATAAAACAAGCGAATTAAGACGGAACCTAGCAACGTAAGCAATTAAGATCCTAAGGGTTGAAAATTAGGGGTACGAAGGGAAGGCCTGGCAGAAGGGATGTTTTGAAAAATAAATATTTAGTAATAATAAACTGTTCTTCAGGCGGCTTCTACCGCTCGCGATAAATTATACATTTTAATTTGCCGCAGGGTAGGGATTTGCAGTCGTGTTCTGTCAGGTGGGAAAGACGAGCTACAACAATAACTGTAGTTATAATAAAGTCGAAATAAACACCATTTACATGTATAAAATATGGTGAAACAATAATGCTCCTGCTCCTGGTTTACCGTAAATTTTATTATTAAATTCCACCCTGTAACTGAAAAATGTTATCATCGGCAGTTGGGTAAAGCCAATAGAATAAACCGAGAGAAAATATATACTGGGGAATCGACAATGATGTCATCGAGAACCTCGAGAACAATTATGTATTGTTCGATGGCGATAACATACAAAACCACGACCTATTTTGCCATATTTTCAGTTGGAGTGCTTGGTCGGCTTCATAACCTAGCAATTAATTGACCTACTGGCTTATCATCAACGCCGGCTGTACTCTGTACGTCGGAAAGGACAAAATCAGCATCGTAACGAATATGCCTGCCAAATCTATACAGTATTCGATATGACTCCTGCACAATGCTTTGCTAAACTCATTGTGAGAGAAAGGGGTACGTCCATCTGCAGAATCAGGCATTAAAGACCCTGTAGTTAGTTCCCAGGTCTACGAAATTTGTCACGACTGATTGGGTTAGCCCCGATTTTAGGTTTTACACGAAATTGTATTACAGATATTTTAAACCAAAGAACAGATACTTTAGCTTAGTAGATATTAGCAGCCAGCAGGTATTATCATTGAAAGGAGTTATACTGAGTGTATATGTTACGGTTAAAGTGATAAATGTGGTTTGTATTAATAATTACCGGCTATTATTAATAACAACCGCATCTTTTGGTCAATGTGATTAGAAGCACTTAAATAATCACATGGACCGGCTATTATTAATAATTTCCTCACGGGCACGGTAAAAGTGATAAAAACGTTACTTTTTACAAAAGATCTCTTGTATACACTCTTCAAAGAAGTTAGCTAAGTTATTTTGATTACTATGTAAGCTATTATATTTATTTACTCGACGCAAATCATCAGTACGGCTAGCCCAATGACCAAAATTACGAATAATACAAAACATTGATAATACAGAAAGTTTTATTTTGTCTCCCTTGTACTTTATAAACCACTGGATAAAATTGGTAATGATATTTGGTATACACCCAAGGACGGCTCAATGACGAAAACATAAAAAGAACATTTTATACAGAGAGTTCAAAAAAGTTAACCATTTTATTATCGATAGCACCCATTTTTAATGCATGTGGGTAGTTTTTTGTAAATGTACAATTACAATTTATTAAGCAAATTCTCAAATCCCTATTATCTTGAAATTTTGCGCATTTAATAATAATTTTTTCAATATTGTATTTTCAGAGATGTTTTAGATGTTATTACATAAATTGCACCGCACAAATGATGCAAACATTTTTGTATGGTTCTGTTCCTAACACGGTATTTTTACTTTTGGTGTTTGACAATAAAGTACTAGTTTATAAATAAATGATTAAACATTGTAACAACTTGCCCCAATCTTCCCTACATTAGGTTGTCCATTACCTATGCCTACCGTAATCATATCTAATATCTGACGGATATAATCTGTTTTATAAGGCGGTTATTATAAAAGTGTTTATCACCAACAAAAAAAAAGACTTTTAAATACATTTTTTATTTAGATATATGAAAAAATATAACAATAACAAAAACACAAAATAATTCTCAACTCCAGGAATCAGTTTAAAAATAAAATATATTCTTAATAAATAAAATTAACAGTAGGTAACTCAAATAAAATCTGTATCACATTTGAGCACTTACAAAAAAAATAAACAACAATATTCATAGTCAATAATAAAATAAAAATAAAATACAGGTACAGTTCACATTTGTGAACAAAACAAAAGAAGATGACGTCCTATTGGTACAAACTTTATCTTGTTTTATTTTTACAATATAAATGGTGTAATTGTTGTACTACCACAAAAAAAAAGGGTATAGAAGGACTTTTGTATTCAAAATTAAATATAAGTAAACCATTTTTTTTAAGTTTTGTATTAAAAAGATAATAAATAATAAGTTATATTTATAAAATATAACTTAATTTTAATAATTTTTCTTGCCACGAATTGCAAAATACAAGAGCACTATGTACGTATGCACTGACAGAATAATACAAACCGAGTTTCTAATTTATTACTGAAGCCTTAATTATATTTAGCGAGAATTCACTAGTTGCTAGTAAACTCGCCCAGGGTAATCATGTTCACAACGTTACTCGCAGCTTGTAAACTATCTGCGAACATGATGACACTGGGCGAGTTTACTAGCAACTAGCGAATTCGCCAACTAGCAGCGTGTAAACTCGCTCAATGTAATTGAGGCTTTACTTAGCTTACACACTCGTGCATGCAATTTGTATGGATTGGCATTTTTTAGTCTCGATTTGATAATCTTCCTTATTTTAGTCATGAGTAGTAACTAAATAAGTTAGTTAGGACTAACGTCACTAAAGGCCCAACACTGAAAACCCAGTGAATAGATTCGTTGTGTGACGATTATGTAGATACTAACAGAATTCCAAATCTGAGGCTCTATTATATTGTAGCATCACCTTAATGCAATATCGAATTGAAATATATCACATTGACCACAGCATGCTGGAGATTATTAATAATAGCCGGTTCATGTGATAAATTCTTCACTTTAACCTCGCCACTTGGCTATTATTAATAATAACCGGTAATTATTAATAATAACCTATTTATCACTATGACCGTAACATATATACCTCGATTCAATGAAGTTAGATAAAAAAGTTCTGACGAACAAAAAGGACATTCCAGAGTCTTTGTTTGGTATAAGGATAACCTCAATAAGTTTGCAGATGTCGAAATAAAAAAAATTAAAATGTTTTAGACTTTTTAAAATCACTTGGTATTAGTGGATAAGGCGAATGCCTTCCACTCAGAAATCCAGGGTTCACGCCCAGGTTAGGCAGGGGATTTTTCAAATACTCCGTCTCCCCGACTGCCGCACAGAGAAGCCACTGCCTTTGTGCACATGGCAACATCCCCAAAAAAAATAATAATAATGAAATAACAATAATAATATCAAAGTTCAAAATTGTGATTTTTTTTGTTATAATTAGTTAATTCTGCAGCACCATTAATTTGAAGCCAAATTTATTAAATTTTCTAGTTAATATTTAATTATATTTTTGTCGGTTAATGTTCTTTGTCTTTCTAATCAATATATCTTCTCAAAAGAAAACACAAAATGTCTCCAAAATTCGACGGATTTCACCAACTTTAGACACCGTTCCAACGGAGTATAGTTATTATAATAACAGTTGACGTCGTACGAAATTGTCGCAAACTGTTCTGGGCGATCACCCGGTATAACCGTCCGAATATATAGACGGTGCCAGAGATCGCAAAGCTCAGCAGTTGGGCAAATTGCTTCCGACGTTGCTCTGGGGTAGTGGCGCCAGGTATCCTTGGAGATGACGGCCGACGGGCCCGTCGCCTGGCAACCGACGACGCTCGCGGTCCTCTCGGAGCTCTGCCGTCGACACCGACGCCCCGCTCCTCGAAAACCATAGCAAAAAGACGAACTTGTCCTCAATATTTACTATATAACCACTGCCACAAACATTTACAAGAAACACCTGAAAACCAACCTTCAAAACTCTTAAATTCATATTTATTTAGTACTTTTCTCAAAATTCACACGGTCCGTAATTTGGATCGTCAAATTTAACTCACCTGTAAAAAAACCTCTCATCGCAAATCGCAATATTTGCCAAAAAGTCGTAACAATTTGGACAGGACCTGAACAATATGTTTAGTAGAATAGTTTACATACCTTCAGGATAGATCTTAATAATTGGATTAAAAAGATCAAATTTCTTTTCTCCATCTAGCACAAGTTATGAGTAATTAATGATTGAACATGCAGAATGTGACACCTCACGTTTTTAGATAGACTAGTAGTAGTTGGCCTACTCCGCGACCAGCTGAGCCGTGTGTGAGATTTTTTGCGTCATGATTATTTACGAAGAATGTTGGCGGAATGCTGCGGTCACTCGAAGACTTGATGATGACATGGACTTAATGATTACTTTGAGCAATCTGAACATATCGTTATTTATAATGATTTTCGTAAATTCTTTTTATCATATTTTCAAATTTGATGAAAGATTTTCGTTCGTCATATTGAGTTAGTTTACCCTCAAAATTATTGTACTCATTTCGTATACATCCTGTATAAAGATGTGTTTATTTTCTGTTACATGTTACATTTATTTTATAAGATAATTTGTGGATGTAACACAATAATTAGGATTGCGTTCGTGTATTTTGTAAAGGTCGTGTTGGCACCAGAATCTGAGGGGAGAGGGGAGGTTGGCGGAGCAACAAGTGATCTCGCTAACCACGCTGTTGTCCCTTTTAGGTGCTCTTGAGCACGCCCTTGCCATGCTGTAATCCAGGGGCTGTCAACTAAACACGGTTGCGAATACGAGCAGATAAAACAATACATCTTCTTTAAGGTTGTGTCACGACGGTTCGAAAGTCTTTATTAAATAATAAGATTTGTTATATATTTTTAACATGATAGATTTTTGGATGTGGCTTGTTGCAAGTACGAAAAGAAAAAAAATCTAATCTTCAGTTATTAGTTTACGTAAATAAACGGAGCCCAGGAAGGTAGAGAAACATTTGGAGCTAAAGCCACTATCTATGGTCAAGCCAGAAATTTGGGTAATATGTAAATTGATTTTGTAAAGCAACATGTAAAATATATAGGAACGACAGCCTATATGTCAGAACATTGCCTATAAAAATGAAAGACTTCGCCAAGGAGATGAAATTGACGAGCTAAAAAGCTTCCGTTTCCCCCTCGATGTCGCACTGTGCTTTCCTGAAAATACTCCCTGCCTGTCGGGACCATTATTAGACCGAAAAGCGGCATAAATTGGCAAATATCGTTCGTTATATTTGTCGGTAGGTGGTATATTCACCAGTACAAAAAATACGGAAGGGCGCAATAAAAATATATTTCTATGCTATGTCAACAGCAATTCAAACGGATTTATCGCTAAATGAAACGATCGGGTACTTTATTCATTATTGAATAACGCATAGGTAACATTTTGAAAACGACGAGGATTATCAACATTTTGAGGATGCAGACAAATTTGACACATTGGTACATAGTGTACGTTTCAACGGTTTTTATAGGACCATGGGGAAGTTATGCAAGAATAAGTGTATTTTAGAAGAATTACGAGTAATTTATTTAGTAAATCCCATATGGCACTCTAGGGCAACTAACTTTGTTAAGTTAATATTGGAAAAACTAGATTTACTTTTTTCAATATGTTGCTAGTTTTTCGCAAGAAATTGGTAATTTTTTTATAATCTAAAAATTTAAGACAAGCCCAATGGTAGTTGATAAAATACTTCAAAATATGTATAAATAAAAACTAACCAAAGGTTTAAGTTTAGTTGGTTGACCATGCTGAGTAAGACCTAAATAATAACAAATCTCACTGGCAGGTATCTAGTGCCTATTGAAACAAGTAAAGGTTGAAAATAATTATCAGAGCTATTGAAAAATAATCCTGACAATTTACGATTTGGTTATGGTGTACCAAGACAGATCTTTAATACAAACTCAGCCTTCAGCATCATTGGATCTTCAGCCCTCGATTCTCGTTCGATTCTCAACCATCTTTGGTTCGCAGGTGACAAAACAAGTTTATTTTTCACCTTAAGTGGTTCAACCTCTGCCTAAAGCCATAGCGAAAAAAAAACTATCAGTAAAAAACGCCGCAAAATTGCGATTTTTTCTGATACTCCTGGAAAGCAAAATCTGCACCAAGAACAAGATAATATGAAGAAAAAAGTGACTAAGAAGGCACCCTAAGAGTATAAAGTGAATATAATAAAATTGATTAACAAAATAATTTAAAAAGCTTTATTTTTTATTTTATTTATTAGGTATATTATTTATATTTTTTTATTTAACTGTATTTGCAAAAACGTGAGGAATGTGTTGCAAATAAGACTGACAGTGACACTGATTATTAGGATGAGTCGTATACAATCATTATTTTTGAAAAAGAAAAAGTTCCTTCCTTAAGCTGAGACATTAAAGTTTAGAAAATGAACAAATTCAATTTTAAGTGTTGTATTTTATAGAATAAGTCATTAGGTATTGGATGTTAGTCCTATTTGCCCTGTGGGTGGACCTTTTTACCCCAACCAGGGTTGTTATGTTTTAAAACAAATATTTTGTTTTAAATCATTTTTTTAAACATGGTTAAAACATTTTCTTTTAAATGTATAAAACACTTTTTTCTACTTTGCGTTCGTTATAAACTCATAACGAAACCGCTTTCAGTGTCGTTATGAAAACACTAGATCACAAACTTTTAGTAACTTTTAGTTTTCCAAGATTGATGATATTGACGTCAAGTGTCAAATAAGACTGACATCTCAATCGCTATTGGCTCGCGTCAATCATATTTGGGAATGTTACCACAACTACAACTGTCGAATATGAAACTACTCTAGATTGTCAGATGCCAACCGCAATTTTCGAAATTTTTATAAGTTTAATATCGCAAAGTAGAAAAAATAGTATATAACACTCGGTTTATAAGACACATTGGCGCACTCGTTCCATTTGGGACAACTCGTGCGCCAATTTTTGTCTTATAAAACTTTATTATAATATACTATTTTTTAAAACATTGTTTTAAACATGTTTTAAAACAAATATTTTGTTTTAAACATGTTTAAAACAGTTTGTTTTAAATGTTTAAAATACTTTGTTTTAACACATTGTTTTAAACATGTTTTAAATTTTAAAACAAATATTTTGTTTTAAGCTATTTTATTTTCAACTTGTTTAAAACAGTTTGTTTTAAATGTTTAAAACGTGTGCTTTAAACTACCGATTTGGACAACATATTTTATTATTTAATCAGAGTTGTATGCTGCTCTTCAAGATTTTTATGCATGGATCAATTAAAAAATCAAAAAAATTATTAAATATTATATTTATTAATAAAAAAAAAGTTCTTTATAAAATATAATAATACATTCAGTGATAGCATGTAACTACAATAAACAAAGACATTTATAATAACTTAATAACATACCGGGTGACCCACGCCATAGGTACTCCCGTTAATTTTATCGTTTATAAAACTGGACGAAGGAAATGTGGGAAAGTGTTAATAGACAAAAAATTCCATTATTTGGGATACTCTTGAGGTTAATATGACTTCCGGTTTTTCGGAAATGACGTAATCATTGAAATTTTAAATGGCACCCTATATTCTTTGTGTGATATATTCTATCAGGATGACAGTCTGAACACAAAAATATATCGATCGTCAATTTTTATCACGAACGCAACGCCAAAATAACTTTTTTGTATTAACCTTGGTGGCTATGAATTGGTGAAAATAGTCGAAAATTGTCAAATATACACTACCTAAATCGATTTTGGCCGACATTGCTTTACTGGCGCCCTCTAGCTTGACAACAAAAAGTCATTCACACAACAGATTTAACTCCACTGAGAACTGACGTATGAAAAAAACTCCGATGAAAATCTTTACAAATAAAACAATTGCGTGAATTAAAACATCTTTAAAACAATTTTTCCTTATTTAAAACATGCTTTTTTGGGTGATTGAAAACATGTTTATTTTTTTATGTTTAAAACACGTTTTAAAGTGTTTTAAAAACATCATTTTATAAAAAAAAACATCTTTGCTTTGTTCAAAATATAAAAAAAAAACGTTTTTTATGACAACCCTGACCCCAACTCCGGGACAAAGGGTATTCAGAATTTTGTCTCATAGCCATTCTCCATAAAAAATCTTAATCAAACCCCCAGCAGATTTGCTATGTTTATGTATTTTCTTGATTCTTAAATCCAGGTAAATTTTTAATATCAAAATTGTTACAGGTTTTATCACCTATTCAGGAATTTTTCACACTGTGTATAGCGGTTTGCGTTCAACGACATTTTATAAATTCCCACCCAACGTAGGACGGCGAGATTCTGAAATTTTAATTAATTGTATAAAAAATTCCGACGTGAAAAAAAGGAAAAAAAAAACTTGGCAAAATGAACCCTTTCAGTGCTTAGGGTGATCATCAGGGACGTATGTAGGTGCGTGTAAGCTGGCCGGACCGTAGTGAGGCGGTCGGTGGTACGCACGTTGCGGTTTTCGCTGTGATGTAATCAAACTGTCAATTAAATGGGTTTCTGTTTAATTAGAAGTGGGCGCGTCATGTCACCTCGCTCGGTCCCCGGACCAGCCGCCTTCCCTTTTTGTGTTCAACACACGATACCGCGTGTCCATTAATTACGTTCCCTGAATTCCGGCGAGAATACTTCGGCTACTCGCTCGTCCACAGATCGAGCCAGTTCCTCGCTTATGCAACAATTTCTCGCTCTCTCGCAAAACATATGAGTACCTGAAACATTATATGTGACTCCGCACGAGAGAATCGCCCTCTAACTGCCATCTCTCGCTTCGATAGCATCGACTCCTGTGTTTGAAGGCCCATAACTCTAAAACTATAACTATAACTCCTGAATCATTTCTACATAGTATGACTGTCAAAATTCTTTGCCTCTCGGTGTA
The DNA here is from genome assembly GCA_963966075.1 of Aphodius sticticus. NCBI lineage: Eukaryota > Metazoa > Arthropoda > Insecta > Coleoptera > Scarabaeidae > Aphodius > Aphodius sticticus. The sequence continues at coordinate 22,307,586 of OZ014513.1, read as the reverse complement.
AAGATGAGCGCGACAGAAGTGAAAAGAAGTACCCGATTTTTGCAGTTTAAATCAACGCTAGTCTTTCCGATTTATTTTGTCTTAAACCACAAATACTGTAGTTTTTGTTCAGATTGCATCTATAGGTAAAACTACGAGAGCTGAAGGTGAGTCATCGATTCCAGCTGTTATTTTGCTGATACGTTACAGACTATTCCCGTGCGTTAGAAAGAAACAGAGTAGTTTTTCATGCGTCTGGTTCTTACGTTTTTACGCGATGACTCACCTTCAGCTCTCGTAGTTATACCTATAGTAGAGTCGCTTCTATATATTGGCGTTTTTGTTTTCTTCAGTTTTTATGCAATAAAGGTTGCGAACAAGGTTTGGAAGGATGGAAGCCGATATCTCAGGAACGAATGTTAGCAGGACAGCGCAGTTAGCATGCAAATAATCCTTATTTACTGCGATACATATCCCTTGAATTTAATAGCATTCCGACTATTTGTTAATTTTAAAGACCGAAATATATGTGACAATATTTTGCGCACTTCGGCTTCCCTCGCTTGTGGGTTTTGGTGTCGAAAGGCAGTCGAACGAGATGCGATGCTTTGACGCGATCAGTGAATCCGGTTGAATCAGTGTTTGTAAAATATTGTTGGGTATAAATAATTGTACATCTAAATTTATTATTTATATTTAACTTGCACTACTATTCAAAAATTCCGAAATTAAATTGTTCTGATCGTATCGTACTAATAGTAAATAATCTTCCACTGTCCCAGCTACGTTTGCATTTACCGTTACGATTGACGTAGTGCGCGCTTCACGAAATTTATATCATTCATATTAAATCGCCTTAAAAATTTCTTAAAAATTATTATGCAATTCTGATTCTACAGTCGAATTATATAAAACATGACGATTGATTACGTGCATGTCCCGATATCGCGATTATATTCGTTACTGAGATACATATCCGCTTCCATGAAAATCTTGTTCGCAACCTTTACTACACAAAAACTGAAGAAAACAAAAACGCCAATCTATAGAAGAGGCTCTAAATACAACCTGTACAAAAATTGAAATTTTTGTGGCAAACAGTTTACGATGGAAAAAATGGAAAGACGAACGTTCATTTAAAAGTGCAAAAATCGGGGACCTTAACTCATTTCTCTCGCGCTCATGTTTACCACCGAGAGGCAAAAAATGTTGACAGTCATACAACTTATGTAGAAATGGTTCACGAGTTTGACACACTTTATTTCAATTTTCTCTGTTCGGTAGTTTTAGAGTTATGCGCCTTCAAACACAGGAGTCAATATTATCGAAACGAGAGATGGCAGTTAGGGCGATTCTCTCGTACGGGGTTATATATAATACACTAGTGCCACCACTATGGAAAATGTAACTTCTTAAATAAAACTTGGCTCACAAATATCTCGGTTTTACTCATGGTTCGCTCATGATCCGCAATATTTGCTATAGTTCATTAAATAACCATCATTTTAAAAATTTTTTTAACTATCAATCCAAATAACAGCGGTTTCGTTTTATTTATAGGGGTCGTAATACTGTTAGCGATCGTAATTTACATTTTAGTACGGTTGACGATGATAATTCATAAACTATTGTTATTAAATATTGTTTTAATAAGATATACATTCTTAGTGTTTGTTTGCAACGTATCATGGGAATTCTGATCAAATGTTGGTCGATATCGTGACTCGCCTAAGCAATCATAGAAAAGATAAAAAGAGCGAAATACTAAATTCTGTACAAAAAAAAAATGTTTGGTCAATAGTTGTATCCACTTAGACGTATCTGTATGTGAGATTGCAATATATTGAGGGTTCCCTATCGAAGAGAGTTGACCGCAGCCCCGGGACTCCTGTATCGTATGACTCCCCATCGAGGGAACTGTACATGACGTCAATGACAAGTATGGAATATAAAAATCGCCATTAAATTTATTAATAAAGGTATATTTTTATCGGCAGACTCTAGGTTGGTCTATAATTTGTCATAGCAAATCACAACTTCTAACAAAAAAGAAAAATTGCTCCCGACGGATTTAGGTACAGAAGTAAAGGATAATGATAATGTTTTCGAACTAGTTATTAATTGAATGCTCTTGGGTTCTATTCATCATCTTCGGGAATTTGTGGCCCACCTTCGCAATAAGGCGTCTTTTATAACTACACTTTCGAGAAACAATCCTCTGGACACAAGGCGATCTTCACTAAGGTTTAATTAATAGAAAGAGAGAACTGCGTCCACGTTTTTCATCGTGCCATTCTAAATTTAGTTGTTGTTGTTACCAAATATTTAATTGCATTTATATTACTACAGAGCAGAGACTTGCCTTGGTAAATAAATTTAATTATCAGATAATAATTTCAATTCCTTGATTGTCTTAAGTAATTTGTATCAATGTATCAATAATATTGTTATTGTCGTTTGATATTATGTATTAATATATTACAGCAATGCAATATCCAGTAAAATATTTCGATTACAAAGTTTAAATTGGTTGACAATACTGATAAGAATACCACCATGACAGTAAATAGATTCGCCATATTTTGAACGAACTTTCAACAAAAGCTAGATAAATTCTTTTACCACCGAATACATATTTTTTCCATCTTAGAGTATCGGAATCGTATGGTGTATCACGAGGCAGATAAACGACTAAAATAGACAAGATAATTAACAAGATAGCTACTCGTAGCTCGTAAATCCCGTGATAAAATATTTATAGCCCTCAATGGATTGATTCTTTATTCGCAGAAGAACCGCCATGCAATCCTAATGAGGGGTTAGGCCATCAAGCTAAGCCTGACCGCAATACACGGTGTCACTTATACAGTGTGTCCCCCGATGGACCTCATACCTATAATAGACGTAATTTTGAATTTCAAAAAGTAATTCTTTATAAAGAGTTTTGGATGACATACAGGATGCTTAGAAAACACGAAAATGTTAAATTTGCCGAAGAGTAAACTATCAGTTTTTCGGAATTAGAAAAAAAATGTTATAGGTAAAAGTTATTTTATATTTAAATTTATGCCCAGAAGAAATGTTGTATTCTAAGTTTTATATTTTATTTATTTTTACCAAAGTAATTTAACAAAACATTACTCCACATGTTCCCCTCCTACACCTACACATTTTTCCAATCTTCTTCTAAACTCCCGATATAGCAAATCAATTGTTTCTTCATTTATTTCGTATACTGCTTCCCTAATTTTTAATTTTAGAATGTCTACATTACCATGAAAATTATTCGCATAGACCTTCTGTTTTAAATAACCCCACAGAAAAAAATCAAGCGGCATTGAATCAGGTGAACGTGGTGCCCATCCTATAGGGCCGAATCGTCCAATCCACTTATTTGGAACATTTCCTGACTTGATATGCGCTATGAGCAGGACAACCGTCGTGTTGATAGTGTAGTGAACACCTGAGCTGTAAGTTGATTTCGTCCAAAGTAGGTAGCAAAAGATTTTCCAACAAATCAAAATAAGTGTTTTGGTTTACAGTACCGTCAAAAAAAGTATGGTCCAATTATATTCTTGTAATAAATCCTACACCAAGCATTCACTTTTTTAAATTTTTGAGAATTAGTTGTAATACGGAAGTTTGGATTTTCTTGAGACCAATATCTGCAATTCGGTGAACTAACAACTCCATTTGTGGTAAACGTCGCTTCGTCAGAGAAAATATTTTTTCTGTAGAAAAATCTTGCTTCTTCGATCTTCGTATGACGGAATTGCCCGACAAATACCTTTCTCCGTATATATCTCACCGTCGATTAACCAGTTTTCCTTTTAATTTCCATGGGCTATGGTGTACCTGGGGTGTACCAGTCACCTCCGGCGCGACGTGACTTCTTGTCTTCGAATCCTGAAGATGTTGGGACTGAAGCACCAAATTGGCGACATTGGTCACCCACTTTAGGTCTCTTTTGAGTGGTTTTTCCATTGAGTGTCCATCTTGCTCCTTGGCTATACCGTACTGATGAAGACTAATAGTCCGAAACACGCGTCTACGGTTGCTTCTTCGATCTTCGTATGACGGAATTGCCCGACAAACCTTTCTCCTGAAAAATCTATCGACCATAATTCGTTTTCCCATTAATAAGCAAAATCCTAATCGACGAGCATCATCTCCTTCTACTAAAGTGTGTATCAATACTGGTTTATAAGGATGAAATTTTTGATTTGAAAAGATCCTTTGCAGGTGGCTTTTACTGATGTTCAAGTCTCGAGATCTTTGCCTCAACGATTTTTTTGGGCCAGTGTTCACGGAATCAATAGCTAACATAGCTCCTGTATCATCTTCGCCGTTTCGCTTTTTTTCCCGATATTTTTGACGTCTCCTGTTGCATGAAATATTTTAACTAATTCACGGACACAATTGACAGAAACGTATACCTCAGGGTATTTTCTGTTAAACTTCAATAGCACGGTGGTACGATACGTCACCCATGCCGTAACAAAGAACTAAATAAACCCTTTGCTTTAAAGTCAACATACTTTCACACAGCTTCTAGCAAAAAATTGCTTGGATACGCTGTTACTACTGTCAACTGTTCAATCATAATTGTGGTCTCTAAATTTTTTGTTCACCTTTATGTAATATTTTTTCACTGGTCCGAGATGTAAAATTTGAATGTGAAATCAAAATATTAACAATGGCTTTCGACTTTTTAGGACATCCAAACCTGTTTATAAAGAATGACTTTTTCTCGCGAAATTAAAAATTACGTCCATTATAGGTATAGTTAGGTCCATCGGGAGGCATACTGTATAAACGTATAATGTATTGGTGTATAATGATTCCCTTGGGCCAAAACTAAGCGACTTAACGCCGTAACTGCGCGCCGCGGTCGTTCAAAGTTATTTCTCATACCAGTCATTCGTCACATATAATTTCCATCCGTTTTAGTTGCGTTTAGTTTAAGTTCAAATTAAAACGAGAACTTTGTTATTGATTGCGGTCGCTAAACATAGTGAATAAATTGACTAAATTTGGGTAAGGTTGGCTTTAAAAGAATTCTCGCAGTGTTGACTGGTCCAGGACTGCAGCGTATTTCGGGGGATAGTATTGCGTACACGAGGTGGGATTTGCGAGACGAGCAAATTAAAATAAACATCTGAATATCGTCGTACGAGGTTCTGTTTACATCTCCTACACATACGCCGGGTAAGTCATACCTCCCGAAACAATATTCCGTGCCAAAATCTAAAACTACTACGGCACGATGATATTATCCGCCACAACAAAGCTGAGAGACAATTTCGTTTAGAACGCGTGCTATTCATAACAACACATACAATAATCTCGAAAAACAAATGACAACTATCATCATATACAGGTTCACTAGATGAAACCGACCGTAGTACTTGTTTTTTTATCCATCCTAATATTCCTAATTTCTCCAAATAACAATTATTTTTACTCATTAGATTATTTGTTTATTATTTTAATTAAACCGCTTTAGCTATACCAATAAAGAGTGGATGGAAAATGAATAGCACAGAAGTGTGGGGGCAAATCACTCGAAAGGTTATCTTTTGCTGTCAAAGTTCAAATGTGAATATCTAAAACGAGCTATTTCGGTGCTGGTGATTGCCTGGATCTAAATGATCTGATGCGTTCTTTCGTAAATATCGTTTTTGAAAAAAAAATAATACTCTAGTACTCACCTATTGTGACTTGATTACTCGTTACTTTAACTAATACTATTTGATCAGTTACTGTACCAGATACTTTACTTGAAGTCAGGCATTAATACAAGGATTTTTTCTCACTGCACAAATACCATATAATTTTGTAAACATTTACATAGTATTTATTAATTTCACAACATCTCACCCTAAATAAATTGAGATGTGAAGAAGAACTACACAAAGTTTGCTTTCACTTGAACCGCTCATACGATTTTGAGGATTCCTTTGTTCAGATTGAGGTAGATTGATTCATCAGAAACGATATTTGTAGAGTTATTTTATGCAAAATTCAGATTTGAGATGTACAAGAATGAGGATAAGTTTTGATTTATACAAGATTGAGTAACACGTTCTGGTTTATACCAGTTACAACCACACGAATTATGTGGAGTCAAAAAGGCGCCCAACCTTTTGTATACTAGATAAATACCATCACCTGGAAATACATATGAAAGAATGAAAATATAGAACTTTCAAAGGAAAAGCCTCAACAACCAGCTCATACGAACACAGTAGCCTCGATACCATTAGCCCGAGATCGGTAATTTTATCCTAATCTCGTGATGAAGATGAAGGGATAAGATTATTTATCAATCCATTGTTGTGGTATGTAAACAAATAATACTGATTATTATTACTTAGCATTTTGTTCTTTGATTCATTTCATTACTTCGTTTAATAACTGAGATACAACAGGAACAGTAATAATAACAAGAATGAAAACACGGTATCAAACATACCAGGTAGTAGGTTGTGGTAATCTTCATGTCTGAGTGCGTGTCATTAGAGGCGCTCCTTCTTTGTGAATACATCTCCGACCATTATGGAAGGATTTTCTTGGTCTTTATTCCCAGTACAACATTAAATGGGCAATTTGACAAATTTTGCGCCGTGAACATTCAGGAACAGTTTTTGGTTCATTTGATAGCAAAAAACCTTTTCTAGTCAATCGTAGATACGAAAAACCTGGGTTCCTACAGTTCTTCTTGTGTGTCTCGGGTTTTAGTGTAGATAATGTAGCTGGTATAATCCACAGAGTGCTACAAATCACGACCAAAAAGTTTATTCTTGTACCCTGTATATGTTCAAAACTGAAATTTGAATAAAGAATTCGGCCACGGTATCGTTACTGAAGAATCAACCAACAACGGAATAAAAGAATTATAAAAATCAGATGAGCGACTAATAATATCTTGAAACTTTTGAAATTGTGACCAATTTTGTTGACTGCCACGTTTTGGCATTATCTCAAAAGAAACAAAAATATTTATTTTTTAAGTAAAAACAACCTGCTTTTGGTAACATTGTAGAATTTCTAAAGCCTGGATTTGAAATTATATACAGTTGACCGTATATCATCATCTTAAAAGCAAAACTCAGTAACTAACATTTTGTTACAGTTTATTGTTATATTTGTTGTATTTTAAATCTTGTACATTTTTCATTTTAAGGTGTATAGGTTTATCAATACAGTAGTAAACTAATTATTTAAATTTTGCGGGCAAACATATTTTCAAAATACCTCAATAATTTGTATCAGTGAAAGTGTATTGTGTACTGACAGTAAAGGTATAATACAGTTAAACTTCTTTTAGAATTAATTGTCTAAAAATGACTAGAAAATATAAAAAATCTGATGTGGCCAGGCACATGACTTTATCATACTATATATAAAATTAATAGTTTAGTTGCATGAAATTCTATTTGATCGAGATCGGCTATGTCTGCATTAAAATAAAACTAGTAGAACTAGACAGATATGTCGATTAAAGCTGCGTTCGGATATTGTACTCCGTTGACACCGGGTACACCGACCAAATGACATTTACGTGTTATTGGGTGTAAAAAGTGTAACGGTGTACAATATCCGAACGCAGCTTATATTGACAGTTGTCAAAACATTAGCGTTTGACACTATCTACAGATCCTGGCAAATCTGACATATCCTGGCTACTAGTTTTAGTGTAGTACGACCGATCTCGATGTAATAGAATTTGCTCCTGTAGCTAAACTATTAATTTTACCAAAAAATTTCCTAGACATAAATTATACAAAATTTTCTCTGCTTTCATTTATTATTTAACTATTTTGACGAATTTACAGAACTGGCGGCTCATTTGCAAAATCGTTAAAAAATGCTAAGCGTAAACATCCAGTTCCTTTGGCCCCATTTGACCCAAAAGCTTTTCAGCTCTAAGTTTGGTCATGAAACTTCTAAATATGAAGTTTCGTCCCGATACCTTTAGTAGTTTCTCCGGAATCGTCGCCACAAAAAACGGGTACACACGTCCACACACACACACACACACACAGACATTTTTTTGTACCTTGGTCAAAAATGTTCAGGGGACCCAAAAAGACATATTTCCGCTAAAATCTCAAATTTTCTTTTTGGCACGATTACAATACTTTTCATACTGCGTATGATAAAGTAAAAATCTGTTTGTGTGTTTTATTAATAATATACGGTTTACCAAGTTTAAGAAATTTAGGTGTTTGTTTGAGCCTTCTAGCACATTGGATCATCCGCTAATCTCCTAGTGAAAACCACTTTTCAAAAATCTGTTGTTGATAATTTGATCAATGTAGAATTAAATATATAATATGGAATAACTTTTAATGCGTTGCATTGTTTTTGAAAAAGGAAATGCACCTGCAGAACAATTATTTAGGTACTGCATAAATTTAAAATTCCCACTGTGCAATTTGTGTCCAGCTGTACGTTAGAATAATGCCTGCCTGAAGTACCTGAAAGTAACGAATTACTAAGTAACGAATTGATATTTTCTGTACATCTGTACGGTACATATTTAAGCAAGTACTCATATTTTGAAGTACATACTTAAATACAGTTAATTACAGTTTTAGTAGTCAGTACTCGTGTACACACTACTCATTACTACTCATTACTACACTACTAATTTAAATGTAGAAAACTTTGTTTGCGACGGGATTAACACGAAACGAGCTGAAAACAAAACGCGTAGAACATCGGAAATCGTAGGGCAAAGGGTGGGGGTATCACGTGACAGTTGCTAATCCAAGGCAACGGATCCGGCTAAAATCTGATCGCCCCCACGTTAATTAAGCACCGTCGTGGCGCTGATAGCCGTATTAAAGAGCAGTTCACTTTATCCAATTAATTAGCGGAGCAGAGAGAGGACTGGGGGAATCCGACCGCCAAGGTGAGTATCGCTTCATTCCATTTGCAGCTCCGGCTGGCTGAAACAACGCAGTACCTACCAACGGCGACCTGTTTGATTTCCGTTGAAGTTCTACTGCATATTTACAACACAAAATAAAAGACATTTTATGAATCTTTTGGAATTCCCGTAATAATTGGAATGTGTAATTCTTGAAGAGCGACAATGATTTATCAGCATTGGTTTTCATCTGTAGATATGGTCGAGTTACTATTAGTAGAACGCTGAAAGCACAGTATATCTGTCTCAGCGCTCTAGTAATAGTGATTTGACCATACATGTATTTAAAATAAATAACATATTTTGTGAAACAAGCAGCTACCAGTGAACCAACATAGACCACCCCATTTTTGTTGCAGAGTCTGCGTACGGCATGATATGATATCTTCTAGAGCACAGTAGAACCCCGTTTATCCGAACTCAAACGTAATCCTAGATAAATTTCGTGTCTTCGTTCCGTTAATTCGGCTTTGTTTTCATATTGTTTGCTTATCCACTTAATTTACGCGTATCTATGCAAATATCGTCTTTTGCTTATCGCACGACTTCGCTTGCGTGGATTTTGGGATTTGTAGTGTCGTTCCAACCCCAGATATCCAGAAAATAAAAGTAACGATTAATTCTGGCGGTAGAATAACCTACTTTTTTTTGGTTTAGAGTTAAATTATAGACAATTATCTTACTTAAATAATAATAAGACACAAAAATAAAGCGGTTGAAAGACCATAAATTGTTTAATTAATCGAGATGAGAGCTAAAGATAAAATATGTCTGATTCGTGTAGGTACTCAAAGAAGTAACGTTTTGAGTGAAAAAAGTATGTAAGATATTGACACTTTTAACTAATTAAAAATTTAATTTAATAAATTTAATTTTTAATTATAATTAGGTAATACTTTTTTCAATTTTAACTTCTGTTCTGAATTAAATATAAATAAAAAATCGCAAAATTTGTCAATGTTATGTCAGATTCACTAACAGATTTGTCGAAATGAGACAAAGGTGAGATAACCCCTCAGAACTTTTACGTTGTTCGCGAGTAGAACATAGGGGGTACGGATAATGTAACCTTATTATACGAGTTTATTAAACCTCATTTTTACTTTACGTAACCTAATTTTTATTAGTTAATAAATATCGAGTTAAAACATCCAAACAAAAAATAAACAATAGCTCTTTTTGCAAGTTTGTTGACAGATCTACACATTTTTTAATAAATCTAATGTTGTTAGTCATTATTTTTATCATTTATCAATTTATCATTTAATATGTCAGTAAACGTTATATAATAATTGAATAAAAGCATCTTAACATTTATTTATATTACAACAATTATTACCATAACTTTTGAAACATTGTGGAAAAACTCCAAAATAGGTCGTGTGGTTTAAATATTATCAAGATATATGAGAAATGTCGTGTTTTATTATACAGTCCCAAAGGTAACGGATAAATTCTATAAAATCTTAAATAAAAATATTTGAGAAAAATGCTCCGACACGTCGATTTTTACTTTTAACTTACTATCCTAATATACACTTTTCAGCCCCCCACCCCTTCACCCCTAAGGGGTGGTAACCACAACTTTAAAAATTCAAATAGCAAAGTACCCCTTGCGATACCTCAATTGATAGACTTTTTTAATCTGAATACAAAGAAAAAAAAATTATCGAAATCGGTTGATAAATAACGGCGATATTTATCAAAATTTATTTATACACCAAATTGAGGAATAACAAAATTTAATTAACTAATCCTTAATTAATTGTCAAAGTGCTGCGCGTTAACGACGAGACAATGCCCTAATCTATCCCCAAACGCTTGTTGAACATTTTCTAACATTTTATTTCGAATTTTCGAACATTCCTGGAGTCATTAAGTGAATTACTGCAGGAATTCTTTCCTTTAACGCCTCAATATTTACAGGTCTATTAAAATAAACTTTACTTTTTAAATAGCCCCAAAGAAAATAATCCAGTGGGGTTAAGTCTGGCGATCTTGCTGGCCATTCAATAAGCCTTCATCTACCAATCCATTAGGAAATTTGAAAATATTTGGATTAGGAAATACTTGATCGAGGTTTTCTCGAACTTGTCGCGCATAATGTCTCGCTGTAACCAAATTCTGTCCTTGTGTCTATCAGGATCTTCTGCGTTGGGAAACAACACCGCTAAAGTAGGTAGTAGTTCATTTCGTAGAAAGTTCAGATAACGTTCACCATTCAGTGATCCGTCGAAAAATTTGGTCCAATAATTCTAGAACCCACCACACCAGGCCACACATTAAGGTTTTCAGGATATTGTGTGTTCGCTTCCACCATCCAATGCGGATTTTGACGAGCCCAGTAACGGCAATTTTGTTTATTGGCGGTGCCATTCAGACAAAATGTTGCCTCAACAGAAACAAACGATGTTTCTAATTAAGCAAGGATTTTCATTAGAGAATTCCATCATTGTCTCACAAAACTGCACTCGTCGATCAAAGTCATCATCGGACAATTTTTGTACCAAATGCACTTCATACGGGTGAAATTTGTGTTTTCGAAATAATCTGGACACTGTGCTTTTCGACGCACTAACTTGTGAGCAACCTCCGCAAGGGTTGAATGATTTTCTTGCACCATTAAAATAGCATCCAATTGTCGGTTTTCAATTAAGGCCAATGGACGTCCTGCCTTAGGCTTATCCCGTACATGACCGAGATCGCGAAATTTGTTTTCGATTCGACTTACTGTAGATTCCGATATTGGCGGACGGTCCGGGTGCGTTTCATTGAACAAAACACGAACTTCGTCATGCGTCCGGCTTCTATCTCCAAACCCAATCATTAAAACTTCGATTCTTTCGGTTTCTGTAAATCTCATTTTGCTACTATTTCTTCAATGACGAAAAATCTGAATTGTGTTTGACATAAGTAAAAACAAGTTGCAATTGTTTGAACGATATTGCTATGCCCGCTTCAACAGCGCTTACTCGAATATTGACGTTCTTCTTTGAATACATTTTGGTAAATATCGCGGTTATTTATCAACTGATTTTGATAATCTTTTTTTCGTTGTATTCAGAATAAAAAAATCTATCAATTGAGGTATCGCAAGGGGTACTTTGCTATTTGAATTTTTAAAGTTGGGGTTGCCACCCCTTAGGGGCGAAGGGGTGGGGGGCTGAAAAGTGTATGTCAGGATAGTAATTTAAAAATAAAAATCGACGTGTCAGAGAATTTTTCTGAAATATTTTTATTTAAGGTTTTATTGAATTTATCCGTTACTTTTGGGAAGCACTGTATATACTGATTTGGCTAATACGAACAATTACAGGTAACAATTTCGAATTATCGGCGATCAACTACAATTAAAGTTATGAATAAATGTCTCAAACAAATCGCCAATGAAATCTGTTTAAGCCCGTTTAAAATATTTTAAAATATTTTTTTAGAATGACGTTCGTCTTTAGTAAATTATGCCATTACTCTTCTTGTGTGCCCTCAAATAATGCGGAAAATATAACATATTGACGTCTACATTCTAACTTAATTCCATGGCGCCGAACGACATACCAATCATCAAATGACAGAAACTTTTCACGGCACCAACGCGAGCGGTCCTTTTTTTTTTTTATTTTTAGTTTTAATTATCGTTCAATAAAAGACGCGGAGAAAGTAGGAACCTGTTGGGTTCGATTTTTAAAGACTGGTCCGAATAATTTTCAACGCCGCTTACTTAATATTGGTGTCACAATGTTACAACTCCGGGCCGTAAGTCGAGAATGTCCGATCTCATTAAAAGTGTTGCAACAGCATCCCTCGGTCAAAGAAAGAAAGATAACGGTGCGGCTTCGATTGCAAACGGGACCGACCTTGGTGCTCTTGCAGACCAAGGGACATCAAGCAAGCCAGTGGCTCGATAACAGTAACAATCTCGTACTACTGCAAAGCATTCAACTCAGGAATTCATGGGTAACTTGTCCAAGAAGGAAGTACTCGAGATGATTTGAGATATAATGAGAAATAAAATTGCATCTTGCGTCCAGCTTTGAGTTAATTTCTTACAAAGTTACATGCTAACGGGCAAAATTATGGATGCGCGATTTATATGTCAATTCCATGGTTTGTGCGGCTGAGCAAAAACCCGATTAAAACTTGAAGGTATTAAGTTAGCATGGGATCGGGAAACCAATTAGCGGTAAACCTATTTTTTGTTTTTAGAAAAGCGGTCGACGAGAAAACGTTGGCGCGCAAGTCTCATTAATTGAACCCAGTTTTACACTCGATATGCACCTCAATAGCGTCCGGAAGATTTACATCCAAAATAATTTCTCCAGTAATTGTGATATAGCAACTGAAAAAGTCAGTTTGAGATGAAACTACAATAGAGCTTCTTTGGCATCTGTGAAACAACCATCGTAAAAAGTTCTTTCACGTCAGTCTTTCACAAGTAATTCAATAATATAAGATTGTAGCATGCTGAAACTTTTTGAGAAAGTTTACCACTTTGTGGTGTCACGCCAACTATATTTCTATTTTCTATGTTTCCTTACTGCAACTTGCATAATATAATATTGATGGTATTAAACAGTCAATTAAACAAACCCGAACAAGGCAAGCCATTTTATAAAACGAGAATGCGAAGAATAGCGCGACCAGACAAAAACGCTTCCGAAGAAGAGGACGAAAAGAAAGAACAATTTAAATAAACGGAAAACAGTTATAAACAAGTAATAAAATATTATGACTATTTTTTTCACAGTATAAATATGGCATTTTGTTTAAAAATTGGTTGTCTTAAGATATATGTATTAAGAAGTAGCTGGGCATTAGATATTCATCTAATAATTCGCGTAAATATTCAAATGAAAGTAGCAAAGAAAGTAGTAGATAATTAATCTAATTCAATGGGTTTGCGTAATACAACAAAACATGGTAACTTTAGGCAAAAACAAAAACATGAAATGTTAACAATTAACATTTGTTGTACTGTTTCGTACACGTATAGAGAAGTACAGTGAAAGTTCTCCTTGCGGATAGCTCCTATAAGCGGATAGCTCCTATAAGCGGACAGCTCCCATAACCGGACGAAGACATTATTTTCGGACCACAAGCTCATGAAAATCAACATTAAGAGGAATCACTAGAGGTAGTAGCGTACTACAAAACAACACTACATAAAACCAAACATCCTGAGCTTAATTGTGTGTTAATAATCACGTGTAATACATTAAATTATAGATAAAGGTGTATTACACCGGGTACGAATGCCACTTTTTTCATTTGCGTTGTTGTTTTGTTTTTTACCCTTGCTAAAGAAGCCAATAATTGGTAATTTTAGTTATTTTTTTTTCCAAATCCGAACCAAACATCAAAAAAGCAATATTACAACATTTTGTATTGAGCCTTCATGAACTTGTGTAAAAAAAATGACAACAAAATATGAATGTTGTAATGATTTAACCGTTGGTTTTTTGAACATGTGAATGAGAATAACGTATTTTATAGTCGTACGGTGCAGCCATCTGTTGGATAAACACATCATTTTCTTCGACCAATCAAATTCAAATGGTACAGTCTGAAGCAGCAGCATGAATACGTAGCCAGGGGAATCACAAATATTGAGCAATTTCGGCCTAACAAAAATATTGATCGCATGTTGACACGGGAGGTGTAGCGGCGCCGCGCCCGGCAAACGAAAGCCATACGAAAAATAAATTTTACCGTGCTGGTGCTACGTAGATAGCAACGACTCGCTTACAAATTAGCATGACAGCATGTTCTTGCGGAAGTGTATGTGATCAACATGAATTGTTGAATTTCGACCAAAATAGGCTAGAAACCGAATACGAGAAATAATTTTTTGCCGTCCTGATGGACTCTACGCAGACGGCAAAGAGCGAGTTATAAATAAGGAGCGCATGTTCCCGCGAGGGTTTATAGTGCAGGACACACGGAACGAAGAATAATCAACAACCGCAATACCTACTTACAATGTTACAACTACTAAATAATTAATAGGAGTTAAATAAATTATTACTAAGGAAATACAAGTAATTTAATTTTTAATCAGTCATTTATTTTTCGTCATAAAATTTCAAATATATTGGTATTTAGATTTAGAAAATAATATTAATACCAAACACTTGTCGCTTGGCAATGCATTCAGGGCATTCGCAATCTATGTAGGATGGTTGGCTTTAGTTCTACTTGTTGTACAACAGACGTAGAACAGACGCTAGAAATATGGGCAAATTAAAAAATCAGCTGCCTTTATGTGGCCCGCGTTCTAAGAAAACTAATAACTTGCGAGAGTACCTGCGGTAAGTGTATATGTAGATATTATACGTGTAGTGTAATTCTTCGCTAATTAACTTCGCAAGTTAATTTGGGCAATACTCTCTTATAGGCGTAAGCGTGCCGGATTACCATGTATGGCAAAAAACTTTTATAAAGGTGTAAAATATTTGAACATGTATCTATATAATATATAATAAATGACTTATACATATACATAAAACTGCCTGTTTTATCGAAACCGCTATTTTTTCTCATACCTACAATTGAAATTGAAGTACGTATAGTACCAAGTCTATACATAGCAATAATAATTTTGAGTAAACTTTCAATCAAAATGCAGTATCCAACTGTATCTAGAATTAAAATAGGAATATTATATTTACTAACACCTACTTGCGTCAGCCGATAAAAAATTTAATTTTTATATGAGGTATGTTTTACCTGAAAGTATCGATCTCTGCTAAGTACGAACGAGACATTCGAGATTATTGATGCACAAAGAAAACGTTAAATGAATTTAAATAAGTATCTGAGTACGAATGCTTTCACGACCAGAGTCATTTAAATTTAGATGATAAATAGGTACCGGTTTATGCCGTGAGTAAAAATTCATAATTACTGTCTTCGCAAACCATGCTGTTCGCTTCTTCGGAGCTAACTGATAATTAGTTACTAATTCTAATAATAAATGTAAAGCAATAAATGATTTATGTAAGAAAAGCTGTCTGTTTTACCAAAACTACAATTTTTTTCAACATACAAAAGGTAAAATGTTCAACCATAGTTAGTAGTAAAATAGGAATGTTATAATAAAGCATTTCAGAACATGCGATAGCCACAGACACAAAATTATTAGGTAACGGTTCGGCGCCAGTCGACACCGCACGGCCCCAAAGATCGCCGCCAAAGAACGATACCACCGTTCCCCTCATCTAATCAGTGCGTTGCTTGCATTTTCTGCGGAGTGTACAGTGGGCGCGGCTTGTTCCCTCCTCTCGCGCCTCAGTTTCGTCGAACTTTTGAGGCCGGTGACTAACATTTACTCTTAAGCGGACGCAAATCTCTTAAAAATGGTCAAATATAAATTGTAATTTAAATGCTGTTTCCCCATTAAATGTGTTGCAGTTTTCTTACATTTGTCTATCATTTAAGTCTATATCTGCCACGCCTTCTTAAGGGTGTTACAAAAGTTGAATTAAACTCAATATACCCTCACCACATTAAATGCGGGGGTATAATAAAAATGATCCCTCTTCTTGAACCGGATAACTCCCATGGGCGCACAAAAATGTTGGAACCATGAATATCGGCTTATGGCAGCGTTCACTGTATGTTTTCTACTTTGATTATTTGGTATCTTTTATGCAGTTTCGTGTAGTTTTATAAATCATCAAAAATATTGAATTACTGCAGTTGCCATAAATTATATAGTTATGTACCTACATTTTGGTGTATGAGTTTTAATTTTCAATGGAGAAAAATCTTATAAACACTGGCAATCTTTTCGTGGGTTTCCAAGATAACCGCAAGCTTACTGATTCCTCCCGCTTCATGAAATTTTGGTCAAATTTCTTCTTGTTTACGAAATAAATGATATCTTAGGATAATCCAATGCCGACTAGATATACAGGCCTGATACCTGGAGTGGGAGAAGCTGGCCTGTCGGGGTACTGCACGAAATCCTGGAGTAACGTTCAGGCAGTGATGCGATATGGGAAGGACAATCCCTTTTTTGCGGGATTTTTCAAAGTAAAAGGGATAAAGGGACAAAATGTAGAAAAAAGGGATATTTTGTTTTCTGCCGGTGCAGTTGTGTGAGGATTGCTAACATGACACATTCCCACATCTACTGACTACATACGCTATATACGGCACATATATGGTACTATGTTGTCACTATCAGTAGAGCGCTGAAAACAGTACATCTTTCTGAGATATCTCGAAATACACGATGTACCCTATCTCTCTCAGCGCTCTACTATTAGTGATTCGACCTATATGATTCGACCATACCAAGTTAGTAGCCGGGATTTCTGTAATGGCTTATTAATTAAAATGTATGTATTTCTTGCAAACACAACTGTGGTGCAAGTTATTGTTTATGCAAATTATTGTTTTAATGTAGTGGTACGGGACTTCTAGTTTCTTCAATGCGTTAGTATCAGTAATCAGTTTGTTCGTTTGTTATTGACGTCCGTATTGCTGTATGTTGTAATATGTCTTCATATTGAGTCGACCAACAAATGACTACAAAAAATACTGTTAAGTGGATAAACCGCGATCAATTTAAAAACTGTTTACAGCCTATTAATACAAGTAAACAAAATACCAAATGTAGGTATTATTTTTTATTACACTAGAAACAAAAGGCACATGAGAAAAATCTAAGAAGAAATCTGTATCAATTATTTCAATGTTATTTTTGAGAAGGCATCGAATTCGGTTCAATGAAATTTGCCCAATTAAGAGAGCTGTCCGCTTATTGGACAGCTGTCACTTCCAATACATTATATAAACTCTTTGAAAGACTATGATTTTCCCGTCGGTAAATGGGATTTCGTAACAGAAAAAGAGATAATTTCTCTCACTAGGAGGAGTTTTCTCAACAGGTACCTCCCAAGTCCCAACACTGGTTCAGTGCAGTGTTGTCCCTCGAAGCGAGATGATCGTTGCGTACTGTTCGCTCCCTTCAATAACTTTGCTGGCAAATCGTGGGCCCCTGCCCATCCAATGTATTTGTTTAAATTTAGTTTTGTTAGTTAGTTAGATACGTCAAAGAAAAATTGCGAATGCGAGTACAATCATATAATTTCTCATCTAAATGAGTTTCATAAAAAAATGTTCAGAAGTAGTAATATCTCTTGAAGCGATTTCAGTTTTAACATATATTGCTGGATATCTACGAATCCTATGTGATCAGTGATCACATAGGATTTTTTAAAATAATTTGAAACGATAATTTGATCACTGATCACTGTAAGAGTTTGCTTATAATTGCTAATCGGCATTTAGATAACGTTGAAATCGAAGACATATTTTCGAAGACAGCATTGGATAATCTCAACCCTATTTTCAAGGACAAAGTAATTATGTATAAAATATACGCCCACTCTGAATCTGCAGACACCCTCAAATGTCACGTGTGGTTCCAAACATTGCTTCATATTACCTTATATACAGTTCCACGTTCGCACGTAATCAGCTTATTTTTAACCTCGTCGTGTATTTCAGAGCGAAAACTAAATTGGGAATGTTGTTGAATCGGGGTTAGTCGGTGCCCGGTATCACGATAACATGATGTAAGTGGTGGTTTTCTGGGGGCGGTTTGGCCGCCGTTCAGCATCGGAAACCTGTAACGGGCCAACACCGCCGCCCGAGGCAACAGGTGGGTGGTCCCGCAGTTACAAAAGCCACCCCCGATGAGACGGGGGCGCACCGCCCGGCCACTGTTAACTTATCGAAATAATGTGCCCTTGATACACGAAAGCGCCGCTGAAACCGTTTCGCGCCAATGTCACGGCCACCCGCCCACGTTAGTAATTTCAAACTGAAACCGGAAAATATCAATCCTTGGTTACTTTGTGTCCAAAGTAACCATTTCACAATTAATACCTTGCGTATTATTGGAGCTACAAACAAGGTTATTAGCGAAGTATACAGGGTTAGCCAAAATTACCGGAACACCCAAATAATTCTACAACGGTAAAAAAATTCAAAAAAAAAATCAAACAAAAGTTTTTAGACTTTAAACAATCCATCGTTCAAATATATTTTGAATATACAGGTGTTCATTTTATTATAGAAATCGCGTACATTTTCTTTTTTCAAATGGAACATCCTGTATCTTTTTACATTTTATAATTTTAGGACTAATTCTGGACATTGTTTATTAAAATAATTTTTTTATAAAATGCATCATTTTTTAGTTTTAAGCAATTAATTTAAATTTGTCAAAATTACCGGAACACCCAAATAATTCGCCATCGGTAAAAAAATTTCAAAAAACATTCAAACAAAAGTTTTTGACATTAAACAAGCTATCATTAAAATATATTTTTAATATACAGGCTGTTCATTTTTTATGCAAATTTGGTTAACTTTTTTTTTTCAAATGGAATACCTGTATATTTTTACATTTTATAATTCTAAGACTAATTCTAATAATTTTTTATTGGAATAATTTGTTTATTAATTTCATAATTTTTTAGTTATAAGCAATTAGTCAAAACTCCTGAACTTCAAATTAAGAATTGATTTGAAGGATGCAATGTGGGGTAGCTTACCACATTAAAACTATTGTCCTTTCAGTGATTTCTTCCGGTTTTATTGGAATATTGAGCATAAAATGAAGTAATACGTCATCTCCTAGTTATATTCAACGAAGATCTGAATAATATTTGGTTTCAACAAGATGGTGCACCGCCGCATTACGGTGTCCAAGTTCGGAATTATTTAAATTCAATTTTCCCGCAGAGGTGTATTGGAAGGAGAGGATCCATTGAATGGCCACCTAGGTCGCCGGATTTACAAATACTGGATTTTTCTATTTGGGGCCACCTAAAGTCCAAGGTTTACACCAATAGGCTGCAAAATATTGATGCGTTGAAGCAGAGGATAGTGGACGAAGTTCAGAGTATTACTGTCGATCATTTAGACAACTGTTTACGGGAATTTGTTGATAGGTTGGGGCATTGTCAAGCCGCTCAGGGATGGCAGTTTGAAACTTTAATTTAATTGTTTTGTTATTTTTTCTTCACATTGTTATTATTTATCCGTTCGGCTAAAACAAATGTTTTGGAGTGTTGATTAATTGCTGATAATTAAAAAATGAATCAATTTATAAAAACCTACTTGAAAAGAAATTCTTTGAATTAAAAAATAAAAATGTACAGGACGTTTAATGAGAAAAAGGAAAAGTTTTCCATACTTCCATAATAAAATAAACACCCTGTACATTAAAAATATATTTAAACGATAGCTTGTTTAAAGTAAAAAACTTTTGTTTGAATGTTTTTTGAAATTTTTTTACCGATGAAGACTTATTTTGGTGTTGCGGTAATTTTGACTAATTTTAATTAATTGCTTAAAACGCAAAAATGATGCATTTTATAAAAAAATTATTTTAATAAACAATGTCCAGAATTAGTCCTAAAATTATAAAATGTAAAAAGATACAGGGCGTTCCATTTGAAAACAAAAGATTTACGCGATTTCTATAATAAAATGAACATCCTGTATATTCAAATTATATTTGAACGATGGATTGTTTAAAGTCTAAAAGCTTTTGTTTGAATTTTTTTTTGAAATTTTTTACCGTTGTAGAATTATTTGGGTAATTTTGGCTAACCCTGTATAAGTAGTATATATTTTTTTCGCTAATGAAGACTGAAAAACAATTGAAAATTGATGATGAAAATAGAGAAATTTAGACTTCCACAGAAACCACAGAAAAAACTCACCACACAAAAAGTTTCTTTTATTGAAGCGCCTGCACATTAAAGAATCGCTGTGAATAAATTAAAACATTAAAAAAAACTTTCAGGATTTCAGGTAAAAGTAAAAAGTTTAAGATTTACAATGAGATTGGAGGATTCTAGGACATTTTAGGATCAGCATTTTGACATTTTTTCTTACTTTTTTTCGAAAACCTTACACAAGAATCCGTATTCGCATTCAGGGCAAATATAACTCTACACACAGAAAAGAGATCTCTCGAAGGAAGAGAGAATTACTTGGCTGAAGTAGTTGGTAGGTATATACGCGAGAGATTATTGACTTCAACCAGGAAATTTTATTTCTTGGAATAATTACTAGATTTAAGAAAGTGGTTACTCTGGTGAAGTAAGTAAACAGTCTTCAATGACGTGTATATTTTTATTCCCGGTAAATATTTTTAGCTACTTAATGTAAGAATTTTAAAGATTTGGCACAAATACGTTTTCTAATGGTACTTAATGAGATAGGTATGTTATATTTACTTACTCGTTCTGAACTGTTGCGTGCGTTACATCAAACTGTTCCGTGTTGAAACGTTTATTGTACACTAATCACAAGGCACATCCCCTACGGGTACTTCGTTGTTGTTTTCGTACTAGGTTAGGCTCCTTTACGGCGCCAGCACCACGCGCGGGCGCGCGAGCCTTGACAAAATCACGGTGCGCATATTTATTCCAGAGAAAGGGATTACTTGAAAGAAGTGAGAATCACTTCAGTTAAATAATTGGTGGGTTTTTATTCAGTAAACAATACTTACTTATATTAAATATATTTTCTTGGATCAAGTAACTACGCACTTGGATGGATTTACTATTACTTCGTTGGAGAAATTAACATTTTTGGGACGAAAAATTCAATTACTTCTTTCAATACAATATTGGTTCTTATAAAGAAAGAATTTATTTGTTGGCAGCATTTATCTGAGAAATTATTTTACTTATATTGACTATGTGGCATTTCTTGTATATACCTAACTTTCTACATCCAAGTAAATATGCATTTGAATCTAGTAAATAAATTCAAGAAATTATGTTTTCTCGTTCCAAATAATCACTTTTCTGTGTGTATCCAAACCACATTTTCAGACTTCATTCAGAATATCTAAGTCCCCCAGGGGTTGCCATTAAAAAAATGTCGATTATATCGTAAGTTCAAACCAACTAAAGGTCGAAAATTTAATTTTACTAAAAACGTGTATTTTGATAGTTACTCATCGTGCTCGAGAACTTCGTAAAATAACAAAGCCTTTCAGAGATTTTATCATTCTTCCATACTTTGCGCTCACTGTATACATAAAATAATAAATATAAAACGTTATTCTCTAACAAGAGAATTTAAAGGAATTTACAAACTACAGGAACTGCCGATTTATTATATATTATTATATATGGGATCTGGCAACCTTAATTGTAACATCATGTATTATACAGCTATTAATAAAACACCTTTATGTATTTTTTGTGAACATTACTTTACTGGAAAATAAAAAAGTTATAAACAGATGGAAAGTGTATAGATTTCAAATTAACTTACTTATCTATAACGTTAAGTTGTTAATCAATAAGCTGTTAATCTGTGTATGGGCTCCTTGACTGTTGATGTAATAAAGTTATTATTATTGTTGTAATTATTATTATTATTATTTATTGGAACTCTCTGATACATCTCATTAAATATATGAAATCTAGATAATATAATTTAGATACAACATATAAATAGAAAAATTACACTAATAGATTTTGAAAAGTAATGAAGAGCATCAGGGCAAGTTGGTAGTACCGAGCTTCGCTGAAGCCTAGGGTACTCCCTTATTATTATTATTATTATTATTATTATTATTTATTGGAACTCTCCGATACATCTCATTAAATATATTAAATCTAAATAATATAATTTAGATACAACATATAAATACTAAAATTACAATAATAGATTTTGAAAAGTAATGAAGATTATCAGGGCAAATTGGTAGTACCGAACTTCGCTGAAGCCTATATTATTATTATTATTATATTGTTTGCATATCACGTATGTCTCTCAATAAATGGCTACATTTGCATTTACGTAGTGTTTTTAAATATGCGATGATATGCAAAGAACATAGAATTCTCGGTTTTCGGAGAAAAAGTGCTTTAAAAAGGTTGTGGTCCCCTTGCATAATTCTGTAATTCCTAGAGCATTTATCTTTTTCGTGAATTTACGTTTTGTGATCGCCCAATACCATACAGTGTGGCACACTTTTGATGTGAGACCCTGAACTTCACTTATTTGAAGAGGTAGAAGGTTTAAATTTTTTGAATTTTTTACAGTAAATAAATTTTCATTCAGCCCATTTCAAACAAGAGTTCCAACAGAAAACCATATTTTGCAATAGAATTGAGGAAAGCGTAAAAATTGCTAAACAATTGCAAAATGCAAATTGTTCACTTGTTATACTACGTATGTGTAATGCGACGAACCATAGACCTTCCGTCATACGTCAAAATGTAGGTAATCTATCGGGGTAGTCATCTTTAAACGCTCAAAGTTTTTCTCAATTTTACAAAATGAAACTTTCGAGAGAAGAGAAAGATTTGAAATTTCTATCTAGATATGCGATTCCTGTATTTCGAACGAGTAAGTTTCCTAGTGAAAAAAAAAAATAGCAGAATCTTGGCAAAAGCGGAGCCATTCGAACGCCGGGAATCTGCCAGAAAGTCAGTTTATTTTCGCCGCTATTAATAGGAGGTTAAATACATATACACTGTAGACCCGTGCTAACCTAGAGCACTCGTGAGCCGATACGGCCGAAAACTTCAACCGCCTTTTTGTTTTCATTGCGAATATCATCGCCGCATATAAGCGCTTGTACGTACGTTTCCACTAGCAAGAATACCTATCATGTCATGAAAAACATTCTAGCGAACATGACGTAAGCGAGTCAATCGTAAGTTGAATGATAAGAACGCATACAACGAATACGCGACTTTTTTTGTATCGATATCTAGGAATTATTCGGATGTCTGAATATTTCCGTTCCATGTCTGGTTTTTTCTATTTTTATAACTGCACATTGTCATAGATAGAATACATTATTCAATTTTATGACAATTTGCGTTTTTACACTCGCACAAACGAACATAATATAGAATTTCCTTTGGATAATTTGGATATATCTATATTGGACCTAATTTCTCAAGAAAAAATACTTTATACAGAGATTTGCGTGCTATCTTTGTAGGCTATATCTATAGGCACAACTACTTACAATCAGGTAAAAATAAATTAATTACTATTTTTTTTAGAAATGTCTTAGGGACTAGATGTTTTAAATGCTTTACATTTTATAATTAAATGTCAAATTGGATTGTATTATCTCAAATCTTAGGTATCGGCCCGGTTCAGGGCCCATCTTAAATCGACAAAAATAATAATTCAAAATAATGTGACGTTTCAAGCTTTCAACTTGATTTTTAAAAAGGTATTGGAAAATTAAGAATTTTTTCTAAATAACGAAACTTACGTGGAAAAAAATGACCCTAAACTAGTTTTTATTGCTTGAAATTGTATGTTTTCTGTAAAAAAAAATCACCAAGCATATTTTAGTCTAACACATAACTGTTCAGAGCTCCTTTTTCCCGGCATTTACAGAATCTTAAAATCAATATATCAAATTAATTGTAAAGAATCTACAATTTTCCGTCTTATAGTGGATTTTAGATATTTTAATCATTTATGAAAAAATATTAATGGAATCAGATAAAAGAATTTGCTGGTTTTAACATTTTCTTTTACTGAAAAGTGAGGTTATTTTATTGTCATTATTGTGACTCAATTGACGCTAGCAATAGTAGTTTATCAAAGGCAGTTGTCATAATTTATTAAATAAAAACAAAAGTTGAAATATTAAAATTTATATGAAATATTCAACCTTTTCTTTTTTTCAAGGAATTAAAATGTTGGTCAATCATTAGGTATAGTTAGGTTTATCTGGGGACAGACTGTATAAATGCACAATTGAAACAAAGAATTAAATTTCTTATGCGGGTTTAGTAATACATCTGCGAAGAAATAGAGGAAAAAGGACATAATTATTTATGATGAAATTTTTAATTAAGCTTAGACCAAACTAATGTACCATAACTTATACAAATATTGTTGCATAACCTTTGTTCACATCTCAAATTGGACACATTCTACGTCACTAAAAGATGAGAAACCACAGTATTTGCACAAAAAATCAGAAAAATGACCTATAAATCTAATACAACCTCTAATAGATATTTGTGTTAGCTTATAGCTACTCATTTTAACTTGCTAAAAACACAGATTCCTTTTGTTGGGGTATTTTTTAATAAAAAAAAACAGATGGCGTCCATAAGAAATAAAAAACTTGAAAATCGACCAGCTAAACCCAAAAACATTTTCTGACAACAAAAATAGCTGCAAAGTATGCTCTTAAGTAAGTTTCGTCTTTCTATTTATCGCAATAGCAAACTTATTAAAGAACTAGTAAGTTAAAATACCCCCCACCGTAAAATATAAAAAAAAAACAAGTGAACAGATTTTGTCCATTCACGAACTTGTCCTTACTTTTTAAGAGATAAGCTTGTATACCAAATTTCCGATCAATTGTTTCAAAATTACTGCAGTTATCGTGTACACAGATGGACAGACAGACGGACATAGCTAAATCGATTCAGTTTTTAATTCTGATATATATATATATATATATATATATATATATATATATATATATATATATATATATATATATATATATATATATATATATATATATACAGCCTGTAAACTGTAGCTCAAAAACGGGTATATACATACCATCTTCAGCGTTTAGTACCGGCGAACCGTTAGCTAAAATTTTTCATTTGCTTACTTAAATATTTATCTAACCATCCGTGGATAATGGATAAAATTAGTTCGTCCATGTGCGAATCATCATCCAGGGTTAGAAAAATGGCACGAGCAGAGAGTCCGTATTAACAACATACCTGGAACAAAGAGAAAACGGGCGTTATTTAATTTAGGGCGCATTACGATAATTACGTGTACTGCCGGAGGTGGTAAAAGTAGCCGCAAAAAAAAGGTTGGCTTTGGTTTCAGCCCTGTGGCTGTTTGAAGGTGGGGGTGGATAACCGACCGGCAGAATTTCTGATGCGTAGTCATAATTCAATTTACACTCGGATTAAAAACGATAATAACGCACGCACACGCGAATAATATGTACAGTCGCGTACGCCGCTGTTCCTTTAATGTATTATATCAACAGTAATTGCTTCAGGCTTAATGAGTTTTCAGCCCAAATGCGTTGGAAGAGCACGAAATTTTAATGTTAAAAAATCGCTTACACTGTTGGTTCTCTTGTACTCGATACTCGGTACTCTTTTCGCTAGATATCAAATTGCCAAGATTGTCCCACTGTATCTTCTCGTGGGTTGTATACTAACTCCACTGAAGTGAACCTTATTTAATAAACAGCAAAACTAGATATGAACCGAGTGGGTAAGTCAAACGTCTTTAAAATAACAATCCAAATTACAGCATTTATTTCGTTTTATTTATAGGGGTCGCAGAATCCATTGTATACCGTGTAAAACTCCGCCCGTAAACAAAATTTTAAATATACAAACCCAAAGGAGCGTTTCTTCATACACATATCAGCTTCAACAATTATGTTACGCCAATTAAAAACGAGGGAGCAGCTAAGAATACCATGACGGACGTCAACCCCCTTTTGTTACAAGCCATTCAAAAAGTACTGACTAGCACAAACTGGAAAATTTGTGAAGAACATCATAAAGGAGGAAGAAAAAAAACAAATGTTATCGTGGACACAATTTTAG
This sequence comes from Aphodius sticticus, assembly GCA_963966075.1. Lineage (NCBI taxonomy): Eukaryota > Metazoa > Arthropoda > Insecta > Coleoptera > Scarabaeidae > Aphodius > Aphodius sticticus. The sequence goes on along the minus strand of OZ014513.1, from coordinate 22,281,048 downwards.
AACTACCTTTGATATTAATAGTGGTAGCGATAATGACATATTAATAAAATATTCCTTCTTAGTGTTTGTTTTGTTACGCACCATGAAAATTCTGATCAAACTTTGGTCGAAAAATTCGTTATAATTTTATTATAGTGTGAACCTGGCGCATGTTTTATTCCTCCTGGTTATTAAATGGATTATACAAATATGCACTAGACAACAATATTGAAAACATTACAACTGATTATGAACTGGTATAACAAAAACTACAAAATCAAACCTACATAAAACATTTTTCTACTTTGCATTCATAATGCACACATTGTAACACTGTTTTCGGTGTTACAATTAACAAATTGTAACATCGCTTTTAGTAACTTTTTTCTTATTGATTGGTACACATTGATATCGATTGATATCAAATGCCATATGTCAAACGTACAACACATAACCACACACTGCCTATTTTTAATCGCTTGCAATCGCATAAACTGCGAAATATAAATATTCTATATATATATATATATATATATATATATATATGCGTGTAGCCTGCTATAGTATGGCCAAAGGACTGAGGCTTTCTTAGTTTTGCTGTGTTCATCAAAATACGCCAGCATGACGTTTTCGGTGATGTTTTGCGACTCTGGTAAGTGATCATCATCATTCTTTTCAACTAAACATCAAATCCCCTTTTCAGATATAATCCAAGGAACATATTCACTTTAATAAGGTATTATGCGAAGATCAAACCTACATCATAGATATGAACGATTTTAATTACTGCTGCGAGATTGTATAACCGCAATAAATGGTTTATTGAATATCAGCACACACGTACGAAGCTTTAGTACATTTAAAGTGTTGAGGATTTCTTAGTTTATGTAACGTATACGTTTTCGGTAACATTTTGGACCGAATTCTGCTCGGTTCAATAGCGTGTTCGTTTTGTCCGTCGCTTTCGCCTTCGTCTTAGTTCTGGTTGTGTGCAACGTATTTGCCTCCATCATGTAATTTTACTAAGTATAATTTATTCTAATAAATTGTTACACCGAAATTAGAATTTGTTTTCAATTATATGTGCGTGTAAACTTGTATAAGCCAGTGGTACTAGCTAGAAAGTGCTATGAAACGTTAACCGTTAACATTTCTTTAACAAGTTCTTATACTTTGATGTAACTCAGTTACCGCCAAACACGTCTATTCTGATTAAGGGGTAATGCCACTCTAGCGCGAGAAAAAATAGCCGATTTTGTAGGTATATTTTTTACAATATAGTAAATGAATTACAAAATCTCTTTAAAGCCCCTTCTTTTTCATATTTTGAGGAATATTCACAATAAAGAAAAACAAAAATAAATAAAAAATAGCAGCGTTAGAGGACATCAAAGGAAACCTCTTCCGGCGGACAGGGTTGCACGCCCGGAAAGATATTGCACGCAGTTTTTCACTTAGCCATAAAAACAAAAAAAGAATTGATTCTATATAAGATTATCTCGGGAGTACGTACGAAAATTCCGCTTTAATACAAAATGGCGAACGTTTGAACACAATTATCACTTTAGGTACAAAATTCGGTTAAAAAATGTTTATAACAAAAAAAGGTTTCGAAATTATCGTAAAATCCGTACGTACTTCTCTAGATAATATTGTTTTGAAGCTGCATATAAAATTTGAAGTGAATTGACGGAGATCGGTTGAAGTTATCGTTCCGACCTGTTTGAAAAATGCGGTTTTAAGAAAACACGGTTTAAAGTATTTGATGTATAGAAATGTTATTTATATTTTACTATAGTCGGCGATGCCTGGACCATATATTATCTTTTCAAATTAACATTTCCCTCATCTTGTTTCTTTCTGTTTGATTTTGATGACAGACGGGCCTGTTTCGTAGTATCAGTCAGCGATGGCTCTGAAAACATGATGCGCCGTGCGTCAGCTTTCACGCAGAAATTATTCATAAGGCGAATAATGCATCATTGACAACACAAATGGCTATACTTGCTGCAATATCCACAATTACTTTGCCACTTGAAAGTGAAAATGAAAATCAAATCACCAGGTGGACAATTCTCGTGCTGCGGCATTTCATCTGTCAGAATTTATGATACAGTGTCGCCCAGCTTTATTTTCTTCATTTTATCAATTGAATCATTATTACGACGAATGGCTAGTCCATCATAAATTGAAAGCTCATTTATAGGCGTCTGGGTTAACTTCCCCTTTTCTTCGAGGCCCTAACTGGTTTTTGTCAAATGGCGGGGACGAGTGCCATTGGTTTTTGCACGTGATCTATGCATTCCTTTTCTTATTCCAAAAGCTTTGAAGTATTTAGATTTTATGTGAATATCTACAACATTTCTCCAGTTGATAAGCGTCACCAATATACAGAGAAGAAAAGCTATGTTTTCTCCATGTTCCATCGTTACGAGACAGTTACGTCATCTTTTTTTTTACTATTTTCAGTTGACTTATAGCCCTCTCATCTTCTGCTGCTTTCTGCATACTTTGTTTGCAAACTGCTTCTGTTGCGACAAAAATGGTGAGAACAACTTTACCGTAAAATGAGTGAAAAATCTGACGGGGAAAACGTTTCTATTTCATCGACACCTATTCTTATGCGCACGGCAAGGATAATTCCGCTATTCATTTCATATCCTTTTGAACAAATGGGCAAATCGGAATAAAAGTTTGTTCAAAATTCTCACAAGAAACCACGATTTGAAATCCTAAGTCACGGTTGCCACTTTCGGCCAGATTCGCATTTGATTTGTACGTTTTACACACTACAACTTGTGAAATAGCAGAAGACACAGCAACAAAGTTCAAAAGATGATAATTAAACGTCATCCACTTCAACGTTGTAATAATCTTCAACCGACATTACTTTTTTGCAGATGTGGGCTGTGGATACGTTATCAGGCAGAGGCGACTCTAGTTCCAAGCGATTCAATGCTTGTCATGTTAGTTGAAAATCTGCTGATTCCTTTCGACTCCTTTCGATCACGATATACTCCGGGAATGTCACTAATTATGTCTTCTATTTTTTACCAACTAATCAAGAACAACATACGTTACATCAGACAGCAGTAACATTGTCCGGTAAGCGTCAGTTCAACGAACGTAAGGAGGATATTTCCACAAAATCTTTGTGTTTTATAATATTTTATGTTATTTTCACACCACGGATTGTAGTTCCTCCCAATAAGATAAGAGCGTATAGGTGTCTAGGCTGTAAACTATCACGCTAAACTTTTTGCATGTACGCACAGCTAGACACTTGGCCGTATGTTCATCAAATAGCCATTTAAACATTTTTTTTTTCATATGAACCGTACTGTACCTTATTTCTAAGATCCCAAGACATCATTTAAGCAAAAAAAAGTTTTTGGTTTTTCAAAAAATCTAGAGTGGCATTACCTCTTAATATACTTATGAAACCACTATTTTAAAGATAACTTTCTAGGTTATGTTTCATGTATTTATCACAGTAAAGTGTTGCCCCAAGCTCCATTATGACCATAGTTGCGACCTCGCTGATTATTTAATAAAACTTTTAGGCTAAAGTAGAGGAAAATTATTTACAATTAGATTTAGATATAGACATCCTTACGAAGTTGACAGCAGTTACTACAGTACTGCCACGTGGTACCCGCAAAATACCCTAGATTCTTTAGCGCAATAGTAACCACAATTTGTAAATTTATATAAAATTAATGACGCAAAGTAGAAAAAATAGTATATTACACTCGTTTTATAAGACGTATTGGCGCACTCGTTCCATTTGGGCACTCCTCGCTATGCTCGTCGTGCCCAAAACAACTCGTGCGCGTCTTAGAAAATGTGTATAATAATATACTATTTCCTGTCAAGGAATTCCAATGCGAAAGCCTTAGACATTCCATTAAGTATTATAACCTAGAAGTAAGAGGTTATGTACTGAAATTTTATTGACATTGGGACAGAAGTGACAAACTGACCATCACATGTTCCATCAAGCATCTTCTATTATTTCTACTGTAACAAAAATGAGTTACATACAATTCTTCTACTTGACAAATACATTGTATTAATATACGGCATCAGCTTCATCGAAATGAACAATGCAATAAATATATTCACGCTGCTGGGTGTTGGTGCGTATAGCGACCTCATTCCCCAATTCATGCGATCCTGTTAGCTGTGATCCGGGAGTTTTCCATTCCGGGCGCTGCCGATCCGACGTCGTTCGTTCGGCCTTGGTTCGTAACGATACGAAACCTCCCAAGCGGTTACCGTAGTTACAGCTTTTGATTGCCTCTTGTATCGCTACTGTTGTCGAGCTTCCTTTCTAACGTCTTCTTATACGCACGCATTTACCTCGTTTTGAGCCACGGTGTGCACAATTAACCATTGTATCAATTACGGTGGGTGGCGACGTAATGCCGATATTTTCCTTATTGCGCGTTCGAGATTTTCTATGGAATCGCCATCAGTCAACTTTTGATCTATCGATCGACATCGTGCGTTAACAACTTAATTGTTGTGGCAATAGTTGTAGGAAAATCGTGTTTTCGCCCAATCAAATTAGGATTTTAATTTAAAAAAAAACCTTAATTCTCTATAAAAAAAGTGTCATATACATAGCTTCAAAACAAGTTGGCATTTACGATTTATAGTCTAGAAAATGTCAAAAGCACGTAAGAGAAATAATGTATTTATGTGCTGGGTCCCAAGTTCTTAAAAACATGATAGAGCAGCATATTATATAACAATAAAAGCAACAGCTTACAGTTAGATTTTGACCGTGTCAAAAATATGTCCATCAGAAGCTTAAGAAGTGTCTTATGTACACAACTTCTGTAACAATGTATTTAAAAGTACGCTACTTTTGGAGAACTCAATATTAGATACACTTGTATAATACAATATTTGTTTATTAGACAGAATTAGACCCGATGTTGAAAGAAAGAACTGTATATCATGCCATATTATGAATACTAAGGAAGTTGTCTTTCCAACTGTGTAAGTCGTACCTGTGTAAAGTAAATAGTTTCGGAGATATTCAATTGTTTGTCATAAAATTGGCAATTGCACCCCTTTCTTAAAAGCTACGTTAATACTACATTTTTGCATATATTGTCGTAAAAATTTTGTCACATAATAACTAAATCCATAGCTAGATGCTGATGTCATGAAAAATTAGATGCGCTATACAGGGTGATCGTAGCATGCACTAGATTTTAAACATTTTTAAATGGTTTTATCTTGAGATTTTTAAATGAAACACCCTGTATATTATTTGCTAATTGAAATGATGTCTCTTAAGTTCTTTGTAATTTATATTCACTATATCGTATATCAATTTTTACTAGTTTTTGTGAGATTTGCAATTTAAAGAGTAGTATGCTATTTAGTTCCTTAATGTTGGCTCTGTATACACTGTGCTGGGTAGCATGACGTAAAATATTTTAAGGGTTATAGAATAAGTCATTTAGAACCTATTTAACTAGATATATTCATATAAAAAGTATTACGGTTATCAAGGTATTACACAATTTTATAAGTATGTTTTGCAATTTTTACAAACGTACAGCGAACGAACCTGAAGACCTAGTAACTTTAGTTGGGGTCCGAAGTAAGACAGAAACAGTGCAATTTTAGGAGGACTATCGTGAAAAATTGTTCGCTTGTGTGAAAATTAACCGCAGACGTTTCATTGTAATAGTATGTGCGCTCATAAATAAAAACAAACAGAAACGCTAAAACCTGTCTTGATGAGCCACGTTTGAGAACGGATTTTTATTCAGTACAAAGAAAGAACAACCAACAATATCTACTTACTATTGTTAATTGGTTTCAAATAGGTTGATTTTCTGGAGAGACTATTCAAAATTGGGATAATACGAATGATGTATGAGTAATATTAATAATGTGAATGGAAAGTAGGTTATGGAAAGTATGTTTTTAATAGACTTATTTGCTATGAATGAAAATCTGAATCTAAAGATGCCTATCCGTTTGTTTTTGTTGCATATTTGGCTTTTGTGATTTTGATGATTTTGTGAGCACATAAATGACATTAAAGAAAATCTAATAGTTAACCAAAAAGTACAGGGTTTAGGGTTTACTTTAGCAGTAATTTGAAATTTTTAAATCGCGTGTTCGGTTGCCATACAATAGACGGCAAAATATACTTAAAATAGTAACATTTGGTTATGACATACTAGATGTATATTGGAGTGAAATAAAGGGTTATTACAGCCAACACATATTATGCAGGGTGTTCCATTTAAAAAAATCGAGAAAAATCCATTTGAAAAACATCAAAATTTACTAAGTTCAATGAACACCCTGTATAGTGTACCTAATATCTTTGGATACTATCATCTACCTACTGGCTTTGACTATTGTCTCACATAGTTTAAAGGCAAAATCGTCAAAAATGTCGTTTTTACATAGTTTTTAAAAAGATCCTGCAACGGGCATATTTTGGAAAAACAGTTGAATATCTCTCGAACTATTAACACTGTGACTTAGCAACATACACGGTTAGATAAACAAATTTAGTAGTATATATAATAAAATATACAGGACGTTGCATTTAAAAAAATGTACATACTTTCCGTCACACCTAAATGCAACACCTTATGTGCGCTAATTCATAAATAACAGGTTTGTTGGGGTGGCCGTGTTAATTGGCCCGCGTGATCCCTTGATCTAAATCCACTTCAGTTTTTCTTGGGGGCATTCAAAAATTAACTAACACTACTAGCAAGAAGGCTGCTTGAACTCACTTGCAAGATTTCCTGTAATATACCATAGGATTCAAACATCCCTAAATCACCGTATCAACTTATGTCCCTTTAACAACATAGACTCCTAATTGAAAAGTTTTCGTAATAACCAAAGAAATAAATGATTCCAGTCTATTTTTTTTATTAGCATAGTGCCTCTTTTAACATTCCTATAGTTTTGTCGCAATCTTTACGGAATATCCTGTACATTTTAACCAGTTCTGAAACATTTGATCTTTCAATTTGTTTTGAAATTTCGATTTATGGTTTTCTTAGTTTTTTAGTATGAATCCATATGAAATGGTCCAAAAAAATTAGATTGGTAGTTTGACTATTTGAGAAAAATTTTGTACTTTTTAATGTTTTGAGTTTACCAAAACAGTTTTGATAAGTTTTATTTTGCTCGCTTCGGAAATGGCGGCCTTTTTGGGTCAGCAAATTTGACATTGGTATGTGTTTACGATAAACTAAATAATTTCCTTTGGGTTTCCTATGTTCCAGGCCATATTATTCCAAACGCAGTAACATACATTAATGTTTTTATTTCTTTTTAAACATTATAATAAGAGGAATTAATTTTGATTGTTTCAGATTTTAAAGTCTGGCCCCACCAGAGATATTAGGCATTAAATATCGTGAAAATGTAAACAGTAAATAGTAGTTTCTAATTTCAACCCTTTGATATTCCTGTTGTTGACTAGCTGATGTTGGCAAACTGGTTATAAGTTATAATAATCTCAACATTTGACCGGGATTCTGTTGTTTGTTGGCATCAACAGCCGTGATAACTTGACATCATGATGTAAAGTTTTGTCATACGAAATGTTCATGATTATCTTATTTACTATTTTCGCATTGAGTTTAGGAACGTCATTTCAAAATGATAGATTATGGTTTATGTATGTATATGTCGCGAGTTTAAACAACAACACCGTGATAAAAATAAAGTTAATATTCATAGAACTGCAATGTATTATGCTGCATTTTGAATCTATATATTTTAGGAGCAGGTGTTTGAACATATTTTATTTTATGTAGGAACAGTAACATTTTGGCCAAATATATATTTTGCTTTTTTTATATCTCATCTGAATACTTTCAGTGCAATGGGTGATTGCGTACATTAACCGTACGAAGTTTAACATAAAACTGTATATGGCGAGAGCATTTTTTTTCCTCATTTTTATAGGCATTTTAGTAACTGGCGACCATGTGTCCCTGGTAACCTTTCACCACGATGAAACAGTTCTTACGTTCAACCACCTTTCTCGCAGACGTTGAATGACCTATTTGGCCTAAACAACACTCGAAACGGCAACTGTTTATATAAGCTCCTGCCAAATCAAAACAAATGGCTGCTTAATAGGTATTTTTTGTTTGCCTCACCAACTTATACTACTGACTGGTTCGGATCCAGGCGTTAAAAATCGAACGACGCTTGATCTGTGTTTCTGAATTAGGACCCTCAAGCTGGTTTAGTCTGGGCGTTGTGGATAATATTATTGTTTATGTTATCTCGCTGCAGTCTGCTGCAAACGTTCAACATTTTATTTGCGCTGTTTCGATTAGACTACTAATTTAATTTATGGATGTTATAATTAATTTATGGATGTTATAATTAATTTATGCATGTTAGGAAATTGGTGCACAAACATTCACTAAAATTTTGAGAAAACATGGTCAGTGTTGGTTGGTATGGCTTACTTGTGATTAAGATAACATTAGATGTGGGATTATCCAAGTATTATTTTTTGTTATTTTAGCATAAAACTCCAAAATTAGTAAAGATGGTGGTACGTAATAAAACGATAGAAGAGGACATAGTTTGGCGGGAACAAAGCAAAATTATCTATGCACATTTTACGTATTTGCATATGAATGCCTTCAATGTGATAAATTATTCAAGTTATTGCGACACGTTAGTGCATTTCATACTGTTTGTACAATATGTACTGTATTGTAATCTGTATCGCTTTACCTTGCAAGGTAACTTGAATATTATTAGCGCAGAAGTTGTATTGTTATATTCAAATATATCTGAAACGTAGTTTCATAAGAATTTTTTATCTATACTATAATCTTAATTGATCTGATTTATACGCAGATAACAGTTCCTGGAATACATTTTTTTATAGAATTATAATTTTATAATTGCAAAATGCAACCAGTGTACGCATGCGACACGGTTTTTTGTTAGAACATTTTGTACCGAGGTGATAGTACATTATATTATATGTTATGTTAAACTTTGTCTAAACGATTTTGTAATAAAACAATGATAACTCTTATATATCGCCATAGATAATTGCAAATAATTCCTTGCAATGACGTTATAGAGCTTTGCTATTTTCTGTGCCCATTCATGATCTCCGCAGAGCGTCTACTGCTATGGATGCCTATAACTTTTATAAAAAAATGCAGAACTTCCCTTTATAGGTTAAATTGTAGGGAATTAATCGAGGTAGCCACTCTCAACCGCTGTAAATTTTCTCCGCTTTTTTCTTGCCTTTATAGATCGGTATGTCTCAACGTGTGAACCCTTTAACCCTCCCTATGAAATATAAATATCTTTCTTTGATATTTTTACACCCTAATTTTATCTATAAAGGATTATTTCTTTATTTTTTCTTCATGTTTGCTCATACATACAATAAGTTAAAATCTGCACTAGGACGGTAGTTTAGCACTAGTACGGTAGTTTATAACTAGAGGCAAAAAATTGTACCACCAAAGTGTAAGGAAAAAATGCCACCTAAATTTTAATTATTTTGCCTATTTTTAGTTTTTATTTTCGGAGAATCTATTGTAATGTAGATAGTAATTTACAAAATAATTAATACTATGGTCATAATTTACCCTGTACCATAATTTTCTTTTCGATTTTTACTGTTTCTTAACCTCTAGATGGTGAGGAGTATTTTTAAAAAAGAAAAGGAAAATTGAGGGAGTTAAGAATGTTTAAAATTTATGTTCACAAAATTACAGTTCTGAGAAAACTACTTATGAAATATAAAATTATCAGTTTTTTATTAATTAACAAGGAAATTGATCAAAGTTTAGGGTAGGAAAATAATTAACAATTTTTGAATGATTTAGAAAAAAATTTTAAACAATAGGGTATTACGGCACTTTTCAAATTCTGTTCTATTACAAAGTAGGTTAGCTTAGCATCACCCTTTCACACGTAAAATGCCAAACAACGCTTTAACTTAGGAGAAAACGCGTTTTGAAATTCAAATAAAAATCCTACTTGTGACGTCACAAGGAGGGATTATAATGCGAAACTTGACAACGTCGCGCATAGTTATTTTATGTTGCTGTGGTGCCAACAGTCACGTAGTTCACTCTGTTTACCGTTCGTGTATTGAGGTTAGGTGGTCCGTGATTTTTTAATATATCAACATTATCAACACCAGCAAACACCATACATAATCAACATGAGCAAACAATAATATAGAGTTTGTTGTGTGCCGGGTTGCAACAGCAAATCAGTCGAAAGACCAGCATTCAATACAATATTTAGACGAAATGGTGTATCTACCTTGTAGTTTCATAAACACACAGGAATATATTATTATAAGAAATGTATTGTCAATATGTATTATTAATAAACTTCTATTTAACCAGTTATTTTTTACTACTAGTCTTTCCCTCTACATTCAAATTTCTTTTTGAACCATGTGATTGGGGGATGTTTCATTACTTTGTCGTTAATTTACTATGAACAATTGCAAGCTGGTTGAATAAATGTATGACAGTGTATGACTGTATGATCGTGGGCAAATTTTGCGAATTCGCTTTGGTAAAATCATCTTCCACAGAACACATGCTTGCACTGGTAACTTAACAACTTATAACAACTTACTTAATAAGTAATAACTTTACGATACGCTGTAAATAGTACCGTCGAAGTTTGTCAACACACATACAAACAAACAGCGGTGCAAACACTGTTACAAGAAAATTCCCTAGGTTTTGATCAATTTCTTGGCTACGGTGCCAATTCTACACTTGGCCAATCACGACAGTGATCGGAAAATTCAAATTTTAATTGTAATTTTCTCAACAAATTCTGAATGTAATTTAATTTTAACTTAACAGAATTTCGGGTTATATACTGTAAAATCGCTTAATACATGCTTTTGCTTAAATTTCCACATGACCGTAATACCCTATTGTCACACTTTTCAAAAATAACGATAATGTGAAAATCAAAGTCAATAGATCCATTGTAAAAAAAAACAAATATAACTAAACATTGCTTGTTTGATATCTTCAAAACTGAGAAGATTCAAGAAGATTGCGATTCAAGAAGTGCCCAAGGCGAGCATAGCTCGCCTGTGCATCTGTTCTCTCGGCCCGGAAAAGTATCACTTTCTCGGCTTGGTACACAATATGCTATTAAAATAAATATTAAAATTTGCAAGAAGAGGACATAATACATGATCAATACATAACGTGAACCATAGTGAAAAAAAAAAACTACATAAATTTCTACACGGTGGCTTCGGTGTAATATAAACCGCAAACAGTTGAATGCTTAAAATTCCGCGAACGCGTTTGAAGACCGCAGTAGTGGTCAGGTTAGCCCACGTGGTCGTCGAGTTTCTCCTTGGCTGATCTGAGATCTCCCGTACCATCTCAGATCTCAGGGCAACCTCACCCAACAACGTGATTATGCAACGCTTACAAATGCCTATTTATTACTTAATCGCGTTGCCGTAAATTTCCAGCGGCAGGCCGAGACTTACCCTTGAAACGATTTTCTAACACAGGTGAACTATTAAGGTCAGCGCAGACTAGCGCGGTACGAGACAATGTGGTCATGAGATCCGAGATGCCGCGGCATTCCACTACGTCGCGTCGTCACAATCAGGAAATTAACATTTCATATTTACGTTCTTCTGCATGAATATTGAAACTCAAAGGTAAAATGCAGACTTTCATACTTTGCGTACACAATTGATACGGTTTGTATCACTGTTTTAGTAACTTTTACGTTCATAACATTGGTGGCATTGCTATAAAATGTCAAAGGTCAACGCGCATACATAACCACACTTTTTGGTGGAGATTACAAGGAGACAAATGACTGGGACCTTTGAGCATGATCTTTGTCCCCACAGTGCAACAACAATGTAAATTGTACATTTTTTTAGTTTAATTTTGAAAAAAAAATTGGAACAATTTAACTATGTACAGTAGAGCGTCGATAATCCGAACTAATTGGGACCGAAGGTGATTCGGATTATCAAATATTGCAGGTAAATAATAGAAAATAAGTGTTGAATTCCGCTCTTCTTAAACTATAGGAATGTCAAAGAGTCCAAATCTAAGGATATCGAAGGGATATCAAACGGATATCGAGGGGATGTCAAAGAGATATCGAAGGGTACCTACAAAAATGGCTTATCCCAAGGTTACTAAGTGATTTATTTTATTATTATTTCTTTTTGGACGTTCGGATTAGCGAACGTTCGGATTACCGAGGTTCGGATTATCGACGCTCTACTGTACTTGTATAGTACATTACTTATACAGGTGTCGCCCACAAAAATAACGGACCTAGAAATACATCTTGCTAATTACCATGCTCTAGTCTCTTCAAGAATACTCCCGTTTCACATTTTTATAGAAAATTTAAAATACAAAAAAGAAATGTTTACTAATAGCATCAGTCATTTTAGACTAAATACTACCAAAACACCGACAAAAATAAACTAATTCTGTAAACTGGTAAACTTTAATTAAGAATTTCCTATAAATATGTATTCTGAGTATCCAAAAAACAAGAAAACATTTGACATTTTGGATAATAATGTATGGTCATTAATGGTTGTTATTGTATTGAAATAATGTACTTGTATTTATGCACACAGCGAAGTATATTCTCAAAACGTGAGAAAATTATTTACTTGCGGTTATTGCTTTAGATGAAAGTTAATATTTACTTGGTTTGAAACAATTTCTTTCATTTAAGAATTCCTTGTTCTCACGATTCAAGAATATCCCAATCTCAGAGTTGGTATATTAGTTATTATTAGTTTCGGTTAAGTATATAATTTTCAAACCAAGTAGTTCAAATTCTCAATTCAAGAAGTTGATCAATAAGTTGAATCAAGTAAGCCATTGCTTGCAACGCGCTTGCGCATTTACACTCAAACGTGCACGAACGTTGCCGAGATTTAAGATTTTTCGCATCGGCCTTTGCCTTCAGTTAGTTGGGGTCTGCTATGGCGTCGTGTTCGCTGACTACCGAGTATTGTCCGGGAAGAGTTCAATATGTTAGTACTAATTTTGTAGGTACTGTACGCAATAACTACGCGATCTATAATATTATGAAAGTATATAGTTTTAATTTTGCGTGAATAGCCTACAGTACTTATGTTCAACGTATTTGCGACGCAGTTCGTAGTTGTGACTTGTGACGCACACGGTACGTAAATTTTGCCTAGCCATATAGTGGTCACCAAATCAACATACATGCCACAGAAAACTTACTTGTGTAATATAATGGAAACAATTTGATGTCTAATAGAATATGGTGTTTTTTTCCATGCCTTAGATATTGTAGGTAGTGATAATTTATAAATAGGTAAATATATATGTAATTAAGCAAAGAAATTTCATACTATAAAACAAATATCATTCGCTAAGTTATTGTCTATTTATTTCACACAATTCCCTACCTTAAAAAAAAAACTAAAACAGTAATTTCTATTCAATACATTAAGATCGTGTTCTTGAACTAATAATATCTATACTCATTGCAAGAAAATATTTTCTCAGATATACAAGCATCATTTCAATTCAACAATATCTCTTTATTCTTAACTTGAGAAAATATCTACTTGCGGCTATAGCAAACTAATCATTTACTTGGATGAAAGCATATTGCTTTGAGTGAAGTATTTACTTTTCTGTGTGTGGATTTTTGTGTCTTTGTTTTATTGTTTATGATGTTTTGCGTTGTCCTGTAATTGGTGTATACTGTTGGGAAAATAAAGATTATTATTATTATTAATAAACTTAATTTTGCCGAGAATACCCTTAACTACCATTTTTTAGTCCGCCATTTTGAATTTTGCAACGTTTATGTCAGAATTAGATTAAGCATAATTCAAAATACCTAAATGCTATGTTTGAGGGAGTTATGAGCGATTTCAGACAAGTTAGGGTAGTTGGGGTAAAATACCCCAAAAAAGCATGACGCAGACATAGGACTATTTAGGACTTTTTGTATGTTGTTCAGGGTAGTAAATAGAAGGTATTTAAACCTAACTTCGTTTCTGCGCTGTCATATCAACACAAAAATACGTTTTGCCTATGAATGCGTATAGCAGCGTATACCATTAATTAAATTCCAAGTTTCAGTCATAAAAAGAAACTGTATTACGTTACAGACATGAGTAGATTTTAACATATTTGTACGTGAATGTAACGTTTGCATGCAATGTTATCTTATCTACTTGTAGGTTATCGCGCCAGTATAAAGTCTAATGGAAACATGTTTAGAGCAGCAATCAATTGCAGGCTAAAAATTAAAGAATGAAGAAAGGCGCCGATTTCAGTCCCCACCGCGAAACATTCGAAGGAATTCCTGAACTGGTCGGACAGCTTCTCTACGTAGAGTAATTAGAAATTAATATTTTCGAGCTCCCCACTCAATCTTGCGTCTTAAATCAACTCAGTACTTTTCCTACTGTATTTGGTTTACGGTATTTTCAACGAGTTTTAAGTTCTATTATAATATTTTTGTTTTGTTTGTTAAAAATGTTTTATTTCACAATGATACCAGATCAGATATGACGTTTCAAAAGCGTTTGTTATCCTCAATTGTGAAACGGCACATTATTTAATATATTATTCTTACACCATCATTGATTTGTTTTTCCTTTAAAAATACTAATTTTTGGGAAGACAATATTGAAAGCAAGTGTTGGCTGTCAACTACAGAATTACTGGAAATTCCTATGGCGATTACAGAAATGGCCAAACCAAAAATACTGAGCTAAAGATTAACTCCAGATGAAGATTACTCACTATGGAAAGCAATGACGATGTACAAGAGGCAGTGTCTATAAGACGAAGAGATTGCACGTGGATAAGAGACAATAAACAAAAGAGACAACAATAGAATATTTAACAGAAAACTTCCAGCCAAATAACATCGAGTCACTTCGTACTTCTGCTATGGAACACAGGTAAGTTCCCATCATTATTATATTTGATTTCTTTAAACCGTTTCTTATTAATTATACTTCAAGGTTTGCTGAGGCGTAGAGGGTAAGAGTAATATATATATCCAAGAGAAGAACATGTGATATATGTGGTACATATATATATATACCTATATATTTACCGTATATATCTCAAACAATGAAGCTTTAGGGTCACCTTAGTCAAAAACAAATTAACAAACTAATTATATTGCATGATGGAAAAGCTACCTACAAATTCTTACGGCGGAATGGTTTACGCGAGTGGGAGCTTAAACTGTGGAGGAGATGAATGAGCATAACAGTCTTCTAATAAAATGAGAAGTTAATTTCGCGCTCAAAGGTTCGAAAGAAATGAGAAAAGAATCCGAGAATGGGAAGGGCATTTTGGCCAATAAAGTCGGTCTCATTAATAAATCGCAGTAGTTCGTCCACAACGTCGTAAACAGACTCGCAACGGCTTGTTTTCTCGTAATAGTAATAATAATAATAATGAAGGAGCGGGACTTGCCAAAGACGAGCTACCCCCGTCTTTGTTTGTAAATAAACAAGTGAAGCGCAGTTGGCTCCAAGCTCCAAAGCTCGAATACCTTTCACACTCCTGAAGTGTGTAATCCATAGCACACTGTGAGCAGATGTACAGTACTTGAATTTCTTTGATAGAGTCTTCTGATACACACGTACATACGTAAAAACCCTGCTTCAAATATTTGATGGTTTGATTGATTATTTGGTTGTAGAAATTACAATAAACAGTAGTTGAGTTTTGCGTTGTTGTGTGCCCCTTTTATGAAGAACAAATATACAAAGATAATATGTATAATAAATAAAGATTGTCATAAATATTACCATAAACAGTATAAAGAGTAAACAAAGATTTCAAAGATGTTAATTTAAACATGAATTAATTTAAAGAAGTAAAATCAAAATATTATATACTAGTAATTGGACTTTTCTAGTTTTACGGTGGGCGAATGACGTCAATGACGTCATTGAATTCTATTTCTCTCAAAATATCACGTTCGAAACTCATAAGTGCAACGTAGTTGAGTGGTTCCACAGTCATTGTGGTGCGCAGTCTATTTTTATATGGTTTAATTTTGAAAAGGAACTTTTGCTATGCAGTTTGTTATCATCACTGCAAGGTACATTCGAAGCGCTACTTCCACATTAGGGAACCTATCCTTTAATTGATTTTCCATTAATAATCGATACAAAGTTATTTGCTTATTTCCTTCCACTCTGCTGTAAACTCTTTGAAAAATTGAGTAAACTGTTTTAACTCAATGTCAGTAAATTCATTTATTTAGTTCGTCTTTAGTGTTGGCAAGCTTTATTGCCTGATTTACTTCATTGGAATTGAGGAGTTCCAGCTCACCCAAAAAAAAAAACAAATCGGGAATAAACCAATTTATATCAGGAAAGCCTATGACCCAACAAGGCAGGAAACTGGTCAATCACTGGTAAAAAACTTTTGGCAAAAAATTCTGGTTACATTAGTTGTACTTGAGTTCACACGCCTGATTTTCATAAGTGTTAACACTGCGGTGCTGGTTTTATTTGTGCCCACCTGAAAAGTATTATTTTAAATATTAAATAAAATAATTTTTATTTATTTTATTTTGCTGGGAAGAAACCAGTTCCTTCAGAAAAATATGATGGGTCCCTTTTTTGTGGGGCCCCTGGGCTACCGCCCAGTCTGCCACCCTTAAATCCGGGGAAGCTGGGCACTAGGCTAAATTAAAAAAATACAGGGTGTTAGTAAATAAGTGCGACAAACTTCAGGAGGTGATCTCCATGAAAAAAAATATATATATATCATATATATATATATATATATATATATCATATATATATATATATATATATCATATATATATATATATATATATCATATATATATATATATATCATATATATATATATATATATATATATATATCATATATATATATATATATATCATATATATATATATATATATATATATATATATATATCATATATATATATATATATATATATCATATATATATATATATATATATATCATATATATATATATATATCATATATATATATATATATATCATATATATATATATATATCATATATATATATATATATATCATATATATATATATATATCATATATATATATATATATATATCATATATATATATATATATATATATATCATATATATATATATATATATATATATCATATATCATATATATATATATATATATATATATATATATATATATATATATATATATATATATATATATATATATATATATATATATATATATATATATATTAAATAGTTCTTTAAAAAAATTTAGATCATTAAGATGTTTTATTTTTTTGCATAAAAACGGTGCCCCCTACAAACAAAGGCAGACAGAGATTTTTTGTCACAAATTGAACGAGGAATTCCAAAATGATTTTTAATTTGACATATCCCAGTGGCGTACCATTTTTCTCTTTAAAAAAATTTATATCATTACTCGTATGCGCGCCAATGATAAACATAAAATTCTTAATTGCATCTCAAAAAATGCGCAATAACTACCTCTTCAAACCCACTAAATTTCATTTGCATATCTCGACCGGTTTCAGAGCAATAAATAAATCGTCAGTTTTTAAGAAAAACTTGTAACACCCCGTATCTCAGAAAACGAAGCATTTGCGGACATACGTTTATATAGCAAACTATCATTATATTTAATCACCCCCTGAAGTTTGTCGCACTTATTTACTAACACCTTGTATATGAGCAGTCTATTTTTCTTTGATTCAGTGTATTGCCTAAATGGTTCTTTTTCGGACATGACGATATTGAAAAAAAAAAATGGTTGTTTACGTCTTATAGAATCTTTTGTCTTTGACCTAAGAGTTATTATAGCCCAATTCGCTCCAATGTATTATCATAAAAACAGTGTTCAAAAATGTAAAAACTAAACACATTTTTTGTTATTATTTGAAAACGTGGAAAGTACGGCACAAATCAAGAAAAATCTGCCACATGCCACAATGACAGGGGTCATAGTTTGATAAAATTACTGTATGTACAATATTTTTATTTTAATAATAATTATTTAGACAAACTTGGTTTCAAAATAATGAAATATTGCAATACAGAGAAGAACAAATATACCTAAGTCACAAAAACTACTTGCAAATGGGCAATAAAATACCTGGTGCTATTTTTAAAATGGCGTTTGTTATCGGTATATCAATGACACTTGAATATATATAGTATACGAAAAATTATATTTGTATGCGATTTTATACCATTAAAACAAAACAAAAGTATGTTAGTTTTTCTGCAAAAATGTCTGCTTGATATGCAGGCGCTTGGCAGATGGAAAATCGCAGTATTATTGAAGAATAACACTAGGGGTTATCGACTTCCTTCCAAATGAGTAATTCTGTTTACACTTCCACAATTTTATGCCATGAATGGAACCCTGTTTACTCCTTTACTCCATTGATAAAAAAATATGTTGGTTAGACATTCACATATGCGTGCGTATCTTCTCGAATCCAAGTCTGCAGAACTTGGCTATAATTTGGCCCAGATTTATTTTTATATCTCAAAATGATACCTTCCTCTTGTCAAGATATGTCTTAACTTATATAAAAAAAAAATCGTAAATACCTTCATTAGTTTTTATTTTTTACTGGTTTAGTATCACCAATAATATTGTACTCGCTAAATCAAGATAGCGTTATCGTCCAACAAACAGGAAATTTTCCACTACTTAGAATAGACGTAGTTTGTATAGACTAAAACTCTACACAGTCATATCCTACCGCAAATAGTACACACAATATAGCGTTGGTTTTCCAACCTACAACCGAAGAGGGCAAAGGTTAAGATTAATTACCCGCTAGCATTGTTATCAAGGTAAATGAGGTTGATATGAATCTAAATTCTACAGGTTTAAGAGTAAGGTCAAAACTAGTTTCGAAGTTGTGATTTTAACCAGGTGAATCCTTTAATAAAACGATACTTTCTCCTCACATACATAGATTTTTGACCCCGCGATGCTAATAAAAATGATTAGAATCATTCCTACGCTTGGCCAACGGCGTATTTGGACGCCATCCAAAGACGGGATAAGCGCAAAATGCAAAATTATATTGGGTAGGTGAACTGGATTAATGCGGAGGAGCGGAACACAGTTCACGTTTTCAAAACACGAATGGCGGTTAGTTAACAACTACGCCGCTTGGTGACCTTTGTAGCAGCGTGTGCTTGAATTACATTAATTCACGATAACTATTGACAATTAACAGTTATTACCGTGGTGAAGTTATTATGGCACAGGTTCGTTACGAAACCAACTGAAAGATATTGTACGCGTCATCGACATCGTTTCAGCACAACATTGGGAATCACAGTTCGGATTATCAAATCATGCGTAATATAAAATATCATAATAAGAAATGCAGGCTGCCCCGTAGTTCGATCTATAAGCATTTACTTTTCAATCGCGATTTTTTTTATCAAGAAATTAACATTTTGGATCAAGGAAACAAAACAAAATGGTAAAGATTATGCTAAAATAGCACACCTACAAAAAAAGTCTTCAGGAAAAGTAAAGAACTTTAGTCTCCTACTAGGTACCTACTACCTACAGTAGTGAAGATTGCTAAACCATTCATGAGCAGACCCCTAACACAGATCATAAACAAATCCTTTAAAGATGGCATCTACCCAGAACAACTTAAAACTTCAAAGATAGTGCCAATACACAAGGGAAATCAAGGGAGGACGTAGCAAACTATCGACCGATTGCACTTCAATGCATATTTTCCAAGATTTTTGAGAGGGCTTTCAGTGATCGGCTAACGAGTTTCCTCAGAGACAATGACCTCATAGTAAAAAACCAGCACGGCTATCAGAAGGGGAAGGGAACCCAGAGTGCAGCTGAGGAAGCCATACAAGCGATCCTGGACGCTCTGGAGGAGAAGAAGAAAGTCCTCGGTCTTTTCTTTGATATGTCCCGAGCTTTTGACACCATCAGTCACGACCTTCTGAAGATCAAACTTCATAATATCGGGGTTACTGGACGACCAAACGATTGGGTGGATTCGTACCTTAGGGACAGGTCACAGGTAGTGGTGGTGAGTGGTGCAAAGTCCGAACGGAAGCAGACCAACGTTGGTGTTCCTCAGGGCTCGTTGCTGGGTCCCATTTTGTTTATTATAATGATTAATGATTTGATGGAAGAGTGCAAAGCTACACCAAATGTATTCATCTATGCCGATGATACAAACCTGATAGTTACAGAGAGCAAACAAGATGACCTGGTTTTCAGGAGTGGTGCTGCCGTACATGAGATATCCAGGTGGTGCGAGGGAAATGGTATCATCCTGAATGCCAATAAATCGAGAATGGTGGAGTTCATGACAAAGAATGGTGTAGTAGACAGAAGTCTGCAGGTGCGTCACACCAAAACAACAATTCAGCAAAGTGACCAAATCAATTTCCTAGGGCTACGAATAGATAACAAACTCACATGGCAACACCACGTCGATTATGTAGCTGAACGACTAAGCTCTGTTTGTTATCTGTTCCGAAGGCTAACAAACACAGTCTCGGAACATACCCTCATGACCATGTATTACGGACTGGCCCAGCCACTAATGTCATATGGGGTCTCTGTCTGGGGTGGTAGTACTCACACAGAAAAGGTTTTCATCATCCAAAAAAAGATTCTCAGAACAATGTTCGGAGCTAAACAGCAAGATTCGTGTAAGCCTATCTTCCAACAACACCGTATCATGATCGTGTACGCACTTTACAAATATACAGTGCTAATAAAAGTTAAAGCAAATGAGCAAAAGCTAACAAAGCAACAAGATGTGCACAGTCATGATACCAGAAGAAAAAGTATTGTGCGTAATGAGAGGAAAAGGCTGGGTATAGCTCAGAAAGGCACTGAATATGCTGGTATAAGATACTTCAACCAATTACCAAGTACCATAAGGAAAGAAGCAAGTTTTACAAGATTCAAAAATTTATTACGGCAACGACTGACCAGCAAGCCAGTCTACAGTTTAGAGGGAGAAGAATAGTGACCTTTTTCTTTTGACTTATCCAACAATATGTATTATTAACTGATTGAACAACCGATTGAAATTACAGCGCATATGCGAAGCTATTTCCAGATTATTCCATTGTTTTATTGCAACCAATATTATTTATTTGGTAGGATTTTCAAATCTGTATTCAATAGTATATATATATATATATATTTGTATATATATGTTAGTTATATAACAAAATAATCAAAAAAAAACGCTCTTAAAGTTTTACTAGTAAAGATGAATGACTACTAATTGAAGATGGTCCTAAGTTTCCACCTTGCGTGTTTTTCGGTATATTACTCCACGGTTGATATAGATATGCACGTTTTAACTAGTGAGCGAGATATAGTATATATTTGTATTTTGATAGCGCGTTCAACACGTGGTCATTGGTGATTTGTTATTTTACTCGTTTCACTTCTAAGTTTGTTTATATTTTTATTTGAGATCATTTATCCTCTGAGAATCTTCGTCTCCTTGCAGATTTAATTCGGGTTAGCTTTAATTCGGACAAAACGACAAAGAATTGAAGTTTTAAGACGATTGAATAAGGGGTATGGACTGTATGGAGATCGAATAAGAATAGGGTATTTGACTGTATTAAAAATATGGCTTGTATTATAGTCATCCTAATAATAATAATAATACTTTTATTTCAAGACACAACTATGTACAATTAAATAAAATTACAACATAAAAGGAATAGTCACTAATTGGGTGTAATAGATTACAGTTTAAGAAAACTACTTGATTTGTTATTACTTTTCAAAAAAAATATGCTTTATTTCTATTAAAAACCAAAATTAAAATTGAATTTTATTCTCGTCCTATCACGTGATTGAAAACGCTCTGTAATTGGCTCAGTCTCCAGTGACGTCATTCGTTAGTACGCTTAGAGCGCGTTCGGTTTGTCAGGGTAGGGTACAGGGAGAGCAATGCTCAGATAACCTGTAACAACAAATAGTTTATCCGGAGTTTTTATTGACGTACTTCTGCATTGTGGATTTATACACCATTTATAACCCTTTTTTATGTAGAAATTGTGAAAACAACACATCATACAATACAATTACCAAACGGCGACGATGCCGATGCTGACAGACCATATGGACCGATTTGACATCTACTATCGTGTGACGTCACACAACAGAAAGTATAGTTTTGGCGGGAGTTTTTGTGATTCAATTTTTAACGCTGATTTTTATGAAATATTGAGGAAATAATAACGAAAAATAATGCATTTACAATGTAGAGTGAAGGAATAAACACACTAAGATGGTTTTCCAATAATAGTCAAATACCTACCCTATTCTAAGTATGTCAACTTTTCAGACCAAAGTATCCCGATCGGAAAATAAGCCAATCCATAGTCAGCAGAGCAGAAAATAAATTTGTACCATGGTACTGTGAAGAATCTTCCAAAAACTGGGCGCCCCAACACAAAATTAATTGAAGATGTGCAGCTTGATATCTTACTGGAAATTGTAGTTAATCAGTATTCAACTCTTTGAAATATCGCTGTAAAGTATAATTTGAGCTATGTTTCGTTACTGAAACGTTTAAAACTATAAAATCCTTATAAGGTTTATTAAATTCGTCCAGAATTAGAGGAAAATGCATTTGACCATAAACACGAATTCTGTGAACGAATGATGGATTTTGAATTCGCGATCCAACTTTTTATTTACATGGGACACGAGTGCCAAAAAAATATGGAGTACTTTTTTCTATAAGGAAGTAATGATCTGCGGAGTTGAGTACGACTTGTATAAGGAGGAGGGAGGAGAGGTGAGACGTTGGAATTTGATGGTCATACTAACCACCTCGTCGAAATTCCCTGGCATATCGCTATGTTTATATTTGAGTCGCTTAAAATTAGATCCGCCGTATTTATAAGAGTTGCGGATCGGCTCTTTAAAAAAGAACGTGCGCGAGTTCGTTTGCACTCCCGCACTCGGCGGACCTTCTACACGCCCACTACTTTGCAAACTCGCTATAAAAGTTCATATTAATGCCAATTTTCCAGTTCGTCGAACCATTTGCGACAATTCAACCATATTGTGAGAGTCTGTCAACAAGAAGAGACCATTATAATAATAAAGTTTTCGGCATACAGGGTGGCCCAGAAACCACTGTCTCATTTAAAACTGCAATAACCAGAGAGTCCATTAAAAATGTCATATGTTAGAATTATTGAAGTAGTCTAAATGGTAACTTTTTTTATTAATTAACAGTACCTCATAGGTACTTGTGTATAACACCCAGTCTGATGACTATCTAGCTATATTAATCTAACCTAAATTGCTACGTATAAAAAGTGTTCGATATCAAGTGTTCCCCATTGGTGTAACTTAAATTTAGTTTGGATGCTGACGCTTTAAACCTCACCCACTACACGTTGCTCTGCTTTGTTCACCTATCACTCACATAACACTGTGCTCTGCTTTTTTAACATCACTTCACCAACTCTAAAGGTTTAGTTCTTTTGAGTCTTCGCAAACTGTCACAATTGTCAAGAAATTGAATAGCCTCAACATTCGTGTGCTGGAGAAGTCTGTTCTGATGATTCTCTGCAAACTTTCCAATTTCGTTAGTTACTAATGCCATCTCAAGATCCCTGTGGAGATTTCTGTGTCTTATATACCACGGTGCACCCACGATGTTTCTTAGCACCTTATTTTGGAAGCGTTGAATGATGGGATACCATAGGATACCATAGGTCCACACAGGTTTAAGTATCTGCTTGTAAAGCAGGAGTTTATTATATGTCGATAAAGCCGACTTCCTACCAATAAGCCAGTAGATTTTCTTGTATCTTATGCCCAATTCTTCTCGTTTCTTTTTAACGTGTGCTTTCCAGCGAACCTTGGTGTCCAGCGTCATTCCGAGGTATTTTGCGGTGTTCGAGTAGGGTACGGTGGTGTTATTTATTTTCACTGGAACGTGTTGTATTCGCTTCTTGGCAAAATTTATGTTTTTTTTTTTATTATTTTGTTCAAACACAGAGTGTTTGTGACATAACACCTAGTCAATGACTAACAAGTTATTTTCACTTAACCTAAACTGATAAAATAATGAGTGTTTCTACAATTTTGCCCATTGGCCCAAGTTGTTTTAGTCTGACAGTTTTTACCACTCAAGTAGACGGCGGTTGTTTTCACCTACACTATCACTGTGAATACACTACGGGTGCTCTGCTTTTAGTCACTCCTGCACTAGTTCGAATGGTTTAGTTCTTTTCAGCCGACGCACTAGCGCACTGTTGTCTAGCAGCTGGATGGCTTCAATGTTGTCGTGGTGGAGTAGACGATCCTCGTGCTTCTTAGCAAATTTTGATATTTCGCTAGTTACCATCTCCATGCGAAGGTCCCGATGAAGATTGGTGTTTTTGATGTACCATGGTGCACCAACAATGGCCCTTAGAACTTTATTTTGGAACCTCTGAATGAGGTTGATATTGGACTGCTTAGTGCATCCCCACAACTGTATTCCATACACCCATACTGGCTTTAATATTTGCTTGTATAGTAGGAGCTTATTTTGCACTGACAGGGCTGACCTCCGTCCCATTAGCCAATACATTTTGCGGAATTTTAGGTCGAGTTCGTCCCGCTTTTTCTTGACATGTACTTTCCATCTAAGCTTGGCATCCAGTGTCATGCCAAGGTATTTCGCTGTATCCGCGTATGGAATATCGGTCCCATTCATGGTTACTGGAATATAGTTAACTCTCTTAGTAGTTAACTCTCGTAGTTTACATGCGTGGATTTTCCTTCATTTAGTTTGATGCGCCATTTCTTTGTCCAAAGGTTGATTTTGTTTGCAGCTATCTGTAATTTTTCAGTTGCTTCTTCGACACTGGCACTAATCGCCAAAATAGCCGTGTCGTCTGCAAATGTTGCCACTGTGCTTTCTCCCGGAACAGGAATATCATAAGTATACAGTAGGTACAAAAGTGGTCCCAATACACTTCCTTGTGGTACTCCGGCATTGATATTGCGTAGCGAGGAGTATTCGTCATCTTGTTTCACCCTGAAGTGACGGTCCTTCAGATATGATTTTAACAGTTCTGTATATTCAGTAGGAAGCTGCTGTTCCAGTTTCTCAAAGAGTCCATCATGCCACACCTTATCGAAAGCCTGAGCCACGTCTAAAGATATTGCTGAGCAAATTTTCTTTTCCTCAAGAGCCTTTTCTATAACGTCAGTAATTCGGTGTACCTGATCGATTGTTGAATGTCGAGCTCGAAAGCCGAATTGATGAGATGGAATAGTTTGATTTTTCTCAAGAATTGGGTATATTCTCTTGATAAGTAATTTCTCAAACAGTTTTGAAATGGTTGGTAATAAAAATTTATGTGAACGGATTTGGTTTCGTTCAATGCAATTAGCCATCGTTGCATCCAATCACTAATATTGTTGACAGCATTCTGCAGTTTTAGCGTTGCCCCTTCAACATTTATATCTACTGCCATGATAGCTTTCGGCATGTTCGATTGCTGGCCGCGATCTTTTACAACTGAGCGCGTTCTGTTCTTTTTGATCGACAATTTGAAATACTTGCTTCCTATTGGTGGAATCAGTTTGGCTCAGACGTCAAACGAGCAATCGAACTGCACTTTAGCCAACTGAGCGCTAATCAGATTGAACAGAACTAAGCGCGGTCAGCAATCGAACACTACTAGTGTCATCAGCAAAAGTGGCAACGGTAACACCAGGTGGTTGCGGAAGATCATGTGTGTATAGAAGGTAAAGAAAATTGTAACTTTGAGTGTGCTATTTTCTTACTGTCACACGAGAGATCAAAATTGATACATCTAGTTGGTCAAGTTTTTATCTGAGCATACCTAAAGATATTCTGTCACGTGTCGATTAAAAGCTCATTGACTATTTCTGTAACATTATTTGATTATTTTAATGCGTTATCCAAACGTATGTTACCTAATACTGTTTGGTTGTTTGGTAGCCGAAAAATACAGCTCGAAATCGAATTCGCAGTTATTCATTTTGTTTTTCACGTACGACTGGATGTTTGTGTGAGTTCATCCATTGTTATTTTTTATGTGTTTGTGCAGTAGGTATTAGCCGTAAAAGATTGATCCCAAGGTCGTGTTATCGGCTGCAAAATAATAATTCCCTGCTATCGCACGCAAAATGTTTCGCAATCGTGATTTTTGTGGATATTTTGACTGTCGTCATTTGTTCCGAGTACACCGAACATTGTTGGATTATAACACGTGAACGCATTGTTTTGTAGGAAGTCTGTGTAGCTTTATTTACACGTTCTAAATTAGAATATTATATTATAATACAAGTCGTATAAAACGAAAATTGCCGCACGAGTTGTTTTGGAGAAATGGAACGAGAAATGAATTTTACATAAATTTTGAAAATTGCGGTTGTCATCTTAATATTTAGAGTAGTTTTATCTTCAACATTTGAAACAGGGCCATTTCGTCCAAACCATTTTTGAGAAAATTATAAATTTAACCATTCGGTCACAATGTTTGAGTGGTGAGTAGAGCAACCGTCTTGCTGAAATTACATTGACTTTATAAAATTTAAAGGTATTTTCTCAAGTTGTTCATTCAAATAATTATGAAAGCCGAAATTGTCGACTCATTTACCGTATGTGATTGAAATAATAATATTTGTATATTATTAACGTACAAAACTTCAACAAAACTAACAATTAACATATTTACAATTTTCAAATAGTAATAAATATGAATAAAATAAATAAAGAATTCTGAACATAATACAATTAAAATAAAAATGAGTATACATGTCATGTATATGTCTGCTACACATGTCACATAAAGATTTCGGAAAATATGCAAACATTTTGAAATATATTTCCTAAAATGAACATAATAAATATGATGTTTTGATAATATATATTTTTGCCCTCATCTACATATCATCCACATGTTATGTGCGGATTTATTAAGTTTTATATTAGTATAAAGCTGTAACAAAAATGAGCTTATGAAAACTACTTGAGTAGGTGGTACATAACTGTTAATATAAAGAATCAATAATATAAAGCCAAATTAGCAAAATTTTTGATAAATTAGGATAGTTTTGAAAGTTTTATTATATTTAGATTTATATTACCGCGAACAACTATTATGTCAGATGCTTGGAGGAGCTATCGCAATATACCAAATAGGTGGTCTCATTTATAACCACCAGGTGATAGTTCACGAACAAAATTTTGTGGGCCCAGAAAATCAAAACATACATACACGCACACAGGAAATATGGAAAATATGTGGATGCGGAAAAAAGAAAGAAAACTTCGGAAGCAATTCGGTACATAGAGAGCGTTTTTTCCTTTAAACATCTTTAAGAGTTCGTTTGTAGAAATAAATTCCAAAATTCCCGAATATTTTCGGAATTTATACACAAATATATCTTTTTCTTTTCTGTATCACATTAATGAATGATTTTCGCCGCAAATAAATTTCATTCAAGTATTCGTTTTTTCAATTCGGTAAAAAGTTAGATAGAGTTGATGAAAATATCAATAAAACCGTATTTTTAACGACTACAAACGACTTCTTAAGGAATTGAGAAAACCAATAAGTCCATATGAACCTTTTTACTCGGAATGACATTTAGTTTCTAGAAGAAAATCGGGAAAAAGTTATAATTGATTCTACTTCGGTATTTTTAATATTATTACGGAAATTTATTTAGTTTTTACTGTTGTAATAGGTAGTGATTGTGTTATTTTAACGTTTTCGCATTGTTTGATATGTATTTTATCTTTTATTTTTGTTTGCTTTTCAACATTTCAAACGGCTGTAACTTCTTAACGAATAGAAAAAACATATCAGTTTATATAAAACATTATACTCAGAATGACATTTGATTTCTAAAAAATAATTTTGCCGAAAAAAAGGACTATTAGTATATTTATAGTTTTTCTAATTAATGTTATCTTTTTAACCGTTATGTAATAATCGTTTTAATTTTTAATAAATGTTATTTCCAGTTTTTGGTGCTCCGAGAATTTTTCTTATGATCAAAAGTGCTCCCCGACTTAAAAAAAGGTTAAGAACCACTGCTCTAGAGAGTGTAAAATGTGGATTTACATCACTCTAGTAACGACAATGGTGTGAAGAGACAATCACTTTTGTTGAAAAGGTGCTTGCATCCAAAAATACAATAAAGTTATTAAAATTTCCATTATTTATTTAATATTTCGTTATCAATCTCAAGAAAGAAATACAAATGTTTGGCATCATCGCCGGCATCCAAAGTCTGTCTAAATCGTGGTCTAAATGGTTTAATTTTATTTTCTTTGTAAATTCTGGACATAAGTGATTTACTAATTTCAATTTCTATCGCTCTTCTTCAAAGGGATAATTGTAGAATTTCTTGAACGGAATGTAATGCAATTAGAGAAGCAGCGTCTTAACCATCATGTTGTCCGATAGATTCCGAAATAATCGCAAAAAAAACTCAGTGTTTAAGTAATCTTTTTAGAGTTTAGTTATTTTTAGACTTAATTTACTATAAGAGGTTTAACGCATTTATCGAAGGATTGGTCCATATTGTGTGCGTCCGCCTTAAGAAGAACTATTCAGGTGCTAAACGGTCTCAAAAAACAACCAAACAAATTAAAAAAAAATATATATAAGGTGTGTTAATGATTCTGAGTGATTTTTCATTTAGCGTACACGCATCAGGTTTGAAGACGAGCGCTCGCGCGTTTTGCTGGGCGTCGTATATGAATAAAACTGTTCGAGTGTGGGCGAATTGCTATGACGTCACGAGCGAACCGACAAGGTCGTGCATTTCCACTAGAAAAGAGAGACAGATAGATGTATATGTCGTTGCGTCTCTACGCATTAGCGGAAAGCGAGCCACGTGCTCTCCTGCAGCATTCCTCAGGAAAATCATGAAAATTTTAAATGGGGGTTTTCACGAAAGCGGATGGAAATGTTTGCTCTGGGAGGACAGGTGCAACTCGAACGGAGGAGGACCTCTGCATCCATCATCTGTCATAATATGTAAAACATGTTTTCATGTAAGAAGTCAATTTCGACCGCAGGGGACCGGTTCCTCCTTATTTCGAAAGATCATTTCTATCAACCCTTATGAACCG
This sequence comes from Aphodius sticticus, assembly GCA_963966075.1. Classification (NCBI taxonomy): domain Eukaryota; kingdom Metazoa; phylum Arthropoda; class Insecta; order Coleoptera; family Scarabaeidae; genus Aphodius; species Aphodius sticticus. The sequence continues at coordinate 22,251,846 of OZ014513.1, read as the reverse complement.
CACCCTACCCGAGGTACCAATAGAGTACAGGCCTCCTCCCAGGAAAGTCATATCTCTTTATGTCACAGGCGGGCCACCAATTTCAACTGTTTTAGATTTGCATACTTCCTACTCCTGAAATGTAACATACCTAGTGTATAAAATTTTGCATCACTATCGTATACGTCGTGTATATTAGGGTGGTCCAAATTTATACCTTGCAAAATCTTTTTGCTGGAGGGCAACTATCCAGCGGTTCCTTAGCCGGAAAAACAATCCCCCTAAATTTGAAAAAAATCGGTTAACGTTAACACGTGACACCGAGCACCTCAAATTTCCCATTTAAAATACATTTCAAAAATGCAACTCTTTTCCTTTGTTTTCACGGTTAGGATTTAGAAAAAAAGTTGCGGGAGATGATCAGAAATTGTTCAGAACTTCCTATAGATCAAATCCACAACCACTATTTTTTTCACTGCCCCCACCCTCTCCTGCCCTAAAAATGAGGGAAAATTTTCCCCAAATTTACAATTTTTCAAAGTTACGTGATTTGTTATTTTTCTGACAGAAATGACTATTATTGGATTATTGACATGTTTTTTGTCATTTATTAACTATCTTAAAAATTGTTTAAACAATTACCATTTGTTGAAACAAATGTTTCGCAGAAATTATTAGATTATTGGATTGTCATTTACTAACTAATTTGTAATTGTTTAAACAAACACTATTTGTTTAAACAAATTTATACATTGTTACGGACATATTTGTTATATTTATTGTAGCAACTACATATTAAGTATTAAATTATTGTCATTTTTTTGTCATTTATTAACGAATTTGCAATTCTTTAAACAAGTGCCATGTGTTTAAACAAATATATATATATATTGTAATGGACATAATTTTATAAACTTTTTTGCATAAATTATTATTAGGATATTGGCAGTTTTATAACATTTATTAACTAATTGTAATTGTTTAAACAAATATATACATTGTTACGGACATATTTTTTATATTTATTGTAGAAACTATTATTAAATTATTGGCATTCTTTGTAATTTATTAACTTGCAATTCTTTAAACAAGTTCTTTTAAACAAATATTTTTTTGTTTTTCCTTTTGTAGAAATTATTATTGTTATATTGTTGGCATGTTTTTTGTAATTTGTTACTTAATGTGCAATTGTTGACTAAAATTATTATAGGATTTCTGGTCTTTTTTGTAATTTTGGACGGTTTACGATATCGGTCAAACAAGGATTGTGGTTGCAACACTAATTATTATTATAGTTTATAATTGAAAATTAGTTAACAAATTTGGCTAGAAAAAAAAGACAAGAAATACAATAATAATTTTTGCCAAAAAGATACGTCAGTACCATTGTATATTTTTGTTTCAACAAATGGTATTTATTTAAACAATTGCAAACTAGTTAATTAATGACACACAATGCCAACAATCTAATAATAATTTCTCAAGAAAAAAAAATATGTTCATAACATTGTATATTTTTGTTTAAACAATTGCCAATTAGTGAGTAAATGATCAAAACTGCTCCTAATAATAAATTCCCTTAAAAAATAGAAAACATGTCCGCAACATTGTATATATATATATTTGTTTAAACAAATGGTATTTGTTTAAACAATTGCTAATTAGTTAATAAATGACAAAAAAACAATAATGTAATAACTTCTGAAAAAATATGTTCGTATCATCGTATATTTTTGTTTAAACAAATGCTAATTGTTTAAACAATTTCAAATTAGTTAACAAATGACAAAAAAATATGTCAATAATCCAATAATAATCACTTCTGCCAAAAACAATATTAAAACACATAACATTGTAAAATTGTAAATTTGGGGAAACTTTTGTCTCATATTTAGGGAACTATGGGGAGGGTAGGGGGTGGTGAACAAAAAAAATAGTGGTTGTAGATTTGTTCCTTGGGGAGTTCTGAATAATTTCTGATAATCTCCCGCAACTTTTTTTTTAAAATCCGAAACGTGAAAAAATAAGGAAAAAAAGATGCATTTTTGCAATGTATTTTAAGTGGGAAATTTGAGGTGCTCGGTGGCAAGTGTTAACGTTAACCGATTTTTCTCAAATCTGGGGGGATTTCTTTTTCTGGAAAAGGAACAGATTGGGGGGGATCGTTGCCCTCTAGCGAAAAGTCCGTTTTTTTGGACCACCCTAGTGTATACTGTATATCCATAATTATTTGATACTCGCACAGAGATTACATATTACAACAAATACCCATTTTATAAATTTAGTCAGCGCAGAAAAGTGGTAGTTTAATATCTAAAATGTGTTTTAAAAAATATAGCTTTAGTTTCATAAGATAGAAGTGATAGAATATCTCATTTACTTAATGCTATTCATGATCTTAATTTACAGATTACACCAAGCAATAGATCAAAATGTTACATTTAGATTTCTTTGTATCACCTAGTTATAATGAAAAAATATTACTTTTTAATTTTTTTCTGCAGGCCCCTCTCAATTTATACTCCATACTTAACTGATACACTAATTTCTAAAAAAAAGTAATACTTTAACTTTTGAGTCTAGATATCAGAGCATTTCAGACACTTCCAAGTACATACACGTTTGTTAAAAACACAATAATCTAGCTAAGTGACAATCCTGGCCAAGAAAGAACAAAATCGGACAAATGAACTGTTTCTGTATGTTTTTCTCTTCATACAATCTGTTTTTTGCGAAAAAATATTGCACTTTGTTGATTTGTACAGTCTTTTAGCACTCATTTTCTCAAAAACTACGCTCACGTAAAAATTTCTGCGGTCAGTTTAGTTATTAGTTATTCGAAACTAACGTTTTCACCGCTGGGCAAACTGGTTGTCATGGCAACACTGTGGAGTACATCACGTACAAAGCTACAAGTAAATTCGATTGATTTGTTTGATTTAAAATATTTGGTTATGTGTCATTCCTTTATTCTTTATATTACTTACTTTTGTGGCTTAACCGATGATATTATGAATAGATAAGCCATTTTATTGCAATTTACTTATTACAAGGGTTAGAGGTAACCTAGATTTTTTAATTAATTAAAAACTTAAGACTTATTTCCACCAATGACAACATGAAAGAAATTTTATGTAGTAGTAATTAATTATTTCCGTGATATTTTAGTATCAATTTCATCTTTAATAAGCATGTCTACTCTTACTGTAGTCTTTGATAACATCAAGCTATTAAAAAATTCAACATTGGTTCAAAGCTGAAGATGATTTTGTCTTGGCCAATACAGTTCGTCTTTCTGTACAATTTAATTTAGAGTTTACGTAGTAAATGAATATTGAGAAATAAAAAATTAACGAGTCCATTTTTACATCCTCATTATTCCAAAACGTGATGACATATCAGCATAAAATTTGGAGTATTCTTTAGCTGTAAAAAGACAATACAAAATTTCATACAAATTCAAGATGGTGACGAATTTGGTTATTTGCTTGCGTGCTGTCCATTTCTTTTACAATATCCAATACTGAACCACTGTACTTCGCAATCCACGAGGTCGGAGGTAAAACTATCGACAGTTTCTAATAGATTACACTTAATTGACGCCGAGTAGAGTAAATTTCCATTACTGACGAAGTACCGAAGAAAAATGGCCGCTTAGCATAATTCGAATATAATGACAGGTTAAAGTCCGACTTTGTCATTGGGCATGGCCGCCTCGTCGCGTTCAATGTCTTCACAATTGAGACGTAACATGGATCTTGGCGTAATGACAAATCGCCCGATCACAAATCATTATTTCGAAACATGAAAGTACGCGAGTGGCATATTCAATTTCGGCGTTTAATAATGCTTAATGCAGGTTAAATATTATTTACAATCGGACGGAAAGTTAAGTAAATTGACAGCTTATCTAGTGACGTCAATGCAAGCGATTAGTGGAGATATGATAAATGGCAGCGCTCCACAGCAGTGGACATAGAGCTAGCCTTGGATAAAACCAATATGAAACCAGCTCTAATTAAAATGTTAAACACATATAATGTGTTCCGGAGTAGTTTTTATCTCGATAGATATACACAGAAAAAATTCTCCAAAGAAAAAACTGGAAGGACTTTGTTTGTTAGAATTGAATGTAATTACAATGGAAAATACATTTGATGATTTCGAACCTAGTTATTACAGAGAGTATAATCCCTATCATAATGCACGCCGATGATTATGATAACAGTAGCTTTAAATAATAATGACTGGTCTTTTAAACAATGACGTCTTTATTCAAAGGAACTATTTTTTTGGTTTATGTTTGTTTTTTCTTCAATTTATGTAAAAATAAGAGATATATTATCTTATGGCAGTGACGCTTATTTTCATGAAACTATTATGCAGGGTCTCCCACGACGAGCTGCCATTAGAAGTATATGGAGAACCAAATGAAATGAGAGATTGAAAATTTGTGGACTTATATTATTAGACACGATCGTCTCAATTAAAATATTTTGAATTTTCGGTTACTTCCGGTTACAACGGAAAGGATGTCAACTGTTATATTTCAAATGGAACACCCTGTACTTTATCGCATTTTTTAAACCTTCATTAAATTTTAGATCATTTTTATGTTACATTCCCTATACCTAACATGTGTAACCTTTGAGATATCCATTTTTTTTTTCATTAAAAAATGACAGGTGCACGGTTACTTTCAATTACTTATCAATTATCCCCTGTGACCGTTGGAAAAAAAGTTGTCCGGCAAAATTGTTGTGAAGGTAACATTATCGACACATCGGTAGAATTCTTCTAAAACTTATACAGAATGTTCCAATTATAAGATCAAAATGGAATTCGAGAAAAGTACTAAAAGTCGATTTTTTCAAATGGCAACCCTAACATATGAATACATTTCTCAATTCTATTTAAAATTTTATATCAACTTTGTGTACGTAAAATGTACTTGTTCAAAAAATTCTAACCCATACTGTAGATGGCAAAATAATTGCAATCGAGCTAAAATGATAAAGCTACTCTTTTCTTCCTGTGTGTAGACTGTAGATGTAGTCCATTGAATATGCTACTATGGCAATCACGAGGAATGTAGTGACGTAACACCTTAAGAACCAATCACAGAGCTTAGTGAGACACACCTCTCACTATATGTATTTCCACTAGATTTTCTAGAGTACCGTTTGTTTGACATTTAATTTGCGGTTACTCGCTCTAGTATACGATTGCTAGCTTTGGCTTACGCAATGCATCAGCATGTGCGGTTTTCATTTTAACGCATAGCTGCATTTGCTGGACTGGTATTCAGTATGACTTTCCATTTATCTCCATTTTCAATGCGGCGAAGCTGCTGCCGCGGTGTGTGACAATCCGGTACGCATTGAGGTAAAAGTCAAGGTAGTTTGGTGTGCTGGAGCAACTGCGTGGTAGAAATTATAACGGCGTCGGCCGTCGCCTACAGCAAGGATTCGTGCACACGCGTTTTAGCCGTTTCTAATTTTGTATTTGAAGTCGCCCAGTACAGTAGACCGCGATAAATTAGTGGGTTTTCTGTTCAGCAGCGCGCTCGCGCAGATTTAACACCTTGGGATGCCAGAGCACCACTTCCTCGACATATCAACCTAGCACGAACTATTTATATCGTTCTGTTTGTGTATTGTTACAATATTTTGGTTCTTGGTCATTCATTTCGGCGAAATTCATCGGGCAAAACATCGACCACTCTATTACTATTCAAATGCGCCAGATCGGCCAAAGAAATTATTTCATGGTAATCAACAGGAAATCGCCATTAATAGACACAGTGCACAACTCAATTATGCAAATTGCTTGATCGATCTCTAGTGATATAATAACGTACGCCCAGTATGGAGTACTGAGTTCTAACATCTAAAAAACAACTTGCACAACATTCAGGCACTGCAAAATAAAATTTGAGGAATTTACGAGGAACTTGGAATACAAACGGTTCAACAATTTACTATCAAAACAACAAAAACATTTTAAAATGTGGTACTATGACTAACTGGCAGAAAAACAACAAAAACAACAGTAGACGTTAGGACGTGTTATGCAATATTAGATAGTACATCAACTACACAACATACATACATCCATCATCATATGAACGAAAGGTAACCAAAATAACTACATCGAATATCGAACCAACTTTTGAATTCTGAGCAATTAATTACTAAATTAATTATTCCTACAACATTTTTCGTCAATAATTGTAATTTTGGTGATTTTATTTTCATGACGTATTGTACGAAATGTACAAAAAATACATATCACGGCATGTCCCGTGTAAAGACGCAATTTTATTTATTAAAACCAATTATAGAGCAAGAATTTGACAGTTTAAGGTTATTTTACACTAAGTAACTAAAAGAAGTAACAACAGATGGGTATACTAGACACACATCTACTTCATAATAGCCAACCTGGGGCAATAAAAAGCATTTAAGCACAGAGAGAAAAAATAGTGTTGAATCAAAGAATCTATTTCTTAAAAAAAATATATTGGTAAAATTCAGTTTCTTACATGTTTTGATTCAAATAACATTTTTTTGATGATTTTGTAACAACAAAAAAATTTTTATTTGAAACTAATACATTAATAATTCGAAAGTACGGAAATATTGAGTCGCCGCTCATACACAGAGAAATGGTTGCCTAATGTTAAGAAAATAACATTCTTAACATAACTTGTTAGTTTTAAGACAACACATACTTTTATTACCAATATTTCTTTAATGTAAAACAACCAATGTCGTTGTTTTAAATAGTGTGAAGGATGCCGATAGATGGAGCTTTTGTCTCATACCTCCACTCCGCTCAATGTGGCCCGCGGGCCGTAGTTTGGGGACCACTGTCCTAGGGGGTATATAACCGCATACATGTCTTTGCAGCATCAGTGATTGTGCTATTCAGTGGCGTGCGGTGCATTTGTTCATAAGGTGTGCAGTGGAGAATAAATATTTGTAAATGTTTAGTAAAAGATAAGAGTTGCCTTAAAAATGTATAAAAAGTGTAAGCTTACAGTCAAAATCAAGTGCAAGAGGCACAACGCATCAGACATCAGGCAACAGAATGACGCGTCAGTGATTTTTTATGTTACAATTTTGTGTTTTTTTATGATAGATTTGTGTTTTTCTAGCTTTTGGCTAGTGATGATTTTTTGATCGAAACTTGTACCTAAGTAAACATTCTTGCAAAAGGGGGTTTTAAGAGTGTTTTATTTAACTCCTATCCTTTATTAAAGATATTTACTTATATGATAACATTGATAACTCAATGCTCCTTTCCGCATTTTACAAACATTTATGATATGTTCATAAATATCCGGCTTAGATTATTAGTAACTTTGATTTAAACCAGAAATAAAACTGACTGAATGACAGAATGAAATATCTGAAGTAAATCTGAAATAAACTTACTTTAATACGAATAAACTTTCATGACAAATAGGCAACACATGCATCATGTTATCAAAATTATTGCGTTATTAAAAAAATAATAAAAACATGTACACAAATAATTCATACTTCAAAATCAACAAATACTTCCAACACAAATTTAAAACAAGCGCCAAATGTCAACTATGCATCGGAGCTGCTGCACGCTGGAAATACGTTGCCCAAAGGCGAATTTAAATTAACGAATAAACAAATCTAAGCGAAATACATAAAAAAAAATCTGATCAGGCTTTCTCTGTATTATTTATTGGAGTTTAAGGAATGCATAGGTAAAAGCCCGATCAAAATTCATTGGTAGTTTTTGAATTACACCATTAGCAATTGTTTGACGTTTGTCCGTGCGCCCAGAGCCGCTGCACGCTTGAGCGATATGGTTGCGTGTACCTCCTATTGGCGCCGTGCGCGTACGATATGCCCATCTCTATTGCCGCCGGGCGGGACTAAGATCGCCACGAGGTGGCGCTGTTCTATGCAGTTTCCTTCCTAGTAATCACCCACGTGGTAGTTACCTGTAGCGCGTCTACTAAGTAAACATAAACAAGAAAGCTGTTGCCGTACGTAAATGAGGTTAATTGGTAGAAGCAAGTAATTTATTTGTAGTGGTTTGTAGTGAATAAAGCGGCGTTTTCTTTCGTTGTACTGGAGAATAATAATAAATAAAGTCGACTACAGCGCTTTTGCGTGCAGCGGTGACCGAGAAAACTTCTGGCGGATACATATTCCGCCATGGGCGCATAAAGCGTTCCTCAATCCCCCACTCCGTACTGCGCACGGTGCCAATACTGTGAGCGTATTGGTTGATTGTAAAGATCGGACAGCGGACAAATACATTAGTGTGTTCTTTATTCATTCTCTAGAATATAGTTTAACAATCCATTATTTACATATGCATAAAGCAGCTATGATTCTTTAATTCGCCGATTTTAACCCAAATAGCACCGTCTCGTGCACCGTTTGTGGCTGCACGACATGGCAGTGGCGCAAAGGCGAGTATCGGTCGTGACGGAAGCGCTCGGCTCTAGCAAGTAGCAATGATATGGTGTGATATGGTGTAACACCATGTGGTGTAAATTACATTAAATTATTATTACAAAGAAATATTAGTTAATATGTCGGTAAATCCATACATACATAATATATCATCTTATTGCTGGACTATCTTTAATTGTAATATAATAAAAATAATATTTTTCCTTCTTTCTTCCTAAATCTTAGGGTGTGTACTGCACGCTCTGCACGTATGGACCGCACGCCACTGGTGCTATTATACCGTCAATATAACTGACGTAGAAATGACCAACAGCTCTAATATTGCTGAAAAGGGTAACAAGGGACACCGGGTGCCTTCTCTAGTTGGAAAATAACAATATTCTTCTTTGGATGCGTTAATTGCATTCCAAGTAAAATATTATTGCTTCCATAATAACAAATTCCTATTTAAAAGAAGTAGGTGAATGTTTAATCCAAGAATATGAGCTGATTAATCCAACTACCCAAACTTTTGATTTAAAAGAACAAATTCTTAAGTCAAATAAGTATAGTATCCATTTAAAATGTACAATCTTAAAGTAAGACAACCGGTCACAACAACGGTTTTCTTCAATGAACGATATATATTCTTGCGTATATATAAAACAGCTGTTTTTTGGATTAACAACGGTTGCTTTGAATTGGGACAACGTTTCGTGGTGTGCAGACTGTGCAGTTTACTCAGTTTACTTATACTATAATATTTCATTGGCATACAACAATCATTCAGCCATCATTCAACGCTTCCAAAATAAGGTACTAAGAACATCGTGGGTGCACTTTGGTATATAAGAAACAGAAATCTCCACAGGGATCTTGAGATGGAATTAGTAACCAACGAAATTGGAAAGCTTGCAGAGAATCATCAGAACAGACTTCTCCAGCACACGAATGTTGAGGCAATCCAGCTTCTTGACAATTGTGACAGTGTGCGAAGACTCAAAAGAACTAAACCTTTTGAGTTGGTGAAGTGATGTTAAAAAAGCAGAGCAGTGTTATGTGAGTGATAGGTGAACAAAGCAGAGCAAGTGCACTGTGTGAAGTTTAAAGCGTCAGCATCCAAACTAAATTTAAGTTACACCAATGGGGAACACTTAATATCGAACACTTTTTATACGTAGCAATTTGTATTATACAGAAATTACAGTACAGAAATTGTATTATGTATTATGGAATTTCTACTTGAATACTTAGTTAGGTTAGATTTGTTTGGGACCTGATAGTTGTTCATCATCCAAACTATAAAACAGGCTCAAATCATGATAAATTCCAAAAGTTTTACAAAGTAAATCGATTATGACTTACGAAGCGTTGGCGTAAGATTACCTTGAGTCGCATATAACTCCACGTGCTGCATTTATATATGTGCATTGACAACACTTTTTTTTATGTTAATAACCCGTACCCGTTGCTGTTTTCAGTTCACGCAGCAATGGTGTGGTCGTCTATCGTTGACTTTTTACGTCATCGTTGTAAACAAACCTTAGTTTGCTGCTTTAATTGTTCATTGCGATCAAATTGGCACTTCACGTTTTTCTTTCTACAGTTATCAGTTGGCTACATCCAACAGAATTATCTATAGGGTCGTGATAACAACTCATTATAGTTAGACTATAATATCTACATGTTATATTGTGTTTGGATCATATATTTTGTTACAAACTGTGTGGCGTGTTGTTCAAGATTAGATTGTAAAGTTGTATTTTTTTGCGAAAAAATTTTATTGTTCTCGTAATTCGAGATGTAGAGGTATGTGTGTATTTATTATTCGAACAGCACCCTATAAGTTTTATTATTCTCAATGCGTTTTCAGCATACACAAAAATGTGTATGCTAAAAAAATTAACAATAAGTGCTGATAAGGCCTTTTTATGTGCGTATTATCGTAGTTTCAGGTCGACGTTATTCAGTAAAACGTATGTCTAAACATTTTTTAATGCGCCAGTTATGCTAGCAAAATTCCTGTCTACAGCGTGTAGTTTTGAATACTTTGCAAATAGGAAAACAACAAAACCAGACAGTTAATTGTTTATTTTTTTTGCGCCGCAGTCAACGTCATTAGCATAAGGTAAATAAATCACAGTAATTATGACTGAACATAGTTCACGTGAGACAAACTTAAACGATTGTTTTGATGTCTCAATCATCTTGTTTTGCAGCTATTCGACTTATTATTATTACGCATTATTGAATACAAACGGGGAATATATATCGGCCCGACAAATTAGGTATGCTCAACGACAAATTCTGCACGACAAAATATGTACTCAGCACGACAAATTTGGTATTCCTCACGACAATTGTTAACACGACAGAATATGTATTCAGCACGACAAATTAGGGATTCTTAACGACAGTTTAACTGACTAGCACGACATATTATGTAATTTTACTCTTTTAAGCTGTTTGCGAAAAGTATTGGTTATATTGATTTCAGTTTTGAGTTTTACCTAATGATTTAATTTTGGTTTTATAAAACTTAATTAACAGCTATAGTGTGGGGTAAAAATTTAATAAAAACACAAATGAAATATATAATATATATTTGAATAAAGAAACAAATAAACAATTATTTCAATTATTGTCTTCAATTATTGTGTATTCGAATATTTTTATCTTTTGATTTAGTAGAACATGTGTAATATTTAGTACCCACTTCAAGTTTTTTACTTTATCATACGCAGTATGTAAAGTATTGTAGTCGTGCCAAAAAAAAATTTGAGATTTTAGCGGAAATATGTCTTTTTGGGTCCCCTGAACATTTTTGACCAAGGTACAAAAAAATGTCTGTGTGTGTGTGTGTGTGTGTGTGTGTGTGTGTGTGTGTGTATGTGTGTGTGTGTGTATGTGTGTGTGTGTACCCGTTCTTTTGTGGCGACGATTCCGGAAAAACTACTAAAGGTATCGGGACGAAACTTCATATTTAGAAGTTTCATAACCAAACTTAGAGCTGAAAAGCTTTCTGTTGAAGAGGGTCCAAAGGAACTGGAGGTTTAGTCTTAGCATTTTTGAAAGATTTTGCAAATAAGCCGCCATTTCTGGAATTTCGTCGAAATAATTAAATAATAAATTAAAGATGAGGAAATTCAGAATAATTTATCACTATGACATTTTTTGGTACAATCAATAGTTTAGCTGCATGAGCAAATTCTATTTCTACGAGATCGGTCGTACTGCATGAAAACTAGTAGCCAGGATTTGTCAGATTTTTTGATTCTAATGACAGTAGGTAGTCTTGGTGTCAAACGCAAATGTTTTGACAATAACTTCTGTCAATATAAGCAGCGTTCGCATATTGCATTACACTTTTTACACCCAATAACACGTAAGTGTCATTTGGACGGTGTACCCGGTGTCAACGCAGTACAATATCCGAACGCAGCTTTAATCGACATATCTGTCTAGTTCTAGTAGTTTTATTTCAATGCAGACATGGCCGATCTCGATCAAATAGTCTCATGCAGCTAAAGTATTAATTTTATATATAGTATGATAAAGTCATGTGCCTGGCCACATCAGATTTTTTTGTTTAATGGCATTGATATTCTTCGGTCCAGTCTTTAAATGAAGTTGTTTGTTGTGAGTAAAATTGTTCATAGTTAGGTGACAAAGCATCTCATCATCAGCATCTCGATATCAAAGCATTTCACATATTTACAAGTATTTAATTTGTCAAAAATACAACGGTCGAAGCTAAGTAACTATCCTGGCCAACAATGAACAAAATCGAGCAAGTGAAGACTGTTCGATTGTGTTTATTGATGGCACTTAGCGTAGATTATTGTATTTTTGACAAATTAGGTATCTACTTGGAAATATGTAAATTGCTCTGACTATAGTTCATTGATTATTTTTCTTATGTAAGTTAAGAACTGTGGTATGTTAATTTATTGTAGTAAACAAACCAAAAATATTTCCTTCTTAATATGATTAAACTAAACGTATACTCGATTGAGGTATGAGTTAATGTACTGTATCGATAGATCTCAAATTTCACAGCAATTAAGTATTGATATAAATGAACAAATTGAGAGACTCCTGCATAAATAAATAACAGTACAAAAAATAAGCACCACACTAATTGACACAATAAGACATGTTACAGGAACCTGTTATTATTATACTTGAACTGTTAAAAAGTACTATAAGTTGAACTTTTGCAAGTGACAAATAATCATTCAAATGTCGGCCGCTGAAGCGCTGGACGAGTGAATACGCTGGACCCAATTTTCCATGACTCGAGTACACAAATCGGTCGAAATACCAGGAATTTCGCGTTCGATTTTGGCCTGCAGTGTTTTAACGTTTCTGTCTTTAATCCCTTTAGATTTTCTTTGGGGTTACATTAAATAGTTGGTCTATGCCAACAAGCCAGAAACGTTAGAACGTCTGCAGGCCAACATCGAATGCAAAATTCCTGGCATTTCGACCGATTTGTGTACTCGAGTTATGGAAAATTGGGTCCAGCGTATTCACTCGTGCCAGCGCTTCCGCGGCGGACATTTGAATGATGTCGTATTTCATAAATAATAGCATCGATTGTACTTTCATTTGAAATAAAAATCATTTCCATAACTAACCCACAAGTCTTTTAATTGAAAAAACGAAATGCGTCGCTCTTAAAGAAATCCCTTGTACATAGCTACATATTTTTTTAAATAAACTTTGTATTAATGCATATATCCAAGCTAAAAGTCTTACGAGATAAGAAAAATAGAGGTGGGAAATAGAAGAGACGTAACCGCGGAATAGTGAAACAAACGGTAGGGGTTCTCCTATTAGTCCTGTTGGCGAAAATAGGTTAAGTTTTGCGGGCAGGAAACATCCGACTAGATTTTGTGCTGAGTGTTCGTTAACTGGTCGTTATAACCGAACTTGTAGAACTAAAAGTGGATAAAAACTTGGTCGTAATATCCGGGCGGTCGTTATATACGCGTTCGTTATAAGCGAGCTAAACATACATGTAACTATACGGTGATCTGACGGGACTTTCTTTCTTGGTCGTTACAAGCGGGCGTTCGTTATATCCGGAGTTCGTTATATCCGGTCTCGAATGTATATTATATAGCAAGTTCACTATTAGTTACAAACTTCACGGCATACAGAAGCAGCTCAATTTTTGTGTACGCGGACGATAATAGATTCACAACAATAATAATAATAATTATGTATAAATAATATCATAAATAAGAACAATAAAAGCCGTATTTATGGTGTGGATCACCCATTACCAAAAAGGTTCCATAGAGAATTTTTTGAATTAACTATAAAAAGCAATTCCGGCTTTTGGTAATGAATAAATAAATCATCTTAATCGTGTTGCTTTCGATGTGAGTCCGTGAAGAATCTTACTGAAACCTGTATATTGCAACATCGCTTTCTCTGCCAAGCAATTGACCAGATTATAAACTGTTGCTTGGAGGTTGGCATATTTCCGAAGCCATTCAAGTTTAAATTTAGTTAAATTTTGTCTCTAGTATTTGAATGTTCCTGGTATCCAATCGGAAAAGATAACTGCGTCAAAACACTCATTATTCAATTGTCAGTTCTAAGTTTGTTTGTTTGTTTGGCTGACTACTCAGTATAGACGGTTATTTTCATTTTTCGAGGAATTGAAATGTGCACGGTAAAGTAACAGAGCGCGTAACTGTTATGCAAGTGGTTGCAACTTCAAACGCTATCATTAAATAACTTCAATGTCATTGAGTCAGTATGTCTGCGGCCTCTATATCTATAGACAAAACATGCCATTCCTAGACGGTAGAATGTTGTTTCATTTGTCATTATCTGTGACGGTGCAACTGGCGTGTTATTTTTAATACCTCTGTGCGTTCCATGACGTCACTGTGACAGTGACACAGTGTTTGGCCGAAAGTTTCGGACAAAACACTAATTAAATAAAAATTCGCGGTATTCCAAACAGAAATAAAGTTGTTTGTTTACATACTGTTGATACCTGGATCCCGATAGACTTATATCAATCAGTTTAAAAAAATCCCGCTCGCTTAGAAGCGATATCAAAAACTTGCAGTGTGTGTTTATTTGCTGCGTAGTACAGAATCGGTCGGGTGGAAAACAGTACATGTCTAAACGGTGAGTTCTGAGAAAATTAACAAAATAATTTTGTCGGTGCAATATCTTGAAAAGTATAGAAGTTATAAAATAGTATATAAAGTAGTTCACAGAGAATTAAATATATTCCATATTTTATTTATATTTGCATTAAAAACAGACTAAACACTCATTAAAACACTCATCATTGGCATGTACTGTTTTTGAGCCCAAAAGGAAAACAGCGTACATTTTTAACAATAACTGTTTTTAAATCATTTAAAAAATATTTCTGTTATGATATATAGGGTTTTTGGGGCTGTGATTCCAAACCCGTTGTTATATTTTTCTAAATTCAAAATGGCGGATTCAATATGGCGACCAGAAAATTTAGAAAGACTCGGATACTTATGAATACTTATTACTGATGTCAAAAGCTGATGTTTTGACAATACCTACTGTCAATAGAATGAAAATATCTGTGAAATCCTGGCTTACTAGTTTTATTTTAAAGCAGACACGACCGATGTCGATCAAATAGAATCTCATGCAGGTAAACTATTAATTTTATATATAGTATCATAAAGTCATGTGCATGGCCACATCAGATCTTTTAATATTATCTATCTTTATACCCCCACATTTACTGTGGTAGGGTAATATTCCCTTTGTCACAACATTTGCAACACCCTTAAGGACGCGTGATAAGTATAGACTTGTATCTATATATTTATGATCAGCATTGAAAACTGCTGTTAGAGTAACTGCCGTTATTGATGAGATTTTAGCGGAGATACGATTTTAGCGATGTCCTTTTGGGCCCCCTGAACATTTTTGAACAAGGTACAAAAAAATGTCTGTGTGTGTGTGTGTGTGTGGGTGTGTGTGTGTGTGTGTGTGTGTGTGTGTGTGTGTGTGTGTGTGTGTGTGTATGTGTGTGTGTGTACCCGTTTTTGTGGCGACGATTCCGGAGAAACTACTAAAGGTATCGGGACGAAACTTCATATTTAGAAGTTTCATAACCAAACTTAGAGCTGAAAAGCTTTCTGTTGAAAAGGGTCCAAAGGAACTGGTGGTTTACTCTTAGCATTTTTCGAATATTTTGTAAATGAGCCGCTATTTGTGTAATGTCGTCAAAATAGTTAAATAATAAATTAAAGGAGAGGAAGTTTTCTATAATTTATGTATATGACATTTTTTGGTAGAATTTATAGTTTAGCTGCATGAGCAAATTCTATTTCATCGAGATCGGTCGTACTGCTCTAAAACTAGTAGCCAGGATATGTCAGATTTTTTTATTCTAATGACAGTAGCTAGTGTCAAACGCTAATGTTTTGAAAATACCACTGTCAATATAGGCTGCGTTCGGATATTGAACACCGTTACACTTTTTACACCCAATGACACACGTAAGTGTCATTTGGACTGTGTACCCGGTGTCAACGGAGTACAATATCCGAACGCAGCTTTAATCGAGATATCTGTCTAGTTCTACTAGTTTTATTTTAATGCAGACATAGCCGATCTCGATCAAATAGAATCTCATGCAGCTAAACTATTAATTTTATATATAGTATGATAAAGTCATGTGCCTGGCCACATCAGATTTTTGGTAAAATTAACACTGCATTAAAACTAGTTAGCCAGGATTTGGCAGATATTTTGATTCTAATGACAGTAGGTAGTGTCAAATAAATACGTATAGTTTTGACAGCTTTGACAATCAACCTTTCCAAGGAATGAATGAATGTACAGGTTGGTCTTATAAAAACTTTTAAATATAGCACAATAGTGGTCCAGTAACTAAAGGTTGCGGCGGATATAAATTGGTTTTTTTTTATGGTTTACTCTCAGTCACTAAAAATAGAAACTCCTATCTGTGTACTTGATTCAAAACAACGTATATTAATACAATCAATGCCTGAAAATCGCGGTTTAAGTTTTTAACATGGGGCGACAAATTTTATTTGTTTAGGGATATATATACACAAAGCAAATGCAAAGCCAATAACATATACAATGCATCTTTAATATCACATTTTATCTTGTTTTGAACTTCTAACATAAGGACGATTTTTGAAAAACTGTTGAACTGTTTCTTGGAAACGTAAAAGTTAAAAATATCCATGGTTGATTCACCAGAAATAAAAAGTCCCTTAATTTTTCTATAGACAAGGTAGGAATGTTTTATAATCGATAATAATTTGACGAGTAACTTATCAAAGACTGCGGACATAAAAAACATATTTGTCAGCCGAAACCTTCGCAGATATCAGCAGGAATTTTTAACCGATATGAATAGAGTATTGTAGATCATAATAACGTGAGATTTTTGATAATCTAATGCGTTATATACTTTGATAGGCTCAATAGGTGTTACACGCACATGGCAAACAACGCAATACCACGGGTTCTCACTCTTAAGTTATTGGTGATTGATAAATAATTCGACAATTTCCATTAAGACAAAGATGCAAAAAAAAAACTTATTTTGAACTAAAGCACTGATATCCACTGTTTTGCTCGAAAAGGTCAAAGTTTATCGTAGAGCTCGAGGCGACAGCGTATTTATAAAGTTTGCTTCTGGGTATATATGTATGTATTTTGCTCTAAGTCATTGCTTCATCTATTTTTAAGCCATCTAGTTTGTTTTCTTTTCGGAAAAGTACTATCAACGCGCCAACAACAAATTAGGTAATAACCACACCATCTAAACGATGCTCGAATGCCAAAACTTGGTCGCGACGACCAGTCACAATTTACCTGGGGACCTGCGGACGGGTTAATGGCGGTGTCGTCACCGAACCAGTGGGCGGTTGTAATTCTCTACCTGTACCTACTTGTAATGTCCAGATTCTGTGTGCATTTTGTGAAGGATTCGTTCAAAACTCTGCTCAACTCAATACAAAACAGTTTAAACGATAACTTAGTTAAATTTTGTTGGATTTGGATACTTTTGTTTATTATTTATAATATTACTTTGAATTCCTCAAAGTACACTTCTCTTCTAATTCTAATGGTGTTTCATACTTAATGTTTGGGGGTAGATTTGGGGAGATATTACTTAACTTTGGTTTTGACGATCTACATCGGCTGTGAGGAAACATCGCAACAAATACGGAAAAGAGCAAATGACACCAAATGAGAATATTATAATACAGTATGTCACCGGAGGAAGAAAATGTTTATTACTGATTTATCTCAATTTAAATACTGCGTCGGACATGTTCAAACTCAAACTAAATAGCTCGAAATTTATACTGTAACTATAGAAGTTTTTAATAATTCTCATTATTATGTAAAAAATGGACTATTGTATTAACCATAAAGAAGCAGAAAAAACTGAACGAGGAAGACGCTGCTTCCCTAATAGCATTCATAATAATTCATTCCTAATACATTCTGTTCAAGAAATTCAAAAATTACCCCGTCGAAGAAGAAGACTTACAAATTCAAATTGGTAAATCGCGTATGTCCAGAATTTCAAAGAAAATAAATAGCCATTTAAACCATGATTTAGAGTTTAGACAGACTTTGGATGCCGGCGATGATGCCAAACGTTTGGATTTGTCTTGAGATTGGTAACGAAATATTAAATAACTGAAACTTTGATAAATTTATGGAATTTTTTAATGAAAACACATTTTCAACAACTCGCATTGATTCTTCACAGTATTGTCGTCACTGGAATGATGTAAATCCACATTTTACACTATCTAGACGACGCCAACATTTCAAAAAAGTAAACGTGTGGTGTGCTATAATATATCACGGGGTAATTGGGCCATATTTCTTCGATGGAAATAGTAATCAACAAAAATATTTGGATATGTTACAAAATTATTTTAATGAACAACTTCAGGAATTGTCCTTAAATTTCATACGGTCAATTTACTTTTAGGAAGACAGTTGCCCAGCAAACCATTCAAACATTGTGACCGAATGGTTTAATTTTCTCAAAAATGGAATGGACTATTTTATGGCCCGCTGTGAGTCCTGCTCTGGCAATGATGGATTTTTATTTTTGGAAACGATTCAAATAAATTGTTTACAGTAAATCAATAAAAGACGATGCAGAACTTTTAAAACTAAGAATAATGAATGCGATAGAATCTCTACCACTGGCGGAAATTCTTAGAGAATTTAGAACTCGTCTTCAAATTTTGTCAAATTTACATTTAAGATATTTAACCCAATTATCTTTCATAGTAAGAGTATACATTTTGTACGATTTAGGGGCTTGAATATATCCGATGCATTATTTATGCTGAAATATGTTTAAAAATCAAAAATAAAAAAAATTCTCATTGTAACTCGATTCGAAGACAACTACGTCCTATACCATAATTAGTAATCATACAGTGGGCAAGATCTACTGTTTGATGTAGATGGTGTCTAAGATTTAAAACTATTGAAATAAAAATATAAGTACATATAGTACTTACTACTTCGTACTAGTTAGTTAGTCAATTGTGTTTCAGAATTGGCATTGCGGTATATGTTGGGTTAATTTTGTAGTCCAAAACCTTTTCACTTCACGTATCAGAAAAGTTTACAGATTTCCAATTTAATTAACCCTAATTTGGCAAAAACACAATAATTGAAGATTAATTTTATTATTCTGTTTCTGGTATGCTTCCCTCCGTTGAACCTAAAGACAAAGATTGTGAATTGAGTCTAGTTTTTGGACTCTTTTGTTATTTTTTGTTTTTTTTTCACCTGTGACAAACAACACGGAAATTTGCAGGTAAAATTTATAGTTACTTATAACAAACAACTTAATACATGTACTTCCACCCAAAATCTTGCCACCTTGTACAGTGATGTATTATAAACAATATAAGATACAATTTGCAACTAATATTTAACCAGAATAACCTGCTTTAACTAGAATTGCATTCTCCTGTGTTTTTGTAATGTCTTATATTTTCGTTGATCCATAAGAGACGATGCAATGTACAGGTCTTCCAGATCAACCATGATCTAAATCAGTTAGAGTGGATAAGTAGATGATAGAACAGCGTATCCATGCTTTAAGCCTTGATCTTCAAAAAAGAGCGCGCTCGTTCTCTTGTGGACCAGCATGGCCATGAGCCTGCTACAGCGTTGCCGGCTATGAAGCAAGTAACTTGTCACATGTACCAACATCGGAATGACATTGAATGACGACTTGGCTTCTCCATGCTACTGCCGCGGCCATAGCTAGCTCGATTCCGTCCGATTACTAGCCGCGCTATTATCATATGCAAAAATTGTTTCTTGAACGTCGTGACCTTTCGTTTGCGTATGTGTTCCCTCCTCGTCCAAACGCGCTCTGGTACACATATATACGTACATATATACATATACTGGCAACAGAGAGAGAAAATGTTTATGAAACGTCATGATCGAATTCTGGAACCTAGAACGATTCTGGTAGTAGCTAGACATTACATGTGTATATGTCGTGTATTTCTACGGGCGATAAAAACGTTATTTTCGTTTTGAACGACGCGTTACGTCACGGAAAACATTTGTATTTATTCGACGTATTTGTTTGCGTTAGATTTACCCAATAAGCACACTGCCAGTAAGTTTGTTTTCTAAATGCAATTCGCTGTGCAACTATTAGACCGGCGGAGCTGAGGTATTGCGTTTTAACTGACCAGAATTAGAAGGCTTGTTTGTGATCTTGAACCCAATTGGACCGATCGTAATTTTAGGATTTTAGCGTGCCAAAGCAATTAGAAAGGCTCCCGGTTCAATCCGTAGGGAGAATAACAAGGCTTAAATTTTTGTTTACCGCTGTTTAAAAGTCTCCCAACCTTACCCAACATGGATTTACGTAGTGTATCCTCATGTGACTGCACGATACAAGAATGCGCAGTCACAGTTTTGAGGATGGTTATCGGATACACAATTCTATGGTGATGGTAGGAAACTGCAAAACTTATCAGCAGATAGCGTCGTCAACAATGAAATCTGATCTTCATCTCTGGAATCGTACTTTGCCCAGTTTCTCTCAGATGTATAGGTACATGATGGACAGAATTTCTTCGACAAATTGGTGTCGTGGATAACAAAGTTTTGCCAGATTTTACAGGGTTTGATAAAGTAATATTTTGAAATCTTACCTTCCATCCTGCTGAGCTGTTACTGTCGCCTTTATCCTTGAAATAGGGCACGTTCTGGACCATCCATTCATAAATTTGGGATAGAGTCAGTCTCTTCTCATTCGCTGATTGAATGGCTTGCGTTATCAGGTCTGCGTAGCTTAAATTGCCCCAGGCATTTCGACGGCTGGAGTTCTTTTTAGCGGGTACGGCCGTCGCGGCGGCCTGCGTCGGAACAGGGAGGCCAGACGAACACTTGTTGCCGGAGTCGTCGCCTGGTTCCACATAATTCTCTGGTCGCGGCAGCGGCCACGTGTTACAGCGCTGCCTAGCCTGTGGCTCGAAGCCGTCCAATTCGCAAACAGGCTCCATCATGGCCAAATTATTGGGGATGGACCACGGGTCCATATAGTCAAAATAAGTCAGTTTGTACCAAAGCGAGAATCACGAATGTACTGTAATAATGGCGCAAATTCCAAGCTGCTCAAACAGTCAAATCATCACTTATCAACACATACCGAGAGAGACCGAATGTACTGCGTATCAGTTTTCGAAAATAAAAACCTGCGACGCACTTTGCTTCAATACTTGCAGAAGTACCCAAACGATCACTGTTCGCTCTCGACGGTCACACTGAGCTCACCGTAATGCTAGACGTCCATATTTTTGGAAATAAACCACTCGGTGAAATGTTAGCGCGCGCGTTTACTTGGCTGCCGTAATCGTAATATTCGTACACGTTGTGCGAGAGATGGCCTGACACTAACACTCCATACACGCGCTGTGCCCGACTAGCGAGCGTATCTGACGCGACAACGCGAGACGCGAAGTTGGAGGACGGGCCCCACCGGTGAAGCATGCGCATGCTACTGGCGCCACGCAACGACCATACGGTTGTGTAATCTGGCACACGCAGCGGAGCCACGCACGTGACCGCTGGCCAACATTCGGAATTGGTATAGTATGACCATTGCCCAATCATACCTGGACAAGACTAAGGACCTTCGGCATTACCGAAACTTCTCAGTCGGCAAAGGACCACTTGTTTCATTTGCCATGTTCTCCTACAATCGTAAATACAAGAGTTAATTCATATTGGGTGCGATTATTAACCGTGCATTATTTAAATAGATATGTGCATTAAAATAAAAACTTTGTGCATTAAAATAATTGTGCGTTAAATAAATATGAATACGTTACATACAAAATTACATATTGTGCCCTAGAATGGATAACTTGTGCATTAAAATAATACCTAATGAGCATTCAATAAATATAAATATGTTACATAAAAAATGCTATAATGAGCAATATGTTATTCATATTGTGCCCTAAAATGAATATCTTGTGCACTAAAATAATAAATATTGAGCACTCATCAATAATTAACGCTGATCTGATTTTTACGATTCGTATGTTAATGATATAAAACCTTAAAGGTTCGCCCTACCAATTATGTTAAATAACAATTTAATTATTTTCGATTTATGACGTCATCGACATTTCTTTTTAAATGGCCCATATTTTTTGTCCTGATAATCATAGATCTGTTTTAAAGGTAATTTACAAGATTTATGGCCTTACATAATAAAATTTTCGAGAAAACGTTGAGTATGAGCTTAAGAATTCAGATTAAGCATTACCATGCGACCATTTTGAGGTTTCTAGGACATTGGGTTCAGGTGGTATAAATTTCTAAAAATTACCAAAATCGCCTTTTTTACATTTTTACCCCACTATTTTTCGAAAACCTTGCACTTTAGAAAACTAGATTATTTTATTAGATTAGTTTTCAGAGGAATTAATTCAAACCCAAAAGGCATTTCATATTGACTTTACAAAATCATTTTTCCCTAAACTTATCAATAGTTTTCAATTTTCAATTGTCCTTTTCTCAAACATGTTCTTTCGTCCTTCCATATAATGTTTCCGACGCCAGTTACACATTAAATAATTTACCAAATTAAGTAAGAAAAAAATGGCGTTGCCACAGTAACAATTGACGGTCGGATATCGAACTTTTCCCAAAAATGTGTATTTTAATAACTAAAAATCGACGTCATCAAGGATTTTTTAAAATGACAAAACATCTGAGAAATTTTCCCATGTTTCCATACTTTACGCGCTCACTGTATGTACGCTAAAGCTGGCAGAACTTAATGCACATTATATTATTCTTTCTAGGGTGCATTATAATTATCTCATGGTACAATTTAGATTATTAAATGCGCTTATAATATTTTCAAATGCTGATTTATTTAAACCATTGGAAATATATTTTTTGCAATAAACAAGTATTTTTTAAGCTGCTCGTTATATTTTTATAGAGTTAGCGACTGTATTGCACATTTATTTATTTAAGTGTACAAATATATTATGAAAGGAACATTCAAATATATAAATGCACAATAACTTATTCTAATGTACATTTATATAAATTTATTGCACATTTATTCCTTTTAATGCACAACAATTTTTCTCATTGCTCAAATATGTTTTGTATTGGCCAAATATTTTATCAAATGCTTACAATAAATGCACATTTTATTTTATACATTGCGCATATAATTTGTACTGTTAAATAGTCAACGATCGGACAACCCCTATCAGGGTTGCCAGATTTTTTTAAATTACGGGTTGTTGAATCGTCGAATGTTGATTTTTTTTATTAAACTCATTAGGTATTTAGTTTAATATTATATGATTGTGTCAACGCAAAATATTAAAATATAAATTGGATATTTTAAAGTTGCGCCAAATTTCCTAATATATTTATACCCCTCACATTTAATGTGGTGAGGGTATATTGAGTTTAACACAACATTTGTAACACCCTTAAGGAGGCGTGGCAGATATAGACATATATTTATATGGATTTGATCAGAATTGAAAACTAAATCGATTTAGCTATGTCCGCCTGTCTGTCCGTCTGTCCGTCTGTATACACGATAACTGCCGTAATTTTGAAGTAATTGATCTGAAATTTGGTATACAAGCTTATCTCTTAAAAAGTAAGGACAAGTTCGTGAATGGGCAAAATCTGTTTTTCTTTAATATTTCACGGTGGGGGTATTTTAACTTCAGCATGGCTGAAGATATTTTTCTTACTAGTTTGTTTTAATATTGTCATTTTTTAATACCACACTAATATTGAATATTGATATTGTGATATTGGATATCACAAACTTATTAAATGTACAGTGTACAGTGTTGAATTGGGAATCTCTTTTTTAAACATATTTCATAAACTTTTTATATATAAGTCAGTTATACGGTATTAACTGTCTTACTTATATAGTGTCTATCACGACGAGACGAGCTGCCAGTGGAAGTATATAGAGAACCAAATGAAATGACGGATTGAAAATTTTGTGGACTTGCTTTTGGATATATTACAGTAAAAGCGTAAACTGTAGTAAGTGTATACACTTACTAGTCCGTGTATACATTTACTGACGGTTTTAGTAGAAGTATCAACTCATTACAAAAATGAATACTATTCCTAGTACATGTCTACACATACTAGCTGATGTATACATATGCTACCACTGAGTAGTAAAAGTATCAAGAAAATATAAAAATGGATTTTAATGAATAATAAGAGTATAGTTGACCGATCATATTACCACGGTTATTCGAATTTTCATTTAAAATGTGTCAATTCTTATTATTGAAGCTAATATTATATATTCTGCCTTTTATATAAATATTTGTTACAAGCTATATTTCCCATACATTATAAATTTTCAAAGTACATTTAAAGTAGTTAAGTAGTTCTGTTCACATATGAATATTAATCAAACAATCCTTAGAAAAGAAAAAATAAGTCCACTTAATCACATTTTTATGGGCTTTTAATAAATAAAAATAAAACATGTTATATTTAAATATAAAAGAAACAGATAATATTCTGAAATAAAAATAGATAACATTAGACAGGTAGTAGGTACATGTTAAAATTTCAGGACATATATAAATATAATTTAAACTAAAAGTAATGAATGCAATGTCAAAAATACGTAACAGTATGAATTTAAGAGGCCAAACCTATACATAATAAATGTACTATTCTCTTTGTTACAAGGTAAGCTACACTTTGAATTACTTAAAAATTTATTTTTGAGACATGCCTTTTTTTGTATTGCACTTTGTTTTGCACTGGCATTTTGAAAAACCTTGACCTGTTCCTGTAGATTGTTCATTTGCTACTGATCTGAGGGGCAATTCTTTTGTTGGAATATTGTCAATTGGGATTAATGGTTCAGGGCATACACTGAATTGAGATCTACAGTATCAACCTTTAAGAATACCATTTTTATCCCTAATTGATAATACCCATTCTCTGTTCTCTTCATGACGCAAGCCAATATCGAACCTGGGTCTCCCCTGCCTCTATCTATACGTCCGGCACTTTAACACGAACTGTCATACCAATTTCGGCTTGAGAATGAGATGCATCAGAAATAATTTTCATGCGTTTTGGTTGATCTTCTAAATTTCCCTTAGCTTCCTATCTACTGTTTTCAATTTTCACTTCTAGGCAGCAAAGGTCACATACATCATTGTCATTAAGGAGATTAATGGATGCTTCAGAATCACCGACCAAAATATATTCCTTTTCGTTCCTTTTCGTATTGCACTATTCCACTTGTTCCTTTACGAGTTGCACTGCAACAACACCTGTTTCGGTTATGAATGAATGTTTTGTGAATTTTAGGTTATGTCATGAGTAGTTGAACTTGGCGGCAGCCAATCGCATCGCTGAGTGCGCGGCGAATCCCATATAACCTTGTTGTGAACAGTTCTACTAGTAGAAGTGTTCATTTAGATTCATGGCGTTTTCTTTTGTGCACACTTCTGCTATAACCGCTTAGAAAATGTATGCATTAGCTAGTAGAAGTGTCCATATCTAGAGTTGTGAATACTTTTACTATACAAATCAGTATGTGTATACACAGACTAGTAAGTGTATACATCTACGGACTTGATGCTTTTACTGTAACAGATACACGTCCGTCACCTCAGAACGCCACGTTTTGCAAATTGACTTGAAACTTTCCAAATAATTAGTACCCAATTAGTACCAATTGGTACCACCACCCGCGGAATTGGTACCTCAAGGGAACCCCCTTAACTTATGAGTAGTTCTTTTGAACGTCACCTCTGAACGCCACTTGTCGTAAAATAACTCGAATCACTCTTGTAAGTATTTAGCACCCAGTTAGTACCCTCAGGAAACACTAACCCCCAAATTAGTACTTCAAAGGACCCCCTAATCGGGGGGCAAAGATAGCGCGCGTCACTTCAGAACGCCACTTGTCGAAAAACAAGTCGAATCGATTCTAGCTTCTGTGAGGAATTAGTACCCCAAAGGAACCCCCATAAATCACGGGTAGTTCTTTCGAACGTCACCTAAGAACGCCACTTGTAGTAAAACAAGTCGAATCACATTGTAAGGATTTAGTACCCAGTTGGTACCCACAGAAAACACCAACCCCCAAATTGGTACCTCGAAGCAACACTTTTCTATGGGTTGAAGTTTTACTTGCGGTATTTAAATAATTACAGTGTAATGATGATATAAGTTTTTTTTGCGATTTTGCACTCGCACCTCGTGTATACAAAATGCTGTGGTCAACATTACGTGTATCTATGTTTTAGGACTATTAATTGTCCCTGAAGAAGCTAAAATTTTTAGCGAAAAAAAATTTTTACTTAGAAAAATCAAACAAAGAACATCTGTTTTAAGCCCTGGTAACCGAAAAAAACTTATATCATCATTATTTAAATAATGTATGCGAACCAGGTGTCCAAATTTTGACCCCATTTCCCACAATTACACCTTTGAACACTATCTTCATAGCTATAACCATACTATACCACATATGAACTCCCTTTCCCAGAGGGTTGAAATTTTACTTCCGGTGTTTTATTAGAACATTAATGTCTTCAAAATCTATACCCATTTTTTTTTTAAATATAAACGTAATAATATTAATATTATGTATAGTCGAAGTAGGAAAAAGTATCATGGCTGCTACATTTTTGTGGCTATTTAACTAAACAATAATTCAACAAATTTAAATCTGATTTTTCTCGTCACCAGCCTATGATTGCATATGATAACTAGCAGTGATTGATAATTGTGTGTAACAAAATAGCAAATCGAACTTTTTATGAACTTATTCGGTTTGGTTTATTATGGTAGAATTGTATTCAATGTTGGTGTACTATAGTATGCTAGATATTAATATTTAAAAAATAAGTAAATATTTCATGATCTACAACTTTTGTATTGGATACTTTTAGATTCAAAGACAAAAACCGATTATTTTGCTTACTTATCTGAAGCTTTATTATCCTTATTTAATGGTTATAGTATTAGTGTAGAAATGAGAGACAGTTTCTTTTGTATTTTTTTCCGTACAATTAAATGGTGCTACAAGTTTTGCAATTTTCTTAAAAATTTTAACAAATTATGAACAATTACTGAAAAATTCATTGTTGCAGAAGTCATTTTTGAGAAATTTTAAATTTTTGATCATGTTGTTATGCAGGGATTATTATTTTTATTATTGTGTCCATAAGTACATGTAAAAACAACAAAAATGAGCACCAGAAGAACTCTGTACGATGATTTTTCACCACAGAATTTCTTTTTAAAAACAAACTGATTTTGATTGGAAAAACAAAAAATCTCTAAAACTTCTTGTTTTTTGGATATCAAAAATATATGCTTATTTAAGACATAAAAAAACAAGCTTTCACAAAATTTTAACAAAATTAAATTATTGTTGGATAATGAAAAATATAAAACAGAAAAATCGTTTTTGCATTGGAATTCCTATTCTTTTCGGAAATTGAGGTCATAGTAAAAAGTGACCCGTATGAATGTTGTAGATTTTTTTATGATCTACGACTTAGTATAGGACATTTTTGAATAAAACGTCAAGTTTCGCCTGAATACGCAAAAATATATTTTGAACCCGCTTTCAACCCCCCCAAATAAAACCTATACCACCCCATGACCTGCATTTAAATTTTTTACGTTTACTATGAACCCCTTTACCATTTCCAATGATAAAAGTCCTGTCTACAATTAATACCGGTTTTTGCTTCTAATCAGTTAATTTGCCTGCACTATTAGCTATAAATATCGAATACATATGTGCAAAATTAAATTATTCATTCATTTTGCAAAATCTTGAACCAAACGCTTATGAAAAGTTGGAAGTCAAATTTAGTTTCAAAAATTGCAGATTCGCATAAATTGTACAAAATGAAAACCAGCTTGTGAAATATAGAGAATAATCGGAAAGAAAATTGCTATTTGTGGTACGTGTTAACATAATCCTTTTGTTTTAAAATGAGTTGATACTTGTACACTATTTTTTTCTACAACGCAAGAAAAATATATTCAACAAGGATACAAATGTGAAATGACATGAATAGTAACTAATGTTACACTGATATTACCAGACAACATTTGGGGTATTTTATCCTTGCTCTTCACGTAACTAAGCAAAAATTTTGATTTTTAAACTGGTTTCCTATGTGATAAATTTTTCGCAGTGGTGTTATAAAACTTTGTTTTTACGTCCTCATCTACAAAAATTTATTCTTGCGCTCATTAATTTTCGCTGAATTTTCTCTTACCCTAAGGCCCTAAGAAGCATCATTTATGCACTAGCAATCATTTCATTTGCATACACTCAAATTGATAGGTAAATTCGACAGCACCCACCTCAACACGCCAACCGGAAAATGATCTGAAACCATATTTTGCAAAGGAAACGACTAGGAAGTTACGAAGTACACCTTCGTTAGACGTGACGTAACTATATACGGAAGAGTACAAAATAACATTATCTTGCAATATTGCACTTAATCAAGTTAAGCGTCACGGGTACGCTTTTATACATTTTTAGCATGCTTCCTTTATTAGAAAAAGTGCTTCTAGCTTCTTAGGGAAGCTAGATCGATGTCGTCATTATGGTATCTATCAATAAAAACATTTGAAAACAAATTTGAAGTTGAATGAATAAAATAAATTGTTATACAGAGTGGGCCAAGTTTTTATTTTGCCGATGGCATCTGTCTCATGTAAATTGCTATAGGGTTTGTATCAATTATCAGTCTTTATCCGATTCGAGGTGGAAGAGAAAATTGCAGAGGAATAATTATTTTGTAAACCTCTGCTCGAAAGAACAACTGGTGAAATATTCAAATTTCTTAATAATTTTATGTTTAACAACTCCATTCCATGAGCGAAATGCACTGGTGTCTGCACTGATGGAGCTCGGGCTAACAAAAAAGTAATTGCAGTCCATATTATTAACAGTCGAGCATTCAGTTCACGAATGTTTTTAATATTATGTCAAGAGATGGGTAGCAACAGAAGTCACTCTTGTTACATTCCGATGATAGATGGCTCTCGAGAGGTAAAGTTTTGAATCGTCTCTTCGAACTTAAATCAGAAGTTCAAGTTTTTCTTGAAAACGCTAATTTCGAATTTAAAAATTCTTTCTTTTGACGAATTGTGGATGGCCCGGTTAGCATATTTAGCTGATATTTTTGGAAAGCTGAATGAATTAAATTTAGTTTTGCAGGGATCAAAGGTTCATTTAATTATCGTTGAAGATAAAAATACCAATAAATAAATCGAGTTAATTATAAAAGAAGTTAATAAAAATAAATGTAGTTTCTTGCCAGCATTCGAAGGCTCCCTTGAAGAAAGATCGGAAACATCAATGTAGAATTAGTCTGATATAAAAAAAAATATTGATTGCACCTCTTTAAAAAACAATAGTTATTTTCCCAAATCTATGACAATGAAACTTGGATCAGAAATCTAAAAGGTATGTAACCAAACTTCACAACCTAGTAGAAAAAGAACATTTAAGAACATTTGATAGACATTTCCTCACACACAGAGTTGATGTAGGTATGGGTTTTCATCAATATTATATTTAAACACCAAACACAAGCCAAAATTAAGGATTGAGCCAAATTTGAGCTAGAAACTAATTGACACAGATCATGACATTAAAAAAAAATTGTGTTAGCAAAACAACCCCAAGGGTTTTTTATTTTACTTTTGTATATCAAATGAAATTTTGTAAGGTATAGAATTTTTATTGTTATTGGTTCCGATGAGAATTAGTTTTTACCAAGTGAACTTTATTATCTTATTACAAAATAAATAAGTAGGATTATTTCTTTCCCTGTATTAATATGCATTTTTGTATAAAGGGTGGTGGTACGAAGAAATTTGGTGGTTTTAGGTAGTACACGGAACCTAAAAGGTTGAGAACCGCTGCTATAGCTCATAAACTTTTGGTGATACCTGTATGGAGAACAAACCATTGTTTGTTTCATTCCTCGTTCTGTAATTTGTCTAGACTAATTTGAAAAGCGAACGAAATATGATGTTGTTCGAAACAGAAATGAAAAGATGTTTCATAGCAGCCGCCTAGAATATTGCATTGCACTATTTACACTGTTTGCGCAAGGTATTGCAGATAAGTACGTCAAATATTATTTGTGCTCGCGATAAAGTGAATGAGATGTTCGTATTAAATCATATATTGAGTTTACCATAGATATGGTAGTGCGTACAGACCAAGGACGTTGATGTAACCTAAACACGCATATTATTATGTAGGTGCTCAAATATGAGAATTATCTGAGCAGACAGAAGGACATCGGAAAATCGATTTAGTTTCCAATGCAAAAAGGAAAAAATATTACTGAATTTTCAAAACAAAAATTACACTCTTACTACGAGAGTTAATGAATAATTCCAGTTTTTATGTGAAAATCTGATGTGGCCAGACACATGACATTATCATACCATACAGCAGTGTCAAACTCTGATGTTTTGACAATACTGTCAATAGAATCAAAATATCTGTCAAATCCTGGCTAACTAGTTTTAATACAGTACGAGCGATCTCGATGAAATAGAATTTGCTCATGCAGCTAAACTATTAATTTTACCCAAAAAATGTCATATACATAAATTATGCAGAATTTTGTCTACTTTAATTTATCATTAATTTACTATTTTGACGAAATTACAGAAAAGGCTGCTCATTTGCAAAATCATAAAAAAAGGCTAAGTGTAAACATTCAGTTCCTTTGGACCCTTTTCAACAAAAAGCTTTTCAGCTCTAAATTTAGTTGCGAAACTTCTAAATATAAAGTTTTGTCCCGATACCTTTGGACATTTTTTTATACCTTGGTCAAAAATGAGGACCCAAAAGAACATATTTCCACAAAACTCTCAATTTTTTTTTTCTGCACGATTACAATAGTTTGTCATACTACGTATGATAAAGCAAAAGGGGACCAAAGTGTTCAAGTTAAAATTAAAATATGTATGTAACCTTAGAAACCACGTCTTTTGATACTTCAGTATCTGATTGGTGTATCGAGATACAAATAAAATTAAAAAGGAATAAATAATTGAGTTAAATATTGTAATTGTAAATTTATGTAATAACACACTATATAAGTAATAAATAATTATTTATTTGTAAATGAACAAATCAACTATTCAACCAAAACACCTTCTAATTCGGCCCACATTTAAAGATGAGTTCTAACTATATTATTAGAATTTCGAATTTCTGCCAGTCATGCAGCTAAACTATGAATTTTATATACAGGCTGTATATTAAATGAGTGCAAATACGTTTTTTCTCTGACACCAGTATTGAGTAATTAATTATTGAAAATGAAGAATTTGACGCCGCACGCTTTTAGAAAGGGTAGTAGCGACTTGACCTAGAGCCTGTGACGAAACAGCTGACAGCTGAGCGAGGGGAAGTCCCGTGCGTGCTTTAGTTTACGCTCTGCAGTTGTTTCTGTTTATCGGGTTTCTTGGTAGTTATTTTGTGGCTTTGTGTTTCAAAATGGACAGTTTTAGTAGTGCTGAGTATGTGGACATGTTACTTGTTTATGGTGAATGCAGAAAAATGCAGCGGCCGCTCAAAGACTTTATTCGCAACGATTTAGTAAATAATAGAACTTTTGTTTCCGTGGTTCAACGGTTAAGGGATAGTCCTGCTCGGGTATTTTTGCCTAATCATGGAGGAAGACGCCGTCCACGCGATCGTAATATAGTAAATACCGAAGAACAAATCTTGCACATGGTCCACGAAGATGATCAACGAAGCACTAGAACAATTGCTCGACAAGTCGGAGTTTCCCACGGGATAGTGCACAGAACACTACGTGAAAACTTACTTCGGGTATATCGGGAAACGCGTGTACAAGATTTGCTCCCACAGGATTATTTACAGAGGGTCATCTTTTGTGAGTGGTTTCGTGGTCAATGTCAAACCAATGAAAACTTTCCGA
This sequence comes from Aphodius sticticus, assembly GCA_963966075.1. Classification (NCBI taxonomy): domain Eukaryota; kingdom Metazoa; phylum Arthropoda; class Insecta; order Coleoptera; family Scarabaeidae; genus Aphodius; species Aphodius sticticus. The sequence continues at coordinate 22,219,853 of OZ014513.1, read as the reverse complement.
ATTTGGTACTTTCCACTGATGAAGCGACATTTACTCGAAACGGAATTTTTTAAGAGCTGGAACGTGTGCCACTGGACCTATGAAAATCCGCGAATTATACCACGTACCAATCTTCCGCACCGATTTTCCATAAATCTCTGGACCGGAATTATTGGCAATTGTTTAGTAGGGCCAGTGGAACTGCCGCCCCGTCTTAATGGTGAAGAATACTTGAATTACAAAACACACTACCACGTTAGCTAGAAAATGTGCCGCTTGATGTTTGTCGTGAAATAAGCTTTATGCACGACGGTGCTCCGGCACATAAGAGCCGCAGTGTAGTGCAACATTTAAGTGAAACATTTGGTGAAAAGTATTTTTGTTCCTCATATTGAGTTACAACACCCCAAATTATTGCATTGAAAAAATATGCACCCTGTATATTAGTAGTATGATAAAATCATGTGCCTGGCTACATCAGATTTTTTAACTCTGTAAATCTTCTCTGGAATCATATGATAAAGTAAAAAGATTAAGTAATAATGAATTAGCGTTCATAAGATGCGCTTCCGGTCATTTTTACTTTATCATACGCAGTATGTAAAGTATTGTAATCATGCCAAAAAAAAATTTTGAGATTTTAGCGGAAATATGTCTTTTTGGGTCCCCTGAACATTTTTGACCAAGGTACAAAAAATGTCTGTGTGTGTGTGTGTGTGTGTATGTATGTGTGTGTGTGTGTGTACCCGTTTTTGTGGCTACGATTCCGGAGAAACTACTAAAGGTGTCGGGACGAAACTTCATATTTAGAAGTTTCATAACCAAACTTAGAGCTGAAAAGCTTTCTGTTGAAAAGGGTCCAAAGGAACTGGTGGTTTACTCATAGCATTTTTCGAAGATTTTGCAAATGAGCCGCTATTTGTGTAATGTCGTCAAAATAGTTAAATAATAAATTAAAGGAGAGGAAATTTTCTATAATTTATGTATATGACATTTTTTGGTAGAATTTATAGTTTAGCTGCATGAGCAAATTCTATTTCATCGAGATCGGTCGTACTGCTTTAAAACTAGTAGCCAGGATATGTCAGATTTTTTGATTCTGATGACAGTAGTTAGTGTCAAACGCTAATGTTTTGAAAATACTACTGTCAATATAGGCTGCGTTCGGATATTGAACACCGTTACACTTTTTACACCCAATAACACGTAGGTGTCATTTGGACGGTGTACCCGGTGTCAACGGAGTACAATATCCGAACGCAGCTTTAATCGAGATATTTGTCTAGTTCTACTAGTTTTATTTTAATGCAGACATAGCCGATCTCGATCAAATAGAATCTCATGCAGCTAAACAATTAATTTTATATATAGTATGATAAAGTCATGTGCCTGGCCACATCAGATTCTTTTATTAGAAAAAGAGGATTGTTTGTGAGTCCTGTAGTTACCAATATCTTCCTAAGTAGCATGAAAATACTTACTTACTGAAAACAATGACGCTTGCTCAAAGTATTCCGATTAATAAGAACTGTTATTCCGATCGATTTCATAGACACGTAGTGCGTATGAGTATGTAGTGTAACTTCGAAGTTATCAATCGCAACGTAGTAAATGGCATGCTGGTTTGTCACCGATACTTAACACAGTTTGAATTGGGCACCGTCTGATAGGTGACGTCAAGTTACCCTAGATTCGCTATACTTTCTGGAGCCTAACAAATTACTAATTGAAAATACCTGGATAATGACTACTAATGGATTAATGAAAAGTTTTTGCGTTACAAGACTTTGTGTCACTGTTTACTCTCTATTTTTTTTATTGCAAACAATAATATTCATAGTACGTCCGATTTGGATAAAAGGTGTAAATTGTAAATAGGATTATTAATACACTACTCATTACGATTATTTTTTTTGTTTGCGTTTAAATATGGTGATAGTTGGTAAAAGAAAAAAAATGATGAAAATCTTATAAGATTTGTTGCGACAACATGTATTTTATTTTGCTGATCTACGACCCGGTGTATTTTGAAACAATATCCCCCCCCCCTTTGTACAGCAACCAGTGGAGCGTTATCCCATGGGCAAAATGGGCATTTGCCCAGGGCCCCCAATAACAGGGGGGCCCCAAAGCAGTATTTTGGAAACTCATTTCCGTAATAGGCTACCACACCATTCCAGTCCTCATTAAGGTTACAAGCAGATTTAGGCTCCTCTCAGTGAGGCCCCAACTATCTTTAACTAATTTATTACCGTCTCAAGAATGGTGAATTTTATATTTGCGCTCCTGCCGGTTGGGAACCAAAATCAATCTTTTATAAACTATAAATTAATTAGGTAATTAATAAATTAGGTACCGTAGTAAGAATATGAAATTGAACTTTCGAGTAGTCTTGCCTATGGGGCCCAAAGAGAGTGGAGGGAGTTTTAGCAGTTAAACTCATGTTTTTTGTTTGCAATAAAAGATATCTAATACTGTACGAGCTAATGAGAAACCCTTGACTAAGTTAGAAGAGAAAAACTGTATGAATTCTTCCAAGAATTTCAGTCTATTCTGTAAAAGTGCTCTAATGGTGGGTTTAGTCAGGTTTCCGTAGTCGTAAAATAGCCGAAATTTAACCCTACAATCAATGCAGGCTTCAGGAAAATATTTCGCCGTTTATACAGAGATATTAAGAATTCCTTAACGTAACGATGCGCAGGTGGGTGCGTAGTAGAAACTTGTCAGATATAACCCCCAAAATGTTTGTTTTGAAACTACATTTGATACTGAATGGCAACAAAAACCAACCTCATCGGTCGTCCTTTAAATAAAATTGTTTTGTCAAATAAATATTTTATATGAAATAAAATCTGTTTGAATAGGAGGCGCCATCTTGTGACTTGCACGAAAAATTTGGTGGTACATGGTCTTCTGTCTTTCCTTCTGGACATTATTAATGTAATATTACTAGTTTCTTCGCGACACCCTGTTTTTTCCCTGTGAACTGCATCTTCATTTTCATTGTAAATAATTCATTGTTACAATATTGTTAGTAGTTTAATCATCCTCCCATAGATGGCTCCAAATTAGGGGAGGACCTAAAAGTTAAAACATTACGCCCTTTTCTAGGGAATACTAATTTAATCCCAGTTTGTCTAAACCAATATACGGTTTCCCTATGTTTTAACTTGTTAAGTTTGGATGTTAAATTGCGTTGCGGCTAAGAAAAGCTGACTAAACCCACCATAAAAGTCTGTAAAATAATTCCGATCTGCAAAATGCTGTAAATCTTTCAAAGTCCTTATTATTACACAGTGTGTGTAAAAAGAAACGTAACCACTCAATAAATTTCTTTCTAAAATGTTGACAAAGAAGATTCCAATAAAAGTTTAAGGAAATTGCTAAAGCTACAAATTTGAAATGCTAAGAAATGAAACATACTTTATATTTAATAGTATTTCGTATTTATATCTTGAGTCATTTTCAAAAACCACGAGCTATTGACATGGTAGAAGTCTTTTTAACATTGTTTAATTGCTTTCCTTTAACATTTAAACGTCTTGTTATATTTGCACTGACCTCAGGGACATGCGGTTTTCACTGTTCAATGTCTTTTCCTATACCTTTTATTTGGTTAGTTTCTTCCAAACTTTGAGGACCAGATATTGACACGTTACGTATCTTCTTGTTAAAACTGATATAGTAGAAGGCATTCCGAATAATTGTATTTTTTTGATGATATGGAATCGGAATCTTAGGTAATATTAGAAAAAGAAATAGGAAATTACATTTTATTAAAAGTAACATCTCAAAAAACTATAAAACTGCACCACAAATTTAATAAGTACATATTCAGAGGACAATATTTAAAATATTAAAAATATATTTATTTGTTAATACCCTTTATTTATTAAGATAATATATTTTTTCTACTTTGCATTCACAATGCACACATTGTAACACTGTTTTCAGTGTTACAATTAACACATTGTAATACCGAAAACAGTAACATTTTTGTCTGATTGGTACACAGTGATATCAAATGCCATATGTCAAATGTACAATACATAACCCAACATAACCACACACTGCATCTTCTTAATCGCTTGCAATCACATAAACTGCGAAATATCAATATTCTATACATATTTAAACATGGGTGTAGCCTGCTATAGTATGGCCAAAGGATTCGGGCTTTCTTAGTTTTGCTGTGTTCATCAAAATACGCCAGCATGACGTTTACGGTGATGTTTTACGACTCTAGTAAGTGATCGTTATCATTCTTTTCAACTAAACATCAAATCCCCTTTTCAGATATAATTCAAGGACCACATTTACTTTAATAAAGTATTATGCGAAGATCAAACCTACATCGTAGATATGAACGATTTTAATTACTGCTGCGAGATTGTATATGCGCAATAAATGGTTTATCAGCATACACGTACGAAGCTATAGTACATTTAAAGTGTAGAGAATTTCTAGTTTATGTGACGTATAAGTTTTTCGGTAGTATTTTGGACGCTTGGATGCTCGGTTCAATTCGTATTCGTTTTTGTCCGTCGCTTTCGACTTCGTCTTAGTTCTGGTTGTGTGCAACGTATTTGTATTACCCCCATCACATGTAATTTTACTAAGTATAATTTATTCTAATAAACTACTTTGCCGAAATTAGAATTGGGTTTCAATTATAAGTGCTTGTAAATATATAAGCCGCAACGGCTACGTAGCGGAATTAGGTAGACACCGCTATTAAACGTTAAGCGTTATAACAATTCTTTAGTAAGTTCTTGTTCTTCGAAGTAACTAATCAGTCACCGCCAAACATTTCTATTCTGATTAATATACTTATGAAACCACTATTTTAAAGTTAACTTTTTAGGTTAAGTTTCATGTATTTATCACAGTAGGGTTAAAAGTGTTGCCCCAAGCTCCATTATGATCATCGTTGCGACCTCGCTGAATATTTATTCAAACTTGTAGGCTAAAGTAGAGTAAAATTATTCACAATTAGATTTTGTCATGATTTTATCTCATCGATCTCATCTTTAACGAAGTTGACAGTTACTACAGTGCTGCCACGTGGTACCCGCAAAATACCCTAGATTCTAATTTACCGCGATATAGTAACCACAATTTCTAAATTTATATAAAATTAATAACGCAAAGTAGAAAAAATAGTATATTACACTCGTTTTATAAGACGTATTGGCGCACTCGTTCCATTTGGGCACTCCTCGCTACGCTCGTCGTGCCCAAAACAACTCGTGCGCCAATTTGACGTCTTATAAAACTTGTATAATAATATACTATTACATGCTACGAATTTTGTTTTTTATGTTGTTAAGCTATTTATTAGTTATTTTCTAATTCTTAAGAATAATCTGTTACTTTAAAAAATTATATGTATAGGTACCTACTTATATTAAATGTTGTTGCTAAATGGTCAATACCTTACCTATTATTTATGATTTTTGTTAATTGTTCCGAAATGTTATATCAGTATTATTAGTATATATTATTTTTGTATAAAAAAGTAATTTTTCTTAATTCAGCGTGTATATGGGGGCCCCCAAATTCAAAATTGCCCGCAACCTTAATTTTCCTGTTCTCCACCATTATCAAAACAGTGTTAGAATGACCTTGTGTGTATAACAAGCACCTATGTGACTCCAAGAAACTATTCATTTGTTAATAAAATGTGCTAGATAAATATGTGGTTGATTCTCAAATATCTACCCATGTTTGATATAAACTATTCTACGGGGGCGGGTCCCGTTTTTAGGGCCACGATTCCGGAGTAACTACTAAAGGTATCGGGACGAAACTTCATATTTACAAGTTTCATGACCAAACTTAGAGCTAAAAAGCTTTTGGTACAAAAGGGTCCAAAAGAACTTAATGTTTACTCTTAGCATTTTTTAACGATTTTGCAAATGAGCCGCAATTTCTGTAATTTCGCCAAAATAGCTAAATAATAAATTAAAGTAGAGGAAATTCTGAATAATTTATGTCTACGACATTTTTTGGTAAAATTAATAGTTCAGCTGCATGAGCAAATTCTATTTGGTCGTGTCGGCATTAATGTAAAACTTCTAATGACAGTTAGTAGTGCCAAAAGCTGACGTTTTGACAACACCTACTGTCAGAATGAAAATATCTGTCAAATCCTGGCCACATCAGATTTTTTATTTTGAAGACGTATTTATTTGGCCTAAAAATATAAATTATTTACGAATGAATAGTTTATTGTAGCGCAGTACCAAGTTGATTGCCGATGTAGATGTAGATGTAATTGCGCAAAATTACAATAATCTTTAGGTCAATTAAAGAAAAAAAACGAAAAACATCCTAACAAAAGAAAAAAAGGTAGAGGGAGACGGATGAAATAAAAGAGCACAGCACTTTACAAGTTAATTCGCCTAAATGCCCTAAAAAGACAGGTCCTCCGATGGACCGGGGGCCTTAATTCATTAGCGCAAACCCCTAATCCGCATAATAAATCCACTTTAACATAACTCACCGTTGGTTCGAAGCAGGAGCGCGTCGGTCGGTGAAAAAAAAATAGAAGGGGCAGCACCAGCGCGGGGTGTGCGTTACGATTCTAACAGCTGATTTATTGTCTCCGGTATTCAATTTACGGGGCAATTTGTGTCGAGTGGATTTAGAGATCGCCGGACGGTCCGCCAACCGAACAATCCCACCCCCGAAACCGACCCGGCCCGGCCCGCAGACAAGGGTTCTGCCCGTACACTAACGAGCTGATTGGTTCAAGTATTATCGGTGTACTACATAAAAATCGCTCCCCAAACTCCGGCCGCTTCTGCATTAACGAAAACTCGAAGAGAAAAAATATCAGAATACACACAAAAAAACAATTATGGATTTTCCAATATTTTTACCGCATAACTTTTTTGGGATAGTAAATGTCACGTCCAAATAAAAAGTTTCCTATGGACCTACTTGTTTTTGTCATTTCTTAAAAAGTTGCTGACGTTATACAATATTAACAGACCTCGATTTTAAACGGCTCTATCTTCTTAAGTTATTGAAAAAAAAAACTTATTGGAAAAGTTCAAATGACAGTTTTCATCTGACATTCACTAAAATTCAGTAATACGTTTCATATGGATTTATTTGATTAATCACTTTTTTTATCCGTTTACCATATTTAAATTAACTGTAACTTTTTAAGGAGGTAAAAGAATAATAATAAAATAAGTAATAATACCCAAATTATGAAGATCTTTTTCTTGCATCAGTTATCATAAAATAGTTATTTATGTATCAAGATTCAAGGGTATCAGACGGATGTTTATGCCCCGAGGGTGACAGTTTAAAAAGCGCGAGCGCCGATAGGCCCGAGAGCTTTTTAAGTCGCCCGAGGGTATAAACATCAAGTGATGCCCGAGGTACATACAAAATTTTGTCCTACAATGGTTTTGTTCCTCCGTTGGAATAATATTAATAAATATTTTTCGTTATCAAGTGACATGCGTATCTACGGAGTTGAATAACTACAAACAATTCGGAGTTGAGTGACAATACAGACAATTACAATTACAGACAATACAGCCAATAATTGGAAATTGACAATTTAAAATTTACAATTTGAATGCGTAATATTTGATATATTTGACATATAACAATGACAATCACGACCTGTCAATAGGAATCTTTATTACCCTAGGGCGCAAAAAGAAGCTGTTTTCGTCACGGTATCTAAGAAATAAAATGTCACTTTATGATCATTTAGGACATAAAATATATTATTTTCTACTTTGCGTTCGTTATAAGCTCATAACGAAACCGCTTTCGGTGTCGTTATGAAAACACAATACTCTGTCCGCCGAAACTTTGCAGTATTAGCATACATTTTTCTCTGTGTTACAAGTTATTGTAAATAAATTAGGTTTATTTGTTTAATGTAATTCTTTTACTATGGCAATGCTTATTTATATGAAAGAAAAGCAAACCTGATTTTCCCAAAATTGCTAGAAAAGAATTCATTTATTTTAAATTTTTACCAAAACTAAACGTTCTTTAACCTTTAAATCGATGACAATGTAATTAAAAAATTTTGTTGTACTATAGTTACAAAGTGTTACTATATACTCACCGTGGTGGCCAGTGTAAATCTGGCTTGCTAAATCCCGCCCACCACTGCAAAGTTTCACTAAACAGAGTATATAGATCACAAACTTTTAGTAACTTTTAGTTTTTCAAGATTGATGATGTTGACGTCAAGTGTCAAATAAGGTTGCTTAATCGCTATGGCGCGCGTCAATCGTATTTGTGAATTTTACCACACCTAGCATGTGTTGAATATCAAACTACTCTAGATTGTAAGATGACAACCGCAATTTTCAAAATTTATGTAAAATTACGGGCTAAAATCGACTGTCCTAGTACTTTAGGCAGGGAACAAATACCTTTGCATGCCGCCTTCCATCCAGCCGGTGGCCCCGTGTGCTGTCATGATGCGACGTGCATGTTAAAGAACTCTTATTGGAGGTTAGAATTCTTTAAGTTCAACAAAATTCCTGGGTGTGTGTAGCCTGCCTTCAGCGTCGGTGATTGGCCTAAGTTGCGGAAATAGACCGTAGTAAAATAAACAAGTCAGAAAAAAATATGTAAAATTAATGTCGAAAAGTAGAAAAAATAGTATATAACACTCGTTTTATAAGACGTATTGGCGCACTCGTTCCATTTGGGCACTCCTCGCTACGCTCGTCGTGTCCAAAACAACTCCTGCGCCAATTTATGTGTTATAATACTTGTATTATAATATACTATATTGTCATCATGAACTTTATAAATGATAAAGAAAATTTTTGGGTCCCAACTAGGGTACAAACACCAAAAAGTGACGTAACCGGACATACTTCACTTTTGGGAAAAAGCAGACAAAAAGCCCGCCTGAAATGTAATTCTGTGTAACATTCTTGACCCGGTAGATTGTTTTTAATTTTCCAAAATGTCTTTACAATACAAGGTAGATTGCTGTTTAATTTCCAAAATTTCCTTTACGCAAGGGGCGCCGTTTTAAAATGTCATATAAACACAACTATTATTTTTACAATTGTAAACAAATAGTTGGAGTTTTTGCTTTAAAAAAAATATTTTATGTTTTCATTACAACACATTTTAACTCCACAATAATCAATAGCGTTTTCGATTTACTGCACTCGGCTGCACTAGCACCATGCTGGTGTGGGTTTGTATGTTCGGCTTATGCTCGACTTTATATACTTTTGTGTATAAAGTGCACCAAGACCGTGCATTAAAACGCACCGGGTTGCGCACTGAGTGCGTGAATAAAATTGTATAAATCGAAAACGCTATAAGTAACTTTAAAAAATCACTAAACTTTTCAATACAGAATCCTTCAATTCACAGTTTTGTACTTCAGAAATCGTGAAAAAAGAACAGTGCAAACATTTTGAAGAGAAGCAACATAAAAAAATCTAAAGTGGCCAGGCACATGACTTTATCATACTATTTAGTAGAATGAATGTAGTATAAACCAGTGTCAAACGCTGATGTTTTGATAATACCTACCGTCAATAGAATCAATATATCTGTCAATAATTCTGGGTAACTAGTTTTCTATTCATGCAGACACGACCCATCTCGATCAAATAGAATTTGCTCATGCAGCTAAACTAATAAGTTTAACAAAAAATGTCATAGACTTAAATTAGACAAAATTTTGATTATTATTTAACTATTCGAAATTACAGAAATGGCGGCTCACCTGCAAAATCCTTGAAAAATGCTTAGAGTAAACATCCAGTTCCTTTGGACCCTTTTGAACAAAAACCTTTTCAGCTCTAAGTTTGGTCCTGAAACTCCTAAATATGAAGTTTCGTCCCGATATTTAGTAGTTTCTCCGGAATCGTCGCCACAAAAAACGGCAACATTGTTACATTTTGTATGTCTGAATTGAGTTCTTAATTAGTTATAAATCACCCTGTATAACTACTATATATTAGACAGCGTTTAGGGGTAATGGACGCAGTGATTATCACAGTATACCACATGCATAATTTTCTGTAATTATAAAAGATTGCCACGGAGTATTTTTATAATTATTTTCTCTGAAAACGGTACATCTGACATCCGGTTTGCACATTCAACCGGACACTTGTTGAGAAACTCTGAGTTTGGGTCTTGAGCCTGTCCTGCGTCCATGGTCGAGGTCCAATCCTTCTATTGAAAAAGTAATATTGTTATGTAGATGTTGGGCGCCGATGCAAGTGCGCAATGTTGACTGAAATAATTCAAAAGCGCATCTAAATTACTTTGGCACTGAAGTCGGTGTTCCTGTTTTCTATAACTGAGCAAGATATAGTAAACGCGTGTTTAAATATTTGTTCGTGTTTTGTTACTGCATAAGAAATGCATTGTTATGAATTTTCTACGTAAGAACAATTCGCTGATAAACATTATTTACAATTAGTAAAACACTTCATTTAATTAGAAGATTACTGTCTAACCAAAACAAATATTTTGTGGCCTTCATGTAACATTTTGTCACCGCAGTAACTTCATCAATGGGCATTTTTAATTCGGTAATAAAAAACGAGTTATTAATAGTAAATCCCAAAATCCTAAGTTTAGAAAATTCCCGGCATATTTTGCAATCTATTCTATGTAGCATACAATACGTCAAGCTATTCTGGTTTGAAGTTTAATACAATATAATATGTAGACGCATTGATAAAACGGCCGATAATTCAAGTGCTTTGGTTAAAGTAAATTGATTTTGAAATTGATTAAGAATCTGGTCGCCTGAGAAAAGCAAAGATTTTTTCCATTGTGCTTAGAAACAAAGAAATATCAATTAACTAAATATAGCCATGTAACGCAGGCGATAAGTCTGATATGTACTTATCGACTTGACGGCTTATCTTATCACAAAGTCACCCAAGGTTCATTACCTAGCACAACGTTACGTCTATTTATTGGATTGATTTTTTGGAATTAATTCTTACAATAATTATACGACACTTTTTAGCAATAATCTAGTATTGCCGTTATATGGAATCAAACAATTTTTCATCATGTACAAAAAAATCTGCTTGGGAACTTTTTTGTTTCATTTCCCTCAATTTTTAATCCGTTCGCGTCATGTCATTGCTGTTCTTATTGTAGCTTCTTTATTAAAAGATAAAGTAATAGGAATCATTAAAATCAATACGTTCAGAAAAGATCTGGCTACTGTTTGATTAAAATTGATACATATGGTAAATTTATGGTTGTATCAGAATCAGGCATACTCAATAGAGCGACGCGTACTTTTGTTTCTTTTTTTTTTTTTTTTTTTTTTTTGGGATGTCGCCATGTGCACAAAACCTGTTGGCTTGTCTGTGCGGCGGTCGTGGAGACGGAGTATTTTTAAAATCCCTGCCTAACCTGGGCTTGAACCCTGGGCTTCATAGTGTTTAAAATCGATATTAAGTATTCCCCTTTGGTTTGCATTAAAATTAGTTTATATGTTGACCCTTAAAACTTCACACACTTTACCTTGCTCTGCTATGGTCACATAATACTGCTTTTGTCGTATCATCTTACCAACTCAAGAGATTTGGTGCTATGCTTCTGCGTACCATGTCACTATTGTCTGAATTTCCTCCACATTCGTGTGTGGAAGAAGTCTGTTCTGATATTTTTCTACAAACTTAGGTCCATAGGTCCACACAGGTTTGAGTATCTGGCTGTATTATATGTCGACAAAGCCGACTTCCTACCAAGAAGCCAATAGATTTTTATGTCCTATTATTTTCGTAATTTTGACTTGTCACACCCGTCACAGAATAATGAAACCCGTCACATTTTCAAAAAATTACAAATCCCAATCTGGTTTGCTGGCATCAATACGACCTGGCTGTATTTTTAGTACCAAAAGCTAAAGCTATTGAGTTACGTAGTGACACTATTGCACAGGAATTTTTATAAAATTTAACAAAGATTTATTTGTAATAAATTAAAAAAATAAATCCTCTTTTGGTTTAATTTTGCACCAGAATGAGAATAAAATCTTCCATAACTACCCGTCACCGCAAAATGAGCATTTTAGTAATTCGAATTACATGCTCGTGTGCTCATGGCTCCTCAAGCACGATTATAGAATTTATCTTTTTTTAAACCATTCTCTTTCGATCATTGCGTGAATTACATATAATGTTGGCATCCTCGATTTTTACTTTGTTATTTTGGATTCAAGTCTTCTCTATCTATGTTTGTCTTAGTACATACAGGGTGTCTCACGGAACTAGTAGATTAGAAGTTTCTCATGTTCTACTATTTCTGGAAACTTGAAATTTTGGAATTAGAATTTACTCGATCTGAGCTATTCAGCTAAAATATTCTCAAGTTAACTGTCACGTCCGGTCATCGGAAGTCGATATCAACTTTGTTATTTTAAATGGAATGACCAAAATGTACCAAAATACACCATTTTTAATAAGGTTTTCCTATACCTAAATATCACCATTTTTGAGATCTTTTGATTTTACTAATATTTTGGTGATTTTCGGGGTTGCGTTTAAAATTGAATATCCCGGTTATTATTGAAACTGGAAGTTTCATGAATGGTGGCCCAAAACTAGAAACATAACCAAATAAGACGATGTTTAGTTCATCATGACATCTTATACAGGCTTTAAATTTACAACACAATAATTAAATTTTCAATCGTAAAAAACTTATTTTTTTTGCACCAGCACATTCTTCGCATGTGGTATCCATTCAACTTAATCAGATGTTTGACGATAGGTGGTTCGGAAATAGGGGACCCTGGCGGTGGCCACTAAACTCACCAGATTTAACACCATTAGACTTTTATTTCTGAGGTCGTGTGCAAATTCAGGTCTATTCCACACCAGTTAATACTCGAGAAGAATTGACTAACAGAGTAGTGGCCGCCATTAACACTTCAGCGACCAGAAATCCGAAAATCGACGATGACAGAAGTACAGCGAAGAGTTTTAAAATGTTTCGAACAGAACGGGCAGCATTTGGAACAACATAATTAAGTTTTAATTTAAGTTACATATCACAAATATATTATTTTAGTTTTAACAAACCTTTTCAATATTTTTCTGTTTTCCTGCTGTTCCAAAGTTGCTACATTCCTATAAATGAAGAATAAATCGTTTTGTATTTAGTTTGCATTCTTTTATACTGACAATATCTCAAAAACCATTAAAGATAGATATAGGGAACCCTAATATTTATTGATAGGGAATAAGATTTCCTATCGAATGGCCATTTGAAAAAAAAAATGAGTTTTTTACGTTTGAAAATTGAATTATTATGTTGTAAATTTTGAATACTCTGTATAGGATATCATGACCACCGTCTATAAGATATCATGATGAACTAAACATCGTCTTATTTGGTTATGTTTCTAGTTTCAGACCACCAATAATGAAACTTCTAGTTTCAATAATAACCGAGATATTCATTTTTAAACGTAACCGCAAAAATCACCAAAAGATTAGTAAAATAAAAAAAAACTCAAAAATGGTGATATTTACGTATAGGGAAACATTATCAAAAATGATGTATTTTGATACGTAGAAACCAAAAATAGAATAAAAATTATATCATTCTATTTAAAATAACAAAGGTGATACCGACTTCCGGTGACCGGACGTGACAGTTAACTTGGGAATATTTTGTAAGTACGTAGGCTTTCACGGCCAGAATCATTTAGAAAATAAACTGCTTCCGGGTTATGCCGTGTGTCAAGATTTGTTAATGCTGACGTTTCGCGATTGGCTTTGAAGAAGCTAATAAAATACTGATCAGTATTCAAGTAGCTTTGAAGAAGCGAGCAACATGGTTCGCGAAACGTCAGCATTAACAAATCTTGACACACGGCATAACCCGGAAGCAGTTTATTTTCTAATTGAGAATATTTTATCTGAAGAGCTCAGATCGAGTAAATTCTAGTTCCAAAATTTCAAATTTCCAGAAATAATAGAAGATGAGAAACTTCTAATGCACCAGTTCCGTGGGGCACCCTGTATATGAATGGGAATATTCTACATTAATAATTTTGACGTCTTTCGAGGAATTTAATTTGAATGCAGAACTTGACAAGAAGGATGCGATCAGGCTGCTATGAAAACTCAACTTAAAATGATTTTTTTGTGATTTTTTGATAGGTTTCATAGTAGGATATAGGGTTGCCAACATTGTGCCTATGCTGACCCGGAGAACAATAATTATATTATGGAACATAAGTTTAAATTAATAACAGTCGCCACAAAAATGTGCGAATTCGACACATACTTTTTAGTAACGCTTTGGTGTGAAATTTGGATATAGGTAGTGTGAGATCTAGATGCTAATTACTAAGTAAATTCATTTATTTCAATTCCCTCTTTTCGTTTCTGCCTCTTACAGTCGATTTTTTACGACACAATCAACATCAGACAAAATGCCAATATTACCACCTAAATCAAGCACAATTTTGATGTACTGAGAGCATTTTTTTAAGGGATCATGTGTTTTTGCTTGAACTAATTATCTACACGTTCCCTAACTATGTTTAAATTTTTATTTTATTCCGACAATATTGGCGTTTTGTATAAACCCCCATAATAAATATGTCTCTAATCAAAAATGATAACTATATCTCTCAGTCTTTGTAAATATATAGTCTAAACAATAATAAAATTTTCAAATAGAGCTGGAGCTGTCGTCAGCTCCATGATTTAAAAAATACTGTTTTATGGCAGACCAGTATGATACTATTCTGTGAACTGCCTTGGACAAACTCAAACGTATTGTTGGGACATTTCTTATCATCTGAACAACATACATACATATTAAAATAATCAACAAAAGTTCAAAACATACTTTGTTAATTAGTATATCATTATTGAATGTTGATTTCTGACAAGCAAAATTCCTACCTTTAAATAATACCTGTCTTTTTGAAAGCCATTTTTGATATTAGATTTGTCTCAGTCTATGATCATCGAGGCAAGATACAATCTTCTTCGTTTGTCGCACCGCTACAGAATTCCTACTGTATTCACTAGACATGTGACAAAATCTAAAAATGCTACAATTGCTACTTTCAAAGTTTCTCACATGCTCTGAAAAAGTGAAATTAAGTTGTTGTGAAGATTGAGTATAATAGAGTGTTTCTTATTTTGAGAACAATTCCTTTTTTCAAGAGAAATAGCTGCAAACTGTATGATTAGAATAACAATTACTGTATTATCATAATTTTTAAAAAATATTTAGTTTAGTTTAAAAATATTATAAAAATATTATTATAATATATTATTAAATAGTTAGTTTAAAAATCTTTAGTTAACCCGGAGAATTTAACTTAAAACCCGTAATAATAATAATAATAATAATATCGTTTATTTCCTTAAGGCAACATTGTTACATAGGATAAGTCGGCAGTAAATGTACATTCAGAGTTGCACAATAATATGTACAAAACAACAAATATATACAAAAGTTGGTACATGAATAAAAATGTAGACAATAGGACAACAATTAGACAAACTTAAAATAAAGCATTCAATCTAAAGTGCATGTCTGGTATTCGTGAAGCGAATAAAAACTTCTCTCCAGAAGGAGCGACTTCAGTTGCCGTTTGAAGCTACTCAGAGACTGTTCCTCTTTTAGTTTGGCAGGCAACATGTTGAAGAGCTTCGGACCCAAACAGTTGGGAGATTTAGCTTTGATGCCCAGTCTGGCATATGGTACGTGCAGGTCATCTTTATGACGGGTATTTACATTATGGATGTCTGACCGCTTTAAAAAACGGCCTTCATTTTTGAAAACAAAAATACACGTTTCATAAATATACACAGAACACAGAGTCAAAATATTAAAATCTTTAAAAATAGCTCTACAGGAAGTTGTAGTGTCTACACCAGCCATGATACGAAGAATTCGTTTTTGTCCAACAAAAACATCCTGTACAGAAGACGACCCACCCCCAAAGCAAATTCCATATGAAAGTAGCCCGGAGAATGGTCGCCAAACTCGAAGTCTCCGGGTCAAAATGACCATGTTGGCAACCCTAGTAGGATATCTGTTCGAGAAGAAGAGGTCTTCAAATAAAAATAAGTGAGAAATAATAAAATAATTTATTCATGACAAAATCTAAATGGTTTAATTGTCAGCAAGATATAGGTATAACGTAAATAAATACAGCAGTATCAGTAAAAGCGAAGAAGGAAGGGAATTGATGAAATGAGTCGGAGAAGTGGAGAGCGCGACAAGCGGTATATAGCGGAGAGTGGTTTATTTATGGCAATACAATAATTTTCCGGAGAAAATGGTGGGGAGATTGGGGTTGGGGACAGAACAGGGAGACGATCAGGCCACTGTTCTATTACGATTTTATAAAGTGCATTTCTGGTGGAAAAGTTTTGCTCTTTTCAGGAATCGGCGCGCCAAAACTTCCGCCATAACTTTATTTCAATCTCGGACATAAATGAAGACGTATTGCCGGACGGACCCATTACTGTGTGCTCTATCGCATGGCTACTCTGATTGTTTCAAGTATTTTATCTAAATAGTTAGGATATACCTTCCTGATCTCGCCGATTGGGTGCCGAAGTCCTGCGGACGCCGGTCCTGAAATAAGGCGAAACTTTAAATGTCCAATAAGCGCGGCGACTGACGCGACAGACCAGGGCAAAACTTCGGCTCCGATGCGTATCTATCTGCTCAGATACCGAACAGAATCGATCGGCCACTCTTAATTAAGCCCGAAATTGACATTCAATTTAACTTGGATCGCAAAAAGGCCAGAAGACGGGAGATTAATACAGCGCGGCGGCGCTTAGCAAATTTGTTACTGGCGTATAACAAATACCCTAAAGATATGTCGATTAGCCGTTTTAGCTATGTCACGGTCTCTCTGAGAGGAGATATTTTGTGATTATAATAATAATTACCAAATTTAGTCGAGCCAATTTCAATGAAGCACCATAACAGAACCGATTTAGATAAATCTTTTTTTAAATATCTGTATCAAACAAAAGCCCATGTCAATATTTTATCCTCACAAAGAAAAACATGACGATAAACTTACTCAACTCAAAAGAGGATTTCCTCTAGAAGCCGGTTTTGGGGATTCTTTGTTCGGCTGTGGATTGATTCCTCAGTATTAGGTTTTTGTTTTGAGCATATATTATCCTCGATAACCCTATTAGGTGACAATGATTATTACTATTAGGCGTGTAGTGAAGCTAGTAAGCAAATGGAACTGCGTGTAAAGCCTTGTATACACTGCAGCTGTAACGTGTAATGTAACATGTAATGTAACGTGAATGCTCGTGGACGGGGTTAAAACGACCGCGCAATGCATTGGCGCGCTAGTCCCGCTCGTAGGTGATCCACAGTTGTTCGACGAGCGTTGAGAAGCATGGAATCGTCATTTCAAGTAGCCGTTGCTTGCGGTGCATTTATGTTGATGCATGAATTAACTACGTATAGAAAAAAGCGAAGATGGTGGTTCATTTTTGGCCCATAATTAAGATTTTCGACTGTTTGGTACCTTTATTTCGATCTTCTTCAAATATTGGACATTTGTTTTTAATGCCATGTATATTATTCCATTATTAAATCGTGCAGCATAACAAATTATTCAAAAAAGTCAATGTTTTATTTGGGGTTTTTTCACTTGGAGAATTTTTTATTCAAATCTATCGTTATTATTGCTGATTACTCGATTTCTTTTAAGTATTGCATAACCCTGGAACATTTTCGCAAAGTACCCTAGTTTGTACCGGAGGTTGTGATAAAAAAAAAAGTTGGGCACCTTAAAATTTATTCGTGCGAGATGTCATCATACTTAAAAACTATGTTTTGTTTGAACTCTTTCTTAACATCATTAAAGAAATTTATGGAGCATCGAAATTTGGTGACATTGGTACCTCACTTTTTTTTTTATTTAGCGCCAGTGAAGAGAAATTTAAGAAAATCTAACAACCGTTTTACGTAAACCTATTTGGATTTGAAAGAGCTATCGAATGATGCCTCACGCGACTGACTGTACCAAAGCTGTTTCTAAAGTTGGTACCTATATCATCAACTTTTGCTTCAAATTAAAATAAAATCTGTATCCAACAATGCGAAAACGAAAAAAACACAATAAATACCCATTATAACAATCAAAAGTAAATACTTTTAAGTAAAAAAAAAATATACCATGACGAAAAATAATTCAATCTGTTTTCAAATGTAATTCTGAGTAAAAAATCATATGGACTTGCAACGCATAAATGTTTAATTGTAGGAACCTTGACACAAAAAGAGCCAATCTGGCTGCATTGTTCACTTCATTCAGTACTATCGGACTTGTTTAGACCTGTGGGTTTCAATGAAATTGTTCTACCACGTTCTTCGTCCCAGCTATCCATTTTAATAAAAATCCCCGTTTATCTTGACGTTGTTCGCACTGCTTGTTCGCTGCACAGTACACACTGGCCGATGCGCCACCAAACACGTCCACGCTGCAACTGCTCGGTCCCTTTGTGTTCGCGGCAAATACCGACAGCCGACGGAGCACGGCGAGCACACAGTGTAATGCTCGCTGTAACATGGAATGCGCGCTTGTACCCCGTCCACACAGGTTACATTACACGTTACATTACATGTTACATTACGTGTTACAGCTGCAGTGTATACAAGGCTTAAGATGTTTTCGTGAAAACACGTTCGCAGACCGGCCAGTCTTTGTGGGATTTGTAGGTATGTTTAAGATAAAAAAAAATAGTAATGGATGTTTAGCAAATTTTGGAATAGTCCGATTATATTTTAGCTTATTAAAGTTTGTAACTCATGATTATATTATCAATTACTATTATTAAGTTTGTGACTGCTTTACTGCTTAATGGTAGACACTGACAATTCAAACATTGACAAATTGTACGTGTACAAAATTGATAACATCCTTTACATCACAAAGATAACTTCAAAGACAACACGTGACAGGTAACAATCAACTTCCAACGTATTATGCCATACCTGAAGCTACAGAGACAGGAAGTTACATTTTTCTCTTAGGAAGCTTGTCGAGAAATATCCAGAAAACAGATGTAGAGAATCGGAAAATGGATAATACGCAGGAAGCAATAACTTTTCTAAAGTTCAGTACTGGAAGCTGATAACATTACGGAACAGTAATTTTGAACACTGATTTCAAATATAATATCAGATTTGATTGATTTGTTTTTGTCTATGAAATAAAGCCAATACACAACAAATGATGGAGTAAGCGAAAAAGCTTTTGCATGATATTTGTTACAAAAAGAAAAGCAAGGCAAACGGAAGCTTCAGTAATGGTACGGATAATTAGAACAAAAAAATGTATTCAATTTATATTTTACAATATTAGGAAATTATTATTTAGGCCTTAGGATATTTAATAATAATAATTTAGGATTTTTTTTTTATTGTTTATTGCACTCAAAGTTTGCGTAACAGAATTCCACAAAGCTGTCAACCGACAATCTTTAAAGAAACCATACAGTTTTTCACTTCTAAATTTATCAGGGGTTTCTCATTATTACTTTCAAAGATTTTAGATAGTAATAATAGATTATAACTTTACATGATGTTTCTTTGATGACCAAAAAGAAACGAGTTTAATGGTTGAAACTGTAGCCGCGCTTGAGGACCATCTTTTAGTGTAAATTCTTTTTGTAGCTGATTTACCAACTAAATTTACGCTGACTTGTACTTATTGTTATCAACTTATTATGTTTATCAACAAAGCGAATGTTACAAGAGCTAAAGTAAAATGTGAGACATTTATGGGAATTATGACATGATCAAAAATTATACCACACTCCTAATATAAAATAAATAAGCACTCCTAAATAACACCAAAATCTATATCGTCTCCAAAAAACAGTAATTGCCAACGGCAAAGATACTTTAATTTTTCTTCCAGTATCTTCCAATACAGACATTGAAACGTAACATCCGCTCTCTCGAAAGCTGAATGAGATAAATAAATAATTTTCTATTTCCGAAATGGCGTAACTCTGCTCCGTTTGCTTTAATATTGTAAGTTATTGTAAACAATTCTGTTATTATATTATTTCGCGTTCCAACAACCCTTGAGCATACCCTTGCTCTCTGCACTACCGAGTGGATGCCTACGGCACAAGACGTTTCTTTGGCTTTATAAGACCTTTACGAATACGCAGCGATGGTACAGTCTAATATTTGTACATAATGAATTTTAAATTGCTAGTACATCGCCGACAGTGTTGATTTTGCGTTTTACGTGGTTTTGGATGCTTTACATCTTGTATAAAAGGACAGTTCAGAACAGAGGTTGTCCATGAAATTTATAACTCGTCCCTTCGAAATCAAAATGGTGCGTTCTTTTCGAAGATGTGACAGGTTGTTGCTTTTTTGTTATAATGTTCACCAGTGTAATAATATATGTTGTTTATGAACTAAAATAATAAATAAACATACATATATGCATATAAGCATATGAAAAAACTTTCACGCATTTCAAAAATGCTTTTTTAAACTTTTTTTGTAGAAACTCAGTTTGAATCATCCTCTAGAAGGGCGATGTGAAGCTAAAATTGCTTTGAAAAGGGTAGAAATGTATAGTGTACGTTCTTGGTGAGATTAACACCATTCCGAGTGCTGCTTCACACGATGTGTTAACCCTTAGCGCGTAAAAGCTATTATCGGCCGTTCTAATCCAACCTTTTCCCACCCCTCACTAATCACCGATTCGAGCAGGAGAAATCAATGTAGTCTCCTATTTATTACGCCATGAGTTTCCACTTGCTTTTTTGCGACAGAATTTTTTTTGTATATTAAGTGCAAAGAACTGAAAAAGAGTAGAAAATGCAGTTTTTCAATTGAATTTGAATATGATATTTACCAGTATGTCGCATTTATTTCCAATACGTAAAAGATGACAACGTTATAAACCATTATATTACATGGAATGGGAACATCAAACTTTCGTCCTGACACTCCTGAATAATATTTCGTTATTCTCATCCACATAACAACATTTTGACTAATTGTCTATTGACATTAATTTGTGGGAATTACTAAATAAAATTACCTATACAATTACTTTTTGGCATTATTTTCCTCTACCTAAATCGTCCTATAAATAAGTTTTATTTATTTTGACAACTATTCCAGTTCATTCAATTTAATGAATTTAAATTTATATTAAGTTTACTGAGGTAAAGTGCAAAATGGTGACATGCAAAATACGGAAAATTACAAAACCTCGCAGATAATAGCGTAATATGAATATCTACAGCGTAAGTACGAATGTTTGTATGTACTCATACCACTAAAGTACAGTAATTTTAGATTTGACCTCGTATGGTGTAGCCAGTACAGTACAACGTTTAAAAATCCACAGTTGCATTTTATCGGCCTTATCAAAGTTCTCGTTTATTTAGTTAATAAAACGTACAAAATCTTTTTTTGCATTATGGACGTTGATTGTTTAATTGGTAGACTTTTTTATTTGAATATTCGACATTGTAGCAAGAATTTATGAGTGATGTACTGCCAGATAACAACTTTATACGCACTTACGGCTTACGGATGTTTGGAATATTTTCCATTGAATTTCATATTGAATATTTTCTAATAAAGCATTTTAGTTCGTTTATATACTTCGAAAACCAGCAAAATGTATATTATTTATGTTAAATTAGGTACAAAAATAAATTAATTCCATCCGATTGTTTACGAAATATTTTATGGCAGCTCCCTCTGTTATCGAATTGTTGAAGTGTACTTAGCTGAGCTCCATTATAAAACTAACAACAATATCAATATTACTGATGTTTTGATAATACCAATACCAGACCAATTAATAATTACAAATTATTTCCACCTTCTTAAATAATACCGAATCAACGTATGGTTTTTCGTATGGCAGGTTCCTGTAATTTAATTGTCAATTAAATAAACTATTTTATGAATTCAATTAAGATTTACAATGTCATTATTTATTCAGCATGTACTACTAAATTACTATGTAAATTTCATTTCAAACTAAAGTATAAAACATAAACCTGTGTTTTGTGTTTGTTTACTTTTCCAGAGTTTGGAGATGTCATATCAGATAATTATACACCAAGAAAGACCCAAAAGAAGCATAATCTAACAAGTTTTTAGCGTAGCATAGATAGCAATGGCACAAAAACCCGGCACTGAACGTAAAGAAGTAGCTTTCAACGAATTTTATACAGAGGTATGATGAGCTTTAGTATCCCTCGAAAAGTTAGGTTATGTTTGTCATTTTAGGTGAAAGAAATTGAGAAACGAGACTCCGTTCTAACGCCAGTACAGCAAATAGATCGTTTATTGCGTCCAGGCTCGACGTATTTCAATCTCAATCCGTTCGAAGTACTTCAGGTTGAACCCGAAACATCAATTGAAGACGTTAAGAAAAAGTATCGTCGGTTATCAATCTTAGTGCATCCCGACAAGAACCAAGATGATCCCGAGAGGGCACAGCAGGCCTTCGAGGTGGTCAATAGAGCCTGGCGAACATTGGAGAGCGAAGAAACGAGAAAAAAATGCATGGATATTGTGGAAGAAGCTAAAGGACGAACCGATCTAATGGTTAGTATGGGTTCCTATATATTTTTAGGCTGATCGATATCAACTGGCAGATTAATTTACGATATGGGAATGTTCTGTATCTTGGTATTTTTTTTAAAATTAATCGGTGTTTATTATAAGCAAATTCAGTTAAAACTGGTGATAATTCTTTCGTTTATAAATTTTGAAATTAAATGGATATTTATTTAAAAAGGTAATGCCCCATTATTACGGTATATAGATGTGTAAATATATATTATTATATTGTAAAGTATATTATGGTAAATAATTTAAAGAGAGGAATCATTAAACAGGTCAAATTTCCTAGAGGTTTTATAGAATCTTAAAAGCAGCTTCTAGTTATTTATAAGAAATAATGTTAAATAAAAATGTCTTGTTAATATGATAACGTTTTGCTCCTAAACTAAATTATCTTCTAGTAAACACTTGGAAGAAAAGCTTGTACCATAATTGTCACTATATTTTTATGACCATTATTTTTCAGCTCCTTGTACAAGGTGTCCCAGGCTAGAAACAAAGCACATTAATGGCCTTAAGTAATTGAATTACACATTTCTTCCATGTGGCCTAGTGGATAAGGCCTTCCACTATGAAGCCCAGGGTTCAAACCCAGGTTAGGCAGGGATTTTAAAAATACTCCGTCTCCACGACCGCCGCACAGACAAGCCAATAGGCTTTGTGCATATGGCGACATCCCAAAAAAAAAAAAAAAAAAAAAAAATAAAAGTTGTAGAATCTGTAGATAATCTATCGCTCTTCAGCCAGAAAATATTCTCATGCTTGCGGAGTGTCCCAGAACAACATACCACGACAACCTTATGTTTTTCTAAATGCAACACTAGGTGTATTACTGCAGTATGATTAAGATTTTTATGACATGAACTTGTATTACGCTACTATGACTTGTGAGGTAATAAACAAGGATAAGGAAATAAGTAAACTTTCTGTGGATAGTAAAAATATCACACTTTTTGATAGTTATCGTTGATTTGAGATTCAAGTGTGATTTATCTGGAATTAATGGTGGTTTGCTAATGTCCAATGTCTTTAGAATTTTAAATTGAACACTCTGTTGTTCTTGAAATACTTTGAAAGGGCAGCAAACCACATTTCGGAAAATGCCTAACTTTGTAGGTCTATAGTGACGTCTATCTTTGGCAGTAATCCTACCGAGTTAGACGTTTTAAGAAAGTTGATTTATCAATCTTTTGAATTATGTCAAGATATAAAGGTGTTCCATTTAAATCTCTTAAGTTATTTAACATTTAGCAAATCTCCAGTTATCCGGGATAAGTCATGTTAGAATGGAAAATCAATAACTGTCAAAAAGTGTGATCCTTTTACTATCCTAAATAAGTTGCTTTACAAAAGTCAAAAGACAGTATACTTTGCGTTAATGTAAATAAAATTTTTCAAAATTGGATAGGGAAAACATTTTTGTGGCTCTACAACTTTAAAGATTACAAACTTATTAAAACTCTTGGACAATCAAACCAAGAACGAAGTTAAATTAACCCTTGATTTTCTTTTACAATTTTAGATTTACCTGCACTCTAGATATACCAGTTATTTACACAAGTTTTGCTTGTGATTATACCATTCCTCTTTTAAAACTAAACAACTATACTTTTTTTTGGAACATCTGCCACTTTTATTGATTGGTCTATGTTTTTTTGTGTATAGATTGTGATTAATGTCTTGCTATTAAGGGTATTTCGTTTATAGCTAGCCGAGAAGCGAAAGAAAGCTAAAAAAGAGGGGAAAGACAGCGTTCCTGAAGATGACCCGGAAAAGTACAAACACGCAATATATGTTCTCACGATGAAACTTTTTGCAGATATGGAAAGGAAACGACGTGAGCTAGCTGACCGTGATCAAGAAGAAAGGAAGAGGAAACGAGAAAATGAGATAGAAGAGGAGGAAAATCAGAAGGTTGAAAAAGAATGGCAGAAAAACTTTGAGGTACTATTTTCTATACAATATTCAGAATATCGTAAGGTTTAGTGTTTTTTTTTTTTAAATAGGAATCTCGTCAGAATAGAGTAGAGAGCTGGCAGACATTCAAAGCAGGTTCGTCAAAATCGAAATCCACTAAGAAGATGAAAATGTTTAAACCCCCAAAGAATAAACCGGAATCTCGATAGGAGTGATTTTTTGCTGTAATATATTTATTTGTCATGTATTTGTAGCAGTCATTCTTCTCCTGTCATATCTCTATAAGCAAAATATTGATTTGTGGAGCCCTGCGCTCAACTGGAAGTTAGTACTACTCGATGTCAATAGATGGCAACCCTCTTTTTATTTACCATCAAAAAGTAACTAGTTCTTCTGTTCTACTGAAAAAATGATTTCACTTCTTTCTGTTGTACTAACTTACAGTTGACTAAGTTACTCGTTGATAGTCTATAACAAAATTCGTTGTGTATTATCTTGATTGCATGAGTTTTTGGTGTTTACAAATGAACACCATTTGATAGATTAAGGCTAAATATGTAGTACTTTTTTATGTTATCAAAGAGTGGTATTTTATTATTAATTATGAAAATGGAGTCCGACAATTTTTATTGATATGAATGTGAATAAAATATTTCTCCTTTCAACGTTTTTATTTGGTTTTAGTTTCTTTAATTTTTTTTTACCTTAATATATTTTGTTATAAACAGTGGCGGACTGGGTCCAAAAATATTGGTTGCCAGGAAGCCAGGAGGGGGCCCACATTTTTTTTGTTCATGCTGCCGGTATATACAAATACAGATGTCCCACTTTTTTCCCCGCAAAATTATTTTTAGAAAGCAAATGTCATTCTGAATAAATTTTTTATAAGGACTTATTTGTTTTCTCAATTCCTTGAAAAGTTTCAGCCGTTTGAACACACCCACTACACCTTACAACGATAGAAAGTAAATAAATTTAAATAAAAATATTTAAAAGAAAATCGACATAAATTGAATAAAAATGAACCAAAAAATTCATATGAAGCTTTCTATTATTTTTTTTCTAGAAAACAAATGTCACTTTGAGTAAAAAGTATCATATGGACTTATTGGTTTTGCTTAAGAAGTTAGAGCCGGTTAAAATACGGTTTTGTTAATAACTCAAACGGTTGTAACTTTGTTATAAATTGAAAAATAATAAGTCGATATGAAACGTTTTACACAGTATCTCATTTACTATACAGGAGAAAAAAATGAAAAATGAAAGAGTTACAAAAAAAACTTACAAAAATATTATGAAATAAAATGTTCGACTAAATATTATGGAGGTAAAGTAAAACTGTGTTTGGTGTACAATAGTTTTAATAATATAAAAAAAATAATATTCAAACAAAATAAATAGTATTCTTACAAATAAACAAACATAAAAATATTAAAAATATATCATAAATGTATATATCGATCTTATATATCTTTCAGCTTTCCTAAAATGTCTAACTCGGTGGTCTATCGTCAACAGCTAAAAATATATTAGGCATCTAATGTTACATTTGTAACTTATGCACAATATTCCCAAATTACTATTAAATATCCGATTGTTCGATGAAATCCAACAATCTCTCAATTATAATAATTCTTCTTTTCATGCAGCAGCTTTTAGTAATAGCATTTTGCAAATTTGATTTATACAAACATATAATTTTTGATATTTATTTTCTTCAAAGATTAAGAATTAGTAATTTATGTATCAATCTAAAATTGTTTAAATAATACTTATCAAAGACATTAAATTGTTCATGGTGGTCCAACGCATTGGAAAACTAGACGCCTGATTTAATCGGGTTTGATTTGTGACTCTGAAGACATATTGAGGAAAACATTTATGGGAATATTACAATTTACAACTACCTACGATAGCAAACATGAAGAATAGAAATAAGGAGGCGTCAAAATGTTTTTGTGGAAACCATGGAAAATGTAATATTTCCACCAAGGATTTCCACCTAGAATTTGAAGCAAGACTGAAACGCATTGACCTGAGAGGGTTGATATGTGCACTATTGACAATCGTACTGAAATAATAATTATTTATTCAGTTTACAATTATCCATTTATTTAGTTATTTATTCTTATGAGAGTACAGAAATGTTTGGATGTCTGAAGAACACCACATTGCTACCAAAGCACTCCTTGCTTTTGTTATCAGTAGTAACTGGAACATCCCTATAAACTTATTCCTTAACATATCCCGAAATAAATAACTTGAACAGGCGATTTAGCTGGCTAAGGTGTTAGACCACTACAACCAACCCAAGGATCCATTAAAATTCTTTAAATAATTTAAAATATTACGTAAATAAATAATAAAAATTTTAAATAAGTTTCGACTGGTACTAATAAAACTAATTCTTGGATGATCATAAATTGTTCGTTTGTGTAACTCATAGTAGCAGTTTTCAATGACTAAATGTTGCTGCAGACGAATCTTTACATTTGTGCGATTGCTGAATTTCGTCGTGACAACTAGATATTTTATATTAATTTATGAAATATTTTGCATGCGTATAAATGTTATATTAGATGCTTAATAACTTTTAGCTGTTGACGATAGACTTACCGAGTTAGACATTTTAGGAAAGTTGATTAATCGATCTTTCGATGTCAAGATATACAGGGCTGTTCCATTTAAAATTCTTAAGTTATTTGACATTTAGCAAATCTCCAGTTATTCAGGATAAGTCATATTTGAATCGCAAATGAATAATAACTGTAAAAAAATGCGATACTTTTACTATGCAAAATGAGTTCTTTTATTTCTTTATTCTTGTTACTTACCTTAGAATAATTTTTTGAAAATGCTCATTTTTGACAAACATTTCTCAATATCTCAGAAACAGTTGATAATAGCCTAATACAAATTGATGTCATAACAATTAGGCTAAAAATGTTCATCAAAAATTGCAATAATATACCTAGTGTTCATTTAAACAAACATAAGTTTGTTGGTACGTTATTGTGGGACACCCTGTAAGCATGCCAATATTTTCTGGCTGTAGGGCGAATGATTATCTATAACTTTTATAACACCCTGTACATCAATTTTATGATATCTTCGCAAGTGAAAAAGATATATTACTTTTTATATCATTGCTCAACACAAAAATGCGCAACTTTGTTTCTAATATTTTTTTCTATATTCATGTTTTTTTTTAAATTTATTTTGTTTTAAATTACATATTGTATTTTATAAATAAATTTTATTTTATTTTTATTGCATGTATAAAAGAACATTCTGTACAAGTGATTCATTTTTATACCCAAGTAAAATTTTATTTATTTGATTTATTTTGGTCCCCTTCATATGTTCAGCCAATATTCCATAATGTTTTCCTATATCAATTATCCGATTAAGTTTTAATTTTGTTCATCATAGCATTTATTTTTCTATTTTTAATGTTTCTTGGTAAAAACTACCACATCATGCCATAATAATTCTGTACTCTGTGACGTATTGGTATTTCAATTTCGGATATTAAAAAATATCAAGTTCGATTAGTAATAGATTTTAAGTTCTCTTAACAAGGGCCTTTTGGAGAATTTTCATTGTTTCCCAAAGTGGGTTTCTTAAAACTCACCATGCAGTTTTCTTATGGGGTTCATATTTATTGCCAACCATAAATATAAATTCTTACCGAATTTATTGCAAATAGGTGGTCTTATTGCCTGATATCTTTTCGTGCGGCGGTCCAGTGATAATTTCAGTATAAATAAATGTATTATTAATATTATCAACATATTGTCTTAAGGGGGGCCCACTTAAGGGGGGGCCCACTTGCCATCGGGCAACCTGGCATTATGGCCAGTCCGCCACTGGTTATAAATGTCAATAAAAAGTAAAATCTAGCAACTTGGCTGGATTTTTAACGGAAACTGGATATGTTATACTTATTATATTTGTGCGGTTAGTTGTTTTGAATTATTACTAAACTCTTTTTAACTCGGGTTTTGGACTTTTTTTGCTGTGTGTGAGGGACACAGTATATACAGAGAAAAGCAGTATGTGCATTTGTTTTTAATAGACCAAATGCGTCATGGAAGGGCAGTAGTGTTCGTTGCCATGACAGCTAATGAGTGGTATGATTAAAAAAAGTATATACTTTTACTTCAAGAGAATGCTTCATGTTGTAGCTTTTACTTCAAGTACATACTAAAAATTATAGTATTTACTCTACATTATTCTGGAAGTAAGATTGAAGTAAGTACTAGGAGCAATTACTTCATACTTTGCTTTATATACTTCGGTATATAATAGAAGTCAATACTAGAGTAGTTACTAATGTTGTCTAGTATTTACTCCATCAGGGAGGGTTTTGTGTAGTTATTAAGAAGATACTCATAGAGTGTTACAAATGGCTGTTTCTATGAATTTTCGTAGGAAAAGGAGGGAAATATGTGAACATAGAACGCATGGGGAGGAACTGTATAGTCAATTATTTTAACTTTATAGTATAAAGCACTGTCCTTCAATGCAAAAAAAATGTTGAATGGATGGCTGACGAGTTCTTAGGAAATCATATTGAGGCGACTGGAGCAGCTTTGTCAAATGTAGCGAAAATGGAGATATTTTTAAGAAGTCTAGGTGATCCTGGGTTCCAACAAGGTGTTGGTGTAGATGTTCGGGTACATCAAACCACCGTTTCAAAAATAATTTGAGAAGTTTCACAAAAAATAGTGTTGAAGAAAAATGTGTGGATTTCCTTTCCTCAAAATGTCCCCGAAATTGAATTAGCTAAAGAGGGTTGGATGATATCTGGTGCAATAGGAGCGATAGATTGTACCCATATCAGAATAATGAAACCTTTTTGATCCATGGGGAAGAATATTCCAACCGTAAAGAAGTTTGTAGGATTAATGTGTAGGCTGCATGCAATTCTAAAGAAATTTTACCGTCTGGAGATGCATCGTGGCAAGGAAGCATACATGACAGCAGTGTGTGGGAAAATTTCAAAATTTACATTTCTTTCCTGGAAATATCATGTCCTAACATTTACTACTAGTTCATTCGTCTAACATAAATAAAACCTACCCATTGAAGTATTTACTTTATGTAATAGACTATACTCTACAAAATACTATGAAGTAAAAGCTCATACTTAAAGTAAAAGTAACCACTCTTTTTCATCATACCACCAAATGTATAGTGATTTTCAAGAGTTTTTTTTACAATTAAAGCGTTGTTGTGGTTGTCAACTTGTTAACCAAAATCACAAAACATCACGATTTACAACACCGGTCTGCTTACGTGTCTCAAATTTGTCCATGACGTCACTGCGAGAAGGATGTTGACACGGACACCTAGGCAACGAAATACATCCTTAAGTTTTTGACTTTAGTAGGTGATTTAAGGCATCTAGTGTAGCAACCGTGGGTGAACGCGGCCATTGTCAACCAACATCCATCTCTCACGTGACGTCATACCAGTCCCTGTGTCTTACCCTATTCGACCAATGTTAAATTATTCCGCGTATGAAAGGAGATGAGTAGAATGTTTTTGTACGCTGTGCGCAGACGCGCTGACTCGATTTGACCGCGAACAAACAACACTGTTGCGGCCTAATTAGCGCATGCGCGTAGAGCTCCCGCATGCCAGTAGAGCAGGTTCTAATTGTAGAAAGAAATAGAATAGAGTATCTTCCATTGCGCTTTGAATCGTGAACAGCCTCTCTGTCTAGTCGCATTATAGCAATACAAGTTATTTGCGTCATACGCAGAAATGAACGGATTTGAGCCACGAAGTAGGCACACCGGTATCAGTGTATCGTGATCAAGAAGCAAAAAACGGTTCCATGTATTTATACCGCACACTGAATAAGAATTTGTTGAACCGTCGCTAACCATGGTTACGGCTAATATACCTTAAGACCCAGTTCTACCTCTCCTAAAACGCGTTTGCAAATAAAAGCGTTATTTATTGTTCAAAGTTTATGAAATTTTTTATGTAACTTGTTAGATAAATAGCGAGTTGGGCTGGATGAAAAAAAAATTTTTTAAAGATAAAAATCAATTTTACTTCTACATCTTTGGTTTTTTCAAATATAAAACATTTAGCCCAACTCATGATACAAAAATAGATTTTTTATTTAAGTACAATTTTAATCTAAACATTATAATTTTGATAACAAAGCGTAATTGCCAGAAATGTATGTAATTTGCCTATATTACGGGCCCGGTGTAGACAGCAGACGTTAGGAGTTTTAAACACCGCCTATAACTACGCCACGCCTACTGCTATTTTTAGATTAGACTGTTCACAAGTTATGAGTGTTATGACCGTAGCGTATATTGAATCGGGAGAACAGAGTTCTCGCATTTCACATTTATACGCACGGTTTACAAATTTAACACACGATAAAAGTCATATACTGTATGATATTATACTTAGTGTAGTTATACCTGCTAGGTGTTAGGGTACATTTGTTTAATAATGGGTAGAAGTCGTGGCAAAATACCTAAACATCCGCGTCTGTCCTTTAGACGAATTAGTAAAAGACGACTACGTACCACCTAACTTAAAATATTGCATAGATAATCTAAAAGAACAATATTGTAATTATTTAATTACAAATGAGACAAAGAGACCAGAACAGGACTCAAATGAACATTTTATTTAAAATGTCGGTTTTATGGACAGGAAGAGACAATTAGCAGTGACGAACTTGGGTCGGCTCTAATCAGCGACTGTATTGGGCAGTATTACAGCGGGAATTGGATATAGCCAATGCCAGAATTTGTTGTTTTCATTCATGAATCTTGCATTCATGGCGCCCAGAACGTTTATAAAATATAGCGAACTTGTAGGTGACAAAATATTTGGGATTCATATAAATGGTTTGGGGAACTTTGGACTATGTGCTATGATTTTACTTTATCATACGTAGTATGTAAAGTATTGTAATCGTGCCAAACAAAATTTTTGAGGTTTTAGCGGAAATGTCTTTTTGGATCCCTTGAACATTTTTGACCCAGGTAAAAAAAAAATTCTGTGTATGTGTGTGTGCCTTTTTTGTGGCGACGATTCCGGAGAAACTACTAAGGTATCGGGACGAAACTTCATATTTAGAAGTTTCATAACCAAACTTAGAGCCGAAAAGCTTTCTGTTGAAAAGGATCCAAAGAAACTGGAGGTTTAGTCTTATAGCATTTTTGAAAGATTTTGCAAATAAGCCACCATTTCTGGAAATTTGTCGAAATAGTTAAATAATAAATTAAAGTACAGGAAATTCTGAACAATTTCTGACTATGGCATTTTTTGGTAAAATGAATAGTTTAGCTGCATGAGCAAATTCTATTTTATCGAGATCGCTGCATTAAAACTAGTTAGCCAGGATTTGTCAGATATTGTGATTCTAATGACAGTAGGTAGTGTCAAACGCTGATGTTTTGACAATACCTACTGTCAATATAATCAAAATATCCGTCTAGTTCCAGTAGTTTTATTTTAATACAGACATGGCCGATCTCGATCAAATAGAATCTCATGCAGCTAAACTATTAATTTTATATATGGTATGATAAAGTAATGTGCCTGAACGCATCAGATTATTTTTTTTTATTTTTGTCTTCGTGTGTCACTGCCGTGCGTTCGTTCGATATCCAGCATGTTTATAGATGTATTGGGTCCTCATTGCTCGATTTTAATTAATTTCTTTCTAAATTGAAGTCCATAATTCACCGATGAGTTATCATGAGTTAGGTAATACATTTTTGTCAATTTACTATACAGTATGTATGTCACCCTGTTAAAAAGATTAAATATTATAATAGCAAGCGCGCTCTCTCTAACTTAAATCAATATATTTTCTTTTTCCGTCTGGCGGCCGCCAGCCAGCTGTATGCAGTCCGGTATGCATATGCGACCGTGATGAGTGAGAACACTAATACATTGTAACTTGAGCGAAAGCGAAAGCACCGACGCGCGGCGACAAACTGGCTGAGTACTTCCCGTTCGAATGTACTCGCGTCGACTATGCTCCGCCTTTGCCTGCTTCCTCTATACCCCCCCAACTTCCCCTTATCATAAAACTGTGGCCTGGTTGACGTTGGTGGGGGCTAGGCAGACCACTCCCAGCAAAAAAAAACATCGCAACGAAATATTTTGTTTGGAACATTTATATAAAAATATTACTCAAATTAGAAATAAAAACACCCGTTGGAATAGAATGAGGTTAAAATTGGAAAACCAAACATGATTTTGACAATTTGTGCAAATTTATGATACCCTTGAAACTTGAAAATTATTTTAAAGTAAAGTCTTTGCAAATAATATGTATAGTTATATCAGTTATTTCAATGCCGTAGGACGTAGGTGCCGTGGGGAGTCCTGAATCTGGTAAAAATGGCATATCTTTACATTAGAAGGGATATTTATTAAAAAAATTTCCATGCAGACATCGATAAGTTTGCAGATGCCATAAATAATAACATAATGTTATTATAATTACATAATGCTAAGTATTAATTTTGAGTGTTTCAATTTAAACGATTATTTTTTAAATAAAAATATACTATAATAATTTCAAGGAACCTAAATTTCATAGAATTTTTCATAGAAATCATTTCAGAAATTTTCAGAGAATAATGAAGAAATGATAAATAAATAAAGAAATATACTTCAATGAAATTTATTAAGCGTTTACATCACATAGATGAATATTTTATATTGTAACATCATATAATATGTACTTACACTAATTAATAAATATATTTGGCTTTGCCTCCTTATATGGAGAGATTAATAAAATAAAGTTTTTATATTTATTTTCAATTATGTAGCAATTCATAGCACTTGGAAAAGTATGAAATAATTGCTCCCTCCAATATAAACCTTGGGATGGTTCTTTGGTTTAACGAATAGACAATAAATTCGTTATTTCGATTGGGATGCAACAATCCATTAACGTGAATATTCGGGCTTCTAAAATAAAATTAAGGTGAC
Source organism: Aphodius sticticus (assembly GCA_963966075.1). Taxonomy (NCBI): domain Eukaryota; kingdom Metazoa; phylum Arthropoda; class Insecta; order Coleoptera; family Scarabaeidae; genus Aphodius; species Aphodius sticticus. Next base: position 22,186,337 of record OZ014513.1, on the reverse strand, counting down.
ACTATATCAGAATGCACAAACACTTTCACTAAGAATTTTCTGAAAAATTCTCTGTATCACAGCTTATGTTTCCTTAATGCAAAGTAACAATAACAACTCAATTAAACACATTAAGTACTAAAGGTTACAGTTCTCTAAAGCTTTCTAATAATAAAATTTAAATTAACGTTATTTTGATTATTTATTACAAAGAGGTAAGAATAGAAAGGACAGCCATATTTGTTACAGATTATTCTATGCTTCATTTGTTTTAAGTTAAATTTGCAGTTCTTTTTTCTGCTCCACTAAATACATATGTGTTGTGTATAATTATATACAAATTATTAATAATAGTAATAATATCTTTAGTATGTATATTTTACAATTTTGGGGATCAATTTGGTGTACGTATGGCTAAGTGTAGATTTCCGCGATACCAACTTGCATATTTGGTTGCCTATCATGTTGTCCATAACTATTTTCGATTACCTGACGAGAATTCTTCTGTCTATGTTGTCAAGGAATCCACATGGAATCTATGCAGCTTATCTATAATAGTAATTAATATGTGGTGGCGCTGGTGGAAAAAAAGCATAATTTTGGCGATACAACACAAATAATATCTATTCTCACCTCTTTGGGTTATTAGCTTAATTTGAACATAATTCTTTTTATGCGTTAGAGCTAATTATGTGCTTCTGTACATATTTGTGCAAATATATGTTATACGCAACCCCATCTTAAAGGTTCGCGCCCCACTATTTGACGTTTAAATCGACATTTTATAGATCTGCTTCAAAATACAAACTGCATTTTAAAATTGCATCTCTGCGGTTCAGTTTGTGCATTCTTGTATTTCAACTATAAAAATAAATAAGCAAGCATGTTGCAGCAAAGTTTTGACCCTGTACTGTTTATATAGATTTTAATTTCAAGAAAATACATTTTATATTATTATAGGCTTTCGTACATTAGAATTTTCATTTGTAACATGTTGTTGCCATTTTCTTTTTGTACAATCAGTTGCTACAATAAATTATGTAGAATATCAACAGCTACTATAACTACTGAGTAATCCAATGATAGTACCATGAAATACGTCTGAGAACAACCCTAAACACTGTTGATTAAGGTGGTATTTAACAAGATTATGCAACCAAATATACAGTTAAGTTTCAATAGATAGTTGAAGGATGCTCAGGTGTTGCATTCAAACCTTTGAATAATCAAAATAGTACAGCTTCAAATATATGTAATTGAAAGTTGTATATATATTTGGTTTCATACTTATTACACATTAACATGATATATGTTGTATTTTGGTATAACAACGAATCTACTTTTGGAAACATTTGCACATAGATACAAGCTGTCTACTCAATGTTGTATATTGAAAGAAAACGCACGTCTATATAGGAGAGACAGATATGTGACTTCTTCAACCACGTTGTAGGATATGGACACATTACCTAAGTTTAACAGTCATATTACATTGAGAATTCAAATATACATTCAAGACTACAACAGACGATATGCACAAGTTTTTAGGTGTTCCAAGTTTTTATGTAAATAGGGAGGGATGAGAAAGATATTTCCTTTTACAAATTTGATTCCGTCCCATACCAGCCTTTGTAACTATTAATATTAAGTCGTTTTGGAACACCTTTACATATAAGTGATATGGTTTACACAATATGTACACACATATATATATATATATATATTATATATATATACATAGTCATCTAAAATGACTAAGGACAGGTTGAATTTCCCGGCAATTTGAATAATTGTGATGTTGGCAATGGTTGCAAATGACAGCAGTTGCAAATGACAGCCTGTGGCGTAGGTATTCCTTCCTGTAAAGGGATTCATTCTCTGATTATAATTATGTATATTACATTGAAACTATTAATTGAAACATATATAGTTTCAATTCAAAAAAATTCCCGTGAGGGTTAAATAAATAATAAACTGACATCCTTTATATCGTTGCAGAGGAACGTAACCCTTACTGACGAGTTCACTATGGTATCTGACAGTATCATAACCTGTATCATGCACGCATACCATCTTAGTAACACTAAATAAGTTCAAAACTGTGGCGGGAAATTCAACCTGTCCTCAGTCCTTGTAGATCACCCGTTATTTATGTAAACATTCCAATATTAGAATTACCGTCTAATCAGATAGTTATATGGTCATTTTCTATATAAGATGTAACTATTGTCACTGTTGTGTAGTAAACACATACTCAACCCTGGAATCCGCTTCAAAACGCGTAATTTGGAACTCTTGCATTTTGCATACTATGTTGACTTATTGACATTGGTTTTGCGTTTTGTAGCAGAGCTTAACGAAAATCTTTCTTCTCTATTATAACTATCTGGCAGTGAGTGGTATTTAGTATAAATAGCGCAAATCGCTACAGAATTTATATATCTTGTCTTGGTGTTGCTTACAGTGTGTCAATCATAACCATACTAACTATATTGATAACAATATTATTTTGACATAGTATTTTAGTAATACTGAATCGTCAATACTTAATTGTTTCTAAAACTAATGCACCACATACATTTTAACTCAACTATTTACAATCTACTTGGATGCAATTTATGTCTAAGCACCCGTTCACATCATATAAAATAGGTACGTTTTTATAAGGTAAACACTAGTGATGGGGAGAATCGTATTATTTCAAGAATCGATTTTCAGTATTCGAGTGATTCGCATAATCGTATGGTTTGGTTCTCGCGTTGTTCTCGATTAATAATCGATTATTAATCGATTATTAATAATCGATTTTGAATAATCGATTTTGAATAATCGATTTTTAATATTCGATTTTGAATACTCGATTTTTAATAATAGTATGTTAATAATCGATTTTTAATAATCGATTATGGATGGGGAGAGTCAATGATGTAAAAGCATATTTTGGGTTGGGTTGAGCGACGAAGTTGGTGACGGGGGGGGGGATACCCCCCGTAAGCTGATGTAAATGTATGTAAAACCGACTATTAATAACCGATTATTGAAAATCGATTATTAACATACGATTATTAAAAATCGCTTATTCAAAATCGATTATCAAAGTCGACTATTAAAATCGATTATTAAGAATCGATTATTCAAAATCGATTATTCAAAATCGATTATTCAAAATCGATTATTCAAAATCGACTATTCAAAATCGATTATTAAAATCGATTATTAAGAATCGATTATTAAAAATAATAATCGAGATATCTCGATTATTTCAAGAATCGATTATAATCGATTTTGTAATCCGAATGCGCCCATCACTAGTAAACACGTTCCAATAACATTTTGGTCTTTCTATTGTTTACTTTTAACATTAAATTACTAATAATTCAACAGATTTTGTATTAAGTAAGTACGTAATAGTTTACCTGCATGAGCAAATTCTATTTGATCGAGACCGGTCGTGTCTGCAGTAATATAAAACTAGTTAGCCAGGATTTGACAGATATTTTCATTCTAATGACAGTAGGTAGTGTCAAACGTTGATGTTTCACCCAGTGGGGTAGCTACATATTCAGCGCCCTGGAGCAAGAAAAATCTGTGCGCCCCCTTGTTTTTCGGAAGAGGTCTGGCATTTTTTGAACATTTAATTTAATGTATTCCACTTTCATCACAATTTTTCAATTCCAGATTGAGCCAAAAACGGAGTTTATATATACAAAATCCTTAAGAAACTAAGTTTTGGGTTGTCTGACAATAAAAAAACAATTAATCAACAGCTGGCTGTTTTCGATTTGTAATCAATTAATCTAACCCCAAAGTTCTTCAAATAACAAGTGTTGTATATAAATATCGGCATCGTATTTTATGGAATTTTCTAATAGTATATTATAATGCGAGTTTTATTAGACAAAAATTGGCGCACTGGTTGTTTTCCAAATGGAAGGAGGGCGCCAATACGTCTTATAAAACGAGTGTTATATACTATTCTTTCTAGTTTGCAACATTAATTTGTTAAATTTCGAAAATTACGTTTGTCATCTTACCATCTAGAGTATTTTTAACTTCAACAGTTGGTAGTTGTGGTAAAATTCACAAATACGATTGAGGCGAGCCAATAGCAATTGAGATCTCAGCGTTACTTGACACTTGACGTCGATATCATCAATCTTGGAAAACTAAAAGTTACCAAAAGTTTGTGATCTAGTGTTTTCATAACGACACCGAAAGCGGTTTCGTTATGAGTTTATAACGAACACAAAGTAGAAAAACTAGTATCCTTTGCTAGCGTAGATTTAAGAACATAGTAACGCGCTAATTTTGGTTTCCGTAAAAACCAAGGTGGGTATTAGATAAGCAAGCCATTTCTTAACCTTCTTAACCTTCTTCTTAACCTACTTACCATTAAAGTAATAAAATAACTTATAACCTTGAAAACATTTTCATGGTTCAGGTGAAGGTTGGTTGAGATGCCACAGTACGCTTTTCTAACCCCATCCAAATGATGTTTAGGGACATTTTTTTCAAGTTTCTTGCAGAGATTTTTTTTTAAATTTTCATCAAAATTAAAAGAAAGGGTGTTAGGCAATTGAAACTTTTACCTACCACTGAAATTTTGGGAATGGTATTTTCTTTGTTTTAAAATAAGTAAAATTATGTGTTTCATATTAACAAGAAAAGACTGAAAACCACTTATATATATACTTATGTATATATGTTTATGAATAAAAAAACACTAATTTAGTAAAATAATAGCCATCTACATGGAGTTATATACATTGTGTACAACGCACCAATCTATAAATCAAAATTGTGATAATTAAGTCAAGTTCACAAAACATTTAGATCCTTAGAGTTTTATTTAGAAAAACTGGCCAATGGCATTTTTTACACAAAAGTTTTTTATTGACCTCCCAATTTTGCGCCCCCTCTACTCGTGCGCCTGGAGCAGTTTGCTCCCACTGCTCCCCGTAGCTACGACCCTGGTTTGACCATACCTACTGTCAATAGTATAAACATATGTGTCAAATTCTGGCCAACTAGTTTTATTTTAATGTAGACACGACCGATGTCGATCAAATCTCATGCAGCTAAACTATTAATTTTATATATAGTATGATAAAGTCATGTGCCTGGCCACATCAGATTTTTTATTTCACTGGGAGTAGATTATATGAAATTATATGAAAATATCGTCTATAAGCTCCATATTTACTTATATAAAACTTTACACAAACGATGAACGTCAGTCATAAACACTTTGACAGTTTGTTACGTTTAACATAGTTTGTTTCGTTTGTTTATATCAACCGGATGACAACGTCAGACACTGTCGCCTACGTCGACAGATATCAAAATTAACTAATTTTTTCGTTGATCGTGTACTTATGGGGTATGTTTAGTGAATAGATCTCGATCATTAATTGCTCTTTTTACTTGTTGGTTAAATAACTATTATCTACGACTCACATATAATAAGTTCATTGCATACGTATCTATGACTATATAATCCCCATCATGATACGCGCCAATGATTATAATGACACTAGCGTTGTATAATAATGACAGTTCGTTCAAATAATGACTTCATTATTTGAAGGAACTGTCATCATTATACGAATGTACTGTCAGAGTCAGTCTAAACGTACGTGGATGACAGTTATTTGACATTTCGTCTCGCCACCATTCACAAATACATTTAAAAGATTTGCTATAAAATGGAATTTATGAGTCGTAGATAAAACGTCGTATTCGACTCGCACACAACTGATATAAATCGCTCGCATGTTTATACGACTTATATCCTTAGTTATGTGCTCGTCAAATAATATACTAATTATCTACGACTCACACATAATACGTTCATGTCATACGTATCTATGACTATATGATCCCCTTCATGATACACGCCAATGATTATAATGACACTAGCGTTGTATAATAATGACATTTCGTTCAAATAATGACTTCATTATTTGAACGTACTGTCATCGTTATACAACGCTAGTGTCAAAGTCCGTCCAAACCTACGTGGATGACAGTTATTGAACAGTTCGTCTCGCCATCATTGACAAATATGTGATATAAAATGGAATTTGTGAGTCGTAGATAAAACGTCGTATTCGACTCGTGCACAACGGATATAAATCGCTCGCATGTTTACACGCTCGCCTACGGCTCGCGTATATGCTTTGTTATGTGCTCGTCAAATAATATACTAATTAATAACGTTATTTCTTTAAATTTAGTGGCAGGATTGAACAGAACCGTTTGAGGCACACGTGAGAAACCAGTTCACTCACTTGTCACGTGTATGTCTTTCCGCACTCGGCTGCGCCTCGTACAAAAATCCGACATACGCGTGAGTGAAAACACGTGGTTTCTTCACCTGTACTGTAATTTACTACAAGAACCCGGCAAAGCATGTTACTCTATACTATGTTGTGTGTAAAGCGTAGAGGCTCAAAACACTATTTTGGTACAGACTGTTTATTTTAATTAATACAATCTTGATGATTTTCTTTACATTGTGCTGCCGGAATCATCAAAATCGGTAATTGATTTTTGTCCATGAATACATGTGACCAGGAATATAAAAACATCTTTCGTTTTAGTATTGAACACTGCATTTCAAGGCTCATAACCATCTCATAACTATGGAGACGAGACGTGCAAAAAAAGTACACTAAAATTCAAGTAAGCGGCGGAAAAGGGAGACACTATAGAGTCATAACTCTAAAACTATTTATAAAAACTGAAATAAATGGGTTGTACTCCTGAATCATGTCTACAAAAGATATACTGGCTGTATACTGGATTTGGAAGCGAGGTATACAGCTTTGGTATGTGACGCCGTTTGTAAATTGGCGGCAAAACGGCCCGAAGCACACGGCGCGGCGGTAATTCCCGTTTCAGCAAACAGGGCTAGAAGGAGTTAGGGGTTTGTTAAACGCGCAAACGGGGATGGATCTGATCCTATTTTGGCTTCAAGTATGATCCCGTAGATGGACATAGGACTCTTAAAGCCCCTAAAGAACTATGTGTGTTTTGTTGAACTCCGTAAGACCGTACTAAGTAAATTATACTGACTTAAATATTGTTCTGTGTGTGCCATTCTCTGCTAAATTAATTCGGTTTCCTGTCAGAGTAAGTTATTCATTTCTTGGTCTAAATCCGTTAGGCGTATTTTTATGTTAATTGTGAATATAGAAAAATGGTTGCGATCTGTTGCTTTTCGTTTTAATATTACTAAGGCAGCTCTCGTAATTAAATAAGGTTATTGAGAAGCCGTTAGCTTCTATGTGGATTTAAATTCAGTCAATTTTTGCATTTTAAATTAACCCTATTTTTGCAGGTTATACTGGGAATCTCTTCTATAGATGTCAGCTTTTACAGGTCACATATATTCTGGGTCACATATAGTTAAGTGAAGTGGAAGTGTATTATTTCGTTTATCTTTCATTGGTTTTTACGTTACCTACTTTAAGTATTGCGAACGGGTTTTAATAGTGGATTTAGTCAGCTTTCATTGATCTTAATTTAATTCATACGTTGACTTTAAATGAGCTATCCTGTGATAGCTCTCACAACCTATTTTCCCTCTGTTGAGATTATATCAGGCCAAATAAAAGCTGACCAAACCAAGCATAGGTAATATCCTTTTACAAACCGTTTAACGTCTATAATGTATACTAACAGCAATGAATAAAATTTAAAGTACTGTAACATTGAAGTTATATAAACTCTTATTTTTGAGATACAATCACATTTTATATTGTTTATTTTATACAAGCGTAATATAATTCGAATTAAAATATATTTTTATTGCAATTAGGTCGATTATTAAGAGAAATAAGAACAATTTTGATTTACAACTCCAAAAGCAGAAAGTTTAGCAAATTTAGGATCTAAAGCAATAAGTTGATAATTGATTATATTTTGTTGGGTATTCCAAACAGACCATTTCTTGCCTGTATCCATCTTTTAAGTCCCTCCTTTTTACCTAAATCATTTACATCGGTAAATATTTTTTGCTTTTGTCAATTACCAGTTAATAAAAATAATGAAACCATTTTTAATTACTGGAATCTGCTTCAAACACTGCAAATTATAATTTAAAACCATAGTACAGCAACGCAGTATAAAATTTAATCATAGGGAATTGTGTTTCCAGTTTAATTTTCTGCCAAAAAAAAGGCGTTTGCACTGTTAGTTGGCGATTAGCTTACATTCAGCAGCATCCCCATGTTACAGTAGTTTTTAGTTGGATGATCGAAGGAAGTAGACGAGTAGACCTACGGCGCACTAGAAGTCGATGGTCCGAATCTTGGTCTTCCCTAAGAGAAAGATCTGGGCTATGCGTCAACCTCGTGGCACACCTCCATGTAGTCTGGATGAAGCATGATGCTTTTAATCATCCGCTTTAACATACTGTACCGTATGACGATGGGAATAATTTTGGTGTTCTCGTATTTATGCTAGAAAGAAACAGATTTCAATACATAAATATGTATGGACATTAAACAGTTTGTTAATGTAGGTGTACTTACTTTTAGTTCTCGTATGAGCGTGCGAAGATTACTATATTTTTTTAGCAGACGGTACAGGTCGTTAATCATTTGCATATTCTCCGCGTCTATTTGAGGTGCCTGCATAGCTGAAAACAAGTAATGTAGGTTATGTGATAACAAAATATATTTGGTATACTGAATATTGACGATGTGCGTTTGGTGTGTTAACTGACTTGGAACGCATTTTTATACAGATCAATTGAATCGGCGAGTTCGAAAACAGTACAAGTCCAAAATTGGCCATTTTGAACTGAAATAGCCAAAATGTTCTATGATTTATTCTAACGAATAGACCTAAAGAGGCTACTTGGGCGAAATAAACAAGTCCAGAACAGTGCCTTTTTGCTCCCTCATGCAACGCGTTTCTACTCAGTTTCTACTGAGTTTCTACTAATCTGTGTACTGATATATCAGTCGTAAACATTCGCCAACTTCGCAATTCCATTAAAATCGTTGTTGAGGTACGCCGAAGTAATCAATATGAAAACCAATATCAAAAAGATAGATAATATTAAAAATGTCCTCAAGTACCTATATGTACCGACTACCACCGACTACCGACTACCAACGTAGAAGAGGAAATTTAATACTATCATGTATATAATCATCAAACTCTATATCATACTCTATCTATCATATCGCCAGGGTTAGTCAAAATTACCGGAACACCTAAATAATTTTCCAACCGTAAACAATTTCAAAAAGTAAAAGCTGTTTTGCTTTTAACAATCTACCGTTTAAATATATATTTAAGATGTTCATTTTATTCTAGATATCTGGTAACAATTCCTTTTTCAAATAGAACATCTTGTATAATTTTATATTTTTTAATTCTAACATTAATTCTAAGAATATTTTGTATGATTTTTGAGTTATGAGCAACTAATCAAAAATAGACTAAATTACCGAAATACCTAAATAATTCTCCAACTAAGAAAAATCAAAATAATTTGAAATTTGGTAATTGATAGCACACCCTGTATATTTATAATTTTTTTTAAATTTTAGTATTAATTCTTTTGTATAAATCTTTTTTTTAACACAATACTATCCTTTTTTTAGTTATAAGCAATTAATGAAAACTCCTGGACTTCAAATTAAGAATATTTTCATTTGGCTGCTTGAATATTTAATTTAATTCTATTTCATATACTTATTTTCTGTTGACTTTTTTATTTTTTATCCGAAAATGATCGATTAATTTCTCATAACTCAAAGATGATGCATTTTATAAAAAAATGTACAATATACAGGGTGTTCTATAAGAAAAAAAAGTTTACCAAATTTCCAGAATAAAATGAACATCCTGTATATTGAAAATATATTTAGATGAAAGCTTGTTTAAAACAAAAAAACTTTTGTTTGAATTTTTCTTTGAAATTCTTTACGGTTGAAGAATTACTAAGGTGTTCCGGTAATTTTGATTCACCATGTATAATCCGCCATTTTGAATTTAATTTTAAAATCTGACATGACGTTTTTAATTATCAATTTTCAAATATTACTGGATATAAGTTTCATGCACATCCAAGACCTTTTATATTTGCGGTCGCCAAATTGATTCCGGCATTTTGAATTTTGAAAATTGGACGTTGGATTTGGAGTCTAGGATCTTCAAATATGACAGCAAATAAGTTACAGAAGCACCATTTTGAATTTTAAAAATATGACAACGGGTGGCATCAGAACGCCAAAAACACAACACATACAAAACACGATATCATAAATAAAATATTATTTTATATTGTTAAAAATGTACGCTGTTTTTCCGTCGAGTTCAAAAACAGTACCTACATGTCCATGATGATTGTTTTAATAATAGCTTTTAATGCAAATATAATTAAAATATGTACTACATTTAATTCTTTGTGAACTTACCCTATATTCTGTTGGCACAAAATAACTAACTGCTATACTTTTTAAGATATTGCACCGACAAAGTTATTTTGTTAATTGTCTCAGAACTCACTTTGTGGACTTGTATTATTTTCGAACCGACCGATTCAATTATATCAAAAGAAATTTAAGTACCTTCTTTGTTGCTTCTGATTCAAATTTTCAGATAGTTTTGCGCATCGGTTAAAACTACGACAAACTCTTCGCGTAAAATCATAAATTTAGCATAATCTCGTATTTGCGTGAAATTTTTACTTTATCATACGCAGTATCTAAAGTATTGTAATCATGCCAAAAAAATTTTTTTCTTTTAGAGATTTTAGCGGAAATATGTCTTTTTGGGTCCCCTGAACATTTTTGACCAAGGTACAAAAAAATGTCTGTGTGTGTGTGGGTGCGTGTGTGTGTGTGTGTGTGTGTGTGTGTGTGTGTGTGTGTGTGTGTGTGTGTGTGTGTGTGTGTGTGTGTGTGTATGTGTGTGTGTACCCGTTTTTTGTGGCGACGATTCCGGAGAAACTACTAAAGGTATCCGGACGAAACTTCATATTTAGAAGTATCATAACCAAACTTAGAGCTGAAAAGCTTTCTGTTGAAAAGGGTCCAAAGGAACTGGAGGTTTAGTCTTAGCATTTTTGAAAGATTTTGCAAATAAGCCGCCATTTCTGGAATTTCGTCGAAATAGTTAAATAATAAATTAAAGATGATGAAATTCTGAATAATTTATGAATATGAAATTTTTTGGTACAATCAATAGTTTAACTGCATGAGCAAATTCTATTTCATCGAGATCGGTCGTACTACATTAAAACCAGTAGCCAGGATATGTTAGAAATTTTGATTCTAATGACACTAATGACACTAATGACAACGATAATGTTTTGACAATAACGTCTAGCAATATAAGCTGCGTTCGGATATTGTATTACACTTTTTACACCCACACGTAAGTGTCATTTGGACGGTATACCCGGTGTCAACGGAGTACAATATCCGAACGCAGGTTTAATCGACATATCTGTCTAGTTCTACTAGTTTTATTTTAATGCAGACATGGCCGATCTCGATCAAATAGAATCTCATGCAGCTAAACTATTAATTTTATATATATATAGTATGATAAAGTCATGTGCCTAGCCACGTCAGATTTTTTACGGTGATATTTGAAGATCCCTACTTGAAGACTCCAAATGCGTTCGCAGATCTTTTATATTCAAAATCGCGAATCCAATAAGGCAACAAACAAATGAAATAAACTGGTATGAAACGTATTTCCTGTAATATTTGAAGCTCCATAATGTGAGATGATGTTAGAATTTTCATTTTTATAAGTATTTACTTCTTCCATAAACAACACAACCCATGCAACTTCATCATTCCCTACGATTGTTTTTTTTATGAACGCGCAATCAGAACGTCAGGTTTTTTACGAGAAAAGTATTTTTTAAATAATGAGTTCGGAATGCTTTTTGCAATGTGATTTATTTATTTATTATTTATTTATTCCACCCCTATGAATCGGAACATTTACGTCAATATATTGAGCAAAAAGTATGTGTACTCATGAGCATAATTTTTATTCATATAACGTAATATTGTCTAGTAGATTTAACAGAAGTTCTAGACTACATTATTATATTTTTATTGACGATCCTCTACATATTAAAATAACAGGTGTTCAAGTTAAATAATATACAACAAATATAACCAAAATACTAATGGACATGATGAAATATTGTTATTGCATAATATTAGGCTGGGACGTTTTGTAAATGCTCAAAAGCGCATTTTTTCTCAGTTCTATTCACAAAATCCCTGTTAAAAACGCATGAATTAAAACAACATTATGCTATGGATGTTTTTGTCTGACTTGTAATCCATAAGATTTTACAAAAAGCCTAAAAGTTTCATGAAGATTTAAAAACACTTGTATGAAACTTGAACTACTTGAACAAATTATACAAAATGCTCTGTTTTCTTGATTTATGTTTGCAATCAGTAGACGTATTTATTATTTTAAAAGAAAACTTATAAAATTTGTATAAAACCTGAAAACAGTATAGGAGTGGTAATCTCTTAAGTTGGACATGGTGAAGTACTTGAACAGGTTGACAGGCTTAAACTTCAGATTATTTTGTTTACGTACTAAAAACTTATTAGGAAATTTAACTATAAAATATCAACTATAACTTTTTAAAAATGGTTGTGTTTCTCTAACTATACCTAAATTTAAAATATAGTTACATCATATGTTCTGTCAATTCTTAATATTTTTTTTCAATTATTAGTTTTACAAATCTGTAAAATGAAAAAAAAAATTGTTTACTTACAGTCTAGCCTATCTAGACGTGTTCGTTTGTCGGTAGTCTCTTCCGGTAGTTTTGAGTTGGTTTTTACGCCTTCTCCGGACTTTTGAGTCTTCTCCATGATCATGGAAGCTCTCATGACGTATGCCGGTACAGTTTCCTGTTTCTCCTGCTTCGGTATATCCACGAGTTTCCAGTATTCCGTTTCCAAACGTATCACATCCTACGTAACAAAAAACATTATCCATTATTCCTGAATGTCAGAAAAACAGTTTTTCCTTGTTCCCCGTCAAAAGTATACCTTGATCATAGCTTTTAAAAGACTGAACCTTTGAAATACATTATGGATATGCTTGCTCGCGTTATACTTGGTCATTAGAAGTACCAAGGCCTTTTTTGCTGTCTCATATGAATCGTCAAGTCGAAGCCGGACCATTCGAAGTCGTTCATTGGTTTCGATAAGTTCATCCTTTGTCTGACCAGTTATATTTCCTTCAACCTTAACGTCTTGCACGATCCTGCGGACACTTTGTGTGAACTTTCCCACGAAATTTGCGGGACCTAGAAAGATACATAAAATAATATTGAAGAGGGTATAGGGAAATTTAGTACCAGCCGCAAGTTTTTTGTACCATCGTGCTTTCGGTGCGGACATGGCATGTACATCAAGATAAGTATAAGACAAAACACATAATGACAACTAGAACTGGCATCATTGGTAATTAACTCTCATGCATAAAACATGTAAATTCATTTGATGTTCATTGTGTAAGGGCAAGAGTATTGATGAGAACAACAAAATGTTAACGCGTCCTTTGCTTTGCATATGATTTATATTGTAAATAGTACTTAAGCATGCATATTATTCTAAACTGAAAAGTATAATTTGCATCATGCAATGTATGTTTATGAGTGGATTGTATGTGACTGTATTTTAATTAGCAATTTAATTAAATTAAATTTTAATACATACATTTTTACAAGTGTTCTTGAAACACGTCTAACAAAAACAAAAGCGCTAAAACGCGTTGTAGTTAGCTTTTGAGTCTGGATAACGTCTAATCACTTTCCATTTGCAAAATCCATATTAACCAGTGTTATCAACATTTGACAATTTTCTATGAAGGTAATAAAGTTTACAATTTCAATTAAAAAAATTAAAACGGCAGAATTGCCTAAAACAATTTTCATTTCAACAATCGTGTCAGTTTTGTCTCGATTGTTTCTTTTGGCTTCTTTAGAAACGTCTTTAGAAACTAAAATGTCAGTGCTTCACGAAATCTTTCGAATAAAATTATAAAATGAAGGAAAGAAGGACCTACGCCTCCACGGAGGTATATTATGTATGCTGGTTTATTTTCAATGTTCTTTTTTATTTTTCTTATTATTTTGTATCATCTACAGTTGTTTTTTTCAAGAGTCTTTTTCAGATTTTATTTTCAAGAACCTCATCCATCATCAAAAAGTTACATCGGTTCATCCGTTTGGAAGATAGAACTTGGAAACTTAAAGTATGACTTATTGATTATCACTGTGCAACAAAAAATTTCCTCCCGAGACATTTTAGTTAATAATGATTCTTTATGACCCCCACAAAGGCGTTTTTCTAGCTTAGCTCGAATAATCGAGATATTTGCAAATTTATTTTTAATTTTATTCATAATTTTAGTCCATTCACATGGTGTCTTGGCCAGGAAAAAATATAGAAGTTTTGTTTTTCTACGTAGACCACTATATACAAAAGTAAAGTATACTAAATTTGCTATAAAAGGCACCCTCAAGTGTATTTTTTGGTTGAATGGTTTGGCCGGTCGAGCGCGCTGAAAGAAGGCCAAATTTTCCTACATTATGTGATGTGCGTGTAATTAAAAAAAAGCTTAGATTCTGATAAAACTACATTAAATTCTCTATAAATTGCATAACTTAATCACTAATCAGTTATTTTGGCAAAACTGTGTAGCCGCTAAAGCTCGTTGAAATTTTATGTCACATTACGCAAAACATCACCAAAAATTCAGTAGAGACCTATGTTATTACTATTTATTTATTAACTATATATTTGCTCTTTTTAATAATTAATACTTAATGTATTATGTAATTTTTACTTTATCATACGCAGTATGTAAAGTATTATAATAGTGCCAAAAAAAATTTTTGAGATTTTAGCGGAAATATGTCTTTTTGGGTCCCCTGAACATTTTTGACCAAGGTACAAAAAAATGTCTGTGTGTGTGTGTGTGTGTGGATGTGTGTGTGTGTGTGTGTGTGTACCCGTTTTTTGTGGCGACGATTCCGGAGAAACTACTAATGGTATCGGGACGAAACTTCATATTTAGAAGTTTCATGACCAAACTTAGAGCTTTCTGTTGAAAAGGGTCCAAAGGAACTGGTGGTTTACTCATAGCATTTTTCGAAGATTTTGCAAATGAGCCGCTATTTGTATAATGTCGTCAAAATAGTTAAATAATAAATTAAAGGAGAGGACATTTTCTATAATTTATGTATATGAAATTTTTTGGTAGAATTTATGGTTCAGCTGCATGAGCAAATTCTATTTTATGGAGATCGGTCGTACTGCTTTAAAACTAGTAGCCAGGATATGTCAGATTTTTTGATTCTAATGACAGTAGCTAGTGTCAAACGCTAATGTTTTGAAAAACTATTGTCAATATAGGCTGCGTTCAGATATTGAACACCTTTAGACGGTGTACCCGGTGTCAACGGAGTACAGTATCCGAACGCAGCTTTAATCGAGATATCTGTCTAGTTCTACTAGTTTTATTTTAATGCAGACATAGCCGATCTCGATCAAATAGAATCTCATGCAGCTAAACTATTAATTTTTTATTTTTATAAACGTTCGGGCTCTTGACTTCGTGGCGTCGCTTAGATTAATATGACAAAATACAGTAGAGCGTCGATAATCCGAACCTCGGTAATCCGAACGTTCGCTAATCCGAACGTACAAAAAAATAATAGTAAAATAAATCACTGAGTAACCTAGGAAAAAGCCATTTTTGTCGGTTCCTGTTTACAGAAAAATGTTGCTTTTGTTTTATATATATATATATATATATATATATATATATATATATATATATATATATATATATATATATATATATATATTAGTAATCCGAATTACTTTCGGTCCCAATTAGTTAAATGAATAATAAATAAATCATAAATAAGTCATAAATAAATCCTTTAGATATCCCTTTGATAGCCTTTCGATATCTCTTCGATATCTCTTCAATATCCCTTCGATATCTCTTTGATATCCCTTCGATATCTCTTCGATATCCTTCGATTTCTACTTTTTGACATTCCTATAGTTTAAGAAGAGCGGGATCGAATGGCGTTGGTTTTATTAAGATTGAACTTCTATTCAATATTCGTAGTTTCTAGTATTTAGCTGCAAAATTTGATAATCCGAACAATTTGATAATCCGAATCACCTTCGGTCCCAATTAGTTCGGATTATCGACGCTCTACTGTATATTAACCCAATTTCGCGGCTACACGGTTGGGCCAAAATAAGTGATTAAGATGTACAATTTGTAAGGAAATTAAAGTAAATTTTGCACAATCAGCCTTTTTAACTAACTTAAAAACTGGGTCTAGCGACCAAACCGTTCAACCAAAAATTCATTTCAGGAGTGCACCCCCGGAAGCGATTTGACTGGACTATTTTGCCACAGTATATAGAGTGTTTTCTTATCCGCTTATTCGAGCTAACTTAGAAAAACGCCTTGGGGGATGTGTTGAGGGGGTCATATAGAATTATTATTAGCATTCTTAGAAAGTTGATCAAAATTTGTCGCAGTGTTAAATAGCAATCGATATAAAGAACCGAAAGAAGTAATCTGAACTTACTCACTATTAAAATTTGATATTGAATTTTCCAACTGTATTATCAAAATATGGCGTAAATATTGGTAACCCTATACAGTAGAACCCTCTGGAAATTTTCTTTCCAAGCTACAGTTACTAATATAGTTATCAGATGTATGGGATCACAAGGATTTCAAGATCCACTGGAAAATATACACTTAGGGCTGGTTTCGTTTTTGCGTTTCGATTTTCAAGAGAGCCGGGATGTGCTGAAAGCCGTCTCGATGGAGACGCACATCAACTGATTTACTGGCGCTGTGAAAATATAAATTCCACGTAATGCACTATGCTGGCACACGGGACATATACCTTTCTTTTGCTAGTGAACGGACCCGTATCATGCTCTGAACATAATATTTCAAAAATAATAAACGGCACAATTTGACAGGAGTCATGTGGATCTAGTTTCACATGAAACGTTCTTTATAAATAGAAACGTGAGGTGGGAGCAAATTGGCTACAAGAAAGACGCGACGGTCACGGGTATGAGTAAATAGGAATACCGAATAGCTCATAACATCATCTTATTTCTTTCAGGAGTACTATGTATGTATTACAGTTCTTGAAAGTTGCGTAGGTATAACAAGTTTTTAATTGAAACGAAATAAATGTATTATAATATGTAATAATAATTGGAACTCGTAACAGGCATAGGTTTGTAACTGTATCTCGGACTGGAACACTAGAATATTACATAGCAAATTTATAACAATATAAAAATAATCTCTCTCATATCAGAATAAGCCAACTTTAAATTAAAATTTGTTTGAAACTATTTTAATGATTCTTTTGTTCAAGTGTAGATTGTTTCCTGAGAAGCGGTGCTATTGTACAAATTTCAGTTTTAAGTAGGTGCCCGGATAGTAATGTGACCTTAAATAACCGCGTTGTCAAGTTAGCCCCCCACCTTTTTTTTGCAAATCGTTTGGGAATCGTTAGGGACGGTTTGGGAGTACACTTTCTTCCTTTGGGAGTCCATGGTTTTTGAGAAACTGAAAATTGTTTTTTGGACCGTCAAGTTGGGCCCCCGACTTTCACATTTTGTGTATTTTTTCATTGGAATGGTTTGGAAATCGTTAGGGAGGATTAGGGAGTCCAGTTTCGATGTTTGGGAGTAATTAGTTTAACTGCAAAGCAATATAAATGTTTAGTACATAACCTCACTTTTTAGTTTACCGGCGAAAAGTTACACTAACGGCTTTGTTTTGCTATACATTTTACCCACTTCCTCACAGACGGTTCGTATATGGTTAGGGAGGATTAAAAATTCCACTTTTGATATCAAAGAGTTCATTATTTGACCGCAAATCAATAACTTACTTTGCGTACAGAAGCTCTCATAGCTAATATATTAATCGGCTTTGTTTTACACAAATCAGGCGTGTTTCTGCAATGAACCGTTATAGAATCGTTAGGGACGATTAAAAAGTCCACTTTTGATGTAAGTGAGTATAATAGTTTGGTCGCAAATCTAAATTAAAGATTGAGGTTATGTATATTCGCAACTATGCATTTATCGGCATTGCTTACGATAAATGGCGTGTATTTCCTCATATGTAAGTCATTAGAAAATCGTTAGGGAGGATTAAAAAGTTCACTTTTGATGTAAGGGATTAGATAATTTTACCGCATATCAATATCTAAAGTTGCGGTTATGTACCTTCTGAATTAAAAGACTGAAAATAAAAGACTTCTCTTTCCATAAATGGGACATGTGTTGTTCATAGGCTTGCAATATTTTTGAGGACAGTTAGGCAGTTTACTTTTAAAGTTTGGAAGTACTAAGTTTCATCGTAAGCTATATACTTTCCCCCATTTTCCAATTGTTTGTGGTTCCCGTGGTTCACAGTATGATTCTTACTTATTGTTCCTAGATGGCTTTTGTGACAATTTAACATCACCTTAATTTAATAATATAAAAAAAATTATGTACCTTCTGAATTAAAAGACTGAAAATAAAAGACTTCTCTTTGCATAAATGGGACATGTGTTGTTCATAGGCTTGCAATATTTTTGAGGACAGTTAGGCAGTTTACTGTTAAAGTTTGGAAGTACTAAGTTTCATCGTAAGCTGTATACTTTCCCCCATTTTCCAATTGTTTGTGGTTCCCGTGGTTCACAGTATGATTCTTACTTATTGTTCCTAGATGGCTTTTGTGACAATTGAACATCACCTTAATTTAATAATATAAAAAAAATAACAATAAATTTACGTACTATAGTTATTAACTGAATTAAAAAAGAGATAATAAATTTTTTAGTCAGAAATCAGAAGAAATATCAGACACAATGCATAATTTCTGCCTTCACATTCAAATTCTATGAATAAAACAATACATACATACCAGCATAAGTTTTCACTTGTTTAATTTTTTTCATTGATGGTGAGGATAATCATTTAGTTGTGTATATTTCTTAAAAATTATGTTATTGGATTGGAAATATGTTAAATTTTCTGATATCTACACTAAAAATGTATTTTTTTTTAAATCAGCTAATATAACTTTATTACGTAAGTTTATTGTTTTTCTTTTAATATATTATTAAATGAAACTTATTATCGGCTATCATAAACCCCATCTATGAACACTGGTAAGAATCATACTTTGAATTACGGGTACCACAAACAATTGGAAATTGTGGCGAAGGATGCTGACAAATATACTTGCTTATATTGATTACTTTAGTTTTGCAGTACTACTACCCACTACTACTAGAAAGATTAATTTTCTAAAGACCCCAATGTAGAAGACAAAAATATATGCTCACATTTTGATGTAATAGGTATATATTATGTATATAGGATGCGTTTATGCTTTGTTAGGTACATCTCGACTTTATGATTATTTTGTGAACAAATAAAACACTCACAATCGAGATAAGTTAACATAAATAATAAATAAATAAAAATTCCTTTATTGTTCACTTTAACATCAATTACATAAAAAGAAATAATAAACAGTGAACAAACGATGGGATTCTTTTTCAAGAATTGTTCTTCCATCCTACCGAGAAAATAAACAACAATGGAAACAATCTTAACCGCCCTAAATATAAATATAAAAAAAATATACTAAAACCAGCAAAGAACAAAAAATATTAATCTGCCCAAAGTTTACAAATCCAGCCCTCGAATTAAAGAATACCCTGCACGGGCGCAAATATTATAGTATATACCCACATACAAACAACACCCCGGAGGTAAGCCATTGTAGATCTTTGCGATTTGATAAGAAAAGCATTTTATAAATGATTCAGCTCTATGCGCCGGTGGTGTTAATAACCCTTTAAACCTGATGTTCAAGGTGTGCACATCTGACCGAAACCTAATAACAACGTTGAACAAGTACGGCGGACACCCGGACACAATGACCCGAAAGAGCAATACCGCTGAATGCATGATACTCTTCATTATGATAATCTAACGGTTTTAAAAGAATGCCTACAATTTATCACAACACAAAGCCAATATTCCCAACATTGCGCGTGCAAACTAAAACTGAAGGTTTTCTCTTAATATTTTATATTCATTTACGATGACACTTAGTACTTCCAAACTTTAAAAGTAAACTGCCTAACTGTCTCCAAAAGTATTGCTAGACTATGAACAAAACATATCCCATTTATGGAAAGAGAAGTCTTTTAATACGTTAATTCAGAAGGTACATAACCGCAACTTTAGATATTTATATGCGGTAAAATTATCTAATTCCATACATCAAAAGTGAACTTTTTAATCCTCCCTAACGATTTTCTAATGACATGACGAAATACACGCGATAAATGTATGGAAAGCAAAGCCGATAAATGCAATACTTGAGTATGTACATAACCTTAATCTTTAATTTAGATTTGCGTCCAAACTAATATACTCCCTTACATCAAAAGTGGACTTTTTAATCCACCCTAACGATTCTTTAACGGTTTATTGCAGAAATACGACCAATTTGTGTAAAACAAACCCGATAAATAGATTAGCTATGTCGGCTTCTGTACTCAAAGTAAGTTATTGATTTGCGCTCAAATAATGAACTCTTTGAAACCAAAAGTGGAATTTTTAACCCTCCCTATCCATATACTAACCGTCTGTGAAGAAATGGGTAAAATGTATAGCTAAACAAAGGTGTTAGCGTAACTTTCCACCGGTAAACTTAAAAGTGAGGTTATGTACTAATCATTTATATTGTTTGCAGTTAAACTAATTACTCATAACCGTCAAAACTGGACTCCCCAATCCTCCCTAACGATTTACGAACCACTCCAATAGAAAAATTCACAAAATGTGAAAGTTGGGGGGCCAACTTGACGGTACAAAAAACAATTTTAATTTTCTCAAAACCCATGGACTCCCAAACGAAAAAAGTGTACTCCCATCCGCTTCCTAACGATTCCCAAACGATTTGCATACAAATTTACTTAAAATTCAAAAGTGGGGGGCTAACCTGACAACGGTCCTTAAATGCAGGTTTCTGTTGTCAAATAGGACTTAATTACAACATCTGTCCCACAATCAAATGCCCGATCTAATTCTTGTCGAGACCATTGTTTGATGCTTGCTAAAGTCGACGTCCGCAAAAATATTTAAATTCTACGAAAAAACTTCAATTATTCTGAAAAAAAAAATTATAATTTGAAACAATTATTAATAAAAATTATTACACATTAAACACACGATAGAAATGCAGCAAAATGTCTTGCAATTCCATCAACAAAACTGGGCACAAAAGCGTTAATCCGTTAATTAACGAAGTCAAATTTTTCGTTAGCGAATTAACTTTTAAGTTAACTTTCAAAACCATTAACGGACCCATTAACATCCGCTACATTCGTTAATTCAAGTCCGATAAATCGAAAATATCATAATTAAATATTTCTTATGCTGTATGGACTTGTATAGGTATTCAGTGCAAGTTTGGCTTTGGTTTTGTTTGATTTTTCGTTTTACACTATGCAACAAATAGTATTGCCAAGATGCATCGAATTGGACTACTTTTAAATACGTGCGATTCTAGTAACATTCTAGGAATTTTTGTCTAAAAACGAAAATGTTGTGATCGCACTATGTATAGACACGAAATAAATCTATTCCGCACTTCGTTTTGTTATTGTTTGCTGTGATTAAAAATGTCGAAGAAGCGTACGAGAAAAATTGTGTGTGGAAAAGTTAACAAGTTAACTTTCTCGTTTACAGATTAACGGTTAAGGAAATTAACTTTCTGATTAACGTTGCCCAGCTTTGAATATCAATATGTAATATGTATGTTGGTATGTTGTTAATGATACAGGGGTCACAACCGTGGCTACTAACATAAAATAATATGTAAAAAAAAACGACACAATCATAAAAGCGATTGAGATTTTTCCGGGTGAATGCAATTTTTTATTTTTATGTTTTTTGTCTTTAAGGTCTTTAACTATCAATGTCATTTACAACATTACAACAAATAACACAAGACGAAAATGCTACAAAATAGTTAATAGCATTAATACCACGTCACCCTTTATTACTAAAAACAATTGACCCCCCCCTGAAACATTTCTAAGGCGCCAATGCTCATGGAAAAAAGTATTTTCAACAAATATAAATAAATAAATATAATAAAATTTGAGAAAAATGAGTATAATTTGTTGTTTGTGTCAACTAATAACAAACCAAAGATTTTATAAAAGACGATTTCTTCTATTTCTCATTTTCATTCGCATTTTGTTGTTTTAAAGTTATTATGTTTCTTATTTTAGTTTTGATTATTTAGTATTTGTTTAGTATTTTGTTTTGTATGGAGTAGGTATAATCATATTTTGTCACAATTTTGTAGTTCCATAAATATTAAAGTAATAAAATATGTATAAATATGTTTTGTTTTTAATTATATTATTTTTTCTGCTAACATTCGAAAACTGATTTAACCGGTTAGTGGTTGTTGAAAATTGTAGTTCGTATTGTTTTTTGATAATTATTCATATTCATATGTTCATTCACACGGCTATATCTCTGAAACGGTATGCCTTCTTACTTCTTACCCCCTATAGCACTGATGTTTTATGACCCAACAAATATATCTATATATTATATAAAGTGTGACATTTGAAATACTTTTAACCCGATTATTTGACAGAAAGTTAAAGCTCGCAGAATGATCGGCAAACTCGTCTTCGGCTTTGACGTCAACATGACAGTTTTCCTCATTAAATAAAGAAAATACATCCTTTGTAAATTTCTTAATTTCACCTATCTATTGAAAAACGAATATCGATTGAAACATAAGTGCCCGGTAAATTAAAGCCCACTTTACCGAAATAAAACGCTAAAAATATTAAACGCCAAGCCAAATCAAACCGAACAGTGCAATAAAACTATTCGAAGACCAAAGGCAAAAAGTCCATCTCGTGACATTGTGATAATTGAACGGAATGCGATAAATTTAATGATATTTTCATTCGAGATAATGAGTACAATGAGACCAAACCTTTAAATTGCCCAATTAAAACTGATGAAATATTCAATTGCTTCACAATTGGCGTTGCTACAATTCTGCAACAACCACGTTTTCCGACTTTCAGAAAAATAATTTCATGAGATCTACGTGATAGTTGTAAAGGGCGCATCATGCAACTATATTTTAACCGAGAAAATTGACTAGTTTATGTGTTTTTAGTTACTTAATGCTTTCAAACATAAAAAACAAAATCAACGAAAAACTTTTAAAAATTCAAATGGCCCACCCAGTGTGCTTGATCGTCATGAATATTATTATCATCATACTTTAAATTTATCAAACACATCATATCTTCGCTAAAAGAATTCGACGAATTTGTTGGTTTGGAAAACCCAACCGTGAGAAGGTACATTTGATTCAGGAGACAGCGAGATCCGCTGTGTTTACAGGATATAGTATTCGCATTGACACTCAAGAGAGACTGCCTGTCGGTGTCTCTAAAGGTGAATCATACCTAGTACTCATTCAATTGTATTTTATAGTTGAGATCACCAATGATGTATTTTCCTTATCTGTACACTCCATCTCACGATGTTAATTTTTAATTCGATAAAATCCGTGATCGCAAACGTTTTTTTTTTTGTTTTTTTAATGGAAGTTGCACGGTTGATGACGTTCCCTCACGACCTTAAGTCTTGGCAAAAATAATTTAGTGGTACTTAAAACTCATTAGAAGTAAATGAAAGAAATGATTATTTATTATTATTAAGACGAACAAAAAAACTAACACAATGCATGTGTGTGTGTGTAATTAATTATATTCTATAAAATTGGTAAAAAGTTGCACAATATACAAATTACAATTTATATAATCATAAAGTCAACAATAGACATCATTATACACATATACTCAACAATAGATTGGGATCTATTCACACAACGTCCTGCTTTTTAATGTTGCGGAAATAACTAAGCAACATATATTATTATTTATTATATTTCAAAAATTGTAATGGTTATTTTTTCTGTCTATTGTTTAAGCAAATACTGCTTTAGTTTTGTCCTTGTTCCAGGCTCGGACAAATAGTTAATGTAGATATACAAATTCATGTTTACATACAAAACAATTATGCACGAATAATATTGTTTTTTGACAATACAATTATTTTTGTTCCTATTACAGGACACGCACTTTATTGTAGTCATGGTTAATATTATCAATCTCTCGTTAGCCTAGCTATTTCAACCAAGAAATACGTTTTGTTAAATTAACATTTGCAGTGGAAGAAGAATTAATGAGATTCGATACCGCAGAACGGCGACCATCTTCAAATAATGCAAATTGGGAGTCAAATAGTAACCAATTATCAATTCGATATCATGTCAATTGCATGCTGTTTTTTTTGCTGTCAATACCAAGATTATGTATAAGTTTAATTTTCTGTCCATTTCTTTTCGTTGTTATGTTTAGATTATCTTTATCTATCGTTAAAAACAACCGATATCTGCACAAAATTTACGAAGAAAAAATTCTTTTTATTGAAAAAGGTACCACAAATGTTTTATGTGACAGTGTGTATCTTTTTAGACTTTTTTGCCCACAGTTTGAAATGGTAATCTTAATAAAAAAAATTGTGGTGAAAAAATTATCAAAATTGATCAAAACGTTCAAAAGATAGTGAGCATTAAAACTAAAATAGCAAAGTTTTACTTGTAACTCTGTATCTTTTACAAACATTTAGATATTGGGATACAAAATGTTGGGAATTGATATTTATTTTTGAGCAAAGTACTTGAGAACTTAGACCACCAAAACATTACGTTTGTTCTCCTAGTATAATATGCTTCAAGCTTTTCATTTTTCAATATTTCAAAAGCATGTATCAATTTTGAATGAAATTCCATACACTGTGCTGAAATAATCATCTAATCGATGAAAGATAGCAAAAGTTCTGGAACGTCATTAAGTACGGTATCCTTATGTAGTTGGCTAAGGTCTTTTTAACTAAAAAAAATCAGGTTTTCGTTACTTCCGGTTACACCGGAAATAGTGTCAACTTTCATCTTTCATATGGAACACCCTGTATTCTATAACATTTTTGAAATCTTCGTTATATTTTAGGTGTATATTGTTTTACATACCGTATAGCTTACATTTATTATGAAGGTAACATTATCGACACATCGACAGAGTTTTTCGGAAAGTTATACAGGCTGTTTAAATTATAAGATAACTTGAGAAAAGAACTTGAGAAAAGTAGTAAAAGTCGATTTTTCAAATAGCAGCTCGATCATATGAATGCATTTTGGAGTTTTAAGGAAATTTCTAGATCAAATTTGTGTAAAATGTTCTTTACCTAAAATGCATTTTTACATAGGTACATACTTACATCGATTTTTAAACATCGCAATAGAAATTCAAAACATTGCCAAATCTAGATTGCGCTTGAAAACAACTGAACAACTAGAAATAATCAGAAATTAATTAACAAGGTTTTTAAGTCAATTTAAGTCTTTAGTCATTCTGATTAAATTAGTCTTTATAAAATTATAAGACTAGCAATAATAAAACGGACAAAATTTCAAATTTTTCATAAAATTCCAAAATGCAAAATATGATAGAGTTGCCATTTGAAAAATCAACTTTTTCTATAATTTAATTTTGATCTTATTATTTGAACACCCTGTATAACTTTTCAAAGAACTCTACCGATATGTCGATAACTCTGTGTAACAAATTTTGATCAACTAATAATGATTCTATATGACCCCCGCAACACATCCCCCAAGGCGTTTTTCAAAGTTAGCTCGAATAAGCGGATAAGAAAACACTCTGTATACTATGGCAAAATAGTCCAGTCAAATCGTTTCCGAGGGTGCCTGTTCCAGGAAAAAAATATAGAATTTTTTTTCTCTCATGCTATATGTTTACTGGGGTGCTGAATCCGAATTTCAACTTCGATACTTCCCACGGATGTGGCTTCCCAACGAAAATCGTAAAAAAACTAAAAATTTTCGACCGTTTTCCAGTTTTTTTGCGAAAAAGTGATTAAACTATGCACTTTTCGAGGTAGACCACTCCATACAAAAATAAAGTACATTAAATTTCCTATAAGAGCACTCCTGAAATGCATTTTTGGTTGAAAGGTTTGGCCGCTAGAGCGCGCTGAAGCATGGGAAAATTGTCCTACTTT
Source organism: Aphodius sticticus (assembly GCA_963966075.1). NCBI lineage: Eukaryota > Metazoa > Arthropoda > Insecta > Coleoptera > Scarabaeidae > Aphodius > Aphodius sticticus. Next base: position 22,160,076 of record OZ014513.1, on the reverse strand, counting down.
ATGTAAAACCCAATTCTTAAGTTAGTTAAAAAGGCTGATTTTGCTGAAACTACATTAATTTCCCTACAAATTGCACATCTTAATCACTTATATTGGCCAAACCGTGTAGCCGCAAAATTGGGTCGATAATCGAACTAATTTGGACCGAAGGTGATTCGGATTATCAAATTGTTCGGATTATCAAATATTGCAGCTAAATACTAGAAACTACAAGTATTGGATAGAAGTTCAATCTTAATAAAACCAACACCATTCGATCCCGCTCTTCTTAAACTATAGGAATGTCAAAAAGTAAAAATCGAAGGATATCGAAGCGATATCGAAGGGATATCGAAGAGATATCGAAGGGATATCGAAGAGTAATCGAAGGGCTGATCGAAGAGATATCGAAGGGATATCAAAGGGATATCTAAAGGACTTATTTATTATTTAGTTATAACTTATTTATGATTTATTTATTATCTATTTATTATTCATTTAAGTAATCGGGACCGAAAGTAATTCGGATTACTAATATATATATATATATATATATATATATATATATATATATATATATATATATATATATATATATATATATATATATATATAAATTCAGACGAAGGTAACGTCGGAAATTCGGTCAAGTGGGCGAAGTGTATAAAACTCCTTTTATCTCAGTTCAAATTTTCGTTTTTAATTAAAAACTTCATCAGGAACAAGCTAATTAAATACCACAAAGGCTAAGTTAGCAAAACATCAAAATTACAGATAGAGAACACAACATTTTCTACTTACAATTAGAGTTATAAAAGTCTGCCTGGAGAGAACATTGTCGAACAAATCATGTCGCCTTACATCAATAAAACAATTGGACGAAACGCTTAACTAAACGGGCACAAATAACCACCAAATAACCACCAATTCGCCCACTTGACCGAATTTCCCACGTTACCTTCGTCTGAATTTTCTACAGAGTCACGGTCGTTATTTCCCTTATACTATATATATATATATATATATATATATATATATATATTATAATATAATATTCTCGACCGTATTATATTATAAATTTGATAGTTCTTGGGAATAAGGTCCTTCAATAATCAATACTCAATTGTTTATCTTCGATATATTTCGCTGAACAATGTCAGCATCTTCAGGAAGTACTAAAATGTTTGGCAACAAGAAACGCTATTAGACAAAAGGAATAATCGTGTCCGTGACTACTTACAACTAGAGTAACAAACAACACGTGGTATAATATTTCACAATATTAGCTTTCATATGGAACGTGTTTATAGATGGTAAACGTCGGCAAAGCACAAGCAAGAGATGGATATGCATGTGGTAAGTACTAGAATAAAACAAAAAATCACAAAAGGGAACAACCAACGCGCGGTCAACAAAGCAAGAACCAACTTACAGGTGCCAACGATAGCTTGGTTAGATAGTAGGTAATTAACAACAAGCAACGTGTGTAATGAGCGAGCTTCGCAATTAATCGGCACAAAAATTATTTTTAGGTTAACAACAGTCAAGGCAGCACTGCAGAAGTCATGGTCGCCAACACAAGACAAACACCAGCAAACAACAACGCAACAGTATTACAACCAGAAGAACACCAAAACACGGTTTACATAACCTGGAAAGCATTAAGCTTAAAGTAACAATTAAGGCACAGCAAGGCCGCATATAAACAGTGGAACCGCACACAGTGACTTACAGGTAAAAGCGAAAGCCAAGCTTCGTTACCAAACTCAAACACAATATAATATAATTTTTTTTTTTTTTTTAGGTGTGCGTTCTCGAAAGGTCAGGGTTGCCACTACAATGCCGCCAATACGAAGCAATGTCGCAAACAAAACATCACGGGCAACCGAACGACAACAAACGCAAACAACAAAACCACAACAAAAGTCTGAATACAAAAGTGTGACAGTACAATTCACCATGAACAACATAGTAAAATGTCACACACATTACTCTCTTAGCGTCTATGTTATTCTTGTTTCATAAGATGAAAAATATAGCTGTACATGCTGCTAACGGCATTAGTGTCGGTTTTAAAATGGTATGTCAAGTTACTACTCCTGGGAGACCTGACTGAGTCTGTCTTAAGATTTCTGAGTCCATTGACCAAATTAAAGATCGTTAAATATAATGGCACGACACTCGGCGGCCTGTTTGCGAGGTTAAAGGACAAGACGCCAAATGAATACAGATCTCATATAGTATATAGTGTACCGTGCTTAAATTGTGAAAAAAGCTATGTAGGGCAAACTACCCAATGGTTGAAGAGCCGCCTAACTCAACACAAAAGTGATGCTAAGAACTACAAAACTAACAATAAATGTTGTGCCTTAGCAGTCCATGCTAATGATCTTGAGCACGTGTTCGATTATGCGGACGCTAAAGTGTTGGTTGAAGAAAGAAACACAAAAAGGAGACTGTTCAAAGAAATGTATTGTATAAAGAACAATGATTGTGTAAATTTTAAAACCGACACTAATGCCGTTAGCAGCATGTACAGCTATATTTTTCATCTTATGAAACAAGAATAACATAGACGCTAAGAGAGTAATGTGTGTGACATTTTACTATGTTGTTCATGGTGAATTGTACTGTCACACTTTTGTATTCAGACTTTTGTTGTGGTTTTGTTGTTTGCGTTTGTTGTCGTTCGGTTGCCCGTGATGTTTTGTTTGCGACATTGCTTCGTATTGGCGGCATTGTAGTGGCAACCCTGACCTTTCGAGAATGCACACCTAAAAATTATATTATATTGTGTTTGAGTTTGGTAACGAAGCTTGGCTTTCGCTTTTACCTGTAAGTCACTGTGTGCGGTTCCACTGTTTATATGCGGCCTTGCTGTGCCTTAATTGTTACTTTAAGCTTAATGCTTTCCAGGTTATGTAAACCGTGTTTTGGTGTTCTTCTGGTTGTAATACTGTTGCGTTGTTGTTTGCTGGTGTTTGTCTTGTGTTGGCGACCATGACTTCTGCAGTGCTGCCTTGACTGTTGTTAACCTAAAAATAATTTTTGTGCCAATTAATTGCGAAGCTCGCTCATTACACACGTTGCTTGTTGTTAATTACCTACTATCTAACCAAGCTATCGTTGGCACCTGTAAGTTGGTTCTTGCTTTGTTGACCGCGCGTTGGTTGTTCCCTTTTGTGATTTTTTGTTTTATTCTAGTACTTACCACATGCATATCCATCTCTTGCTTGTGCTTTGCCGACGTTTACCATCTATAAACACGTTCCATATGAAAGCTAATATTGTGAAATATTAGACCACGTGTTGTTTGTTACTCTAGTTGTAAGTAGTCACGGACACGATTATTCCTTTTGTCTAATAGCGTTTCTTGTTGCCAAACATTTTAGTACTTCCTGAAGATGCTGACATTGTTCAGCGAAATATATCGAAGATAAACAATTGAGTATTGATTATTGAAGGACCTTATTCCCAAGAACTATCAAATTTATATATATATATATATAAATATATATATATATATATATATATATATATATAAAACAAAAGCAACATTTTTCAGTAAACAGGAACCGACAAAAATGGCTTTTCTCTAGGTTACTCAGTGATTTATTTTATTATTATCTTTTTGAACGTTCGGATTAGCGAACGTTCGGATTACCGAGGTTCGGAGTATCGACGCTCTACTGTATTATGTCATATTAATCTAAGCGAAGTCGGAAAGTCAAGAGCCCGAATGTTAAAAAATCACATAATACATTAAGTATTAATTATTAAAAAGAGCAAATATATAGTTAATAAATAAAATAGTAATAATATAGGTCTCTACTGAATTTTTGGTGAAGGGCTCTTGTTATCGCGGTTTCGCGTAATTGTGATTTTTCAACGCGCTAGCGGCTATACAATTTGGCCAAAATAACTGATTTAAGTTATGGAATTTGTAGCGAATTTAATGTAGTTTTATCAGAATCTAAGCTTTTTTGTAATTACACGCACTTCACATAAAGTAGGAAAATTAGGCCATCTTTCAGTGCGCTCGAGCGGCCAAACCATTCAACCAAAAAATACACTTGAGGGTGCCTTTTATAGCAAATTTAGTATACTTTATTTTTGTATATAGTGGTCTACGTCGAAAAGTGCATAGTTTTATGACTTTTTGGCAATAAACATTTTGAGTTATTTGCGATTTTTGTTGTGAAGCCAATATGTGATTAAGATGTGCAATTTGTAGGGAAATTAATGTAGTTTCAGCAAAATCAGCCTTTTTAACTAACTTAAGAATTGGGTTTTACATAAAGTAGGACAATTTTCCCATGCTTCAGCGCGCTCTAGCGGCCAAACCGTTCAACCAAAAATGGATTTCAGGAGTGCTCTTATAGGAAATTTAATGTACTTTATTTTTGTATGGAGTGGTCTACCTCGAAAAGTGCATAGTTTAATCACTTTTTCGCAAAAAAACTGGAAAACGGTCGAAAATTTTTAGTTTTTTTGCGATTTTCGTTGTGAAGCCATATTCGTGGGAAGTAGCAAAGTTGAAATTTAGATTCAGCTCCCCAAAAAACATAGAATGATAGAAAAACAAAGCTTCTATATATTTCCTGGCCAAAACACCATGTGAATGGACTAAAATTATGAATAAAATTAAAAATAAATTTGCAAATATCTCGCTTATTCGAGCTAACCTAGAAAAACGCCTTTGTGGAAATGTTCAGGGGGTCATAAAGAATCACTATTAGCGAAAATTTCCCGGGAGGAAATTTTAAATAATATCTGAAAAATGACCCAAGATCGTATCCAACAACATAACTCAACAAATGTTCAATGCATGTTTTCATTTGGTTCTCCATGCACTTCTAATGGCAGCTCGTCGTGAATGACCCTGTATAATCATAACATACGTTTGACATATCATAATAATAAGTTCGACTAGGTAAAACAACGTTCTCTTTTACACACTGATGTATTGTACTGATAGTACTTTTGTGTTTAGTCACAGAAAACGACAACCCCCGGTTTGCTGTCTACATTCAAATATATATATGTTTTAACACACATATTGCGTATTTCTTCGTCGTATTTATTAACATTTTACATAACAATTACCCGTACTAAATAGCGCACAACTAAACCAGCATTCTAAATTAGTGAGCATCTAAAAAATGTCAAGGATAATAGGATAATTTTTGGTTAGAATCATGTCAGGAGAATTTGATTGAATTGACTAATTAACTTTTAATTGTGATTTCTATAAATGCTGCGTTTTTGTGTTTATACTTTTCCACTGTAAAGTATCTATCATAAAAAGAAGTTGAGGACCTTCGCTACTTCCTCGACAAATATCTAAAAGCAAATCTTAAAAACAGTGTTTGCTCATCACAAACTTTACTAAACGTTCGTAAATTTTCGTATGGATCGTTAAGCTACGTCCGGCGATTGTTCTAAACATTTTCTCGCTTTGCAAACATTGCGAGGGTTCATAAGTAAACTAAAGTCTAAACCTATCATAATTAGTTTCCGGTTGTACCAACCTACAGTCATCGACTCCTTTTTTTTGCAAATAAAAGCAAGGAATAACCAAGAAAGTAATCTGTTCCAGCAAATAAGTATGACAATATTAATTGAGTCCACGAAACACAAAGCTTTTAGGTGACACAACTTTCCCATTATGCGATTATAAACCATGCGTTCTTAATGCCTTCAAATGTCGCCAGAATGTTATTAGTAAACAGGATTAAGGTTATTAATTTCAAATATACCATGACTTGTGTAGTATAATGGGACCTGTTTTAGCCAATGACGTTCTTTTACTACGGACCTAATTGGAACAGAAAAGTTGTTCAAAACTAAACCACTTATAACCATCACATCTTAACAGGCAACATACACACCTTACGGGGCATTTTTAAGGCCTTATTTAAAAAAATATACAGGTGTAAATAAAATCAATCCGGAAAACAGACATTTAGGCACTGTGCTCATTTTAGGAAATAATACTAACATGCTATACATTGCGGAAATGAGAAAAGACACGACTATAGGAAAATGCCAAAATTCAACATGGCGCCCATAAGAAAAACAAAAGTTGGCCATGGTTACGCCGCCATCTTTGACGTTATTTCAAATTAAAAAATAACACTACATTCCTTGTTAAAAAGTAGCTGTAGAATGTTTTTGTTTCAAGTGTCTAGCTACATGTGGTTATGAATAGAAAATTAAAAACCATAATACCTTAACATTTCAGTTTTTTGCGGATATCTTCCAAATGAAAAATGATAACTTAAGTTTCTTTTCAGATATTTGACCAACACAAAAATACGAAACTTTGCCAAATTTAAATATAGGCTCTATCTCCACTAATAAGCGAGATCCCCATGGTGAGCCTTGAAATTGAATCACCCGGTATAAAGGGATGTCCCACGCTAACATACATTAATGGCCTTAAGGAATCGAAATACACGTTTCTTCTATATATAAAAGTTGTAAAAGGAATCATTGGTTCTACAGCCAGAAAATAATTTCATAGTTACAGGGTGTCTTATGTTTTTTTTAGAAAATAAACTGCTTCCGGGTTATGCCGTGTGTCAAGATTTGTTAATGCTGACGTTTCGCGAACCATGTTGCTCGCTTCTTCAAAGCTAATTGAATACTGGTGAAAATAATTAAATATTAAATTACCTTAAATAAGTACGTAGGCAGTATTCAATTAGCTTTGAAGAAGCGAGCAACATGGTTCGCGAAACGTCAGCATTAACAAATCTTGACACACGGCATAACCCGGAAGCAGTTTATTTTCTAAATGATTCTGGCCGTGAAAGCTTACGTACTTACTTATGTTTTTTTATATGGAACACCAGGTATATTATTGCAGTTTTTGATAAATATTTGTATCCTAATTATTCTGACATCAACTTGTATTAGGCTATTATCAACTGTTTCTGAGATATTGTGAAATTAAGGTCAAAAACGTGCATTTTAAAAAAAAATCATTCTGGGGTAACTATATAAAGAAACAAAACAACTCATTTTTAGATAGTAAAAGTATTGCGCTTTTTGACAGTTATTATTGATTTACGTTTATAATATGACTTATCCCGAATAACTGGAGATTTGCTAAATGACAAATAACTTAAGAATTTTAAAGGGAACACTGTATATATTGACATACTTCGAAAGATCTATAAATCAGCTTTACTAAAATGTCTAACTTAGTAGGTCTATCGTCAACAGGTAAAAAGGTATTAAGCATCTAACTTAACATTTATAACCCAAGCATAATAATGCATATAATGCATATATTAAATATCTAGTTGCCACAACAAAGCTCAACAATCACACAAATGTAATACATAATACTTATTTTCATGTAGAATCTTTTAGTCATTTGATTTACACAAACGTATAATTTGCGATATTGATTTTCTTCAAAGTCAAATAATTAGTATTTTATGTGCCACTCTAAAATTGTTTAAATAATATTTATCAAAGGCATTAAATTGTTCGTGGCGGTCCAACGCTTTGAAAAACTAGCTCGCCTTGTTTAACCCCGTTTGATTTGTTATCCTGGAGACAAATTCAGGAAGAAATTTATGGGAATATTACAACTACGATAGCGAACATAAAGAATAGAATAAGGGGGCATTTTCAAAATATTTTTGTTGAAACCATGGAAAATGTAATATTTCCACCGAGAATTCGAAGTTGGTATGTGCACTCTTGACAATCGTACCGACATAATAATTATTTATTCAGTTTGCACTTATCCATTTATTTAATTATTTATTATTATATATTATATTACAATATCTTTCGAAGTGTGTGAAGATATACACGGAGTTCCATTTAAAATTCTTATTTGACATTTAGCTAATCTCCAGTTATTCGGGGTCATATTAGAATCGCAAATCAATAATAACTGTCTCAAAATGCATGTTTTTGATATTATTTTTGGAATATCTCAAAAACAGTTGATAATAGCCTAATACAAGTTGATGTCAAAACAATTACGATATAAATATTCATTAAAAGCTGCAATAATATACCTAGTGTTTCATTCAAAAAAACATAAGTTTGTGTTGGTACGTTGTTGTGGGACACCCTGTAACCATAAAAATATTTTCTGGCTCTAGAGCCAATCGTTTACATCTTTTATATATGGAAGAAATGTGTATTTCGATTTCTTAAAGCCATTAATGTACTTTGTTTCTTACGTGGGACCGCCTGTATAATATTCTGTAAAATTTACTAAAATCGCGTTTTTTAACATGTTTACCCCACATTTTTGGAAAAAATTGCGCGATGGAAAATTTTGGAGCCCAGATTAGTTTTCAGGGCAATTAATTCATGAGAGTTTTTAGGTAATTAATTCTACCCAAACCGCAATTTCATATTCCATTCACAAAATCCATTTTGCCTAAAATTATCAATATTTTACAATTTTTATTTGTCTTTTCCTCGTTAATTTTCTTACGTAATACAATAAAATGTTTCCGATATCATTTAGACATTTAATTGATCTACTAAAATCACTAACATAGAATTAAAGAAATAATGTTGCCATTTCAAAAAGTGTCGATGACGTCATAACTCAGTAACAATGCATGGTCGGAAATTGAACTTTTCACATAAATGTGTATTTTAATAATAAAAAAATCGACGTCTTCAAGGATTTCTTAAAATAACCAGATTATTCCACATCGTGCCTCAAAAGTAGATTAAAAAATTATATTGGTTTTATTGGTATAATCAGATTTTTCAAAATTACAGTGGTACATAAGAATCTTCAAGAATTTCTTGAGAACGTCCCAAAAAAATAGTAAAAATCGGTCAAAGAGAACAAAACTAATTAAATATCAAAGTTTAGTAAAATAGGTATTCGGCGTTGCTTTAATTATGTAGGTGAGTGTATATGATGGCGCGGGAAATTACATCAAAGGGCTTACGCCAACAATAGAGAGCCAGTTTTAGTTTGATTAACGTGGTGCAAGGTCATGGTACACATTGCGTTATTTACTAATAAACGAACTTTGCTTTTACATGATGATGTAAAGTGGACTAACTAGCTGCTCTTACAGATCTGACAATTAGCTAGAGCTTGTGACAAACCACTTCAAAGTTTGGACCGTGTGCCCTCCGCAGTACTGCGTGGGGACATCGGCCAACGTTCTCTTGTCTCTTGCTTACCGCTATAGTTAAACAACGCAACGTTCAGAGAGGTATATTGCCTCGTCTGTTTACAGTGGTGTGTGGAGGCCAGTTAGCCGCTTGCGGTTTTTGTGTCACGACGTATCTGCGGTCTTGCGCCAACGTTCTACCGACAGGTCAGTACATACTTGTTACTACCATGGTTACTACTCATAGCTCAGTATTTAGTAAAGCCTCGGCCGTGTTCTGCTCATATATGTATTAAAGGTCGGGAACTTGGAGGTCATTGAAACGTAATAAATAATACACTTTATAAACAATGCGACAAGAAATGTCCTCCGATGGCTAAAATCCCGAAAGTAACCCTTACTATTTGTATTTTTTTTTGTATTTAGTATTGCTCTGAGGAATCATCTAAAATTAAATCAAAAAATGTGACATGAAAAATGGGATCTACGTACGTTATATAAACACACCTACATCTTGGTTTTTCCAAACCCATTAGGTGTGTGCAGGTGCAGATATGTCTGGAATGGTCATTTGGCGACATTATCTTTGTCTTAATGACCGACAAATTATATTTTTCCGAATATATAGGTACATACGCTTTGATTTTGTTCTTTAATGGCTATGTGTTTACAATATAACCTGTTTGTCTGTTTGTTGATAAAGTGTATTGTTGTAGTTAGTATGGGTGTGTTAAAATTCCATTCTGCTTAAGTAAACAAGTAAGAATTTTTAGGTGTACTAATTACCTACAAGAATTTTTTCTTCAGTTCTTGCCTCAGAACTGCATTTTTAATCTCGAATGGAGTCTGATAAGTGATAAGGCACTAATCTCACATTGTTTTTTTTAGTTATGAATATTTCGTCTTTTTGTATTGGTAACCAGTTAACCATTTAAATCTATTAGATTTTAAAACTAATGGTCTTCCTTTATGTTCATAAATCCTTCTTGCGTTGTCTAGGGTTTGCTTGTTTCAATATTTAAAAGGGTTCAGATAAATTATTGCAACTGATGGCATCGGGTTCTGGAATTTTTGGTAACAAGGTTGGCGAGACCTGTTCTTGAGACTTGGTATGGGAAAACCAGGTCCTTCACCTGGACCTATAGGTAGGTTCTTTACCTGCGTATGGCCTTTTGCGTTTTTACGACAAACAATGTCATTATTGTTTTATGAATACAAATGAGCCCCTTTTTTTAATAAATAAAAAATCTTTTTGGATTTTTAGTTCAGACCTCATTCAGACTCACTTTCACTGATGTATATTTTGTTCCAATTTTGAAAGGAATCGTATTTTAATTGGAATCCCAAGCACCAATGCATTACTAGTATGCAAGTGTCTTAATAATGGGCTTAACTCCGTATCCCCTAAGTTACGCTAACGGGGTAGTTAAGTACCTTGTTTGTTGCCATGGATCGACCAATAGCGTAATCTCAAAGTAGCCCTTTAATTCACCTTTTTATTAATTAAACGGACCGTTTATATTAACCTTTTTGGTGCGGAATACGGCAGAATGTTTGCTTCAGTAATGTCGAATCTATCTAGTAAATATTACAACATATTACAAAATAATATGATATTAAGGGTTATAAGTTTATAACTTATTTTTTTCTGAGATATGGTAGGAAATGTGGAAACGTCAAAATGCAAATTATGATTATGTGGACACATCTTTATAGGGCAATAACTTACTCCCTGTAAATTAAATACGTAACAAAAACTTGGCTTTTAGTGCATTTACTAAATGTCGGTTATTTTTTTGAAAGAACTTATTGTTTATTTTATTTGTATTATTGAACTGTGTATCATCGTGTGGCCCAACGCGATCAATAGGCCGTAATATTCTATAAATATTGTTCAATAATAATTAAGAATACAAAGTTAACCAAAACCAACGTAGTGCCGTTATAATGTATATGTACCACCCAGGACATTATTTATAAAAATAATCTGATGAGGCCAGGCACATGACTTTATCATACTATATATAAAATTAATAGTTTAGCTGCATGAGATTCTATTTGATCGAGATCGGCTGTCTGCATTAAAATAAAACTAGTAGAACTAGACAGATATCTCGATTAAAGCTGCGTTCGGATATTGTACTCCGTTGACACCGGGTACACCGTCCAAATGACACTTACGTGTTAGTGGGTGTAAAAAGTGTAATGTATGTAATATGCGAACGCAACTTATATTGACAAAAGTTATTGTCAAAACATTGGCGTTTGACACAAAGACTACCTACTGTCATTAGAATCAAAAAATCTGACATATCCTGGCTACTAGTTTTCATGCAGTACGACCGATCACGTAGAAATAGAATTTGCTCATGCAGCTAAACTATTGATTTTACCAAAAAATGTCATGGTGATAAATTATTCAGAATTTCCTCATCTTTAATTTATTATTTAACTATTTCGACGAAATTCCAGAAATGGCGGCTTATTTGCAAAATCTTTCAAAAATGCTAAGACTAAACCTCCAGTTCCTTTGGACCCTCTTCAACAGAAAGCTTTTCAGCTCTAAGTTTGGTGATGAAACTTCTAAATATGAAGTTTCGTTCTGATACCTTTAGTAGTTTCTCCGGCATCGTCGCCACAAAAAACGGGTACACACACACACATACACACACACACACAGACATTTTTTTGAACCTTGGTCAAAAATGTTCAGGGGACCCATAAAGGCATATTTCCGCTAAAATCTCAAAAAATTTTGTTGGCACGATTACAATACTTTACATACTGCGTATGATAAAGTAATAATGTTTCCTTTTTGCATTATACAAAAAATTAATGAAGACAGCGACCAGTTGTCAAGATATTAATAATTTGACACCATTAAAAATGTATACACATTGCGCAAAGAATTTGAACGATTTATCGCTTTCTGAGGAATGGCCAAATGTGGAGCTTTGTTTATATCATTAGCGAAAATCATTAACGCAATAAACAGAATACGATAGTTTCTTTGTGAGCTAGAGTTCGATTCACGCGGCAACAATATCGATAATACTGCGGATTATCGCGCAGTATTCTAGTAGGCATGTGTCATGATGGATTTGAGTCGCCAAATTACCGGACTAGTATTAAAAACTATAACGTACCTTTGGTATTTAATACTGATTGAAATTATGTTTCAAACCGCATGTGCCAAAGGAAAATTTGGGCTTCTGTGAACTGGAGTTATTATTAAATTCCACGCAGTAACAATGAGAATATCCCCAATAATTTGGTATGAATGTCATGGTGGATTTGATTCGCCAAAATACAGGACGGATATTAAAAAAAATAACGTACCTTTGATATTTAATACGGATTGAAACTATGTTTCAAACGGCACGAGCCAAAGGAAAATTTGGGCTTCTGTGAACTGGAGTTACTATTAAATTCATGCAGTAACAATCCAATATCGCGCAATAATCTGGTATGAATGCCATGGTGGATTTGATTCGCCAAATTACCGGACGGATATTAAAAAAAAATAATAACGTAGGTACCGAGGGCGTTTAATACGGATTGAAACTATGTTTCAAACTGCAGGTGCTAAAGCAAAATTTGCGCTCGAATTTTCATAAATCAGCGAAGCGATTGGAATGCGAGGCGGGCTAGCACTCGACGGTAATCGCCGATTTTGAGCGTTTAACCAGCCGAAACAAATGTCCCGGCTCTGCAAGCAGAATATCCCCGGGCACCTGGTTTCTGAATTAATATTAACCGTTGAGCGATGCGGCGCGGAATTTCGGCAATTTTCCTACAAATGCAGCCACATCGCTATCGGCCATGCATCGCAGATGGTTGACAATAAACAATACATCCGAGCGCGCGGACTAAAATTGAAAAGGACCATAGGTATTAAGGATTAGACGATTATAATTATGAGCAGGACCGCCGAGAGAAATGTTCGGGCCCGTGACATGACTGTCCCCCCACCACCGCAAAATATTGCGGGGGTAAAACATAAAACATTGGGACACGAAACATGTAGCGATAGATAAAATTAAACAAGAATAAGGAATCCAACTGCTTTTTATTATATAAAAGATTTATTTAAAAAATACGGGGTATCGCAATTTTTTCTCCCCAAAACTTGTTCAGATAATAAATGTCATACTAATAAACGAAACCATATTTTAAACGGCTCCAACTTCTTAAACAATTGAGATAACCAATAAGTAGCCCATATGAAAGCTTATTACTTATTACTTTCTAGAAAATAAATCGGAAAAAATATTATTCAATTAAATATTTATATACAGTATGTCCAGGGAAGTTCGCATCATATGGACATTTTTTCTTTATTATCCATTTCCCAGAAAATTTTATTCTTTATAAAAGTTGCCCGCTTGTATGAAACCAAAACGGCGATAAGTAGTCAAATATGTAAATTTCGATAAACTTTATTTGGAAATGTTGTTTAGAAGTCAAAATTATACTCAAATATGAAGTCACAGCCACCTATCATGAAATTTCTCTTTTTTTGTTTTTATTTTAGATTTTTACTTTTCTGACAAATATTAGTCAATGAGAGTGCTAAAAGGTCAATTTTTATCATTTTTTATTATTTTGGTATGATAACTAATGTTTATTTAGAACTAGCGCAAAATTACTCATTTTCTTGATGCGAAGTTGATATTTCACCCTGTAGATAATAATAGATCATACAATAACTAATACAGGAGCGTGACTTACGTTGAATTCAATTAATATTAATGACTTTGGATATGTTTATAATAGTAGTTATCCATCTACAGCAAGCGATTATCTCGATGTTGGTGATATTTTCAATGAAAGACACCCGGACAACTAAATTGCCCATTCAACCATTTCTAGGATAATCAGAAATTTCAAGCAGACTGGGTCTGTTGAAAATCTCTTTAAGAAACACCACAAAACATAAGTTGCCTAATAAGGACCCAAGTACCAGTGTTGCAAACGGTAATCGAACATAGAACGACTTAGAACGGCTCGACAAATTGCTTCTCACACCCAATGCAGTAAATCAACAGCACATAACATACAAAAACTGAACAAATATCACCTTTATAAACCAAAATTACTAAACTAAAGGCAAGAGACAATGGCAGCTGATATGACTTCATTATTATCGATAAATTTTATTTGTAGATGTTGTTTAGAAGTAAAATTTATATTGAAATTTAAAGTCACACGCACCTATCTTGAAATTCCTTTTTTTTCAGTTTTTTTAAACTCTAGTGATAAATAGTAGTAAATACCAGTGATTGGTACTAAAAGCTTCCTTTTAATTTATTTTACTGAAATTTGATAATTATTTATATTTTTTGTTATTTTGGTATGATAAGTAATGTTTATTTAGAATTATCGCAACATTACACATAATCTGGGTACGAAGTTGATATTTTTCATCTACGTCATCATCATGTCTCGGTGTAGGTATTGTCCCTCCCGTTCTATGCATAAGCACATTCTTCGAGAAAAATCATAGGCAGCATTATAACGAAAATTCCGTGGAATGCTTTGGATGCAATGTTATATAGCTTCCTCTAAGTCTAAATGGTTATTGTTTGTGTACTTTCTTCTTGACGTAACGATAATAAATCTGAAGGTGTAAACTCGGGGAATCTAGGTGGCTAGTATCTCGATTCCGAATTTTTCTGCCTATCCAACGGTGGTCTAATTTCTGGTTAAAAAAGTTCTTGACGGTGATTAAAAAAAAGGTGTTAACACGCTGTTCAGGAAGTGAATATATAAATCTACATTTAAATTTGAACGAAAACAAGGGCACAGATATTAGATTGCTCAAAATACCGCACATTGCTCTTAAAATGGTACTGATATCGGCATGCTATCGTAAAGTTCGGGGCTTCTTGTGTCACCAATGGCTATTTTGTGAAGAAACATTGCCATTTGACGTAAATGTTGCCTCGTCTGCCCATAGAATATTAACAAAAAAAATCTGTCCTCCTCCATGCCCCCCTCAAACCAGATGGCGAAGTCAAACCTATGGCGTCAAGTCTGATGTCATAGGTATGGTACTGATGCCATAGTGTCTTTCCTTTAGTGTACTTATAAGTTTCGTATGTTTTTTAAAGGTGATATTTGTTCAGTTTTAGTATGTTATTGCTGTTGAGGTACTGCATTGGGTGTGAGAAGTAATTTGTCGAATCGAAGTCGCTATGCTCGATTAGCGCTTGCAACACTGGTAAACTTGGTTCCTTATTTTCGGAAATAATTTTTTTGTGGCTTTTGAGATTTTCAACAGACCCAGGCTACTTGAATTTTCTGATTATCCTAGAAATGGTTGAATGGGCAATTTGGATGTCTTTCATTGAAAATATCACCGAGATATCGAGATAATGCTGTAGAATGTAGATGGATAACTACTATTATAAACATATCCAAAGTCATTAATATAATTTGAATTAAAGGTAAGTCACGCTCCTGTATTAGTTATTGTGTGATCTATTGTTATCTACAGGGTGAAATATCAACTTCGCATCAAGAAAATGAGTAATTTTGCGCTAGTTCTAAATAAACATTAGTTATACCAAAATAATAAAAATGTAAAAACGTATTCAAATAATAATGAAAATACAGGTAGGTATGTACTTTACTCTTATCACAAATTCATATATTCTAAATCGCTCGGTATATGGCACCGAAATTTACATATTTGACTATTGCCGTTTTGGTTTCATACAAGCCGCCAACTTTTATAAAGAATAAAATTTTCTGATAAATGGATAATAAAAGATTTTTCCATATGATGCGTACTTTCCTGGACATTTTTACTCTATATTGTTGTAATGGGTGTTGATTGTATCATTTTTTCGGTTACACATTGTTTGATGTATTTTATCTTTTATTTTTCTTAAAAGATAACTACGAACCTACATATATGTTCCTATTTTTTGCAGAAAGTATTAAACAAACTAATAAGTTTAAACAATAATATACAATATTACTATTTATTGCAAACATTATTATTATTGGATCTCTTGTCTTTTTTGTAATTGTTAACTCATTTGCAACTATAACCTATAATAATAATTTTCGCGTTTTAACTATTATAATGTATGAAACACATTTGCTCTCTAATATATTATTAATAATTAATTAAATAATAACTTTACTAATATTACAACATATTAAAAAATCTGATGTGGCCAGGCACATGACTTTATCATACTATATATAAAATTAATAGTTTAGCTGCATGAGATTCTATTTGATCGAGATCGGCTATGTCTGCATTAAAATAAACCTAGTAGAACTAGACAGATATCTCGATTAAAGACACCGGGTACACCGTCCAAATGACACTTACGTGTTATTGGGTGTAAAAAGTGTAACGGTGTTCAATATCCGAACGCAGCCTATATTGACAGTAGTATTTTCAAAACATTAGCGTTTGACACTAGCTACTGTCATTAGAATCAAAAAATCTGACATATCCTGGCTACTAGTTTTAAAGCAGTACGACCGATCTCGATGAAATAGAATTTGCTCATGCAGCTAAACTATAAATTCTCCCAAAAAATGTCATATACATAAATTATAGAAAAATTCCTCTCCTTTAATTTATTATTTAACTATTTTGACGACATTACACAAATAGCGGCTCATTTGCAAAATCTTCGAAAAATGCTATGAGTAAACCATCCGTTCCTTTGGACCCTTTTCAACAGAAAGCTTTTCAGCTCTAAGTTTGGTTATGAAACCTCTAAATATGAAGTTTCGTCCCGATACCTTTAGTAGTTTCTCCGGCATCGTCGCCACAAAAAACGGGTACACACATACACACACACACACACACACACACAGACATTTTTTTGTACATTGGTCAAAAATGTTCAGAGGGCCCAAAAGGACATATTTCCGCTAAAATCTCAATTTTCTTTTCGCCACGATTACCATACTAATAAATTACAATCTTCTTCTTCAGATTCAGATTCTACCGATAAAATGCAAATTTTAGTACTTAGTACTGAAAAAAATAATATAAAAATGTTGTCTAAGCCCGGGTGTCCACCGGGTCGGGCCGATAAATATCGGCCCGATCTCAGTCGTACGATAAATATCGTGCACATGTATTTTTATTGGAACCTGTCCACTGACACGATATTTATCGGGCATGACATACATCGTGTCACTGGACAGGATCCAGTAAAAATACATGTGCACGATATTTATCGCACGACTCAGATCGGGCCGATACTTATCGGCCCGATCCGGTGGACACCGGGCCTTATTTAGTTTCTTTTTAAAACAAAACTAATTCATTTTTTTTAACACTGACAGCCGGTGGCAACCTTCAAATATTTATTTTGTTTCTCATCAAATAACATTGTGCATGATGATATATTAATGTTGTATCCGTATTGACGTTATCAGTCAATCATATTTTGAATGATTCTGTATATTTTTAACAATAGACACTACTATTTTAAATTCTTTGTGGAAGTGGAAAATATCCACTATTTATTAGACCGGTTAATTGTCTAATTAGTATGCACTGTCCTGAAATATTACAATTGCCTTGAGTGAGAATAGCGAGATCATAGAGGAAATATCTTTGACTATTATATTATATACGTTTCCATGTGCACGTTGCACTTGACCTTGCCCTTATGATATATTAATATTATACTAGTATCTAGCCAGAATATTGTCGGAGTACTGGTTGCTTCTGGTTACCGGGAGCATATAATATAGCACCGACTTCAAAGAGAAAACACCGTAAACTAGAGAGAGAAAACACTCTAAACTCTAAACTGACGTCGCCTAATATGTTTAATAGCATATCTATGCAGTTTTGCTTGCCGCGTAGTCTAGCCGTCAAATTGTAATATAATATAGAACTAAAACTTTAATAGTAAGACTACAAAGTACTCTTCCTAATACATGACACCTCATAATTATAGGTCCTATATCTAAAATATGGTCGATGAAATTGGAATTTATAATAACAACAAATGTTCCCCATTAGTTGATTAATGCAGGAAAATTGCTGTTCTTATTGTAACTTCTCTATTAAGAGAGAAATTGACGTAAATCATTAAAATTAAGAAAAGATCGGGCTACTGTTCGATTCCAGTTGATAGATAATATGGTTGTGTCAGATACGATCCACAGAACTTACCCAACGGTGTTGTTGAGGAAATAGCCTACAATTAAACGAAAAAAAATTGTACAATATTGTAAAAAAGATAGGTACTGAACTCAGTGGCGGACTGGGTCAAAAAATGTTGGTTGCCAAGAAGCCAGGGGAGGGCCCAACTTTTTCTTTGTTCATGCTGCCGGTATATACATATACAGGTGTCTCGTTTTCCCCGCATAATTATTTTTAGAAAGTAAATGTCATTCTGAATAAATTTTTTATAAGGACTTATTTGTTTTCTCAATTCCTTGAAGAGTTTCAGCCGTTTGGACGCATTACAACGATAGAAAGTAAATAAATTTAAAAAAAAATATTTAAAACAAAATTAACTTAAATAGAATAAGTAAATGCACAAAAAAATCATATGAAGCTTTTTATTAAGTTTCTTTCTAGAAAACAAATGTCATTTTGAGTTAAAAGTATCATATGGACTTATTGGTTTGCTCAATTGCTTAAAAAGTTGTAGCCGGTTAAAATACGGTTTCTTATAAAATGAAAAAAATAGTCCATGCGAAACGTTTTACTCAGTATCTCATTTACTATACAGATTTACAAAAATATTATGAAATAGAATATTATGAATATTATTCGAATGAATATTATGGAGGTAGAAGAAAATTGTATTTTGTGTACACAAATTTTAATAATATAAACAATCTGATGTGGCCAGGCACATGACTTTATCATACTATATATAAAATTAATAGTTTAGCTGCATGAGATTGTATTTGATCGAAATCGGCTATGTCTGCATTAAAATAAAACTAGTAGAACTAGACATATATGTAGATTAGAGCTGCGTTCGGATATTGTACTCCGTTGACACCGGGTACACCGTCCAAATGACACTTACGTGTTATTGGGTGTAAAATGTGTAACGGTATACAATATCCGAACGCAGCTTATACTGACAGTAGGTTGTCAAAACATTAGCGTTTGACAATACCTAGTGACATTAGAATCATATCTGACATATAATCTGACATATCCTGGCTACTAGTTTTAATGCAGTACGACCGATCTCGACGAAATAGAATTTGCTCATGCAGCTAAACTATTAATTTTACAAAAAAATGTCATAGTCATAAATTATTCAGAATTTCGTCTTCTTTAATTTTTTATTTAACTGTTTCGACGAAATTCCAGAAATGGCGGCCTATTTGCAAAATATTTCAAAAATGCTAAGACTAAACCTCCAGTTCCTTTGGACCCCTTTCAACAGAAAGCTTTTCAGCTCTAAGTTTGGTTATGAAACTTCTAAATATAAAGTTTTGTCCCGATACCTTTAGTAGTTTCTCCGGAATCGTCGCCACAAAAAAACGGGTACACACACACATCCACACACACAGACATTTTTTTGTACCTTGGTCAAAAGTGTTCAGGGGACCCAAAAAGACATTTCCGCTAAAATATCAAAAAAATTTTTTGGCACGATTACAATACTTTACATACTACGTATGATAAAGTAAAAATAAATAATATTCAAACAAATTAAATAGTAAATAATTCTAACAAATAAACAAACATAAAAATATTACAAACATATTGTTATACTATATATTAAAGATATATAAGATCGACAAATCAGCTTTCCTAAAATGTCTAACTCGGTCTATCATCAACATCTAAAAAGTTATTAATCTAATGTGACCTTTGTAACTTATGCACAATATTCATAAATTATTATTAAATATCCAGATTGTTCGAAGAAATTCCACAATCACTTAATTATAATAATTCTTCTTTTCATGCAGCAGCTTTTAGTAATAGCATTCTGCAATTTTGATTTATACAAACGTATAATTTGTGATATTTATTTTCTTCAAAGTTAAAGAATTAGTAAATTATGTATGTATCTAAAATTTGGTTAAATAATATTTATCAAAGACATTAAGGGACAATCTTACAAAACACGGTTATACCATGGGATAACCTAAATATTGGTATAAATACCAGAATAAGTTGTTATTACTATGGAAACATAAATATTTTAGCCAATGGGAGGGGGCACAGGATTATTTATTCTGGGAATAACTATTCTACTGCTTAGGCCCGCTATTACGACCTGCTGGCATCTCCTTGGCAATTTTAACCTCCTGGCATCTCTAAAATTCGCTCCTACCAACAAAGTTATCCTGTCGCTAAGGCTATTCCCTTGGCAGTTATGAGGATAACAGGCACCGCAAGAAAAAGTTGCTGTTAAGTACAAAACCTGCTGGTAATTTGCTGTCAGCGTCAATTTTGCTGTCAGTTGTACAGAAAGTGATAATACTGTATTGGTCATTCAAAGTGATTTTTGTTAATTTTTGATCAAAATTTATTATTTGTGTATTATTTTTCATCATGTGATAAAGAAATGGTTATGGAAGAAATAACAATAATTCTTTTTCCCATACGTTGTGAAAAGATCTTAGACCTAGAATTAATCATGCAGATAGGCATTTTGATTTTGAATTTAGTAGTGTAATAAGGTGGGTACTGGACCCACTCAAACGGGTGTCGGTGTATAAATACATGGGGCTCGGTGCTATTCCACCGATGTGAGTGCTCAGTGTGTATGTTGAGTGCTAATTACACTAATTTGGGTACTCGGCTAATAATTTGTAGGTTTGCATGTGTAATCACATTAATTTGTATGAATAGAGCAATTAAAAAATAATGAAAACTATTATCTGTAAAAGATGTCCTATAGAAATATGATAAACAGCCAAACTTGCAATTGTAAATTTTATATATAACGATTATTTATGATTTCACAAGTTTTGGGTTTACAGTCAACCAGGTTGAATGGTGATCGTGATGTGATGATGTTGGTTTGGTCAATTGTAGCGTACAGTCAGCCAGGTTGAATGGTGATCGTGAAAGTTGTGTTGGTTTGGTTGACTGTATATGGGACACATATATTCAAGTAAGCTTAAGAAATTGTTATCCTCACGATTGGTTAAATGGATTAGAATGTTGGACAGATGTCTATATATTTATGTTAAATCATGAGATTAGCATCTGCCGTTCATTAGTTCAAGTCATTCGTGAGGTAATTTTTTATTTAAAGTTCTTGTAAGCCATTTCGCCAGACATGAGATGCTAAAGACACTCGCTGTGTACAATTATCACTACTTCATCCACCCACTATATTAGAGATTAAAGCATAGACAGTGTATATAAAGGTATCATTTATTATAATGGTAGAGTCATCATTACATAATTATACAATATCTTACAGTTATTCATGGCACACACAGCACTAATTGGTCTACATGTGTGAAACTTGCATGGTGTCGTCATCTCAATTATCGGTTTGGTGGGATACCCTATATCGATCATCTCCAAATTTATAATATGTGGATGTATCCTCCAATAAGCAGTTTCTCTCAATAGTACATCATATTTATCTGCACCCTTTACATAGATGCGATCCACTCCATCCAAATATAATTCCAATACACTCGATAGTTTATCCAAACCTATGAATCCAGCCGAGTACTCGATTCCATGATGATGAGCCTCCAGATATCGAGTAGTTTTCTTCTCATCACTATTTAGATCATCAAACTTGGTTGATGGTAGAAAGAGGTGATTTGACATATATCTTCCATCGTAGATGCACAACTCCTTCACAATGAAGCCACCTGACCCCACTTGGAAGCCCTGAATATCAACTACCGCAATTCTCATTTTGATCGTATTATTCTTCGAGTGATGTAAACTGGATACTAGACAAATTTACTATAATTATTTGAATATATATATGTAATATGTACCCCCACCACTAAACCCCACTCAGTCAAACAAAGTCGTTGATGATAGGATCTGTATTGTAATATACTTTGGCTACAAAAAGAGGAATTATCAATCACTTGAGTTTGGGGGGGTGCGATATTTCACATATTGCTATGTACTCACATTAAACTTCTACGAATGTAGAAAATTTTTATGAGTCATCATAAAACACTCGGTACAAAAGGGTTTATCACACTGTTTACAAACTAGTTTAATATAAGTGCTTCTCCCCTGCGCCACAGTTCGTCCATACTTTCGTGATAGCATCCTATAGCACTCACCACATCGTCTACGGACTAATCTTTTTTCTAGTGAATGTGGCTCTAAATCGTGAGATGCTAGCTTATCATTCGGAAGCTTTCTTTCCAGCGGTTGACTTTTGACATCAGTGGTTTCAGATTTGTGTTCTTCAGTGAATGTGAATGTTTTATTGACATCCCTTGCGGAGCTATAAGGATTGACGCGTTTGTTGAAAATAATCATGTTATACTATAACGTTGACTAGTCGGATACTAAGCGAATATATGACACTGTCCTCTTTATATATGTGTGTGATTAGAAGGATCCTCTATGTAACTGTAGAGTCCCATATGACACCCAAGCTACATACCTCCAACCCACATCCACCCCACCTACATATGCATCACACATGCATCACACATTCATCACAGCTGCATCACACATTCATCACACATGTATCACACACTCATCACAGCTGCATCACACCTGCATCACACATACACATTTAAATAACACACACATGCATCACAGCTGCATCACAGATGCATCACAGCTGCATCACACCTGCAACACACATGCATCACACACGCATCACACCTGCAACACACCTGCATCACACATGCAACCCACACAACACCCCTAGCCATCCTTTAATTTGTATATGAAACAGTGTTTGGATAAACAGCTTACGTGTTTGGTGGAACATATACATCACACCCTGTTTGGGTATATCACGTATAGCTGATCACGTTCACGTATGTGATATCAATCAGGTTTTTAATATGCTGGATTCTGTCAACATATCACACACATATCAGTCTCACCTTCCGTAACTCCAAATCATATATAAATTGATTATTATTTATAAGTATTTTTAGTATCAATCAGTATTCGCTAGCATGAGGGTCGTCAGTCATCCATCACTATCACTACCCGTAATTAACTTGGATACAGTCTGCTCGAATGATGATGTGTCTACACATCGGCGCCATGGTGAACTTCTTCCAAACAGTATTAGGGCGATTATATGTGGTCCTTCAGGTTGCGGCAAAACAAACCTTCTACTTAGTTTACTATTTGAGAAAAATGGTTTACGCTTTGAGAATATCTACATTTTTTCCAAGACGTTATTCCAACCAAAATATGAATTTTTAAATAATATAATCAAGGAGATACCAGAAGTTGGAATTTTTAATTACAGCAATAATGACGAAATTGTTGATCCTCAAGATGCCAAAAACAACTCCGTATTCATTTTCGACGATATAGCGTGTGATAGCCAGAATAAAATACGATCATATTTCTGTATGGGACGTCATAAACTTGTTGATAGTTTCTATTTAACACAGACTTACACACGAATACCTAAACACCTATTGCGTGATAATTCCAACGTCATAGTTTTATTCGCACAGGACTCACTTAATTTAAAGCATGTATTTGAGGAACACGTATCAGCAGACATGAATTTTGATAAGTTCCGAGAAATGTGTCTACAATGTTGGAGATGTGGAAAGCATAGTGCATTAGTAATAATGAAGGATTTTACAATTGAAGATGGGCGATATAGAATGGGGTTTGATCAGTATATATTAGACATACAATAGAAAATAGTGTCAGTGTGAATTGACTATCGAGTTGAAATACAGCTACAAACAAACGCGTAGCAGCGATATAGTGAATAATTGGATTTAAATTAGGGACATACAAATGGACAGGAGGAAGCAGTTGAGTAGTAAACATGGTGGTGCACCTCGGGGTGGAGATAATATTAAGAGACAAATCAGTGAGATTGCAAATGTCGTCAGAAAAAAATATTTAGCTTTAAAGTTGGGGCGCAAACGTGATGATGAGACAATTGAACGTGTAGCAAAACCTATAACTGATACATTAAAAGGTATTTCCACAGCAGCGATGGATTTACTACAGAAGAATATTACAGCCGGAGCAAATGCTGTAAAGCCTGAGAAGCGTGAGGTCATGGATATATCATCATTCCCCACACAAATTAGTACATACTTCTCCAGCGGTCTAGATAGGTACTTAGATAAAAGTTTTGGTGCTCAATACAATTATGATAGTGGCATTTGGACATTAGGATCCAAAACCATCGATTTTTCAAACGGTAAAATAATTATAGATAATGATACTACGTTTGATGGAAGTACTGGGTTATATGAATTAATATTTCTAAAATCACCAGTAGGTTATTCACGTAGGGATTTGCAGGAATATCATGAAATACTCAATTTAACGAATGTGCATAAACAGCAATTTGATGTAAATGCGCGAACTAAGGCGAATAGATCTTATAAATATACTAAAATCATAAAACCACTATTGGAGAAATCACTTGATTTAGATACATCCATCACATGGGAGCCGAAGTTTGGGGGTGACCTCCAAATGAAAGTCGATGATCGAAAAATGCAGTATATATACTGGGATAATATTAATGAGTTGATAGATCGTCTGAGACTGCTGACTGCTTCACAAGCTGCTGGAAACAATTCGCACAACAACGAAATTGTATCAATCCTGGAGGAACTGCGCGAGGCGAAAATAATTTTTTAAGATGGGTGTAGACAAATTCGGTAGGTCTCACAGAGTCAAGAGTCGTACACACATACAACGAGCGCAGACATTCACCCAAACACAAGATGGCAATTATGATATCCGGAATCGGAAATTGTGCAACATGGGAACACCAACCAAAGATGGTGATGGTACACACAAACAATATGTCGATAACAGAATTCAAGAATCTATTAATATTATGAAGCGTGAGATGATCCCACTAATTCACGAAGAAATTTCGGATAAGATGAAAATTTGGAATACTGATATTCGACATTATATTACTAATGAAATCGCTTCCATTAATGATAATATTACTTCAACAAAATCAAACATTGATTCTATTGTGCGTATTACAACCAATGACATCAGATCGGGGGCTTCTAAAGTGGATGTATTAGAATTGAAACAGAATGAAATATTAGAAGAAATCCGAAAACAAAATACGAGAATCGCGGTTATGAGGAATAGTACTACAGATGGGGAGGGTAATTTACGATCGTTTGCACAACTCACCAGAGAGGAAATCGCAAGTCTCGTAGAGCGTTTAATAGTTCTCGAGCACAAGTCAGCCGCCAGTACAGAATTTACTCCCACATCGTAAGCATCATAAGATGAATAAGTTTAGCAAGGCAAAGGAGACTGTTGTGAATGAATTGCATAAACCGGCTCGCAAGAAGTTTCCGAGGCGGAGGACCATTCTACATGGTATAGACGATCTTTGGCAAGCCGATTTAATTGAGCTCATCACATATTCTCGTTTCAATAGAGGTTTTAAATATATTCTAATTGTAATTGATTGCTTTTCTAAATTCGTATGGATGGAGCCGTTAAAGAATAAGTCATCGGGTGAAGTGTCACGAGCGATGGGCATAATGTTGGTGAATTCACGTCCACGTATTCCAAAGAACCTACAAACCGATAATGGGCGTGAATTCTACAATACTCAGTTTAATACATTAATGAGAAAGTATTCAATCAACCATTATTCAACATTCAGCGTAATGAAGGCAGCCATAGTTGAACGTTCAATTAGAACCATAAAACAGAATTTATTCAAATTATTTAGTCTATATGGAAACTATAAATGGTATCACATACTACAAACCATCACAGCGAAGTACAATAATACAAAACATAGAACCATAGGGATGAAACCGATAGATGTAGACTCAAAACGGGTTGAGGATGAACTTCTTCGTACCGTTTACAGTCACATTAAAGTCGCTGGTAGGGGTAAATTTAAAGTTGGTGATGTGGTTCGCATAAGTAAGTTTAAACATGTTTTCACCAAGGGGTATTTGCCTAGTTGGACAACTGAATTATTTAAGATTGTAAGAATTAAGATAACAGATCCGGTTACATATATGTTGGATGATATGAATGGTCAACCAATAAAGGGGGGGTTCTATGAGTATGAATTGTCGAAAACGAACTCACCCGATACGTATCTTGTGGAGAAAGTTTTAAAAAAGCGGGGTGATAGAGTATTCGTAAAATGGTTGGGGTTCGATAGCACTCACAACAGTTGGATACCGAAAGCAAACATAATCTAATAGAGTGGTGCGATAGTCATTGGAGAAAACATACGGGCACATAGATATCATGAACTCTAACGCATGTGACATCGTCTTATCACATTTCACACATGAAAAGATGTTGAATGAGTTCAGCCGTGATGAGTTAGAATTATTCTCCATCAACTATCTACGTAAGCATGTAACTCCACACCAACTACAAGCCGCCTGGTGTAAATTACCTAAACATTTCACGGATGATGATGAGTTGAAAGCGAGATTACCATGTCACAAACATCATAACACACCTCATCAGGATACCCACTACGATGGACCTCCACCGTCACGCAAAAATTGTCCACTATGTGAAATTTAGAAATGGAATGTATATACTATATTATTAATTATATGAATTAAATGTATTATGTGAATTATGTGTCTGCATATTATTTGGACCCTATCCCTATTATCGATATGATAATTGTGTGAGACAATATAACACTCCTCAAATGGTGATAACTATGATGTAACGTGACGTCATCATTGACTAGCAAACCAAGTTTGAACGTGTTTGAACATGTTCAGGAGTATGTATAGCAGTATAATTAGTGTTGAAAATGGAAGTTTAAACAGGTTTGAACATGTCTGAAAAGGATTCTTATACAGTCTGTGATAATATCGAACTCTATGTAACCGGGATTTGGGTATAAAAAATAGGTCTACGCAGGATGTGAAATCAGTATCAATGATAACGTATAAGGGTAAGGGGCTCTTAAACACGAGCATTAATAATCTACCATTTGAATTACACCTGCCGGGGTATCAGTTTTGCGGACCTGGAACTAAACTACAAAAAAGATTGCAACGTGGTGACGAGGGTGTGAATAGACTGGACGCAGCCTGTAGGAATCACGATATTGCATATGAGAAGCATAAAAGTTTAGAGGATCGTCATCGCGCGGATAGAGAACTCGAATATAGTGCTTGGGATAGAGTAAAATCATCAGACTCTAAATTTGGCGAAAAAGCATCCGCCTGGTTGGTTACCAACGCGATGAAATTAAAACGAAAACTTGGTATGGGAATCTCAACATCCTGTGGAGATAATAGAAGGGTGAAAAGACTCTCAAAGAAAAATGATAAACTCAGAGTTGCATTCCGCAAATCAATTGTAAACAGAATTGCCAAGAATATAGGTAAAGCTGATAATTTGAGAGATGCGTCACGTTTAGCTCTTCAGAGTGCACGCTTAGCTGTTAAGGATGTTGGGGGAAAGGCTAGAGTAAGGGTTCCCCGTATAATTCCAATCCCCAAGACTGGGGGTATCATCCCTCTACTACCAGCTATTTTTGCCGGCCTCTCGGCATTAGGAGGACTGAGTGGTGGAGCGGCAGGTGTATACAGAGCCATAAGAAGTGGGCAAGAAGCTCGAGATAAATTAGCAGAATCGGAACGTCATAATAAAACAATGGAGGCGATAGCTATTGGAAAAAAAGGATCTGGATTATTCTTGAAGAAGCATAAATCAGGTCTAGGATTATACTTGAAGAAAAATTTTTAGCAGAGCTACCCAAGAGGCCACTAACCAACATCGACTTAATTAGATATGCTAAACTATTAAAAATTCCCAATTTTCGAGGAGTCTTTATGCGCGACACGATGCCGAAAACACCCAACAACACAAACGAGTGTGCCATCGTTAATTTGGATAATAATAGTGGAGGGGGGACTCATTGGGTAGCATATCAGAAGAGAGACCAGTATGTAATCTACTTTGACAGTTTTGGTAACCTGAGACCGCCAAAGGAACTAATAAAATATTTCAAACATTGTAATATTACATATAATCATACGAATGTACAAAAGAGTAATACTTACAATTGTGGTCATTTGTGTCTACAATTTCTAATAAAGCATAAATAGATGAACATTCAACAAAATTGTTTAATTATGTCTCAGACGTTCACCTTTACAGGTGCTTCCAGTACACTTTCCATTGATTTTTATCCTCCAATCGAATTGGAACTTGGATCTCAATATTCATTAGCGCTACTAGCCTTACATACGTACAACAGCATTCCCAATATTGAAGAAGGTGTGAATAATAAATTTCACTACGGTGTTCCCAAATTGGATAGTGGTAAAAATATCCATAAGGGTGTAATCGATATATCAACTGGAATATATGAACTCGACGCTATTGAAGCATACAATAAATTCCATTACACTCATCACGAGTCGGATAGTGGTATAGATATTCACCATAGTGTGATAGAAATTCCTACAGGATCATATGAACTCAGTGATATTGAGAGATACTTATTGGATGAGCTGGAAGTACGTGGACATATAAAACCATTGGAGAAAAGTAGTCTATCAATCAAGGGTAATAATAATACTTTGAGGTGTGAAGTTAGGAGTGAATTGCGAATCAACTTTACTCAGCCGAATACTATTGGTACAGTGTTAGGATTCTCACCACAATTTATCGTTCCGAATGTGAGATACCAATCAGACTTACCAGTGAGAATAAGTAAGGTTATAACTATACGTGTAGAGTGCAATATTATTTTCGGTTCGTATTATAACAACAAACCTTCACATACACTATATGAATTTGCACCAACAGTAGACCCTGGTTATAGCATTGATATTGAGCCGAGGAATTTAGTATACCTACCCGTCTCGAATCAACGGAACATTTCAAACGTCACAATAAATTTACTTGATCAGTGTGGGGAATTAGTCAATTTTCGAGGTGAAGACATTGTAATCAGATTGGAGTTGAAGAAACAAAAGTGAAATGGGTTTAGTTTTTCGTGTTGGGCGGACATCAGAGCGTGATAGGTATATAAGCAGGGGTAATTTCCAGTCGACTTCAGTTAGTGTTGCTCATCCAGTAGGTGCAACACCGGTAACGATTAGCCAATCATCATCATCGCTGTCGAAAGAAAATATTCAATTTCTACGATCTCAAGGTTATCATGTCAGAAAAGTTGTCGATATTCGGAAACCCTGATTTCGACCATTCGATAGTTGGTGAGGAGATACATACATATCACCCCCAAACCAACTCATTTCAACATAATGATGAAATCGAAATCACCATCAATCAGCAGGATGCTCTGGTTTCGATGTATGAGAGTGCCCTGTATATTGAAGGTTCCATCGAGCATTCGGCGACTGGGTCGGGCGATGCTAAGATTACAAACAATTTGGGGGCGTTTCTTTTCGAATCTATTAGCTATGAACTCAATGGTATCGAGATTGATAGAATTAGGGATCCTGGAATTACAACACTCCTGAAAGCATACTTATGCTTAAATGAAAATCAGTGTAAAGCCCTTCAAATTGCTGGATTAGTATATCCACTCGATAATGGTATTTATACACTTCATAATAATGATACATTCTCCCTACGGATTCCATTAAGTTATCTGTTTGGTGTATTTCATGATTATAGACGAGTAATTCAAGGTCGTCACAAACTGCGACTAGTTCGAGCCAGATCAGACAATAACTGCTATCAGATAGTGCTCTCGGCTGCTGATAGTGGTGCAACGGACTTGAAGAAGCTGAAAATAAATCTTACTAGCATTGAATTAAGAGCTAAACACATTCTACCATCGGATGATGTGAAATTAGAGCTGCTACAGAATCTGAAGAGTGAGAAACCAATACTAATACCATTCCGGAAGTGGGATTTTCACGAACTTCCATCTCTTAGAAGAGCTAATAATGAGATTTGGTCTGTGAAAACGAGTGTTAACCTAGAGAGGCCCCTTTATGTCATAATTGCATTCCAAACGAATCGTAAAGATAATGTTAAACGTGATATATCTCTCTTTGATCATGTAAACATCACCGATTTGAGAGTATATCTAAATTCGACTTGCTATCCATATGAATCTATGCGATTGGACTTTGATAGAATGAGATATGCGGAGGTATTTCAAATGTATTTAGACTTTCAGACTAGTTTTCTTGAGCGGCAACATGCTCAACCTTTGCTAAATTATCGGGATTTTAGTCAGCGGGCCCTATTCGTGGTTGATACATCTAAACATGCTGCAAATGTTGTATTGTCATCGACGTGTGATATCAGTGTGGAATTTCAAAGTTCTAATCTATTCCCCAATAATTCTAAAGCGTATTGTATTATCGTTCACGATAGTATTATTGAGTACACACCCATAAATAGTGTAGTACGTCAAGTTAGATAATCAAATCAGCTAAATTATAATGAAAGTCTGAGGATAGATGTAGACTAGTTTATATATATGTTAAGATACTGTGTAATAATATCAATATAATAAATGATATTTGTATGTAAATTGTTCGTGTTTTATTTCGTAGTACATATGGTTAGTGAAATGCGAATGAATATCCCAGGTTAACTGGTTTGTGTAGTTTTAAGAGTATAGGTAAACTAAGAGAGACAGACACCTGTGGAGTGCTTCCTCTACCCGAGGTTCAGTTATAAGATATGAAAAGAAGGCTATTGTATAATCACACCCTCCGTGTTAAATGAAACAACCCCCATGGCTTGGCGCGCCCCATTGTGACTGGGTGAAGGGTCCGGACCGGTGGTAACAACACCGAGGGTCTTCAGAGAGGGAGTCGAGATACAATGGTCGAGTTGTCCACTTAACGTGCGAACAGGGGTGTGGTTGGTTAATATGGTATTTTGAATGTATTAGTTACCCTCCTGTATTGAGAGATGAAGTCGAAAGTCCACTAACATACGAACTGAGTGTGTGTAGGGCGCTCGCCGCGGCGTAAGGTTTGCGATCAGGCATAATTACGTAGCAAAATCCATCGAAATCTAATGATAATTATCGTTTTTATTATTTTTTAATTGCTTTATACATAAAATTAATGAAAAGTTTTAATGTCAAGTTCAGGGTTGTGTCTCAAACAAGTGATTTGTGCGTGATTTATAGTGACATGTCCACTAACATCATTGTACAGAGTGGAGGTTTTCAAGAGTGTGAATTTGACTGGATATTTTTGCCATAACACATCTCGAAGTGAGTATATATATATAATCTATATATAGATAAAGCAATATGGTTAGTGAATATACACAAAATACTATAGAATAATCTAGAATAAAATGGATGGTATAGGTCCATATATATAATATGTATATGAAGTAAGTACGTATATGTGTATATGTAATTTACAATTGTAAGTTTGGTTGTTTATCATATGGAAATTTTCAATAGCGTGATTCTGACTGGTCATTTTTCGCCATATCACATATGTATATATGGCACGAAAGTTACATATATGGTTAAACACAAGAGAAACCACTCCAATCAACCAAGCCAACATCAGATCACTTTCACGATCACCAGTCAACCTGGCTGACTGTACGCTCCAATCGACCAAACCAACATCATCACATCACGATCACCATTCAACCTGGTCGACTGTAATAGTATTCAAACACCGAATGTGTGAGTGGGTATCTACTGGTTCACGCATCGTAAAAAGAGCATTTATTTCATTTCAGATAATATTATATTCAGTTACATAATTATAATTACTACATGTACGTTTAAAATGATGAATAAAGCACTTTAATTTATTATTAAACCAACACAAGACAAACTAAGACCATAGGAAGCACAAAATCAATTTTTATTTGACAAGATTTACATGCAGATACAATATTCGGCAAACGGCAATCGGTCAATCGAACTTCATGTTTTTTATTTTATATCAAAATTGCATAAAGAAACCATTATAATATACATGTGATGGAGATCAGTTATAAGACAGGGGGATACAGATAGTCCAATAATAACCAAACATACGTGGGGTAGAAATAAAAAGCTATTGAATAATCACACCCTCCGTTTATGTGATAAAAGAATGATAGAACCCCTCGTGAGTTGGTGCTCGTTGTTAGTGTGGGGGAATTAGACGACTCGATGTTAGGATATTAACGATGGGGTGACTGAATAACAGTCACCCCATTGATGTTGATGCGAGTCGGCTGGTCACTTTACAGTGTTTTATCAGTGGGTTTCCTTAGATATAATCATTTGAAAATATTAAATTACTATAATCACCATGAATACTTCTACAAACACCCTATATTTCTCGTTTCTCACAACACACACCATACACCGGATCAAACACCCAGTATATCTCGTTTTACGATACGTGCCATCTAGTGGTTTAGTAATCGAAACGTACATCTATGGATAAACACATGGGAAGATGTAAATTGTTTTATTCAGTAGTACAGCGATATGTATAATGTGAAATATCTGTATGTATATATATATATATATATATATAAAATTTACAATTGCAAGTTCGGCTGTTTATCATATTTCTATAGGACATCTTTTACTGATAATAGTTTTCATTATTTTTTAATTGCTATATTCATACAAATTAATGTGATTACACATGCAAACCTACAAATTATTAGCCGAGTACCCAAATTAGTGTAATTAGCACTCAACATACACACTGAGCACTCACATCGGTGGAATAGCACCGAGCCCCATGTATTTATACACCGACACCCGTTTTAGTGGGTCCAGTACCCACCTTATTACACTACTGAATTTGTTAAAAGATTTCGTTTATCATAGGAATTCTTTAACTATTTTCTTGCTAAAATTGACCAACTAATAAAACTTTTGAGTCAGAAGTAAACTTGTATAGTTAAATATGTCTCTATTGCAAGATACTTACAGCAATTCAAATATGGTCTTTGTCGATTTTTTCGGCATCTGCCAATAGTCAGTATCACTTATAATTAAAATAGTAAATAGTATTTGACTCAAAAATTCAAAATTCAACAAACACGGCAACACAACGAAAGTAAACATGAAGAAGAGAGCTTCGCACTTCAGAACTCTAACATACAAAAACCACGTAATCAGTGTGAAGACAGCAACCCACATATATTAAACAATCGCAGATCTATGATCGAATATGGAGCAAAACTATGGAGTAATCGGCGCAACCATAGTGTCACTTATGGTAGCTGAAAGAATAGCTTTTAGATGATCCATCACAAGAATTAGATATCCAAACAACCCCCTTCATAGCCCTCCTAATGTCCTACCGTACGAAAAATCCGGAATAACACCCCTCCTTAGAAAATCGTTTCCAGATTTCCTAACAATAAATTAAATATAATATAACTTATGTAATAATAAACCTAATGTATAGAGCCAGATGTTGGAATAAAGATTATTACTACAACTAAAATAGTAAGCTTTGCAATTGGTAACTTATGCCCACGGTATTGCAAAATACCAGAAGGGGATGATATGAGAAAAAAATCAACTGGTAAAACTCATTTTCCATCCGTTTTTGTACTCACATTAGGATACAGTGTCCAGGTAACACACAACATATCTTAATATCTTCACATGACTTGTGATAAAATTATCGATGAAAGAGATGGCAATGATAGCAGATGACAAGGAATGGTGGTATATTTTTCAGAATTATTATTGTAATACGATGGCTGTAAATAAAAAAAATAACTCGCATTTAAGTATTGAGATTTTTCACATTATCACATTCATTTTTGATAGCTAATTCCAGAGCAGCTAACTTTGTATATTCTATCTAATAATACTCTATCAGTAATAATTCCTTTATGGATTTCAGCTTGTGCTGCAAATCTCGCCTCCACTTCCTCGTTTAATTTATCCATCAATTTAATCTGCTTATTAATAAGTTGTTCATATAAAGCATAATTGTTTATTGCTAGTAACTACAAATAAATTAACATATCCATTTCTTCTTTTTTAAATTTTGCAAACAAAATTGTCATATATATATATATATATATATATATATGTCACAAATCTGTCATATCTGTTATATTTTAGAGCAAATAAATGACATTAGGTCATTCGACACTTTCAAGTTTGCCATTTTTCGAAAAAGTCCCTAGGCATGTCATCTTGCCAGGGGAATAAGCTAACCTTTGGCAGGTCGTAGCTAACCCCTTGGCAGGTCGTATTCCCTTGGCATCTAAACCGGATGATAACAGGGAGTTGGTAGTAGCGGGCCTTATACGTACGATTATAAGATTGGTCCTAAATTGTTCATGGTGGTCCAACGCTTTGAAAAACTAGATCACCTGATTTCTAACATGAAGAATAGAAATAAGGAGGCGTCAAAATATTTTTGTGTAAACCATGGAAAATGTAGTATTTTTTTGGGGATGTTGCCATGTGCACAAAGCCAGTGGCTTGTCTGTGCGGCAGTCGGGGAGAATTGGAAGCAAGACTGAAACGCATTGACCTGAGAGGGTTGATATGTGCGCTGACAATGCACTTGACAATCGTACTGAAATAATAATTATTTATTCAGTTTACAATTATCCATTTATTTAATTAGTTATTCTTGAGAGTACAGAAATGTTAGGATTTCTGAAGATAACATTTCTGAAGAACAACACATTGCTACCAAAGCACTCCTTGTTTTCAGTAGTAACGGGAACATCCCCATAAACTTATTCCTTAACATGTCCCGAAATAAATAAATTGAACTGGCGATTTAGCTGGCTAAGGTGTTAGACCATTACAACCAACCCAAGGATCCATTAAAATTCTTTAAATAATTTAGAACATTATGTAAATAAATAATAAAAAATTTAAACAATTTTCGACTGGTACTAATAAAACTAATTCTTGGATGATCATAAATTGTTCGTTTGTGTAACTCATAGTAGCAGGTTGTAATAACTAAATGTTGCTGCAGCAGAATCATTACATTTGTACGATTGCTGAATTTCGTCGTGGGAACTAGATATTTTATATTAATTTATGAAATAATTTGTGTGCGTATAAATGTTAAATTAGATGCTTAATAACTTTTTAGCTGTTGACGATAGACCTACCTAGTTAGACATTTTAGGAAAGTTGATTTATCGATCTTTCAAAGTATGTCAAGATATACAGGATGGTCCATTTAAAATTCTTAAGTTATTTGACATTTAGCAAATCTCCAGTTATTCCGGATAAGTCATATTAGAATCGCAAATGAATAATAACTGTAAAAATATGCGATACTTTTACTATCCAAAATGAGTTCTTTTATTTCCTTATTCTTGTTAGTTACCTTAAAACGATTTTTTTGAAAATGCTAATTTTTGACAAATGTGCTTCCTTCCGCAATTATTGCATCTATCGCACGACAAAATAAACTACAATATAATAAACTAAAATAAACGACAACTTTTATTTTAGGTTATTAAAGTGAAATAGTAAAAAAATTCTTTCCTGGCAGGGCACGGCGCGACGCGCGAGAAGCCGCCGCGGCGGCACCGATTGCAATAGCGTGCTAAGGGTTTGTTTTTACTCTGTGTATATCTGTTGATATGCAGACATGAATTTATTGCATTGAATAAATAAATATATTATTAATATTTTCAACATATTGTCTTAAGGGGGCCCACTTAAGGGGGGCACCTGCCATCGGGCAACCTGGCACCACCTGACCAGTCCGCCACTGACTGAACTTTAAAGATGACTTACACGTGTAGCTTTCCTCATAAAAAAATCATTGTGCTAATTTATTACAAGAGAGGAGTGGAGAGAATGCACAATTAAAATATGGATTTATTCACATTTAATAGTATTATTTATTTATCACGATTGGCCATTATGCCATCGCCTTCAAGTAAGCGGCAATTATGCGGCCATTTGAACAATTTTCGGGAGTGCTGAAGCTACAAGTGAGTCATTGTCTCGGGGGTTTCTCCTTCACGGTTTGCACATCGAATAATCTCGATGTGCGACACTACCTACTACATACTACAACTTACCATGAACTCTTGAGTACCTTGACAACGAATAGGGTATTCCGGTCATGTCAAAATTTAAACAGATATTCGGTTTAACCTATTGTACAATTTATGAGGATTCATAAAGTTAAGCTATGAGCTTTTTGATTTAGTTTTTCTATGAGATAATTGCAATTAAAAGTGCATTTCGTTTGAATTCACCGACCACCCTCGGAAATACACGATGATTACCGATCCCTAGTAGCTGTGGCAACAGCGGACAGCTCTCGAACAGCTGATCGGCCAAGTTGACGGTTGGCGACCCTGTTGTTTGACAACGAATAAAGGTAACTTTTTTGAGAGATGATTTGATCATTGAAACTTGAAGCCAAACATCTCTCATCTCGCTAGTCGGCAATGTAAAGAAAATCTTATCAGGAGTTACTGTTTTACTGCTGTTACAGCCCGGCACAGAACAATGTCGGCGTTGGAGTTTATACATTTTGAACAAGTGTTTGATATAACCTCAATAACCAAAGCAGGTGTCAACAAACGAGCGATTCTAAACGTTGACACAACAGAAGACAAAAATTTACTACGTGCACCCTAGATATAGCAACGTTGTCAAGTCGCTCAGTTTGAGCGGTCTTTGTGACGTCACAAAGACCAATCCTAATTCAAACTTCAAACAACGATTTCTCTTAATTTAAAACAATGTTTGATATTTTACTTGTGAAGTAGCAAACAGTAGCACCAATACTTTGTAAAAAATGACAATTTCAAAAACACCGGAATACCCTATTGTCTAATTTATTATCAAGGCCCGAGAGCACTGGGCGTGCATGCCTTGGCAATTCATTGCGCAAGATTATTCGCTATTTAATCCGTATGAGCACTTTACCACGTGCTGGGTTAAGGTGAGATCCGAGTGCTATCTATAAATCAGTTCAATTTAT
This sequence comes from Aphodius sticticus, assembly GCA_963966075.1. Lineage (NCBI taxonomy): Eukaryota > Metazoa > Arthropoda > Insecta > Coleoptera > Scarabaeidae > Aphodius > Aphodius sticticus. The sequence continues at coordinate 22,122,961 of OZ014513.1, read as the reverse complement.
TTCTTGATGCTTATACAACATGTTGAAGACCTGTAATAAAACTGTTGTGTTTCGAACGTAAATTGTCTGTACCTACCTACTAACTATATCTTTCATTCGAACAAAAATGTGATCGGATCACTGTTCTCGATATTATATTGTAAACAGCTTAAACCATTAAATATCTCCACGAAAACGATAGACATATTTGCAAGCATGGGCATGGGCAGCTGCTCCCCCTTTAATAATTTTGTTCTTATGTTTATTACATAGCACTATTTCCCTTATAGACATCTTTCCCCCATACAGAAAGTTAAATTTAGAACCCCCCCCCCCCTTTCGATTTGAGCTGGATATGTCCATGTTTGCAGGTAGGTATTCTGAAAGAATCTATCCCGGCAGCCCGTGTTTGGTATGAAAAGGTACAAACAGTTTACTGAGTTCTTGATTTGGTATTTTATTTAAAATTCAGAACATTAAATCCAGGGGGGGTGGCAGCTGCCCCCCTTTCGTTTTTTTGGTATCATGTTTATTACATAGCACTCTTTCCCTCATGCACACTAAGGTGGTTATTTTTATGTAGAAAGCTCCCCCCAAATCGTTTCCAAGTGCAAAAAAAGGTTGACAAATATTTCTTTTTTTGAAATTTTGATTTTTAATGGTGCCTATCGAGGCTTCAAATTTACATGAAAAAGACTTTTTTTGGTATATTTCGAATAATTGTTCGGGGTTTGGAAAAATTTATGTTAAAGTTATAGGACTTGTAGAGGACTTTCCAAAGAAGAATTTAACCTATTATACATATGGATTTGACGCCCTGTACATTCTTCAGAAAATTGACCGTTCTAACCATTTAATTCTGTTTTTTTTCTCATTACTATACGTCTAGTAGAATGTTTATAAACATTTGTCGGTTAATTTCGGTTTGTTTAAACAAATTCTATTTTGTTGAAATAATTCGTTTTCTCGAAAATCCGTCTGAATTCTGTTTTCTGAGTTCAAAATGGCAGTTTATTAGCTTAGAGTGACATTATTCATTAAAAAATGTCTTCCTATTGTTAAACATCATTTTCAACTATTGTTCCTAACTATGGTAGAAAAGTCGCTTTTTTTGTGAAATTAACTTATAAATTTCATGTTTGAGATATCTAGCCTATATTATCTAATAAACTTTGTTTAAACAAATGCAATTTCTTTAAACAATCTTTTTTGTAATTCGCCTAAAATTATGTTTTTTTGATCGGTCTGGCCAACTGTTATTCTCAAGTGACGTCATTTATATTTTCGATAGATTACCATTGTTTGAATAATAAAATAATATTCGTTTTCAATATTTCATCAAAATAGAGTACAGGGAACAGATTCCAGACAGCAACAAATCAACATTATCTTGAACACATAGTGGTAGGAAATCAGAATAAGAAATGGAGAAAGAAATGTCATTAATAAAATTTGTTGACCTTAGGAAATTTAATATTTTAAAAAGAAATGTAACTCCCCAATTCCTCGAAAAAAAGGATTACCAATCAATTCAAGTTTTTCGAATAAATGATTCTGAAAACGAATAATATTTTATTATTTAAACAATGGAAATCATCCCAAAATATAAATGAGTTCAGTTGGCCAGACCAATCTCAAAAAATTAATTTTCGTTGAATTGCTAACAACAATTGTTTAAACAAATGGAATTTGTTTAAACAAATGTGGGTTTATTAGACATTATAGATAATAGGTTTATTAGATATCTCGAACATGAAATTTATAAGTTAATTTCTCAAAAAGCTGACTTTTCTACCATAATCAGAAAAAATCTGATGTGGCCAGGCACATGACTTTATCATACTATATATAAAATTAATAGTTTAGCTGCATGAGACTCTATTTGATCGAGATCGGCCATGTCTGCATTAAAATAAAACTACCAGAACTAATAGACAGATATGTCGATGTCGATGACACCGGGTACACCGTCCAAATGACACTTACGTGTTATGGGGTGTAAAAAGTGTAATGCAATATGCGAACGCAGCTTATATTGACAGAAGTTATTGTCAAAACATTAGCGTTTGACACCAAGATTACCTACCGTCATTAGAATCAAAAAACCTGCAAATCCTGGCTACTAGTTTTCATGCAGTACGACCGATTTCGTAGAAATAGAATTTGCTCATGCAGCTAAACTATTGATTGTACCAAAAAATGTCATAGTGATAAATTATTCAGAATTTCCTCATCTTTAATTTATTATTTAACTATTTCGACGAAATTCCAGAAATGGCGGCTTATTTGCAAAATCTTTCAAAAATGCTAAGACTAAACCTCCAGTTCCTTTGGACCCTTTTTAACAGAAAGCTTTTCAGCTCTAAGTTTGGCCATGAAACTTCTAAATATGAAGTTTCGTCCCGATACCTTTAGTAGTTTCTCCGGAATCGTTGCCACAAAAAACGGGTACACTCACACACATCCACATCCACACACACAGACATTTTTTTGTACCTTGGTCAAAAATGTTCAGGGGACCCAAAAAGACATATTTCCGCTAAAATCAAAAAAAATTTTTTTGGCACGATTACAATACTTTACATACTGCGTATGATAAAGTAAAAATAAGAATCGGATTAAGGGCAACGTATTGCATTTGGTTGTGCTTTTACATCATATTCAGGAAAACTGGCAATTTATGAAATTAAATCTGCTTAAAATGTGGTTTTGAGTGCACTTTTAAAGCTCACGCGACGGCCTATTAGTACAGTGAAATTAGCAAAAAGAAGGGAAATAAATCCCATATTTATTCCCGCGTGTTGCTCTTTTGGGATCCGACGCGGAATGTATTGGGTTTCAATATCCTATGGCGTCTGTAAATTTTTTTATAATTTGGCACCACTAAAAGCCACCTAACGTGCACGTTCGCGGCTTTTCGTATACCCCAAAACGGCCAAGATTTCGTAATTTTAGCTACAGTATAAAAATAGTTTAAAAAAATCTGACGTGGCCAGGCACATGACTTTATCATACTTTATATAAAATTAATAGTTTCGCTGCATGCGATTCTATTTGATCGAGATCGGCCATGTCTGCATTAAAATAAAACTAGTAGAACTAGACAGATATGTCGATTAAAGCTGCGTTCGGATATTGTACTCCGTTGACACCGGGTACACCGTCCAAAATGACACATACGTTATTGGGTGTAAAAAGTGTAATACAATATCCGAACGCAGCTTATATTGACAGACGTTATTGTCAAAACATTAGCGTTGTCATTAGTGTCATTACTGTCATTAGAATCAAAATTTCTGACATATCCTGGCTACTTGTTTTAATGCAGTACGTAACATGTCACCATTTTGAGTTTTATTTTCTATTATTCCGGAGGCGCAGAATTAAAGTCAGTACTTCAAAGGCACAGGCGAACAAACCTTCAGGATTTCAGGTACAAAATTGTTGGGTCACTTTGAGACCCTTTTGACGTTTAAAAAATGTCAAAATCATGTTTTAGTGTTTTCTCAACAGCTTTTTCTCGATAATGTTTTAAAACATTTTTATAAACATCGTCGAATTAGCAAAAAAATATTCTCTACTAGATTTCATAGCAAGAAATATACGACATATTGGTTGTCATAGCAACAAAACCGATGTTATAACTTATAAGCAAAGCAAGAATGCCATACCCATTTGTATGTAAAGAAAATATGCTTTGTATTTTTTGTTTTCTACCGAACACGTCAGCATTTTTTAAAAACATATGTTTATTAAAAAATTGTAACTGTGCCTATTCGGTGTATTGAGTCCGCTGCCTAAAATTCTAAAATCAATTATTCAATTATTATTATTGTTATTATCAATTATTAAATCAATTTAATTAAGCCTTCTGTGATATTCGTTTCGTCATTGGATATATAAGATTTATTTGCTATAAATAAAGTATCCAAGTATCTTAATAGCAATGAATACTATCTTAGCTAAACTGCAATAATAGTGACACAAAGTTTGGCATTGCAAACAGCGGCAATCGAAAATAAAAGTATTTTTATTATCTCAATGACCTAGATGACAGGAACATGTGAAAGAATCTATTCGGATCTTCTCAAGCTTGTTTAATATCATGATTTGTTTATTTTAAAATGCCAAACTCCCAAGGTGATAATTTTCATTATATAACATTTTTTTTTTATTATTTTTTTATATTTGCAACAAGTGCCGATATTCATGTTTTGATTAACCAGTTCTTGAATGAATCATGGGAAATCCAATCGTTATATTCCTAATGGCTGATGAGATTGTCTAGTAAATAGAGAAATAAACACTTGGGCCTTTTTACTGTTTATTACTCTAGCTTCCTAATTACGTAATTATCGACACATGCATCTAAAGGCCGCACACACAAAGAAAAGGTTATCTAATGTTAAGGAAATGACAGTGTTAACATAATTTGTTTGTTTTGAGGCAACACATACTTGCAATAAAAATATTTCTTTAATATAAAACAACTTAAATATTTACTTTAAAAATCGAAGAATGATAGATGGATCACTCAAAATATATTAACTGGTAGCTCAAGGGGCCCAAAATTGAGAATAAGTTCAATTGAGTAATATAAAAAAATATATATTATAAAGGATTTACTTTGTTTTGCAACAATAAATTTACATACCACAATCTTAACTTAATAGAAAAAAATTAATCAATTAACTTTTGAGTCTAGACATCTGAGCATTTCACATATTATCATCAAGTACTTAATTTGTCAAAAATATAATAGTTTAAGCTACATGATTATCCTGACCAACAAAGATTAAATCTGACAAGTGATAATTGTTATGGTATACTTTTTTCCGTAGACTCTGATGTTTGAGAAAAGCAGTACTAAAAGACGGCAAAAAGCCCAAAATATGGATTTTTTTTCTCAAAAACCAAACACAATTTGGAATTTTTGCTTTCAGATTCAGATCATTTGTCACATTTTGTTCTTTATTGGCCAGGATGGTCACTGAGCTTAGATTATTGTATTTTTAACAAATTACAATCTCAAATTTCACAGGAATTAATTATGAATATTAAAAAAAAATTGAGAGGATTAGACAGAAACAAATTTATATTATATATTTTCTATATAAATAAGGACGACACCAATGTCTATACAACATCAGTGATTCTGCTATTTATTATACCGTCAATGTATCTGATGTAGAAATGTTGAACAACACTAGTATTGGTGGAAAGAAACTAAAAGCCAACCGCAGTCCTTCTTTAGCTAGAAAATACCAATATTCTTCTTTGGATGCGATAATTATATTCCATATAAACTATTATTGCTAAATCCTCGAACACGTCGATTTATAATTATCAAAATACACCTTGTGATATCAAATTTTTTTACCTTCAATTGGTTTTAACAGATGACGTCATCGACATTTTTTTTAAATGACAACCCTATGTCTTTTTTTAATGAATTTGACATATCTTTTAATTGTCTTAATGATAGCATAATATATTTATGGCCTTATATGAGAAAATTTTCGAGAAAAAGACAATTGAAGTTTATGAAGTAAAAGTGACAAAATCTCCGGAACGGCTCGACCGAATTTAACGAAATTTTGGAATTAAGTATTTTGCAATCATGTGAAGTTACTGGCGTTATTATCGTTGATGCAACGTTTACAATTTCTGAGTTATAACCTCAAACTTTTGAATTTGAAATAGAACACCCTGTATATTTTGACATTTTCTGTTCAGTCGTCCATTACCTATTCAATGTTACTACGCTTGTTATAGTATTATACCAAAAACATCTAGTAATTAATAAAAACCTTTATTACTCAGGTCTAAAAATTCACAAAGAAAAAAATGATAGCAGAAAATAGCAACAACAGAAAATAAACCGATCAAATTTAAAACAATGTGTTCTTGTGAATGGGTGAGAATCGTCATAAACCAACTAGAGTAGTTGCAGTAGAAAATGTAATAATGTTTTGTTATCGATTTTTTCTTTGTTAATTTTTAGACCTAAGTAATAAATGTTATTGTTAGTTTCTAGATGTTTTTGATATAATAGTGAAGACTGTAACAGAAAATTTCGAAATATACAGGGTGTTCTATTTCAAATTCAAAAGTTTGAGGTTATATCTCAGAAACTGTAAACGTTGTATCAACAATAATAACGCCAGTGACTTCACGTGGTTGCAAAATACTTAATTCCAAAATTTCGTTAAATTCGGTCGAGCCGTTCCGGAGATTTTGTCAGTTTTATTTCATAACCTTCAATTGTATTTTTCTCGAAAATTTTCTTATGTAAGGCTATAAAAATATTATCCTACCATTAAGACAATTAAAAGATCTGTCAAATTCATTTAAAAAAAATGTCGATGACGTCATCTGTTAAAAACAATTGAAGGTAAAAAAATTAATTTGATATCATAAGGTGCATTTTTTAAATTATAAACCGACATGTTCGAGGGTTTTTTAAAATAGCAAACCGTTCTTGAGATTTTGTCATGTTTCCATACTTTACGCGCTCACTGTATATCTAAATATATTAAATATATTCCAATAAAGTTTATTATTATTATTATTATTATTATTATTATTCTTGCGTATATATAAAACAACGGTTGCTTTGGATTAACAAACGTTGCTTTGAATTAACACAACGTTTCGTTATGTGTACGTAAGTTATAAGTACAAACTATATAATATTTCTTCGTCCATCTATAGTATAATATTCAGACATTTTCAAGAGTAGACTAGATTCAGATGGAGCGGTATGTTGGTACGTGATGTTTTTCTTTGCTGTTCGCCTGGTCCCAATTCTATGTAGTTATATCTCGATAATAATATTATAATACCTCTCTGCTAGGGAAGTGCTTCAATAAGGGTAGCTAGTAAACAAATTTCCTAGAATTTGCCTCAAAGGTGCATAAGCAAATTATGGTGGGAGTATTGATCTTTGCCTATATCTACACTACAATATGCAAGGTGCCTCGCATAATTACCATTAATTACAAGAGCATAGAAGATTCAAAGGCTTAAAAGAAGTGCGTTGTCGAAGGTATAACGTGAGTTTGTTTCAAAGCGTAAAATAAACATTTATCGTTTTAAATATTATGTATATTAAATGATTGGGAAAATCAATCCTTTAATGACTTTAAATTGGAGACACAGAATTGAACTATTGTGACAGAAATATTCTGTATATTTGAATTTAAAATTACTTGCGACGAGGTGCGACTTGCATTGACGTTATTTACCCAGAGACCTTCGAGACCTCAGAAATTAGTTGAATCCTGGCGCAACGATCATAAACTAAAATTAAATTCTGAACTCTTCGCCAGCGGCCCAATTTCCGATCATCAGCAATTCGATATCTTCAATTACCCATTTCCGCCAAGCAAGCTAAGCCACCACGAATTACCTAATAATAATCTCAGAAACTTGTCGCAACTATCTTAAGTCTAGCTTACGCTACACACTCGGTATTGAAAATTTAATGAACTTTTCGTTGTGGGACATCAGTGGCGGCTCGTGCATTGGATTGCAGGTTTGCGCAACCCCCAAAAATATCAAAGAAACAAAAAGAGTTTAATTGTATGTAAATGATAGTGTAATAGCAATACGCAACGATCTATATAACATACAATTTAATAAAATATCCAGCATTTTCTCGAGAATTCCAAACGCAAGTCGGCTATACGGCCTAGGGCCGCACCCGTCTGCTACCGATACACTGCGTATCGACGCTTGAATCATAAACACGCGAGCGAGCGAATTGGGCAGCGGCGATTGGTTCGTTTACTCTGAAATGGTTGCAAGTGGACCACGGCCCCAGTGGTGTCTAGAAGCGAAGCGACGGCATGCTTACGCGACTGACGACGTGCATTATTGCATTCTGGTTGTAGACAGTAGACTCTTGACACTCGTACGGTAGTTTGGTTTCCCGTGAAGCGCTTATTGCACGAAATTAAAAACAAATAATGTATTCAGTGCAGAGTTTATTAGCTCAACCATTTAGCATTCTAAATTGCATCGATAAGAGCGAAATAAAAGGGCTTGGGAGGCCTACCCCTAATTTAGAGATAAAACAATGCCTGTCGACCAAATCTCGGTCATTTACAAGGACAGCAAAAATGAGTGGATTTGTGGGTGTGATGTCGAAAATGCTTTTTTTGTTTTCCTTGTCTATTGTTTGGTGCCGATGACAAAAACAGGTATTACATATTTAAATAATTTAACCGACCGAATTAAGAAGTTAGTTTAAAATATCGATTTGTTAATATTTCAAACGGCTGTAACTTTTTAATGAATTGAGAAAACTTAAAGTCCATATGAGTCTTTTTACTCAGTATGAACATTTACTATCTGAAGAAAAGTTCTGCGGGAGAAAAGTGGGACACCGTAGATAGTACTAAACAATAACAGGGATTTAAGAACGTAGCAGCCAAAGATAGTTAAAATTAAACTATTTAAGAATAAGAATGAGTCATTTTTAGTGCACAAATAAAGATATTTTTCTATTAAACATATATGTCATATAAAACTGGTAGGTACCTGAAAGTTGCAACACCCATTTTTCTAGATTACGAGCCGCCACTGTAGGACATATTATTGAATGGCACTAAAATCATCTGGAAAGTTTGTTTAATACTATAAAACGTTTAATACAACTCGAATACTAATTTCCACGCAGATACAAAGCTGTAGCGAGAAAACAGCGAGTTTAGCAAAATAATAAAATTTAAATGAATCAATTCGTTTTATTTCTAAACCAGACGTTGGAAAATTTTGTTAATACCTTAAAATGTTCAAAGCCATTTTATATACTAATTTAAAGATACATATTTCTCCGCAGATGTAAAGCTGCTACCACAAAAAAATAACGATTTTTGCAAAATAATCAAATTTAAATAAAAATTTTGATTTATTTTAAACCAGACGTTGAATGTAAGTTAACGATCCATTTCACTCGGCGGATTTATCGTTGTATCGAAAAAACAACGTATTAAGCAAAATATGTAATCAATTTTCAATGAATTAACTGGGTCAAATAATAAAGTCAAATAAAATTGGAATATACCCACATACTTCTTCCTTAATATGGCGAAGGCGTTGGACTATTACGAACAATCGACCTTTCATACATATTATTTAAATAATTCTGAACTGTGTGAGAATCAGTAATTCTCCTCCATTTATTTTTGAAATGGCATTAACGACACTGGATTACTACACTGCAATAAAGGTTGTCAATTGTTTTCGCAGATCTTAGTCTTCCTGCTTTAGTTCTTTGGTAACGTGACTCTTTTATAAGCGTAAATTCGCTCTGTACCTTTATAGTATATTATAATACAGTAGAGCGTCGATAATCCGAACGTCCAAAAAGAAATAATAATAAAATAAATCACTGACCTAGGGAAAAGCCATTTTTGTAGGCACCCTCGATATCTCTTCTATATCCCTTCGATATCTCTTCTATATTCCTTCGATATCTCTTCGATATCCCTTCGATATCCCTTCGATATCCTTATATTTTTATTCCTATAGTTTAAGAAGAGCGGAATCGAATGGTGTTGGAATCAGAATAGACGTTTTGTTGCTGTCCACGTCTAGTTTCGAAATCCTTTTTTTAAATTGCAATCGGACGACCTCAAACGCATTCAGCCCTCCGCAAAATATTGCCAAAAAAAATCAAATGAGGATTGTGCGAAAACTATTAATCCGACCGAATGGAGGTTTTGCACACTTAAAGTACACTCTTGGAATTAAGTAAGTTCTATAAATATTTTAGCAGTGTGTCGATGATACATCCAAGTACAAGTTTTTTGTTATTCTGGTCGACCGCTCGGCCGCTAAGTGCAAAAAATTGTCCGTTTACGCTTCAACTCGTATATCGGAAATTTATTATTTGCGAAACCTTGTTCGAATGCTTTGAATTGGTTTATAATGATTTATATGTTTCTATTTATTAGCTTAATGTGTAACTAATTAATGTAATTCCTACATTGCAATGTAATTGTGTTTTTATTAAATATGACGTTAATTTTATATTAATAAACATAAAACCTTTCGACTACATGAAATGAAAATCTGATTTCAAGATATTGCATACAACACAACAAATTATACTTACAACCTTATTACATCTAATAGCTTTTTTTGTGTTAATAAATACAAAAATCAATTTGTTGTTGTCAATATTTTTACTTTTCAGGTTATTTCAGAACTAACATATGTATTAACATTTATTCACAAAATAGAAATAAATTAAAATTAAATTGCTTTAAATTTGTCTTTATGGTAATTTGTTAATTGTGATTTACTGGTGTTTTCGAGATATTTAGCTTCAACGATATTTTGCAATGTTTAACTTAATAAACAGAAAGGAGTATGTATTTTGTATAGCATGAATATATGATTACTATTTTTTTATATTATTATTTTGTATTTACTTTACAGCAATGTTTCAAATATCTGACAACTGAAAATAATGACAATTATGTATATCACTAATTTACAAAAATTTTTGGAAGCAAGCTCTAAATTTTCGACGAATTTTGATGGAATGTAAATATGATATAATTATTATTAAAAAAAAATAAACCACAATATACGACTATCTAAAAAAACATTTATACAGCATACAAATTATTTCATCAAATTTGACCTGGGATGAGTATAAATTGTGTTGGTAACGGGTATATAATTTCCCAAAAGGAGACGCTTCAGAAAGAAAAGTTGTTGGTTTCTCTTACGTATAGCTTTTATTTCATATTAATTATTCACCATCATATGCAATAAAAGCTATACGTAAGAGAAACCAACAACTTGACGATTTGAACCAGGGACCTTTGCGTCGCTAGCACAATGCTCTCCCATCTGAGCTATTGACATTGTGCTAGCGACGCAAAGGGCCTTGGTTCAAATCCAGGTTGTGGCTGTAATTTTTGATATATTTAAAATTTACATCCCGCTGTTACCATACATGTTACTAACTTATAAGATTACTTTGACAAAGTATGTCGTTAAACATTTTCAGTTATAGTTTATATTGTTTGGAAATTAAAAAGACCTTCATTTTTAATGTATATGCATTTTAGCTAACCTTACAGTACACAATTCATAAGTCAAAATGTTATTTTTAACTTATTATGGTTGTTAATGCACGCCTCTTAATTTATTTAGAAAACTAGAAATAAAATTTCCAATAATGTTCCAGCTAATATATAGTAAATAAAAAATGTGTGCTTATTGAACTGGAACTATATTACAATAAAACTTCTGTAGAGCTCTTTGAAATATTAACAAAAAAAGAAAAATATAAAATTAATTTGTTATCAAACAATGCAAAACTTAAAATGAAATACAATAAATACATATTACAACAATAAAAAATTATTAATTATAAGTAAAATTTTAATAATTTGTCTTAACAAATGAACAAAAGAAAATACCAAAATGATTTGTTTTTTTTTTCTAGAAAGTAGAAAGTAATATGTTTCATATGGTCTTATTGGTTTTCTCTGTTCCTTCTGAAGTTGGAGCCGTTGAAACTAAGATATTGTTAATAATTCAAACGGCTGTAACTTTTTAATGGATTGAAAAGGTAATTTACTTTCTGAGAAGAATTGTTTTGCGGAAGAAACGTTGGGCAGCCTGTATATATTGCTATAATTTAAATTATTTTGGTTGGCAAGCATGTATTAGATGTCATGAAAGATAACTGAACATTAACTGCTGTAAAGTAAATACAGATATAAAATTTCCATTGTCCTTCATACAAAATACATGCTCGTCCTAAATGTAAATTTAAATTAAATTTAGAGAATTTATTTACATTTAGTGAATATATTTTAATATTACAATTCTGAAATAGTCTATATTTAGTGATAATCCTTGGCATCAAGTTGATTTGCGCATTTACTTACTTACTTACTTACTTACTTAAGCCCGTCATCCTACTGCTGTATTAGTTCACATAAATTTATATAATGTGTCATGATATTACGCAATATCTTAAAACGAGCTTTTTGTATCATATTATCAAATTTCATGTTTATTAATATTATTATAAAAGTAATTCTATATTTAATTAAATGCATTACCTACTCGTAAACTTAACTGTAGTGATCATATTTCATTTATTACATTGCATTGAAGATATCACATTAAGGAAAAGGTCGGACACGCTAAAAATAAACTAAATCCCGTTACATTACATCCATCGAAAAACCACCTCGTGACGGACAACTTTTTGCGAACCGGCCCGGTCGAGGTAGAACAGTACACGAATATATAACAGACATACTATTTTCAAATCCTGCGATAGCGATACGTACTTACTTATTTCCATGACTGTACATGTGAATAGCTACCACTGTGCAAAGTTTCAGCTGTTAATATTATATAAAACGACACCGAAAGCGGTTGCGTTATGAGTTTATAACGAACGCAAAGTTGAAAAATACGATTTTTCTACTTTGCGTTCGTTATAAACTCATAACGAAATCGCTTTCGGTGTTGTTATGAAAACACTAGATCACTAACTTTTAGTAACTTTTAGTTTTCCAAGATTGATGATATTTATGTCAAGAGTATGGCTGGCATCTCAATCGCTATTGGCTGGCGTCAATCGTAATTGTAAATATTACCACAACTACCAACTGTTGAATATAAAACTACTCTAGATTGTAACATGAGAAACGCAATTTACGGAATTTATGTGAAATTAATGTCGCAAAGTAGAAAAAATAATATATAACACTCGTTTTATAAGACGTATTGGTGCACTCGTGCGCCAATTTTTGTATTATAAAACTTGTATTATAATATAGCCGAAAGTAGATATGAAATTCAAGGCTCTGTAATGAACACACTGGTGTATAGGTAGCTAATTTAACATGATTAGTTGGCTAATTTTGGAGGAATGGCAACAACAGCCAGGCTGACATCGATTTTCGGCAGTGCATGCTGTAATGTGGACATGCTTAATTTGGGATAACCGGCTGCAATGGCGTGCTTCAAGTTGGTATTATCAGCACGTACACAAATACTGGCACTTGGTCGCCTTCGCTAATGTGCTGTGACCGCGCTCTAGGCTTATTAATAAGCTTTACGGGACAGGACAATGCCTATTCACGGTCACAAACACATCTCCACACATGGCTCCACACATAGCTCCACACAGCTATACGCAGATGATTCATTCAAATGCATCCAGGCAAAAATATCCATCACAATAAAAACATGTGATGATTGTGCGTGCACGTTCCGATAAGAGGAGCATTTCATACAAACTATAATAATAGAAGGCATTTGTTATACCTATATATTATGTTATTACCATAGGTAATATACTCGGTACCTAACGATATATCAAAGAAGATCGGACTCTCCGTTATTTTATTATTTAACAGCTTAAGGGGAGGTTCTCATGTAGAGACCTAAAAAGTAACTCAAATTTGGGACAGTTTTTCAAACAAATTGTAAGAGATATCAATATTTTTTCTTTTCCTATATATTTTTTAAATTTTAGTGCAGCGTTTCTCAACCTTTTTACTCTTGCGGAACCCTTTAAAAGGGTTGGAACCTGGCGGAACCCCAACAAAAAATAATCCATTGTCCTTTCCAAGGCATTTCGAGTATTTTTTGCGTACAGAAAAACGTGTAACGTATTTCAAGTAACCAGATACAAGTCTGTAAAGAAACGCAGTTCAATGATTGAATATAATACTACGGTGAAATTAAAGTATTTTTCCTGTAAGATTTAAAAAATGCCCTGTCAAATTAAGATGATACTGTGCTAATTTCACAGGAATATGTTTCTGGAATATGTGAATTCTGTAAAAACAATACAGAAATTTAGCTGGTATCCAATAACCAGCGGTGTTACAGTTAATTCTTCTTTTATAGTTTTTTTGGTAGATTATTACATCCATTTTCTGTAACATTGCAGATATTTCTCTCTAGGTACAAACTTATTTGTTCTTTTCAGTTCCTTCAACTATTACCAAAGAAGGAAGAAGAAAATACAAATCAAACAAGGCGAAAACGAAGAATACAAAAAGTACCTTTTACAAATAATTAAATAATAATAAATAAATTCAGTATAAATTTAAAAAAAAAATCATTAGTCAAAATACAAAAATTAAGAAACATTTATTCTGACTAAAATGTTTCATATGGACCTATTGATAACAAGTTAATATTCCTTAATAAGTTGGAGCCATTTAAAATACTGTTTAATTAATATTTTAGTATTTTTTAAGGTATTGAAAAAATAAATAAGTCCTTATGAAATATTTTAGTCAGAACAATAATTATGTTCTGAGAAAGATAGTGTGGGAATAAATACCCAAGTAGAAGATATTTATACACACTAATTGTATCTATATATTATGATCTCTGTATTTTCTCTTAAAGTTTGTTAAATAAGAAAAAGCTTGCTCATTCATACACAATGTTGAAAATTAGACTGATTCAAGGTAAATTATAACTCGAGGTGAAAATTAAATGCAAAAACATACCAAATTATAAATAAAAATATGTGAAGCACCTTTAAATTTGTTTCATTTTCAAAATTAGTACTTACTTCAATTTAATTTAATTATTTTTTGTTTAATTAAATGCAGTCACGAAATTTGAAATTATGTACTTTAGTTTCCTGTCCGCATAAATTTGTGTCTATAATTGTAACTCACTCTGTATACTTATTGATTTTATTTTATACAATTCAAGGTTTCAAAATATGAAAGAAAAAAATTTAGATTTTTTTTTCAACCGATTATATGAGAACCTCCCCTTAAGAGGAATCATTAGAGCTAGTACATCCTACAAAAAATATACACGATTGTAGCGGTTTTAAAATAACTCTCAACTTTTTTTCGATATTTTTTTCCCGACCACCATGAATAGAGAAATCATGCCAAACAGAGCCCGCGGATCTCGGCGCAGCGTCATAGTCGAGGGGGATTTACGAGCACAGTTTTTCATGAAAATTGTTATATATTTTGTAAGGTTTGCCGTTTGTTTTTGTTTCTGTGATGGAGTATGTTTTCATTGTCCAGCCCTTCATTAATAACTGCCAATGAAGAGTCAGGAAATTGCAACCCATTTTCAACTCCCCAGGTCAAAAGGTCAAAAGGTCAACTCCCCAGGCCTGCCACAAGGCCGCATCCTAAACCTACACATCAAAATTTGCCAACCTCGTACAGTGTAACCATTGACAGTAACACAAAGATAGCATTTTGAAAAGGAGGAAAATAGTAAGTACACAAAAACTGTCAGATAAGAACATTTGTTCCGTCAATACACCCAGAGCTTAAACACTGCATGCTCCTTTTTTTGGATACTCCTTTTCTTACAGTTTGCTGTTTGCCGAAAGTGACTTGACTGGCCAAAATATCTAACTACAGAAACAAGCTCAGGCAATTTATGAAAAATTAAAATCATCGTATTATTTGTTTTGTTGAATCGCTGAGTGCATTGTCCTAGAAACTTAAAAAGGGTCTCATAGTAAACCTTAACCTTTGTACTGTTACTTTTAGCAGTCCTTTTTTCAAAAATTGTCTTATGTGGCCATAAAACTTGTATGTTAATAATGTCAATAATTAATTACAAGTATATTCAAATGCTTTCAAATTAATTACATTTTCTGAGCTATTCGTCAGTGGTTCTTAGAAGTATTCAAATGTTTTCTAGCACAATACCATTACTCGCCACTTATCACGTTTTCAGCTATTAAATTTAATACAACAATAACTATAATTACATTCTAAAATTAAATGCATTCTGGAAAACCCATTTTCATCGCATAATTATTTAAATTCCATATGTATTTGCTCCTAACTATTTACGTCGCTTAACAGTGACCTATTTCAATTGTTGCATTCATTCTGCGCCATTAACAATATACAATTAAGGCACTAATTGTGCATCAAAAAATAGAAATATGCTGTATGAGGAATAAACAATACAAGGCACAATAAAATAGTAGGTGCAATAATAGTTTACATCATTCCCTATAGTAATTTATATTTAACTCAGCAGTTCGTTAAGAGGCATTTGTGCAATGATTAATATTAAAGGACACCGTATTTAAACTGCGCGATAAAATTAAGTAAGCATTTGCCATTGTTGATGTAAACCTTTCGATTTAAACGAAGAATTGTCTATGTCGCAAGTTACCGTTGCAAAATTCCATTTTCAAAGCGATCCTGCGACCTACCGTTATGATTATGGCTCTCTCTGGTCGTTAGAACAGAATTTATTAGATTACAGTTCCTCTCATCGGTCTTCATACATATGACGTAAAATTGCATCAGACTAGATTTGAAGTTGAAACTTTAACTAAATTTAGGTAGATCAAATGGAAGCTAGAAAGCTGTGTGCTCACTTCCATTTCCAGTCGGATGCATATAGAATTGACCTTATAATAAAAATCCTATGCGATGTATATCGAACATTTTGCAATACAGGTACATAAGATTATTTTAAAAAGTTCTATTGAGATACGTTTCAATATGACGCATGTCATTTATTTTGTGCGATGATTTGTAAAGGTGCCCCCACACGCAGTGCCAATAGGGGCCATCATTGGCCATCGGAGTGCTTCGCGTAGCGGGACCCAACTGTGCCAATGCACATCGCCAATATGTCGACCTTGTCCGCTTTATTTCATTCTGCTTTAGCATTGTACGTACTACCGATGAAAAGTTTAGTTATCTATCTATGTTTTATCATATATACTGCATTATTTATGTTTGTACGTACTTTAAGGACAATGATGATTTATTATTTGCCCAAATGCCTGATTGCCCAAATGTAAAAACATGAAAACTTTTTTTAATATTTTGTAAATTTATTCACAATAATTATGGTTCTTATAAGCATTATATTAACCTTACAGTTACAATAAATTAACTAGCAATAAATTAATATTCTGAAGACAATATTGAAGTCGTTATAATGGGTGACCCACGGCATAGGTACGTTTGTCTATTTTTTGTGTTTTTGACGCCGAAGGAATGAACGTTGTGTTAATAGACAGAAAATGCCATTTATGGGATGGTCTTGAGGTTAGTATGACTTCCGGGTTTTCCATAAATGACGTCATTAAAATTTTAAAAATGAATTCGCACACAATGGTGAGGCATACGGTATTTAGGTTCTGGGATTGCGGTCAAGCTTATTCGCTAGGGTGGGGTGGAAAAGGTGAGGGAAGGTGTTGGAGGGAAGCGGGATATGAATCTACGCACGATGGGGAGTCATACGGTATAGGGGTCCAAGGACTGCGGTCAACCCTCTTCCCTACAATCTTGACTACAATCAAACAAAGTTGCATTTATATAATTAACAACAATTACCTATTTATTAATTAACAATTTATAGATTAGTTTTAAGCGGCAAATTTAAATAATCTGATGTATTTAATGTATTCAACAATGTTTAAAAACTATACTGGATGCTTTTCCTTATTTTGATAATCAGAAAAGTATCAAAAAGTATATCTGTTACTAAAAATATTGGGTAGATAATAAATATACCTACATAATATACATACACGTAGTTTTGATATCTATAATTAAAACTCCGTGTATGTAAGGGTTCTTAATTTTTCTTTGTATTTTATTATAAATAATTTCAGTTTTATTATAGAAATTATATTTTAAATCAAAATTATGAATTCATCGATTTGACTGAAATGAAATATTTATATAAAGAAACGACACAAATTAACAGGGTCCTGCATAAAAATATAGACCACTCAGTGTATCAGATCTTATCCCATCTTATTCCGCATTTGTTGCTTGAAACAAAGAAAATAAAAAGGGAGATTTTTTAAATGTCACATGGCAAATATAAAAAACTAAATAATTTTGTTTCCTGTATTGCTGTATATTTGTATGCCTTAATGCATTTAATATTTTCGAACGTACTGTATAAATAATGACTGAAAAACATGTTTAATATTTAACAACCTTATGTGTCCTCTTTCGAGGGTTCCTTTTTTTAATTCTAAGCAACAATGCACTGCTTAAAATAATGGGAGCTGCAGCAACAGCAATGTTATCGTGTTCACTGTTCATTTTTAATTCTCTACGGGACGCTACGAGCCATCTGCGATACACAGAAATACCTTGCGCCCAATACCAACGTTAGCCAATGTTGGCGAAGTGAATGCGCACACTATGCGCAGCGCGTCACATCACCAACGTTGGCGAGACGTTGGCACTGCGTGTAGGAGCTCCTTACGATTTATTTCCTATATTTGCTGTTTTATGTTATAGTTTGAAGGCACGTTTTGAAGCTTAAATTGAAGGCCATTGTGTTATTTTTAACTTGTCTGAACCATTTTTCAGCTAATATTTTTTTATTCTTGAATCAAATATTTATTACAAATACGTACATTCAAAATCAGTCACTCAGTCACATTAATGTCAAGATTTATTAACTAACACCATATTTGCATGCAATTTATATATTTATATGCAAAAAATGCAACATAGTAATCAAAGAATTTTAGGATGTTCATAGAAACTATTTTTGCTTATTTGGATGAGACATATACGACATAACTTATTGTGTGTATAATGTATGTATAATATATTCATTGTTATGGCATTTATGGAATTATTTATTTTTACAATTTTTTTAGTATCAAAAGTTCAGTGAAAGAAATGTGTTACTAATGAAAAATAGCATTCCAGTTGTAAATAACCGATTCTACCCGACTAAATTCATATCAGTGTAGTACAGGGTTGTCAGACGTCCCTATTTAAGCGGGACTGTCCCGAATTCAACAGACAAATCCCGAGTCCCGCTATACTCCCAAAAATCCCGATTTAGGTTGTCGTAAAGTGGTAGAAAAATGTACTAAAAGTTGTTAAATCTCTGTTAGAGCAATGAATGATTTAAAAAAAGGATGGTTTTTGTGGATATGTGATTGAATACCTACATACTACATAGTGGTTGGTTACATAATGGCAGATTTAAGACATAAAACAGTGGAACTTGAATCCCCATACCCACATTTTTCAAAATGAGAGGGTATATTCTTTGAATTTTTTTTTAGAATATAGATTTTGATAGATTTTTTTGCGCTGAATCCGCACTCAAATGTTCTTTTCCGTAGGGTGCCAGAAAATTTGAGTAATAAATTCTGACTTTTGAAAATCTGTGGATTTTATGCCACTTAATCAATGCCATAAGAAAACATTCAAACATTCATTGTATCAAGCAAAAGAAATAGTTTCATGTTTAGTTTGACACAAAAAAAAATTACATTATTTTGAAATTGAAATTGAATTTAAAATTGAAATTATTTTGCATTCGAGTCCGTATTCGTATTTAGCGCAAAGGAATCTATCCACAGATTTATTAATATTTATTATTTTCAATTGTTTTTTTGATTGCATTCAGAAAAGAATCCTTACTAAATTGATAAATTTTGAGACTAAACAATTAAATAATTCACAAATTTTAACTTATAAAAACGATGTTGTGGGTTGTTCCGTTTTTTTCTTATATAGCAAAACAATATATTTTAGGATCGCCACCGGGTCCCTAAGTTACATTACTATAAAATAAAGTCACTGTAATAACTGTACCCACCACAATAAATAAACAAAAAGAAAACTTTATTTGCTCTTTACTCTTTGGTTTAATTACTAATATTAAAAATAATCAGTAAACTTTTTAGTGTAGATGGGATGTCGGAAAAAGTGTAGGTCAAACACAATTGATTATACTGGCCACCCACAAAAACTCTTTCCATAGAATAGAAATCCGAAAGCACACATTGAAAATAGACTAGTTTTGGAGAAAATCTGTGTTAAAAACTCAATTCACAATATCTGATTCTATGGATTCTTCAGTTCTGAAAAAAAATACTACGTTGTAGCAATCTTATTTATTTTAAAATTTTAACAAGAAAATCACTGTAAGTAATTGTTTTCCCTGTCAATTTTGACAAAATAAGAAGAACCCAATGAATTTTTATTAGAAAGACAAAATAAGTCAATAAAAAGAACAATAACTGCCATTTTATTTAGCCTAGTAACGTGCACAACAATGAGTGAACGTTATTTATACACCGTATTTTAGCTATTTTTCTTTTGAATAAATAAATAAAAGAAAAACGGAATCAATGATCTTGAAAATGTTTAAATAAACATTTGCAAAGAAACACATTCTCTTATTATTATTATACTTATTATAGTTATTATTATAATTTTTGCGTGGTACAAAAACAATATTAAAACAAAAACATTGTACAATTTTGCACAAGTGGTCCTAAAACAATTATATACCATTCAACAAAATAAATTCAATAAAAAAATCTTTACTCAAAATGGTGCCTGTCCCGATCTGTAACTTTAGAAATCTGGCAACCCTGGACTGTAGTAGCGCGTACAGTGGAGTTACGTAAACAGAGAAATTTAACACGAATTAAGAAATTTATTTTTTTTTTAGAGATCCTGACATTTCGTATCGGTATAATTAGAATAAAATACTACAAGATTATGCTACGTATTTTTGATTATTATCAATAGAATGTTTTAATACCAACACTTAATAATTTAATAATTTAAAAAAATAATGAAAACTTTCTTTTTCTTTCAAAGTTAAATCATTAAATACAATTAAGTAATAAAATAAATGATACGTATACTCTTTATTAGACAACATCAAGAATATTATGCATTTTCTCCAATCTAACATTTACTTATCCAACAATTTGTGAAACATTATAAAAGTACGTCGACTTAAGTTATTTAATTGAACCTGACCTTCACCCGGCTATCATATACTTTGATTACAGCAGGAAACCGTAGAAAAATTTTCAAATTTTGCATGCTTTAGCAG
The DNA here is from genome assembly GCA_963966075.1 of Aphodius sticticus. Classification (NCBI taxonomy): domain Eukaryota; kingdom Metazoa; phylum Arthropoda; class Insecta; order Coleoptera; family Scarabaeidae; genus Aphodius; species Aphodius sticticus. The sequence goes on along the minus strand of OZ014513.1, from coordinate 22,102,126 downwards.
AAGCCTGGTCACAGTTTCCAGGAATATAACTAGCAACAGTTTCTCGAGCTTGAGATTGGTAACCAGAAATATTCGACATATCTAGCGACGGTAATTGCCTATCCTTACTATGGCTTAATAATACAGACACTCATAATTTTGCATGCGAAAAAGAAGCCTTGTAAAAACTACTAGCAATTTAACTAGGAACATAGTTTATCGAGCTTAAGATTCGTAACCAGAGATATTCGTCCTTTGTACTCTTTGTACTGACGATAACAGCGCATCCTTTGTATCGCTTTAAAAACAGCAGGTTACAGAATATATATTTTGAACAGGATGCGGCATAAAGAAGGACAAACTTCTCGGCCACTCTATACTATTGACATTCGATGCGATGTTATTTTATTGTTAATAATTATTAAACTTAAAAAAAGGCAAACAATGAAGGCAATCCAAGTCGTGATAGGTCATAAGAGCAACTAAAATGTATGGACTATTCTACAATGATGCGATATGCACAGAAAAATGTACATACGCCACTTTAAAATGTTTGTTATCCTTTAAACCTTTCCATTTCCAGAAACGTGATATTTGCCTACTGTGACAGCATGTAAATCTAGTTTCGCAGAGTGTACCAGCGCGTGTAGGTGACTCGGTAGCATACATTTGTGCAGCAATTTTATTTGATATTTGGAATTGAAAAATTCATGCCAATTTAATCATATTTTCTATTATGTACGGGAAGATGTGAATTTTCGGCGTACTACATGCTTATCAATAGCTGAATTCTTCGCGATCATATAATGATAGAATTTCAAGTGCAACATTTCTACGCAGATTCGATGTAGTGCATATATATATATATATAGAAAAGATGGTTAATCGACGGTAAGGTATAAACGAGAAAGGTATTTGTCGGGCAATTCCGTCATACGAAGATCGAAGAAGCAACCGTATACACGTGTTTCGGACTATTAGTCCTCATCAGTACGGTATAGCCAAGGAGCAAGATGGACACTCAATGGAAAAACACTCAAATGGTTCCCTATAGGGGGTGACCAATGTCGCCAATTTGGTGCTTCAGTCCCAACATCTTCAGGATTCGAAGACAAGAAGTGACGTCGCGCCGGAGGTGACTGGTACACCCCAGGTACACCATAGCCCATGGAAATTAAAGGAAAGATGGTTAATCGACGGTAAGATATAAAGGAGAAAGGTATTTGTAGGGCAATTCCGTCATACGAAGACCGAAGAAGCAACCGTATACACGTGTTTCGGACTATTAGTCCTCATCAGTACGGTATAGCCAAGGAGCAAGATGGACACTCAATGGAAAAACACTCAAATGGTTCCCTATGTGTCTTCGAATCCTGAAGATGTTGGGACTGAAGCACCAAATTGGCGACATTGGTCACCCCCTATAGGGAACCATTTGAGTGTTTTTCCATTGAGTGTCCATCTTGCTCCTTGGCTATACCGTACTGATGAGGACTAATAGTCCGAAACACGTGTATACGGTTGCTTCTTCGATCTTCGTATGACGGAATTGCCCGACAAATACCTTTCTCCTTTATATATATATATATATATATATATATATATATATATATATATATATATATATATATATATATATATATATATATATATATGAGGATATATCCATAAACATGTCTATTCATTGAAAATACTCACAAATTCTTTGAGTTTCTGATTAAGAATTATTTTTACCTGACGACAATTGAGACTGCCAGCAGGACGTCTAATTTATGTAAAATTTACCAATTTTAAGATTTATTTTGTTAGCTGGAGATGATTAAAGAGTTTTTAATAATTTGATGTGGGATTTATGAAGCATTATTTCTTAATTATAGAAGGAAATATGAGCTTTCCATATAACTTGGTGTGCTTAACCCATCGAGATAGTATAGAAAGGCGACGCTATGACGGCGTTTTTCTTATACTGAAAACGGCGTCAGTAGGTGTGGCTTATGGGACTATACGACGGTCGGTCTGCACAGGCGCGGACTAACTATAATTCTTTTTCTGTAATATTGCAGACAGTGCAACATAGCACATATTAACTATATTTGTTTAACTAAAGAAAGTAAAAATATATAATAAGCACAAAAATACTCCGGATAAAGGTTATAACAACTAAGGTAAAATAAAACTTATATTTGTTTAACTAATGTAAAATAAATCTTATAAGTGTAACATATGAATATGAACAAAATAAGTACCTATAATACATTATGTAACCTACTGCGGCGATTAAACAAAACCATTTTCTTATTTTGATGTCGAATGCTGGCGGATTTATTTATTTTTGTTTTTCTGATGTAACAAATTCGAATATCTGTGTACCTGAATATGTGTGTCCTTTATCAATTTAATGTGTGTACCTGTTTATAATACTTTTAATTCATAATATTCTGTGACTATCCAACACATCTTGATCGAAACTATGTCTTAGGGACCAAGTATAGTGCCACAAAAACGCAATCCGTAACGTGCCGTACCGCATGCCGTTCCGGACGACGAAATTAGTATTTATAGTGCCGCAATGATCTCAAACAAATTGAGCGTCATCTAGCGGAGAAGTATATACACAACGGCACATAACCTCACATGTCAGTGTTATTGTTGATTGTATTAATCAGTGGTAGATCGTGGTAGATATAATAAATTATGGACGCAGGGCTTGTTGCAGCAACAATTCAATCTGAAGTCGTTCTCGTTCTGTGTTCTCGTTGCCACAAACTATCAAAATGCTATCAGTTAACCTACAACTTACTGGAAACTGCTATTCACTCGCCGGTACACGTACAGATGGCGCCATACGCGCGTATACGCCGGAAAACGTAAGACATCACACGCAGGAGATGAAATTCGTTGCGGTCGAGAACGAACTTTACTGTTTACGGAGCGTCACTATAATCGCGGAGTGGAAATTATATACATTGATCTTTTTACGTTACGTTATTACTAAACTAGAATAGTTATTTATGTACCAAGAGCATTAAACGTATGTTTATGCCCCGAGGGTGACAGCCTATAGGCCCTCGCGCTTATTAAGCCCGAGGTATAAACATCAAGTAAGGGGTATAAACATCAAGTAATATCCGTGGCACATACAAAATATTGTGTCCTACAATGGTTTTGTTCCTCCGTTTGAATGATATTAATAAATATGTTGACGTAATCAACTGACATGCGTATCTACGGAGTTGAATTACAATACAAACAATTCGGAGTTGAGTAACAATGCAGACAATTAATTGCCAAACAGAATAACCTTAATCGCCAATAATTGACATTGATGATTTAAAATTTACAATTTGAATGTCAAATATTTGATGTAACTGACTACGCTTAATTACCCGCGGGGGCATAAAGTAGCTGTTTTTACCCCGGGGTCTAAGATGTAAACTGTCACGTTATGACCATGTAGGACATAAAATATATTTGATGCGATTTGATGATGTTCTGTCTATAAGTACATATATCCACAAAATGCTTCGAACAAACAACACTGGACTTTGTCGGGTTCCAGTTACATCGGTCTAAAAACTGTATCCATAATTCCTACTGGGCAGGAATCTTTTGAAACCTACATTTAATTGTTAAATAAACCAAAAATTAAGTCAAATTTTATTGAATACTGGCCTGTTCATTGGCATTTGACTGACACCTAACGTCACTTACCGATGAAACGTAATTCCCGCTGATTTATTGCATCCAGGGACCCTATTCTCGTCATCTTTTTGAAGCGAAAGTAAGGCTGGGGCCACGGAGCGACCGAGCGACAGCGGGGCGGTGGCGTCGTATGTATATAGGTATATACACAACGATCGCCGACGCTTCCGCTCCGCTGTCGCTCGGTCCGTGGTCCCAGCCTAAGTATTTTCGAATGGTTAGGTGAGAGTGGGGATATTGGCGGTTGCCATGTGTTTGGAACGTATGGGCGTGGCGCGTACGTTATTGTTCTTAGCAACAAGTAAACTTGCCATAGATACGTTCGTATGGGCGTGGCGCGTGAGTTATTGTTGTTAGCGACAAGCAAATCTGCTCATAGATACGTTCCAGAGGGAAACCGCTGATATCCCCACTCCTTCCACCTAACCATTCGAAAAGACTCAGTTTCGCTTCAAAACAATGACGAGAATAGGGTCCCAGGACCCTTTCTGCTGCAGCAGCTTCTTACATCACATACTGTCATGCTAATTAGTTATAGAAAAAATACTTATAGCGCACTAGAAACTACTTAAAACTATATAATGTATCGGCTTGTCAATTTGACGTAAAGGGACTAAAGGACGGTATGATTTGACATAATGTGATCCCAATTTTAAGCGCATATGACTCCTCCTCTTTTATACTATCTCGATGGCTTAAACCCATTTGACCGGAAGTGATATTTAAGATATTTATGGCGGTCTACCAAGTACTTCCGACCGAATGGAGGCATACCAAGTTATTATGAAAGCACATATAATCATCAATAAATGAAACCAAAATCATTCAGATGTTTCAATCGAGTACTAAAATATCATTCTTTAGAAAAGAAATGGTCTACCAGTACTTTCCGGCAATTTCTGGTTTGACATGCCAATGTTTTTGGTTTGAAAAAAAAACTCAATCTTTATTTTACAAAATGTTACCGCGATGTTTGATGAAGATGGTGTCAATTTCTTTTTAGTTTATTCTTTCAAAACGGTTGTCTAAGCTATTCCAGCCAGATGGGGTTAGGCATAGGGTTTCCAATTTTCGAATCCCGATTTCGGGACAATTTACAGATAAATAGCTTTATATCAAGTATTTTTAAAATTAAATCAAGGAATAATAAAGATATAATAATCAGTTGTAACGCTTTTATTTACTAAGTAGATAGTGTATAACTTGTAATCATTAAATTTACAGCAATAAAACAGAATTATAGTAAGTATTTTTGAAAGAAAACTTTCAAAACTTTCCTTTTAGTAGAGTTTGAAATGCTAAATACGTATTTCAAAAGTCTACTAAAAACAAAGGAACGATCTTAGAAACACTAGATCATCGAATGTAGAATCTCCTAAAATGGATCAAATTTGTCCTGAACTCTCTATACCGCGCCATCTTAAGCTGACCCGCGCTTCTTACCAGGGTAGTTATAAAAACTTTTTCTTTTGCTTAACAAGACAAACATTTTTTTATAAGTAATATTTTTTTAACATAACAAACGAAACACTTTAAAAGAAAAAAATCTGATGTGGCCAGGCACATGACTTTATCATACTATACAGCAGTGTCAAACGCTGATGAATCAAAATATCTGTCAAATTATTGCAAACTATGTAGTTATAATGCAGATACGAGCGATCACGATTAAATAGCATGTTTTGATGTGTGTAGTCGGGTTAGCGCTGGTTCGAATAAAAACTGCTAACGGTTCACTAAACTATTTATTGTATATACATAATGCACAGAGCGACCAACAGGGTCAACTGCTATTCATGACTTTCAAAGTTAAAGTTTTCTCATACAGCTAGACTATTAATTTTGCCAAAAAATGTCATAGACATAAATTATACAAAATTTCCTCTACTTTAATTTATAATTTAACTATTTTCACGAAATTACAGAAATGGCGGTTCATTTGCAATATCGTTGAAAAATGCTAAGAGTAATCCTCCAGTTCTTTTGGGCCGTTTTGAACAAAACTTCTTTCAACTCTAAGTTTAGTCTGAAACTTCTAAATATGAAGTTTCGTCTTTTCATTTTTTACTTTAATTGCTACCACTGTTATTATATCACTATATCTTATGAACAACATTTTGTTCGATTGATAAATACAAAATTTAAATTAGTTTTGATATATTGATTGATCTATGCATACCACTCTTAAAGGCCAGCATACAGCTGTGGTTAACTTAATTAATTATGGTCTTTAAAACATGTTCAAAACAAAATATTTGTTTTAAAACAAAGTGTTTTAAATATAAGAACCGTCTGCGCTATTTTGACATCAATTTCGGGACTAATCGGGATTTTTCGGGATATATATCACGATTGTCGGGATTATCCCGAATGGAGAAATTGTCGGGATCCCAAAATTTCTGGATTGGAAACCCTAGTTAAGCACACCAAGTTATTATGAAAGTACATACCGTGTCCGGCAGAAAGTTGGACACCAATGGCAAAAATTGTTATTTTTAACTTTTCAGAAAATATTATTCTTCATAATCCTTCTGGACAGTCTTGAACTTAAAATGCAAATATTAGGATGTAATTATCTGCTTGCGAGTAAAGAGTAAAGTACCTTTATTTTAAAAGATATGCAAAAATGTTATTTGAAAAAAGTGTTAAAGTTAAAAGTGTCGAAATATTAGAAGGCATTAAATACGAAATTATAATGTTTTTCGTCATTGCGTGAACACCCGGTATAAAATACTGTTTCACATAAATTTTTTGCATAGCTTTGAAGATATAGATACTTTACTTTTATGTCATTTTTATCGTTTTGGCAACACGCGGTATATGCAACGGAGAAGGTGATTATAATTACCTATCAAAAGACCTCTAATATATCCAAATACTTTTTCAAAACATTTTTGCATAGCTTTGAACATAAAGGTACTTTACTCTTCGGCGTTTTTCATAGGTTTGGTAACATCCGATGCCTGCAAGCATATAATTACATTCTAATATGTGCATTTCATTTCAGGTTTAAGACAAAAGCTTTTATATAAGGTCAAAAGCTTTTATCATGAATAAAATTTCCTGAAAAGGTGTAATAAAAATTCTATAATTGAGAACAAATTATTCAGTTGTAACTCATTTCTGACCAGATGGGGTTAGATAGGCCATATTATGACTACTTTACATACATTTCTGTATAATTGAGTAAAACACATTCAAACATACTGTGAGGGTACTGGCCCACACAATGTTTATTACTAATTAGCCTAACTAACAATAAGTACACCAAAAAACTTACAACATCCCAAAAACAAGTCGCCAGACATTGCTAATTGTCTGTAGAAGAGTTCCAGTAGTTTAATACTTACTAATTCTTCAACGCAATCTGCTAAAATAATACTTTTCATGTGCTTTCCATGTCTTTTTATGTCCTGTACACGTTTCTAATATTATGATTCGGGATAATTGCTAAGCCTGCAAGAAATTTCTATACTGAAAACTGAAAAACAATGCTGTTTTAATTTTTTTCGTTGATGACGCGAAACACATTTTTTCCATAACGTTAATAAATAACGACCAAAATAGAAACATAAAGCTGACAATAATCGAATAATATTACGCACAATATTAAGAGTGTTATCACGATTCTATTGGTATCTGGTACCTATCTAAATTTATAGCGAATCGAAAGGATCGAAAACATAGAAAACAATTATACCTACATATAAAAAAAGATTGTGACCTTGTAACACCAGAAAAGTAAACTTGTGAAACAGGGTACAACAGCATTGGCATGTATTGTCGCCTATTGGCATAGTTCCGTAAAAGTTTGAGTGTCTTTCGATGTAGTAGACACGAAGTCCCAAGGAGCTCGTAGTCCAGTGGCGTGCCGTCGCAAATTTGCCGAGGTTTTCATTTTCGCACATTTCGGCGAATGTTTGCGGCGGCCGTGAGTACAGGCCGACTAATGAAGGGCCTAAGGGCTGGAATTTCAGGGGCTATTTCAGGAGCGTCGGCGCTCCGTAGCGTCCCGACGTCAATTTCCCCGTGAAGCTCGCGCGCAATCCCTTAAGCCCACTTTGACGCTTCTCAGCGTACCGAATTGAAAAGGAAAAAAACGACGAACCTGTTGCTCCCGGCTGAATAATTAATTGCTCGGCTTCTGGTTGAAGATTTTCCTTTAGCATTCCGGGTTGTGACTATCCGTGATAACTTAAACAAAATTTTTGCTTTTGTCAACTAGTTATGTGCATAACAAACATCTGTGATACTTTTACTGTGATACAAATATTTACTATTGCCTCGTAATTCGTATTTTACCATAAGCATTAAATAGATCAGCTGTCAAAGTTAAGAAAACTACGTATTAAAAAGGACGCATTAATTCAATTAATTATTTATTTCTTGGCTATAATAAATAGCATAATATTTGCGTTAAAAATAACTAATGCGGCCTGAAAAGTAGATGCCAATTTGTTGCAGTATAAACGTTTGAACTTTTAAAGAAAATTCAGGTTTTTATAACAATAATTAAACTTAATATGGAAGCATGTGAGTTATAATAAAATTTAATTTAAAATATGCTCATGCTTTTATGCAACATGTATAGTTTTGTCAATACGAAGAAGCAACCGTAGACACGTGTTTCGGACTATACTTTATACTTTTTTTTTTACTATACTTTTCTATAGTTTTGAATTAAATAAAAAAGTAGAATTATTAATATTGTTACAATTGATTATTAATATTGGTGATGAAGGTTTCCACCGATTCCATATTAATATCTAAATAAAACAGCTCTTGAGGTTAATATGGTTAACCAACTGAAGAAGCGAATGATAATTAATCCAGGTGAGGATAATTTTTGGAAAAAGCACCTCCGCCTGGATTTGAACCAGGAACCCTCCAATTTCCGGTTGACTGTTTTCCCATTTGAGCTACAGAGGTAGTGGAAATTTATAGGTTTCATTTGTCACTTCAGGATTTGCAAGCCGAATTTCGAATTAAACAAACCCGTCGTGACACCTATTGGGGATAGATGGAAGTTTGGTTACTAGGAATCGCTAAATGTTTATTGCTAAAAGCTCATACAGATGAATAAATTCAAGGGAAAATGGTTAATTACGTAAACTCGTCAGTAATGTATCAACTAAAGAAGCGAATGATAATTAATCCAGGTGAGGATAATTTTTGGAAAAAGCACCTCCGCCTGGATTTGATTTCCACTACCTCTGTAGCTCAAATGGGAGAGCAGTCAACCGGAAATTGGAGGGTTCCTGGTTCAAATCCAGGCGGAGGTGCTTTTTCCAAAAATTATCCTCACCTGGATTAATTATCATTCGCTTCTTTAGTTGATTCTACATTACTAACGAGTTTACGTAATTAACCATTTTCCCTTGAATTTATTCATCTGTATGAGCTTTTAGCAATAAACATTTAGCGATTCCTAGTTACCAAACTTCCATCTATCCCCAATAGGTGTCACGACGGATTTATTTAATTCCAAATTCGGCTTGCAAATCCTGAAGTGACAAATAAAACCTATAAATTTCCACTACCTCTGTAGCTCAAATGGGAGAGCAGTCAACCGGAAATTGGAGGGTTCCTGATTCAAATCCAGGCGGAGGTGCTTTTTCCAAAAATTATCCTCACCTGGATTAATTATCATTCGCTTCTTTAGTTGATTCTACATTACTGACGAGTTTACGTAATTAACCATTTTCCCTTGAATATGGTTAACCTCAAGAGCTGTTTTGCTTAATTGATTATTAAGTATTGCTTGGAAAAGATTCTAAAAACATTTTCAGACCAATTAAGACAATAATTAGCTAATATTATGATTTACTTATGACAATTTAATTTTCAAGAAAATAGTTTTTAAGTTGGAGCAGAATTTTTAATTACTTATGTCTGAATTATCAATGATAGCTATTTATCAAATTAAAGGTCAATTCCATTATTAAACAACAAAAATGCTGTAAAATATATGGTAATGTCATAAATACTACTGTAAGTTGTATAGGTTTGACGAAGTACGGGAAACGTGCAATAAAAGAGAATTTGCAGATCTGTAATTGATCTGCATTTCTGTAATTTTACAATAAAAGTTACCCTAGTTTCTACTTTACGAAACAAGAGATTTCTGGTAGCAAGTTTACAATAATCCATTTATTTTATTATTTATTCTTACGAAAGTATTACTGCCTGTGTTCTGTGTACAGAAATACCAGGGCTTATACAGAAAACACCACATTTTTACTTTGCTCTGTGTAGTAATTTTCGAATTACTTAAAACAACTACTTCTTGGATAATTATAAATTATTCGTTTGTGTAAATCATAGTTGCAATTTGCAATTAATACGTTTGCTGCATGAAGAGAAGAATCATTACATTTGTGCGATTGTAGCAACTAAATATTTTTTATTCAGTTATGAATTATTTAATAATTAATATATGAATAAAATACCTGACAAAATCTACCTACTAATTAATTTATTAGAACAGCTTGAAATTCAGAAATATAGAAGAAATCACAATATCACTTTGCTAAACGATCAATTAGAATGTCCACAAAAACCACTATTTATGTTCACTTTACAATTAAAATTTTATTTTTACTTTATCACACGCAGTATGATAAAGTGCATATTGTAATCGTGCCGAAAATTTTTTTTGAGATTTTAGCGGAAATATCTCCAGTTGGGTCTCCTGGACATATTTGACCAAGGTACAAAAAAATGTCTGTGTGTGTGTGTGTGTGTGTGTGTGTGTGTGTGTGTGTGTGTGTGTGTGTGTGTGTGTGTGTGTGTGTGTGTGTGTGTGTGTGTGTGTGTGTGTGTGTGTGTGTGTGTGTGTGTGTGTGTGTGTGTGTGTGTGTGTGTGTGTGTGTGTGTGTGTGTGTGTGTGTGTGTGTGTGTGTGTGTGTGTGTGTGTGTGTGTGTGTGTGTGTGTGTGTGTGTGTGTGTGTGTGTGTGTGTGTGTGTGTGTGTGTGTGTGTGTGTGTGTGTGTGTGTGTGTGTGTGTGTGTGTGTGTGTGTGTGTGTGTGTGTGTGTGTGTGTGTGTGTGTGTGTGTGTGTGTGTGTGTGTGTGTGTGTGTGTGTGTGTGTGTGTGTGTGTGTGTGTGTGTGTGTGTGTGTGTGTGTGTGTGTGTGTGTGTGTGTGTGTGTGTGTGTGTGTGTGTGTGTGTGTGTGTGTGTGTGTGTGTGTGTGTGTGTGTGTGTGTGTGTGTGTGTGTGTGTGTGTGTGTGTGTGTGTGTGTGTGTGTGTGTGTGTGTGTGTGTGTGTGTGTGTGTGTGTGTGTGTGTGTGTGTGTGTGTGTGTGTGTGTGTGTGTGTGTGTGTGTGTGTGTGTGTGTGTGTGTGTGTGTGTGTGTGTGTGTGTGTGTGTGTGTGTGTGTGTGTGTGTGTGTGTGTGTGTGTGTGTGTGTGTGTGTGTGTGTGTGTGTGTGTGTGTGTGTGTGTGTGTGTGTGTGTGTGTGTGTGTGTGTGTGTGTGTGTGTGTGTGTGTGTGTGTGTGTGTGTGTGTGTGTGTGTGTGTGTGTGTGTGTGTGTGTGTGTGTGTGTGTGTGTGTGTGTGTGTGTGTGTGTGTGTGTGTGTGTGTGTGTGTGTGTGTGTGTGTGTGTGTGTGTGTGTGTGTGTGTGTGTGTGTGTGTGTGTGTGTGTGTGTGTGTGTGTGTGTGTGTGTGTGTGTGTGTGTGTGTGTGTGTGTGTGTGTGTGTGTGTGTGTGTGTGTGTGTGTGTGTGTGTGTGTGTGTGTGTGTGTGTGTGTGTGTGTGTGTGTGTGTGTGTGTGTGTGTGTGTGTGTGTGTGTGTGTGTGTGTGTGTGTGTGTGTGTGTGTGTGTGTGTGTGTGTGTGTGTGTGTGTGTGTGTGTGTGTGTGTGTGTGTGTGTGTGTGTGTGTGTGTGTGTGTGTGTGTGTGTGTGTGTGTGTGTGTGTGTGTGTGTGTGTGTGTGTGTGTGTGTGTGTGTGTGTGTGTGTGTGTGTGTGTGTGTGTGTGTGTGTGTGTGTGTGTGTGTGTGTGTGTGTGTGTGTGTGTGTGTGTGTGTGTGTGTGTGTGTGTGTGTGTGTGTGTGTGTGTGTGTGTGTGTGTGTGTGTGTGTGTGTGTGTGTGTGTGTGTGTGTGTGTGTGTGTGTGTGTGTGTGTGTGTGTGTGTGTGTGTGTGTGTGTGTGTGTGTGTGTGTGTGTGTGTGTGTGTGTGTGTGTGTGTGTGTGTGTGTGTGTGTGTGTGTGTGTGTGTGTGTGTGTGTGTGTGTGTGTGTGTGTGTGTGTGTGTGTGTGTGTGTGTGTGTGTGTGTGTGTGTGTGTGTGTGTGTGTGTGTGTGTGTGTGTGTGTGTGTGTGTGTGTGTGTGTGTGTGTGTGTGTGTGTGTGTGTGTGTGTGTGTGTGTGTGTGTGTGTGTGTGTGTGTGTGTGTGTGTGTGTGTGTGTGTGTGTGTGTGTGTGTGTGTGTGTGTGTGTGTGTGTGTGTGTGTGTGTGTGTGTGTGTGTGTGTGTGTGTGTGTGTGTGTGTGTGTGTGTGTGTGTGTGTGTGTGTGTGTGTGTGTGTGTGTGTGTGTGTGTGTGTGTGTGTGTGTGTGTGTGTGTGTGTGTGTGTGTGTGTGTGTGTGTGTGTGTGTGTGTGTGTGTGTGTGTGTGTGTGTGTGTGTGTGTGTGTGTGTGTGTGTGTGTGTGTGTGTGTGTGTGTGTGTGTGTGTGTGTGTGTGTGTGTGTGTGTGTGTGTGTGTGTGTGTGTGTGTGTGTGTGTGTGTGTGTGTGTGTGTGTGTGTGTGTGTGTGTGTGTGTGTGTGTGTGTGTGTGTGTGTGTGTGTGTGTGTGTGTGTGTGTGTGTGTGTGTGTGTGTGTGTGTGTGTGTGTGTGTGTGTGTGTGTGTGTGTGTGTGTGTGTGTGTGTGTGTGTGTGTGTGTGTGTGTGTGTGTGTGTGTGTGTGTGTGTGTGTGTGTGTGTGTGTGTGTGTGTGTGTGTGTGTGTGTGTGTGTGTGTGTGTGTGTGTGTGTGTGTGTGTGTGTGTGTGTGTGTGTGTGTGTGTGTGTGTGTGTGTGTGTGTGTGTGTGTGTGTGTGTGTGTGTGTGTGTGTGTGTGTGTGTGTGTGTGTGTGTGTGTGTGTGTGTGTGTGTGTGTGTGTGTGTGTGTGTGTGTGTGTGTGTGTGTGTGTGTGTGTGTGTGTGTGTGTGTGTGTGTGTGTGTGTGTGTGTGTGTGTGTGTGTGTGTGTGTGTGTGTGTGTGTGTGTGTGTGTGTGTGTGTGTGTGTGTGTGTGTGTGTGTGTGTGTGTGTGTGTGTGTGTGTGTGTGTGTGTGTGTGTGTGTGTGTGTGTGTGTGTGTGTGTGTGTGTGTGTGTGTGTGTGTGTGTGTGTGTGTGTGTGTGTGTGTGTGTGTGTGTGTGTGTGTGTGTGTGTGTGTGTGTGTGTGTGTGTGTGTGTGTGTGTGTGTGTGTGTGTGTGTGTGTGTGTGTGTGTGTGTGTGTGTGTGTGTGTGTGTGTGTGTGTGTGTGTGTGTGTGTGTGTGTGTGTGTGTGTGTGTGTGTGTGTGTGTGTGTGTGTGTGTGTGTGTGTGTGTGTGTGTGTGTGTGTGTGTGTGTGTGTGTGTGTGTGTGTGTGTGTGTGTGTGTGTGTGTGTGTGTGTGTGTGTGTGTGTGTGTGTGTGTGTGTGTGTGTGTGTGTGTGTGTGTGTGTGTGTGTGTGTGTGTGTGTGTGTGTGTGTGTGTGTGTGTGTGTGTGTGTGTGTGTGTGTGTGTGTGTGTGTGTGTGTGTGTGTGTGTGTGTGTGTGTGTGTGTGTGTGTGTGTGTGTGTGTGTGTGTGTGTGTGTGTGTGTGTGTGTGTGTGTGTGTGTGTGTGTGTGTGTGTGTGTGTGTGTGTGTGTGTGTGTGTGTGTGTGTGTGTGTGTGTGTGTGTGTGTGTGTGTGTGTGTGTGTGTGTGTGTGTGTGTGTGTGTGTGTGTGTGTGTGTGTGTGTGTGTGTGTGTGTGTGTGTGTGTGTGTGTGTGTGTGTGTGTGTGTGTGTGTGTGTGTGTGTGTGTGTGTGTGTGTGTGTGTGTGTGTGTGTGTGTGTGTGTGTGTGTGTGTGTGTGTGTGTGTGTGTGTGTGTGTGTGTGTGTGTGTGTGTGTGTGTGTGTGTGTGTGTGTGTGTGTGTGTGTGTGTGTGTGTGTGTGTGTGTGTGTGTGTGTGTGTGTGTGTGTGTGTGTGTGTGTGTGTGTGTGTGTGTGTGTGTGTGTGTGTGTGTGTGTGTGTGTGTGTGTGTGTGTGTGTGTGTGTGTGTGTGTGTGTGTGTGTGTGTGTGTGTGTGTGTGTGTGTGTGTGTGTGTGTGTGTGTGTGTGTGTGTGTGTGTGTGTGTGTGTGTGTGTGTGTGTGTGTGTGTGTGTGTGTGTGTGTGTGTGTGTGTGTGTGTGTGTGTGTGTGTGTGTGTGTGTGTGTGTGTGTGTGTGTGTGTGTGTGTGTGTGTGTGTGTGTGTGTGTGTGTGTGTGTGTGTGTGTGTGTGTGTGTGTGTGTGTGTGTGTGTGTGTGTGTGTGTGTGTGTGTGTGTGTGTGTGTGTGTGTGTGTGTGTGTGTGTGTGTGTGTGTGTGTGTGTGTGTGTGTGTGTGTGTGTGTGTGTGTGTGTGTGTGTGTGTGTGTGTGTGTGTGTGTGTGTGTGTGTGTGTGTGTGTGTGTGTGTGTGTGTGTGTGTGTGTGTGTGTGTGTGTGTGTGTGTGTGTGTGTGTGTGTGTGTGTGTGTGTGTGTGTGTGTGTGTGTGTGTGTGTGTGTGTGTGTGTGTGTGTGTGTGTGTGTGTGTGTGTGTGTGTGTGTGTGTGTGTGTGTGTGTGTGTGTGTGTGTGTGTGTGTGTGTGTGTGTGTGTGTGTGTGTGTGTGTGTGTGTGTGTGTGTGTGTGTGTGTGTGTGTGTGTGTGTGTGTGTGTGTGTGTGTGTGTGTGTGTGTGTGTGTGTGTGTGTGTGTGTGTGTGTGTGTGTGTGTGTGTGTGTGTGTGTGTGTGTGTGTGTGTGTGTGTGTGTGTGTGTGTGTGTGTGTGTGTGTGTGTGTGTGTGTGTGTGTGTGTGTGTGTGTGTGTGTGTGTGTGTGTGTGTGTGTGTGTGTGTGTGTGTGTGTGTGTGTGTGTGTGTGTGTGTGTGTGTGTGTGTGTGTGTGTGTGTGTGTGTGTGTGTGTGTGTGTGTGTGTGTGTGTGTGTGTGTGTGTGTGTGTGTGTGTGTGTGTGTGTGTGTGTGTGTGTGTGTGTGTGTGTGTGTGTGTGTGTGTGTGTGTGTGTGTGTGTGTGTGTGTGTGTGTGTGTGTGTGTGTGTGTGTGTGTGTGTGTGTGTGTGTGTGTGTGTGTGTGTGTGTGTGTGTGTGTGTGTGTGTGTGTGTGTGTGTGTGTGTGTGTGTGTGTGTGTGTGTGTGTGTGTGTGTGTGTGTGTGTGTGTGTGTGTGTGTGTGTGTGTGTGTGTGTGTGTGTGTGTGTGTGTGTGTGTGTGTGTGTGTGTGTGTGTGTGTGTGTGTGTGTGTGTGTGTGTGTGTGTGTGTGTGTGTGTGTGTGTGTGTGTGTGTGTGTGTGTGTGTGTGTGTGTGTGTGTGTGTGTGTGTGTGTGTGTGTGTGTGTGTGTGTGTGTGTGTGTGTGTGTGTGTGTGTGTGTGTGTGTGTGTGTGTGTGTGTGTGTGTGTGTGTGTGTGTGTGTGTGTGTGTGTGTGTGTGTGTGTGTGTGTGTGTGTGTGTGTGTGTGTGTGTGTGTGTGTGTGTGTGTGTGTGTGTGTGTGTGTGTGTGTGTGTGTGTGTGTGTGTGTGTGTGTGTGTGTGTGTGTGTGTGTGTGTGTGTGTGTGTGTGTGTGTGTGTGTGTGTGTGTGTGTGTGTGTGTGTGTGTGTGTGTGTGTGTGTGTGTACCCGTTTTTGTGGCGACGATTCCGGAGAAACTACTAAAGGTATCGGGGCGAAAGTTCATATTTAGAAGTTTCATGACCAAACTTAGAGCTGAAAAACTTTCTGTTGAAAAGGTTTAGTCTTAGCATTTTTGAAAGATTTTGCAAATAAGCCGCCATGTCTGGAATTTCGTCGAAATAGTTAAATAATAAATTAAAGTAGAGGAAATTCTGAATAATTTATTACTATAAAATTTTTTGGTACAATCAATCGATTAGCTGCATGAGCAAATTCTATTTCATCGAGATCGGTCGTACTGCATTAAAACTAGTAGCCACGATATGTCAGATATTTTGATTCTAATGACAGTAGTTAGCGTTAAACCCTAATGTTTTGACAATACCTACTGTCAATATAAGCTGCGTTCGGATATTGTACACCGTTACACTTTTTACACCCAATAACACGTAAGTGTCATTTGGACACGGTGTCAACGGAGTACAATATCCGAACGCAACTTTAATCGACATATCTGTCTAGTTCTACTAGTTTTATTTTAATGCAGACAGCCCATATCGATGAAATAGAATCGCATGCAGCTAAACTATTAATTTTATGTATAGTATGATAAAGTCATGTGGCTGGCCACATCAGATTTTTTTTATTGCCTACATTTTTAAAGCTGGTTTACTGATCTCCTGATGTATGTCAATATATACAGAGTGGTACATTTACAATTCTTAAGTTATTTGAGATTTAGCAAACCTCCATTTATTCCGGATAAATCATATTAAAATCTCAAATCAATCATTACTATCTAAAAGTATGATATGTATTTTTACTGTCCAAAATGAGTTTGAAAGAAACTAACCTTATTCTTATTGGTTACCTTTTGACATTATCTCATAATATCTCTGAAACAGTTGATAATAGCCTACAATAAGTTGTGACCAAGATGATTAGCATAAAAATCATAACCGGAAACTGCAATAATATACCTATTTACCTACAATGTTCTATTTTATCTATTATTTGATCTATTTTCATGTATGTATAAATAAAATTTAAACTGTTTTTTTTTTTAGACTGTAGAGCAAACGATGGTGTACAACTTTCTTATCTGGAATCCATTTTAACTATTTTATTCGATTTTATGCTAGAATTACTAAATTCAATGTACCTTTATGAGCTCAAAGCATTAACGTTCACCAAATGTGAAAAAATTATTGCACAAAATCCATGAATACTATACAGAAGGGTATATTATGATTCTCTTTGAGCGGAGCTGTAAAATTCAGGTGTCAAAAAGGGTTTTTAAGCTAAACTGTATGAAGTTCGTAATGGTACATAAAAGGTAACCTAATATTCGTTCACCGCAGCGCAGTTGTGAATAAAGTCTCACATCCCAGCTAATGCCATTCGCGGCACTCGACAGTCAAATTAGTGGCATTTTGTAAAGTGCATAATAATTCGCTATGTGGTGCTTACTTTAGCTTCTGAAGTATGTTACCTGTGGAATATATGGAAACCTACGGCATAAGCAGGGTATTTTAGGAGAAAATGTCAACACTTTATTGCCTAGCTGCTTTGCCAACTCATTTAGTACATTTTCGTTTTCTTTTTTTCTGTCAAACTAATCTTCTACAAGTGAAGTTTTGTAATAATCGATATTTTCGAACAATTTAATATCTCAGAAACTATTTACATTGCGTAGGTACCTACATGATACGTTCGGACAACTTCATTAGTATTTATGATCTGGCTATAGCGGGCGTTCCGTTTAAATAACAGTATAACTTTTGTAAACAACTAAACAACTATTGTATCGATCTTTTTTTCTAACTCTAGATATCGGAAGATAAGGAAAACATGACTACTGCAAAGTTAATGACTCACCCTCTATAAATAAATAATTCCATCCATAATATCATCTATATGACAAATTGGGCCCATTGACGCATCAGTTACAGTCATTTGTATTAATATGGAAAACTGCTTTTTTTTTCTTTTTGGCGATGAATATAAATTTGAAAGTGAGGTAATTCAGTATGCAACTGAAATAGGCTCAATTTGTCGACGATGAATTCATTTATTTAATTATATTGAAGACTGCTTGCTGTCTTATCACATGCTACAGGTAATTCAGTATGCAACTGAAATAGGCTCAATTTGTCGACGATGAATTCATTTATTTAATTATATTGAAGACTGCTTGCTGTCTTATCACATGCTACATGGGAAAGGATACTTAGGTGCACACACTTTGACATGAAATATGTCAACAAACATAAGAAAGGCTTTTAAATAAACTTATATACAGGTTGTCCCCCGATGGACCTAACTAAACCTATAATGGACGTAATTTTGGACGAAATCAACTTTGATTGATTTTTTTCTGTGGTGTTGTGATAATGTAGACATTCTGAAATTAAAAATTAGGGAAGAAATAAACGAAATATATGAGGAAACAATTGATTTGGTATATCGGGAGTTTAGAAGAATATTGCAAAAATGTATAGCTGTAGGAGGGGAACATGTGGAGTAATGTTTTGTTAAATTACTTTGTTAAAAATAAATAAAATATAAAACTTAGAATACAACATTGAAATTCGATATCTGGGCATAAATTTAAATATAAAACAGCTTTTACCTATAACATTTTTGTTCTAATTCCGAAAAACCGATAGTTTACTCTTCGGCCAATTTAACATTTTCGTGTTTTCTAACCATCCTGTATGTTAAATAAAAATATTAACAATGGCTTTCGACTTTTTAGGACATCCAAAACTCTTTAGAAAGAATGACTTTTTCTTGAGAAATTAAAAATTACGTCCATTATAGGTATAGTTAGGTCCATCGACACACTGTATATATATATAATATATATATTATATATTTATATATATATATATAAGTATATATTTATATATAAACTTAACTATAAACTTTTATTAAACTGCTCGATCTATATACAATCGAAAATTTTTGTGGTGTGATGTTGAAATAGTTAAGACAAAAAATGACCAACAAAACTGTTAAGTTAGGGAGCACAGTTTATTCCAGTCAAATCGGCAAAAACGGCAAATCTTCGAAAAAGTTAACAAAGACGCGTCAATTACAATTAACTATTTGTTTTTTAGAAAATTTAATAATGCTGCCCCCAAACTAAGTGCCAATTTGTTTTAGTACATCAGTTTAAAATTTGAAAGAAAATTCAGGTTTTTATGAAAAATCTTCCAAAAACTCTTCCCATCCATATTTAATTGTACTTTCATTTAAATGTCCTGGCGAATTGATTGTTTTGCAATATGTTTATTTATCATGTAAGAAAATAAAGTTATAATTATCAGTATTGAAATAATTGATCATTTAGAATAACTGAATAATACACTAATCATAATGATTTATGATTCTGATATACTTATAAAAATTGAATTGTCAAGCAAATAGTTTTTGGTTTGGAGTAAAATTTCCAATTTTGTCAGAATTAGCGATGACAGCTTTTGTAGAATTTCATACGCAAACAGTAAACAAAACTGGTAACATTAATCCTAATACTAAAAATTTAATTTATTAATAAACTGCAGTAAAAATACTGTGGCAAATCTGGTAATGTCACACAGGAAATTTTATATGACAACTTACAGGAAACATGCAATAAAAGAGAATTTACTGGATATTTCTGAAATTCTGCAATATTTTTCTTGTATTTCTTTTTACATTTCTACTGCGCTTTTTTTACAATATTCCCTAGTTGTGTAATACGAACAATATTGTTGTAAACACTTTCTATGTGCGTGTGGCAAATATTCGCAAAAATGAATAAGAAGCTAGATTTTTCTTGTAGGTTTTAATGTACTTCTGTTTCAACACAAAGTTTTAATATTTAAAGAATACACTGTAAAGAATTAACGATTCCACAGATATTGATTTTGAAAAAATTAGCAACGATGGACAATATATGAAAGGTTTCCATCGATACCACTGCTACAAATATCTTTTGCGGAATTTTCCATCCAATTACAGCTACACCGAAAATCAAGAGAAAGCCATTCTGATCAAAGACTGAAACCACGAAAATAAAAAAAATAATTCCAAAGACATGAAATAACGAGGAAAATCCATAGAATTTTGTTCGATACTCTAATTAAGCAAAAACTAGAACAACTAGTACAAACAGTGACTTAATTTAAACAGGCACGCCTTTACTGATAGCTCATAGTGATAATCAACTGTATCATCATTACGTACACGCTAGGTGTAGGATTTTCTTTTTACAGATGTTTTAATGACGCAAGGTTGTGAATGTTTAAACGATGTGTAGTTGGGAAAATTGGAGGGAGATAAAGCTGTGACTACGAATATTTCGCGGTAAACAACAACCACATATTTGGTGGCTATAATAGATACAGCGTCGGCGAACCAAGTTCAGTACAGTTCAGTACGTTAATTGCGACTTTACCATTCAAGAGCTACGGTGACGTCAATTTGTTTATTGTATTGTAGCACGTGTTGTGAGAATTTGTAGAAGTGTATTCATTTATTCATAGGAAAAACGAACACATAAGGTATGTCTATGTCTAGTATTTTAGTAGCTGATCTCAGCATATTTATTTGGCAGTACGAATAAAAGAATTTGATTAATAATTAAGTCTATTTTATTCGAAATATTGAATACATACATCCAAATAACAACGCTAGTTTGTTAAGATAGTTCAATTTTAAATTATTTGGAAAGCAAACAAAATCTTTTACATACTTTATTACCATATCTATAGAATATTTGTTATTATTTCAACATTATTGCTGTCTTCTTGAAATATAAGTACGAAATGTGTTTACGCTGGTGGTTTTATTTATATTTTATCTGTTCCATGCAGATGTTGCATATTATGCGTACTGTTTGTTACACATATTATTTTTTTACAACTCAACTATTTAAAACGCTTTAAAAATCTGGACATTTGGAAATTCTGCTCTATGCGCATTTTTTCTTGAAGATAGATTTTTATGTCTATGGCGGACACTAAGCAGCGACTTCTTTACGGTCATATACAATTTAAAGGAAGCTCCTCATGTAGCGATTTATTGTAAGCTGCGAATGTAATAAAAGCTCTTCTAATTCAGTGTTAGAAATGACCGATTACCGTTTGATTTGAATATTTTTAGAAAATTTAGTTGTTAATGATCGTGATCGATGGAATTTCAAGCGATGTGGCTGCCATGCTGTCCGGTCTATATGTTCCATAAATGGTCAAAAGTATCGGCAATATCACGTCAACACATCGAGATAGTATAAAAGAGGACGAGTCATATGAGCTTAAAATTGGGATCACTCCAGAGTCCAGTCATACCGTCGGTTAGTCCCATAACGTCAAATTGACAAGCCGATACATCATATAGGTTAAAGTGGGTTCTAGTGCGTTATAAGTATTTTTTTTATAACTAATTAGCATGACAGTATGTGCTGTCGCAGCAGAAAGGGCCCTGGCTGCTATAAATCAGCGGGAATTACGTTTCATCGGTAAGTGACGTTAGATGTCCGTCAAATGACAATGATTTTTGGTTTATTTAACAATTAAATGTAGGTTTCCAAAGATTCCTGCCCAGCAGGAATTATGGATACAGTTTGTAGACCGATGTAACTGGAAGCCGACAAAGTCCAGTGTTGTTTGTTCGAAGCATTTTACGGATATATGGATAGACAGAACATCCCCAAATCGCATCAAATATATTTTCTAGTTTAGGAAAACATAGTTTCGATCAAGATGTGTTGGGTAGTCACAGAATATTATTAATTAAAAGTATTATAGATAGGTACACACATATTCGAATATGTTACACCAGAAAGACAAAAATAAATAAATCAGCCAGCACTCGATATCAAAATAATAGAATGGGTTTGTTTAAGAGGAATCACTAGAGGTAGTAGCGTACTACAAAACAACACTACATAAAACCAAAAATCCTGAGCTTAATTGTGTGTTAATAATCAATCACGTGTAATACATTAAATTATAGATAAAGGTGTATTACACCGGGTACGAATGCCACTTTTTTTCATTTGCGTTGTTGTTTTGTTTTTTACCCTTACTAAAGAAGCCAATAATTGGCAATTTTTGTTATTTTTTTTTCCAAATCCGAAACAAACATCAAAAAAGCAATATTACAACATTTTGTATTGAGCCTTCATGAACTTGTGTAAAAAAAATGACAACAAAATATTAATGTTGTAATGATCTAACCGTTGGTTTTTTGAACATGTGAATGAGACGAGAATAACATATTTTATAGTCGTACGGTGCAGCCATCTGTTGGATAAACACCACATCATTTTCTTCGACCAATCAAATTCAAATGGTACAGTCTGAAGCAGCAGCATGAATACGTAGCTAGGGGAATCACAAATATTGAGCAATTTCGGCCTAACAAAAATATTGATCGCATGTTGACACGGGAGGTGTAGCGGCGCCGCACCCGGCAAACGAAAGCCATACGAAAAATAAATTTTACCGTGCTGGTGCTACGTAGATAGCAACGACTCGCTTATAAATTAGGACAGCATGTTCTTGCGGAAGTGTATGTGATCAAAATAGGCTATAAACCGAATACGAGAAATAATTTTTTGCCGTCCTGATGGACTCTACGCAGAATAGAAAAGAGCGAGTTATAAATTAGGAGCGCATGTTCCCGCGAGGGTTTATAGTGCAGTCCCCGTACGACAATGTTACAACTACTAAATAATTAATAGGAGTTAAATAAATTATTACTAAGGAAATACAAGTAATTTAATTTTTAATCAGTCATTTATTTTTCGTCATAGAATTTCAAATATATTGGTATTTAGATTTAGAAAATAATATTAATACCAAACACTTGTCGCTTGGGAATGCATTCAGGGCAATCGCAATCTATGTAGGATGGTTGGCTTTAGTTCGACTTGTTATACAACAGACGTAGAATAGGCGCTAGAAATATGGGCAAATTAAAAAATCAGCTGCCTTCATGTGGCCCGCGTTCTAAGAAAACTAATAACTTGCGAGAGTACCTGCGGTAAGTGTATATGTAGATATTATACGTGTAGTGTAATTCTTCGCTAATTAACTTCGCTAGTTAATTTGGGCAATACTCTCTTATAGGTGTAAGCGTGCCGGATTACCATATATGGCAAAAAACTTTTATAAAGGTGTAAAATATTTGAACATGTATCTATATAATATATAATAAATGACTTATACATATACATAAAGCTGCCTGTTTTATCGAAATCGCTATTTTTTCTCATACCTACAATTGAAATTGAAGTATGTATACTACCATGTCTATACATAGCAATAATAATTTTGAGTAAAATTTCAAAACGCAGTATCCAACTGTAATCTAGAATTAAAATAGGAATATTATATTTACTAACACCTACTTGCGTCACCCGATAAAAATTTGAATTGTGTTTTACCTGAAAGTATCGATCTCTGCTAAGTACGAACGAGACATTCGAGATTATTGATGCACAAAGAAAACGTTAAATGGGTTTAAATAAGTATCTGAGTACGAATGCTTTCACGGCGAGAGTCATTTAAATTTAGATGATAAATACCTAGTTACCGGTTTATGCCGTGAGTAAAAATTCATAATTACTGTCTTCGCGAACCATGCTGTTCGCTTCTTCGGAGCTAACTGATATTTAGTTACTAATTCTAATAATAAATGTAAAGCAATAAATGATTTATAAATAAATAAATAAATAAATAAATAAATGTCTTTATTTGCCGTAAGATCTTTCAAGATATGGACAATGGTCAAAAGAAAAATACATTTTAAAAATACTCAATAAATTGTTCATGTACACACACTACACTCGTAATGCTAAAACACATACATAAAACAACAGTAAATAATCAGTCAGCATGCGGCGCAGTTAAATATTCCTCGACGGAGTAAAAAGAATGGGCAATAAGATACTGCTTAACTGCACTCTGAAACGCTATTATTGTTTGAGAAGGTATGCCGGGTGGCAGGGCATTAAATACTTTAACTATCATATAGCTTGGCCCTGTTTCAAAGGCGGACGACGAGTGACGGGGGATCGCAAGACGAGAAGCTCCGCGAGTTATGTAAGAAAAGCTGTCTGTTTTACCAAAACTACAATTTTTTTCAACATACAAAAGGTAAAATGTTCAACCATAGTTAGTAGTAAAATAGGAATGTTATAATAAAGCAATTAATTAATTTGTATCACTGTATTGTTTTGTGGAATTGTATTTGTATTTAAAATATACAAGAAAAGCATTTCAAAACGTGCGATAGTCACATACACAAAATTATTAGGAAACGGTTCGGCGCCAGTCGACACCGCACGGCCCCTTTGATCTTAGCCGCCAAAGAACGATACCGCGGTTCCCCTCATCTAATCAGTGCGTTGCTTGCATTTTCTGCGGAGTGTACAGTGGGCGCGGCTTGTTCCCTCCTCTCGCGCCTCAGTTTCGTCGAACTTTTGAGGCCGGTGACTAACATTTACTCTTAATGGCCACTATGTTACAAAATGTATAATACTTATTTTGTTCATATTCATATTTATGTTACACTTATAAGATTTATTTTACATTATTTGTTATAACCTAAATCCAGAATATTTTTGTGTTTATTATATATTTTTACTTTCTTTAGTTAAACTAATATAATTAATATGTGTTATGTTGCACTGTCTGCAATATTAGAGAAAAAGAATTAAAATTAGTCCGGGCCTGTGGATAGACCGACCGTCATATAGTCCCCATAAGCCACACCTACTGACTCCGTTTTCAGTATACGAAAAAATCTGATGTGGCCAGGCACATGACTTTATCATACTATATATAAAGTTAATAGTTTAGCTGCATGAGACTCTATTTGATCGAGATCGGCTATGTCTGCATTAAACTAAAACTACCAGAACTAGACAGATATACAGAATAACAGATATATGTTATTGGGTGTAAAAGGTATAATACAATATATATACAGCGAACGCAGCTTATATTGACAGAAGTTATTGTCAAAACATTAGCGTTTGACACCAAGACTACCCACTGTCATTAGAATCAAAAGATCTGACAAATCCTGGCTACTAGTTTTCATGCAGTACGACCGATCTCGTAGAAATAGAATTTGCCCATGCAGCTAAACTATTGATTGTACCAAAAAATGTCATAGTGATAAATTATTCAGAATTTCCTCATCATTAATTTATTATTTAACTATTTCGACAAAATTCCAGAAATGGCGGCTTATTTGCCAAATCGTTCAAAAATGCTAAGACTAAACCTCCAGTTCCTTTGGACCCTCTTCAACAGAAAGCTTTTCAGCTCTAAGTTTGGTTATGAAACTTCTAAATATGAAGTTTCGTCCCGATACCTTTAGTAGTTTCTCCGGAATCGTCGCCACAAAAAACGGGTACACACTACACACACATACAGACACACATACACACAAACAGACATTTTTTGTACCTTGGTCAAAAATGTTCAGGGGACCCAAAAAGACATATTTCCGCTAAAATCTCAAAATTTTTTTGGCATGATTACAATACTTTACATACTGCGTATGATAAAGTAAAAATCGTCATAGCGTCTCCTTTCTATACTATCTCGATGCGTTAACACGACAACACACAAACTTACAAACGAAACATTTTACTTATAATCTTCAATGAATTTATTAAAACAAAAAACAAGTTCAAATCTAAACGTGGTGAAATGTCAAGACAGGAAAAAACAGACCCAAATGGTATTTTGTGCATCTTGATAATCTCTACATCAAATTTTGACATAATCATAGTAGCATAACAATACTCATAGCGATGCGTGGTAGTGCTCACTCAACCTGTCATACTAATCTACCACTTAACTAAGCCACCGACTTCGCTGGTCTACCGATTTTGCTGGTCTATCGATTTCGCTGGTCTACTGATTTCCCTAATGCTACTTCTATCCGGTTCAAATGTTAATTCTGCCCTCCAATGGTAAAGTGCCGTATGTACAAAATGACATTGATTGAAATATTTTCCGTTTTCTCTTAAATATGACATTAATAGTTAAAACAAATTAGCCTGTTTTACGTACAAATAGTTAGGTAACATGCTAGACTAAGGTAAATTCTTTAAAATGTAAAAAATGTGCGTGTGTTTTGCATCAACTGGAGTAGGTCCCTCCACCGCACAATCACGAATTTGACAAAGTAAATATGACCTATGGTTTTCAGGTTTCCAGGCTATACAACCGAATATAGCATGAAATTGCTCAACTAAAATATGAAAGATGAAGCATATCTTTGGAAATCCTTTATCATAACATTGATTAGCTGGCAACTATACAGGCCGTCCTCAAAATTAGAAGTGATTTATTGAAAATGTTAGTTCTACAGATATGAATTTCGCCTAACTAGACTAGAAATCATTTTTCTAAACTATTACGCACTCTTGACCTTCAGCCTGGATGCTGCATTGTTTCTGTTAACCATTGGCTATTTATAAGAACTTGTCCCACATAACATCCCTTGTGCCGCATAACATATCAAAATGTTTTAGGACCTCCCAACTCATTTATAATTTATGAATATTTGTGACCTGTTAAAATTGTGTTATTGTGTTTTTCATGAAACATGTTATTTAGTCAATCTTTTCTCTATGCGTATCAGCATTTAATTAAAATATTTGTTTTACCAAACATACTTCATAGGTACAATAATTAAACATTTTCCGCGCGAGTTGGTAGTTGTGGTTATGGGTTGATGACAGAGTTATAATCGGTGGTCTACCGCACAATATGTATTTGCTCGGGCAATGCCGGAGTCAAACTTCCGGCATTAGCGCGGCAGACGTGATAATATCGATGATCAATTTCCCTCAACTGCCCCCGTTATATATTTGAATCGGGGGTCTACGAGCGACGACAACGTCAATTTGTCCCGCAATTCGTATCAGTCCGCTTCTAATATCGCCTTTATCTGTTCCAGGATGACAATTGTAAGGTTCGTCCTCGGTCTCGGTTACGTCACTTGCGTTTTGCTAACCGTATCGGCCCAGGATCAATACGAAGCTCCGTCGCCACCATCCGAACCATACACCGATCCTGAACCATCGCCTGCACAATCAACAGATCGCGTGCGGCGCGACCAGGCCAAAGACCAGCAAATTGATGCAATTTTCGGTAGCTACGACCAGAAGAAGGAGAACATCAGGAAGGAGAGAAGTTATTATTACAGGGTCGAAAGCCCCGCGTCGATAATATCAGTTTGGAGGCCACCTTTATACCGTCTGCACAGGCCATACTTCATACCTGTTTTCGGAGCAGAAGGGGCAATTCCGATCTACTTCCCCCCGCAACCGTTATACATAAACGCTGGATATCCCTTGGATAATCCACCGTATCCATCAGCAGGGAAACCAAACCAAGGATATCTCCCATCGCAAGGAGGTGATGGTGAAGATGGAGACATAGGCAATAGATTTGGTGCGGATGATGATCGTCCTGTTTGGGATAGGATCCCAGCTCGGCCAGCTAAACCACAACCAACCAGAAGACCGTCTCGTCCAAGAACTACACCATTGCCACCTCTGGTGCACAATGAACCCACCGGCGAACCGACGGAACTTAGCAATAGAGAGGGTGCAGTTTCCGGTAATCCCAGCTCTACTCCAAAACCATCCCAATGCGTTTGGGCAATCGTAAATTGTTGTGCTGCCGTATCTGATTCGGTAAACAGTGGATGCTTTGAGAGGTTTGGTTGCCCGGGGCCGTTTTGGGATAGGAGTCCATGTGATAGCAACTTTGCAAAAGTGGCCATACAATCAGCGCTGAACTATTTTGGTGATAATTGATCGTCGACTTTCGTTCTAATGGAAAACTTCTACTGTTACGAGTGTTACGGACACCCGTGAGGTTGGACGTCTTTATATTTTTGTACTGAAGTCATTCTACCAAGAGATGTTTATACAGCAGCTTCCAAGACGGCTAGTCGTGCCTTCTTATTTATTTAGTTACGCTTAACGTTCGTTTCGTATGCAATAAAGACCTATTTATCATTTATTCAGTGTTTATCATTTCCTCTTGTCAACACTCTTTACTTACATACCACCTATTTATACATACAGTTATGCATATAGAACCTGTAGACACTAGACAGGCAGGTTAGAACCATAGCTTTATTGTTGGCATTTATCTTGTTATTGTTGACATTTATCTTAAATGCGTTGTTTAATTCACGTCAAGTCAACAAATCTGATTCCGAGTGTTGTGACCCGTGTTGTTATGCAGCCACAGGGGTCGATGTTAACTTTTAGCGGTGCATAAAAGCAATTTTCTTTTGACTTAACTAAACACAGTCGTTAGATAACCAAAAACAGTACAAACAATCTAAGCAGTAATGATTTTGAAGGGGTTGAAAAATAAATTTCAAAAATTAAAAACTAAATACCCGACAGGGATTTGAACCCAGATATGCAGATTGCCGGTCATACGTTAATTGATTTAATTCCAATACGGACATCAAAATTAACTTGCTTACTTAAAAATTTAAATTTAACTTTAAAAAATCTGATGTGGCCAGACACGAGACTTTATCATACTATATATAAAATTAATAGTTTAGCTGGGAGTTGACAGATATATCGATTCTATTGACAGTAGGTATTATCAATACATCACCGTTTGACACTACCTACAGTCATAAGAATGAAAATATCTGTCAAATCCTGGCTGACTAGATTTATATTAATGCAGACACGACCGATCTCAATCCAATACAATTTGCTCATGCAGCTAAACTATTAATTTTACCAAAATATATCATAGACATAAATTATGCAGTTTCCTCTACTTTAATTTATTATTTAACTATTTTGACGAAATTACAAAAATGGCGGCTCATTTGAAAAATCTTTGAAAAAGGCTTAGTGTAAACATCCGGTTCTTTTGGAACCCTTTTCAACAGAAAGCGTTTCAGCTCTTTAATAAAACAAAAAACTTTAATAAACTAAAATATAATCGGACTATTCCAAAATTTGCTAAACATCCATTACTATTTTATCCCAAAAATACCTACAAATCCCACAAAGACTGGCGAAAGTATGCGAGAGTGTTTTCACGAAAACATCTTACACGCAGTTTTATTTGCCTACTATAGCTTCACTTCATAGTCATAAATTATTCAGAATTTCCTTTACTTTAATTTATTGTTTAAACGACGAAATTCGAAGAAATTCCAGAAATGGCGGCTCACTTGCAAAATCTTTCAAAAATGCTAAGACAGAACCTCCAGTTCCTTTGGACCCTTATCAACAGAAAGCTTTTCAGGTCTAAGTTTGGTCATGAAACTTCTAAATATAAAGTTTCGTCCCGATACCTTTAGTAGTTTCTCCGGAATCGTCGCCACAAAAACGGGTACACACACACACACACACACACGCACACACTCAAATTTCCTTTTCGGCACGATTACAATACTTTATCATACGCAATCATACTGCGTATGATAAAGTTAAAAAAATTGACAGCTTGTGACGTCACATATAAATTAAAAAATACAAATGTTTCGACATAATCCTGTAGTATTTGGATTCTTATTGTATATTCCAAAATTTCAGATCTGGACCACAAATCATGAGACAAATGGGCTATCGCTTTATCGACAACATTCTAGAAATGTTTGAATTGATTAGTTGGATATTTATTATTAGGTTTACTGTCTTATTTTCTACATTGGGAGAAGGAAAAAGAGACACCTAGATTAGATTAAAATTGAGGGAGAGTAAAGGTTTAAAATGTATGTTCACAAAATCACGGCAAATCTGAAAAATAATATCGCAAAATTAAATGTGTACGTACAGTGTACATACATATTAAATACGTCAAAATAAAGTGAAATTCTTCATTAACGTAGCCACGTAGGCCCAGAGTGTTACATACATATTAAATACGTCAAAATAAAGTGAAATTCTTCATTAACGTAGCCACGTAGGCCCGAAAATGAACAATGTATAAAGGGGCTGTCCGTTTATTGTTTGAATATAATGATATCCCGCTTATTTCTAAGAAATTTCAGTCATATTTTTTTTTAATTTTGAAGATATTGACAAAAGACATAAAGGAGACTTCTCTTAATCTGATTGAATGAGAATTCTCTTAATCTGATTGATGATTAATTGATGATAATTGGTGGTTTAGTGTTGAGAATAATATTGTGAAAATATCGACGAAAACAGATGGAATTTAAATCCAAACATGTTGTGTATATAATAATCATCAAATTTCATTCGCGTGGCCTTTTAAATAAAAATACAGCCACCTTTAGATCATAGATCAGTGATTAATTAAATTAAAAACATTACAATTAAAAAATAAAGTATACAAACATTTACCTCAAAAAAATAGTATTAGCGTTTTACATTTTGTCTTGCTGATGGCCAACAATTTGTGCTAATGTAAATTTGTCAATAAGGCAATCCTACCAATTAGTGTATATTTGGTTGCCTACATTACATGAGTGGTCGAGAATGGGTGCCGTTAACAAAATGTTCCAGAGAGGGATAAGATTTTTTTAGTAATAAAGGAGACGTAGTGGGAATGACTATGCTATTAACAATTTTGTAGCATTTTTACCTTGTGGTAATGTAAATGACTTTGTTAGTTACTATTCTAAAATGAGACACAACAAACAACAAAAATATGAAAATACCCAGCCTATATTGTTCGTTAAACTCAAATTGCATGCACCTTGAACAATCTCTGTTGCTATTATGGTTGTGTTATATATTACCCATGATTTTATGTTATTAGCCACGGTTGTGACCTCTGCATGCTCGACAACTAACCTATTACATATTAATATTATGTAAATTGCAATAAATTTCGCTGCCTTTCTTTCGTTTATTAATGTGCAATTAATAATTGTTTGTAATTATATATTTTTTCAGAATCATTGGACTTTTATCCTAGATGTTAAGATGTGGTCTGATTGTCACTATTGGACAATTTCTATTACATTTCTATTACTTATTAATATGCTGGCATTATTGTTGTTAATTTCCTACAAGAATTTCCAGCTCGTCTTCATCGAGCAAGGGCTAATGTATAATGTGTGTGTCATGTTTCAATAAACACGATTATAGACTTTTCAGTGTTGTTCCTTTTGTCTGAATTTTCGGCTTTAAACAGTAAGTACGTCAACTAATGTTGTTGGTTTTCTACTGCTTTCGATGAACACGAGCCAACAATTCTTATAGCAAATTAATAAACGATGCGAAGGCAATATTAGTTGAAACTCACTCAGTTGTATAAAAATAATGATTAAAACCCAAAATACAGGCACAAAATGGACACAATTGATAATTCTATAATCAATCGAGCATCCCATAAAAAGTCTTAATAACGAATTGGTGAACAACAAAAAGGCGACAATATTATTTTAAAATTTAACCGACATAACGAGAAACGATGACTAAATATAGAGAAAAAGTTTATAAAGTTGAAAATTCTGTGATAACGATCATAGACAACGAAATACAAAATTGTTATTATTATACTATTATACCTAAACACGTGAAAGGTGACAAGGCATACGAGAGAAACTAATTAATAATAATTTTTGTTATATGTATGAGCTGTCTAGGAAATCAGTATACAGACCATAGTAGACCAATTTTTGAAGGAACTCATGTCCGAAAATGTATTGGTTGAACGCTGGCGAGAGTCGGCAGATGCAACCAATTTTTCAAACTGCATCGGGAAAATAGTGTCATGTATCACAGGATGGCACTTTTAAAACCAAATAACATTTGTCTGATTTTTTTTACTTTATCATACGCAGTATGTCCATGTATTGTAGTCGTGCAAAAAAAATTGTGTGTGTGTGTGCGTGTGCGGGTGCGTGTGCGTGTGTGTGTGTGTGTGTGTGTGTGTATGTACCCGTTTTTTGTGGCGACGATTCCGGAGAAACTACTAAAGGTATCGGGACGAAACCTCATATTTAGAAGTTTTATAACCAAACTTAGAGCTGAAAAGCTTTCTGTTGAAGAGGGTCCAAAGGAACTGGAGGTTTAGTCTTAGCATTTTTGAAAGATTTTTCAAATAAGCCGCCATTTCTCGAATTTCGTCGAAATAGTTAAATAATAAATTAAAGATGACGAAATTCTGAATAATTTATCACTATGACATTTTTTGGTACAATCAATAGTTTAGCTGCATGAGCAAATTCTATTTCTACGAGATCGGTCGATACTGCATGAAAACTAGTAGCCAGGATTTGTCAGATTTTTTGATTCTAATGACAGTAGGTAGTCTTGGTGTCAAACGCTAATGTTTTGACAATAACTTCTGTCAATATAAGCTGCGTTCGCATATTGCATTACACGTTTTACACCCAATAACACGTAAGTGTCATTTAGACGGTGTACCCGGTGTCAACGGAGTACAATATCCGAACGCAGCTTTAATCGACATATCTGTCTAGTTCTAGTAGTTTTATTTTAATGCAGACATGGCCGATCTCGATCAAATAGAGTCTCATGCAGCTAAACTATTAATTTTATATATAGCATGATAAAGTCATGTGCCTGGCCACATCAGATTTTTATTTTTTAAAATCTTTGAAAGGAGTTGATGAGAACTGTTTTGTTATTTTTGAATCAATTTTTGCCAATATTGTTATCTTTCATTCCTTTTAGATGCTTTCAGCAAATAAATTTTCATATACTAATTATTTGGTTTTGAAATATGTAGCTATCATATGATACGTCACACTACCTACTTTCATAATGCAGTTTCTAAAGTTGGTACCATATTCAAGCGCTATACAGTACCTAAACGAGGTCAGGTGTGTTTCTGGACATGCGTTCGGTATCAAAAGCTGACTATTCATTATACTTTATCTATATTTTACACTTATGTTTAACACCCAGTATATTTGAGATAAACAGCTGAGCAGTGCAAAAAGTAAAAGAACCTAATAAGTACGACACCACAAAACCGTAAACTTGGCCCAATTTATCTTGTGACTCTTTCGCGACAAAAACTGGAGATAGAGACTGTAATAAAACTGACATTGATGACGATGTTAATCAGTATAGTCATCATTTGTATAGGAATATTTGTTTTATCCTACACGATATGAAAATGGGGGTTTGAGATTAAAAGCTTACTGTAGTAAGTAAGTGTGTTTACCCATGAAATGTGAAAGATAAGTTGACAAGCGATTTTGTATCTTTTCATAAAAATGTGAAAACATTGAAATGTTCATGTATTTAGTTTTTAGGTAATTCTGAACTATTTCATAAGAAAAATGTTTGACAAAAAATCCTGAATGTTTTTTATATATTTATTATATATTTATTTTTGTTATTTCCGGACTTGTGTTCGCAAGTACACGCACAGATAAATGCAAAATATTGATGCAAGTCATCAATAATATCAAAAATTAACAACCTAATGAAATTGGTCTAACACTGTATTAGCAACACGGTATAAGAATCATTATAAAGTTGATATTCTAAATTTTCATCTGTAATTTAAGCAAATGTTACTAATATGCCTATGTTGCGGGTTTGTGGAAAGAATATGGTAGTGACAGATTATTTTTTCTAAGACTTCATTTCTAAGAACGTAACTTTCTAGAAAAAAAATAGAAACAATGTATTAGTTATACCCTCCGCATTTACTGTGGTAGGGTATATTTTCTTTGTCACAACATTTTTAACACCCTTAAAGAAGCGTGGCAGGTATACTTGTATATGTGACCCCGCACGAGAGAATCGCCCTAACTGCCATCTCTCGATTCGATAATATTGACTCCTGTGTTTGAAGGCGCATAACTCTAAAACTACCGAGCAGCAAAAATTGAAATAAAGTGTATCATACTCCTGAGTTATTTTTACATAAGTTGTATGACTGTCAACATTTTTTGCCTCTCGGTGTAAACATGAGCGCGAGAGAAATGACACAAGGTCCCCGATTTTTGCAGTTTTGAATTAACGTTCGTCTTTCCACTTTTTCCTCGTAAACCTCTTGCCACAAAAATTTCAATTTTTGTTCAGGTTGCATTTAGAGCCTCTCCTATAGATTTGCGTTTTTGCTGTCTTCAGTTTTTGTGTAATAAAGGTTGCGAACAAGATTTTCATGGAAGCGGATATGTCAGTAACGTATATTAACACGATATAGGGATATGCACGCAATCAATTGTCATATTTTATTTATTGCGACTGTAGAAACATAATTGCATAAAAGTTTTTAAGTATTTTTTAAAGCGATTTAATATGAATGATATAAATTTTGTGCAGCGCGTACTACGTCAATCGTAACGGTAAATGGAAACGTAGCTGGGGGACAGTGGAAGATTATTTACTATTATACGATCAGAACAATTTAATTTCGGAATTTTAGATAGTAGTG
Source organism: Aphodius sticticus (assembly GCA_963966075.1). Lineage (NCBI taxonomy): Eukaryota > Metazoa > Arthropoda > Insecta > Coleoptera > Scarabaeidae > Aphodius > Aphodius sticticus. The sequence goes on along the minus strand of OZ014513.1, from coordinate 22,068,218 downwards.
CGAGTTAAATATAAATAATGAATTTAGATGTACAATTAATTACACCCAACAATATTTTACAAACACGGAATCAAACGGAGTCACTGATCGCGTCAAAACTTCGCATCTCGTTTGCCAAAACCAACAAGCGAGGGAAGCCGAACTGCGCAAAATATTGTTCATGTTTATTTCGGTGTTAAAAATTAACAAATAGTCGGAATGCTATTATATTCCAGGGATATGTATCGCAGTAAATAAGGATTATTTGCATGCTAACTGCGTTGTCCTGCTAACATTCATTCGTTCCTGAGATATCGCTTCAAAATCTTGCTCGCAACCTTTGTTACATAAAAACTGAAGAAAACAACAACGTCAATGTATTGAAGAGATTCTAGATGCAACCTGAACAAAAACTGAAATTTTTGTGGTTTAAGAGAAATCAAATCGGAATGACGAGCATTAATTTAAACTGCAAAAATCGGGTACTTTTTTCACTTCTCTCGCGCTCATGTTTACACCGAGAGGCAAAAAACTTTGATATAGTCATACAACTTATATAGAACTCATCCAGGAGTATGGAGTATACTTTATTTCAATTTTTTCTGTTCAATAGTTTTAGAGCTCTTGTTTTTTTTATGTTAAAATTAGAAATTCAAATATGAGACACAAAAGCTTTATTACTAGTTAATAACTGTTTGTAGTTTTATTTTGTATTCAGCACACCAAATTTCTTATCTAAATTTTGTGGCTCGCGCCCATAAATGAGTTTGACACCACTGTTGTAGGATAAGTAGAGCAATATGGTTCGAAAATGAGTCGGCGCCATTAGCAACATAGATAAATTTCCCCAGTTTGATATATTGACCAACGGACTGAAAATTTTTCGCCGAATAATAATGAAGGGCATTTGTTTCTGTCGCACAAAGAATTCTAATTAAGCAAAACCATACTAGCGGGCGCTTCGACGTCACAACTAATGACGTCCCGTATGGAACGCCCTCTGGTGTTCGTTGAGATTTTTCAAGCGTCGAGTGTCGCCGGCGACGCTGAAGTCGCCGTGCCGTCCCCCCACTTGCTTCGACTTGACGTCCGCTCACAATCATTGCAGTTAATTTTAAAAGTGACAAGTTGCGTGCCATTTCAAACTTCCATAAGATCCAGTTTTCAAATGGACAACTTTTCCTATACGTTACTAAGAGGAAATAAACGCTTTTCAATATTATTAGCGAATATAGTTAACTAGAAAAGAGGAATTTCCGATTACCGAATTAATGCTTTCAGATGTACGGCGACCGACAATACTAAGGGAAGATACGGGTTAGAAAGGGACAGTTGCGTTAAAATTCCGTTAGGGCGAGTGACAGATGTTCACCCAGCTTTAAATAGCTGAGCCTTAGCCACCAATCGCTAGTTTTCTTGCGCTGAAGACGAATCAATTGTCGAAAGTTCTAATAACTCGTCAAAACTTTACATGAAACAACCAATCATTCTGTATACAGCGTATCCAAAGTATGGAAACACGAAAAAAGTTTTCGAGTACCAAAAAAGTAATTTGGTTAGTTTGTTTATTAATAACCATACCTATATTATGACCTAGAAACTTTTATTTCAAAGATATTATATTGCTATTACAGCACTGACACCATATTTTTATACTGACAAGCACGCACGATCAAAAACAAACAAATTTGAAAACCATATCGTGATAGTGAATTAAATAAAAAAACATTTTACATAAAATGCTCAATCACGTGTTGCTAGGATACGAAAATCGATATTCTTGGAATGGAAATTGTTTGATGTAGTCCAAGATTATGAACACGTTGTATACAATCTTGTCCTAAGTCTTGAAATTAGATGTAGTTTTAGAAGCTGTTTGTTAGACAAATAATGCATAAACTCAAAAACTGCTAGGAATAGGACAGGGGCAGAGCTGCATCTAGGGTTTTACGGGCCCTAGGCACACCTGAAATGCCGGCTCCCTCAACATGAATATCGTATATAAAATTTTTAATGAATATATGTTATTTTACAAACCTAAAATGTTCTTTATCCGATGTGTTAGAATGTTAGAATGTTATATATGGTTTGATGATATCATAGTAGAAGGTTAAAAATATTTACCAGCTGGTCGTGTAGGAAATAATCTTAAAATTATTTCGACATTACGAGAGGTGGATTTAATTTAGTTATCTAAAATAAAATTTAACTTCTCTGAAGCAAATCCTATTCTCTGCGATAAATAATGATAAAATGATAAATAAAACTGTTCTATTTATATTTTTTGCTCATCGACATTTACATCTTTGGGAGAAGTCTATAACTTTTGGGAAACTGCAATAGAATATAATTTTGTTATTTCTATAAATATGTGGGACAATAACTTTATTTTATTAAAACTATAAACAGTGGCTTTATGAGCGAATGTAGGTCAACTAAAAAGTTTGGCACTTATCAAAGCTACATATTTCTTTTTTTGTCCTTTTCAGTTTTTTTTTGAAACTCTCTTAAAAGTAATCAATGTACAAAGGTGATATACAGGCTCACTTAAAAGTGTTGTGTGTTTTGTAGTATTCATTAGTATTCATACTATCTTAAAAGTAATCTATATAAAAAAATGAAGGTAAATCTTAAATAGAGGATGGTTGCTTTTTTCTCGTTTATTTGAAGCGATACAAGAGTAAAATTCGGGCAACCGCACTTTCTGCTGATCTAAGAAATCTCCAGACATCAACAAAAAACAAGATTTTGAATTTAAGTTATTAATTTGTACATACATGAATATTCTTGAATGTACGTTCGTCTACAAATGTATGAAAAGCCACCAGTTCACAAAAATGGGTTTTACACATTATTTTTTATTTACATAAGTTTTTAAAATTATTTTCGTTGGTATGATGTGAATTCCCCAAAACGGTGCGGTTTTGAGAATAGTCGACATTGTTCGAGTATATTTGTGTCTCGCAAAGAAAAAAGAGATCATTTCGATAGTTTTTTTTTTTAGATTTTAACCAAAAATCTCAAAAATGGAATCAAAATACCAACAATCTCTTCTTTTTGCACTGCATTCTTTAGGTAGGCGGAAATGTAATCTTGAATCTTGGAACTTCAATGCAAAGGAGAGTGTAATCAACTATATGAAGTGTTATTTCATTACTGTTAAACGAGCGGCCAAAATTGCCACCTGTCCTATTAAAAAATCTGGCATGTACAAATTAACGGAATTCTATCAAGTCCAATTACTTTTTAGGGTAGCTAAAGTTATCTTAAACTCATTCTTCTTTTAATATTTAGCTTAATTTTCTCAAAAATGTTATGTTATGGAGGCTCGTCCACAAAAAAAAAACATTGGAAAAATAATCCACGAAAAAAACTAACTACTTCCGGACCTATTTCTGAAGGCGGCTCCGAAGTATTGAATAATAATAAAAAATATCGAATATGCAATTGAATTTGAGTTGTAATAAATGGTATTATTATTATTGGTATAAAGTATTTTTGTTGTTATATAACTTCGAAGTCTAACTCGATTTATTTATTATACAATTAGTGGGCCCTAGCCCCTGTTTCCAGAAGTTTCCAAATAATAGGGTATTACGGTGTTTTTCAAATTACATATTTTTTAAAAAAATATGCGTTACTGGTACCCGTTTTACAAATAAAATGGTAAACTTTACTTAAATTTAATAGAAAACGCCGTTTGAAATTTGTCACGGGAAGCAAATATAATGAGTTATTTGGCACGTTGCTTCATTTCTAACGTAGTTATGTTCCGTCATTGCGTAGGCACCTCCGACTGACAGCAGCATTGTTATTGAAGTTAGACTACGTGAGATCGGTGCGATGTATAAACAAAATTATAGAGTTTGTTTTGTGCCGGAGCGTGGTAGCAGATCGGCAGAAACGCCAGATATTTCCAGAAATTTCCACTGCCAAGAAACGAAGTGTGTTAAAATGTCTTCCAAACAAGTAAACAACAGTAAAGGCAACCTTATCGAAATATAATACCCGTTTAGAGTAAGACATCGTTGCCAAGCCACAGTCGGCTGTTATACTTTTGGTATTTCCGACGGTGTTCGACGAATTTTGAAATTTACTACTTTCTTATTGCAATTTTATCATAAACAAACCAATGCACAGAGATAAAAACTTCTCAGGATGACATCTTACATGGTGTAGAATCATTTGTTTAGAGATTTAGCCAAATTTTCACATGACCGTAATACCCTATTCAACACGATACAGAAATATAGGCCCTTGCATTTCAAAACTGACACAGCACCATCTATAATAAAGTACATTCTTCATTCTTGTTATATACAAGATTAATATGTTAAGATAAATATGACCCACCATGTATATGTAGTAGCCAAATTCAGCAATATGTTTGTACGATTGGTTTGTATTATTAAAATCAATAATTAAAAACATTTTAATTGTTTTAGTATAATAAATTTACGTACCACAGTTAAGCAAAAAAAATAACAGCGCTGGATTTTGTAAATGTGAATTTAAGGCCGTTGTCCCCCCATTTACTTCTACTCTACGATATAGACAAATAGAAATCGCATACACATACGAAATAAATAAAATAATCTGTAAAGTTTTGATTGTGTATCTAGAGTGTAGACTTTCGCGGTTTTTGATTGTGTTTCTTTTTGTACAGTTTCATATTCACTCTACGAAAATTGTGGATTCTACCTAGTTTTTGAAAAAATCAGTGCCAAAAATATGCCACGATCTACATACGAGTAGCACAATATAACGAAGCATTAGGTATACATATATTGATATTACGACGTTCGGGCTGATTTCGACAAATATTGGTATTTACAGAATCGTTTTGTGTTAAGTTGGCCATTAAGTCTTTATTAGGTACCATCGAGGCCACTTCTAGCTGTACTGCTACATCAAAGAAATGACTATAACCAACACATAAATGCAGTTTGCAATCAGAACAACGTTTTATGAAAACATCTAAATAAAAAGCTAATAACTAACTGGCTGGTCCGGCGCCCGCCAACCGCTATCCGACGCGTGGATTACTATTGGATCCTATTAGTATAGCAACTGGCAGAAAAAAAATAAATAAAAAATTAAGAATAAAAGCAACATAAAATACAACATCGAACACTTACTGGAATCGGGACGTGGGGAGCTCCACTTATCTCCCTTGCCCATGGCGCCGCCTGCCGGGCGGCCGCGTCGATCCGTAATTTTTCTCTTGCCTTTAGACCTGGAAGTAATTTAATTTGTTAGTAGTTATTCGAGAGGCAAAAAACACCGTTCGGCTATTGCGATTTGCACGAGAACGTTTCGGCATGACAAATTTCAGTTTAACTATTTACCATTTTCTGAATGCGATTGAGCTATTTGGACATTTGCTCCAATTCGAGCGGAAGCAATACCTCTGTTTCCGATTCCAATTACGTCCAGGAGTATCGCTCTGAAGTGGCCGATTCGTCAAATTGAATTCCAATTTAAACGCAATCTCGTATATAGTTAATAAAGCAATCATTAAGCATGGTGGAGGTGCCCAAAGTGGTCAATTTGCTTATTACTTACTCATTAGTCACTACATTTGAAAAACAGTATAACACTTTAAAGATTGTATCATTATTGCACAACCCCCAAAAGTAATAACGACACGAAAATAGTTTTATTGTACGTACTAATAGTATAATAGTCAATAAGCAACGATCTATTCTAATTAGTCAAAAAAATGCGAAGAAATACGGTAATGGGATGTAGCAGTCAAAGATCATGTAAAATTGGAGAATTAAGAAGGAGCAGGGATGTAAAAGCGTAATTTACCGCGTTAATTACCAAATTAATTACCGTAATTAATGGTAATTTACCGATTTTTAATTACCGTAATTTACGCCTTAAATTACCGATGGTACTTTACCGTCTATTTGTATTACCGTTGGTAATTTACCGAAAATTGTACTTCGGGATGTAAGGGCGTAATTTATTGGGTATATTACTAAATAAATTACCGTAATCAATGTATTTTCCGGAATTTTAATTACTTAATTCAGCGGTGCCAATAATGCACATTTTAAATCAGAAGCCATCTACCTACTATCAACTTCATGATTTAAAAAAATGTTCTGGTGATCCGGATAAATCGTGATCATTGTTTGTGAAACCGGGGTTGTCGTTTTGTGAGTCGGTAATAAATTACAGTATTTTATACTATAATTATGCTGTTAGACTGTCCATTTTATAAATTGCTGGTATAAAAAGTATTTTTATTGTAGTCCCTGCTTTTATTTTAATAATGAATTACTACTATTAAATCAGGAAAAACATCAGCGATTGGTGGTTACATAAGTCATTATGATTTATAAGGCTGTACCCAAATTTTTTTTACATAAGTTACTGTCATCGGTAAATTATCATTTTGAATTACCCGGTAATTTAAGAAAATATAATTTACCAACTGAAAAGTACGTGGTAATTTAAATTTGAAAGTAGTCTTTGCCAGGGCTGTGGAGTCGGAATCGGAGTTCAAACAAATTTCAGAGGAGTCGGAGTCGGAAAAAATTTACCGACTCCGACTCCGGGTCCATGTTTAAATAATGTAGAAAAAGACATGCGAGGCCACAAAGAACAGCTGAACAATTCATTAAATATTGCAAAAAGTATTTTAATGATATTCCCTTTCAATTTTAAAAAGAAAAAACAGCTTTTATGCCAGAAGAAACAACGTGATGGTATCACAGTCGTATTATCAACTCTCAAATTTTTTTTTATTTTTATTTGTCCCAATATCTGATGTAAAAGATAATGCTTTACTAGTAAAACTTTGCAATTTTAGCTTATGTTGAATAATTTTAAACGTTTAACCGAAACTGATTTTTTTCGGCACTTGAACAAATTTATCGCCCTTGATTATACAATATTATGGTATAGTCAAGGGTATCACATCCCTTTGTATTTAACAAAATATGTAGGGATTTTAAATTGTTACTGATTCTGTCGAGTGTAGGTTACGGGTTTTAAGATTATTGGTGGCTATGTCGTAGTCTTCTTGCGATAAACTAAAAACCATCGATATTCGCAGATTTCGTCACCTACACTTGACAGAATTGAGCCAGATATATTTTTTTATTATTAGCAAAGGTACAAACTTCACTCTAACGTAATTTTTAATGCAGAAACTTAAACATGCATAATATATGTATAATAGCCGATTAAAAATTATAACTGCATTTCCGATTTAAACTCTACCTTAAGTTTAATGTAGGAGTATCCATGTATGCAAGTCATACTCGTTTGCAGCCAGAATTGTGACGTCATTACCACTAACAGAAGTAAGAGTTAAGTTTATTTTCATTTTATTTTGCACTTAATTTTGTATTCATTGAAATGAATTCTACTTTGTACTATACAGTGGTTTGTCATTACTTTTGTTATTATTAAAGATAGAACATCGGTTCAAGTGGAAACTAGTTCAAAATTATGTGCTCTCTAATGGGAAAACAGTTGAAGTTCTAATGATTTCAGAGATATTTTGAAAATATAAAAAAGCGTCGTTTTTAAATATGGCCATAATTTTGTAGTCCGATCAACAGGCCTTTTTGATTTTATTTCCAATTAGTTTATCTCAGATTTAATTTTTCTTGCCATTAAATTCGCTGGAAACAAATAAAATTTTCCTGGAGTCGCAGTTGGAGTCGGACTACCAAAATTATCTGGAGTCGGAGTCGAAGTCGACAGTTTTTTACCGACTCCACAGCCCTGGTCTTAGCAGTTATCTATAAAATAATGACTTTTATTTACCAAAGATCTTTATTAACATAAGTAGCATTCATATCTTACAGTGATCATTTAAAATTTAACTATTTGAATTTTTTATTACTCGGTAATTTAAGCCAACCTAATTTATCATTTTTAATTTTTGTTTACGTGGTAATTTAATATTTGAAGTTAATAATTTTAATTTCAACGGTAATTTACAAAAATTAATTACCGTAATTTAACATCCCTGAGAAGGAGTCTTTTTTAGTGTGAAAATATAGATATTTTTATATAGGTACAACATGTTATATAAAACTGGTAGGTACCTATAAAAGTTGCAGAAGTCATTTTTAAATAACTTAAAAAATGTGGATTTAGAAAAACTTGTGTACTTTTTGCATGAAAATCATAAATCACATTGGACTACTCAACTCAAGTATAAAACTGTTATTTCGGGCTACTTCTAGCCTACAGTTTGTTTGCTACGATTGACTGTCGTCATTTTTTTGTTTCTTTTATGGAATTAAGCATGTAGCAAGTCACATGAAGGAACGCAGGAACTTGCATCTAATTTTTAGATATCTGTTTCAGATATCTCCCAACGGAGTACCAGCAGATGAGGTGAGCAACAATAACCTTGACCTGGATTGAACCACAAACCACCGCAATTTCCGGTCGGTAGCTCTAACCAAATGAACTACGGCCACTGGTCAGTGTAAATTGATAGGCAAATTTGTCATTTCAGGGATGGGCAAATTTGACACTTCGAACATAGCTTAATTATTATCATTAAAATCCAGTTGAATTTTTCTATACACCTTTGGTTGGGCATTACAATTATCGTGCAAAAGATGGTCGAATTGGGTTTTTAACAATTTCTTGCTTTCTGTTTTCTGCATTCCGCCACATATTTTATAACAAGAAAAAGAAGAGAGGTATTATTTAAAACACTCTCTTCTGCTGAAAAACATACAGCTAAATAAATGACCATAAAATGGCCCTGTACGTTTTAGTGACGCGCTTTTTGTCAATATCTTCCTTCCTCTGGCCTGGCCAGTGTGAAAGTTGGGATAAAGTTGCTAGATCTTTTAATTATGTACAATTACAGGTAAATCACCTACACATAAGAGAAGCAAGGCACACATTGTGTACAGGCTCTTACCTTCCGAGTCAAAAATTTACAACGAAATTTAAAGGAGTATCATATTTTATGATAAAAGAACCAATAAACATGTAGTCAAAAAATTATCGCGCTTTCTAGACCTTTAACTTGAAAATACCAACTCCCACTGTGTAAAGACATTTTTTGTAGAGAATTATAATGCTAGCTCCAGACAGCCCGAACAAATCGGCGAAAAGTTCGGCGAGGCTGGGTGAGGAAAAGAAGGTCATCCACATTCTTGGCGTTCGGCTCATGCATTCACTGTTCATCTGCGGGTGACTTAATATGGACGTCGCTGAAGTAGCCGCTGCCTCAGCGTATAGTGTGTGAGCATACTTCCGTTGAAATTGTGGTTATTATTAATTAATAATTAATTGAATAACGTAAATAAAAATTTAATATAAAATATATTAAATATTTGAAAAATTTCTTAAATTCTATTGACTTCTTATACTGATATTAGATACCATATACTAATATAAGACATAGTAATACGATTTTCCATAAAACAAAACTAAATATTTGCATAATTATTATTTTATTATTTTGTATAATGTATTGCGTCATAAATCAAATATTATAGTGCATATCTACACAGAGTTAGTTAAAATTACAACTAAATAATTCTCCAACCGTAAAAAAAATAAAGAAAAAAAACATTTTTTTTTGTTTAAAACCAGGCATCGAAATTGGTAACATTTCCTTTTTCAAATAGAACAATACTGTATATTTTAAAATTTTTTAATTCTAAGATTATTTCTAAGAATTTTTTGTAGGAACCATTTTTTATAAAATGCTACATTTTTAGTTATCAGCAATTAATTAAAACTCCTGAACTTTGACACTGATTTTTCTCCCACATACATACACACATTTATTTTAATTTGCTGTTTGAACATTTAATTAACATTTAATTTTATTTTTCTATTTTATTGTTTTGCTATTTTTTATCCGTTTACTTAAAACAAAAGTTTATGAGTTTTGAGTTTTGCTTATAACTAAAAAATGATGCATTATATAAAAAATGATTCTTACAAAAAAATCATGGAATTAGTCTTAATTATAAAATGTAAATATATGTGTTCTATTAGAAAACGAAAAGGTTGCCAGTTTCCATAATAAAATAAGCACTCCGTATATACAAAAAATATATTTAGACGATAGCTTGTTTAAAATCAAACAACTTATATTGTGATTTTTGGAAATGTTTACGGTTGGTGAATTATTTAAGTGCCCTGGATATTTTGACCAACTCTGTATACTGGTATGTAACAACGATATTATCAATCAATAACTTAGTAATTGCCCTATGTAGATCGCAGTCGTAATTTGCGATTGTCGACAAAGATAAAACAAGAATGACTGTTGAATTTCTGTCGACAGGGAATAAATATTTTTTTTCCAAAATGTACGAGAAACACCTGTGCGACAATCCTCATTAATGAGGGTAAAATTATACCTACTTACCAGGTAGTTCTCAGCTGGCCCAAGTAATCAAAGACCTATACCCCAACGATACGATAGATTCAGACATCATAGAAACATAAGACTCTAATAACTGATAAGATTTATTTGAAAGAGATATATTCTTTAGTTTTAATTAATTAATATTGCTATTAATTTAAATTTTCATTAGTAATCTTATAATACGGATGGTTAATTTACTGACATGCATTTGCATTTCATCAATAATACAGAAATAAATATCATTATCTGGTATATTTTCCATTTTTACTTTGCGTATGAACTTTTCTTCCTGACAAATTATAGTAATGGGGACGTCACAAATAGAGAAAAAAATACTATCGGATATTTAATTTAATATCAATGTAACCTATTTGTATTTTGCATATAAATTTATTGTGTTCAATATTTTGAAATCTTTTTATTTCAATACTAAATAATTTATTCCATTCGTTACCTACATTTCGGGGTGCATTGATGTTCGAAGAGCCCCTTCACCGCACGTGTTTGATGTCATAAATCAGACCCCTGTCGTAAATAATACCTTCGGGTACACACAAAAACTGCTATGCGCCTCGTCAACAATCCAGTTTGAATGGATCGATACGAGAGCGCACAAATGAAGCGAGCCGCTCGGCGAACGCGTGATTTTTATCCGACTATGTGCATACGTAGAGACTCTCCCGATTCGCGGTCTCTCCCTATGTCTCGCGAGAGTCTGGAAGAGGTACAAAAATTTTCTTATAATTGATTTCCTTATGAAGTTAAAAAAAATTCGGTCATCTTTCACTATGAATCACTCGCGACGTAGACACGATATCAACGGGGACTTTTAACACGTTATTTGCAATACCCAACTAAATGTGAAAACAAAAATCCAGCTGGGTTTGAATTTTTTCCAAGTAAAATCCTAATTTGACTAGTCTATCAATAACATCCCCTTAGATATACATGATATCAACAACTAACAATTTTTCAGAATTTCCGATTTCCGACATTTTCCGAATGGGAGCTATATTGATATAACTGTTTCACATAAAATTTCTGGAGAAACACACCCCGGAAGTTTGGCAGATTTCTCCTGGGACACCCTGTATTTAAGGTGCAATTTCAATTTAATTTAACTTGTTCGGAGGGAAGCTAGTAAATCTCCTAAGTTGTAATTAAACTTAGCAAGACCTTAGTAAATTGAGATTTACTGTTCCAGTCGTTTAAATAGGCAAATACGCTAATCTCACAGCAATATGTTCGCAACATAAGTAAATAAATATCATAGAAAGCACTAATTATAGAGTACAATAAACAACAACAAAAATGAGCTTGATAAAATATCGAATTAACTATTATCTAAATTTAACACGTTAATTGATTTATAATTAAATTTATTATGATGCTTTGATAAAAGACTAAAATAAATTGCATGACATTAATTTATTATAATAATAGTTTTCGACAAGTAAGTAACATAAATTTAATTATTTTTACTTTTTTGATATAGGCAAGAAAAAAAGTGATACTTGTTCACCAATCAGCAAAGTATAAAATATCAGTTATAAGAAAATTATAGCACATGGACATACTTTTTTAGAACCCCTTTCCCAGAATCGAGTAAAATTGCACATAATATGTAAATGTTTCCCACTAATGAATTGAACTGACCTTTAGAAAGAAAATGTGATGACTCGTCGGTAGTCGATGATGGAGAAAAGTTGGAAGTTGACCATGCAGGGTTGAAATCTGCTGAAGATTTGGCGTAAAACGTACGTAGGCCCAGAAGGCTTGGCAACTGACAGGAAGGTGGTAGTGAACTAACCCCGTTCTAAGGGTGATGTTGTTATTTAAACACTGTTGCGCAGACGATCCACCCCACCACTGACAAGGATAGCAGCATCAATCGGCAACACCAAAATGAAATGAAATCAGATGCACTGCCATCTAGGAGGGGTCTCGGTGAGTACAAGCAAGGTTGCCATAGATACGGGCAGCCTCCTGTACTATTGGTTGCATACTCTCCAATCTGTTTTTTTCTTGCTTATTGTATTATATTATTAACGTTCTAATCTAATATATGACATTAATTCGCTAAGCGACGGTATGAATATATGCAAATGGGTGCCATTTCTGAGCACGTATGACGTCTCCTCACTTTATACTATCTCCATGGTCAGTAGCGTGGCCAGGGCCGTGTTAAGGAGGCGTTTAAATCGGAAATGCAGTTATAATTTTCAATCGACTACATATGCATGTTTACGTTTGTACATTAAAAATATACGTTAGAGTGAACTTTGTACCTTTGCTAATAATAAAAAAAATACCTGTCTCAATTCTGTCAAGTGTAGGTGACGAATTCTGTGAAAATCGGCGTTTTTTTGTTGAACGCAAGAAGACTACGACATAGCCACCAACAATCTTAAAATCTATCACCTAGGCTCGACAGAATTGAGCCGGATATTTTTTGTATTATCGGCAAAGGTTCCAAGTTCAGTTTAACGTATAATTTAATCATTTCTGTCTAATACTGATCACAAAATTATGAAGTATATTTGGTTGCCTACTCATTTCGAAGCCCACCTTAAAGAGGTTGCGAAGGGGGCGCACGCCCCGTGTGCCCAGTTTCAGGGGGCGCCATAATCCCAAGAAGGAAGGAAATTTATAAAACGTGTTTTAAAAAACGCGTTTTAAATGAAAACTTTGAAAATATGGAACACTTAGAAATCCTCCAATTAATCCATCTATTTGAATTAACTGCGATTTATAAGAATATGGAAACTGCATATAGAATATTTCTCAGTATACCTGTAACTTAGGGTGACCAACCGTCCCGATTTGGGCGGGACAGTCCCGAATTATGAGCACTTGTCCCGCCTGATGAAGCGTCCCGAGTTTTGTCCCGATTTTTAAAAACGTTATTCTAATGTCCAGAATTTCCCAGACAACCAGCCATCAAAGTAATGATTTTGTTAGCATATTAAATTGTACCATACTTTTCTCAACAAAATGACCCAGACGTATCTGAGAGAGATTTAGGTAATTGAGATATTTTTAGCCAATTTTGAAAACATTAGCGTATTTAGTTAAGAGGAATCAATAGAGCTAGTGCGTCCTATAGAAGAAGCATCCATAAGTGAGCGTAATTTTGTACCAATGTAATATGTAATATCTCAAATTATAGATAAAGGTGTATTACTTGTTGTAGTAATGTATATGTGTCATGGTGCGGACACCCTTCTCAATATTTATTATACTTTAATCAACTCTAAACTGAAGGGGGCCCTGTTAGGGCTTCGCTCAGCTACCTAACCTTAAAAGCCACATGTTCGCCCTTTCTAATATAACAGCAGTTCAACCCTAACTGACTTAAATCATCTAATTTTAATTAATCTTACGGTAGCGTGACTTAATTATCTCTCTCTTACGGAGGCTTCAAATCGTTCTTTCTCTAAGACTTTGTCAGAGAAGTTTGAACTCACTAATTATTAATCACTATATGCAAGCCTAATATTTTACTATAAAAGGGAGAGGTTTATATTATTCTAAAATGAATATGCCGAAGAAAACTACAATAAAATCTATTAACAAAAATATATACAACAATGCAGAACTGCTTACATGAAATATGAATGTTAATGCTAAAACAATGATAAAATATTCTTTTGGCAGAGATGGACGAATCAGCAAGCACAGACAACAAATAAATACCTTATTATTTCGGTTGAGCACAAGAAACACGAGACACCACAGTTATCTTATAGAGCTCCTGCTCTTAAGAAAACACGTCTTTACCCCATGATGGCTAAAATAAGAAGAAAGTCTTCCGCGTTTTAACCGTCTCACGCACCCCCTGAATGCGATGCTCACGCCATCTCCAAAAACCGTAAGGGTGTATGGACGCTTCCGTTCGCGCCAAATATCAACTTATTACATATGTATTAATTGTTATTATTGTATCCATGCCATGTGATAAAGTATGTCTGACTCATGTACTCAAAGAAGTGAAATTTTGATATTTTACGCGAAATTTTGTACACTTATACAGGAACGTGTAACTGAGAGATATTATGTGATACTGTTTTTTCAATTTTAAGTGTCCTCCGTACAAAAAAATCGCAGTCAGGTAATTTTGTCAGATTCAGACTCAGTATTTGTTGTCAAAAACGATGAAAAATTTCAATTATCTATCACTAGACGGAAAATTGCATACCGTTTATCTTTTATTTGGTGTATAGCTTTTATGATTCTGTGGACTAATAGCGAAGAAAACCCCTCCGAACTTTTACGTGTTTTGTGAGTAGAATATAGGGGATACGGATTCACCTTGTGTTTAGAGGATCGACTGTTTATTCTATAAAAGAACAGATCTGGTGTATAGAAATTTCAGCCAGTCAGGATTGACAAATGCTATATTTAATATTGCTGACGGACAACGTACTACTTTGAGCTCCTGATTGGGTGAATGAATGGAATTTTATAGTCATAGAAATGCAACATTTTCACAAAAATAATAATAAACTTATTCAAACGATTTTTAAACATGTATTGTGTTTGTAATTTAGTTAAACTGCTTTAAATTTTAATCGATATTTATTTGTAATAAAGAAAAATACTATTATCAGATTTCGGCTCAAATGAAAACATTACTTTATTGTTCATAAAATTTCTTTCAGAATTTAAATTTAAATATACCTTGTAATTAACATCACATTTTTACAGATATTTTTCATTACTCTAAAAATAATCACAATCTGGATAAATAGTCAAGAAACGAAAATTTAAGAACATTTCAGAAAAGAAACTCCGTTATTGATCAGTTGGAAACAAATCACATGCTTTGGCGTAGTTTTCTAGGGGCGAAGACAGTGAAATACAATAAACATATTGAGTCTAATAAGTACAATAATGCCTTAAAGTTACAAGGTCTTCCGAATTGATAATTATTATATAGAACATTCATTCTGGCGGTGGAGGTGAAACTGTTGGAAGTAAAATATTTTCCTGGTACATTTCTAATCATTATATATGTCAGTATCAATGGTTAGCTCATTAAACATCTTAAAAAATATAAAGAGCAAATAATGAGACATGGGCAGAAAATAAACTTTAAATTAAATAGAATTAATACCAATTAAAGCCCACACCTGGATTTAAACCAGGCGCCTTGTGGTATCCAGAACAATGCACAAATAACTATGCTATCGGGGCCTATGACATGTTTTGTTTAGTTCTTTATAGGGTAAAGTACACAACACATGCCATCAGTCATTGGCACTCCAAAACGTTTGCACCCAAGTACATAAAATCAAATACGAGTGTCAACCAGTTTTGCGATTACACTATTTCTTTCAGTTGGCCGTTACGGAATGTCCGTACTATCTTTTCAATTGTATTCTTAGAAAAATGAAAAAAGAAAAAAATTAAAGAAGAACAAAGACCTAGGTTAGAAAGCTAGCTTTAACTTTGTTTCCATTTATCTCCCGCTAATAAAAAGCCTGACAAGACTTAAGATAAAAATATGTTTCAGTTAATGGCAATATGATAGCATCCCGATTTGGAGTTTTAAAAAGTTGGCCACCCTACTGTAACTGGCTCAGGACAGGGTTGCCAATTTAAGTTTGCTTTCAGTCAGGTGTAATATCGCTCGATTATTAGATATAGAAAAAAACATCGATGATTTTGCCGCTTTGAAGGCCACCAAAATAAAGTTGAGTTAGCTACAGTCATAGAGACGTACAGGGTAAGCCAAAATTACCGGAACACCCAAATAATTCCACAACGGTAAAAAAATTCAAAAAAAAATTTTGAATATACAGGGTGTTCATTTTATTATAGAAATCACGTGAATTTTCTTTTTTCAAATGGAACACCCTGTATCTTTTTACATTTTATAATTTTAGGACTAATTCTGGACATTGTTTATTAAAATAATTTTTTTATAAAATGCATCATTTTTGAGTTTTAAGCAATTAATTTCAATTTGTCAAAATTACCGGAACACCCAAATAATTCGCCATCGGTAAAAAAATTTCAAAAAACATTCAAACAAAAGTTTTTGACATTAAACAAGCTATCATTAAAATATATTTTTAATATACAGGCTGTTCATTTTTTATGCAAATTTGGTTAACTTTTTTTTTCAAATGGAATACCCTGTATATTTTTACATTTTATAATTCTAAGACTAATTCTAATAATTTTTTATTGGAATAATTTATTTATAAATTTCATAATTTTTTAGTTATAAGCAATTAGTCAAAACTCCTGAACTTCAAATTAAGAATTGATTTGAAGGATGCAATGTGGGATAGCTTACCACATTAAAACTATTGTCCTTTCAGTGATTTCTTCCGGTTTTATTGGAATATTGAGCATAAAATGAAGTAATACCTCATCTCCTAGTTATATTCAACGAAGATCTGAATAATATTTGGTTTCAACAAGATGGTGCACCGCCGCATTACGGTGTCCAAGTTCGGAATTATTTAAATTCAATTTTCCCGCAGAGGTGGATTGGAAGGAGAGGATCCATTGAATGGCCACCTAGGTCGCCGGATTTACAAATACTGGATTTTTCTATTTGGGGCCACCTAAAGTCCAAGGTTTACACCAATAGGCTGCAAAATATTGATGCGTTGAAGCAGAGGATAGTGGACGAAGTTCAGAGTATTACTGTCGATCATTTAGACAACTGTTTACGGGAATTTGTTGATAGGTTGGGGCATTGTCAAGCCGCTCAGGGATGGCAGTTTGAAACTTTAATTTAATTGTTTTGTTATTTTTTCTTCACATTGTTATTATTTATCCGTTCGGCTAAAACAAATGTTTTGAGTTTTGATTAATTGCTGATAATTAAAAAATGAATCAATTTATAAAAACCTACTTGAAAAGAAATTCTTAGAATTAAAAAATAAAAATGTACAGGACGTTTAATGAGAAAAAGGAAAAGTTTTCCATACTTCCATAATAAAATAAACACCCTGTATATTAAAAATATATTTAAACGATAGGTTGTTTAAAGTAAAAAACTTTTGTTTGAATGTTTTTTGAAATTTTTTTACCGATGAAGAATTATTTGGGTGTTGCGGTAATTTTGACTAATTTTAATTAATTGCTTAAAACGCAAAAATGATGCATTTTATAAAAAAATTATTTTAATAAACAATGTCCAGAATTAGTCCTAAAATTATAAAATGTAAAAAGATACAGGGCGTTCCATTTGAAAACAAAAGATTTACGCGATTTCTATAATAAAATGAACCTGTATATTCAAATTATATTTGAACGATGGATTGTTTAAAGTCTAAAAGCTTTTGTTTGAATTTTTTTTTGAAATTTTGTACCGTTGTAGAATTATTTGGGTGTTCCGGTAATTTTGGCTAACCCTGTATATTTGTCCTTGTTGTTTATTAAAATATACATTATTGTTCTTTTCATTAACATGTTCTGTTTTATTCATTTTTGTTCGTTTTATTATGTTTCGTATTTTCTATTGTTTATCATTTATGTTATCTTATTAATTTATTATAGAAAGATGTTTTATTTATTCCGGTAGGATAAACGCATGTATTTCAATATAAAATTTACTATTTATTCGGACTGTTAAGTTTTACTGATTACATTTACAGCAATTTTTAGCAATTTCACTAATTCTGATGAAAATCGGGGTTGGGGGGGGGGGGGGGGGGCGATCGCTCTGTTTTTGCGCCGGGCGAAGTTTTGTGTTATTAACGCGAAATGTATACTCTAACTATAGGAGTTAATTAATAATTTCCATTTTTACTTTATCATAGTATTGTTGATTGTGTCGAACAAAATTGATATTTTAGCGGAAATATGTCCTCTTGGGTCCGCTGAACATTTTTTACCAGGATAAAAAAAAATGTAAAAAAATGTCTGTGTGTGAGTGTGTGTGTGTGTTTGTGTGTACCCGTTTTTTTGTGGCGACTATTCCGGACAAAATACTAAACAAAACGGAACCAAAACTTCATATTTAGAAGTTTCATGACTAAACTTAGAGCTGAAAGAAGTTTTTCTTTAGAGCCTAAAGGAACTGGAGCATTTTCAACGATTTTGCAAATGAGCCGCCATTTCTGTAATTTCGTCAAAATAGTTATAAGTATAATAAATTAATGTAGAGGAAGTTTTGTATAATTTATGGCTATGACATTTTTTGGTCAAATTAATAGTTTAGCTGCATGATCAAATTCTATTTGATCGATATCGCTCGTATCTGCATTAAAACTAGTTATAGCCAGAAACTGATAGATATTTTGATTCTATTGACAGAACATTGACATTCACATTACTGTATGGTATGATAAAGTCATGTGCCTGGCTACATTAGATTTTTATGTAAAAATTGGACTTTATTTTTCAATTCAAATTTCAAGTTCAAATTAAGGTATGTAACCATAGAATCTAAATTTGATTCATGAAATGTGTAGTAGTAAATGTCAAATTTTATGCCAGTCACGTTTATTGGCATGACCCTATTATATTAGCTATTGATTTGAGAAGTATTTTCTTGCGATGCTAACCGTGAAGGAGAGAATTTAGTTAGTATAGTGTTAGGAGACTGGTGAATCATGTTTTCGTGTCATTATAGAGAAATTCCTGGCAACGGGTTCTATATACACCTTAAGGACGGCGTTGACCAGGCGGTTTTGAGCACGTAAAAGAGTTGGGTCATTACGTGGCGGTATCTCTGAGGCAAAAGTACGAAACTTTTAGCATGCTACTAGCAAACTACAGATGGCGCG
This sequence comes from Aphodius sticticus, assembly GCA_963966075.1. Classification (NCBI taxonomy): domain Eukaryota; kingdom Metazoa; phylum Arthropoda; class Insecta; order Coleoptera; family Scarabaeidae; genus Aphodius; species Aphodius sticticus. Next base: position 22,049,114 of record OZ014513.1, on the reverse strand, counting down.
TTGAAAGTACAGCCGCTATTTAGCTTCATTTTCCGCTCATTTATTTTGTATTTTTTAAGCCTTTTTACCGTTTTACCTAAAACTACTTATTAACCATTTTGCTCGCTAAAAATAAACAGCCCCCATGTATGTATTGAATGCAACTTCATCCTCGGTTTCAACATTGTTTATACTTATTATATTGCGTGTGATTTCTCAAGTTCATCTCGGGGTTTCCCACTATGTGGCGCACGTGCATTGGTATCGCAGATCTATTGGTAGGGGGTGTGTTGAAAGCATCTCTACTTACTTATAACACGGAAGAGTGAAATGGAGTCATAATTGCGCTAATCCGACGAAGTTTGTCGTGACTCGTGACTTATGTACGCTCGAACTTTGTTCCTGGCTTTTTTATTGTCGTTAAATTTGCGAACATGCCCCGAAATAAAATAAAATATTATTTATAGATATTTTCTAAATATCAACAAATAATATGTAGTAATACTATTTTTTTTGATATTTAGATGCATGGTCACCTATTCTAAAAGCGACAAAAGTTTATTTTATTCTTTATTCTGGAGATAGAAATACATTATTTTGGGAAGAAGTTATCTTCGATAAAGAGTGTTGGGAAAGACACATGCTGCCAAAATTATTAAAATTTTACAAAAATTGTTTGGCACCTGAAATAATTTTAAAAAGACGACAAAAAAATTTAACGTGCCGAGATCCTGATTATATAATGCAGGCACAAACAAAAAAGTAAACGTAAAATCATAATACATATTACTATGATCTGTTTCCCTTGCATTTCCCTTGCGAAGCATAGTCTATAGCTATATCCCAGTTCAAAACGCAACATAGGGAAATTATCAACATGCAACATTTAAATATCCGACTCTACATATGTGACCCCGGATACAAGGCGGTTATCGGGTCCAAAAAATGTTTTTGTTTGGTTTGTTTAGTTTTGCTTGCAAAACTATGTCGCTTTGTTTTGTTTTGCAACCAAAACTAGGTCGCTTTGTTTTATTTTGCAACCAAAACTATGTCGCTTTGTTTTGTTTTGCAACCAAAACTAAACACAAGAAACGCAAAAGCAAAAAATAAATTGACCAAAATTGCCTTGATAACCGCCTTTTTGTGTCCGGGGTCACTGTGATTATTGGTTTTATAAAATATAACTTGGATAGAAGTGAATATTTTATAAGATATACATTTTTATTTTTTGGATGTCGGTTATGTCGAAGAAAGCAATGTTTAAAAAAAATTATTAGATACATTATTTTTTGAATATGTTTTGAAGTTATGTACATAAAAAATCCCGAAGACGTTTTATCGTACCTATGTTTTATTTTATAAAAATATAAATAGAGATAGAATCCGAAATTAAAATTTTTGCATGTAATTTTCTTTAGTTGAGTCTTGAAACGCGCCGTAGAATATGGTTCCCAAGGCAACAGATCACAATATTATGACTTTACGTGTTTTTGTTTTTCAATAAAGACATATTTATGTTTTATTTTGTAATTCGTATTTTGTTTAGATTTAAAAAGAAAATAAAGTTATTTTATTTAGGAATAAGGTGCTTGATTTATCATTTACTCATAAGTTAACAAATATTCAATCTACTGCTTTTTAATCAGTGATCAATAAATGGTTGCGTTTTCTTAAATCTTTTTAGAGTATGAATATTATGTCGCAATAATTCAACCAGTATTGTTATACAGCAAATAAACTTCAATTTCAAGTAAAAGTAATAATTTAAGTTTTGTCTGTTGAATAAATCATAACCACAATTTAAAAGATCAACAAAATACTCTATTGGTGGATGTGTTTATGGTTTCCGCTGGTGCCCGGCGCAGGGAGAACTCGTAAGAGCCTTTTCAGACGAGGACGGCGACGGCACGGTTTTCGCCGTCCACTGCCGTTGTGTAGCTTACACACAGGCACGGATTGCAAACGGCGCGGCGACGGCTGCAGCTGGCGCCATATATTATATATACACAGTCATATACAGTGTGCAGAGTCTAGCGGCAGTTTAGTACTATCTCATTCGCCATGGAGCGTACACGTATTATTGCGTTATGGTCTTTGTACCGACGTCGGCAACGTCTGAAACGCAGACAGAGGATTCATTGGGTACACCCAATAAACATAAAACGGGCAGAACTTGGAGCATTTTTTACATTATTTGAAGAGCTGCGAGCGGACGAAGAGAAGTTCTTTATTTATTTCCGGATGTCATTACCTCTTTTGAGGAGTTGCATAATCGCCTGAAAGGTACTCTTCAGAAACAAAATACACCTATGAGAGATTGCATCCAACCTGCTCAGATGCATTTTGAAAAGTATGTGGCTTGTTTGGGCTTGGGTTTGGTTGGGTAATGCTGGTACTTGGATATGGAAACTGCTGATAGGGCGCGAATGGTATTGGTTGATATGGCGAGGAATGGTATTGGTTTTGATTTTTTATATGTGTTATTAACTGTAACACTCCTAACTGAAATGCTACAATATTATCCACATTAAAACTATTTAAACTGGGAATAATCCCCCTAAAAAACGATAAATGTCGATCTGGCGGTTCTTCCAGCGCCCGTAGCATTTCTTTTTCAACCTCGTCCAATTTTCGCTTCCGCGACCCCAGTACTTGCCGAGACGTTTTAGATGGACCCCCTCCTTCATTATCGTCATGTTGTTGGGGCCCTTCCCCCTCTACTGACAAACTGTCGGACGTTTCCCGCTCCTCAACAAGTTTGCTCAAAAATTGGAGCTGATCGCTGTACACGTACTTTTTTATTTTTTGAGCACCAGCTCCAGACCTCGTGACTTCTTTCTGTTTTCTCCGATATTTAATGAACGAGTCACGGGTATTTACCCATCTCTTTATTACTTCTTTACCTGATGCTCAAGGCAAAAAATTGAATGGTAAATATATCCATAAATGTTCTAAAGTTCTGTGACCGCGGCGAAATTAATAAACAAAATAAACAGAAATGAAAGTAGAGGATGGATAAATAAATATAAGCAGTGGATGATATTCCGAACATGTCTACAAATAATATCTTGTTCCGCGTTCGCAAAACTTTCAAGTCAAATACCTCGAAAACAAAGGCAAGCAAATGAAGTTATTTCGCATTTCATCTTATTTATATTATTATTTTTTATTACTTTATTATACTGAGTATGTGCCCACATTTTAGGATACCTTTTAGGATACCTCCTTTATTGTATGATCAATGCCACTAAGTATGATTGACCTACACATACTTGTGGATTTTCATAATAAACTTACGCACAAAGTCCCATTTGATAATTTTATGTTCAATTTAAGCCTCCATTTGAACAAAATTTTTGGAAATAGTGTTTAGAAATACTAGAGGTCATTAAATACGTCGTTGCATGAACACACGGTATATAGAACGTCAAAGGCATTGCGCAGATTACAGATTTAGAGAACCCACGCACATTGCATGTGCAAAAAAAGCACGCGCCGTCCGAAAACCGCACGGCGCGTGTGGACGCTACCATTTAACTCAATGAACTACCGAGCGGACCGTCGCCGTGCGAAAACCGTGGCTTCGGTGGTGAGGCACGGCGACCAGACGGACGACGGCGACGGCGCGGTACGTGTGAAAGGCTCCATTTAATCTCATACACTTCGACCCGTCGACGGCGAAAACCGTGCCGTCGCCGTCCTCGTCTGAAAAGGCTCTAAGTCGTTTGCCTAAGAGCCTTTTCAGACGAGGACGGCGACGGCACGGTTTTCGCCGTCGACGGGTCGAAGTGTATGAGATTAAATGGAGCCTTTCACACGTACCGCGCCGTCGCCGTCGTCCGTCTGGTCGCCGTGCCTCACCACCGAAGCCACGGTTTTCGCACGGCGACGGTCCGCTCGGTAGTGCATTGAGTTAAATGGTAGCGTCCACACGCGTCGTGCGGTTTTCGGACGGCGCGTGTTTTTTTTGCACAGGCAATGTGCGTGGACTCTCTAAATCTGTAATCTGCGCAATGCCATTGACGTTCCATATACCGTGTGTTCATGCAACGACGAAAGAGATTATAATATCGTATTTAATGCCCTCTCGTATTTCGAAACACTATTTCCAATAATGTTGTTCAAATAGAGGCTTAAATTGAACATAAAATTATCAAAATGGGACTTTGTGCGTAAGTTTATTATGAAAATCCAGTAGTGTGTGTATGTGTAGGTCATACTTAGTGGCATTGATCATACAATAAAGGAGGTATCCTAAAAGGTATCCTAAAATGTGGGCACATACTCAGTATAATAAAGTAATAAAAAATAATAATATAAATAAGATGAAATGCGAAATAACTTCATTTGCTTGCCTTTGTTTTCGAGGTATTTGACTTGAAAGTTTTGTGAACGCGGAACAAAATATTATTTGTAGACATGTTCGGAATATCATCCACTGCTTATATTTATTTATCCATCCTCTACTTTTATTTCAGTTTATTTTGTTTATTAATTTCGCCGCGGTCACAGAACTTTAGAACATTTATGGATATATTTACCATTCAATTTTTTGCCTTGAGCGTATAAACATCGCGAAGCCGGATCGTCGGCAGACACGTGGATATTCGGGATTAATTGTAACAGTTATTGTAACAGTGGAATAAGTTACAGTTGCTTTTGTAGTAATTTAACTGAAGGTCTTGTTCACAAATTAATCAATATTATATTAGGTTAACTATTGCGGTATATGTAAGTTACCTAATATTCACATTTTTCTTTGTACAAAAATCACTATTTTTTAGACGATAACGGAAAAAATTTTAAAATAATTTTTATTTTTATATCCTGATTAAATTAATTATGAAAATTATAAAGATATTCTGTTACTGCCTTTCGGCAAACAATTTAAAGAAGAATGTTTAGATCAAATAAGAACCGCTCCAACAAGAATAGTAAACATTTTCTAAAAAGCGGGACATTTTGAAATCTCCGCGGGACGTCTGATCAACTTAGGAATAACGCAATAATACGTGTACGCTCCATGGCGAATGAGATAGTGCTAAACCGCCGCTGAACTCTGCACACTGTATATGACTGTGTATATATAATATATGGCGCCAGCTGCAGCCGTCGCCGCGCCGTTTGCAATCCGTGCCTGTGTGTAAGCTACACAACGGCAGTGGACGGCGAAAACCGTGCCGTCGCCGTCCTCGTCTGAAAAGGCTGTAATACATCGCTTGTGCCCGGGCGCCCGTGCAATAATATAGGTACATTACCAAACAGATGAAAATATCACAACCGACCACCTCATTCTTCGACTTCTTGCCAACATAGTAGTTCCACAGAACTGGCTGACTGTAATAGCATAGGCTAATAAAACGGCGCGCCCTCTACTAAACAAGGTCCACACTTCTTCACTTCAGCAGGGGATGACTGGGAGTAAGGGGAGACAAGGCAGGTCATGTCGCTTCCTGTAATATATGCTCAATAATATTGAGTTTACATGTACACGATTAAATGACCAACGAGGGCAAACTAAAGGTTTATTTGTTATGAATATGGGCTTATTTTGTTGTGGAGATGTGTCCCTAGGACATAACCGAGTTTCATTAACATTGCTGGTAAGTTGGTGTAATAATTTGATCCCTAAAGACAACGACAAATATGGAGAAAATATGGGTCTCTTTATCAATTAATTACTTGATTATGAGACGGCAGATTGCTCTCAAAATACCTGATGTCCGAATCACAAGTATGTAGATTGCAGGCGTAAAATTATTTTTAACATCAAGCTATTTGTACGGCTGATTAGGTCAATTCAAGTATAGCGTGTTTTGCCCTATACTTATACTATAGCTCATCGCCGGCCTTAAAGGAGCAGAAAAACAAACTGAGTATTAGACGCTTCACTAATAGCGTTAAATTCCGTTCAAGAAATTCCAAAATTATCCCTTCGAAAAAGAGCGTTACAATTTTAAATTCGAAAATCGCAAATAACGATTTGAAAACGAAAGAAAGGTGTAAAAAGTAGATCCTAAAATTCAAACAGCAGCCATTTTGTCAAGCTTTTTGCACTAAATGTTGCTTTAGCCTCCAACTAACTAATTTCATCTAGTTTCACAGCGTTGTTGAAATTTCGATTTCCGTTCATTTTTAAAGGAGCTATCATGCACGTCGTTGAGACAAGCACGTCGCGCAGAACCTGATAGGTAGGTACTTCCTACAACAGTGTCCACTTCTTGCATATAGTTTTTTATGACACAATTTCCTTTTGTACACTAAAGTATAATAAATATATAGCAAAAGAAAAAATATTGATATCTCTTACAATTTATTTGAAAAACTGTCCCAAAGTTGAGCTACTTTTTAGGTCTCTACATGAGAACCTCCCCTTAGATGATTAACTGAAAGTAAATAGCAAATAAGCTATTTTCTTTTAATATCTGAATTTGATAGTATTCTACCAAAGTTAAGTAGGTACAGTAAAATTTTCATTGATGGTTATTCATTTTTAAACACGGATAATTTGTTCGAATGCATCATTTGAAGATAAACCACTTACTAATACAAACGGTATCTTATATCTAACAGTTCATTCAATGTGTGTAACAACAATTTTATTAACATACGCATTGCCAATAAAATCGTGTTTTCGGCCGGTAAGTAATTTTATTTCTTCCTTACTATTAGGTTATACATAAAGCTTATTAGAAGTAACAGTTCCAAAGAAAAATCAATATATTTATATGTCTATTAAGAAAAGAGAAATAGTTTAGTACTACATACAAAAAAAAGTGTTCCAAACTAAAATTACTGGTACGTTCAAACATTGCGCATATATTCTTAAACGTTTACTTTACCTTTAGTCTTACCTTACCGGCTTGACATTTTTATTGTGAAACCTGAAGTCGACTCATAATATTTGATTACTGTAATGGCAATCTCGGTGTTCATCTAGTAAAGGCACGTATCAGTCTCGTTTCAAGACCCAACGCAGTAGTGATATTAGTTCCTAAAGGTCAACCGTTTTCCATAGTTACTTTTCATAACGTTCCACTACAATTCATTTTTAATAAAATATGATTAGGTATCTTTTAAATTGAAATTCACAAATTTCTGCGAGGTTCAAAATTAGTTATCTACGAGTCAGTATAAGTTTTGCAGAACTAATATCAATAATCGGACACGTGAACTGTTACAAAATATTCAAGAAAGCCACAAAAGTGATCATATGCAAGCAAACAATACCTACAGAAAATAGTTTGCTATTTTCACTAATGTCGTTGGATGAACATTGTCTGAAACTGAAACTGTCTTGAAGGCGGCGCACTTATGACAGTTCTGGGGCTTTTAATGATATTAGCGTGGCTTATCGTGACAGTATGTGACTTATGGTTCATGACATATTTATGGTCATACACAAAAATTATGATTTATTTTCTTATTATGAAAGTCGTACATAAAACGTCGTATTTAACTCGCACATAAAAGCTACAATTAATATTATAACCTAAATTATCTGCTGGTCAAATAATACTCCATTTCAATAAGAAGCGCAGTAACTCATAACAATATGTGTGCCTGGATATGAAAAGGGACCAGTTGACCGAAATTGAGTTATGAGTGTTTTTAGATAGAGTAAGTTATGGCAAAGGTACTCCAACATTTTAAGCCGATTACCATAAACAGAAATTGAAAAAAAAAATATTTAAGTTGCTGGTGCAAAAATTAAACTTTTGCGCTATGACGCTTCAAACTTTTGCAAAGTTTAAAAGTTAATAACTTCCCGCATATTTGGAAGTTACGCTGACTCCAACATTTTTGGAACAATTTCGATATTAGTTTCAAGATTTTTAGTAGAATTTATTATTTCATTATTCCGTTTGGGTTTTATAGGTTTTTTAATCTATAGCGCGCCATTGGCCTGGGCCTACAATATGTATAGTGTAAGCTAGGTATCTTCATCTCTCGGGTCTTAAGAAGACTTAAGCATTCTCGTAAGGGGTTTATGGGGTCCTCTGATTCCAAATCTTATTTATTTTTACATTTTTAGAATTCAAAATGGCGGATCTAATATGGCGATCAACCATGTAATTAAGTGTCAGATTTATAGAAAAATTAAATTATGTGATATATACGGATTCCAAATCTTGTCAGATGTATAAAATTCAAAATGGCGGATCCAATATGGCGACTAAACATGCAATTAACTGTCGGATTCAGAAGAAAACAAATATCTGACGTTAGATGTTTATAATTCAAAATGGCACCGAGTGCAATCTGGCAACCATAATAAATTAACATGAATTTGCAACTTTTTTCATCCTATTTCCTGTTACATAATTATGTAGCTGTCTGATTTCAACACTTATGTCAGTTAAAAATCCAAATTTGCGAGTTCAATTGAATCAGATAGTATCAAATTATTTTAAACGTTTAATGATAAGAAATAAACATAACTAGGGACACAAAACATGGAAATACAATCATAATAAATTTATATAAAAAGTGCATTTTTTAAAAAATACGCTTTATAAACAAAATTAATAATTTTTAGAATTTACTTCAAATTTTCCACTTTTTTATTCATTTTATTTTTTTCGAGCATTGTCGCCGGAAATCCGCCCACAGGCAACATTTCAACTTAATTGGTAAAATTTTCCAAATTTTTAATTTTTATTGCCATATTTTTTTTATTGCTTCTTGTATTGTCACCAGAAATCTGTCCACATGCAAAATTTTAACTTGATTGGACACAATGGACACTGGTAAGTAGAAATAATATCGATTACAAGCTTGTACAAATTCAAATTTTTTTTTCAAAATTTTAGAAAGTTTTGCAAATTTTTTTATTGCTTTACGTCATTGTCACCGGAAATCCGCCCACAGGCAAAATTTCAACTCATTTAGTCAAATTTTCCAAATTTTGAAATTTTTTCAAATGTTGGAAAAGCTTCCATATTTTTTTTGCCTCTTGTATTGTCACCGAAACTCTGTCCACATGCAAAATTTTAACTTGATTGGCCACTGGGAAGTAGAAATAAGGTCGATTACAAGATTTGTACATAACAAACAGACAAACAATCAAATAGACAAACAAACAAACAAAAAGTGAAGTTAATATAAGCGTAGTAATTGTCCCGGAATATTATATAACTTTGTAATTATATTTTATACAAACAAGTTTATAAACTGCTATCATACGGACATTTGATTCTGCCACTGTATGCGGCAACACCGTAATGCGCTAGAGCGTAACGTGGTATCGACAACTGGTCCCTTTTTCGTTCGCAATAAAAACGCATTTTTTCATGCTTTTCCAACCGCAGACGGGTTTCAGACGAACACATCTGATAAAAAACACAATAAAGAAAGTAATTAGCCAATAAAATAAAAATGTGTATTTTGAACCAGTTTAACTTTATTTGCGATTATCTGCGTAACTAGAAACGGACAACTGGTCCCTTTTCACATCCACGCACACATATAATTCAACATAAGGTAAATTATAACACATTAGGGTTGCCACGTATCAAAAATTATAAAACCATTCTTTTAGGTTGTGTTGTCGACAATGCAAACACCCATTTTTTAACAAGTTGGGTAACAGAGGTTCTTTTTAATCAAATATACCACTATAAAAAGATTTTAAACATTAATTCTGAGGGTTTCAATGCCAGTTTAACGAATAGACGTTGTATGGACTTGCATTTTTACTGTGGTTTTTTGATGTAGTATTACACCGATGAAAGTAAAAAAAAATATTTATAAGGCCCCATTGATTTTCTCGTTTATTCGATGTGTTTTTTACGTCGAATGCTACCCGTGGAAAGCTTCCGATGCAAATAGAATTTTCCTTAACACTCACAACAATTTTCATTAGTACGGTATACTTGCTCCTTAAGGGGGGATTCCGGCTTTCTGATGAAAAAAAATCAATTTCTTTTTCTGTACGGTATTATATTATTTAATGTCTTAAGAATGTGTGTACGAAGTTTTAAGGCAAAATTTGCAAAATTAGCCAAGTTATAAGCAATTATCTGACGGCGTGCAGGTGCCAAAAAATCTTGCAGTATGTGGTTTATTATTCTGTGAAATTCTCTCGTGAACAATCATGGATAAGAAACACTCAAGAAAAACGGGATATGGATATGGGATTTGGAGACGGGATATGGAAGAAGTGAGATCACACTTCCGTTGTATGGGATCACTATACTTATGGAGAAATATACTAACAAAGTGGTTGAGCATATCTACTGCCCTGTGGGATCACAGAGTTGGGCAAATGCAAAAAAAACTGAAGCCGAGAAAACTCTGTATGAATTCAATAACATTTGTTATGCCGAAAATGCAATCTAGCCGATTTACAACGGCCTGTCGTCGAGAGTTGCTAGAACAGTGTTTGGGTGGTGACACTCAAACAACAACTAAAGCTTCAATTCTACTGTCTGGCGCCTCGTACACAAACATCTTCACCGTTGCTCAAAACCTATCAAAATTGTGGCTTATGCGGCAGCAGGCATTTATAATAAAGGCTTTTCGGTCATCCTTTAAACTTGACAACAATAGGAATCGTTATTGACACGGAAACGAAAATATTTGCACATGTGCGCGAGAAACTGCGTTTGTTGAGGTCGTCGAGACGTGCACTCGAGGCTGCAAAATACGCTCAAACAAGGCGTAGAAATGAGCAAATGTGTCAAAATAAATTCTACGAAGTGGAGGGAGGAATAAAGTATGGCCCTGGTATAGCATTTGGTATAGCATATTAACTGTACTTAATGTTTGAACGTATTTTTCTCGTAATAGTTTTTTCGCGAACGGTTGGCATGATATTACGAAACCCACTCAGCACAAAAACATCTCAGCGATGTTCCTGAGATGTTGAAGTCACAAATTGAAGATCTTGAAATTGATCCCATAACAGTCGCCGAGATGCTGCATAGACCGCCTATGTCGCTCACATTCAACTTTAAACTGCAAATCGCATAGATATTAACAAAGATGAATGCAGTAAACCATGAGAGGTTAGTTAAGGACGTATAAATACTATGTCATAATACATATTACATTTTGACGGTTATGCTCTCTATAATACTGAGTAAATATATATTCTGTAAACATTCATGTAATATTCCATTCTGACGGTTTTACCTTCCGTCATGTTCCCCGCATGCGGGGCGTATCACATATTAAGCTGATTAGCCATAGATACTATCCTTTGATCTCTGCCCTTGGCCGAGAAGCGATACCAAAGAACTATTTCCAGCGGTTATATAGGCCGAATTATGACTTGCTGCGACGAGAACACTATGGCGCCAACTATGTTTCGGTAGAGTAATCATATTAATAATTATGCAACATCAGATAGATGTTCACAAAACAACTTTTATTTTAAAACATGAATGGGACTAAAATGAACATTTCATACATGTTTCATTTGCAACATATATCGAACATTACCAAAGGGATAAAAACTAACATTAAATAGTTGCATCGAACATCCATGCAATATTACATAGATGTTTACACTAAAGTGTTACTTTTACAACTTTAGTGGGACTGAAAAGAACATTTCATACATGTTTCATTTTCAACGTATATGGAACATTACCAAAGGGATAAAACCTAATGTTGAATAGTTTCATCAAATATCCATTCAATATTACTTGGATGTTTACACTGGAACGTTAACTTTATAACATTAATGGGACCAAAATGAACATCACATATACAGTGCCTCCCAAAAGTAACGGATAAATTCAATAAAACCTTAAATAAAAATATTTCAGAAAAATGCTCTGACACGTCGATTTTTATTTTTAAATTACTATCCTGCCATACACTTTTCAGCCCCCCACCCCTTCGCCCCTAAGGGGTGGCAACCCCAACTTTAAAAATTCAAATAGCAAAGTACCCCTTGCGATACCTCAATTGATAGATTTTTTTATTCTGAATACAACGAAAAAAAGATTATTAAAATCAGTTGATAAATAACCGCGATATTTACCAAAATGTATTCAAAGAAGAACGTCAATATTCGAGTAAGCGCTGTTGAAGCGGGCATAGCAATATCGTTCAAACAATTGCAACTTGTTTTTACTTATGTCAAACACAATTCAGATTTTTCGTCATTGAAGAAATAGTAGCAAAATGAGATTTACAGAAACCGAAAGAATCGAAGTTTTAATGATTGGGTTTGGAGATGGAAGCCGGACGCATGCCGAAGTTCGTGTTTTGTTCAATGAAACGCACCCGGACCGTCCGCCAATATCGGAATCTACAGTAAGTCGAATCGAAAACAAATTTCGCGATCTCGGTCATGTACGGGATAAGCCTAAGGCAGGACGTCCATTGGCCTTAATTGAAAACCGACAATTGGATGCTATTTTAATGGTGCAAGAAAATCATTCAACCCTTGCGGAGGTCGCTTCACAAGTTAGTGTGTCAAAAAGCACAGTGTCCAGATTATTTCGAAAACACAAATTTCACCCGTATGAAGTGCACTTGGTACAAAAATTGTCCGATGATGACTTTGATCGACGAGTGCAGTTTTGTGAGACAATGATGGAACTCTCTAATGAAAATCCTTGCTTAATTAGAAACATCGTTTTTTTCTGATGAGGCAACATTTTGTCTGAATGGCACCGCCAATAAACAAAATTGCCGTTACTGGGCTCGTCAAAATCCGCATTGGATGGTGGAAGCGAACACATAATGTCCTCAAAACCTTAATGTGTGGGCTGGTGTGGTGGGTTCTAGAATTATTGGACCAAATTTTTAGAAGGAACACTGAATGGTGAACGTTATCTGAACTTTCTACGAAATGAACTACTACCTACTTTAGCGGTATTGTTTCCCAACGCAGAAGATCCTGATAGACACAAGGACAGAATTTGGTTACAGCAAGGCCTCCACATTATGCGCGACAAGTTCGAGAATACCTCGATCAAGTATTTCCTAATCCAAATATTTTCAAATTTCCTAATGGATTGGTAGATGAAGGCATATTGAATGGCCAGCAAGATCGCCAGATTTAACCCCACTAGATTATTTTCTTTGGGGCTATTTAAAAAGTAAAGTTTATTTTAATAGACCTGTAAATATTGAGGCGTTAAAGGAAAGAATTCCTGCAGTAATTCACTCAATGACTCCAGGAATGTTCGAAAACTCGAAATAAAATGTTAGAAAATGTTCAACAAGCGTTTGGGGATAGATTAGGGCATTGTCTCGTCGTTAACGCGCAGCACTTTGACAATTAATTAAGGATTAGTTAATTAAATTTTGTTATTCCTCAATTTGGTGTATAAATAAATTTTGATAAATATCGCCGTTATTTATCAACCGATTTCGATATTTTTTTTCTTTGTATTTAGATTAAAAAAGTCTATCAATTGAGGTATCGCAAGGGGTACTTTGCTATTTGAATTTTTAAGGTTGTGGTTACCACCCCTTAGGGGTGAAGGGGTGGGGGGCTGAAAAGTGTATATTAGGATAGTAAGTTAAAAGTAAAAATCGATGTGTTGGAGCATTTTTCTCAAAAATTTTTATTCAAGATTTTATAGAATTTATCCGTTACCTTTGGGAAGCACTGTATATTAAACTTGTAACGTACATGAAACATTGCGAAAGGGATAAAAACTAACGTTAAATAGTTGCATCAAACATCCATGCAACTTTACATAAATGTTCACACTGAAACATTAACTTTTTAATATAAATGGGACCAAAATGAAGATCTCATACATGTGAACCTAGTAACGTACATGAAACATTACCAAAGGGATAAAAAACTAATGTTAAAGAGTTGCATCGAACATCCATGCAACATTACATAAATGTTCACATTGAAACGTTACTTTTATAACATTAAAGGGACCAAAATTAATAATTTGGTCTACATTGAACCTGTATGCAATATTACATAGACACTAATCATTTAACGTTCATAATGCATCAAAAGTCAACGTCCTTGCAATGTTAAATGTCCTATTGTGCTAACCGGGAAACTATTTGACCGATTGACTTCAAATTTTAACTGGATGTTCTATAAACATCCCTTTATCGTTTGATGAACCAGGAATACAATATGTTATGTACTTTTCCTTTTATAGAGAAAACATTGTCAATTTTTTGGAGAAAATCGATATTTTGAATTTAACAAGTCACCATTTCCTCAAATATAAATATTTTTATTTTCTGGTTCATCAAACGATAACCACATATGTATAAAATAGGCCGCTAGTCGACATTATTATTTCAGATCACCTGGATTGGCCCAATCATGCCAACCAGTGACCGCGGATTCCGTGATTCATCATCTTTCTGTATTATTCTTTTTCTGTAACTACTTGAAAAGCTAATAAATATTTGGCCGAAATTTGGAATGGATTTATTGCATAGTCTCGCCAATGAAAAATTCTAAAAAAAGGCGTTAATTTTAGAGGAAAAAACCGGAATCCCCCCTTAAATCATACACAGAGTTTAGATAAACAAAATCTATTAGACCTAAATTCAGTTTATGGTTTAAACCAGACAACCTACGATTCCGGCCAGCCAACTGGTTTTATACGACCCGCTAAACGAACAGACACCAACTTAGAAGTTAGTTTCAAACATTAGAGAGATCAAAAATAATCAACATGAATCTGAAAGTGAACCGCTTATACAGTGTCCTGCACTAGCTTGGACAGAAAGTTTCTGTATTATCATAAACCTAAAATGAAAATATTAGAATGTAATTATCTGCTTGCATGTGCAGGGTGTTGCCAAAACTATGAGTAAAGAAAGTGCTTTTATTTTAAAAGCTATGCAAAAATGTTATTTTAAAAAAGTATTAGAGGTCATCAAATACGAAATTATAATCACCTTCTCCATTGAATATACCGGGTGCTTTTATGAATAATTAACATATTTACTATCAATTTCTCAGAACATTTTATTCTTCTTAATAGTGTCTGGATTGTCTCAATCCTAAAATTACCAAAACTATGAAAACACTGAAGAGTAAAGTACCTTTATGTTCAAAGCTAAGCAAAAATTGTATTTGAAAAAGTATTTGGAAATATTAGAGATTTTTAAATACGAAATTATAATCACCTTCTCCGTTGCACACACAGCATATTGCCAAAGAAATTAAAATGACATAAGAGTAAAGTACCTTCATCATCACAGCTATGCCAAAATATTAGAACGCTATTAAAGATGAAATTATAGCTACCTTCAACGTTCCATATACAATCAACGACGAAGGAGATTATAATTTCGTATTTAATACCCTCTAATATTTCTTAACACTTTTTGCAAATAATATTTTTGCATAGCTTTTAAAATAAAGGTATGTACTTTACTCTTAAGAGTTTTTCATAGTTTTAGTAATACCCTGTACATGCAAGCAGATAATTATATTCTAATATTTGCAAAGCTGGGCAAAGTTAATCAGAAAGTTAACTTCGTTAATCGTTAGTCCGTTAATGAAAAAGTTAACTTCGTTAATCGATAGTCCGTTAATTTGTTACTAATGTAACGGAAGTTAAAGTTAACCGTTAATCGTTAACTTTTTATACAAACAAGTATAAGTTTTGTTAATTGCCGATCTGCCGGTGAGTATGCAACCCATATAACTTCGGTTGCATAAGTTAAAATTACTTAGGCATTTTTCAAACTAGCTATAGTGGTAGTGATACCGGTAAACTTAGGTGGCTTTTGCCATAGTTATAAATTATCATCTAACCTATATGAAGCACATTTGTATACAGTATAGTATCTAAAACAATAATAACAACCAAAATACACTCAATCTTTGAAATATCAACAAAATCTGAACAATACAAATAAATTTTTAATAGCGGCCAAAGCCACCCAAGGTAACTAAAATACCTTACATAAAACATAAAATACATTGCAAGATGCAAGATTTACAAAAGATATTGAAAAATAAACTAAGGTGGTTGGAGTTAGAAGTTAGCAATATTAAAAAAGGCGAAATATTTATTATTACATAATAAATAGGTTCCTGATCTTCACTAAGCGAAGCCTTTTTTGTACTGTTTTCGTGCGACCGGGAACCATACTGGGAACTGGGAAGTAACTAAAGACATCCTAAAAACAACACAATTCGCCCATGCATACATATACGGACGCCGTGTCGCCCATAGTCGCGTCACACACATGTAATGTAAACAAAACCAAGTCCGAAAAATATAAATAAAGGCTTAAATTGGAATTCAAAAGAATGTAGTTTTATTTTAGTTTTTAAGGTGTTGAGAATATGTTGTTGAGAGACAAATATTATTATTGCATATAATTTTGATAACATGTACTCTATTTCGGTGAATATAAAGTCGAGATCAACTTTTGAATGTTACAAGATTTTTAAACAAAATCAGGTCAAAATAAAAAAAGCTTCACTTTGGCAATTTATTGTGAACGAACCCAATATTAGAAACTATTGTTACCAGAAGTTCAAAATGATTAAAGCGAACTTTTCAACAACAAAAAAAAGAGAACAGGAAAACATTGCAAAAATAAACAAACATGTGTCATTCAGCACAATATAGTCTGTCCCAAAAGTGTGACATCGGAAGATTGTGCCTCTGGTAAGATATATAAAATCAAATATTCTAGATATGCAGAACACCCAAAAAAAACAAGGCTGTGAAGTCGGTACAAAAACTGTCGACTGCGACTCCGACTCAGACTCTAGATAATTTTCGTAGTCCGACTCCGACTCCGGCAAAATTTTATTTGTTTCCAGTGAATTTGATGGCGGAAAAAATTAAACTGACAAACTAATTGTAAAGAAAATGAAAAAGACCTGTTGATCGGACCACACACAGTTATGACCATATTTAGAAGTCGCTTTTTTCAAAATATCTGAAATCATTAGAAATTCAACTGTTTCTTAATTAGAGAGCACATAATTCTGAACTAGTTTCAGAATTTAGTAGTCAATTTAGCCGATTTTGTATACTTATTTCATAATAACAAAAGTAATGACAATCCACTGTATAGTACAAAGTAACTCATTCCAACTAAAATTCATTCCAATAAATACAAAATTAAGTGCAAAATAAGCTGAAAATAATCTCAACTCTTTCTTCTGTTAGTGGCAATGACGTCACAATTCTGGCTGCAACGAGTATGACGTGCATATATGGATATTCCTATATTCAACTTCAATAAACGGTCCTATTTCACAAACTCAGTAACCATTTAAAATCTCTACATATTTTGTTAAATACAAAGGGATGTAATACTTTTAATAAATTTGTTCATGTGTCGAAAAAAGTATCAATTTCGGTTAAAGGTTTAAAGTTATCAACCATTAAAGCTAAAATTGCAAAGTTTTACAAGTAAAGCTGTATCTTTTACAAACATTCAGATATTGGGGCGAATAAAAATAAAAGGAAAGTTGAGAGTTGATACGACTGTGACACCATACGCCGTTTCTTCTAATACAAAAGCTGAAGGAAACTATTTTTTCTTTTTAAAATTGCAAGAGAAAATCATTAAATACTTTTTGCAATGTTTAATGAATTGTTAAGCTGTTGTTTGTGGCCGAACGAATACTACCACATGTTGTCGCTTCACTTTGGAAAGTTCTAATTCGTCTAGTATGCATTGTAGTCTGATTTCTTTTATTTGAAGATGATCGAGCTATCATGATTAGCATATTGAAGTTAGTTGTTGGAAAATGGAAATAAACTATATATGCGACGCGGCAGGCGTCTCACAATAATCAGTTGCTAATCATCATTCACCATCGAGCTGTGTATTTTGTAGTTTAATTATATTAGCATATGTAGGTACGTACTTTGTAAAAGACCTAATAATATGTTTAGTTAATTTTTTTCTATCTATTGAGGCTACGGCCACCTCGCATGTCTTTTTCTACATTATTTACACATTGACTCGGAGTCGGTACATTTTTTCCGACTCAGACTCCTCTGAAATTTGTCTGAACTCCGACTCCGACTCCACGACTCCGACTCCACAGCCCTGCAAAAAATACCTGGCGTATTTTAAAATTATATTGGCAGAATTCGATAGATTTATTTGCGATGAATTAAGAGTCCGATTACGTAAGGTTTTCTAAACAGTTGTACAACAAAATGTGAACATATAAAAAAAAACTTACACGTCAAAACAGACCGAAATTACAGAACCTAAATTTCAGACAGGTACCAACTTTCGCAAAAGCAGGCCTTCTTTAATTCTCTTCAGTGACGTCTGAATGGTTAAAAAGTATCCAATGATACCACACACAACTAACTTGCCGTACTGTTTCTAAAGTTAGTACCATCTTCCCGGCTCTTTTTGGATCCCCTGGAATGTTTTTTTTTTTCATCTTTTAGATTTTGTCAGCTGGATCTCGCGACTGTTGCCATCTTCTTCTAGCTTGCCTTTTTTGCTTGACCATTTCTCTAGTTTCCATAGGATAATTATTTCCTATAGTTCTGTGGGTGATTTCTTTAGTGTTGTTCCAAGCGGCTTTCTGGATGGTATTGATGAATTTCTTGGCTTCTACGTCGAGCTGATCTCTGGTTTTAATCTGGATATTTAGCTGTATAGTGTTTAATAATAATAAATCCCAACAATTTAAACGCGAAATTTAAAAACTAAAAGAGGCATCATTCTTCATTCTTAACCAAATTGACTCCCGATAAAGAAACAGATTACTCACTGTGGAAAGCAGTGAGGAAATACAAGAGGCCAGTGGCCCATGTCCCACCTATAAGACGAAGAGACGGTACCTGGGCAAGAGACAATAAACAGAAGGCTGAAATTTTTGTAGAACATCTAACAGAAATTTTCCAGCCCCACAACATCGAATCAGGGCCAATCACGAATGAAGATATAACCTATGATGAAGAAGTCATACAGCTAGTTACTCCAAAGGAAGTTGCCAGAGAAATCAAGACAAACCTGAATACAAAGAAGGCACCTGGATATGATCTTATTACAGGAGAAGTTCTTAAGCAATTACCTAAGAAAGGTATTGTTATGCTCACGTACCTAATAAATGCATCGTTCAGATTAAAATACGTCCCACATGTCTGGAAAGTAGCAGAAGTTATCATGATACCAAAACTAGGCAAACCACCGACCGAGGCCAAATCATATCGCCCAATATCACTGTTACCAATGATATCGAAGCTCTTTGAAAAGTTGCTTCTAAAGAGAATGAAACCTATCATTGAAAGAAAAGAACTAATTCCTAATCACCAATTTGGTTTTAGAGAGAAGTATTCCACTATAGATCAAGTCCATAGAATAACAGATATCATAGAGAAAGCATTAGAAGAAAAGCTTATTTGCTCAACAATCTTTCTTGATGTGACACAAGCTTTCGATAAGGTTTGGCACGAAGGATTGATACACAAACTAAAGAGTATGCTACCTTTACAATACGTCGAGCAGCTAACATCTTATATATCTGATAGACTATTCAGAATAAAACAGATCGATGAATACTCGGAACTAAAAGAAGTCAAAGCTGGGGTACCCCAGGGTAGTGTATTGGGACCAATTCTCTATCTACTATATACAAGCGACCTTCCACAGATGGAAAATGTAACAGTCGCCACATTCGCAGATGACACGGCTCTAATGGCAGTGGGGTCAACTATTGGTGAATCTACCAGGAATCTTCAACGGGCTAGTAATAAAATATATATAAATGGACCAAAAAATGGACCAAGCTCAACGAACTGAAATCTGTCCACATTAACTTTACAAACAAAAGAATCGAGGACATACCTCATGTCAAGATTAACGACGCCATAGTTCCATATGCGAACACTGCAATGTATTTGGGTATGACACTGGATACAAAACTTAGGTGGAAAGAACATGTTAAGAAGAAAAGAGTAGAGCTTCGCCTCAAATACAGAGAACTGTACTGGCTTCTGGGAAGAAACTCTCAGTTGTCAGTACAGAACAAACTACAAGTTTACAACCAAGTACTAAAACCGATTTGGTGGCTGCGCAAAAAGCTCCAATATACAAGAAATCCAGATTTTCCAAAATAAAGTACTAAGGAATATGGTTAACGCTCCTTGGTACATACGGAATAGTGACCTGCACCGTGATCTTGGTGTCCCACAAGTCATCCAAGAGATAAAAAGATTTGCCACTAAGCATGAATCTCGCCTAAGCCATCACGTCGACGTAGAGGCCCTGCAGCTACTGGACAACCAGAATCTAGTGAGAAGACTAAAAAGAACTAAACCCTTCGAACTAGTGAATCAGTGAAATGTGTAAAAAGCAGAGCACAGTGAGTGAAGTGTTAGGGCTTCTTGTTTGGGACAAAGTAAATATAGGGACATCAGTGGATAGCCTATTAGAGACAAGTACCTAGTTTTAAGAATTCAGAGTTAAATTGATGGTTAATCTTTTAGATTAGTTTTAATATGTTAACCATCCTTTGCTTATTAATAAAAAAAAAATCTTTTAGATGTTTGATAACTCCATCAATTATAGTGATATGCAGAGATGGTGCCCTCTTTTATATTGACCGCAAAACATGTAGTTTTGTCGCAGTTTTTACAGTTAACTGTGCATGAAATTCAGGTAACACCACCCAATCTGCATTGCCTAGCTACGCTAGCTTACACACGGCTTCTAGTTTGAACAATGGATAAGAGATGTAGCTGGAGTTGCAGAAAAAACATAACATAACGAATACGCGTGCGCAAATTCAAAAAATACAGTGGCGCGAGGACTGCGTGTGTACCGGTAACCGTAACGCAAAACGTGACACGCCAGATACCGAACTCCGGACTTTTCAATCGTGAACCGACCGCGGTGTGGAATGCCTCGCGCCAACGTAGCACAGTGCACGAGCGCCCTGCTCGTTAAGCGCGATCGTGTTGTAAACAAGATGTGAAACTGTAAAAGTTCCGTGATTTATAATGGTCTACCAGTGATAGTTTCAGTGTTCCTTATATTTTATATGAAGTGCTCCTAAAACATCACCAATATGCCATTCGTGCAAAGAGTGGTGGACCCAAAGTACCTGAGCAGGACATCACTATGGGACGATGATGGCAACCCAAAAGTTTCCGATGGTGAACTCGACGCGGTTACCAATAACACCCTCAGCAATGCCCTCCGCCAACTTGCTTCCGTATTGCTTGTGGCTGATGATATTTTCAAGGTTCTTGGAGGAGACCTACAGCAGATCGCCCAGAGGTCACAAAAGTTAAAGAAGAGGATGAACCTGGTCGAGGAGAAGGTTGCTGCTTACGATCCCAAGAAAGTTACAGTTCGTAAGTCACGTTTATCAAATTTGATGCAAAAAGGAAAACTAACTCACTAGAAACAACCCAAGCAATACCATGACCAACTGCCTTTAGAAATCAAAATTCCTAAGGTGTTATTAGATAGTTCACCTATAAATTCTGTGGTGCATGCGATCCACCGGTAAACAAACCTCAAGAACATGGTGGCCAGAGAGCGAGTATCCTTGAGCACGGTTGGCGTATGGTTTCTTTATTTCTCCCAGCTTCCTTTTTTACCTCTGCGCCCGAGCCGCGCTCCTAGAGGCTTCAGTCTACAAAGATTTAATGCGGCAAGGTCATTCGGCCTTACCTGTGGGAATGCGGCTTGGGCTGCTGCTGTGAGGTCTCAGACTGAACGGCTGGCCTCTGGCCATTCATTGGTCAAGCGTTTCTGACTTGTAGAACGCCGCAACCAAACACCGTGGATGATGGTAAATCACCGCGCCTCGGCGGTACATCCGGTGCCGACTTAATTAGATTCATTAAGACCATGGTTATGCTAACAATTAGATTCGAGATGACAAAACCTCACGGCGTACTAGAATATTGTTTTTTTTAATTTTATGATGATGATGTTTTAGTGAAACGAGTTACGTCAAGAATCAAACAATCGCTAGAAAATATCCACTTTTTATGGAATGCAAAATACAGGATTATTTTTCCAAAAACGCAGTCCCAAAAGTAACAATAAAAAAAGTTGATATTATTACGTTTCCTAACATTTTTGTCACTGTTGTCATCAATAGACTAACATGAAATTGCGATTTATTTACTCTTCATAATAAATAGTATCGAAACTCTGATTAAAACCAGGATTAAAAACGAAGAATTGAGCGTGGTTCATTGTTTGATAACAATATTTTAGGGAAATTTGCAGTAAAAATTCTAAAAGCAATTAATAGCTAAGTCATGTGGCAGGTTAGCTACATGAGCACATGTGTAAAGACTTTTCAGAAGAATTGCAAAACCTATTAGTGACTTTCATTAAATCCATATTAAATTATGGTTATTTTTTTGTAATTACTAAATCTCAGTGGTCGGACGGTCATACAGGATGAGTCATTAGAGTCGCAGTGCATGTTCATCTTTTTTTAATGTAATGTGCTGTATACTAAGGTGACCAGATTTTTATTGTAGAAAAGCGGGACAGTAGCGGGGCGGGGTGGGCGGTAGTAATTAAAACCAACCGTCTTTTCAAAACATCGTACTCGAAAATAGACAAATTCTAGGATTTTACACAAAAATTATTATTACTATGTTTTTTAGTTTGGTTACACAGATTTTTGTATTTTAAGCAACATCACATACGCCTTTAAATTGCTGTGCTTGTGATCAAAACATATTTGTTTGGACAACGCATACTTCATTGAATATTCTACATTATTTGCATTATTAGTGATTAATTGTTTCGCCATATTTATTTTAAATAAATAAATATTGTTTGATACAAGACAAAGTTTATTTCATTATCGTTTATTATAGGGATTAAAATTGTATATATTAACTCTTCCCCTTAACATACATTCTTCAAATATATCAAATATACTACCTTTGCACGAAATAAATATTCTAAATAAATTTTTATATTTTTTAAAAACATTTGATCAACTAATAAATATAGTAAGAAGACTAAGAAAGATGAATTATATAATAAATTAATCTTAAGGTAAAAAATAACAAACATAATGTTCTAATCTAACGACCCTGTACAGCGCAACAAGATATGCTAAGTTTAAAGGTACAGTAATGAGAAAAAAATACACCGACCGGCGCAATAAAAGGAATGCATATTTTGCTAAACTTTTGTAATATTAACCAGTTCTAATTATTTTTTAATGCATTTTAAAGAAATTCATTGAATTTCTTAGAGATAAACACATACTATTGTAATTTTTGATAAACAGACCATAATGATGTTTTTTATCTGCTTTCGATACACGCTGTGAAATAACTGCGGAGCATGAGCAAATTTTAAAGTACTTCTTTAGAAAGACATCCATATTCTCAATATTTTGTTTTTAGTTCATTCCAATATCTGAATTTTGTAGAAGATAAACAATTTCAAATAAAACTTAGCGATTTAAATTTGCTGTTAAACCTTGCAGCAAATGTTACTTGATTATGAGTGAAATAAAAAATCTTGCTTCAAACTGTGTATATTCTACAAAAATTCAGATACTGTGATGAATTAGAAAACAAGATGCTGAGAATTTATATGGTTTTGTAAGAGGGTACCTACTTGCCAACCTGCGAGAGAACAAGTTCCTTAATTATCCCACAGGATGTCTCAAACAGACCAAAAACACTATTTTTTATCTCCCAGTATAAATAATCAGCTAGAACATCATATTTTTTTTAATTATCAAATGTATATTAAAATATGATAAATTTGGTAAATTTCTTTACATGTCTCGAAAAAATAATGAAAATCGGTCAAAGTCTACAAAAGTTATTGAATATCAAAGTTTAGCTAACTTTTTTACCGTTTAAGCCGGTCAGTCGACATATCAAATGTTGCTACGTGTTAGTGAAATTTTATACACTTATACCAAAAGGTAGGTTGGTTTTTTAAATCAAATCAATTTTGTCCTGTGATTTTCGTAAAACAATGCAAAAATCCATAAATTATTTTTACAGATTACAGTTACGATTTTTCAAAAACGTACAAAAATATTAAATATCTACCATTAGACAGAATAGAATATGGTATATTCTTTACCTGTAATTTGGTGTATTGCTAAGATTCTGTGTTTTCTATTTAGTTTCTGTATATTCTTATATTGCGACTAATTGACAGAGGATACTGATTCCAATAAAACTTTGAAAATAATAAAAATGGTTAAAATTGTTAAAATAGTGCAATGTTGATTGTAAATGACAGAAGGAACTGCTTTGAATTCATTTAGAGTCTAGTTGTTAACAAAAATGAATATTAATTTATATTTAGTATGGTGTGTAAGTTACCTAAAATGAGTAATTCATGTTTTTCTTTGTAAAAAAATACAATTGTGAAACAACGATCTTCGACCCCGAAATGTTGTTTAATAATTACAAAAATGTTACTGCCTTTTGACGAACGAGTAATTCTCGTAGTAATCTACGTAATTCTCTAAAAATTCTGTAAAAAAAATTATATTTTCTAAAAAGCGGGACATTTTTAAAACTCCGCGGGACACGGGACAAAATATGTAAAAGCGGGACGTCTGGTCACCTTAGTATACCATGCCATAGTATGAACATGAAAGAAGTTACTTTTCCAAGTCTTTTCAAGTACAGTTTGTAGCCATGTAAAGAAAACAGTTTCTGCGATATTCAATTAAAATTTATATTTTCAATATTCATTTAAAAAAATGCAATTGCAGGTCTTTTTTTTTTAACTACATAAATATGTACTATATTTCGCAGATTTTATTCTAAAAATAGTGTCAGATATTAGGTAACTCAACCCAATTGATAGAAAATGATACCTCACATGACTGGATTCAAATATATTTTTGTTTCAAACATCAGCACAGAGAACTTCCACTATGATAAACATTAGACTGTTTAATAAATTGTTGCGCTGCCAAGTGAAGCCCCAGCTCTTTTGAATTTTATTATTTTATTTACATAGGTTGAATTTGGGACAGATCCTAATAAATGCCTATGATCTGATTCAGAATGAACGTTATTCAACGCGGCTAACAGAAAAATACCGGAATATATGTGTAATTATGCTACTAATCTAACCAACAGGTTGGAACGCTTGTTGGTGTGTTTTAATAGAGTATTTGACTATTATTGGAAAACCATCTTAGTGTGTTTATTCCTTCACTCTACATTGTAAATGCATTATTTTTCGTAATTATTTCCTCAATATTTCATAAAAATCAGCGTTAAGAATTGAATCACAAAAAGTCCCGCCAAAACGATACTTTCTGTTGTGTGACGTCACACGATAGTAGATGTCAAATCAGCCTATATGGTCTGTCAGCATCGGCATCGTCGCCGTTGGGTAATTGTGTTGTATGATGTGTTGTTTTCACAATTTCTACATAAAAATGGGTTATAAATGGTGTATAAATCCACAATGCAGAAATACGTCAATACAAACTCCGGATAAACTATTTGTAGCTGTTCCGAAAGAGTTGAAACTGCGAAGAAAGTGGTTGGCTCGTAGACATCCAAATGAACTAAATAGCGGCCAACACAAGTGTTTTTTTGTTATGAAGATTACTTCGACATAAGTAAAACTGACTAGAATAAGTTATCTATCGTATTTTCGAACCAGGTATTATCTGATCTGACAGCTTAAGGTTAGGGCTAACCTAACCTACAAAGGTATGCTTACATGGCACTTTAGTGCTATTAAATTCAAACGGGAGAAGCATAAGAGCGCGTTCGGATAATCGGGTAGGGTACGGTGAGATTGACGCGCTGCATAATAGGCTAACGTCATACGGCGTTTATCTGCATACAAGAGAGAGACAGTCGACCCATCTGAGCAGTGCTCTCCCCATACCCTACCCTGACAAACCGAACGCGCTCTAAGCGTACTAACGAATGACGTCACTGGAGACTGAGCCAATTACAGATCGTTTTCAATCACGTGATAGGACGTGAATAAAATTCAATTTTAATTTTGGTTTTTAATAGAAATAAAGCATATCTATTAGGATGACTATAATACAAGCCATATTTTTAATACAGTCAAATACCCTATTGTTGATGTAATTGTTGAAGGTACCTTGTTTATATTAGGGTTGCCACCTTTTAAAAACACCACGACTACACTTGAATATGATTCTATTTTTATGTTGATAAATTAGAAAATAAAATATTTTGTCTTCACATTTTCAAATTTTAGTTTTGAATTTTTTAATGATTTAAAGACACCCGTTTTTTGTCTGTTGGCTTCATTGCCTTTTAAATCTTTATCGTTCTTATACTGCAATTTAATCAAGAACTTTCTGCGAAGAGTATAGTAACTTTTTCTGCATTGGTTTCATAATGAACACATTGTGACATTGTTTTTGGTTTCATAATGGACTGTTTTCATTATCAAACCGTAACCATGTTCAAATTAAAAGAAGGGTATTTTTATTCTTTCTAGTCAACCAACAAGTTGGTTGTGTGTTCCCCGTCATATTTGCCGTCATTTTTTTTATGTGGCGAGGAGGAAAACATGTTGGAGAGCGCGAGGATAGCATTAAAAAATTCCGTAGCTTTTTTTTGTGTAGGTTTTTCCATGTTAGGTAGGGTTCATAAGAAAGCTCGGCAGTAGGCTTTGCTATAACCGTCACAGACAGTTGTGTCGTTCTCTAGGGGTGCCTGAAGAGATCCCCACTCACGTGACACGACAGCTGATCGGAAGTTGCGTGAATGAGCATGGTTCGTTGCGGAAGGAAGGGACCTTAACGTCTATTTAAAATATTCCAAAGGGAAGGCCATAAACCGATTACGTTATGTGCTTTTTTATAGACTTCCTTTCGTGGTAAATTAAAGGTGCGAGTTTAAGGAAAACGCTACCGGAATACGAAATAAATCCAAAGAAACGAGAGAAACAAAAATTGCACGTATACCTGTCTGTAGAAATTGTTTGGTTTGCGTAAAACGATAGGCCCTTTGGGACACCGTGGGTGGTTTGAAGATAAATTTTCCTCAACAGATCCAATTAAATTGAATACAAAAATGTGCGGTTGTTCAGTTGTTTTGCAAACGCCATCTGGCGTGGACACGCGCCGTGTTTTGTGTAGAATAAACGGCGCCTCTCTAAACTGTTCCGACCAGTCATCTGTGCGCTAAAATTTTTATTCACTTCCATCCGTTATAACTGTTACGAAATTCGTTGCTCGCACATGTCCGTCAGACTTTAGAAAGCTATCTTTAGTGCCGTTAATTAAAGTTTAAACAACCTAGATTTATTTATTATCTATGGGAAGTTGGGGAATATATGATCTTCAAACATACGAAGCAGAGTTTCATTGCGGAAATTGCTAATTTGTATATAATCTAGTATTCCAGGCAAGACAGTCCAGCAAGATGATTGTTGCTCATTGCTGTCCTAATTCTACTAGTGTTAAAATCTCGAACATATTATAGCCGGTTGCATAATTACCGGTGATTTTTCTAGTTTGGGTTTATTATAAACACATTGTGATACTGTTTTCGGTTTCATAATAGATTCCAATTACCCTTTTCATTCAAATGGGAGGTTGAAGAGCATAGTCCAATCATAGTGGCACGTGGTCAGTTTGTTTACATTCTCAGTGTTACTAGGAAGCATTTTCATACGCTTCTGGTCACATCCTTTGGCAAAGGTATTAAATAATAGTTCAATTGCAAAATCCCGTTTGTTTTTTTATAAAAGTACATACTCATAAGCGAAACAAATATACAAATTAAAATTTATACAAAGTACTAGTTTAAGAAATACAAACTGATAATTTATCTGTACATGTTATAGATTATTGTGGTTTTAAAGTAAGCGAAATTTACGACGCATGTGTTCAAAGCTAAGCGCCTGCAAGGCGTCAGTCGTTCTCAAAGGAAACTGGGAAATTCCCGCAGAAAAAATATAGTCGCCAGCTGTTTAGCCGCCTGTTTTTCGTTAGAATCGTAACTGAATAACACAAACCGCTGTTGATTGTTGAGTTAATTGCGTGTGAAGAGACATTTCATGTCTCCTTTGATGTGAATACAACGTAGGTTATGTTGTCCGTCATTTCTTAGGTCGCGGATTATATTCCATCATTCTAATAAGATCATTTGTCGACCTTGCACGGTTGATATTTCACGTTTAAGCGTTTAACGGTAGCTGCTGGTCAAAATCCTGTTGCGTAATGATAGGAACAGCTACGATTCCACGCCATATGGCCTGTTGTCATCGCTCTCTACGGCGAATGCGTGCATACATCTCCAAATAAGGCACACAGGTTTTAAGGTGCGGAAGGCATTCTTTTCTTTCTCTGCGGTACAGAACCTCTAAGACCTGTCATCAACCAGCCACAAGTTTGACCTCTTGCCGCGCAATCCGAAGACAATATTAATGCAATGAACCTGCACTACACAATTATATTTATAATGAATATGCTATGAAATATGTTTCCAATTTATCTAATTAACGAACGCCGTTGTATTCTTGATCGCGACAGATTGGAAAGCCTAAACGAAAACTAACCTACAATCTATATACAATATCATAATTTATATCAATCTATATTATAATATTAGTTAATTTTTATCATGTCATCGTCAATCGTAATAATTATGACAAATTAGGTTATGTTTTCCATGATTTTTTTCGTAATTCTCTTAAACATAACCTACAACCTAGGTATATTATAATTGGTCAATTTTGTCATATATTGTAGTCAATCGTGATAATTATGACAGATTAGGTTATGTTGTCTTCAAATTCTCCATGATCTTTTCGAAATTCTCCTAAACCTATATTATAATTTGTCAATTTTGTCATATTATCGTGAATCGTAATAATTATGACAGATTAGGTTATGTTGTTATCAAATATCCTATCTATCATACATACTCTTGAACAGAACATAAGCTCGTAAACTGTCAGTATATCGGACAAAAATATTAACTATCAGTACATCCACTAGTAAAAATATATGAAAAAAAGAGAAATATGAGATTTTTCTGTGCAAGACTAAAAAAGCAATGTTCTTTTTTATGGAACCCCTGTGCAGAAACCATGGCTGCGGAGTCGGTAAACAAAATCCCGACTCCGACTCCAGATATTTTTCTTGGTCCGACTCTGACTTCAGAAAAATTGCATACACAAATATGTTCAAATAATTATTTTTAATAAAAATCTTACATATGTAAATAATCCCAAATTTGACGCAGAATAATACAACCGAGCAACATTAAATTTGCTATGAAAACAAAAGCACCACAAGGAAAGAAAGAAACAAATGTAATAAATTAAATTTCTATTCTGGTATTGTAGTATCTGATTGTATTAAACACTGTGCATATCAAATTACTCACAACAAATGCTGAAACCATAAGCAAAAGAGAAGTTTTATAAGTGTCCAGCGAATTTGTTGGCAAACATATTTAAACTGACAATCTAATTGTAAATAAAAAACGGCCTATAAGATACCAAAAAGTCCTATTGATCGGGCCACAAAATAAAAGTTATGACCACATTTATTATATAATAATAATAATAATAACAAACTCACCCATAAGACATAGTGTACAATACAAAATAAATTTCATTATAATAAAAATAGAATTAAATGCAAAATACGGTTATAAAATTGTTGTGAGGAATAAAATATCTCCAACCAAATTCTCCTGCAAGGATGCCCTTACATAATTTCTAATTATCTTCTAAGCTGAAAATAATCATAATTATGGCTGCACAGGTAATCTGGATAAATGAGTATTACAACATTGAATTACGGCCCTACTTCTCAATCTCATTTAAAATCTTTTGTTTTTTTATTTCCTTTTTCAAGTTTCTGCCCCATTACTTTTGTTAATCGTATTCACTTTCGTCTGAAAAGTATGTTTTGTAATTTGATTATTTACATATGTCGGTAGGTACTTTGTCAAAGACCTAATAGAATGTTTAGTTTTATTTGTTTACTGTCTACTGCGGCAACGTCCTTCTCGCATGTTTTTCTATTTCTACAATAATGAAACCTGGACTCGGAGTCGGACTCGGTACATTTTTTTCCGACGCCGACTCCGACTCCTCTGAAATTTGTCTGAACTCCGACTCCACAGCCCTGGCAGAAACACATCATTTTGAAGCCAGAAATTGGTAGTAATCTTGGGATAACATGTTTCGTTTATTATTTTGTCCTACATGATCATAAAGTGACATTTTACATCTTAGTTACCGGGACGAAAACAGCTACTTTTTGCGCCCTAGGGCATAAAGGATTACCATGGTTATATGTCAAATATATCAACTATTTGTCATTCAAATTGTAGATTTTAAATCGTCAATGTCAATTATTGGCGATTAAGGTTATAAGTTTGACAATTAATTGTCTGTATTGTCACTCACCAATGTCAATTATTGGCGATTAAGGTTATAGTTTGACAATTAATTGTCTGTATTGTCACTCAACTCCGAATTATTTGTATGGTTATTGAACTCCGTAGATACGCCGTCACTTGATAACGTCATATTATTTATTAATATTATTCAAACGGAGGAACAAAACCATTGTAAGACATAAAATTTTGTATGTACCTCGGGCATTACTTGATGTTTATACCCTCGGGCGACTTAAAAAGCTCTCTCGGGCCTATCGGCCCTCGCGCTTTTTAAACTGACACCCTCGGGGCATTAACATCCGTCTAATGCCCTTGGTACATAGATAACGATTATTTAACGTTTTTAAAATAAATGTTAATGAGAACTTCTTTACGTTTCATAAAAAAAGCATCAGGTGAAACTCATTTGGCTTAAAACTGATATTTTCGAGACAACCGCAATAAACTCAATTGTCCCCTTATACACAGAAAAATCTAGCTTGGTCCTATATTTTCCGTAAACTGCGATGTTAATGTTTTACTCTGGTTTTCGACTGCGTTTTTTTTTTTTCACATTTTGAACCTATATTTTACAGATACAACAAAAGTATAAAATCTTACCCTCTGTGTTAAAATGAAAATGTGTTTCACCGAAAAAGGTAATTCATGCTTTTTCCATATTAAATCATCAAAAGCGGGCTATGAATATTAATCGAGGGTTTTCCGAGTCTTTCCTTGTTTGACATCTGACTACCGTTTAATTTTGTCCCTCGGGACTCTCATTTAGGGCCATTATTTGAATTTCTCCTCTCACAAAACCGGGAGATGTAAATTCATATTCACCCAGGCCTACGTATATAAAATTTAAGAATATAAATTTTCAGGCGTACCCACTAATTTAAAATAACAGACGAAAAATATATAATGAGAATGTAAATTATTTGTCCGGATAACGTCGTGTAGACTAGACATTGTCGAGCAAAACTGCAAAAAGCACTCCATTATGCGGTCACGCAACAACGGCCCCATTAAAATTTACATATTATCGCGAACATTTTTCATGCAAAACCGCTGTGATAATAATTTAAGGCGGTGTTCGAGACGACAACGTCTAATGTTTGCCGAAAATAGGGGCATTACGAGAATTTGGCGACAGCGAGACGTCATCGCCACGCGGTGCAAATTCAAATTCGAATGAGCGCCGAAAATGGTGTCGTAAATCATGACGCTTAACGCTAGGATGAAAAATTGATTGCCTTATGAAGGAAAGTCGACGCCGGCTACAAGGGAACAATGGAGAAAGAATCCCGGCTTTTAGGAGAGTAAATAATGGGAAGTTTCATGACAACATTGAAGATTCTAGTGAAAGGGAACAAAGCTGAAAGTACGGACGGAAACTTTACATTTATTTCAGCAGCAAAGGGCTTGTAACTTTAACAATAAAGCAAAGTTGTATTATATCTTTTTATATAAGTGCAAAATGCATAAACAAGCATTGATGCTTGCAAAATGTTCCAAGAAGTAAACAACCAATTGCTTTCTAAATTTGTTGAAGCAATTATCAATTTACAGAACCAAATTTCAACTTGTTGTCTGAATGCTAAGTCTGGTTCGCAAGAAAATTAGGGATATTTTGTACTTTTTCTTGCCTGAAAAGCGTCCAAAATTATTAAACTTTACGTTTTGAGATTTTTGATGGCGCTGATTGCAAATTTGAACTAACATTTAGAGAATTATGGCTATCAATGAACCACAAAAACGGTGCAGTTTCGCCATACCTGTTTGCTGTTTGTTAAGGTATCTTAAGCATTCGTAATAGAAAAAACGAAATAGTTAACACATATAATGTGAGATACATTAACGACGAATCTACCGATGTTTTTGTGGTTTACCCATTCCAAATACAAACAAAAAATGTCAAATTTAAGTATTGGCTTTCAGAAAAAAATTCATATACAAATAGAAAATTTGTTTAATTCAAATATGCATTTAATGCAAATATGCATTTACTACATTGACATTACACTAAATTCAATAATTGTATCTTATAAGGATCGAGATTATTTAGTTCAAATGATTATTGCGTTTAGTGAAAAATATATAATTTTTTAAGTTAACGAAATTGTTGGTAGAGTTAAAACAAAATGCGATGTGATGCACTTCGATGAAGTATCCACACAAACAACACATTTATTAAATCCAATTTTATTTATTTGAAACTAAACGTGTTTTTAAACCAACGCAATAATAATACTTTTTATATACAAATCTGGTAACATTGGTTTTTCTTGCACCAAGGTACCTTGGTGCAAGAAAAACCAATGTTATTTTAGCTTGTCTTCAATTTTGCGAGCTTTTTTTTGTAGAGCTTGCGTCAAAATCATTTATATCTGTACTCAAAAGCTATCAAAAAAGCTCGCAAAACTCAAGATTAACAAGAATGACATTGGTTGTTCTTGCACCTAGGTACAGAAATATATTTATTTAAATCATAATTTTCTTTGACAAACGTAAAAATAAGGAAATGGACGTATTTGTAAATAAAAGCAAAAATATTACTCTAATGAAACATTTCTGTTTGTATTTCACTTAAATAAATATTCCAAAGAAATGAATTTCTACAGCAAAGGTTGTAATTTCTCAAAATGATTTCTCACTATCACAGGTATTGAAGAAAAAATACAGCAATATATCTGGTATTAAGTAATCAGTTGCAATGTAAATTTACAAATTTGCCGCATTTCACTCAAATTTGTTCTATTTTGTAATCCTCTAGTCCAGCGATTCCTCTAGTCCGCGGACTGGTGCCGGTCCGCAGAAATATTTTACCGGTCCGCGAAAAATTTCGCCCGTATCACGTGTACATATGCAGCAGCTATTTCTTTATAAATATAGTAAGCGTCGCAAATTGTGTGTTGCTTAACTGTTAACAGAAGACATGTTTATCTATACTTCATAATACTTGCTATAGCTATCACTAGCTTGCACTAATACCAGTCAAAGAAATGCGTGTAAAACATGCACAAAAAGTATATTCCAAATACATATCATCTTTTCTTCTGAACTACAATATTGTACGACAATATTGTACATTGGCACACCTCTACATACAACATAGGTTACGACAATTCGTGTATGCTCCACCCCAGTATTGTGTCAGATCGCTTGTCTTTTATTTTATCGCGCTCGAGCATATTGTTTTTGAATATTGTGCGTTATAGTGTGCTGTGTGGTGTTTCGAAAAATTAATTTTCTTTCGTAAAACTTGAAGCCGTACAAAATGGGAATAAGAAAAGTCAAACAGTAAAATCTTCTTTGTAAAACTTTCTTTGGTAGAAGCAAGGACAATATTCAGGAGAAAAGTACTGATGGTATCGAAATTATGCCAAATACCAGTGCTTCAAGTGTAGAAGGACCACAGAAAGAAATGGGTCGACGATACTTCTGAATATGCAATACAAACAAAAAAGAGAAAACGTAACTTTATTAGGCAATATGATAAGGAGTATTTAAAGTTCGGTTTGCCTCTGCCTATCGCCACTGCCTTTGTGTGTGGTATGTTCAGAAATTCTTTCAAATGAAGCTATGAAGCCCTCAAAACTAGCTTGTCATTTGCATTCAAAGCATAAACATTTTACTGATAAGCCACTTGACTTTTTTGAAAGATTTCACGATCAGATGAAAATTCAGA
The DNA here is from genome assembly GCA_963966075.1 of Aphodius sticticus. Taxonomy (NCBI): domain Eukaryota; kingdom Metazoa; phylum Arthropoda; class Insecta; order Coleoptera; family Scarabaeidae; genus Aphodius; species Aphodius sticticus. The sequence goes on along the minus strand of OZ014513.1, from coordinate 22,015,181 downwards.
AAAGTCAAATGAAAATTATGATGACTACTATAGTTACAAGTCACTGCTTTAAGAGTCTTATTTCGTAGCTCTTCGTATAGCTAAAACAAAAAAAAAATATTCACTATTGGCGAGGAGTTAGTAAAGACGCACATGTCGTTCAAGAAATTTTGGGTCCTCAAGCTGCTACAAAGAGGCTGTACCACTATCGGACACCACAACTCAGAGAAGAATTAATGACATGGCCACCGACATTGAAATAAAAAGTTATAGTGTGTGCATAAGTGTCCCCTTTTTTAGATCTAAAATAGTTTAAGCATGTACAAGTGTAAAAATCAATTTTATTCAGAAATTACATAATTTTAACGTCTTTAAAGCCACGTACTTAAAAAACATTAACAAAGAATCAAAATGGCAGCGTACCGGCATTTCTGCTCAAAACTCGTTCTAAAAGCATCAAATTCGTTGAGTCGGGTATCTCAGCCAATTCATAACCGATTGACTGGAAATTGAGACGATTTTCTTCGATACATACCTATACCAGTTCAGCAAGTTTTTTTTACTAAATTTTCAAAATTTTTGTTTGGTTACAGCTATTTGGTTACAAAATTGTCGAATAAAGAGTGTTCAATTTGTGTTCAAAAACATGGCAAACTGCAAAAAAATACTATTTGCTAAAATCCTACGTACTGGACTGGGTTTTCTATCAGAGAATACATAAAATTTGTCTATGTAGTAATTTTAAATCAATCAGGAGTGAATTGGTTGAGATATCCGACCGTTTTTGAAATGCAAATGTTTATAAAACAAACGACTTGTGTCAAACAGAATTTCTAGCAGAGTATTTGATTTTTGAATAAAATTGATTTTTACACTACGACTAGGTACATGCTTAGGTACTTAGGTATCATTTTTGTACCACCAGGGGTGGTATTACCCCTTAATCGTCAGCCGGTCCGCGAAATATTTCTCCTACTTTTGCCGGTCCGCAGGCGTAAAAAGGTTGAAAAACGCTGCAGTCTAGTCTATCTATTTTTTGAAATACTGCACCTTGCCATGCTCAAAGGCATTCACCTGAACTATGGTCAAAAACTAAGAAAAAGTAATAATAAATGCAATCATTTTCGTCAAACGTGAAAAAAATCCTGAAGACCACCTCACTCGATCTTACGTTAGTGTCCGACCGAAGGCGATTTTTTGGGCCGAAGCCGAAGCCGATGTTCGGCTTTTCCTATATCTTCGACCGAAGCCGAAGCCAAAGCCGAAGGAAGTTCATAATGCTAAAGAAGTGGCGAAATTTAAATTTAAATTTTTAAATAAAAAAATTTAAATTTGCTGAAGAGTAATCTATCAGTTTTTCACAATTAACTGTGAAACGTCATAAAGAAAAATTGTTTGAAAAGTCTGGTGCTCAGATATAAAATTTGAATATTTTATATGAATTATAACTAGATATGAATATACGGATATACCGTATCATACGTACTTACCGTAATGATGAAATAATCAATGTATAGTAAATGGTGATATACATCCCGCCTGTATATCACCATCCTATACATTGATTGTATGGATTAGTTTTATCTATTATTTTAGCGTTTGTGCTTATGTTTGCATTTTATCGTTCCCCAATAATAAGTTAGCCTGGACTTCAGTAAAAAAAAATAATATGAGAAAATTCTTTACTATTTATCTTTGAGACATATCCTGCTGATTAAAAAAACATGACAAACATAAACCTATCATGCAAGATAACTACTGTAGGGTTATTTTTGACGTAATACACATGTATTCTCACATTTAAAATCCTGATTCCAAAATTTCAGATCTCTATTATTTTTAATTAGGCACGTGCCAGTTCAGATTCGCCATGAACTGGACCGATATCTGAGATTTCAGACATTTTTAATTGAACTGAAAACCAATTGATGGTTTATTCTTGAGCAAATTTAATCACACTAATGTTTCTAATACAATTTTAAAAAAGGCCAACTGATGCATAATGTGTATCTACAATTTTAATTTATTTTGGGATATAGAATCGATGTTTGTTGTTGGTGGCGCCATGGCGTGAAACGGTTAACACCACTTTTGCTGGTTTTCATACAGAGAGAGAAACCTTTAAGCGGATTGCCCTTGTTTTGACCGGATCCCTCTCGGAAACCTCGCCGAGTTTAGATCCGACAATTAGGTGAGCCAGCACTCGAACGGCATTCCACGTCGAATTGAGGGCACGATGATAATGGAACGGCCCAACAGGCCCACCCCGCATCCCAAAACGGCAAGTGCGACACACCGTGAGCAGGCACAATGATCACCACAGAACTTACACATGTGCTGAAAACTACCCCGGTCCGCAAATAATAATCCTCATTGTCCTCACTTCTACCATCACCTCTACTCTCAAAGAGACGCTTAATGAACAGATTTTAAGTTCGCAGGACTTGAAAGCGTCCAAATCTGTTACTTTTATGTCGGTCATGTGCGAAAATCTATCATCGTAAATACTATTGTTATTATTCGTGTGTATTGTGCGTGAATACGTTTTTTATAGTAGTTTGTTTGCGTGGAGCGCGATCATTGTTTCCAGATTGATTTTATACAATGCATTCTTGAGATAAAAGGCGACTGGTGAGTTTCTCTCAACTTAGGCGGTCTGGATCGACCTCCGCGGTCATCGGAGCCAGTCTGGCCACCTTCGGGCTCTGTAACAACATAGTAACGTACCCTGCCATCATGGGAATTATGGTATATGTATTGGGAAGATATTACCAAAAGTAACAATTTATTGTGTATTGTATACTACATACTGTAGAAGTGAATCTTGGGTTTTCAGAATATAGATACACAGCAGGTACACGTCTCAGAGTATTATATTGCATTTCTGGATATTAAGCAAATTTTGCAAAGACATTAATTAATAAGTAACAAAATTACAAATAATAAAAACAATACATACTAAAAATTAAAGTCAATAAACTTTTCACTTTTCCGAACAGGCAATAAAAATCTGATGTTGCCAGGCACATGACTTTATCATACTATATATAAAATTAATAGTTTAGCTGCATGAGATTCTATTTGATCGAGATCGGCCATGTCTGCATTAAAATAAAACTAGTAAAACTAGACAGATATGTTGATTGAAGCTGCGTTCGGATATTGTACTCCGTTGACACCGTTTGGAAAGAGAAGTCTTTAAATCCGTTAATTCAGAATGTACATAACCGCAACCTTAGATATTGATTTGCGGTAAAATTATCTACTCCCTTACATCAAAAGTGAACTTTTTAATTCTCCCTAACGATTTTCTAATGACTTATGAGTCTTATGACGAAAAGCACGCCATTTATCGAAGGGAAACCCGATAAATGCAATAGTTGAGTATGTACATAACCTCAACCTTTAATTTTGATTTGCGGTCAAACTAATATACATATGTACTCCCTTACATCAAAAGTGGACTTTTAAATCCTCCCTAACGAATCTTTAACGGTTTATTGCAGAAATACGATCAATTTGTGTAAAACAAAGCCGACAAATACATTAGTTATGTCGGCTTCCGTACTCAAAGTTAAGTATTGATTTGCGGTCAAATAATGAACTCTCTGATATAAAAAGTGGCACTTTTAATCCTCCCTAACCATATTCTAACCGACGGTGAAAAAATTGGGAAAATGTATAGCAAAACAAAGCCGTTAGCATAACTTTCCGCCGGTAAAGTGAGGTTATGTACTAAACATTTATATTGCTTTGCAGTTAAACTAATTACTCCCAAACGTCGAAACTAGACTCCCTAACCCTCCCTAACGATTTCCAAACCATTCCAATATAAAATATCACAAAATGTGAAAGTTGCGGGGCCAACTTGACGGTATAGAAAACAATTTTCATTTTCTCAAAAAACATGTACCTACTCCCAAACCTAAAAAGTGTACTCCCAAACTCTCCCTAACGATTCCCAAACGATTTGCATAAAAAATTACTTAAAATTCAAAAGTGGGGGGGCTAACTTGACAACGGTGTTATAGACTGGCCAGCGTACACCACGGACTTGATTGAGCATGTATGGGACGAGTTTAAGCGAAGAGCTCGAGCCATAGTTTCTGCTGCTAGAATCATTCCAGAGCTAAAAATGGCGGCCACAGAAGGGGTGGGCAACCTCCCACAAAATGTTAACATTAACTTAACTAATTTAATGAATATTCGGAATATAGCTGTTATTTTTGCTTTTGCGAACCTCGTTGCTTAAAATGATCGCTTACACCCTACTTCATTTACAACAAAAGTAATGTTTTTTGACAATATTTTTTCCATATTTGTTGAGTAATGCAAGAACATCTTATTTCCTACGTTTTTACGTTGGGTACATATAGTTGTGTCAGGAATACCCGACATAACGCTTCGGTAAAAAAACATACCTTAATTCTTACACCCTGTATATATTCAAAATTTAAATTTCAATAACAATTACTACCCTAGCGCTGTTGTTGAGGATATAGCATTCAATTAAACGAAAGAGTCATAAAAATTCAACAATTGGTTCAAAAGATACTTAACTCTAAAGGTGACATACATTTTAAGTGGGCGTTTTTTTGCTTTTATTAATTTTACTGATTATATAAAAGAGCTGTATGAATTTCCTAGTTACAACAACTATAACTTTTCAATAAGTTTTCAAAAGTGACTTTTAACATAAATAAAATTAGTATTACTGGAAAATTGTGTAATTTTTTGTAACACAAGAGTTCCTCATAATCGCATCAATTTAATTAATCTCCTAAAACATCAACATAGTAATTTATTAATACGCCTATTTAGTAGCAATAAGCAAGTGTACAGTAAACACTCTTTCTTATGTGTGGTCGAGATAACATTTAATTCTCTATTTACAAAATATGAACTTGACGATAAGACAAAAAATAACATTTATCCAAACGACAAGGCAGCCTTTGTACTATTTTTCACTTAGGTAATAGGTTTTCAATTGCTAGAGCATCGAGCTCGTAGCTCAAGACTGATACTATACATCAAGCAGAGACCGCCGATAAGTAGAATTAATTAATAATAGATCTCAAATATCCAGAGAACTTTCCCACCTTGACGTCATGTGGTTATTTAGCATTAAATTTAATTTCGGAACCATTACAGGGGGAAAACCCCAGCAACGGTGTTAGAGGTTACGTGATAAGTTTTGCGGAAGCTAATCCACGTGATTATTGCCCCAACTCTATTACACGAAGAAACATCTGCCCCAAATCTAAACGAGGGAATCGGGGTAACGCCCAACGACCCTCTCTGATTTATTTACCACCCCAGAAAATATTTCCACTGGCGCACAAATGAACTTCATGTTTATTTTCGTGGAGATCTTTACGTGATACGAAACAACTTTCTATACATAATTTAAAAACTTTACCGTTGGAAGGACCAAAATCGCTCGTTGCGGTTTGAACGCCGAAAAAGCTGTGAAGGCGCCCTCACACACACACACACACCCAGGTAAAGTCGACCAAACCCTTAGACTTGAGGGTTATAGTAGAGGGTACCATGTGAAAAGTGCGCATTCCTCTTGAGCTCCAGAGACCTTTTGTAATTCAGAAGCGCTGTGGAACAATACCGCATTAGCGGAAGTCGACCCCGTGTACCGTAGTTCCTTTATACTGATGAATGGTTTTTGCAGCGTCCACTGGTATTATCAAATGATCGATTGGACACGTCCGATATAATAGTGAATTATGCTCCATTTCATAGCGAAAATTCCTGAACTGCGGTCATACATCAAAGATAAAAACATAAGGATGTTGTTATTAAGCTTTAGGCCGGTAAAATGGAAATATTGAAAGCTACGATGTTACTGCATTCATTGTTCATTCATAGCCTCCATATTAACACACATTGACTGAGGAATTACACTACAAATACGTTGCTGTTGAATGAAAATATGTTTGCGTTATTGTGTTATTTTATCCATGCCAAGGCCAAAATCTGTACTTGTATAGACGACGACCTTCCGTTAGAAAGACATAATGCTTTTTTTACATCTTTTTTTCGGTTACCATCGGAAGCATTTGTTTTAATAAATTGACAGTTGCAAGCTTCAATTATTTATAAATCAGCTATTGTAGAAAATATTTTCAAGGCTTAATCCCTTTAAAATGTTATGTGACCTGAGAAACAATTATATTATTTTACTTTATCATACGCAGTATGTAAAGTATTGTAATCGTGCAAAAAAAATTTTTTGAGATTTTAGCGGAAATATGTCTTTTTGGGTCCCCTGAACATTTTTGACCAAGGTACAAAAAAATGTCTGTGTGTGTGTGTGTGTGTGTGTGTGTGTGTGTGTATGTGTGTGTGTGTACCCGTTTTTGTGGCGACGATTCCGGAGAAACTACTAAAGGTATCGGGACGAAACTTCATATTTAGAAGTTTCGTAAGCAAACTTAGAGCTGAAAAGCTTTCTGTTGAAAAGGGTCCAAAGGAACTGGTGGTTTACTCTTAGCATTTTTCGAAGATTTTGCAAATGAGCCGCTATTTGTGTAATGTCGTCAAAATAATTAAATAATAAATTAAAGGAGAGGAAATTTTCTATAATTTATGTATATGACATTTTTGGTAGAATTTATAGTTTAGCTGCATGAGCAAATTCTATTTCATCGAGATCGGTCGTACTCATGGTCGTACTTCATTAAAACTAGTAGCCAGGATATATCAGATTTTTTGATTCTAATGACAGTAGCTAGTGTCAAACGCTAATGTTTTGAAAATACTACTGTCACGCTGCGTTCGGATATTGAACACCGTTACACTTTTTACACCCAATGACACGTAAGCGTCATTTGGACGGTGTACCCGGTGTAAACGGAGTACAATATCCGAACACAGCTTTAATCGAGATATCTGTCTAGTTCTACTAGTTTTATTTTAATACAGACATAGCCGATCTCGATCAAATAGAATCTCATGCAGCTATACTATTAATTTTATATATAGTATGATAAAGTCATGTGCCTGGCCACATCAGATTTCTTTTAATAATTTAAAAAAATAATAAGCGGTTGTTACCAGCTATCAACAGTAAGAAACAACAAAATCATAATTTTTAGCTACCATAAATTGGCGTACCACAATTTATTAGCTTAATAAAAAAATAATCCATAAACTTTTAACCCCTAAATATATTTTCTTAAATTATACTAATACAGTAAATTGTTTTCTTGGTCATATAACATTTTAAAAGGATAGGCCCTTAAAAAGAATAGTTTTTTACAAAATACGGAGCAGCCTAACAAATTTAATTCATATGAAACAAATAAAAACTCTTTGTAAAATATACTATATTTACATGCATGTTTACCTTCATTTACCTTCAACTAACATTTTTTAAGATTACAACAAAACCTTAATGTCGAAATAAATAAAATTGTATTGCAAGTTTTTCAATAATGAAGAATAAATTGCGTTTTAGCAAGAGGAGAGTGTTTTAAAAAGATATAGTTTAACAGCCCTACCAATATCGAAAGTGCATAGTTTTTTAGTTATTTCTTTGTTTGTTTAGCACAGTTGGTAGTGCTTAAGTTGGTAAAAAAAAGGTCACTGGTTCAAGTAGAGGTCGTACTGTAATTCTTAATTTAATTTGAAAATATTGCACCCCGTTGGTTGTGAACATCATTCTATACTTTACTAGAAATTTGTTTGAATTGATGGATTTTCAAGTTATTGTTAAAATTTCAAGTTATAGAACTACTCTACATACAGTGTGTGCCTAATGGGGTAGTTTCATCTATGAAACCATTTTCGTTCTAAGAATGTTGGTTTAGTTTAGTTTTTACTAATAATGTGTTTGCCACAAGTAATATTATTATAGGCGGCTTGTATTTTCATTGGTCTTTAATAAGGCATAACAAACAACGACTTATTCTTCGCTTGTTCAATTTTGTACTGCTTATAATTTTAAAACACTGCATTTCGTCACATTTCCATTTCCCCTACATATCGATAATACGCTACCGATGCCCCCACAATTATTTAGATAAACAACTTATTTTCAACAGTATCAGTTAATAATTTTTATAAAAAATAATTGAAAATCACCTGCAACTAGACCAAATCTACAAGTTTACACATTTATTATTATCGAAGAAATAATCTATAGCAACCAAATTTGTTGAGTAGTTGTTTAATAACATCGTCGCAGAAACCTCAGTAACGATCCTTGAGTGTACATAAACGTAAACGAACAAAATAAACAAAATGAAGAACATCCAACCTAATTCACTAATTCAATTCATTTAAACCGGTTTTCCATATCGACCAAGTTATTAGCATTGGGGATGAGTCCGAACCCTTTTACGTAACAGACGGTCATGGCAAACAACAAAAGAATATAGTGGTCGTGTGAGGCCCACTGCGTATAACGACCTTCTGGGATTACAGACAAGACAAACCGTAGTGCCTCTCGGTTTAATAGTAGAAAGTTTGCAAACACCACAACTCTATCAGAATCAGCGAATTGATTACCACCATAAAATTTAATGTTTCCGACAAGAAACTATGACCATCCCCTTTGTACGTTCAAAGCTTTACTCAATGCCTTAGTTGAACCTATTAAATCGATCATCTTATTTCAATAGTCTTTTTTACTGTTTATCCGACGAAGTAACGATGTGCATCCTTTATGATAGAATCAAGGGCGCCGTTGAATTCAGTTTGTTTGTCTTTCGCTTCGGGCGAGCAACAAAAACTGGATATATTGACTCTACTTGTAAAGTAAATATTAGTCCAGAACCTATCCCACCTACGAAATTTAAAGAGCAAACATTGTAGAAGCTGTTAAGATCAGCAGTGAAATTTAAAAGTGGATGATAGGTTTATTATACATTCTTATCTTTAGTTAACATCCTGCGATGGTGGATTCCATACTGATATGAGAAGGACTCATTATGATTCTCTTTTTGGCCAAAAATGGCACAAAAACAAATCGACACAAATACTTTCTCGTCTTCAAAAGAAACACCCTGTATAGCTCTAAATTCATATTTGATCGATATTACCACAATGCATCTTTCATCTTTATAATCATTAACCAATTGGGACAGCATTGTGCCCAAATGTCTAACCGTACATGCGTATGCTTTGCGTATGACAATAGGCACGCATATGAGGGTCGACCCACCTCTATATACCGAGTAGAAAAAACACGCATCTGCTGGACGTGTTTTTATTTTCAAATACTCATTGTCAAGTGCACCCTCTCCAGTAACAGATATGCGCAACTGTTTGCGAATTAAACGGCATATTGAAGGTATTAGAACAGATTTTGTATGGGTTGCATCTCAATTCTCAATTATTGAACAGTTGGTTATTCAGCCTATCGTATTATAATCTACTCACATTGTCAGAGACTTGTTATCAAAATTTAGAAAACATTGTAGGCAAATGAAAAATAAATAAATGGTGGTGTAAATGATTTATTCAGCTATTCAGCTGTGGTAGAATTTGTATTGGAGACACAGTGCTACCATATAGGTACATATACCATATACATTATTAAATAAAATATTAAAAAACACTAATCCAGTATTTTTTTGGAACTTCGGTTAAATGGGCCAGCCGCTTAATCGGACAAAATGTACTAGCCCCACTGTGCCTCGATTAAGCCGAATTGACTGTATTTAAAATACTACTATAAAACATAAATCAGTATATATCAACCTACGTTATAGGCGGGCGTACGTAATGAGCGGTGTTTGTTATACCCAGGTTAAAATGTAATATATTATCCAATGTGAAAATTTTTCTTAATAATGGGTACCCTAAATATTTACTTAGGAAGCTAATTTTTGGTGTCACCCACAGGAGACTGTTCACAGATATGACGGCTCCTGCGCGGTCTGATACCATAATTTACCGAAAGCTTCCCTTCATTCCCGGCTTGTCGCAAGTCCTCTCCCGTATTTTTTGTTTAAATAATTTAAGAATAGCTTACTATAATCTTGCGACAGTGGGAAGCTTCTTTACCAGATTAAAACAGAGAACTCCTGTAGATTATATGTCTAATGTTGTTTACCGTGTGCCGTGTTCTGGATGTGAAGCAAGTTATGTGGGCCAGACCGGTAATTGGTTGAAGACTAGGATGAGCCAACACAACTGGATATAAGAAATAATAAGCTAACGAGTGCTCAACATGCTGTTGGTGAAAATCATATTGTTGACTTTGACAACGTTAGTGTAGTTTTCAACAAACGTAATCTACGAGAAAGACTCTTTTTTGAGATGATAGCTACAAACCAGACTAGTAATGCCATGAATTTGCGGTCGGACACCGAAAACTTGAGCAACATCTACAGCTTTTTATTGAATTTGGATTATGATCACTCAAGGGTTTTTAATGATACAGCTATCGGTGTGAGCGATTTAAGCGAGCTGTTTTTTTTTAGTGTTGTTTGTTTTTGACTAATTTATTGCTTTTTGTTAACAATTCGTTTTACACTAGTTTGTTTTGTAGTGGGCCCTATTGATTTTTAGTTCTTGAAGAAGGCAACAAGAAATGGCGAAATATTGAACATTAAAAAAGGTCTAACAAAGAACACCCTTTTTTTAGCCCTATCATCCCAAAAAATACAAATTTAGTAATATAGTATGTTTTGACAGTGCCAGTTATTGAGCAGTTGTACATTGTACATGCTTTGGTGTCATATTTTCTGATTATCATTATCAATTATAAATATTTTGGACGGATATGAAAGGCCCAACTATCATTGTTTTTTGGAAGTCATTTGAAAACTATGTTGTGCCTTGTGCGGTATTTAAATTTTAAATGTTTTATTGACTACATTTAAATGTTAAATGATAACGACATTCTCATTTCTTCTCCTTCCATCTCCCCCCTGAAACTATATGTCAGTCATATCTGCAATGAGAGTGTAATATATTTATAAAATAATTACCCTAGAAATAAAACATATAGTTAACCTATAGTAAACGAATAAATGTCATCACCGAATAATATATTAATTATCTTAAATATAAACGTGATGAATTTTTTTAAAAAGTAAATAAAATACATAAAATTACCCCAAGCTAATTCACTATTCCCCTAAGTTTTATGCGTCATCAAAGATTTCTTACAGGGGCTTCAACTCCTTAAAGTCGTCATGTAAATTTTGAGACAACTAAAATTACATAGGAAACCTCTTATGTACAATTAGTCACCATCTGATACGGCAGTTGTCATCCAATATAGCTCGCAATTATGTAATTACAGCCATGCTATAATCCGAAATTGGTAGTTTAGTTACCCCTGAAAATCGCCCCAGTCTCTAATTTGAAATGCTATCCATATCACAGTAATTTATCGCGGATACGTGTACCCAACATATCAAGATATAATAAATGAAATAGAGGATGCATACAGCAAATCTTTTAGACTTACGTTTGACGACATGTATATAAAGGACACCATTAATCAGTGTTAGAGGGAATCACAGTCTTGTCGGCTTTCCTTAAGGGAATAAATACGTGTTGCAGATAAATGTTACATAAAAAGTGTGATTTATAGTGGGTAGTTATGTTTGGGTGGTAATCTTAAAATATGATAGACGCTAGAAAGACGTGGGAAAGAGACGTGGAGAAGACGACAAAGAAAATTAATATTTTTTAGATAAAGTCTACTATGTCATTCATCGGAAACATTTTGAAACAATCGTTTCGGGATTAGTAGTCACCCTCCTCAAACGTTTAGTGGTTACGTAACATGTGCTTTTTATTTACCTGTTTGGTTTATTATTTTTATAACATGTGGCTGCCTCCCCTAACGAATATTTCTTATGTATTTTCTTCATGGTAGTTACTATGTAGTTACAGAAGGGTGTTCCTTAGTTATGAATTTTCTAATTTTGTATGCAAGACCCTCTCAATTTCTTCCTTTATGGTATATATGTTATACTTAGTTCCTGAATATTAAAAATAAAATATAAAGACTCCTTTATTTTGTTTTACTACAGTAAATTTACATATAGAGTGAGCGCGGTTTGGTATTTTTAAAAATCCTCGAACACGTCGATTTATAATTATCAAAATACACCTTCTGATATCAAATTAATTCTTTTCCCTTCAATTGTTTTTAACAGATGACGTCATCGACATTTTTTTCAAATGACAACCCTATATTCTTTTTTAACGAATTTGAGATCTTTTAATTGTCCTAATGGTAGCATAATATTTTTATGGCCTTACATAGGAAAATTATCGAGAAAAAGACAATTAAAGGTTATGAAATAAAAGTAACAAAATCTCCGGAACGGCTCGACCGAATTTAACGATATTTTGGATTTAAGTATTTTTCAGCCATGTGAAGTCACTGTCGTTATTATCGTTGATGCAACGTTGACAGTTTCTGAGTATAACCTCAAACTTTTGAATTTGAAATAGAATATTTTGACATTTTCTGTTAGTCTTCATTATTCAAAAACATCTAGAAAGTAACTAAAGCCTTTATTACTTAGGTCTAAAATTTAACAAAGAAAAAATTGTTAACAAAACATTATTACATTTTCTACTGCAACTACTCTAGTTGGTTTATGAGGATTCTCAACCATTGACAAGAACACATTGGTTTAAGTTTGATCGGTTTATTTTTTTTGTTGTTATTTTTTGTTATCAATTTTTCTTTGTTAATTTTTAGACCTAAGTAATAAAGGTTTTTGTTAGTTTCTAGATGTTTTTGATATAATCCGTAACAAGCGTAGTAACATTGAATAGGCAATGGAAGACTGTAACAGAAAATGTCAAAATATACAGGGTGTTCTATTTCAAATTCAAATGTTTGAGGTTATATCTCAGAACTTCTAAACGTTGCATCAATTAAATGCATCTTAATTCCAAAATTTTGTTAAATTCGGTCGAGCCGTTCCGGAGATTTTGTCACTTTTATTTCATAACCTTCAATTGTCTTTTTCTCGGAAATTTTCTTATGTAAGACCATAAAAATATTATGCTACCATTAAGACAATTAAAAGATCAGTCAAATTCATTAAAAAAATATAGGATTGTCATTTAAAGAAAATGTCGATGACGTCATCTGTTAAAAACAATTGAAGGTAAAAAAATTAATTTGATATCATAAGGTGTATTTTGATAATTATAAATCGACGTGTTCGAGGATTTTTTAAAATACCAAACCGTTCTTGAGATTTTGTCATGTTTGCACACTTTACGCGCTCACTGTATAGGTACCATAAAGATAATAGTTAACTTTTAAATCTAGATATCATTGTAAAAGTGTCTTATTCTTGTCAACAATGAACAAAACTGAAAGAAGTGAAAACTTCTGCTGGTATCCTCTTTTTCGTATAGGCAGAAATTCTGAATTGAGACTAGATTTAGAGAAAATCATTGGTAAAAAGCTGTTTCATTACAAGTTGATGCACCAATATTTCTATATATTTGAATGTTTGGAATCAGGATCTACTCGATCCAAACTTGTAATTTTAAATACTCTCAAGATGACTACCACTTCCGGCCTACTGGAAGTATGATATCAACTTTGTTAATTTAAATAGAAGCATATTATTCTAAGTTAATTGTATCATGTTTATCTATACGTAAATGCCAGAAATTTTGAGTTATTTTGATTTTGGTATCTCGGTTATTATTAAAGCTAACAGTTTCATGGGTTGTCAAAGCATACAAAATTTCCATGCAAGAAGAGAAGCAAATTTAGAAATATGTTCTGTTTTAGCATAGTTTTTATTTACATTATTACATTATGTAAGTAATGAAATTTAAATTATCGTTATTCACATACTGTTTATTGTAGATTTACTACATTTAGAAATGCCAACTGGTCAAAAATTATGTTGTAAAACCGTCACATGGAACGCAAAAAGCGATTTCAAAAAATATTTACTTGGTGTCCGAATGAGCGCGCTCGTATGGGTTATATATTATCTAAGATCTATAATTCTTCAGACCCCTTCATTTCAATTATTATCTTCAATCTATTTTTTTTTTCGAGAGATAAATCCTTGACAACTGGTATGTCTAAGACTGATGTTCTTGCCTGTCATAACTGTATTGACTGTAAATAGATAAATTTGTCTAAACCTTTACCTGTTTTCACAATATTCTTATCGAAGGTATGACTTATCTGGAACCGATTATGGCATCGTTATCAACTGTCAATAATATAGTTACGGTGCATTAAATCAACTGATTGTGTGTGAACATTTTAGTTTGCGCAAGTGATGTAAGTAAACACATATTTATAGATACTTTTCCGAGTTTTAGTCTTGAGAGTTTTATGCCTTCTGCTGGAATGCATTATTGCCGTTGTCTGGGAAAGAGCGTCAGTTTATCTCTGCCCCACCATGATAGTACTACAGATACATTCCAAGCTAATGTTATTAACGATCCTAACTTACGTAACGCTACGATTTACTGGCGTTGTAGCAAAGTGTTCAAGAATAACGATGTCAATAAGACAATTTGTACGTGAACTTAACATAATCAAAGATAAAATAATCTTTTGCAATTAGTTTGTTTGTTTGATGTAGTATAATACTTACATGACTTACATCGCATGTTAGTATACTGTTACGTTTTTACACAACATTTTACCACGTTTGTCTTTATTATGTGCTATATTTCATTACCAGCGTGCACCACATAACTGTCAATACGCTCGTTCAAGATTCTCAGAAGGAATCTGAGTATGTACAGAGTGCTCATTTCGTTTTTTGCTAACCTAAGCGTCTATAGAAAAGCTATTTTATCGGCTTTACCAGAATTAAGAGAAAACGTTCTTAGCTTACCTTCTATTAAATATTAAAGATAATAGAGCCAATGAAGCCAAATAACTATCAAAACTATTTCAAAAGTCAGAAACGATTTTAATGTATTTTTGCGCGTTATAAAACAACTTTATTGTAAAAAAAACAACGTTTCGATGTTCGAAAATCCAGTTTAGAGGTGTAAAAATGCAATGGTGGATCTTTTTATGAAATAGCGTTTATTCAAAACTCAAAGATATGACTGACGTGAAAACTGGTATTTAGATTATCCTTTAAATATTAGCAAAGAGGTGCGCTATTTTCCGAAAATCTACTCTATCTACTGGAGTAAATGGGATTATTTTGTAAATGAATATACAAGCAGTTTATAAAAAAAAGCGTTTGAATGATATGAACCAAAAAGGACCCGTAATGGCTGGAAACCTCACAATATTTTTTGGCAGGTGTATATGAACTTCTCTTTCAAATGGAACGGTATATTTTTGCTCCCAAATTTAGCAGTGGATTTATTTATGAATTCAGTTTTAGTTGTTTTACATATGAAAATTTTCTAGAAAAAGGAAAATCGAATATAGTAAAATATTGATAACTCTGGGGCACATGGATTTTATGAAGAGAAGGTGCATAGGGTTTTCCCAAACATGTTTAATACTGAAAATTCCGCATTCAGTGTCTTTGAATCATTATTTATATATTTATTTAGGTTCTTATTTCGTTATTTCGTATTAAATATAGTGTTTCATATTGATATTGGTTTGCTATCGTCTATAATCAGGGATGTTAAATTACGGTAATTAATTTTTTTCGTAAATTACCGTAAATTACGCTGGTTTAAATTACCGGGAAATTAAAAATTCAAAATGGTAAATTACGCCTGTTTAAATTACCGGGTAATTAAAAATTCAAAATGTTAAATTAAACAGATCACTGTAAGTTATGATTACTACTAATGTTAATAAAAATGTTTGGTAAAACCTTAAATTATTATTTTGTGTATAACTAGCTCTCTATCTTTTGCCTGATTTGATAGTACTAAAACCAAAGCAAAGACTACATAGAAATACTATTTTATAGCAATACTACAAAAACAGGAAAATCAAACAGAATAATAATAGTAGAAAATAAACAATTTAATTCTGTCCACATTCACAAAATAACTCTCCGGTTCACAGAGGGTTTTTTGTCATTTGTCATTTTTCTAACACTGGCATATTTATTAAAAAGTGAATTCTGACAATAAATGACTTCTGATTTCAGAGTTGCATTATCGGATTTGTTGGATTGGTCGCCATTGGCAAAGGGGCTTTCCACTTCTGTATTCATTAAATATAAACTATTAGTTTTCTCAAGTAATGTCGGATTATTTGGAATAGTAAAAATATAACGTTTACGGGCAATGGGACTGTCATTGAATGTGTTAACCTTACCCATAGACCCATTTCTATTGGCTAAATGACACCTTGAATAACATTGTCACGCACGAGTCCGACCATGCACCACGCGGATTGTTAGGTACTTCCCAAGCAAACGCAAACAACAGTGCACTTGTCGACTGCTTAGGAGGGGTGGGGCGCATTTATGCGTCTACTGATGGAAGGTCTTTGAAATTAATTTATAAATTCCGGTAAATTACCAACGGCAATTAAAATTGTCGGTAAATTACCAACGGTAATTTAAATTGACCGTAAATTACCATCGGTAATTTACGCCGTAAATTAAGACGAGGTCAAAATTTAAAATAGTATGAATTATTATGACTGTAAAAGTACAAGTTCAATGCTTACCCAGCGGCTATAAATTCACCAAAAATATCAAAATTACAACAAATTTGTTGATTTTACATTTAGACCTCACTTTTTTCGAGTTAGGAACGTGGTAGGAAGTTTTTGAGTGCGGATTCGTAGTCAGCGGAAAGAAAATTGTATGGAAGGCCATACAATTTGAACATCAATTATTGCTTCCATTTGAATATGTTATGATATACGGGAGAGGAAGGGAAGGGACGGGAAATAAACTGTACCCACACTAAAAGCGCGAGCAATTAATTTTTGTATTATTGTCTCATTGTCTGATGATAACACATTTTGGTAGCAAATACCTTTCAAGTCTGCAATACACAGAACTTATTACGATATGACATTAACCTGTAAATTATATTTTGTGGAGTTTAAACAAAAACTATTTTATGAAGGCACTACTATAGAGCCGAAAATAGCTTGTTGAGGTCTTTGGCATTTGGTACAGCCAACTGCTAGTAATGTAACAAAATTGGTAACTAATTAACATAAGTCACAAACATTGTACAAAAAAGTTTAATTTAAATCAAAGCTGTTGCATAAGTAAAAACCTTCAGTGGCTTCACTTCCAGGAACATTATTCGATCAATTCTACTAGAAATAAGAGAAACCTATGACCTTAGCTAATTAATACTTAACCGTTTGATTTAGGTGAAGGTCGGAACAAGTGTAAAGCCTTAATTAAGGGTAAAAACACGTGAAATTAACACCATGCTGATACATGTTATTTTTTCATAATGGACCGTTTTGTCGACCATCTGTTCGTTCGGATCATTTTTGCTTTCTTTGCGTCCTCTCACTTGAAAATGTGCCGCAGTCATAACTGTGGATATGTGTGGGCCAGAAACCCGTTTTCTCCGGCAAGCATTAAAGGCACAAAAGTGTTACTCAAGATATACACACCATTTGTCGTACAATTTTTCAACTCCCGGATTACTACGCAAGCCGACCCATACATCTTCAGTGTGTATTTTTCACATCAATAAGAGTTTACTTTTTCTGACAGGTCATAAAAGAAAGCCAACCCGTTCTTCCGTGCCGCAAATATCAGCAAGATATTGGTGCGGAAATTGTTAACATGTATAAACGCGCAGCTGAAATGGTAAATAGAAACAATAACAAACAAAACCATTGCTAAAGGAATGGTATTTAATTCAATTAGTCGACGCATGTACCCACAAATTTTCCCCTATCTCTTCGCTGAGTCAGGATATTGAGTTAATTACATTAGAGACCAACTTACACAATTTTTAATATCAATTTAAAATCCATAAATCAATCACAACTAGTTAGATTTCCTGTCGTTGCTCTTTTTTAGGATCGGAATTATTGAATATTCAACTTCAGTGAGTTGAGTGACTGACACAAAAGAAAATATGTTGAAAATTCGTTCAATGCATTTGTGGCTTCTACAGTATACCAAAAGTGTAACGTGGGAATTATTAATTGCAAGAAACACTTTCTCAGTCTGACGTGACCGTTTCACCATGTTTTTGTGATTGATTGGTGTAAATTTGAGGTTCCATAAGTTTTTATTGCAACCTACAGTTCACCGCTACTTTTTTCAACATCAGAGAAGAGAAAGCATTTTGTGGTCTTCAATTCTTCAAGAAACCTGTCGTTTTAAAAAATTAGGTGTTTGTAACCTGAAATATTCTTCGCTTTTTGTTGATAAAAAAATTATACACTTCATAAATTCTCACATTTTTTAAATATTTATTTGCAGTTGTCGTACTTTTCGTTGTTTTATTGTTCACATTTTTACCTCAAAGTTTGACTCAAATAAAATTAAATTAAAATAAAATTAACCTTAGATTAGAGCCAAAGTTTTCTAATAATTTAACTTAACCTTAAATACACAAGTCGTATTAAGTCGTATACGATATACAGGTGTCTCACGGAACTGGCACATTAGAAGTTTCTCATGTTCTACTATTTCTGGAAATTTTGGAACTAGAATTTACTCTATGTGAGTTCTTCAGCTAAAATATTCTCAAGTTAACTGTCACGTCCGGTCACCGGAAGTAGGTATCAACTTTGTTATTTTAAAAGGAATGATATAATTTTATTTTTGGTGTCTACGTATCAAAATCATCATTTTTGATAATGTTTCGCTATACCTAAATATCATTATTTTTGAGTTTTTTGATTTTACTAATGTTTTGGTAATTTTCTGGGTTACGTTTAAAATTGAATATTTCGGTTATTATTGAAACTAGAAGTTTCATGATTGGTGGTCCAAAACTAGAAACATAACCAAATAAGACGATGTTTAGTTCATCATGATATCTTATACAGGGTGTTCAAAATTTACAACACAATAATTGAATTTTCAGAACTCATTTTTTTTTTCAAATGGAACACCCTGTATACCGATACACCATTTGATAGGAAATCTTATTCCCTATATCTATCTTTAATAGTTTTTGAGATATTGTCAGTATAAAAGAATGTAAACGAAATACAAAACGATTTATTCTTCATTTATAGGAATGTAACAACTTTGGAACAGCAGGAAAACAGAAAAATATTGAAAAGGTTTGTTAAAACTAAAATAATATATTTGGGATATTTAACTTAAATTACAACTTAATTATGTTGTTCGAAATGCTGCCCGTTCCGCTCCAAACATTAAAACTCTTCGCTATACTTGTGTCATCGTCGTTCTTCCGATTTCTTGTCGCTGAAGTCCATTAATGGCTGCTACTACTCTGTTAGTCAATTCTTCTCGAGTACCTATTAACTGGTGTGGAATAGACCTGACTTTTCACATGGCCACAGAAATAAAAATCCAATGGTGTTAGATCTGGTGAACTTGGTGGCCACCGCCAGGGTCCCCTATTTCCGAACCACTTATCGTCAAACATCTGATTAACTTGAATGGACACCACATGCGAAGAATGTGCCGGTGCACCGTCCATTTGATAAAAGCAGTGGCGTAAAATATTGAGGGGAAGAATTTCGCAAAAATTGTTCACACATCCACGCAAAATTTCTAAATATCTATCACTATTTAAATTTACGTTGGAAATTTCGTATCTAATTTTGTCCCCCATTATTAACTGGGAGTATTCAAAATGGATTTTAAATTCAATTATTGTGTTGTAAATTTTGAACACCCTGTATAAGATATCATGATGAATTAAACATCGTCTTATTTGGTTATGTTTCTAGTTTTGGACCACCAATCATGAAAATTCAGTTTCAATAATAACCAAGATATTCAATTTTAAACGTAACCCCGAAAATCACCAACAAAATTAGTAAAATCAAAAAACTCAATAATGGTGATATTTAGGTATAGGGAAACCCCATTAAAAATTATGTATTTTGATACGTAGAAACCAAAAATACAAATAAAATTATATCATTCCTTTTAAAATAACAAAGTTGATTCCGACTTCCGGTGACCAGACGTGACTGTTAACTTGAGAATATTTTCGCTGAAGAGCTCAGATCGACTAAATTGTAATTCCAAAGTTTCAAGTTTCCAGAAATAGTAAAACATAACACAACTTCTAATGTACCAGTTCCGTGAGACAGCCTGTATAGTATAATCAAAAGTACAATGTCAGTCAAAAACAAAAAAAAAAACATCTGTATTTCCAAGTTTCTGTGATATTTATAATATTTTGTGTAGATTTCTCAGTATTCTGTTAGCTCTATGGTTAGCTCTGCAGAAGGTAACCACATGGTTTGCAAAATGTCAGCAATTTCGACGTACGACATTACTAGGAAATAAATAGATTGTCATTTTAGGTTCACCGATTTCTAATTTTATAGAATATGCGTAATAATGGTAATGAGGTTTTTATCAACAAGGTGAAATCCATGGTGCAAACATGTTCCCATTTCGAAGCAAAGAGAGCACTGTGCATTGTCATCAAGGAGGAAGTGATACTATCTGGCCATTGACTTGGAATCAATCTGAAGGCATCCTGGGAGTTGAGATCGAAGTGTACCTTGAATTAAAACGATCTCGACAGCGGGCTTCTCGATAAGGCTTCACGCGGTTCCAGATCTGCAACAACCATTGAGATCGTCGTCTCTTTTTATCGAAAACAACAAAACGGCGTGGCGTATGAATTATTCAGTTTGATTCTATGCGGTCAAAGACCCAGCAAAGCACGTCAAGCGCATCTCGCCGTGTTCCAAATATGGACGCAGATGTACTTGATGTCTAGCGCCATTTCGCTAAATCTGTGGGTATGTTTAGCATGGAGAGTAGAAACGATGGAGACGGCAAGACGATTTTCCCACGTACTCGTCTATTTTAGAAGGACACGTCGTGTTTGTTTTATGTTGATCCTCAGTGATTTTCAAGTTAACTCGTGGAAAAATCAAAATAACCCACCTTATTCGAAGTAAGTAGACAGATAAGTAGCTTGTCTGGTATTCCCCTCTCTTGAGGTTGATATTCCTCAGATGGGCGTTTAAAAAATAACTCGAATGCCGTGCCAAGTACTTCCTCCACCCTCTTTTTCGTCTTATCTGACTGTAGCGTAAAAATAGATCTTCGACCTAAGGTTCCTGTCGAATGAAAGTAACAGCTCCAGGACAAAGAGAGTCTAAATAGCGCATTTCCATTAAAGACCGAATATAACCTGCAATTTACGAGTTCAGTCTCAAAACTTTACTGGTTTATTTACTGGATAATCAATTAATTTTAATCCTTAGTTCAGCCGGCGAGAAGACAGATTAATTTAGATAAACGATGTCAACTAAGCGATTTTATGACGTAACAGGTCCAGACCGTGTCAATTAGTAGCAGGTTATTTATGCGGAATAATAAAGAGAAACGCCCGCGTCATTATCTGACACGTGATACATGCTGGTTACCGTATTTACAATGTTTTCCATAACGGCAGGTGTATCCTGTCAGTTATTTTCTTTGCTTTATTCAAACTACTTTAAGGGCGTTCACGCACTTTTTTCGAAAGTTATAAATTGCATATGTAATTTTTTGTGAAAGGCGTTTGGATAAAAACCCTAGTTACGAAACTTTCATGGAAATTTGAAATGTTGGTAACAAGCGGTTTATAACAAAACCATCGTTAATAACTTGAAAATTGGAAAAATCGAAATCACAATTCTTATATGTTTTATGTTTAAACCGTGGGACAGCCAAATGTAAACATGATTCAGGGGTATAATTGATTTATATTTTTAAAGTGGTTTTAGAATGAGGAGCCTTCAAACACATGGCTTAATACAATACTCAAATTAGTTGGTTTGTTAGAAAGAACAATGCAACACTGTTTTCTCAAAACAACGTTGTTATTTGAGTAAAAAATGTTTATTCGTCTTACTCCAAACAAATGTGCTTTGTCTGAAATAAACGTTGTTAATTTCAACAAACGATTTTAAGTCGTTTTTTTAAAAACATTAAATTAAGAAAAGTTCAGATTAAACTTACTTGGCTTCAAACGAGGTAACATATGATACCTCACACGACCATGATGTTGTTTCTAAACCTGATACCAATATCAACCTACTTTAAACTAGAAGGTACATATACAGAGTGTCAAGAAAGTAATGGGACCCAGCTTAACTGTATATTCTTGATGTCAAATGGGACCGATTAAACCAAAAATCCCATAGTAAAAAGTGCTTCCTTAAGAAGTTATAAGGTGTTAAAGATAGAAAATATATTTCTTGTTTTGCGTATATTTCAGAAAAGAAACAGCCGATCTAGGTGAAAATTGGTACCCTTAGGCTTTTGGAGAAGCCAAACATGATAAGAGTATTAGGACATTTGCATATTGTAGAGGGAGCTGTTGGCAACTTTTCTGGGGTAGTATTATTATCATATTTTTATTATTATTATGAGTATGGGCGGTATGACTAAAAAATTATGATACGGACGTTAATTTTACATAAAAAATGTTTACCTATTTTATGCCGATAAAATCCACCGTTTTCAAGAAAAACGCAATTAAACGTACTGTGTATTTAATAACTGTAGTTTATGCAATGTTATTCTATCAAGTTACTATGTGTCAAACGTAAATGCATTTGTGTCAGTTTGCTTAACGATACTGTATTTATTGATTATTTCACAGTTCATTACATATTAGTGGTATTTTATCACAAAAAAATATGCCTCGGCACAAATTTTTTTCAAACTCGGAAATGACCGATATGGTTGCTGTTTATGCTCAAGAGTAATTTAATGGAGCAGCAACAGCGAGAACATACAGGCAGTAGTACCAAAATCGTCGCCAACCAATAGAAAGCCTTTCCAAAATACATTTCAACGGCTGAATCAACATGGAAGTTTTCGGCGCTAAAGTGCCATGCAGGACGACCAACTTCGCCAACCATTGAGGAGGAGGAAGATATTTTGTTCCCAATAGAAGAAGATCCTGAAGTAAGAGTACGGAAATTATGTGCAGCTACTGTAGTACCTCGGACAAGCGCGCATAACATTTTTCTGCTTTATCCCTACCACCACACTAATGTGCAGGCGTTGCTACCAAATGATTTGCCACAAAGACTAAAACTTTGTCGATGGTTACGAAACAAACAAAATCACGGCCCAACATTTTTTGGCCGGGTGTTATTTACCGGTGAGGCAACTTTTACACGCCGTGGTATCCTAAACACACGCAATTCTCACTCCTGGAATGTAGAAAACCCCCATATATCCAGAAATAAACATTTCCAACATGAATTTTCAGTAAATGTATGGTGCGATGTTGTTGGAGATCATTTGATCGGGCCTTACGAACTTCCTCCTCGATTAAATGGTGCATCGTATTTAAATTGTTTGGACAACGTTCTACTTACCTTATTAGAAGACATCCCTTTGAACGTGCGTGGTAGTGTATGGTTTATGCACGATGGTGCTCCCGGTCATTTCCTGCAAACTGTGCGAAACTATTTAGACAACCACTTTCCGCACCGCTGGAGTGATTATCCTTGGCCACCGAGAAGCCCACCTCAACCCATTAGATTTTTTGATATGGAGCTCTATGAAATCTATTGTATACCGGCAAGTCTACTAATACTAGGCAAGATTTGCAAAGAACGATTATTGACGCAGGAAATGAAATTAGAAATAACTTTGAGTCATTTTTTAGAGTACGACAAAACTTAGGAAAACGTTGTGAAAGATGTGTTGAACTAAACGGTGGACATTTTGAAAACCTTATCAATTTATAAATAAAGAAGAAGTGAAAATTAAGTTAAATTTTTTATAATGATATAGCTTTTAGCAAATACACAAAATGTTTAATTGCGTTTTTCTTGAAAACGGTGGATTTTATCGGCATAAAATAGGTAAACATTTTTTATGTGAAATTAACGTCCGTATCATAATTTTTAGTCATACCGCCCATAGTCATAATAATAATAAAAATATCATAATAATACTACCCCAGAAAAGCTGCCGACAGCTTCCTCTACAATATGCAAATGTCCTAATACTCTTATCATGTTTGGCTTCTCCAAAAGCCTAAGGGTATCCATTTTCAGCTTGATCGGCCGTTTCTTTTCTGAAATATAGGCAAAACAAGAAATATATTTTCTATCTTCAACACCTTATAACTTCTTAAGGAACTACTTTTTACTATGGGATTTGTGCTTTAATCTGTCCCATTTGACATCAAGAATATACGGTTAAGCTGGGCCCCATTACTTTCCGGACACCTATATAGGGTGTATCAATATAGGAATACCACAACTAGGTTTTAATTTGAAATTCTGAAACTGAGTGCAGTTATGATTACTTCCGGTACATTCCGGAAATGAAAATTGTTATAATTAAAGTCTTCAGGATGTTTTATTTTATGTTAATTTCATCCCGAATTGCTATGACGACATATATCCAGGAAATAAGTCTAGGATAAAACTGGTTATATTTACAGATATAATAATATTATACCATCCCATTGGTACTTAGATTCTTTTTTGAACTTTTTATGTATATTTGCAGCCGTATTATTATCATATAAATATGGTTTCAGAACACAGACTATATTCCTCTATCAGGTCTATCTCAACCCTGCTAAAAGCCCATTGTTACGTAAATATCTTTTATGTCCTACATGATCGTAAAGTGACATTTTACATCTTAGTTACCGGGACGAAAACAGCTACTTTTTGCGCCCTAGGGCGATAAAGATTCTTTATGCTCCCTACGGCATAAAGGATTGCCATGGTTATATGTCAAATATATCAAATATTTGTCATTCAAATTGTAAATTTTAAATCGTCAATGTCAATTATTGGCGATTAAGGTTATGTTTGACAATTAATTGTCTGTATTGTCACTAATCACAAATTTCTAACATTGCCACGCTTTTGAATAACCACAATTATGAGATACCTTTGGACCACCCACTTCAAATATCAGGCATCCCTCCGAAGTAGATCATATCTGTCGTTCTTTTGCCGTATACGCGTTTGTCACAAGTCGGCCGTCTTTTGTTCTCATCGTAGGAGTACAGGGTCGTGCCACGTGAAAGTACGTCGTCGTAATTGACGTGCAAACGTTGTTCAATTGTTTTGCCGTCTGACATGCAGATAAATTCCAATTAGAACGTAGCGTGGTTGCGGTTGGTCATTTTTAGATTCCTCTTAGGGACTGCCTGACAACTCGAAGAGCACTTCCTGGACGTGAAGTGGTGACAGCAACATCAACCAATAAGCAGTCTTTAATTTTGCTATTTCCATCAGCCTTAAGCCTTTGAAAAATACGTGAGAATTTGCAAACAAAACACTTAGAATTCATTTGCTATTTTGCAAATGATTATACGCACGTGATTTCACAATAGTTTTGTGATCACCAATCGCTGACGTTTAATCATAATAATTCTTATTTATTTATTTCCGCGGTCACAACAGTATGCCATATATCTTGCTTACCACTAAGACATAAATCTCGGGTGTACACTGTACGTGCATCCGTATTTAGAGATGTGCGAGTGTGATTTACAGCTAGGTAATCTAGGCTTAAAATTAACTTGTAGGAATATTTACTGCACACATACATAGAATAGGTGTGCATATGACTACATACAGTGAAAGCCAAAACGGAAATTGATTGAATACAAACATGGATACTAAATTACGAATATTGATTTTTTTCGTAAATTACCGTTGAAATTAAAATTATTAATTTCAAATATTAAATTACCACGTAAATAAAAATTAAAAATGGTAAATTACGTTGGCTTAAATTACCAAGTAATTAAAAAATCAAAATGTTACTTAGTTTAAATTACCGGATAACTAAAAATTCAAAATGTTTAATTAAACCGGTGTTAATAGCGATTACTGTAGATTATGAATGCTACTTATGTTAATAAAAATGTTTGGTAAATAAAAGTCATTATTTTGTAGATAACTAGCAATTTGACTAAAGATGTTAAATTTCCGTACTTAATTTTTTCAGTAAATTACGCTGAAATTAAAATTATTACTTTTAAATTTAAATTACCACGTAATTAAAAATTACAAATGGATAATATTTTCTTAAATTACCGGGTTATTCAAAATGATAATTTACCGATGACACTAAGAGATGTAAAAAAAATGGGTCAGCCTTATATGTCATTATATTGTAGATAACCACCAATCGCTGATGCTTTTCCTGATTTAATAGTAGTAGTTCATTATTAAAATGAAAGCAGGGACTACAATAAAAATACTTTTTATACCAGCAATTTATAAAATGGACAGTCTAACAGAATAATTATAGTTTAAAATACTGTAGTTTATTACCGACTCACAAATGGACAACGCCCGGTTTCACAAACAATGATCACATTTTATCCGAATCACCAGAACATTTTTTTAAATCATGAATTTGGTAGATGGCTTCTAATTTAAAATATCGATTATTAGCTCCGCTGAACTAAGTAATTAAAAATCCGGAAATTACCATTAATTACGGTAATTTATTTAGTAATTTACCCGATAAATTACGCTGTTACATCTCTAAGTATCTCCCAGGCAAAGCACAAACAACTGTGCTCTTGTCGCCTGCTTAGGAGTGGTGGGGTACATTTACTCAAGTACTGATAAAAGGTTTTTAAAATTGAAATTGATGAAACTGATAAAACAACTGTAGTTATTA
The DNA here is from genome assembly GCA_963966075.1 of Aphodius sticticus. Lineage (NCBI taxonomy): Eukaryota > Metazoa > Arthropoda > Insecta > Coleoptera > Scarabaeidae > Aphodius > Aphodius sticticus. Next base: position 21,988,530 of record OZ014513.1, on the reverse strand, counting down.
TTTCCGGTAAATTATCAACGGTAATTTAAATTGACGATAAATTATCATTGGTAATTTAAGTCGTAAATTATGGTAATTGAAAGTCGGTAAATTAGGTACCATTAATTACGGTAATTAATTTGGTATGTCCGTTCGAATAGCTAACGCATATCAATCAGTTGCTAAGTAGTATGATAGAGTATTGCAATCGTGCCGAAAAAAATTTTTTAGATTTTAGCGGAAATATGTCATTTTGGGTCCCCTGAACATTTTTGACCAAGGTACAAAAAGTTTGTCAAACGCTGACGTTTTGACAATACCTACTGTCATTACAATGAAAATATCTGTCAAATCCTGGCTAACTAGTTTTATTTTAATGCAGACACGGTCGATCTCGATCAAATAGAATCTCATGCATTAATTTTATATATAATATGATAAAGTCATGTGCCTGGCCACATCAGATTTTTAACTTTTTTTTTCAAACAGAAAGTTTTATGTGAGTAAACTATTGGGAATAATAAGGACACCTTGGAGAGATCTATCTTAAAAACACGAATTTCCTGAGGGGGTCGCAGATGACTTGATGTTTACATAATACACATCTTATCTGTGACCCGTAAAATATTATAAAAGGGGAGAAAAAGTATACGAGTCGAAGAAATACTCCTCGGAACCGTTCTATACATATCCATATTATGTAAATTTTCAATATTGAATTCAACGGACGAGATTGAATTTTATATGAGGTCATCCCATAGTCAGCAAAATAACTGCAGACAAAATTCTACAGAATATTAAACATCAGATAAGGAAGTATACGTTGAACACAATATAGGTGACTAACTCCTAGTTAACTAGCTTAAAAGATAATCAAAACCAGTTGACCTAACAACTCTTCATCAGTATAAAGAAGGAAGAGGCTAATATAAGTCCACTCGGATATTAATTACAAAAGACCAGCTGGTTTACAAGCGACCTTTCGTGATATGGTGTCGTCTAGCTTTATCAGTATGTGTCATCATTTAATGTCACCGAAAGAAACCCTAATTTTAATTAGCGAAATAGGTCTTGAGTGAAAACTACAATATTATCTAATCCCAGAATTATACAGATAGTCAAGCAGCACAATAATCAATGTGTATAGGCAAATCATATGCCGTCCGTAAGTTTTTCTGACCTCGTTTCCTCGTTTCATCATTTTATCACTATACGGCAATATAAAGTTATTTCATTCACGTTGACATATTTCCACTTATTGATTGAATTTATATTAGCGATAGTTCGGATGTTTGAGCAAACATTCTTATCTTTCAACTGTGTACAAGACATACACCAGAATTGATAATTTTAGTTATTACTTCAGCAGAACCACTAAGCATATACAAATATCAATTTCTATAATACACAAGTGTTAAGGGAACTCACACCTTAACTATAACCAAACAAATTGACGTTTTGTGTATCATTTTATCTTATACAGGATGTTCAACGTTTGCAACTCCAGTAAAACCTACATTTATTTTTTAAAACCAAAAATTATTTTTTATGGATGAATTCCAAAGAAAATCAATCCTGCAGTACTCCTTTCATCATTATAACGTATATCAACTACTAAATATTTATTTTTGAGTGATCTGAGATTTAAGTCTATCTAACATTAATGGTTCTATCAATTAAAATACTTACATTTTCTATTGATTATAACGATTCTACATGGAAAGCAAACATACTTCCGCCTGAAAATTTTTTTTCGAATGGTGATTGTATCGCGTTTTTTGGGAATCCATACACCCTACGTTTTGCTTGCAAAACACGCAAAAGTTCTGAGGCTTTTTCTCATTAATTAGTTCACATAATCGTAAAAGAAATACACCGAATTAAAGATAAAAGATATATAATTTTGCGTCTAGTGGTAGATTTTTGATACTTCTGTTTGTTTTGGACAAATCTATTTCTGAATATGACAAAAAATTTGCTGATTTTGCAATTTATTTACCAAGAACTCAGGTTAAAATTGAAAAAAATACCACATAATAGGTCTAAGTTACACCTTCCTCTATAAGTGTACAAAATTTCACGTAAAAATATCAATATACATGCTTTTTTCACTCAAAACTTTACTTTTTCGAGTACATGAATAAGTTATATTTTATCAGGTAGCGTGGATACAACAACAACTAGTAATACATATACATTACCACAGCAAGTAATACACCTTTATCTATAATTTGATGTATAACATGAGAGAATTGATACAGCATTAAGCTGACTATGGATGCTTATTTTATAGGACGTACCAGCAGTACTCCTTAGTACTTTATGCACTAAAATTTTCCAAATAATTCAAAAAGAAGTATGATGATATAACGTGACCCGCACGAGAGAATCGCTCTACAGTATTTTGCACACATAGGCTTCCCCGCGTGTGTTTTAAATGTTTTGACGTTTGCAGTGAATCCGTCGGACTCTGTTTTTATAAAACGTCATTACGTAGAACTAATTCTACATCTAAATTTATTGTACTATATTTTAAATCACACTACTATTCAAAATTCCGAAACATTCATATAAATCGCTTTACAAAATTACTTAAAAACATCTACGCAATACTTTTTCTACAGCCGAATTAAATAAAATATGACGATTGTTTACGTGTATATCCCGTTATCATGTTAATGTTTGTTATCCTCTTCTATCAAAATCGTGTTTACAACCTTTATTACATAAAATTTAAAGAAAAGAAAAAAGCCAATAATAATAATAGTAGTGTGATTTAAATATAGTACAATGAATAGTAGTATAGTAGAGTAATATAGTAGAGTAGTAATATAGTAGAGTAGTTTAAGTAATGCTGTTTTATAAAAACGGATTCAGACGGATTGACTGAAAACCTCAAAATTTTCAAAACACACGCGAGGGAAGCCAATGTGTGCAAAATATTGTTCATGTTTATTTCGGTCTAAAAAATTAACTAAAATTAAATATCCGCTTCCATCAAAATATTGTTTACACAACCTTTACTACATAAATACTGAAGAAATCAAAAACACCCTATAGAAGAGACTCTAAGTGCAACCTGAACAAAAATTTAAGTTTTTATGGCAAGCGGTTTAGGAGCAAAAAAAAATCGGGAAAGCCAGCGTAAATTTAAACGTGCCTTTTTCATTTCTCTCGCGTTCATGTTTACACCGGGAGGCAAAAAATGTTGATACTCATACAACTTATGTAGAATAAGAAGAAAAACTTTCTTTTCTTCAGTAGTTTTAGAATTATTAGCCTTCAAACATTGGAGTCAATACACATAGACAATTCAATTTGAAAACTTCAGTTCATCTCGTTTTTATGACTATAGTATCAATCAAGTTATAGCCATCTATAACAAAACCAGCAAAACAGTTCTTGTTGCCTCCTTCCTACAAGAAGTTTTGTATAATTTTTTATGATTTTCGACTGTTTTCAGCGACATTTAGATATATTAGAAAAATTGAACAAAAACTGCAAAGTTTATTTTATCATGATTTAGATTATTTTTCAAGTTTATATGCAATTACTTTTAAATTAACTAATCAATGAAGGTGTCATGTAAGAGCAGTAAATAAGAAACAAATAGTGAATTAAGTGTCTGAATTACTTTCTGGTGAAAGCTGTACTGTAATAATATTCGACTATAACAATTCACTTGCCTTTCCGTACAGATATTCTTTGATCACATCAAAACTGTGAAGTATCACCTCACCAGACTGTTGTGTCTCTTGAAGGACCTAGTAATCTCGAGATGAAAAAGTTGTAGGCTCATTTCAAGGAACTGCATTAAAATTAATACCACATGAACAAACCCATGATTATCGGTTAGTACGTCAATTATATGATAAATCTCTGTAATTCATCCTATAGATAAATAACTTTACGAGATTTTGTTGGTGGTTTCCCACGTCTAAAGCTAGTAAGAGAGGAAGTGCGGTGCTGAGATTCTTGTGCGAAGTATGTCATCCTGTAATTCGATATAGTGTACCGTAGAGAAGGAAAACAGTATAGAACAGTGCTTCTGTGAATTGAGCGATAGGCACGTTTTCCTATGCTAGATGGCTTATACTGCTTATAGCATCCATTCAGTAAATTAATCCTTCCATACCACTGTTCGCATGGAACGAACACAATTCCGGGTATAAACGTAAAGCTATCGACAACATCAAGCGCAAACATCTCTGGAATGAGAAAACATGTGCCTTGATTTTATTAGCCGTGGCGCATTATTCTTTATGGGTTCAGTTCAGTGGCATGCGATATTTGAAATCGTAATTAATACAAAGCTTAGCCAGGATTTGACAGATATTTTCATTCTAATGACAGTAGGTATTGTCAAACGTTGATGTTTTAACAAAACCTACTGTCAGTAGTATAAACACAACTGTCAAATCCTGGCTAGTTTTATTTTAATGCAGACGACCGATCTCGATCAAATCTCCTGCAGCTAAACTATTAATTTTATAAATACTATGAAGTCATGTATCAAAATATCTGTCAAATCCTGGCTAACTAGTTTTAGTTTAATGCAGATACGACCGGTCTCGATCAAATAGAATCTCATTTACTATTAATTATATATATATTATATAGTTTGATAAAGACATGTGCCTGGCCACATCAGATTTTCTTTACATAAAGCAGATGTCAATCATAACTAAAAAGTTTCATATGGACTTCAAATAAACTATTTTTTGAATTAACTAAAAAGGTACAGTCGTTTGAAATGGTAATAACTTGGTAATTGGAAAAAAAGCAATCAGACCACATGATTCATGAAGCTTCTTACTTCAGAATAACATTTACTTTCGAAAAAAAAAAACAGTAAAAGATTCCTGTGGATTTATTTGCTTCTTCATCACTTATTCAATGTATTGGTAGTATTTTTAGTTACTTTTTGTTATTATAATGGATTAGTTTTAATAATATTTTACTTTGTAAATTTATAATGATTTGAAAAAATAAAGCTAAATGAAACTTTTACCCAGAATGAAATTTTCTTCCTAAAAATGCCTGAGACATCCTGTAAATGAGGCCTACGCCTTGTCCTTGGTATTTAATTTCGAAACCAAAATACGGAAGTGATAGGGCGGTTTGTCAATCAACTTGCAGTATTTCAGAAGTACAAATTTTAAGTGTTACTCTGAAGTTTCGAAGACAGTTGGTTCAGTAGTTATAACAAAATCACGTTTTTACACATTAACCTAATTTTATGCCCAAAAACCCTGTGAAAACTTACGAGTCCGGATTCATATTCAACGCATAGAAATCTATCGACAATGCTTATTTTCTCTCTATGCACAAAATCCATATCTAATCCACAGAGTGATCAATATTTTCCTAATTTAATTTGCCTTTTTCTCAAAAATGTTCTTATGTTAGGCCATACAATTTCTTTTAACTAAATATAAACAAAAATTCCAATTTTTTACTTATCTGGAACTAAAATTACCTGCCTATTGCCTTTCAATAATTCCAATAATCGGAATATACTCCGAATAGCGGACAATATTCTGAATTCAGTCCTTTTTGGTTGACTATGAAAAAAACAAATTATAGCGTGATGACTACGAGAATTATCAAATTAGGAACCCGTTGACGTGTGTTGTTGTTGAGTAATAGGAAGCAATTGATTGTATGAATTGAGTTTCATTCGAAGACTGCACGCAAATTAACTCGGCTACAGAAGTTTATTGCTCTAAAAATAACTGTAAACTGAAGTAAATTAGATTCATTCATCTGCTTCAAAGAATCCATTCACTGCATTATCAACGCATTAGGTGGACCACCGAAGGATCATTCTCACATAGCATTTTAACGTGTATGCTCGGCGATCAAATTACAGTGGTTAGATTTCATAATAACGCCATGGCGGAAAGCGTACGCCTATATCTTTAGAGGAGACACTGACAGCCAGCTTAAGTATTTGACAGCGCGCATGGACGAGATTTTAATCACGATAAGTGACGTTCAGCCCTGGCTTACAGCAACAGGAAATCATTCACGTAAATGCATTCTGTTTGTATAATAAACGGTGTGTAAATATTTGTACATTTGCTTTCATACGTGATTAGATTAGGTGGCCGTCTAGTGTTACATTCTATCAACAAAGGTTGTTTTTTCAACTCTGCGCGCTCTGCGGATGCAGTTTATTGTTGTGAGAAGTGGTACCGCGTAAAAACTGTCCACACAGCATAGAAATAATGAGAGGATGAGAAGTCCAGTCCACATTCGACAACAAACGCAATTTGGTTATGACTTATGAATGAATCCACCACTCCACTATTCATATAACGTGACTTAAAAATAGATTGATTGGCGTCTACGTAGATGTTTCTTTGAAGACAAAAATAAGGCGATTGCTCAACATCCGGTATAAGTACTAGACATTATGTTGCATAACAGACAATGGATGACCAATTCATTGTCATTCGTATCATTAATTCCCGTTGTGTATCCACTACAACTACAAGACAACATTACGTGCGTTTTAAGACTGTCTGCTAAAAGCAGTACGTGACACTTGTGCAACCGCAATTCCACGTACGCCGTTTAAATATTGCAGAAATACTTCTACGTCTATGTATTAGGCAAGCTATATTGCAAACCTCCTTAGAAGAACTAAACTTTTACTGGTATTTCAATTTATATTAGGACAAATTGAGAGATCTATGCAGTAACGGAAGTTAGGAAAAAGTTTCTTAATCAGGTCTGCTCTGCGCGTTACATAAAAACGTTACGTGCTAAGCTAACGGGCGATGTGTAAACTCCAGCGCGTTCCATCTCGCTTTCCTCGTTTCCTTATAGGGAAAGTGGATGAAGTAACGAGTATCCGCACAAAGAAGACCGCCGTTGCGCGGTTATGGCTCAAACCAGTAGATTATCTCACCAAGGCTCCAGGAAACGCCATCATAAGCGCACCGTCCGTCTCTTCGCACACAGGCATAAGATTAGGCGGTCACTTGTTTCCGATGACAACCGAAAGGTAACCTACGTCCTCCGTTGAGCCGTTAAACTGAGAGCAAAAAACCCATTCCGTCGCAAGGCATTCTGGGAGATTATCCCTTTACATTTTACGGCCGCTTTTGCGAGAGTACAGCCCGGACCGGCCAGTTTACGATTTAGGGAAACTCGAGTTAGAACGTCGGTCGCCAATTTCCGTTTTACGAAATAAAATTAAACTTGAGTGCTTTATAATTAATTTATGATTAATCTACGAAACTAGATGTGCTAAATAACCATCTACACGTAACTACTCTCTACCGACCTTGGAAATGAGGAAATTTAGGTGGGTTGTAACCCATCATGCATCATAAAGACCCGTTCTACAATTGAAAGATCAACCAGGGTCAAGACGTGAAGAAGTAAAGGTGAAGGAGAAGGATAAAGAAGAAGACAATATATACGAAGAATGGTGCAAACACTGAGAAGAAATGCTGGAAGATGGGAATAAGACAAGTATTGAAGAACTTGTGAAGTCTGTTTCTTTATTTACACATTTTTGCTTTAGCTGAAACGAAGAATAAGGAGATGATGAAAGTAACGAGGAAGAAGAATGTGAAGGTGACGATGAGCAAGAAGAAGAAGAAGAAGACTAAAACTAAACAGGTGAAACGAGAAGACTACTAGATGAAGACTAAACAAGAGTTCATGTACAATAAGTACATACCCTGTAGGTACACGTAGGTTGACGCAAAAGCTGGGTTATAACCCATCATAAAGACCCGGTCTACAATTGAAAGATCAACCGGGGTCAAGACATGAAGAAGTGGAGGTGAAGGAGAAGGATAAAGAAGGAGAAAACGATGATGATAAAACAATGAAGACTAAATAACAATTTCTGTACATACCATATATAGGAAGAATGATGCAAACACTAAGAAGAAATGCTGGAAGATGCTAATGAGACAAGTATTGAAGAACTTGTGGTCTGTTTCTTTATTTACACATTTTTGCTTTAGCTGAAACGAAGAATAAGGAGATGATGAAAGTAACGAGGAAGAAGAAGAATGTGAAGATGACGATGAGCAAGAAGAAAAGTAAAACTAAGCAGATGAAAAGAGAAGACTACTAGATGAAGACTAGACAAGAGTTCATGTACATACCCTGTAGGTACATGTAGGTTGACGCAAAACCTAACAGGAGTTGCTTGCACCTGCTAGTGAAGCAGAAGAGTTAATAATAGTTTTAGAATCGACAGAATCTATAATTATGGGAGAATGTCATTAGGCCCAGCTAACCATTTCCGGATTTTACAGGTTGACTTGCGTATTCTGATGACAATCTAGATCTGTAATAAGTTCTGAAGTCTGAAAACCTAGTGCCTTTATTTAGACAATCCTTGGATTAATAGTTTACGCAAATTACATTCTGGAAGATTTAGTTCACACTGTCTTAAGGTATTATCCCATTGCTGCATTTGGTTCTAGTCCTCTTCCACCAAATGCACCACTTTTGTCGCCGTCTTATTAATCTTTCTTCCATTGGTGCCCATTCGGTAATTTTCCTTACTGGAGCTTTTCTGAGTTTTTCTGCTTAGATTATCATACCACGTGACTTGCTAGAAACAATGTTGTCTCTCTCTCTCTTCTATTATTTTATCAAATGCAGTTATTACACTTTCCTTGTGGAAGTTGCTGTGTGTCCTTGTCTTTTGAACTGTGTATTTCCGACCAGGCTTTCAAATCTGTCACTTTTTCACCAATCTGCTTCCTGCGTTTGGTTCAGATCTTCTTCCAGCAATTCCACCTTTTTTATGTTCGTCCTATTGGTGTTCCTTCCAATGCCCATTCGGTAATTTTCCTTGATGGAGCTTCTCATTATCATACCATCTGTATTAACAACATGTGGACTAATAAAATCAACGCGTATACTATAATGTGGAATCGTTCTGAAACACTATGACATTTGAAAAGTATAATAGAAGTGGGTTTGTCGGTTCAGATGATAGTCCATTGTGGGTATAGGCATAGTTTTCGCCCACGTCGTTCATATGGAAAGTCGAAGCCCACATATGCGTGTATGGGTTTCGTATCGGCCGGCTAGCTCTAAAATCTATGTGCAGTTGGCAACGGTGTGCGTGTACACCTCGGAGGCGAGGCGACAAGTTCATTGCACCAAGTTCAAGGATCGTGGCTGTTTATTTTGAAGTGTCCAAACGGCCATCGCGACAGGTCTGTGCCGGCTGGCCGACCGCCCGCGTTTTTCTCAACGCAGATCGCCGGAGTCGGTACGCACCCAGAATATACAAACGATAATGGAATTCGGACAAAGCGGTCACTGTCGCCGGCAACTGACTCGAAACGCCTTGCCCCGATTCACGGAATGCTGGCCACCGCAATCAATCGGACGCTGCCAGCACGGGAGAGTGAAAGAGGAAGGAGCCATTCATTTTTACAGACTGCAGATAACCCGTACTACTTCGTTCATTTACCACTATACGCATGCCACCACTATGTATCATTTTGCAGACTCCCAAGTGGATGGATAGCTTCCAGTACTGTCAACAGTAATAAGAGACTGCAGGTGAACTCTGGAACGGTGCTGTATATTTATACATCATTAACTAGTCAGTGTATTTTAGTATTACGTTTCCTCTAACTTCTCCTATACACTTGCACTGCTTTGAACCAAATAAATTATTGAGGGAGCTCTCTGTTCATCATAATTGTCCATTCAAGGGTTTATGTTGATCAGTGAAAAATCAAAACACAGCTCCTGGAGGTATGGTCTAGCGCAGTGCTCCGCAACCTTCTCCCGCTGTCCTTCTCCCGCTCACGGCAGTATCATAGCTCAGTTTCGCACAACCGTGACGCGACACTGTGGTTGCGGAGCATTGGTCTAGTGTATAATGAGAGATGTAGTAAAACCAACTTGCAACTTAAACAAACATCTAGCAGATATCTTCCAACCATCCAACATCGAGTTAGAGCCATTCACGGAGGACGCTGTAAAGTTTGAAGTAGAATTCATTTCAGTTAGTTACTCCAAAGGAAGCCGCCAAAGAAATAAAATCAAACTTGAATGCAAAAAATGCACTTGTATATTGATCTCATTACAGAGGAAGACAGTTACTAAAGAAAGGGAGAGAATAAAATTGAGAGGGAAAAAACTAATTCCAAACCACCAATTTAGTTTTAGAAAACAGCACTATAGATGAAGTCCTTAGAATAACTAATAGAATAAGATTTAATAGAGAAAGAATTAGGAGAAATACTATTTGCTCAACAATCGTCTTGATGTGACACAAGCCTTTGATAAGGTTTGGCAGGATGCTCAGTACTACAATGCACCAAAGAAGTAGTTCAGTCAATTGTTTCGGGACGTCCTCTGTGCGATCTCATATGAATTCTGACATTGGTACGTCGTGCACAAGCATAGTCACATTTGCCGAATTTTAATGGTATAATGTATGTGTGCGTTAAGAGCTCGTGTTTTTTGCAGCTACTCCACAGCCAGAATTTAGTGTGAATTTGAAAAAGAACTATAATAAACCCTACAAACTAGTTCAGTGAATGTGTAAAAAGCAGAACACACAGAGCGAAGTCTTAGGTTTTAAGGCTTAAGTTTAAAGAATTCAGACATAAATTTATGGTTAATCTCTTCAATATGTCAAGAATGTCATGGTCTTCCACAGATTGCAATGAACATCAAAATGCCATCAATACGCTAATTCGTTGGCTAATTTCATGTCCAACCATCCAATTACCATGAGCCGCTAGTTTCAATTAACGCAGCCGTCAACTGTTTACCTCGGATAAGATCTCACTGGGATATTCTTCTATTGCGTCCGCAGCTAACGATTACATTCAAAAGTTTAAGATCGATCACGATGTCGTCTTGCGTGTGTACGGTAACTGTAAACCGTCTCTCTTATCGCATTCGGTCATTATTAAAACGCTTTGAACTGAAAGGAGAAATGCAATTATTCCTTTTACGGCTGGCTGGCAATTTTGTAAAAGGTTCGAGACGAAAACTGGTTGTCACAGCAGCAGCGTAGGCATGCGTTCAATGCATAAATCAGTTATTGTTGATCCGAAATAGAGATTGGTCCAATTCAAAATGGGTTAATATATCGCATGTTTGAAAACGAATGCAGAAATGCTGATGTTTAAGAAACGTCATCAAGAAACGAAACAAAATCTACACTTTTTGAGTTATTGGAATGTACACAGGAATGAAAAATCGTCGATTTAAATAGGATGAACATTCTGACCTAGTTCTTAGGTTGTTTTCCTTGGTTTGATGGGGTTTAAAGACTATGACGTACCATGTGGGTAAATGCCCTTAGTAGGCGATTCAATTTGCATGTTAATAATGAACAGGAATTAATTAACCTCGAAGCGAGCCACACAACCCATCGAAGATAGCACAAAGCGATAGGAAGGGAATTTGATACGATCTGTAGCTAACCGAGGTTCAATCAAGCTATACCGCAACATGGCAGCGCAACTTTGATGGCGTTCTGTGTGGTCTACGATGAAACGCAAATACACTGCACAGTATTTCCATTTAAAAATCCGGTATTCTACTAAAAATGGGGAACGTATAATCAAGTACGTTGAACTTGGTTGTATGTAGGTAATCTAGCAGTGCTTTCGTTTATCTTGGTTACATAAGGAGCGAGACAATCTAATTTTAGCATTACGTAGGAATTTCTTAAGTCCCAATTAAGGGGAAATTCTTTCAATGTTTATTAGAACGTCGATGTGGAATTGGTTAGAATTAGAACAACTTCTTCGTGGTGAATTGGTTTTATATACCTACGATTTCGAAAACGGAATTCGGTCGTTTATAGGTGGGTCTAATAAATTATTGGGGCGTGAAAAAGTTACCCGCCGTCCCAAGCTTATCTTATCCTTACCAAAGAAGGTTTACTGGAGTGGTGGTCGTAAAAGTGTACACCGTCTACTCAAAATAAAAACTTCCCCGGCAGTATTATTAATGGTTTGTGTCCTTCATTTACGACCACCTACTAAAGAGTCTAGTAATGTTGAAGAAATTGAAACCATCCCATAATATACCGTGGATACTTGAATCGGTTAAGGCAAGAATTGAGAATAGGGTATTTGACTATAATTGGAAAACCATCTTAGTGTGTTTATTCCTTCACTCTACATTGTAAAAGCTATCTTTTTCGTAATTATTTCCTCAATATTTCATAAAAATCAGCGTTAAAAATTGAATCAAAAAAGTCCCGCGAAAACGATACTTTCTGTTGTGTGACGTCACCCAATAGTAGATGTCAAATCGGCCCATATGGTCTGTCAGCATCGGCATCGTCGCCGTTTGGTAATTGTGTTGTATGATGTGTTGTTTTCACAATTTTTACATAAAAATGAGTTATAAATGGTGTATAAATCCACAATGCAGAAATACGTCAAGAAAAACTCCTGATAAACTATTTGTAGCTGTTCCGCAAGATTTGTAACTTCGAAGAAAATTGTTGTATCGTAGAAATCCAAATGAAATAAATAGCGGCCAACACAAGTGTTTTTTTGTTATGAAGATTACTTCGACATAAATAAAACTGACTAGAATAAGTTATCTATCGTATTTTCGAACCAGGTATTATCTGATCTGGCAGCTTAAGGTTAGGGCTATCCTAATCTACAAAGTTATGCTTACATGGCACTTTAGTGCTATTAAATTCAAACGGGAGAAGTATGAGCGCATTCGGATAACCCGGTATTGTACGGTGAGAGCGACGCGGTGCATAATAGGCGGACTAACGTCATACGGCGTTTATCTGCATATAAGAGAGAGACAGCCGACCCAGGTTATCTGAGCATTGCTCTCCCCATACCCTACCCTGACAAACCGAACGCGCTCTAAGCGTACTAACGAATGACGTCACTGGAGACTGAGCCAATTACAGAGCGTTTTCAATCACGTGATAGGACGTGAATAAAATTCAATTTTAATTTGGTTTTTAATAGAAATAAAGCATTTTTTCTGAAAAGTATTATCAAATAGTTTTCTTAAACTGTAATCTATTAGGATGACTATTTAATACAAGCCATATTTTTAATACAGTCAAATACCCTATTACGCTTATAGTACTTACATGTTGAGTACTAGAAACAATTGCATATTTCAGAAATTGTTTGTTAAAAAAATAAATATATACTGACTATTGATTGATGTACATGCGGAAAACGTGGACGCACTTTAAAACTTTATTCTACCCTATACCAGGTGCTTCATACTATGCTAACACCCCAATGTTACCTTTGTTTAAAATCAAAAATTTAAGAATAATCAATTTTCTCAAAAATTTGTAAATTTATTTGATATTATGTTTTGAAATTCAATTTAACAGAGATGGTTGTATTAGTTTTATAAGATAGAACATCCTATATGTACAGGATGGGGTTTGTTGGTTTTCTGTGACATTCGAAACCTGGTTTTAAATTAAAAAATCTGATGTGGCCAGGCACATGACTTTATCATACTATATATAAAATTAATAGTTTAGCTGCATTAGATATTATTTGATCGAGATCGGCTATGTCTGCATTAAAATAAAACTAGTAGACCTAGACAGAGATGTCCATTAAAGCTGCGTTCGGATATTGTACTCCGTTGATACCGGGTACACCGTCCAAATGACACGTGTTATTGGGTGTAGAAAGTTGAAGGTGCGTTCCGATTGGTGGCAATGGTTGGTAATGGCGGTGGTAGCAGACGAAATTATAGTGTGTCTCACATGTCGTGATGGTGACACATATTAGTTTGCATGTACATAAATTGTGTCACTAGCAAATTCTATTAGAAATACTATAATGACGTCTACTACCACTGCCATTAGCACTAATGAAAACGCACCTTAACGGTGTACAATATCCGAACGTAGTTTGTATTGACAGTAGTATTGTCAAAGCATTAGCGTTTGACACTATCTACACCCATTAAAATCACATCTGACATTTAATCTGACATATCCTGGCTACTAGTTTTAATGCAGTACGACCGATCTCGATGAAATAGAATTTGCTCATGCAGCTAAACTATTGATTGTACCAAAAAATGTCATAGTCATAAATTATTTAGAATTTCCTCTAGTTTAATTTATTATTTAACTATTTCGACGAAATTCCAGAAATTCCGGCTAATTTACAAATTCCTTCAAAAATGCTAACACTAAACCTCCAGTTCCTTTGGACCCTTTTTAACAGAAAGCTTTTCAGCTCTAAGTTTGGCCATGAAACTTCTAAATATGAAGTTTCGTCCCGATACCTTTAGTAGTTTCTCCGGAATCGTCGCCACAAAAAACGGGTACACACACACACACACACAGACATTTTTTTGTACCTTGGTCAAAAATGTTCAGGGGACCCAAAAAGACATATTTCCGCTAAAATCTCAAAAAAATTTTTTGGCACGATTACAATACTTTACATACTGCGTATGATAAAGTAAAAACGTTTTAGATACCAGTAAATGCAGCAGTAAATGTTAGTAAAAAAATGGGAGTAAAAACATAGTCGTTTGCAATAGAGGCAACTAAGGAAACTGAAATACACGTGAAAGAATGCTAAAACGTTTACCATTATAACAATAAAGATAAACAAATGTAAAGTAGTAAAATTAAACTAGTTTACACTAATTACCTATTTGTGAAGACAATAAAACAAATAATAAAAATAAAAGGAATAAACAAATGAAGAAAGAAATAAAGTTTTATATGGATAGAACTTTCTATTGTTTTTCAATGTAACTTTAATTCGGAGTAAAAACCTTTATATCGACTTTTTGTTTTTTTTTTTCAACTCCTTAAGAAGTTAGAGCTGTGGTTAACATTTCAAACCAAATAAGTCCATATGAAACTTTGTACTCAGACACATTTGGATATGGGGCACAATTAGAAGTGTTCTTCTCCATTTGCAAAAATATTTAAACACAAATGTTAATATAGAAACCGTTTGTTAATAATGTTGCTATATTTATATACGTTTGTGTACAAATATTTTTGCAAATTGGAGGGAAATTGCAATTGTCCAAAAGTGCCCCGCCCTACCCTACGACATTTACTATGTGAAAAAATAGTTTTCCAGCAAAAAAGTGGCACAGCCTATAAAAATAATATTTCATATGATCTCCTGGTAGAATACTCTCTGTTCAATTTTGCACTGACATATTATTTGCTTATTTTACTTAGACTGACCCAATAACATCGAGGGGGTCCTTAGAAATAACACTGCCTGATGTGAATTGCTTCTGTGGACTACCAGACCAGCGCAAACATAAACAAATTAAATATGATTACTCCATTGAATCGCTGTAGTCTCTTATCTGAAGAGCATCCTGAATACACGTATCCAAGCCAGTAACCACTTGACTTCATTCTTACCATTCATTGCAAGCAAACAAACATTGCTAGCATGAGATCGTCAAAAGTTGAAACTTGAATTACATACCCCCGATGTATCGTTCTTTATTTCCTAAATTGAAATCGATTCCACCCCCGACCAATACCGTCCAACCTTCAAATAGCGTCATAGGAAATCAATTATAAAACAAGTCGATAGCCATTGACGACACTAACAGTTCCTCTCTTCACTTCTAGCTGAAAGCGACATAAGCAGTTTTGCCCTACTGAGAAGCCACTACGTCGCCAAACAAGAATTTACCACCAGCCTATTCTCTGTGGAAACAAGACCCAACTCAGTTCAGCAGCTTTACAAGTCGGCAGTGAAAACGCCAGTCCATCTCATGAGGCAGATGGACAAATGGCGCAAAGATGGACATAGGAGTTCAAAGTTCTTCCTTTGCACGCCGGTATTGGGAAGACGCAAGAAGATCATCAGGAATAGGGTTGATATTGATATAGAAACCCGTTTGGTAAGAATATTTTGCACCTTGTACAGTCACGTATCAGATAATATTGTATAACACTTTCACCGTGTTTGTGTTTCGTCGGTACCTTATCATAATAACAAATGTTGACTAATAAGGGTCAGCTTTAACATGAAATCGTCGGGAAATCACAATAGAAATAGTGAGCATTGTTGTCGCAGAGTCCCTTGTACACTCAGGTAATCTCGTTTCCTTTTACACCGAATGGAGACAGATAGAAATATATATCAAGTGTAGCGGTTACCGCCTCAAATGGACGTGAAAAGGCGTGTATGAATAGTGCCATAAACGACCGACTCCAATGCGTTATTTCCGCTCTTTATTTCTCATGATTTTTGGTTGACCACTCGGCAAAACCATTCCTGGAATAACTAAGAGTCTCTAAGTGCTAACACATGTGAATTTAGGACGAAGATAAAAGACAGAATATAATTATTAATATTGTCTAAGACAGGTATCGATTTACAAAAAGAAACGGACAAATTGTCTACACGCAACTGCATGAATATACGATTAGCGCGTCTGGTGCACTTAATGACATTCAAGCACGATATGGAGGGACTTTATTTATTTTGGAAAATAAGCAACCAAATGGAAAAAAGGATAACAAATTAAGAATAAGCAAAAAAAGTTAAAATAAAGCCCTTTAAGCAGAGTATATACATGCTTGCACAAGTAACTTGAATAAGACGGTTTGTTGATCTTTTGTAATATTTGCTTTTCTAGATGGTAAAATAAAAGCATGGAAATTGAAAATTAGGATAACGCTGGCAACAATGGAGAATATGGATATTGTGAATTGTTTCTTTTTTACTGCTCTGTGATCCGAAAACCAATAATACAGTATTTTTGCTGCCAAAACAATGGTAGATGCCCAACTACTTAAATTGTCAAAAAGACAAGAATTAAACAAATTACTACACTGGCCGACACCAAAAACATATTTTCTCAAAAACTAGACACAATACCATTAAGTCTACGGTATTTTAACATCGCCACTTTGCCTAAACAAATACATGTCATATTAATAATAAAATTTGCAAATTTATTAAACTGGATAAAGTGAAAATTTTATTTCTTATTTGATTAGTTTTCATTAAGTTTACAGCAACCTCAAAATATTATTTAAAAAAAAAATACTATAATATAATACTAAAATAACGCTGTGAGTGCATGAAAGTATAAAGTTTAAGGTTTACTTTGAGAGGTTTAGAAAAATGTGAAAGTCATGCTTTGGGCATTCTTGTACTAATTCTTTTTTTAAATCATGACTAGATAGCAAACTTTTCAGCTCTGATTCGTAAGAAAATCTATCGAAAACGACTAATCACTTTGAATTGTCAAAATCCATACTCTAATTACCCTAATTTTCAGTTGTCTTTTGCTCCAAAATGTTTTTATGCAAAAATAAAAATCTTCATAAGAAGCATTTTTTTAAGCTTTTAATATAACTTACCCTTCAAACACCTATATGTCCATACAACCGAAAGCAAAGTTCATACCAAGAGACAAAATGTAGTAGACCATTATCTATCTATAACTATCAGCTTTTTAAATAAAATACCAAAGTCAGATTAAGTACATATATGACAGCTCAGCAGCCCTACTAAGCGTTCTCATCTTATATTTTTAGCCTGCTGCCGTGGAGGAACTAAGAAGATGGACGTCGAATGAAGCCCTTGGTGATATTACCATCCCAACTGACTGTCAAAGTCGAATACCAAACCTAACAACACTTACAGCAGCAAGTGATGGTGACGTTACTGATGGCACAGTGCTATCAGATGATGAACCTATCGACCATAAACTCCCGTCTCCAGAAGAACAACAGCACGTTATTGCCTTAAAGTATGTAGCCAAAATTTCCTTGCAAAAAGAGTTTTTTTCCTACTAAGTTGATTGAAAATAATAATAAGAGTTTGTTAATTAATAGCAGAATTGACATAATTATTATTTTCATGTTGTCTGGTATCCAATCACCGACTCTTACAATTACAACAACTTTCACTCTCCCAAGTCATATTATCGACACATAGATGTCGCCAGTTCCTTACTAATACACGGTTCCACAGATTTCCGCCAGAGGTAGTTGCCGTAGACGTCAGCGGTAGAAACTTCGACCGCATGTCGATACAGCGGCGGTCGCTCTTGCACACTGAGACTGAAGATGGCAGCACAATACGGCGCAAGACGAAAACCAGAAGATCGCGAAGTAAACGGCGCAATACTTTGGCGGGAACGGACGAAAAGGAAATTGTCGATGCCCTTGCGGCTGGGTGAGTAAACTACCACAAAACTATCACCAATATAGTTATTTTTTCTGTGCAAAATTTAGTAACACAGCATGGTGTTTTTTTATTGGCTGCAAACTAAATTTCAATTAAATTCTTAATTGGGTCAAAATTTGTACATAGCCTTCATGACAAGGGTCATTTATTTCTAATTCTATGTCAAATTAACACAGTTTTAGAACATTTTTGACCTCACCATCATGGATAATATTTGGCATAATTGTTATTTTTATGTAGCTAATTTATGCTTAATGTGGCTAATTTGAAAATTTTGTAAACTCATAATTCCAAATCAGCTATATGAAGACAACAGTTATACAAAAAGTTATCAAAATCTAAGATGTGGGTACAAATCACTGTGAATCTGACATGGACTTACCACAATACGATATGTGATATCAAAACCATCACAAAATCCGTGTTTTTTTGTTTTAATTACAACATGAAAACAATATTTTAACAGGGAGGAAAATCAGACGATCCAGATGGATGTTTCAGCACCCCCTGCTGTAGGAGTTGTCAATCGAAGTAAGAGCAGTGATCTCCTGCGATCTAGTACAAAGAAAGAGTCTCCAGAAACAAAGAAATCCCATTTTGACAGCTTAAAGCAATGGGGTAAAAACAGACTTAAAATGTTAAATAAATACACAGAGTCAAAATCGCCAGACAACACCAAAAAAGACGAGGATGAGGTTAATCTCTATGAGACTGTTACCGTTAAAAGAAAGCGAAATATCGACAAAGAACGAAAGATACTCCATCAGAGACAAGCGTCGTGTAGTTCGTCGGAAAAGTCTAGTATTGCAACGCCACAAGTGAAGTTAAGAGATAGTTCGCTGCAGAGAAGGTTGAGAAGATCTGGAGAAAATAAAGATGAACCTCATTCATCGAGCGGGAACTGGAGTGCTAGTTCTGAAAGTGGAAGGGCATCAATAGGATCTGAGATCACAACCCATCCTAAATCAACCACGTCAGCAGCAACATCAATCAATTCTTTGAATATACCCCCACCCGGATCAGTAAACAGCAAACGAAGATATAACATTAACACTTCAGGATCCGGGAGTGTGACCAGTGAAGGAACCTTAACTCCTGACATAATCCACGATCTTCATGAAGATGGAGAAACGAGTTCTGTCTATTCTTGTGATACCGAGGGATATTACACGTCATTCCACATGGATAGTGGCTTAAAGACGCTAAAGGAAGAAGACAGTCCTCAGACACCACAACACTCAAGCACTCTCTTCACAAATTCATCAACTAGTACCGTCTTAACGGCAGAAAACGAATATGAACTATTTGGAAGAGGTTCTACTTCAACTACAACTAGTTCCGCTGGTACTGTTTGTACGACCCTAAGAGCAAGCAACCGGTCGATAAATTTAGGTCCTGCAGTTCCCGAAAGGAAAAGTTCTTTGAATAAAGACAAATCATCACCGGGAAGTTCTTTAGAGAGAGATTGCTCGTCAAGCGAAAAAACTGGAACTGTCAAGAGAAGCCCATTAAACAATAAAGCTACGGTTGTGGCAGTGATCCATAAGAACGGCGACGTCTCGCCCGATAGTGGGCATAACACTTCTAATTCGCCAATCGAGTCAATCAGCAGTCCCAACGGAAATAGGAGTTGTTCTGAATTTGAATTTTCTGAATCTTCGGATATGGAGGGAACCGAAAGGATAGAGAGGATAAGAGTGAAGACCACCATTAACTCAAGCCGGATACCATCGATGTGCGCTATAACTCCACCACACAGCGATGACGAGAGCATCAAGAATTTTGACACGATCCAGGAGAAAAATAAAATCAACCAGAAGAGGATAGATGAGACCGATGTCGTTGATGCAAATCTGGATGGGTTGGATATTTTAAAAGCAACGACTACATGGAATAGCAAGGTGCATATAATTAACGTCAATCCCAAGACTGGATATGCCACTATTGAAAATATTGAAGACAAAATGAAAGAACATAAATCACCTCAACCGATATTCAAATCAACTCTTCTTCCTCTCAACAATATGATTGGAAAGATAAAAACGAATTGGAACAACTTATCAACGAAGAAACAACCCCAGGAGCCTTGCCAGGACGATGGTGATTATGTCACCATAGCTGATGTGAGAAACAACAACGACATGGTGAATAGAAATCTCAAAACCGTCCTCTCCGGAAAAATAAAAGAAACCGAGTACGTTTCTCTAAACGAATTGCCCGGGAACGAGTCCTTCGATAATTCCTTAGAGAGAAATCGCCGACAAGGAGCTAGAGTCACCCTGAACGCCGAAGGGAAAGTGGTCTACACATCAGACAGCCTCCCTAGAAGAAAATCCACAACTTTCGAGCCTGGTCCTTTCGTAAAAGCGAAAGATAGCCCCACAGCCAGCCCAGTGTCCCAGCATAGAAACCTCAATATTCGCCCAGTGAACATTGCTGGTGTTTCTACGCCATTGTCACCACAGTTAGGTAAAGTTGTGATCAGAGCGAATTCAGGAATGCAGCAAAGTCCAACCTCAGAGGTCGTCCGCATGCAACCTAGCACTATTGTGAGACCCATGTCCCCAAAATCGACTAATTCTCGAGCTGGCGCCTATGTCCATATGCTGGACACCCAAAGCGACAAGGAAGAAGGTAAGCCAGCGTCCAGTATGTCCAATACACCAAATCCCAAAGTTAACCGACAAAACAATAATAATAATAATCAATTGAATAACCGAATAGTTACTAGGCGCGAAAGTTATCGTTTGGCGAATGATGTAATATATCGACGTCCGGTCTTATCGCGGAAAATTTCGAATATCGAAAAGAGTAAGATGGATATCGAGGATCAAATTGAGAAGGATTTTGCTGCAGAGTTGTGGCGCGAAAGGATCAATTATCCTTCAACGGTATCCCCAAAACTTTGCGAGAGGTCGTATCACGTGTACAGCGCTGCGCACGCGCGTGAGTTGCTACTGGCGTCTCCTCCACCTAAGAGGGTAGTTTCCGCGAAACCTAACCCCGATGAGCTCGCGAAGGTATTATCCGCGGGAAATGATACCGAAATTTGGTGATTACTTCTATCCGTTATTAATTGTACAGCATTTAAAAATCCGGTTCTTTTAATCGTTTTTTAATATTGCCGTCGGGTCGGTGCAACTACGTTTTACAGATGCCACAAGTGTAAATTATGTGATCAGTAATCAAGGGGTACGTCGAGTAGTTTTGAGTGCTGGTCTATTCAGTGTATGACTGCCCTTTTTATACAGTGGCTTTGTGTTCAAGTTTATTACGTTCTTTTTTGAATGAGAAAGTTAAAATAGATCAGGTATAAAATTGAATTTTGCTCTACGTAAATGTAAATATTTTTAAATGCATACGTATATCACGCGTATTTAAGATAGGTAATATCGTCATTTTTTTATGGTTGAAATCTTGCGCCTGAGAGTTGATAAATTATTGAATTTATGAAAGACTGAAAATATAGTTTTGTACATATTATATCGGTACAGTGTACACTGGCTACAGCGTTTAACGCAACTCTAAGAATTACTCACACAAGTTGATTTTTTACCGCTATCAGAATTAGACATGTTCAACCATAGTTCAAGCTATGTATTCCAATTTTTAACACTACTATACCGAATGTTATTTAGTTGGTGCATTATATTGAGTGTTTGCAGTATTCTTACTATCCACGCAATTAGTCAACAGAGCAAAACAATCGGCAGTTGAATTAAAAGAAAAGATGCTTCTAAAAAGATTAAAGAAAAAGTGTTTTAAAACATGTTTTATTCATTGTTTAAATAGTATATTATTTGACAAGCACATAACTAAGGATATAAATCGCGAGCATGAAGTTTATACGCGCGCCGTAGGCAAGCGTGTAAACATGCGAGCGATTTATATCCGTTGTGTGCGAGTCGAATACGACGTTTTATCTACGACTCACAAATTCCATTTTATATCAAATATTTTAAATGTCTCAATGATGGCGAGGCGAACTGTCACATATGTAACTGTCATCCACGTAGGTTTGACAGACTTTGACACTAGCGTTGTATAATGATGACAGTTCGTTCAAATAATGAAGTCATTATTTGAATGAACTGTCATTATTATACAACGCTAGTGTCATTATAATCATTGGCAGTGTATAATGATGAGGATTATATAGTCATGGATACGTATGCAATGAACTTATTATATGAGAGTCGTAGATAAAGATTTTTATTTGATATAGGCACGTTTGTTTAATTCCTGTAATAAAGCCTATGATAGGAGCCACCCTTATTACCGATGTTCCATTAAATGGGGTGTTTTTACATAAAACAATACTTCGTTACTGTTCTTGTTGTATCTCTTTACTAATAGAGGTAATGGCAAAAATCAAAAACGGAAAGACAGAGAAAATATTGGGCTACGCTGAGTGAAAATATACCGGGTCATTATAAATGATTGTAGTCGAAGTAGGCCATGATATCAAATGTAAAGATTTCTGGTTGCCGCTCTATATAAATTGAATACCACTGTTTTACAAGTAAAAGTTAAACGGCTTACATAACCTGTATTGAGTTTGACAGTTGTTCGAGTATAGCGGCAAAAATTTATTAACATGGGCATGGCCTACTTCGACTACAATCATTTATAATGACCCTGTACTTAGAGCTACATGAGTTTCTTGGGCTCGAGAGTGTGCGTACCTTGTTTCTACGGTGTCTCCTATATGTATTAGAAATCGAATAAAGCTTTGCTAAATGTTTTACATGTAATAGTATATCATCGTACTTATGTTCATAATTTCTGATAAATGACAATTTAATAATCGTAATGCGTCATCGGCAACTGCTTCTTCAATGTGGAATTTAAATAGATAGTATAACCGCAGAGAGCTCATTTTGTATTTGAGGAAATCTTAAAAATTCTTGAGATAATAATTTGAGGAAATCTTAAAAATTCTTGAGATAATAATTCTTGAGATAATAATGTTATTTTCATGCTATTTAAAGTTTAAAAATTTCTTCAAAAGAAATTATACGCGTCTTGAATTGATATTATGTACTATCGTAAGCATAAAAACCGGTGACAGTCAGATTTGCACTAATTAAACTGGGCTTCGTAATGTCATGTCAGTAGGTATACGTTTGTCATGTCACATAAATGTCATCTTGAATTTTGACGTAAGAATAAAAATTCCGCAATTGAATGAATTTCAATGCAATAATTTAAACTCGATTGCAAGATGGAATAAGCATTCGAGAAATTGCTACTGAATTAAGTGTAGGCAAGAATACCGCGAAGAATAAAATTGTTTAAACCGGAACAAGTTTGTAGGTTGACAGATACTGTCAGAGTTTAGACTTCATAGGTTAACAAATACGGTCAAAGTAAATGTCACACAACTAAAATTGTTGAGAATATAAGTGCCTAATATCACATTGCTGTCCCCGTTTTTTTTTAGCTTGCGATGGTACTTATTCTTAGCCTAGGAAATGGTACAGTGAATGAGCCTTTTCCTGAATGAAATTTATTAGCAGTATTTTAATGAACAAAGATTACACTTTTTTTGTTTAAATTAATATCGACTAAATTAATATCGAATAATATATGTTCATGTTGGGCGATAATGAAACACCAAAACTGCATTTTAGTGCACA
Organism: Aphodius sticticus; assembly: GCA_963966075.1. Taxonomy (NCBI): domain Eukaryota; kingdom Metazoa; phylum Arthropoda; class Insecta; order Coleoptera; family Scarabaeidae; genus Aphodius; species Aphodius sticticus. The sequence goes on along the minus strand of OZ014513.1, from coordinate 21,964,739 downwards.
AAATGCTTCTATAAAAGATTGTAGCGCATCAAACTTACTACCACTTTTGCATTAAAAAAACTGAGCACTTATGCAGTCCAAAACTTGTAAGCTCCAATTTATTTTGTCTACCTCTCTCTGCGAAAAATTTAACACACAAGTGGCAGGAAATAGAATGAACTTGTATTAAAGTAAATTTGGTCTAAAATGTCATAAACGAATTATATATGCGTAAATCAATAGTTTTTTTTCAACCATTTTCCTTAAAATTGAGAAGGTTCCTTGACTGCTAAATTAGGGTTTTCATTAAGCACACAACTATCTCGTTGTTAACCTAACAAAACAGACTATTTGATAAATAATGTCAATTTATTAATAATATATGATTCATTTTAACACGTGGGAAGATAGTGCTGTAGAAGCGATCAACAAATTATTTTAATTAATCAATTCCAGACACAGTTTAATTCAAATACTGGTTATCAAGAGATTAAACTGTACCTACTCAAAGCCTCTAGAAGATGACAGGAAACACAAACAGTAAATTCATTATTATAAATTAGGGGAAATAACATACATAACCTCGAGAATTATCACTGAGATTATTATAAATGGTTAAACATTCTCAACACTGAAGATTTTTTTTTAATTCTGACAACACTGCTACTAGGACTAATGCTCTAAAATAAATGTTTATAATGGAATATTTCATTCATTAATTTTATTTCATACATATTTTGAAAACAGTTTTTCTGCTGAAAACAAATCAAAATTGGAAAAGCGGTTCGAGAGAACATCAACTTATGAGTTGTGGTCAATTCTTTTTGGTGCGTTAACTTCTTCTAGCAACAGTGTAATTTTGTTTTAGTACTACATATTTATTTATTTATTATACCATTTAAGTCTATATCTTTGTACTTATTGTGTTCCTTGTGTGTTAATCTGGGATTGGTATTTTGGAAAACATTCTTCATTTGGCTTTTTTTGGTCGTTGGCCCCACTGGTATCACGGAGCTTTGGGTGGCAGCCAGACACAACCCACGTACCCCTCATCCAATCCCACATCTAATTTTTGTGTGCATTAATATTTTGTGATAGTTCATCGAATTTCAAACAAATTTCCTTTGCGTTTTGAAATTACTAAAAGAAAAAAACAAAAGAAAAGTTGTTTGAAATGTTTTCGTTTGTATATTTTATGTAAATATGTATATATATCCGAGCATGCTTGTAAATAACTATGTATGTGTTTTTTTTTTTATGCTAGATTTCTTTTTAATTTTGATTGTGTTTGATGATATTGTTAATAAATCTTTTCTACACTTACACACCCATCTTGTTTACACTTTTTTCTCATTGCACATAACATCCATGCTAAAACGCGATCTTTACTATGCAACAAATTGTTATTCGTCCAGTTCTTGTAACTCAGCTAACCTTTGCAACCTACTCTGAAATTCTGGATATGCTTCATCATCAATCACTTCGTAACCTACTAATCATTGCTAGTCTTACTATTTAATTAAGTCTTATTATTTAATTAAATAATAAAAGAACTATTTCTATAATGCACTATCACAGCTAAAAATAATAATAATATTAAAATAATCAGTTATAAGAATCTATACATGCCTCCACATCGAGAATTTCAGAGTTATTGCAACGGATTATATTTGGTACTGTTTTCCACGATATTATGAAGACCAAATACTCCACTAAAGGATAATTTGAGCATTCGTGAACATTTCTACCAAAATAAATCAATATTCAGCCGACATTCATTTTCTGTTCAAATCTTTCTTTTTATATCATACGATACAAGGTGTATAGTAAACGATCCTGATTTCATACTGGCAGAACCGTGCTATTTTGGTAAGACTCGCTCACAGAAGTGTGCAATCAGTTTTCAGTCTCTAGTTCTCAGCTGACTGAGAATGCGAGAACGTTGCTTGCTATATACACAATTTTACGCGTGCCGGTACAAAACACAAAGAGTGCATCTAGAGTGCATGACATATAGCTCTACCCGTATACAATCCACCACTTCTTAAAACACTAGCACTGTGTTCTTGTGTGCACCAGTACCAGGTGAGAATATTTCGTATTTTAATTTGCATGCGTCTGTAGCTGTGTTGTTCATCTTGCATCCCACACTTTGTTATGTGCATGCTTTGGGTTGTTCTTCCTTTTAATAAATTTTGATATTATCGTTAAAAAACTCAACCAAAAAATGTGCTTGATAGACAACAATATGTCGCGTACGGTCCTTTAAGGCCCGGTTTCACAAACGATTATTATCGTTAATACATATATCTATAATAATACTTATATCTATTATACTAGGTTGTTCTAACACAGAGTTAATTTTGACATTTTTATCTCACATCTGGGTCGTTAATACATTTTTAACATCATTCCCATAACATAATAAAACAATAAAATAAAACATGATAAGAATATCTTTAGGGTTTCATACTTCAAAAGTAAAAAACGAAACCCTGTAGACATCACTATCTGTCTGTCCCACCATAACTACTACAACTTTTTTTTTTAATTTAACAAATTTTGAAAAAAGTGTTAAAAGTTGTATTCATTTCAAATAGCTATATGTACAGGTTCATTTCAAATAGCTATATGTACAGGCTGTGCCACTCCAAATCTCTAAAATTTTTAGGTGCGATAGAGTATTACATTGCATGAATAAAAACCACAAAACATGTAGACTATATTTGTCCGGTTTCGAAAGAAGACCTTTTGAAGATTATATTGTTTTGGAAATACCTAACTTGTTTCTTGCGGAAGTAATTTTCTTCTAATTTTGAAGAAATTCTTAAAAAACAAAGGTAGGTATTTCATAAAAGACTTTGACTTCACAAGGTCATACAACACAATCAATGCAAAATTCGCTATATGTTTATTGTTTTTTTTTATAAAGTAAGATGCTCTATCACCTCTTCAAATGTTCGGGACGCGGAACAATGGATTTCTATAAAAAATATAATAATATTTGATAACAATTAGAGCATTGATTGTAATTTCAATGGTGATTTTTACAAACTATATAACCTCCTGTATATATTTTGACGCAGAAAATATAAACAAATGTCATAAATTACCAAAAAAGCATAATGTGTATATACAGAATGTTCCTAAATATCATGTACATACGAAAAGGGGTAATTCTTTAGCTTATTTAATGACTAAAAATTTATATAAACATAGGTCCGCAAACGCTTCGTTGCCGATCTACAGGGTGTTGAAATTTCAAGATTTTTTTAGTTTTTTCTTTATAGCTCTTGTAGTTTTTGAGATATTTAGCTCTAATTTGGAATATGGGTTACGCTGTAGGACTTACATCATTGGGCATACCAAATGGTTTTAAGAATCTACAGGGAGATATTTTTTCAGGGGTCATGCCCCCTTTTCTCCCCATGAACTTTTTTTCGGTGCGCCGCTGGTGGATTCTAAAATACAAAATGCATTTTTTTTTATTCTAAAGCATTTTAATCTTTTGTGGTTTTTTTGTATTTACCACCGTTATCGAGAAAAAAAATAAAAGCTTTTCAGTGTTTCGCTAGATGAAATTAAATTTTTTTAAATAATTGGCTTGATTTAGTTAACCTTTTGTTTGTATTTATTTTGACATTTTATTCGCCACCAACTGTTAAAAATTAAAACTAGGATACAAGAGCTATTAAGAAAAAACTAAAAAAATCTTGAAATTTCAACACCCTGTAGATCGGCAACAAAGCGTTTGCGGACCTATGTTTATATGAATTATTAGTCATTAAATTAGCCCAAGAAGTACCCCTTTTCGTATTTACATGATATTTAGGAACAGCCTGTATAATATTATATTCGTTTTGTAACCAACCCTTCGATGTTGTAACACTTGTCACATTCTTTACATTATTATTCCGCATGAGTAAACGATATTTGTATGGCTGGTATTGATCTGATTGTCTTTTGTAAGAAGCCAGATAACTCGTGTATACTGTACACAAATAGAATACCTTCAATAATTTCAATGAATATCTGACCTAGTTTCTAAATTTTCGATAAATATTCTATCCCATTTTGTACAAAAGATAGGTATACGAAACAAAAATAACACATAACACAAAATAGCACGAAACTGAACGTACCTAATTAATTAATTCTGCATTTTGAGTAGTAGTCGATTTTAATTACAAGTAGTAGGTAATTACGTTAATCTCGTATATCCAGATAACCAGGTATTATAAGAGCAAATTGTACTAATTAATAATCTATATCAAAAGAATCCCTGATATTCAAAATGTTGTTTCTCCAAAAGTTTTAACTGAAAATAAACTAAGCATCTCTAATTTATAAGGAGAAACAACATTTTATGGGTAAAAGCAACTAAACAGCCATACTAGAATGAGTTGTATTTTTCAGGACAAGCAGTTTCACCAACAACGGACTACCCGATTCAGGAGAAAATGATGGAAACAGATCTCCATAGAAGAAACTATCCACCACGTGGAACGTACAACACGCTTCCTGCAAAGCGTACGTCTTATATTTTAAACGAACCTGACATCACTCGAGACCTGGGTAATAGACGTTACGAAACGTTAGGACGAATCAGCCAGGACTATCGAAAAGGACAATACGATGCCTACCAAGAAATAGGAATACCCATTCAAGGGCACAATTTCGGGATGCCCGTCCAAATGCCAAATATTGCACCAAGCCGATACATGTCTTCCCAACAACGTAGAGACAACCTGGATGAATCTTTGAAAATATCGCCCATCGATCCACGGCATGAAGCCGGGTTTAAATCTTCAACCCCATCCGGAAGAACAGATATGAAATCCTCGGTAAATTTATCAAGTTTGTTATCACCGAAAAAGAGTACAATGAGCAACGACGAATTGTACGCCGTAATTCACAAAAGTAAAAAGAAATTGAATATAAATGATACTTTCGAGACCGTAGAACCGATATATTCTGAAACGACGACGAAATTACAAAACCCCGAATCGGGTTATTTGGACAAGGCTAAATCTAGATTGAGTTGGTCGCCTAGTAGTTCGAATGAACCCAATAGAGAGTCCAGGAGATTGCCTAAAAATGAATCAAGATCCAGGCAGAGTTGGGCGGTGCCCGACAAAAAACCCAAAGGCCAAACCTCAACCTTAGATTTCAAACGCCTATTACTACAACACTGTCGACCAAACCTACCACCAGCAAACGCAAAACTATCAGCGGTCGAACAATTAAAACTATCGAAGCAACAGATACAATCACCGAAGGAAAATGAAACCGATCTAAGTATTCTAGAATTAAGTCGATCGCCACGGAGTATCGGACATCGAAAGGTATACAATCCACCGCCACCAAAAACTCCAGAAAAAGTAAGGCCTGCTCCAAAGATTCTATCTCCAAGATCGCAATGGAGATTTGCAAGTCCAAGATCGGATGTGCTGTCATCAACAATTCTTGAAGATTGCCGGGAAGATGATAGCCCGAATAGTTCAACGGAACGAAAAAAATCACCTCAGCAAAGTACAAGTACAAATGAAACCGATAATAATTCTCGTAGGTCGATATCACAAAAGCTGCAAGCGCGCCGAGCGCAGTTTTTCAATACAGATCACAGCACGCGAGAGAACCCCGAGAAACCAGTACTGCCAACTCTAGAGACCGCATTTTAATTTTTATTACGGACTTTGTTTTATATCTAGTCGATATTAGGTTTAGATCTAAGTTATTTTATTCGGTTTTTTATACTTTTTCAACGTAATCTTAGTACAAGCGAGGTTTTGTAAGATACCTAAATTATGTCTGAGATGCCTTAAATTATGGAGTAATATATTGATCTTCTCTTCTATATAAGTTCTAATTTATTTGTATTTGATGATAAAAGTATTATATATACTGTCTATAGTGAGAATGACTTGTTATGTAGTTGCAAATAAATTTTACAAAGCAATATGCAATGTTTTGTCTGTTTTCGCAAAATTTTGCGCTATATCAATAGCAATTTCTTTGCTGTCCATCAAAAGCATATTTACTTCCGTTTTTTTTGTTGCCGATTTAAAAGAAGCCTTAGCTATCGATAAAATATTACTTCATACCTTTACAAATTAAAACAAACGTTGAAGCAATAATTTTTTCCAGTAATATCAGGGCCATATGTACAAGCAAATAAGATCTAAATTAAAAGGGTTCAAGGCGGTAACAAATTTTTGTGCCAAGCACAATGTTGTACGATATGTTAAAATTTATTTTATCAATTTGTAAGTTAGAAACGATACTCACCTAATTAAGAAATGTGATGGTTATTTACATGTGGAATTTCCGCCGGATACAACACAAACTACATACTAACAAGCACGCCAATCAAAGTACATAATTTCATTTTGGACGCGAGAAAAAAACACGAAACTGCACTCCCCACACAAAAAAGCAAAACCAGTCATCAGTCGTAATTTACCAACACAAACCACAGATATTTCGGAACTATGAAACCAACGACATTTTCGGACGGGGCCGGCTGCCGTCCGTCCGGGAGCCACCGGGCACGGGTCATGGTTCAACCTCCATACGTACACTGGTTTGCGAGTTTGAAAATGGTCCGACGGGACGGCAGCGCGGTGCCAGTGTGCATTATTGGTTGCCTACACTGTCGTAAATAAAACGTCCTGGAGTACTAATTCCATGTCAAAACAATGATGTTGCTAAGCAAAAAAAGAGATTTTCTGTTGATATGCTATCCTGTCTTAAAGTAATTATGGGAATGCGAAATTTCAAAAATCGCTCGTACATTTGGTAATCTTTTGATTGTGGCTATCATAATTCGGCTAGAGAAGCGAATTAGTGACATTTTTCAGCATTTTCCATGGCCCTACTTCTAAAAATAATATGTAACCAATATACTAATTTTGACTACATCAAAAAGCTCATTGTTAAACCGATTTAAAACTGAAAAAAAAACCTAAATAAACGCAAAAATTCAATTTTTATATTTAGATATATTTATTTTACACATTTCCATGTCACATTCAAACTTTGCAAACAAGAAAAAAGGCTATAGGTACTTATATCAAAATTAAATCTACAAAGGACAAATTATAATTATTCAAATATATTTCATAATTGCTAAGTTTTTCAGAAAGGTAAGCAGTGTCCTTGGAAACTCAAACTTTAGAGATCAAAATAGGCGTATTAAAAGTAAAAAAGTAGTAAAGTATTATTTTATATCCAATGATAAGACAGGTATTAAAAAAATTGACCAATTTTTCTAATGCATTATCATTAATTATCAACAATACATCCCAAAATAAGTTAAAGACATACTGCCATGCCTTATATAAATGAACTACAATATCACCTTCAAATGTTTATTAATTTATTACAAATGAAAAGAACATTAATTACAAATAAAATATAGTACACATTATTCTTAAACAAGACCCTACTTTGCCATTTGTTGAGGATTCACATTTATTGGTGGACGAACAGGACCCATAGGTCCCATGGGGCCCATCGGCATCATACCCATCATCGGAGGTCGCATTCCCATCATAGGAGGCATTGGTCCATGCGGCCCCATCATCATCGGCGGCATTGGACCGCCAGGTTGCATACCTAAAACAAAATAAAATAAAATATAAGATGTACGTTAAATTTTGACAAATATTCATACCATGGGGCATCATTCCAGGAGCTCCCGGTCCATTGGGTCGCTGTCCCATCGTTAATTGAGCTGGTGGTGGAATGGCCACACCTTTACCAGGCGGTGCAAAGGGGTTATTCGCTATTTTACCAGCTTTGAAAGCGGCTGTCGTAGCATCAATCAAATGTTGCGCTTGCTCTTCCATCCATTTTTGGTAATAAAATTTAACATTGTCTTTGTGTTTTCTGCCAGTACAGTGCGTTTTTCGCACACTAGGCGAGTCATGGGTCAAATAAGTATCGCAGTAATCGCAATAGTATTTGGGCATTTTAGGTTAGAGTTGCCTTTTCGCACAGTAGAAACGGAAAATTTAAAATATTTCCGTAAATAAATTTTGATTATTGTTTTAGTTTATTTCACACCACTATTTCACTGTTTTTACTATTCACTATTTTTACAATGCAATACAATAAAGCATACGTTCTACGACGATGTCTATTGTCAACGATATAAACAAACGACGGATGCGCCATCTATCGGTATGTTTGACAGGTATAATATGCATTTTAGTTTCAAGATATCGCTACTTTATAAAACTTATTTCTATTATTGTATAATACAACATAAGCTGTTTTATTATAACCAATCAATAATTTAAAACTATTAATTATTAAGCGTAAGATCTAACACCATTCACAGTGTCGCCAATATTCTAAACTTTCAGCTAACTATAATGAGTTACCAATTTTTTACTTCCCTAAAGAATTAGGACACAATTTATCATTTAACATGGATCATTTAGATAAATATGTGTTACGTGTATGAAAATGATTGAAATTCGAGCGGAAATTGAGCAGGAAGCAATGTAACGCAAGCTGTAAATAAAAACGATATGTTTTGGCAACACTGTTCTGGTACCAAGATTTGTGTTGGCTGCATTGAAAGGAAGCTTGAAGCTGCCATATTCCTTTTACAAGTTGCCGTCGTCTTGTTTCGCACGTGTGGAAACAAAACAGGTAAATATAAAGAACTTTGCTGTTATTATCGTCAATTTTTATCAAAATTAGATACTGTAGTTTATGCTGCAGTTAGCTTGAATAGATGGAAGTGAATTATGCGTAGCTATTTGACGAAAACAATAATTTAACCTAAAAATGTCTGTTCTAGTTCAACATGGTTGCCCAAAAGAAGCAAAAGAAGGCCATCGAGAGCATAAACAGTAAGCTGGCTCTGGTTATGAAGTCTGGCAAATATTGTTTAGGATACAAACAAACCTTAAAGGTAAGTTTTTTCGCCTAGCGTGCAATTTAACGTAACTTACCACGCTTCTCTTTCTGCAGACGCTACGTCAAGGTAAAGCTAAGCTTATAATCATCGCCAACAACACGCCACCTCTAAGGAAATGTGAGATTGAATATTACGCTATGTTGGCGAAAACCGGTGTCCACCACTACACGGGTAACAACATTGAATTAGGTACAGCGTGCGGTAAATATTTCCGAGTGTGCGTTATGTCGATCACGGACCCTGGGGATTCTGATATTATCAAATCAATGCCTACCGGAGAGATCATCGCATAATAATCTTAGACTTAAATCGTATTTAAATGTCATTGTTAGTTTGTAATTTTATATATTACGACCAGAGTAAATAATAAATTGACAATGATACGTTTATATATCTTATACTTTCTGTTATTCCTGTCCTATAGACTGCTTATTTAACGTCGTGCAATATCGATAAATATGTTTTTATGGTGAAGGTTTGTATGTTTACAATAGAAGAGAAAATAATGGGAGGGTTAATAAACCATTTTTCTTAAATAATTATAATTAAGTCAACTTGATTCGCTTCTTTTTATGGTTACCTGACATCTAATGTCGAACGTTTGATAGTACGTCGGATCGTGTATAGCTCAGACTCTGGTTTAAATATATGCAACAAACTTTCTTTTGGTATAACATTCAACGTATAGTATCAATTGTAAGTATAAAAATAAAAAAAAAATTATTTTTTTTTCGATCAGCCTTTGTTTTCTAGATATTCGATTTTAAACTTTTGTAACTGCGGTAAATCAATTAAAAAAAGGTAGTTCATGGAAAAATAATTAATTTACAATAATATTATTTATATTGCAGCACACTCGAAATATCCACCATACAATTTTGAAAACGCAAAATACACGAATAATAAATAGACTATTGTGTCTAGCGTGTTTTAAATATGGGACAAATTATTTAAATTACTCTGTCGTGTCAGTACGCAAATAGCTCATCACTATAGTTTCTTCGCATTAAATTTATTTACTGTAATGTAATTATAATGATAAATATCGCTAAAAATCCACAACCTATTTCTTACTGTTATAGTAAGTTATAGTCATAAAAGTGATCAGATAATAAGTTGTTCAGTGTCAAAGGGTGAATAGATAATAAGTTGTATGGTATCTTATACTTAGAATTTAATGCTAAATCTACTTTTTCATTTTTTGTCCCGAGTTATGAATCATGGGCCTGTATAACGAGTCTGATGCAATTAACGTGTCTCGTTTTCTGCACATTGTATAATAATGGGTCACCTTAAGCATAGTTTAGCCAGGGCAAGTTTAGTGACGGAAAGTGCTGTCCTCCACTTAACCTGCCATGCCTCAACCAAAGGAAAGTAACCTTACCATTTGATGGCAAGCGGCAAATTGAGTTGGAAGGACTGGCAAATTTACTGCCTGAATTTTCCATTCTGATGTATTTTGCTCTCCCCTGATTGGGTTAATCATTAATCCAGTCACATGTCCACTAAAATGCTACTATATTGAATTCGTTATTTTATATGTTAAGAAAGAAGTATTGGATTCGAAAAATATACTTGAAAATAAAATTAAATAAATGGTGCAGTTGTTATTAAAATAACAACTTATTATGTTATTTTCATAAATTTATTGTAAAAAAAATGAACTTATTTTGGCTTTTATTAGATTGTACAACAACTTTTTTAAATACTTTTTTGCTCTATCTATTCCGTGATATGACTTTATTTACAGCACTACGTTTTATTTTAATCGCAATTTTTCCAAACGTTGACTTCCATAAAAAGAAGGTACATGTTCATGGCTTACCTAACTAAAAATTCAAGATGATTGCTTTTTAAATGAAAGCATTATTAGTTTACTGCCTGAATTTTCCATTCTGATGTATTTTGCTCTCCCCTGATCAGTGATGTTAAATACCCGGGTATTTATTATCAAGGGTAAATACCCGGGTATTTACCCAAAGTGGGTATTTATAGGGGTATTTATAAACATAATATTGTTATTAAAAATAGCAGTAAAAGGAAATATTTAATTACTAAATAAAGGTTTTTCTTTTATCACAAATCAAAAAGTATTCTCTTATCACAAAATGGCGGGTATTCTTATAAAAATAAAAACATTTTTAAAACAAAGAATAAAATTATCAGTCTCATGTGACGATATATCAAGAGACATTTCCTTGTCATCATCGCCCATTCAATTGTGTGAATGTTCCATATTTTGATTCTGTTATCGAAGAAGATTTAGCAGAAACTTATTATTATATGTTAAATATAGTTAACATAGCGGCTTTTGTCGTTATTAAATAATTTCTTATTTTGCTATGAATTTTAACTAAATGTTCTTACTCATGTTCTTATATAACTCAAATATTTTACATTATTTGTAATCAAGATCTACAGATTGTCCCATTTTTTCCCGCATAACTTTTTTCCAGATAGTAAATACCACACTGAGTAAAAAGTATGATATGGACCTATATGTTTTCTTTATTCCTTACTTCTTTAGAAATTGATAAACCCAATAAGTCGGCATGAAAGAAACTTTATACTAAGAATGACAATTACTTCTAGAGAAACAAATGCCTAAATAGCTTAATATGTATTTTGTTTTCGTTCATTAGTTATTTAATTTATTATTTACATTTTGATTTTTAATACTTAAATTTATTTTTTTTTAATTTTTTTTATGGGTATTGATTGTGCTCTTTCTTAGTTTTAGCATTATTTGATATGTAGTTTATTGTTTATTTTACTTTATTCAGTTGATATTTCAAGCGGTTATAACTTGGCGTTGAGAAAACAATTAGGTCCATATGAAAAGTTATACTCAGAATCACATCTACTATCTAAAAATAATTCTTGCGGTAGAAAAAGTGCTACACCCTGTATGAAATGTTGTCTCTGAAATATTGTTAAATGATGTTTTAAGGATAAAAATAATAAATACCCAAAAGTTAGGTATTTACCCTATGTAGGGGTAAATACCCATTTTATAAGTTCCCACCCGCCGGGTATTTACCCGGTCCACATCACTGCCCCTGATTGGGTTAATCATTAATCCAGTCACATGTCCACTAAAATGCTACTATATTGAATTCGTTATTTTATATGTTAAGAAGTATTGGATTCGAAAAAAATACTTGAAAATAAAATTAAATAAATGGTGCAGTTGTTATTAAAATAACAAATTATTATGTTATTTTCATAAATTTATTGTAAAAAATCTGATGTGGCCAGGCACATGACTTTATCATACTATATATAAAATTAATAGTTTAGCTGCATTAGATTCTATTTGATCGAGATCGGCCATGTCTGCATTAAAATAAAACTAGTAGAACTAGACAGATATGTCGATTAAAGCTGTGTTTGGATATTGTACTCCGTTGACACCGGGTACACCGTCCAAATGACACTTACGTGTTTATGGGTGTAAAAAGTGTAATGCAATATGCGAACTCAGCTTATATTGATAGAAGTTATTGTCAAAACATTAGCGTTTACTGTCATTAGAATCAAAAAATCTGACAAATCCTGGCTACTAGTTTTCATGCAGAACGACCGATCTCGTAGAAATAGAATTTGCTCATGCAGCTAAACTATTGATTGTACTAAAAAATGTCATAGTGATAAATTATTCAGAATTTCCTCAACTTTAATTTATTATTTAACTACTTCGACGAAATTCCAGAAATGGCGGCTTATTTGCAAAATCTTTCAAAAATGCTAAGACTAAACCTCCAGTTCCTTTGGACCCTCTTCAACAGAAAGCTTTTCAGCTCTAAGTTTGGTTATGAAACTTCTAAGTATGAAGTTTCGTCCCGATACCTTTAGTAGTTTCTCCGGAATCGTCGCCACAAAAAACGGGTACACACACACACAGACATTTTTTTGTACCTTGGTCAAAAATGTTCAGGGGACCCAAAAAGACATATTTCCGGTAAAATCTCAAAAATTTTTTTTGGCACGATTACAATACTTTACATACTGCGTATGATAAAGTAAAAAATGAACTTATTTTGGCTTTTATTAGGTTGTACAACAACTTTTTTAAATACTTTTTTGCTCTATCTATTCCGTGATATGACTTTATTTACAGCACTACGTTTTATTTTAATCGCAATTTTTCCAAACGTTGACTTCCATAAAAAGGTACACGTTCATGGCCTACCAAACTAAAAATTCAAGATGATTGCTTTTTAAATGAAAGCATTATTTAAGTGTATCATCTTTTTTCTTCTTTTTGTTTTCTTTTTACACCTTTCTTTCAACAATACTTCAAACATGGATTTATACGCCTTTATAAATGATATGTCAACATGCTCTATTGATATGTATACATGGGCGTATCCAGCGGGGGGCAGCTGCCCCCCCTTTCGTATTTTGGTATCATGTTTATTACATAGCACTCTTTCCCTTATGGACTCTAGGGTGGTTATTTTAATTTAGAATCGTTGCTTTCTCCTCCAAATCGTTTCCAAAGCCAAAAAAAGTAGTCACGTATTTTTTTTCGAAATTTTTAATGGTGCATTTGGAGGCCTCAACTTTACATGGAAAGAAGACATTTTTTGGTATTTTTCGAATAATTGTTCGGGGTTTAGGAAAACTTATGTTAAAGTTATAAGACTTGTTGAGGACTTTCCAAGGAATAATTTGACCTATTATACATATGGATTTGACGCTCCCAATCCACTCCCAATCCACAGTACCATGAAAACTACCCAAATGATACAATGTACATTTTTCAGAAAATTGACCGTTCTAATCATTTCATCATCCTTTTTCTCATAGAAATCCTTACTATAAGTCTTGTGGAAGGTTTCTAAACATTTGTCAGTTAATTTCCATTTCTTTAATAATTCGTTTTCCTCGAATCCGTCTGAATTCTGTTTTCTGAGTTCGAAATGGCAGTTTATTCGCTTAGGGGACATTATTTATTAAACAAATTTCTTCCTATTTAAACAGTCAATTATAATGGGGTATTCCGGTGTTTTTGAAATTGTAATTTTTTACAAAGTATGGGTGCTACTGTTTGCTACTCCACACGTAAAATATCAAACATTGTTTTAAATTAAGAGAAATCGTTGTTTGAATTAGGATTGGTCTTTGTGACGTCACAAAGACCGCTCAAAGTGAGCGACTTGACAACGTTGCTATATCTAGGGAGCACGTAGTAAATTTTTGTCTTCTGTTGTGTCAACGTTTAGAATCGCTCGTTTGTTGACACCTGCTTTGGTTATTGAGGTTACATCAAAAACTTGTTCAAAATGTATAAACTCCAACGCCGACATTGTTCTGTGCCGGGCTGTAACAGCAGTAGAACAGTAACTCCTGATAAGATTTTCTTTACATTGCCGACTAGCGAGATGAGAGATGTTTGGCTTCAAGTTTCAATGATCAAATCATCTCTCAAAAAAGTTACCTTTATTCGTTGTCAAACAACAGGGTCGCCAACCGTCAACTTGGCCGATCAGCTGTTCGAGAGCTGTCCGCTGTTGCCACCGCTACTAGGGATCGGTAATCATCGTGTATTTCCGAGGGTGGTCGGTGAATTCAAACGAAATGCACTTTTAATTGCAATTATCTCATAGAAAAACTAAATCAAAAAGCTCATAGCTTAACTTTATGAATCCTCATAAATTGTACAATAGGTTAAACCGAATATCTGCTTAAATTTTGACATGACCGGAATACCCTATTCATTTTCCACTTTTTTTCTAATTATGGTAGAAAAGTCAGTTTATTTGTGAAATTAACTTATTAATTTCATGTTCGAGATATCTAGTCTGTATTATCTAATAAACCCAAATTTTTTTAAACAAATGCCATTTCTTTAAACATTTTTTTGCAATTGGCCTAAAATTATTTTTTTTTAGATTGCTCTGGCATACTGTTATTCTGAAGTGACATCATTTATATATTGGGATGATTTCCAATGTTTGAATAATAAAATAATATTCGTTTGCAGTATTTCATCAAATTAGAGTACAGGGAACAGTTTCCAGACAGCAACATATCAACATTATCGTGCGACACACAGTGGTAGGAAATCAGAATAAGAAATGGAGAAAGAAATGTGATTAATAAAATTTGTTGACTTTAGGAAATTTAATATTTTAAAAAGAAATGTTAAACCCGAATTTCCCGAAAAAAAGGATTTAAAATCATTTCAATTTTTTCAAATAAATGATATTGAAAACGAATAATATTTTATTATTTAAACAATGGAAATCATCCCAAAATATAAATGCTGCCACTTGATCATAACAGTTGGACAGACTGATCTAAAAAAAATAATTTTAAGTGAAGTGCAAACAAAAATTATTTAAACAAATGGAATTTGTTTAATCAAATGTGAGTTTATTAGATAATATAGATAATAGGTTTGTTAGATATCTCAAACATAGTACCTATGTTTTGTTAGTTAATTTCACAAAATAGCTGACTTTTCTAGCAAATTAGAAAAAAGTTCAAAAAATGAATAATAAACGATTGTTTAAACAATAGGAAGATTTTTTTAATGAATAATGTCACTGTAAGATAATAATTTGCCATTTCGAACTCAGAAAACAGATTCAGATTGATTTTCGAAAAAAGCGAATTATTTAAACCAATTGAATTTCTTTAAACAAATGTATATTAGGTAACTGACAAATGTTTATAAACATGCCACTAGACTTATAGTAATTATTTCTAAGAGAAAAAAAAAGACTGAAATGATTAGAAGGATCAATTATCTGAAGAATGTACAATAGGGTATTTGACTGTATTAAAAATATGGCTTGTATTATAGTCATTCTAATAGATAACAGTTTAAGAAAACTATTTGTTATTACTTTTCAAAAAAATATGCTATATTTCTATTAAAAACCAAAATTAAAATTGAATTTTATTCACGTCCTATCACGTGATTGAAAACGCTCTGTAATAGGGTATTTGACTATTTTTGGAAAACCATCTTAATGTGTTTATTCCTTCACTCTACATTGTAAATGCATAATTTTTTGTAATTATTTCCTCAATATTTCATAAAAATCAGCGTTAAAAATTGAATCACAAAAAGTCCCGCCAAAACGATACTTTCTGTTGTGTGACGTCACCGGTTAGTGATGTCAAGATGTCAAGATGATGTGATGTCAAGATGTCAAATCGGCCCATATGGTCTGTCAGCATCGGCATCGTCGCCGTTTGGTAATTGTGTTGTATGATGTGTTGTTTTCACAATTTCTACATAAAAATGGGTTATAAATGGTGTATAAATCCACAATGCAGAGATACGTCAAGAAAAACTCCGGATAAACTATTTGTAGCTGTTCCGCAAGATTTGAAACTGCGAAGAAAGTGGTTGGCTCGTAGAAATCCAAATGAAATAAATAGCCGCCAATACAAGTGTTTTCTGTTGTGAAGATTACTTCGACATAAGTAAAACTGACTAGAATAAGTTATCTATCGTATTTTCGAAAGGTATTATCTGATCTGACAGCTGAAGGTTAGGGCTATCCTAACCTACAAAGTTATGCTTACATGACGCTTTCGTGCTATTAAATTCAAACGGGAGAAGCATAAAAGCGCGTTCGGATAACCCGGTATTTTACGGTGAGAGTGACGCGCTGCATAATAGGCGGACTAACGTCATACGGCGTTTATCTGCATATAAGAGAGAGACAGCCGACCCAAGTTATCTGAGCATTGCTCTCCCCATACCATACCCTGAAAAACCGAACGCGCTCTAAGGCGGACTAACGAATGACATCACTGGAGACTGACCCAATTACAGAGCGTTTTCAATCACGTGATAGGACGTGAATAAAATTCAATTTTAATTTTGGTTTTTCTTAGAAATAAAGCATTTTTTTTACTTTATCATACGCAGTATGTAAAGTATTGTAATCATGCCAAAAATTTTTTTTGAGATTTTGGCGGAAATATGTCTTTTTGGGTCCCCTGAACATTTTTGACCAAGGTACAAAAAAATGTCTGTGTGTGTGTGTGTGTGCGTGTGTGTGTGTGTACCCGTTTTTTGTGACGACGATTCCGGAGAAACTACTAAAGGTATCGGGACAAAACTTCATATTTAGAAGTTTCATAACCAAACTTAGAGCTGAAAAGCTTTCTGTTGAAAAGGGTCCAAAGGAACTGGAGGTTTAGTCTTAGCATTCTTGAAAGATTTTGAAAATAAGCCGCCATTTCTGGAATTTCGTCGAAATAGTTAAATAATAAATTAAAGATGAGGAAATTCTGAGTTATTTATGACTATGACATTTTTTGGTACAATCAATAGTATAGTTGCGTGAGCAAATTCTATTTCATCGAGATCGGTCGTACTGCATTTAAACTAGTAGCCAGGATATGTCAGAAATTATGATTCTAATGACAGTAGGTAATGTCAGGCTAATGTTTTGACATGATTTTGACAACACCTACTGTCAATATAAGCTGCGTTCGGATATTGTACACCGTCACTTTTTACACCCAATAACACGTAAGTGTCATTTGAACGGTGTACCCGGTGTCAACGGTGTACAATATCCGAACGCAGCTTTAATCGACATAATATCTGTCTAGTTCCACTAGTTTTATTTTAATGCAGACGATCTATAGGCGATAGGCGATCTCGATCAAATGCAGCTAAATTATTATTTTTATATATAGTATGATAAAGTCATGTGCCTGGCCACATCAGATTTTTTTGAAAAGTAATAACAAATAGTTTTCTTAAACTGTAATCTATTAGGATGACTATAATACATGCCATATTTTTAATACAGTCAAATACCCTATTGGCTAAGTCTCCAGTAACGTCCGTGTTTCAAGCACAGTTAAAGGTTTTCTGTGTGACTTTTTCAAGGGTTATGTGAAATTCAGCTCATCCGTTATAAATTTTATAGTTTCTCCAAAAAAAGGCAGTTTTACTATCTTGTACAAAAACCTGTAACGTAGATTAGAGACATCTGCTCAACGTATTGGGAGGATGTGCTCCATATGTGAGCATAAACTCGCACTTTATGCTTATGCTCACGAGTACATACTCTGAGCATAAACTCAGTGTTATTCATAACATATAATAAATAAGAGTAGAACTTACATACTGAAAAGAATAGCACGACCTGACAGAGTAAGTAGGATGGAATGAAAGCTTGATAAAGCCTATGCAACACTACTTCACAGAGTTGTCAAGTTTAAGATCACTTAAGTGAACTTACCCGGTTATTGCACTGCACCCGTCAATAGGGTATTTGTCTGTATTAAAAATCTGACTTGTATTATAGTCATCCTAATAGATTACAGTTTAAGAAAACTATTTATTACATAAAAAAAATATGCCTTATTTCTATTAAAAACCAAAATTAAAATTGAATTTTATTCATGTCCTATCACGTGATTGCAAACGCTCTGTAATTGGCTCAGTATCCAGTGACGTCATTCGTTAGTACCCTTAGAGCGCGTTCGGTTTCTCAGAGTAGGGTATGGGGAGAGCAATGCTCAGATAACCTGGGTCGGCTGACTCTCTCTTATATGCATATAAACGCCGTATGACGTTAGTCCGCCTATTATGCAGCGCGTCACTCTCACCGTACAATACCGGGTTATCCGATCTTATGGTTATCCGATCTTAGCGCTCTTATGCTTCTCCCGTTTGAATTTAATAGCACTAATGTGCCATGTAAGCATAACTTTGTAGGTTAGGTTAGCCCTAACCTTAAGCTGTCAGATCAGATAATACCTGGTTCGAAAATACGATAGATAACTTATTCTAGTCAGTTTTACTTATGTCGAAGTAATCTTCACAACAAAAAACACTTGTATTGGCCGCTATTTATTTCATTTGGATTTCTATGAGCCAACCACTTTCTTCGCAGTTTCAAATCTTGCGGAACAGCTACAAATAGTAGTTTATAACCCATTTTTATGTAGAAATTGTGAAAACAACACATCATACAACACAATTACCAAACGGCGACGATGCCGATGCTGACAGACCATATGGGCCGATTTGACATCTACTAACGGGTGACGTCACACAACAGAAAGTATCGTTTTGGCGGGACTTTTTGTGATTCAATTTTTAACGCTGATTTTTATGAAATATTGAGGAAATAATTACGAAAAATAATGCATTTACAATGTAGAGTGAAGTGAAGGAATAAACACACTAAGATGGTTTTCCAATAATAGTCAGATACCCTATTGTTCATTTCAGGGTAGTTTTCAGGGCACTATCGGTTGGGGGGCGTCAAATTCATATGTATAATATGTACGTCAAATTCTTCCTTGGAAAGCCCTCTACAAGTCAAAAAAATAAAACAAAGTGTTTTCCAATGTTTATTTTTTGTCCTTAAGTAATCTGAAGTTTTCCCAAACCGCGAACAATTATTTGAAGAATATCAAAAAATGTCTTCTTCATTTTCCCATGCAAATTTAAGGCCTTGACAAGTACGGTTGAAAATCAAAATTTCAACAAAAAACTGTGTCGATTTTTTTTTTATTTGGAAACGATTTGAGGGGATCGATCGGTTTCTATCATCACAAAAAATTTTGCAATGCAGTTTTTAACCAACCTAATGGGCACCCTTCTCCCATGCAAGTTAATTTTGGACAACTGCCCCCCCCCCTTCCGATTTAAGCTGGATACGCCCATGTATATATATATATATATATATATAAAGGAGAAAGGTATTTGTCGGGCAATTCCGTCATACGAAGATCGAAGATCGAAGAAGCAACCGTATACACGTGTTTCGGACTATTAGTCCTCATCAGTACGGTATAGCCAAGGAGCAAGATGGACACTCAATGGAAAAACACTCAAATGGTTCCCTATAGGGGGTGACCAATGTCGCCAATTTGGTGCTTCAGTCCCAACATCTTCAGGATTCGAAGACAAGAAGTGACGTCGCGCCGGAGGTGACTGGTACACCCCAGGTACACCATAGCCCATGGAAATTAAAGGAAAGCTGGTTAATCGACGGTAAGATATAAAGGAGAAAGGTATTTGTCGGGCAATTCCGTCATACGAAGATCGAAGATCGAAGAAGCAACCGTATACACGTGTTTCGGACTATTAGTCCTCATCAGTACGGTATAGCCAAGGAGCAAGATGGACACTCAATGGAAAAACACTCAAATGGTTCCCTATAGGGGGTGACCAATGTCGCCAATTTGGTGCTTCAGTCCCAACATCTTCAGGATTCGAAGACAAGAAGTGACGTCGCGCCGGAGGTGACTGGTACACCCCAGGTACACCATAGCCCATGGAAATTAAAGGAAAGCTGGTTAATCGACGGTAAGATATAAAGGAGAAAGGTATTTGTCGGGCAATTCCGTCATACGAAGATCGAAGATCGAAGAAGCAACCGTATACACGTGTTTCGGACTATTAGTCCTCATCAGTACGGTATAGCCAAGGAGCAAGATGGACACTCAATGGAAAAACACTCAAATGGTTCCCTATAGGGGGTGACCAATGTCGCCAATTTGGTGCTTCAGTCCCAACATCTTCAGGATTCGAAGACAAGAAGTGACGTCGCGCCGGAGGTGACTGGTACACCCCAGGTACACCATAGCCCATGGAAATTAAAGGAAAGCTGGTTAATCGACGGTAAGATATAAAGGAGAAAGGTATTTGTCGGGCAATTCCGTCATACGAAGATCGAAGATCGAAGAAGCAACCGTATACACGTGTTTCGGACTATTAGTCCTCATCAGTACGGTATAGCCAAGGAGCAAGATGGACACTCAATGGAAAAACACTCAAATGGTTCCCTATAGGGGGTGACCAATGTCGCCAATTTGGTGCTTCAGTCCCAACATCTTCAGGATTCGAAGACAAGAAGTGACGTCGCGCCGGAGGTGACTGGTACACCCCAGGTACACCATAGCCCATGGAAATTAAAGGAAAGCTGGTTAATCGACGGTAAGATATAAAGGAGAAAGGTATTTGTCGGGCAATTCCGTCATACGAAGATCGAAGATCGAAGAAGCAACCGTATACACGTGTTTCGGACTATTAGTCCTCATCAGTACGGTATAGCCAAGGAGCAAGATGGACACTCAATGGAAAAACACTCAAATGGTTCCCTATAGGGGGTGACCAATGTCGCCAATTTGGTGCTTCAGTCCCAACATCTTCAGGATTCGAAGACAAGAAGTGACGTCGCGCCGGAGGTGACTGGTACACCCCAGGTACACCATAGCCCATGGAAATTAAAGGAAAGCTGGTTAATCGACGGTAAGATATAAAGGAGAAAGGTATTTGTCGGGCAATTCCGTCATACGAAGATCGAAGATCGAAGAAGCAACCGTATACACGTGTTTCGGACTATTAGTCCTCATCAGTACGGTATAGCCAAGGAGCAAGATGGACACTCAATGGAAAAACACTCAAATGGTTCCCTATAGGGGGTGACCAATGTCGCCAATTTGGTGCTTCAGTCCCAACATCTTCAGGATTCGAAGACAAGAAGTGACGTCGCGCCGGAGGTGACTGGTACACCCCAGGTACACCATAGCCCATGGAAATTAAAGGAAAGCTGGTTAATCGACGGTAAGATATAAAGGAGAAAGGTATTTGTCGGGCAATTCCGTCATACGAAGATCGAAGATCGAAGAAGCAACCGTATACACGTGTTTCGGACTATTAGTCCTCATCAGTACGGTATAGCCAAGGAGCAAGATGGACACTCAATGGAAAAACACTCAAATGGTTCCCTATAGGGGGTGACCAATGTCGCCAATTTGGTGCTTCAGTCCCAACATCTTCAGGATTCGAAGACAAGAAGTGACGTCGCGCCGGAGGTGACTGGTACACCCCAGGTACACCATAGCCCATGGAAATTAAAGGAAAGCTGGTTAATCGACGGTAAGATATAAAGGAGAAAGGTATTTGTCGGGCAATTCCGTCATACGAAGATCGAAGATCGAAGAAGCAACCGTATACACGTGTTTCGGACTATTAGTCCTCATCAGTACGGTATAGCCAAGGAGCAAGATGGACACTCAATGGAAAAACACTCAAATGGTTCCCTTGTCTTCGAATCCTGAAGATGTTGGGACTGAAGCACCAAATTGGCGACATTGGTCACCCCCTATAGGGAACCATTTGAGTGTTTTTCCATTGAGTGTCCATCTTGCTCCTTGGCTATACCGTACTGATGAGGACTAATAGTCCGAAACACGTGTATACGGTTGCTTCTTCGATCTTCGATCTTCGTATGACGGAATTGCCCGACAAATACCTTTCTCCTTTATATCTTACCGTCGATTAACCAGCTTTCCTATATATATATATATATATATATATATATATATATATATATATATATACAGTGTGTCCCACTTAAGAGTGTAACACCTTCATATCTTTTTACTTTATCATACGCAGTATGTAAAGTATTGTAATCATGCCAAAAAAAATTTTTGAGATTTTAGCGGAAATATGTCTTTTTGGGTCCCCTGAACATTTTTGACCAAGGTACAAAAAAATGTCTGTGTGTGTGTGTGTGTGTGTGTGTGTGTGTGTATGTGTGTGTGTGTGTACCCGTTTTTGTGGAGACGATTCCGGAGAAACTACTAATGGTATCGGGACGAAACTTCATATTTAGAAGTTTTATAACCAAACTTAGAGCTGAAAAGCTTTCTGTTGAAAAGGGTCCAAAGGAACTGGTGGTTTACTCATAGCATTTTTCGAAGATTTTGCAAATGCGCCGCTAATTGTGTAATGTCGTCAAAATAGTTAAATAATAAATTAAAGGAGAGGAAATTTTCCATAATTTATGTATATGACATTCTTTGGTAGAATTTATAGTTTAGCCGCATGAGCAAATTCTATTTCATCGAGATTACGCCCGATCTCGATGAAATAGAATTTGCTCATGCGGCTAAACTATAAATTTTTATTTTCATTATATTATTATTTTCACCTTTTCGGTGAGCATAAGCATTATTATTCAGACAATAATTAAATACGACAAAGCACTTTGACAGTTCAGGTTTTATTTCAACCAAAATTTCCATAGCACACTTTTTTTAAGCGCAGCTGCCTATGCAAATAATAATTACGGACTTGAAATTATTTTTGAAGAAAATTTCAATATTTTTTAATTTTCATGAAATTTTGGATTTGGGGTATTTGGGCAATTCTGAACAATTATTACTAGTAAGATTTTTCAATAAAAAAATCCCTAAAGTGATTTCTTGATTTTTGCCATTTATTTTGCCATCACAAGGTGCTTTGCATTTAAAGAAGGCAATTGGTTTTTTGGCAGTGAATAGAGCATTATGTGTTCTATATTTGAAACAAAAAATACTAAAATTGGACTAAAAATAAAAGAGATATGGAGGTGTTACACTCTTAAGTGGGACACACTGTATATGAATAAATATTGGAAGTCAAAGGTCACAATATTATTTTTTTACGTTCTATAATTTGTTTGGCACACATCTTATCGATGGGACTTTTGGTACCACGTATAAAACGAGGAACTATAAAGCTCCTATAACTTATTTACATAACCGTAATTAATACATGAAAATGTAGGTATGTAATGAGTAATGACTTAATGAGACTACAGTTTTGGACTTCGATTGTTCTAAAGTTATGACGCCTCAAGGTAGTAAGAAATGCAAAAATGTTTGATATTTGTATATAAAGCAGTGAAATCAAACAGTACAATAGGTAGGTAAGTAAGATGATTTGGTTCACGTATTTTATATATTGCAAATAGCATAAGGATAGACACTATGTATAAAAAGCAAGTTTAACACGACATAGAATAGCAACTATTCAACCACATTTATTGATGATCGACAATATCTTTCTATATTCCTCCTGAACTTCAGAAGTTTTGTGGATAGCTTCAATTCCAATGGCAGAGTCCTACAACCACAAAAGACACAGATAATACCTACTCATTAAACTGAAAGGCTTAAACCATACCTTAAAAAGCAAGTCCTTCTTTCCATTAAATGAACCAAACAACTTGAACAAATCAGAACGCTCTGTATACTGTTCACCAATAGACACCAGCACGTTTTGCAGTTCTTCTAAATCACCGTCAGTTTTAGATTGACTGGCAACAACCTAGCAAAAGGAAAAATATTTCTTTTTTCAGTTTATTATTTTAGTTGATGATTTTACCATATGTGGAGGCGCTTTAGCTAGGTGACACCTTTCATATTCGGTCACTGGGGCCCTACCACCATTTGGACACAATAATTCATAGTCAGATGACTTCAAATTGACAGTCCAATCATCCTTGTTTTTACCATCTGTAATAATAATTAATATATTAGGATGTATAATAATGAAGATGTAATTAGATATAAGCAATTACCAGTGTTTCCTGGTACAGTAACATGCTTCACAAAAGCCACATCTCCATCCCCTTGTACCAGGCAACGGAATGCTCCTGTATATCCAGAATAGGATTCGGATTGATCAAAGCTACAGCGTGTTTTAGGGTTATTGTTGTCCACGTCACCAACGCATAAACTGCATAGTTTATCGCTGGTTGCGGTATCTATGTTGAGAGCAGGATTGTACGCCCCAGGCAGGCAGCTACCCCCGGAGAAGAAGTTGGCCAAAGCTTTCGGATAAGGACAATCGTCTTCCTTGATTAAGCCGAGTTTTATCAGCGTGTATAATGGTGAGTTATACCCAGCAGTCCTACCATAACCGGTGTGGCAAGATTTAGATCCTTTCAGATCTGAGAACGATTGGAAATTTGAATTCTTTTTGACGACAGCAACGGTGTAGTAAGCTCCCCCAACTTTTCCATAAGTTTCGGCGGCTATCGGTTTCAAGTTGAATTCTTTTTGGGCTCTATTTGCCAAGCCGCCATCTACCGTTATTATATCTGCACCACCATCCCTAATCGCTCTAAAACAATCTTCAACCGATCTATCCTGTACACAATCGAACCGCGGGCGAATATTTCTGGTGAATGCTGCCGTTGATAATGCTTGACATTTTTCCATTTCATCATCTGTGACGACGCAGAATCGCACGCTCTTGTATGGTGGACCATAGTCGCGCTCGATGACGTCAGTGTAGTTTCCTTTGTCCAGGTAGTCTCCCGGCGAGATTACTTTGTTTTCTTTGGCTATATTCTTGTCTGAGATCTCTAGAACTTTCTGCAACCAGGCCGCGTGATTTCTTCTGCCTTCAGAGTTGAGATTTTCAATTTTGCGTCTTAGCTCGTCTACGGTTTTTACTACGTCAGCATTTGTCATATAACCCTGCCATGGTCTAGCGGCCCATCTGCATGGTGTTCCCCTAACTGGTACTCTGGTTCCATCTGGGCATAGGTATGCATAGTCATCGGGGTTTTCTTTAGTTTCTGATGCTGGTGTTATTCCAACTGGTAGCTATAAAAATAAAGTACATAGGTAATGAGTTATATTTGGATTTAAGGTAGTTTAGTCTATTTCCATTGGTTGCCTACATCAGAATTTAGAGGCTTCAATGAGGAGAGGCGAGGTCTTATATATGGATCTAGCAAAGGCCAGGAAGAGGTATGGGGAATAATGGAAAAAGGAAGAGAGATGCCAAATAATGGAGGAAGAATAAGTAGAATTATGTATTTCTCTTTTTACTTACACCAAAGAATTTTCGAACGTAGATGACCTTGGTCCACGCTATGTCTGCGTTGTTATGCACTAAGCATCTAATCGCACCCTCATATCCAGAAAAGTTATCTGGGTAATCACACTTTTCCGGATGTTCGCACATTTGGCATAAATTAGAATACCTCTGCTCTGAAATTGTGTATACAAACTAGCATTTTGTCTTAATAGTAATGTACATTTATATGACTTACTTAATTTTGAGTCTATGGTTGGATCTGGGGACCATTTTCCAACGATGCAAGCCTTCGAAAATAAGTTAGAAAATGCTTTTAATTCATTTTCCCTGGCCGATAAACCTTCTTCGTTGAGTCTTCCCACTATTCCCATATTTTTTAGTTTGGTCAGAGGGATCTTATATCCAACATTTCTTCCGATACCGGTGTGACAAGATTTTAACCCCTTCAAGTCTTTTATGCCGTTTAATTTTAGATCTTTACGTATTAACGCTATTCCTTCATACCTAAATTCAGCTGAAAATAAACAAATAAAGTATTAAAACAGGAGCGTAGTTACCGCCATAACAAGCGTAGCAATGATATGGGGTCCCCAAACCAGAGGGGTCCCAACATGCGCAAGCAAAAAGATCGTAAATAAGTAGTATTGCTTTTGTCTAATATAATTACTTTAACGTCGAGCTTTAAGAAGCCATGATTCTCAATCTGGAAATGTTATGTCACTTATTTATCTAATTATAATCCTGTCATAAAAGAGGGTGACATAAATTGTATTTACGCCTCACGGTTCAGAATGAGATTATTAATTTGCTTGGCGCCAAACATAGAAAAAATATTGTCTTAGAAATTAATAAAGTTCCGTTTTTGGCTATTATTGTGGACACAACACGAAAACTGTCAAAAATTGACCAAGTAGTTAACCTATAAGAGTTCTGGACCACTTTCACGTGTTATTTCAAATGAGGGTATAAATTCACAACTCAAATAAAAATATCATTAACTAGGTAAGATCCATACATGTTGCCCACTGTTGCCAAGCTGTACCATCTCAAAAAGAGAAAATATTAAAATCGAATATAAACAAAAGACGACATAAGGGTGTTACATTTTAAAGAGGGACACACTGTACATACAATAACACATACAATAACATGCTAATCTTGTGTTCTCGGAAATAATCAGTCTGTTGTTATATAAATTTCTTCGAATATAAAGTTGAATAATAAAAACTCAAAAGAAAATTTCTCACTAAAGATGTATGGCAAATATTGCAGAATTACTGAATATCTTTACATAATGCTGTTTAGATAGAACAAGCAGCAAGTTGGGGAGTTCAAATCGTAACTAGGTATTTGAAATTTGAACGTATCAGTGACCTTGGTTGCCCGCATGAACTTGAATGTTAATAAGATTAAAAAGTACCACAATAAATTCTTGCAACTATGTATGGCGATCACGTAAAGTTTGCTTACTCTTGCTGTACATATCGGGTTTGATCGTATTCCAATAACATTAAATACTTCCGTCCTTTTTTTAAAACAATTGCTTTATTTATAGCAAGATTGCAGACTCAACACTAAACATGTATAATAATTCCCATCTTGTTGATATGTGGCCCTTGTTAGCATAATGACAACGAATTACAGAGACAATTTTGCAAATCTAGCATTTCCTATTGGTCAGCACAACAAACGTATCAAATCACATTTTAATTTGATACGATTATGCGGTTTTAAATCCACTTCTTTTCAATGGCAATAAAATTATATTTTTAAGGACATACCTTCCGGTTCTTCACGTGTTCTAATTTCCTCAAACACTGCAAAATCCTCTTCAGGTGTCTTGGCAGCAATGTACATATCCTCCGGATCAACAGTTGCAAAATCAGCCTCACGTTTTTTGATTTTTTCGATGCATTCCACCCTATATACGAACAAATAATAAGTATTCCGAGATGTGTAGTATAGTATTTTATTTACCTATCCCTGGCGGGGATGCAGATTATTTGTGCGGCACTTTTTGTAGTTTGGGCAGCCATCTCCTTGCAGGCGTCCATAATGTCTTCGGGCACGCACATCCTAACTAAGAAAGAAATAGATAATTACGAATATATAATAATAAAGTGCGTATGTTTACATTCATTTTTAGTGCTTCTACGGTATCTTACACGGCCTTCCGTGTAAGAAATTGCTGCTACACAGCAGCACAGCAGAAAAGCAACTTTCATTTTCAGTCAAGTGACCCGCACGAACTGTTGACTGGGACTGAACATTCAGACGCCAGGACACCGGTTTAAGAAGCAATTTCTTCTCGTCTTGTTTGTTTTCCGCTGATTTTTTAATTGATTAATTGGTAAATTTGATTAAATGTTATTAACGCTCATATCTTAAGGAATCCCCGTCAATAGCCTGATATAATAATCGAATTTGATAAACGTGGAATTCCCGTTAAGGCAAAGGTTATGCTAATAATATAATCGAATTTTATCTACAAACATGTTTTGGGAATAGTAAGGACAAGTCTTAGGTACGTCCAAAAAACTACACGAGCCAAGAGAAATGTGCGATTATCATTTGTCTTTTCAAAATAAAGTATTTCTCTTTATTCTTCAATAAAGGTTAACAGTGTTTCATTTCCGATTTTATATTGTGTTGTGTTTATAAAGGATAAAAAGTAATATAATCTCTCAACTTTAGTTACTAAAATGTTTGAAATGAAAATGATTGTCACCATTTTGTATTGGTGACTTTTTTTTATTAGTGATACAGAGTTTAAATTTGTCAAAGTTGCTAGAATAAAATCAGAAGAGCAATTTGGTATTGGAGGTATATACAGGATGTATAGAAAGCAACTAACTAATAATTGCTATAACTTTTGAAATAAGTTGTTTTATAATAAAATTGTTGTATGTTAGTATACAAACTAACGCATAACGGTACTCCCTTTAGAATCACCATAGGGTCGTATGAGGTACCATAGGGCGCTTTTAAAACCAAATCACCAAAAACAAAAAAATTGACTGCGGAATATGATGCTATTGGTAATAGTTCTAAAGAAATACGTTATATGTATGATTAGCATTATTTAGCGCAATATACAAGATATAGATATATGTACCATATAGTGCACCATAGCGTGCATAAAGTATGTTCAATTCAGTGGCGTAGCGTAGTAGGGGCGAAGGGGCGGCACTTGTAGGGGGCGACAAAATATCATCTAACAAAAATTTGAACCGTTTCATTTCTTATTTTTGTCGCACCTACGATTCGGGGCGATTGAACTAAGCACGGAATTTTTCATTACTAATAGCGTTTTCTTTTGGTAAAACTAGTGCACCCTAGAACTGCACTGGCAATGCACGTTAAATATATATTATATATATTATTATAATTCAATTTGGAGAAACCATTGCTAACTTTTGGTTTTCATATGTGCGCCAAGTTTTAACATTTTAGGTGGTCTTTTCTTCAGTTTCAATTGTGATGTATCACACTTGTTGTGTAGCTGGAAATTTTAGATAAATATATGTTAGTACCTATTTTATGTTTGCTTTTGCAAAGATTGATTCGGAGCTGGAATTAACGTTTCTTGAGTATGACACATAAGTTTAAAGCAACCCTTTCCATTCTTTGCGTTCATGTATTTAATTTAAAAAAAGCAGCTCATTATTTGTGGTACAATACGTGAATCAGAAGCAAGAGTCATCATTAAAAAATTAAAATCATGCATGGCGTCCATAAAAAGGGAAAAGTTGGCAATTGTTTCTCCATCTTCTTTAAAGATAACTCAAGTACCGCAAATGGATGTGTCGTGCCTGAAATGGTGCACATTCATGCCTAAAATGGTGTCTTTGTAATCTTCACAATTCCGGGTCTTAAGTTGAGAGAAATAATTGAATTGACTAAACTAATTGGAAATACGAGTAACTGAATATTTGTACCGTTTTTTTTTTGCCTAAACCACTGCAAGGCTACAAAAGTCAGTTAAGGGACAATAAAAGGCCGCTCAGTGTGCGATAAGACTATAAAATATGATTTTTTTTCATAAAAAATTAGAAAATTAGAATTAAAGAATTTTTTATATTATAATGAAATTTCGTAAAAATTTAATTTTTTTGGATTATAACAACTTTTGCCTCACAAACTAAACAAAACGATCAAAATGTAATAAAATCTTTCAGCAAGGTTCTGAGACAAAAGGCATTGTCCAATGGAATTACAATTTTTTCCGTTTGTTATGTCAAACATCACATTTTTCCAAATTTACGAAGTTTTAATTCTATCCTTATTACTTTAAATCACCTTCAGTGGTGAAATTGTGTAAAACTGTGTAAAAATGTGTAAAACAACATTTAAAACAATAGTTTAAAACAAAATATTTGTTTTAAAACATGTTTAAAACACACTTTTAAAACAAACTGTTTTAAATATAAAAACCCTGTGGAAGATAGTCTGCCTAATATTATAATTATGCTCTGAATATTTCTTACAATGCCCATAAGCAATGCCAGCTGTGAGACGAGTTTTTCAAAATTGAAATTAATCAAAAATTATGTAAGATCATCATTTGTAAACCGAACAATACACATCACTTCTTTGGAATTACTGAATACTGTTGTATTTTAAATTGAAATACCTAATAAGGGGGCGGCTGACACCCACGCTACGCCACTGGTTCAATTATATGTCTACAATACCAAAAGATAGACCTAGCTTTAATTACTCCAGGGGTACAGGGTCATTTGAAATAATATATGATGGAATAAAACATCTCTTCAGTTACTAATAATAATAAATAATAATATTTGTGCCTTTAGAACCATCAAAGGGAAAGTAGGTTGTGTGGCACCGAGTATTGATGACTGGTATCATTGGATAGCTCTTAAAACTAAATAACTTTTGCCTGAATAGAGTGAATAGCTTTTTTATAACGTCATTGAAGAGAGTTAAATATGATAGGGTATATATATATATATGTCCATCTATCCATCTATAGATTAGATCAACAGCTAGGATTAAATTCTTATTTATTTTGAGAAAGATACGACAAAGTAACGCTAAGTAAAACATACTGTATACAGGAAGTTAATATTGTTCAAGTAACATAAGGGTAATTTAGGAATCAAACTCGATTTACAATAATAAATAATGGAAAATAATATAAAATATTAGTTTGATGTGGTGCCATCTATGAACTAAACGCAGAATTACTAACGAGTGGAGTAGCATATTGACGTTATTATGGCCCCTATTCGCTAGAGGGCGCGATAAGCTGCAGATTAGACCAAAAATATAGAGCAGCTTCCGCATTAGCTTTATTTGAAAATGGTAAATATTCTTTAAAAAAAAAAGTAGATGAAGTTTAAAGACGCAAAAAGAAGGTCACAGCCATCACCATGGGATTCAAATCAAAGATTCAGTTAAATTGCCAAAGGCATTAGCGCGATCGGAGTGTCTGGTTCCCCAGGTAATATCGGACCTTCCCGGAAGTTTATTGACGTGCTTGGTATATATACTTTGTTCCCCAACTGCTACTGTGATGAGAAATCAAATGAGAAGAAATTTAGTAAAAGTTAGTTTTGCTTATGATAAAAAAATACTTCTACAAAAAACTACTACTTTATAGAACGGCTGTACATATCAGTAGCTATAAATTTATAGTTTCTATGTAACGTCGAATAATAGGGTAGAAAATATTATATAGGAGCTTATTCTTAGACGTTACTTTATGTAGTTTTGCATGGTATTTTGGCAGTTGTGACTTTTTTAGTTCATTGTTTGCTAATTTTCAAAATCAAAATCAAATCAAAATAAAGCTCTTCAGAGCCTAGCAGATTTAAACCAATCCACTTTAAACCAATACTATGCCTAAAGTTCGTCAGATTCCTTGTCTCTTTTTGGGGAGGTGTGACACATTTTATACCTGTCTTTGCATCTGCAAAAAATTCTAGTAGTCTTGCCTAGAAATAAAAATATCATTTTAAAATATAATGCTAATGGAACAAAGTCCATTATGTGAAAAAGGGTCTTACTTATTTTTATTTGTTGTTTTATTTAAGTTCTTAAATCATTGTGTATTTTGTTTTAGTGAAATAAAAATCAATATGAACATATTTTAAAACATTTCATTCTTCTAAAAGGCAGCAAATTTTATGAAATAGTTGCTGTAAAAGCTAGAAAGGGGATGGAATTTACTACCTGAGTATGACCGTTTCTGGAACAATCCAGATTTCCAACAGCAAACGTTAACGTATGTCCTTTGTACTCACTTCTGAGAATATGTAATTCTAAAGGACAGCTGCATACTATGCACGTGTAGCTAAAGATTATTAAAATGTTTTTAATGACGATAAATTGCAAAGTAAATGTATCGAGTAATATTGCAGATTGATTGTGAAACAATCCCATACACTAAAGATGATATATACATTATATAAGACTCTTCATACACAGAGGGAACTCTATGCTTGGATATCAAGAAACGATATGCTTGCGTATATTGTGTAAAATGAAGACGTTTTTTTATCGGACCAAATAGTATTTTATTCCAACAACTCTTTTAATATAGTCGTTCCAATTATGGGATACTCTTATTGTTGAAGCGTTTAGTATGGTTATTCCGAGAATAACTACGTCTATCAAAGAATAAGATATTTTTGGAAGAAGAAGTCGATGTACGTATTGAACCAAGTAAAAATATTATTGAATGAAAAATGTATATGTTTCATCTAATAAATACATTATTCGTCCAAAGATACTGAAATACTTGATTGTGAAACGACAATTCAAGTCGCGTTTCCTATGGAGTGGGGGCATCACATTGGTCGTGCGTGCGCAGCGGAGCCCGGAGGGTATATCACATTATCACTTCTGTAGTTCTGTACGTTAGACGTTAGCGGAATCGGCGAAGCAGGTTTATATTGGGGAGAAATTTGTAAAGTGATAATATACTACATATAGGCATCTAGTGAAAATCGTACTCGTACGTACAATGAGCTTGACTTTGGAGCAGACGCTAAAGGAGTGGCATGTGGGCGAACTTCTCCAAACATTTGAAGGTATGTATGTAATTTTCCATACCAGTTAATACATTATGTTTATGTACATATTACGTATGTTTATACATTAGATGGGGTCATAATCCGTAATATATACATAGTTTGGTCTTTTATAATCATGCTGTTAACTGAAAATTGCAGTCTGTAATTGATAAGTACCTATATGCGCGTCTGCGACAGGTTCATACGTGTAGGGTGTAGGTATATAGAAAAAGTTCGAGCGCCTATGCTGCGGCGCCTATGCGGCGGCACTGTATCGGTACGGCCACTCAGCGCGGCAGCCACAACTGATTTATATTCTTAGCATGGAATACAATTGTATTTGTATACTTATTACACATAGAGCGACTTTTATAATTTTAAAATCAATGAATTTGTAATTTTTACCAGTTACGTATGCAATTTAGATGATTTTTATGTGAGTGGATGGGGATATCAGGCCAATTGTAATTAAAATAAGTTGTTTCAAGTTAGGCTTTGTTTCCGATTTGCAAAAACTTATTAGGATCTATTTACATATTAAAAATAAAAGAAAACTATGATTAGGTACATTTTAAAAATATGACATAATATACAGGGTCCTGCAACTCAGCTCCCGTCTTCTGTAGCTCACTTACTCATTAAGCAAAGAGTTTGACATTTTGCAGGCTTACCCTGTACTTCAAGGTACAATTCAAGAAATAATTTTTTATTATACAGGGTGTTCCAAAAATGTGCAACGCCATGGCAATATATTTTTTAAATTGCATGCTATATATTTTTCTACACATTTGAAATTTTTATGATTGCCTACATATCACCAAAATTTTATTGAAATTGGTTGAGTGACCGCAACGGAAAATAATAAAAACAAAAAAAAATTGATTTTGCATCGTTGGCTTTAAAAATCAATAAAAACCACAAAATGCACCTCGTTAATAAAATTTTGCAACGTGCTTATTAAGTTAGATGTAATAGTCTCGTTAACCAAGTGACATTGGTCCAAATTATACAGGATGACCAAAATCGAGTGTCAAACTTCAAAGCGCGCTATTGTTCTTATTTTAAATTGGAACCCATATTTTTTTTAGGTGATACGATGCAGAATTAAAGAATAAATATTGTTTCTAAATACAACTCCATCACAATTCACAATATTTTAAAAGTTATTCGCCAAAAACTCAGTTTTCAACGTTTCCAACGGCAATTTTAGGTAATAAATATCGTACGTGGCGTTGAAAAACAATTTATTACATAAAATATAACGCAGAGAGGTATTTTAGATTTGACTGTACTCAATTAAGTAGTTATTCAATTGCTAAATTTACTGCAAAATTTACCTATAACGACATTTCCTTCCTTACCGCTATAAGTAAATTATGCAGTAAATTTAGAATTTGACGAATTTAACGACTTAATTAGTACACTCAAATCTAAAATACGTCTATTATTTTTTTATGAAATTAATTGTTTTTCAACGCCACGTACGGTATTTATTATCTAAAATTGCCGTTGGAAACGTTGAAAAATGAGTTTTTGGCGAATAACTTTTAAAATATTGGGAATTGTGATGGGGTTGTATTTAGAAACAATGTTTATTTTTTAATTCTGCATCATTTCACATAAAAAAATTATGGGTTCCAATTTAAAATAAGAACAATAACACGCTTTGAAGTTTGACAAGTTTGACACTAAATTTTGGTCACCCTGTATAATTTGGATCAATGACACTTGGTTAACGAGACTACTAGACCTAACTTAATAAGCACGTCGGAAAATTATATTACCAAGGTGCATTTTGTGGTTTTTTTTTTGATTTTTAAAGCCAACGATAATAATAATAATTTTTTTGCTGTTTATTTGTTTGCGCTGAAGTCACTCAACCGATTTTAATAAAATTTTGGTGGTCTGTAGGCAACCATAAAAGGCTCCCAAATTTGTAAAAACATATATAGCATGCAATTTAAAAAAATATATTACCATGGCGTTGCACATTTTTGGAACACACTGTATAATAAAAAATAATTTCTTGAATGTACCTTGAAGTACAGGGTAAGCCTGCAAAATATCAAACTCTTAGCTTAATGAGTAAGTGAGCTACAGAAGACGGGAGCTGAGTTGCAGGACCCTGTATAAACATTAGGAGATATTAATTTTAGTCATTATTTTTTGTATCTTCAGAAAATGACATCACATTGGAAAATTTATACGACCTCAATGAAGAGTTAATCAGAGAATTAATACCATCGATTGGGAAAAGATTGCTATTTGTAAAGAAATGGAAGGAGGCAAAATCAATTCAAGAAATGGACGTTGTAAGTACATATTTTATCTGCAGCGTTGGTGAAGCACCGGCATTTCACATCACAATAAAGCTATTTTTTTGTATTTACCAAGTTCAAATACAGTAATCTAAAATTTATCTCCATGAAACATCTTTTATATTATGTAATATTTAAATAGGTTATTGGCGATGAAAACGAAGCAAACAACGAACAAGCCGTTGTTATTCCTGGTAACCACAGGGCTATAGCTTGCGATTTTACTTCTCTACTGCAGTATGAGAGTGATACTAAAATGCCGGATTTTGACCTCAAGACTTTACTAGAGTGCGATCCGTTAGGCCTCAGCGCGATTGAGTATTATACGGATCATGCCATTCTGAATGACCAAAACAGAAATCGTGTAGTTAACATAATTATAAAGCGTGTGTTTAATTACCATATGAAATAGTAAGTAGGGCAATAATATCTATATATTTATATATTATGGAATTATTTAGGGTTAGTCAAAGTTACCAGAACACTTAAATAATTTTCCAACCATGAAAAATTTCAAACTAAAGATTATTTGTTTAAAAATAAATGAGTATCTATATACTTTATACTCCATATACATATTAACAGAGCGACATATGAAGCATAAACTATAGATACTCATTTTTATTCATGTCAGTGAGATATTACCTAAGATTGAGTTATATAACCCGCCGACATCATTAGTGTAATTTTTACCGACATTATAAAAAAAAAACATTTTTGGGGTTTTGTATCAACTTTAATTTAAATAATATTACAATTATGGATTGTATTTAATAACGAGACATTTTCAGCCGATTAACACATGACCAGTATAATATCCTAACGGCAAAAATTATTACATTGTTCCCCAATGAATGCAGTGGTACATATTATGTGCCGGCTATACCAAAACGTCAGTCATTAATTGGGAAGCCGATACTAGCGAAAGGGAAAATGGTAGATAAAGCGAGGAACATACTGTACAAATGTGATGTCAAAATGAAACAAAGGAAAAGGTCCAGTACGGAAACAGATACAGATATTGATACAGCAAGCAAACACTCAAAATCAATTGGTATATCCATAAGGTAGATTTGTGATATACACTTAACTATTAGCTTTTAGAAGAATTATTAAAAGACGATCAAACATTTCTAAAAACACGACGAGATCCGTGGAACACTGTGGTGGAGAGATGGTCAAACACATACGAATTAAGACAAATACACCGAAACAAAATAAAAACGATATCTGAGTTTATTGCAGAATGGCCGGTGTTAAATGATAACAGATCAAATGACTTAGTATGTAAATTAAATTTTTTATTTTTGATTAACTAATATATTAGTCTTAAATTTCCATCAATGAAAAGTAACAGTATAATAATATTATCTCTTTTATTTTTAGATCAACATAGATTTTGATAAAGAATTTCCAAATAAAGGCCAATCATTGATGACTAATTTCCACAATTTTTTTGAAGTTTTGAAAAGACTAAGACCCATTGGTGACTACAAGTGCCTTAAGCTACAAGCAGCACTTAATAAATTGGAAAGCTTAACAGAAGGTACGATTCATTTGCAACTTTCATCTTGTCCATATTTTAACATAATTCTATTTTAGACGTGTCCGTTGGTGTGAAGTGGTTTTTGTTGCCGTACTTTCTTCCTCCACGAGGACGAATCCAAATCAACAAAAAACACTGGAAATTCAGCATTCAGGAGGTGGCTGATTCTTTGCATCTGTTTGTGCAAGTATGTATATGCCTGCATATTTTAGAACCAATAGTTCATATAATATTTGTTTTTGTTTATGTTAGTTAATTTATTTATGTATATTTTTTAGAGCCCCCATGAGATACAACAAGCAATCGCACAGAAACGCGAACAACACAGTACTAATGCGAGACCAGTTCAACCTTACGTTCTCTTTCAAGGAAAATCGTTATATGAAATAGACGCAGCATATGTGGTCATAGATGATATTCAGTTTCAAACTAAAACGCCACTGGAAGCCATAGACCTGTGCTTTAAAGTTTTCCAAACAACAAATGCTGCGTATCCTCCCGAAGGTGACTATATTTGGACTGTAATACAGCAAGGTATTTTTGGAATACGTCTGAAGACAGACACAGTATATCCTTATCATTGTGATCTTCTTAAGGCTGTCAGAGAAAACATTGATAATTTATAAAATTGTTATTGTCTTTAGAATGATGATTAAGTGCTCTGTATGTGGGGAAACAAAAACTAACATAAACTCATATGTATATCACCTTACATATGTACATAATTTGTCTAAGTTTGTTTGTCCGCAACAAGATTGTATCAGATCATACCATAGAAAAGACTCATTTAAAAAGCATTTACGAACTCATGTACAATTGGATAATGACTGTACAGGGTCTACTGCATCCAACTCTGAAAATTCTCATAAGCAAACTGCTCATGCGTGTAATAATCTCGACGACAGTAATAAAACAAATTCTAGCAATGACTGTACACTTGATGAAAATTTTAATCAACAGCATTTTTTTCCTTTTTTTAACGCACTACAAAAATCAATCACAAGTATTGTAGAACATTTTATTGTTCAGTTGTATAATAATTTGTTACTGCCAAGAAAAACTGTCGATTCAATAATCAATTACGTTAAAGTAATTTTCAACTCAAATATCTTTGTTGATATTTTTAAATACATATCTATACAATTTTGTAACGGACACAACGAATCACTGAACTATATCTTAATAGCCATACAAAAATGTTTTGATTTGTATGATACAGAGTATAAAAGACTAAAGTTGTTTGAGAACTCTAAAGTGTTTGTGCAGCCTGTAAATTATGTTGTGGGTACATCTACAATATCTGTGGCAAACAAACTACACTTAAAAAACGAAACGTCTACCTTAGTTCCAATGCGCAAAACACTGCAAATGTTTCTTGAAACTGACGGAGTCTTCAATGTAATATCAAATTTCCAAAATGAAAGTTGCTTGCACCTACACACTATACATAATATGTGGAAAAATGACACATTACATTCGTCTATAAATCCTACCTTACCATTAGTGTTGTATTTTGATGATTTGGAAATCAATAATCCTTTAGGAAGTCATGCAGGGTATTATAAACTTGGTATAATTTATTTTACGATAGCGTCCATACCACCTCGTTATTCAAGCAAATTGGATAACATATTTCTTGCTTACATATTTTATTCCGCTGATCGGATTACATTTGGGAATAACACCTTGCTGACTCCACTGTTGGATGAACTGAAATTTTTAGAGCAAACGGGTATTCAAATTAATCAAAATGATCAAACCATTAAAATTTATTTTCGAGTAACGGCTGTAATCGGGGATAATTTAGGAATCCATTCATTGTTTGGTTTGACTGAAAGCTTTTCTTCCAACTACTTTTGCCGTTTTTGCATTGGCCATAAATTATCCTTACAAACTCAAACAGTAGAAGACGGAACATTAGTCAGAAATTCTTGCCGTTATGAAGAACATGTCCAAAATAAAATGTTTGGGGTCAAGGAGAATACCATCCTTCATACACTTAGCGATTTCCATATTTATAAAAATATAACATGTGACATAATGCACGACATATTTGAAGGGGTATGTCGGTATGAAATAGGAAAAATGGTTAAATATTATATAGAAAATAACATAATTTCTTTGGATGATTTTAATTCTAAATTATCTTTCTTTACATATCAAAATTTTGAAACAAATAAACCACCACCAATTAAAATGCAGCACTTAAGGAGTGGTTATATAATCATGTCTGCGTCAGAAATGTTATGCTTAGTGTACAACATACGATTCATTTTGGGTCCTTTTGTAGGGGAACAGTGTAAAGTTTGGCTTATGTATTTGAAACTGCTTCAAATTATTGATATCATTTTGGCTCAAACAATTTCCGTAGAAACATTGTCTTTGTTAGAATCTATTATAACTGAACATCACCAGTTATACATTGAAAATTTCAGAGAACACTTAAAACCTAAACACCACTTCATGCTGCATTATCGTCGTATTATAGAAAAAAATGGACCACCTTCACACTATTCATCAATGAGGTTTGAAGCAAAACATAAGCAATTGAAGGATGTTGCTAATACTGTGAGATCAAGAGTAAATGCTCCATATTCAATCAGTTTGCGTATTCAGCTACAAAGCATCGAGAGAGCTGTGAAACAGCAAGGACTAGTTAATATTGTTGAACATGGTCAATTATTATCTCACGGTATAAATGATACTCATCCATTTTCAACCACTTATATTAAATTAAATGGCATACGTTTTAGCATAAATGAAGTTGTATATTACAACATAGTTGATGATCTGCCGCAATTTGCTATCATACAAAATATTTTATTGACAGACTCAGCACAGAAAGACTGTGACTGCACATTTATTTGTGACAAATTAGACACCACAAAATTTGACCCACATTACAGAGCATACACAGTAATACATTCTAAGGAAAATATAGTACTTAAGCACTCAAATTTATTTAGCTTATACCCAACAAAAATACGTTATATA
Source organism: Aphodius sticticus (assembly GCA_963966075.1). Classification (NCBI taxonomy): domain Eukaryota; kingdom Metazoa; phylum Arthropoda; class Insecta; order Coleoptera; family Scarabaeidae; genus Aphodius; species Aphodius sticticus. The sequence continues at coordinate 21,925,330 of OZ014513.1, read as the reverse complement.
CAGAATGATCTTTATGTTCCTTTGCCAATTCGATAAAATAGCATTACGTATGTCGATGGCCTAGCTGAAATACCATGTATCACCTATGCTTTAACCATGATCATACGTGGCATTGCACCTACGCCCTCGATAAATGTAGTGCTAATTTATCCAATTGTCAAATTGGTGGCCTAGCTGCAATATACCACGTATCATCATGGTTAAAGCATAGGTGATACGTGGTATTTCAGCTAGGCTATCAATATTATAGTAATGTTACTATTTATTTACGTACTTAACTCATATGCATTATATGCAGACTGTGTTTTTGTAATACAGAATAACTTTTGTGTTCCGTATCGTTGAAAGTTCGATAAAATCATATTACATATATTGTAGTAATATTTCTATTTAGTTAACCACGCAACTTATATGCGTTATATACATCAGTGTGTTTATATATATATATATATAAAGAATGATATTTGTGTTCTTATTGATATTTAGTTAACTACATATATATATATATATATGATCTCAATGGTTATGAAGGATCTCAATGTTGCTATTTTATTATATGTATAGTATTGCGTATTTTGTTACATATTATCAATATTTTCTAATAAAACTAATGTTATGATATATTTCTTTGATTTCATATTATTCCTATTTATTCTTCCTTCCATATATTATCCTAATTAACGTAAAACAGCAAAAGTTCTACTAATGGGTTGGTGACATAACGATTGAAATGAGTTACCTTCCAGAATTTTTTTCAAATACAAGTGATATTCCAAATTATTCTAGTAGGTATTATTCTAGTTTGTCAGGGATTTTAGGGCAACGCAGGTAAGTGACATAACCATATTAAACTAGAATAGTTTGTAATGCGTATAACATAAAATATATGGGGTAGTGATTATATTGGCATGTATAAAAGTATATCTTATTTTTTATTTAGTATCAAAGTAATTTAATGTTCAAATAAGTAAAAGAAATTTAAAGCAAAAATACGAATAATAGTTCATTCAAAAGTAATAATTAATATACTTAGTAATATGTATAACAATAAATATATAAATCAATTGGGTTCCCAATATATTGGTTACTATAAAAATATCACATATTTTTATATCTTACAAGAATTTTTGTTAATCATATGTTAATAAGATATCATGCATTAACTAATATGATTAACAAAAATTCTTGAAAGATAGAAAATAAGATATATTTATAGTTACCTATATGGTAGCCCAATTCATTTATTTATTTATTGTTAAATAAACATATTACTAGAGTATATTAATACTTTTAAATGAAATAATTCTTATTTTTGCTTTAAATTTCTATTTACTTATTTGAACATTAAAATCCTCTTAAATTAAACAATACATTTCTTAATTGAACCATACATGTTTCTCGAGCCAATAAATAGTTTTTTAGACCAAGAAAAATAAAAGCTTCATTTATTAAAGCGTAATTTTTCATTCAAGAAAAACCACGCGTTGACTGAAGCAGCAGTTAGTTTGATAGAAGCAAACGCTGTTATAAGATCAAGAAGCCTACGTTCTCATTTCAAGCAACGGTATTCTTCATTGAAAAGATCTTGCGTTTTCTTTAGAAATATTGAGATTGTTGGATCGAGAAATCGGTAACTTTCGTCCAACCAGTACATATTTTCATTTCAAGCACGCACTTAATATTTCAAATAAGAAAATATAATACTTGGAATACCAAGAAAATGATAGACTTGTTCCGACTATGTTAACGTTTTCTTCAATCAAACAAATGATCTCTCTGCGGGGTATAGAAACAAGTAATACTCTTGAACCAAAGTTATTCGCGTTGCTGCAAGCATATTTTTCCCTCTGTGTAGGTATAAAATACGTACATATTTTTTTCATTTCCGCTTTACCACAATATGACGGTTACCCCGGCAGATTGCGGCAGATGGGCAATGGTGATAATGACGTAAAAACGACTGAATAAAAATATGTTTTGGTATTTTTCCTAATATTTGTTTATACATATGTTGAAAATATGAGTCAACCGATACAAATCATGAACTTTATACTGAACGTACCTCATGCATGACAAAGAAATTATAAGATTATTCTAGATTCTAGAATATAACTTTAGCACGTGGTCACCGCGAGTACTTTTACTACCTAGTAATATTCAAATAAATTAACAATAACACGGAAAGGAATACCGGAAATGTACTTACATGATGTCTTTCAGCCATACTTGGCGGTTTATCGGAAATTAACATTGGGAAGATAATAACTGTCCTTTAACCGTCCCATAAATATCAATGCAATGAACTTAAAAATGGCAGGGAAATATACAAAATCAAGGTTGAAACCCACGCATTTGGAACATTACTGGCTAGAAATAGTGCCTCCGAGACTCCGTCAAAGTACAAAATCCGTCACAATGCATTTTGATTAATTTCCGCTCATTATTAACAAATATGTGCAATGTCATCAAGGATTATTACGAAAATGGTACCACGTGTACTTCGAGAATGTCTCAACGTAAGCATCTCAATTTATATTTCAACATCAAAAAGTAGATCGTAGACACTCCAAGATAACAATTTACATGATATATCAATAAATTGCTTGTAACATAGCACTAGCTGAACGAGTTGAACATGTGGCTCTTTTAAATTACCCGCCAATTTAGGGCGGGAGTCCTTGTATTCCATTTAATACGTAATAAGCCGTTTTTAAATATGAGGGTTATACTAATACTTTGGGCAATTAATTTAATAAATATTTTAAGTGTTTTGGAAAATTTTCAAATGTACAATTATATTAGAATTCGATAATAAAATTTGGTGCACATTTCAGGGGTTCGAGATTAAATGATTTCGACCAATGGGCGAACGTTTCCTCGCACGATGCTTAGAGCTGATTGGCCGTCTGTCGAAATATTCTAGAACAGCACGGACTGCTGCATATAACCTGCCATCTTGCCCGGAAGAGGCAGATTTGATTACGTACCGTCGAACAGTGAGCACGTTTTTCGTAACTTTTTGAAGAATTTACCAGAAATTATCAGCGACACACAAACACAAAGGTAAGTGTAACCATGCATATATTTATAGAAATTGTTTTATTGTCATTGACGTTGAAGTTTGAGAACAAAAAGTTGGTTGGAAAAAATACCACGTTTATCCACACCGGTATACTAAAACGATCATTTTTAATTCTAGATGGCTAAAGCTCCAGCAGTAGGTATCGATTTGGGAACCACATATTCTTGCGTTGGTGTTTTCCAACATGGAAAGGTCGAAATTATTGCCAATGACCAAGGAAACCGCACGACGCCCTCCTATGTTGCCTTTACAGACACCGAGCGTCTCATCGGAGATGCCGCTAAAAACCAAGTCGCCATGAACCCAAATAACACAATTTTTGGTAAGTTTGATATCCACTTTCTAGTTTTTTCTGTGCCAAAGCCTCTAGAAAACTTTAGAATCTTTTATATGACCCTAAGATGTTTCTTTGTGCTGCCAAATCCTAATATGTTGCTTGAACCAGAGCTTAATAGATATTTTCAAGTATTGATTAGTGAATGAATGATTTAAAGAGTCTTATAAGGTAATAACCTTCAATTGTTCCATGATTATTACCAATGATTGAATAAGGTCATGATGAGTCATTCGAGATTTTCATTCTACATACCTAAGTTAATATTTAAATTTTTTATGGCAGATAAGCATTGTTGAAACTGGTTCCAATATATGTTATCTTGGGCATTGCGCGTTGATTTTAACATGATGAGATTAAAAGTCATGCCAGACTGGAGTTTATGAACAATCAGTGATTACTTTAACTAACTGAAGTACTGCCTTTTAAAGATATAATATGATATAATTGAAAATTGATTACTAACAAGGTCCTCACTTTTTAGATGCCAAACGTCTCATCGGTCGTCGTTTTGATGACCCCGCCGTCCAGTCCGATATGAAGCACTGGCCATTCGAAGTTATCAGCGATGGTGGCAAACCAAAGATCAAGGTTGACTACAAGGGTGAATCGAAGACCTTCTTCCCAGAAGAAGTAAGCTCCATGGTCCTCACGAAGATGAAGGAAACTGCCGAAGCGTATCTTGGCAAAACGGTCTCGAATGCCGTCATCACAGTACCCGCCTACTTCAACGACTCGCAGCGTCAAGCGACAAAAGACGCCGGAACGATCGCAGGTCTCCAAGTCTTGCGTATCATCAACGAACCAACCGCGGCGGCCATCGCCTACGGTTTAGACAAGAAAGGAGTGGGCGAGAGAAACGTACTGATTTTCGATTTAGGCGGCGGCACTTTTGATGTCTCCATCCTTACCATTGAAGACGGAATTTTCGAGGTAAAGTCCACCGCTGGAGACACCCACTTGGGTGGTGAGGACTTTGACAACCGTATGGTCAACCATTTCGTACAAGAATTCAAGCGGAAATACAAGAAGGATCTAACTACGAATAAGCGTGCTTTGAGACGACTTAGGACGTCTTGCGAAAGAGCGAAGCGAACCCTATCATCGTCCACCCAAGCCAGCATTGAAATCGACTCACTGTTCGAAGGTATCGACTTTTACACATCCATTACCCGTGCGCGTTTCGAAGAGCTTAACGCTGATTTATTCCGTTCCACCATGGAACCCGTTGAGAAATCCCTCCGCGATGCCAAAATGGATAAAGCTCAAATCCACGATATCGTTTTGGTAGGCGGATCCACTCGCATCCCCAAGGTGCAAAAGTTATTACAGGATTTCTTTAACGGTAAGGAGCTGAATAAATCAATCAACCCGGACGAAGCTGTCGCGTATGGTGCCGCAGTTCAGGCTGCCATCCTGCACGGAGACAAGTCCGAGGAAGTCCAAGATCTACTCCTCCTTGACGTTACTCCTCTCTCGTTGGGCATAGAAACTGCCGGAGGTGTCATGACTGCCCTAATTAAGCGTAACACGACCATCCCGACCAAACAAACGCAAACCTTCACGACCTATTCGGATAACCAACCTGGTGTCCTTATCCAGGTCTATGAAGGTGAAAGGGCCATGACCAAGGACAACAACCTCCTGGGTAAGTTCGAGCTAACTGGCATCCCCCCTGCACCGAGAGGTGTTCCCCAAATCGAAGTCACTTTCGATATCGACGCTAACGGTATCTTGAACGTAACGGCCATCGAAAAATCCACTAATAAGGAAAATAAGATCACCATCACCAATGACAAGGGTCGCCTCAGTAAGGAGGAGATCGAACGTATGGTGAATGATGCCGAAAAGTACCGTAGCGAAGATGAGAAACAAAGGAACACCATCTCTGCTAAGAATGCCCTCGAATCTTACTGTTTCAATATTAAGAGCACGATGGAAGACGAGAAACTCAAGGATAAGATCAGCGAGTCAGATAAGACCACGGTAATGGAAAAGTGTAATGAAGTCATCGCTTGGTTGGACGCAAATCAACTGGCCGATAAGGAAGAATACGAACACAAGCAAAAGGAACTGGAAGGAGTCTGCAATCCAATCATCAGCAAGATTTACCAGGCCGCCGGTGGCGCTCCCGGAGGCATGCCAGGATTCCCTGGTGCTGCCGGAGCCGCCCCTGGTGGAGCTGCTCCAGGTGGCGCCGGCGGTGCTGGACCAACCATCGAGGAAGTTGATTAAACTCATTTATTCATTCCATTTGTCAGTATTATTTCAGACATTTTTTTTTCAGTTTTTTTTTGTTTTTGTTTACCACCAAAGAATTTTCAAATATTCCAATTATTTCCGTTGTTATTCATAATTTTTGTTTTGTACTGTGCCTGTAGTAGATTGTCTGGATATTTTTTCACACCAGTTGTTTGAATCCAATAAAAATCAAATCTACCACAATTGTTGTTTTATTTAGTGTACCAATTATAAGTAATGTGGATATTTTTAGAAACGGGTAAGTATGTACGATGAAATATGCCAAAGAAGTTGAAGAAAGCAGCAACATAATAAACCATTTCAAACTTTTAATTTATTGCTTACAGAAAATATTGCTGCTTTGATAACACATTTTAGAACCATCTTAAGACCATATCATTATAGCAGATAGTCAAAGTGGATTCCCCTGGAATTTCCACAGGCCAACAAAATTTGATTTATTTTTAAAGAAGTAGTTGATTGTTGCTAAATGCTTCAAAAAGTATGAATATATAATTAAAAATATTGAGTTAGCGCTAGTTTATGTTTAGAAACCCCGTAAAAGTGTAAAATCCGCGAATGGAAATTCCCATTATTATCTCGCAGACTTCGAATGAATTTTTTGTTGTTTTCTTTTGTGACACTATTTCTTGTTTGCATGATTTTTTGATTTAGTATTTCTACAAACTATGAATAAAGACTTTATTATTATTATTATAAATACAATGTAAAAAGGCCTTTGAAGCAACCAGATTAAAGATAAATGTTAGCAAAACAAAAGTTATAGTGGCTGGCAAAGGCGACAAACTTGCAACGAACATATAAAACTGGATAACAAAATCATAGAGCAAGTTAAATAATATGGTCAACCTGGAGATTGATATTAAACAACATATAGAAACGACAACCAAACTATACAGCAGCATGTGCAAATCTATAATCACGGAAACGGAACTATGAAACAAAACTAAAATGTTGGTGTTTAAAACTGTTTTCCAGCCTATACTGCTGTTTGGCAATGAGACAAGGGGCATAACAAGAGACCAAAAAATATATGAAAATGAGAGAAAAGAGTTAGAAATTCAGTCCATTTTGGAAACAGTTCAGGAGAAGCAGTTGGGATGTTTGCAAATACACTTGCAAAGATCACATATGTGTAGACTGGTGAAACGAATATGGAAAGCGAGGACACTGAAATAGAGAGAAATGGAGATGGCGAGAGAAAATATTGCTCTTTGATAATGGTTAGCATAGCGAGCAGATCAGTGGCGGACTGGGTCCAAAAATATTGGTTGCCAGGAAACCTTTCTTTTTGTTCATGCTGCCGGTATATACTTACGGTATATATACAGGTGTCCCACTTTTTTCTCCGCATAATTATTTTTAGAAAGCAAATATCTTTCTGAATAAATAGTTTATAAGGACTTATTTATTATCTCAGTTCCTTGAAAAGTTCAACCGTTTGAACACACCCACTATACTGGAGAAACATTGCGGGGAAAAAAGTGAAAAATGAAAGCGTTACAAAGAAAAGCTTACAAAAATATTATGAAATCGAATAAATAAGATATATAAGATCGATAAATCAGCTTTCCTAAAATGTCTAACTAGGTGGTCTATCGTCAACAGCTAATAAGTTATTAAGCATCTAATGTGACATTTGTAACTTATGCACAATATTCATAAATTAATATTAAACATTCAGATTGTTTGACGAAATTCAACAATCTCTCAATTATAATAATTCTTCCTTTCATGCAGCAGCTTTTAGTAATAACATTCTGCAATTTTGATTTATACAAACGCATAATTTGTGATATTTATTTTCTTCAAAGAATTGGTAATTTATGTATTAATCTAAAATTGCAATGACTAAATGTTGCTGCAGAAAAATCATTATATTATCATTATATTTGTGCAACTGCTGAATTTCGGTGTGGCAACTAGAACAGTAGGCACAATAAGTCAGTATTATCTCTGGCACTTACCATGCAGTAGGTATATGGTGAAATAATTTCCAAGCGAACAACAATTAAAACAACAATTTAGAAACTAGACTTTATTTGAAAATATGTACAAGGTATAACTTATCTATATAGTGGACCATGAAAGTATTAAAAAAACTTTATCTTTAATCTAGAGAAAAGAAATTGTATATTTTATTTATCATATACTCATCCAGGTGGCCCAAGCCCATCATGTGGAGAAGGGATAATTTCTTTACAACTAGAAGACAATAGCACAACTTCAACGAATTTAGTTTTAAAAATGAAACTAATACGCTTTTTACAATAAATAATTAATGGTACCCTCATATCATTGTCACAAATCCTATAAAATAATGCAGCTCGCATGTAACAATAGGTACACATTCTTCCAATGCTCACCATAACCATTCCTTACACTCGACAACTGAACAATGGAGAAATCCTTGCGCATTGACAAGTTAAAATTTTTATTTATTGTCCCACAATTTATCGCAATATTACACACTTGTAAGTCATGGAGCATTGACATACAAAAACAAAAAGGAGAAAAAAAAGTTAACGGAATACAACATCTTCAACTCATTGACAGGCTGCGATCTCTTCTAATATCGCCGGCACCCTGTTCACCCAGCTTCTGGTGTGTCGGAATCTTATCGAAGAATGGATGCTGGAGAGCTTCCTTCAGTGTGATCCGCTGCGATGGCTCGTACTCCAGCATTTTGTAGATTAAGTCAAACATCAAACCATGATCACCATCCTCCGATTGCTTGTATCTCTGCGAAGTGAAAGACTATAAGTCAACACAAGATATTTAGTTACGAGGGATTATTATTATTACCGATAGAGGCTTGCAGTTGTCCCTCACATAACGACCTGCTGAACTCTTCTCGTCCCATTCTAGCTTACCCCGGTAAAAGTATTTGGTCTTAGATTTTCTAGCCATTCTGAAATGAACAACATCTGATAATCTTCTAACACATATGATTTGTTTAAAAGTACAGCCAGCGCTTTCATCTACCTTTCATTTACTTTCTTTTTAAAAAGAACTAAATCCAAGACATTTTATGGTAGATGAAAATCCTGGGTCTATACAAAATTGCTTGAACTGGTTGTGCTTACCTGACTGGTATTTCTCCTAAAATCCGTTGCATCATTGCTAGGTGTTCTCTATTGTCGTGAGTTTGAAACAGTGTTATGCCTAAGTACAACTCGAATAATATACAACCTATCGACCATACATCACAAGGCTGCGACCAACCTAATTCTAAAAAGAAATGGAAATATTGTGTGTAGTAAAATGAAAATTCACTAGGAGATAGTATATATGTTAGGATTGCAAAGTTTTAAAAACTCATCATTCTTGTGTTAAAAACAAGGTTAGGTACAATTCTGCTAAGCAATAATTTCCATCACGTAAAATTTAAAAACAAACTTAGTTTATTTTGTGATATTCTCCCATGTTTGGTACCGAGAAAATGCCTGTCACTGGTTTTTGTCTTCATAGCTTGGATGTTCAAGGTTAAAGATTTCGGTCCAGCCTACTTAGAGAATTCTGTCAAAACACTTTACTTGTTTGAAGGATATTAAAGACAGCAATAATTACTATCATTTTGTGCCATCTTTACAAAAAATGTGCCTATAGGTACTTTGTATTTTCATCACTTTTATCTCAGCAGGAGGTATGTAACCTGCTGATTCAAGCTTTCATTAGATCCCACTTAAAGCGACTACTACATCATCTTTTTGAAAAAATGGTAAGAATTTCAAAAAGAACAAGGCACTCTGATAACTTTCAAAAATATTATCAGGTCATTTTCACATGGTTTATCTCTTTATTACTTTAAAGTTCAAGGTCTTCATTTAGGCCTACGTAGAGAATTGTATCATGCCAAATCATGACGAGAGCATCAAAAAGTGTCAAAAACTACATATTGTGACAGACATTTTACGAACAAAACAACAAATACAAACAACAATAAAACAAAGCCCGAAAAATTATGGCTAGATACAAACACTGATATTTTATTAAAAAAAAAAACGACTTATATGCTGCACACTATAGGCAACCAATAATATGCTATTAAGAAAAATGTTAATGTCAAGTTAATAGTATGTTGCTCAAAAAGATAAACTATTGGTATCATAAAGTGATAAGTCTGTAGTTATTCTTTACCTAATATAACTTCTGGTGCCCTGTAATGCCTTGTAGAAACTATCGTACTATGATGCTCATGATCGAACGTAGCGCTGCCAAAATCTATTAATCTAACATCAGTTCGTTTCACTCTTTTTACATCTCGCCTCTAAAAATAATAAAACATTCGATAAGTTATTATTTAACACCATCAGAGAAGAAGAGCATCAACTTGCTAAAGATTTTATTTACCTTTTTACTATTATAAACCAATTCATAGTCTGAATCAACAAATAAAATATTCTCCGGTTTGAGATCAGTGTGCGTGAGCTTGGTATCGTGCAGAAATTGCACAGAGTAGCTGAGCTGATAACCTATATGTCGCACCTGATCCAGCGGGTATGGTTGGTAATTGTTGTCCTTCTGAAACACAAATTTGACAATGAAATAATCGGTAATCTTGCCAGAAATGCTTTGTCGCCGCTCCATAATTAAGAGAACCAAATAGCAGCATTTCAAGGTGATGTGAACGGCTTGCAAAGTAGCATTTTAAAAATAACTGGGTGTGGATGTCAACAAATTTAATTTTAGCTCCTCTCAAAATGTTGAATAAAAGTGGAGCATATTAAATTGTAATTTGCTTACCAAAAAGTCAAATACACTGAGACCGAGCATCTCGAACGCTATGCACATGTGCCCATGGTAGTCAAACCAGTCCAACATTTTAACGCACAAGCTGTAAATAAACAAGAATTCACATTAAATTTACACATTAAAATATATACCTATGTAGCAGAAATCTTTCAGAAATTCTAATATCAAATTATTGTAAAACTAATAAATTTCAAATTAATACAACCTGTACAAAATCGGGATTATCCCTTAATATTTAGTATTTAGGGTTCTTTTTCTGAATTCATTGTTTGTCGCAAGAACATTTTCAAAAAAGTATAAGCATAATAGAAATATGGATTTTCAAAATGGAAAGAATGAGTGGGAGTTTTCTTTGTGTTGAATACAAATCTGGACTCAAAAGTTGCCAATCATGTCAGGTATTTCTATTTTAGTTTTTTTCATTATGTTTCCAGATTTGTATTCAATGCAAAGAAGTCCATCAAAAACACTTTTACACAGTTATAAAATCCATCATCAATGATTATTCTTTTATTCCAACGAAAAGACATATTTGCATATTATTATATTAACAAGCACAATGTAGGATATAAGTCAAGATAGTTAAGTTAATTTTCAAAAAGGTGAGTGTATCATCATCCGTAGAAATCATGGTAAAGTAAAACTGATGGGAAATACTTATTGTTATTGCTATCAAATCCTGATTTACTGTTCTGATTTAATTAGCCTCATAAAATAGTTTTCCGAAAATTGTCATTAAAGAACTTACTGTGCGCACAACGGATCCTTATCAGCGATTTTCTCAAGGACGTTTATTTCTAGTTTGGCTGCCTCTCTGTACTTTTCAACATTCTTGATGATTTTTAGCGCCATGGAATGGTCCCTAAAGAAAGTTATAAATGAGATTCAAACTAGTCAATGCATATAGCAAAGCATTATTTCGACATAAAATTAGGTACGTTTTCTTATGTAGAAACGAGTGAGTGATTCATACTTACATTTCTAGATCTTTTACTTTAACAACCTTGCCAAAGGTTCCTTCTCCCAACGTGCCAAGAATTTTATCTGCAATCCAACAACAGAAAACCTGGTTAGTGAAAATGAAAGACGATCGCCCGAACCAAAGCGGTTAACGACCCACTTAAAAAAAGAAAAAAACACCCAGTGATCAATTTTTAATAAATTTAATTCTTAACCGCTTACAAGTTCGGGCCATTCGTTGCTTACATCTAGTTATCCAAGTGGTATGATGCGCGTATCTATTTAAGTAATATAGATATGACAATTTCGCTTGCATGCATTTGTCTGTGATTTAATAGATGTCCGTACCAAAAATTTCTACACCCACTTTTTGAAAACATGGACCATATGTTTGGAGAGATTGGCTGTCTTATATAGTACCAATGTTTGTCAAAACAAACGCGCTATAATCGGAATTCATTTTCGACCAAAAATAACACGCTGTGTCAAGCGCGCACACTCAATTTTCGTAAACGTGGTCCAAACTTGGAGATAAAACATTTTTATATTGACGACACTAAAAATTTAGAAACATGTTTGCTGATTTATTTCCTTCTGGTATTCGTCTGTTTTTTTTCCGCAAAAATCTAACTTCTTTTAGCAAATTACTTTCTTAAGTTCTACTGGGCAATAAGTGGCTAAAACAATACTACGATCAATAATAAGATTAGTTAGGATATACCCTACGTGCATTCTGACCATACATTTTGTGATCATCCACAATATATGGAAATTTTATGCCTTTACTTCCCAAGCATGGCGGAAATTACCTCAAAGCAACGAAATTAACCTTGAATGACATTGAGCGTGCGTTGAAAATTGCCGATCAACGATAATGCAAAAGGCCCTTTATGAAGGTTCATTGATTATATACTTGGACATCTGATAGAAATAATAATATAGATTTAGAATGCCTTCAATTACTTAAACTTGGTGTTGTTTTCTAAATAATACTTTTTTTATACGTAGCACGTACCAGGTAAAAGTTAGCGGGAAAACTATTTAAATTTGACAGCCAATCTCCGTACTACAGAGTGAGTCAATATGTTTTGACATATTTTGACCTAAGCTTGTGTACCAAGTATTGGAGGAATTCAAATAGAATATTGCTGAAGTATTCACATTTAATTTCATATGGACGACTATTAATATAAAATAGAAGAGCCATAGAACAATATTGAACACGTATCATCGTAAGCGCAGAGGAACTAAACAAAACAATAATCTAGTCGTGTTATTGTGAATTAACGCTCATCTTTCAGATTCTCATAAAACGTTTGCCACTAAAATTTTAAATTTCGATCAGGCGTTTCTAAATATTGTTTTATATTCTAAACAAAATACTGCAGTAGCATTAAATGATCAAAGAACCTATTGGCCAGTGTTTTTTTCTGTGAATCTTTTCGCTAGTAACATGTATTTGTTCGTTCTATTCCTCCACTACATAGTGCTCAAGCTGATACCAAAATATGACAAAACCTATTGCAGCACCTTGTATTTATTGGGACATTCCACTTAGATCTGACCAACCGTTTAGTTTATTTAATTTAATACGAATGATGAAACTCTCGAGACCATGTATTACTACCGAAATACAATTTTGAGATTTTCCCATGTTTGGAACAAGAGTGACAAAGAAATATTTTTTATGATTTCAACTATTTACAAATTTGTATTCTGTGAAACTTGAACATGAAATAAATGGTTGATTGGTACAGCTATTATTTAAAGTGGAATGACCCAAATTCAAAACACCCCCATGCTGAAAGAAAAAATTCCGATCAATAACAATAATATGGTAAGAGAAATCTGTATGCATGATGTATATAATTGGAGGAAACAGTTTGGGTTTGTGGTCAAGCGTCTGTACGTCAAGCACAGCGACATGATATGTACGTGTATCATAACAAGTATACATATCATAAATAGACACATATAGATTAGGTTATTAAACTTATCCGAAATAACTGCTAAGTGTAACAAAATTCACGAACATCTGTCTTGGAGGACATCTCCCGATCGGTAAATGAGGTGACCTTCTTCATCGTCCTCCACTGAGGGACCGCGCGAGCTCTGCGCATCGTGGCAACCGTCATCAGCATCATCATGGTCATCATCGTCATCACAGCGATCATCATCATCATCATCAGGTGGAGTCATCAGGTAGCATCAGGTCGAGTGGTTGTGGTCCCGAGACAATGCAGCCAACATTACGGAGATGAGGCCCAATAAGCAGACAGAGGAAAAGGGCAAACGGATTGCCAAATCAACAACGGTATTTTTTTTGAGTCGGTACTATGTTATATGCACCACCAACAATGTTATTTTACTTATAATAGTCAAAGGTATACGGGATATATTATATCGTTTGGATCATTATGGTACTATTCTAGCAACAAGGGGTAAATAAAGTAGGGTGGTACTGTTGGGATAGGCAACACGAGCAACACACGCCACTGCCATTGGATTGAATGCATCCAGGTCAAAATAATCTAAGAATCACGAATGAAGAACTAACAGAACATCTAAATGACAACACGCATCCTTTCAAAGTTTTCTCCGATATTGTTGAGGTTGTCCAGAATAATTTGCAGAATTCGTGTCAAATTCAAACAGCAAATGCTCAAGTCCTGACTGAAGTGAGTCACAAAAACATCAGAAAAGGGCTTTATGATTTCTATGGTCTTTACTCTCGTAAGCTCCTCAGTACCTCCTTATGCAGGAAAGACAATCGCTCCATAAGACTGTTTAGCACAACCCATGATGGTATCGGTTAGAATGGAACCTTTATAGCACGATTGCTTCTTTTTAATGAGGAAACACGAATTGGTTTTCAAGAGTGATGACCAACATCACAGCCTGTTTCTGACGCTTTGCTCACCAACAGCGACCGCTTTTTTTCAGAAAGGTTCACGACCAAACACTAATTCTTAGGATTTATTTAAAACTTCATCAACATCGAAGACAAATGTGGAAAGGATACGTCCAGCTAAGGATTTATAGTAGTTATTAATTGTGTTCCTTAGAGTTTTTCGATCAGTATAGTATAGCGAAAAAAAGCGCTACTGCCACCAAAAGTCTCATATACCTTCACCATTTCTCTGCACTGAGATTCCGAAAATATAACAACAACCAACATAAAATTACATACACAACAGCTCATACAAAACAAAGCAAAACAAATACATCGCGGGTATCTCTGGTGGTAAATTTTGTTTTTAATATACTGCCAAAAATGAGGATTATGCGCGCGAAAATTTCAGCTAATTCTGCTCATCCGATTTGCCATCTACTGCAGATTTATTCTTTAGCAGTTAATGCTCTAATATATCGAACAACCGAAAATAAAGTGTTTGAAAAAAGCTGTCAAAAATAATAAGACTAGTTTTCACTATAAACTAAATCATTATGTTTACTTTTAGTTCATATCAATCGAATGATTAATGGTATCATTATGGTCTGCCATTTTTTATACAGCCTGTATAACAAACAAAGAAAATGTTTCATCAAAACCGATTCTGTTGGAAATAAATTAAAATATACTCTAACAACATTATTAATTTTATATGATAGCTTATTTACGCATAAACCAATTTCTTTGAAAGAAAACATTTGCGTAGTATGTACAGGTCCTCTCCTATAGAGCCTACATATCTTGAAAAAAAAAATCTAAATAAAGCTGTTCGCGACGAGATGATAATGTACGGTTTTGTGCCAAGACATCGCTAGCCAAGTTTTCAAACGTCACAGTAAAATAGCAACTAACAAATTTAATTATTTCTCTATCTACATGCATATGTTACAATGCAGTGCAATCACAAGGTTTCTTAAATTTTTCGATAACACCACGACATTTTTGAAATAAGAAACACGAATTGCGAATTAAATCTTTGAAAACTACCACTACGTAATCATGCTTAAAATAACTGGATTAATAGAAGTTATGTAGAAAACTTTTGCGCGCTCGTAAAATTATGCAAACGGCCCTTAAAGTTTCACAAATAGCAAATTTAATATCAGAAAAGATTAGAACCTTGCTGGAATAAATCGAAAGTCAACGCGCATTATATTCAGTTTTGCGAAAACAATAATGTACCCTCGCACGTGTGAACGCAGTGATAATATTTAGCTTTACTACTAGTATGAAAACAAATTGAACAACGCATCATCTACAAACACAAATACCATAAAATGACAGGTCGCACACGAATAAGTTTATTACGTGATAAACAAAGAAACAACCATAGCAATTTGAATTTTCCATGTATGTATTGGTTATTATGCAAATCTGATATTCTGTTCTTCTCCAAATGTGTCAACCATTGTATTTTTTATTTTTCATAAAGTCTGGCAGAACTCTACGATGTCGTTAAAGGGGCGAGGAAAGTTTAAACCATGACTCTACTAAATGTCCCGAACCTTTGCGATGCTACCATATAAGACTTTTGGGCTGTGTTGGCTCAGAAAGTTGGGGGATGCCCTTAGTGCCCAATTTAGCAGCAAAATAAGTATATACATACACGGAAAAATCCGTGTCCGACCTGAATTTTAGTAGACCATGTACCATGGCATTATTTAATTGTTATGAAATTGGTGCAAAAAACATTATCATATTGGTATTATATCGATATAGCCAGCTTAGTAGACCCTTGATCATGTTTGAAATGTCAAACAGCATTTGATGGAAGTGCAATTTTAAAAACAAAATCAGGAACCGAGAGAAGAGCGTTAATAGAAATGTTTATTTATATTAGCAATAGATGCCCGATTTTGGATTCTATAGAAGTATGCACAGATGGAACTTTATTTTTAAACCACGGCATGTTTATGTATAAACAAACAATGCGTCTATAGTGCAAGTCACACGCATTACGACGGTATCGAAATTATACTCAATTCTTATATGACTCTTTTCAATTCAGTTACTAATTTGGTGTCTTTTAACTCTAAAAAAGATTGTTTTCGAATGAGAAATACTTCTTCACCAGATAATAAACCAACATTCTAAAGGCCTTTTTGAAATCCTGGTGGTGTGCAACACTGTCACAGAGGTTTTGCAACATAACGCAACATAATACAACATCAGCCAACTCACAAACAATATAATTAATCCACTATTCAAGACGCACACGATATAATGAGAAAAGAAAAAAAAACACCCACAGGCCACAACCAAACTCATATTAATAGCTGCGCATCACAAGTTACTTACAACCGACGGTTTGGACGGTTTGTGATGGTACTTTTGTGCGATGGCAGCCGCGGCACTTTTGTGGACGGGTGTCGGTTGGCCATTCGTCGCGGGTTTGTTATAAACTTCGTCTAAAGCGGAATATTTCATGATGAGACTCTGTATCTCCTTTCGCTTGGCCTCCCTTTCGGAGATCGGATCTGGCATGAGGGGCGTCGGTGTGGTCTCGTCTTCTATGGCCAAGGGCGCGGTTGCTATCGGCGTCGTCCTCGGCTCATCCAAAGGAGGCATCTCAACGGGACAGAGCTTCAGGCTGGCCTTCCTCTTTTCAGAAGACTCACTCTTTCCCGTCCGCATTGGCTTTGCCGATCGTCTGGGCCTTAAGTCGGAATGTGTCCCACTGGTGGTGGATTTGTGCCTTATCCTATAAGCTGAATCCCTATCGAGGTAGCTGTAGGGTGGCTCAGGGTATTGCTTCTTTGATTGACTGTGAGTTTTGTACGGTGTCTTCTCCCGTATGTGGTTAGTGTGGATATACGGGTAAGCCTTTTCCGATAGGAAAACGTTTGACGTCGTCGCGCTTTTGGTCAACGCTCTCCCCATAGACGGTTCTAGAGTGCGTTCGTTTTCCTTCTTCCTTCCATATATCTTATCCAAGACTGAAGAGTATTTGTCTTCGATCCTATTTCTAGCAGAGCTATAGAAACCAGGAGAGGTAACTGTTCTATCGACATGATGGTGGTTATTGTTGATGTTATCACTGTTGTTGTTGATGTTGTTATTATTATTTCTGAATTGCCGTTCCACGGTGGCTGATGGACCTCTCACTCTAGTGGTCAACTTCTGTAGGAGGCTAGAGCAGGAGTCGCTGAGCATCTGGGTGACGCTGGCCGTGGAGGCCCTTTGGTAGCGGTTCCTCCTCGGCTGCGAAGGCCCATTTGAGGAGGAGTTTGTCATTGAGGAGGTCCAAGGTGATTTCTGGTGGTACCCAAGACGGTCATAGTCGTCGTACGCGCCGCGCAGACGAGAATACGATAGACTGGTGCCGTACATCAAGAAGTCATTAGCACAACCACTCTACCACCGACCAATATATTGTTTGCTTTTCCGTCACCACTATGTGTAGTGATAGCGCTATTCGAACTGAGAAGGTGTCCCCCAAGCAGGAACGCTCCTTACGTCTCACCTGCCAAATACTGCCAAACTAAAAATAAGCCATGGACGCGAATAGACCCCCTTCGTGCGAGCTCGCCAGACGCCGCGCTGAGCAGCGAGCGCCTGCGTCCCGGCGTCCAGCTTTTAATAAACCGCACTCTCAATTACGTAAAAGCTATTCGAACCGACTGTCAATAATAATAGCGCGACCCATGCAATCTCCACTATGAAATTCCAGATTCCTTCTTTTATAGATGGGCCGGTACACTGCCAGGAAATCTTTACCTTGACATCTCCCGCCTTCCAGTGCAGCATTCGTCACGTCATATTTCACCAGGAATAATGCTCAGTCAATATCTCAACCGATCTTGGCGCGAAAAACGGATGTAAATCTTTCTAACAAAATTCATCTTCCAGGAGGTTTACCATATAGAATTGACCAGCAACTTAAAAAGCATGAGAGTAGCTTGTGAACAAGGATTGAAACTGGTGAGTGAGCATTCCACAAATATCTCCATGAATAATTACTTTTTATTTGGACGATATTCTGAGAAATTGGGTGTTTTCCAAGATACTTCAATGAAGTCACATCCGGCCATTATACGAATCGACTTTCTTTCTTCATAAATCAGTTGATTTCTGGCAAACAGGTTGTGGTTATCATCAAAAACTTCCTCATGGATCCGTTCTTATAGTCGAATACCCTTTGGGGTTTCCTTATGAGAAATGACAGGACGAGGAAGACACGATTGGAGAGAAGGTGCGATGGATCCAGACGAATGAGTTCTATCGGAGAGAGCAGAATCCCACTAGTGGTGAACTTATGCCTTATTCTACAGAGTGGTTGTACAGGGCTTTTATTCTTCGATTGGTTGTTGGTATTGTATGGTGTCTTCTCCCATATGTGGATTATGTGGAAATATAGGTAGGTTTTCTGATCCCAAAACGTTTGATGACGTCGCGTTTTTGGTCAAAGCCTCTCTCGATAGAAGGTTCTAAGATTAAAGAGAATCTTCCATCTAAAGGGAATCTTCCATCCGATTCCTTGTAGATATTATTCTAGTGGTCAACTTGTGTAGGAGGCTAGAACTTAAATCGCTGACAAACACCCAGACGCTGGTCTTGGAGCATATATCTTTGCTAGCTGTTTCTCTTTCGCGGTGAAGACCCATTAGTGGACAAGTTCGTCATTGAGCAGGTGCAAGGTGATTTTTGGTACGTTCCGGCGGTAATAGATAGGCCTGTAGAAAGAGATGGCAGAACGACATTGGATGCCAAGGCTTGAACAGGAAAGTAGAGCCATTGGAGAGAGACTGACTTACAGTGATGTAGTATTATTGTAATCATGAACACTTAAGGGCCATAACAAGACTTTAGGGAGGATGCAATCCACACGTTTTAAAAAAAAATCTAAGGGACTTTTGGTCATAACGAACATCAATAATTTTCTTAATACTTGATTAATTATTATTATTCAATAGACAAACCTTCTCTAAGTAAGCTAAAATAAAACCTTGAAATGGTGCGAAGTTAGAAACTAGTAAAAACTTTAAGAAGTGGTATTTCATCAACGTTACGCGTGGGACAAGCCATTTAAAAAGTCTGTCCAACTTCGCAAAGTTGCCACTTGTTTCTTTGTCTGCTTTATAGATTTAAAGTGCAAGGTTCTAGCTATCATTTAAACAGACTATTTGTTTTTTCAAAAAAGACGGCAATTTCGGCTTTTAGATTTGTAATCAAAAAGCTACTTTTGGAATAAAATCAAAATCAGTCGCACGAAACAGAATATAGATGAGAAGTACGCTAACCATTTGCCATACCGGGCAATGCTGGTACAAATTAAGTATTAATGGATAAATGCAAATTATTGACGAAAATCGATGAAATCAATACATCGAAAAGTATGAAAAAAACTACCGCTGCACAAGACAGAAACTGATATTTAGCTTTAGACGAAATGGTTTCACCCTAATAGCAGACAATATTAAACACTTGGGAAATTTCAATTATTAGTTGCATATATGATGTCCAAATAACGTAAACTAGTGCAGTCACGAATGCTGTTACGATCAATAATAACGTCAGCAAAAATTAGCAAATCAGTTGGTCAATTTGAAACGCTTTCAACTTAAATGAGAAAAATTTTAACAAATTTTTATTATGACATAGATTCATCAGATCTAGCAAACAATCTGACTATTGACATACTGATTATAAAACAAGAGATTAATTCCATGCAGACCATACCATATCAATGTTATTAGGGTATCACAATACACATATGTACACAACCATTCTCTCTGTCTGGTTACTTCTCCGTCCATTCTCTATCCTGTCAAGATAGTCTCAACTAAAATTGGCACATTTGAATTACTATAACATACAAATGAATCCGAATTATCATGACCAATTTTGATCTAAGCTGGCCAATCACTGGCTGTCCAGCAGAACCAAAATGTGCATACACGTCAATAAGACAAAACTTTCTAAACGAAACATACGCATCTATAAATAGGATTGTTTACATACTGATAATTCGAATCAGTGCTCCATGCAGAAGTTCCAAGCTATTTTGAAAGCGAGGCATATTACGTGACCAATAACAAAATGCAACCAACAAAGAGCACTAGATAATCTGACCTGCCGTAGAAATTTCCGAAAGAACTTCTTGAACTTATACAAAGTGGCGGTCAAACTCTTCTTAGCCTGTCCCTTCTTCTTATGGATGTTCATAATGTCGTCGAGCACATGCGACCACAACATGGAATGTTCTTCCGAAGGAGTTCGGTATGCCGAAAGGCCACCGTCCTCAGACGACAGGCGCCGTCTTCTGACTGACATGCACGCTGCCCCGGTCCACCAAGAACTGATAACGCACGCGACCTAACCGATAATAATGGTCCGACAGAGTACCGAGATATTCCGAGTTTCGACCACCAGAACCACTCATCAATCGATTTTACAATAGTCGCGTTGCACCTTCGCGAGCTAGCAACCAAGAAACGTGCAGAACGATGCGGACGAGACGTCTAAACAGAAGCGTCATCCGCGGAATGCACGAGGATCTACCGGAAATACACGTGAAGGCAGCAGGCGATCCGTTCATAATGTGCCCTGCAGTAGGTCAACATGTGCCGACTCGTTGTATTTTTCTTGCTCATTACTATAATAGGAAGTTATATCATGGTAATACGGTTGCGATGTACAGAATATAAAAGAACACTGCAGACATACAGAGTAATAAATGAAGTTCGGGTAGAACACTTTGAACTGGCGTGAACACTTTTTCAAATGCTTACCTAGGGATGTTGATACGCAGAAGTAATGGAAGAGAATATTTGAAACAAAGATAAGAAGTTCCAGTAAAAAAAAGGCATCCAGCTAAAATTATGTCAATTATAACTTATATGTAGACAAAATAGCAAAACATACACAAAACGGACCAAGTAAATGTATTCCAAATAAATAAGGTGAGAAACATGAACGCTAGACGAAACATGAACATTGACTCTAAACCAGGAAATAGTATACTGGAAAGCACACACAGATAGAAATTTCTGTTAAACTGAATTGTTTGAACAGCCGCAAAAATATATTTATTTGCTTCAAATAATTTTGTTTGGAGTGTAGTAATATTTTTTTACTCAAACATTCTTTGTAGTAAATAACTAAATATATTTTTGGCTATATTTAAACACGAATTTCTTTGACTTAAATAAAGAACATCAGTGAAAGCATGAAAAATAATCATGCAAATTAGAATATAGCAGAGCAGTCGTTTTTTAATTATCAGAATACAACTGTGTAAATGGAATATTATATGCTGAAAATACGTAAAATACGTTAATAAGTTCGTTAACAATTTAATAGTTTAAATAGGGTAAGGTATCTAGTTGTAATCTTCAAACTTAATATTTACGGAAAAATACAGTGTGTCCAGGAAAGTCCGCATCATATGGGAAAATTTCTTATTATCCATTTCTCAGAAAATTTTATTCTTTATAAAAGTTGGCGGCATGTATGAAACCAACACGGCAACAGTCAAATATGTAAATTTCGGTACCATATACCAGGCGATTCAGAATATATGAATTTGTTATAAGATTAAAGTACCTTTATTTTCATTATTATCGATAAACTTTATTTGGAAATGTTGTTTAGAAGTAAAAATTATATTCAAATATCAAGTCACAGCCACATAACATGAAATTTTGTTTGTTTGTTTTTTTTTTAAATTTTTTTATGACTAATATTGGTCAATGCCAGTGATCCTAAGTTGTTCCTTTTAATCTATTTTTTAGAGAATTGAATAAATTTTTTTACATTTTTGACTATTTTGGTATGATAACTAATGTTTATTTAGAACTAGCGCAAAATTACTCATTTTCTTGATGCAAAGTTAATATTTCACCCTGTAGATAATAATAGATCATACAATATGTAATACATGAGCGTGACTTACTTTTAATTCAATTAATATTAATGACCTTGGATATGTTTATAATAGTAGTTATCCATCTACAGAAAAGCGATTATCTTGATGTTGCTGATATATTCCATGAAAAACACCCGGACAACCAAATTGCCCATTCAACCATTTCTAGGATAATCAGAAAATTAAAGCAGACTGGGTCTGTTAAACATTTCTTTAAGAACCACCACTAAAAATATATTGCCGAAAATAAGTAAGCAAGTTTAAGAAAGCGAGCTTAGAACGACTTCGGTTCGACTAATTGCTTCTCACACCCAATGCAGTAAAGCAACAGCACATAACATACTAAAACTGAACAAATATCACCCTATCAAAACATACGAAATTTATAAGTACACTAAAGGAAAGACACTATGGCATCAGTACTTCGCCATCTGGTTTGCGGGGGAAATGGAAGAGGATAGATTTTTTTTGTTATAGATAGACGATGCAACATTTACGTCAAATACCACTGTTTCTTCACAAAATAGCCGTTGGTGGACACAAGAAAACTCGAATTTTACGGTAGAATGCCGATATTAGTACGATTTTAAGACCGATGTACTGTGTGGCATTTTGAACAATCAAATATCTGGGCCCCTTTTTTGTTAAAATTTAAATGCAGATTTTGTATATCTTTAGTTCCCGAACAACGTGCACCTTTTTTTAAACACAATCAAATAAATCGAAACGTCAGCAAGGATAAAATAGTTTTTATTCAATTCGACTGCTCCCACCGCCATTTAAGTAATTAATCCAAAACTAATTATCTGTGGAGCGAAGAAAAGAAGAATACTAAAAAAAAACAGTCAAGAACTTTTTAAACCAGAAATTAGGTTAGAACTTTATAAATTTTACTTCTAAACAACATCTTCAAGTAAAGTTTATCGATAATAATGCCAGATGCCATAGTTTCTTGCCTCTTGTTTAGTAGTTATTTTGGTTTATAAAGGTGATATTTGTTCAGTTTTTGAATGTCATGTGCTGAAGTCGTTCAATGCTCGATTACCGGTTTCAACACTGGTAAACTTACTTCCTTTTTTTCGGCAAACATATTTTTTTTAGTGGTGTTTCTTAAAGAGATTTTCAACAGACTGAGTCTGCTTGAATTTTCTGATTATCCTAGAAATGGTTGAATGTAATTTGGTTGTCCGGGTGTCTTTCCTTGAAAATATCAGCAACATCGACATAATCGCTTGCTGTAGATGGATAACTATTATAAACATATCCAAAGTCATTAATATTAATTGAATTAAAGGTAAGTCACGCTCGTGTATTAATTATTGTGTGAACTATAATATATATAATTATAGTTATTATACCAAAATAGTAAACAAATTTTAAAAATGAATCCAAATTTATAAAAAAATAGATTAAAACGAACCTTTTAGTATCACTGGCATTGACTAATATGTCATAAAAGTAAGAATTAAAAAAATAAAAAAAAAATTCAAGATAGGTGCCTGTGACTTTATAATTAAATATAATTTGTACTTCTAAACAACATTTCCAAATAAAGTTTATCAATAATAAGAAAATTAAAGGTACTTTACTCTTATCACAAATTCATATATTCTCAATCACTCGGTATATGGCACCAAAATTTACATATTTGACTATTGCCGTTTTGGTTTGATACAAGCCGCCAACTTTTATAAAGAATAAAATTTTCTGAGAAATGAATAATAAAAAATCCATATGATGCGGAACCGCTTGGGAATCAAATATCTTCAAATGAACGCGCAGCTATTCACTTTTGCATTAATTTGCGCTAGAAAACAATTAAAAGTAATAAATAGAAGCAGAAACTACATTTCCTGCGTTCACTCCTCTTATGTGCATGTGGGAAATCATTTCGCATGCGAATAAAACTTAAAACGCCAACGCAAAGAAGGCGCATAAATAAACCGAAGTACCGCTGCTATAACCGACCAATGAAACATTCTATTTATGATGATTCGCGTTATCCGACTTCAAAAATTCGGTTAGTACTAGAAACTGCTCCAAAAACGGTTAGTACAATAAAAAAAACAATAACAATCGCAACCACGTGGAAACGTGAAAATACCTCGTACTCGTAATCAAAACAGTCATAGTCCGAACTGTCGGACTTGATAACGACCGTTCGGGCATCGGAATCAATAGAATCGGCCAACGAGACGCTGTCGTCCTCCCTAGGAAGAATTGGCCATAAGATCGGCTGCGGAGAGGGCTTCTTCTGCGGCTTGGAAGCCGGCTTCGGGAGCGCTAGGGCGAAAATCCTGGCTGCGGCCAAACGTTGGGCGCGCGACCATTCGGCCATCGTCAGCCAGCGTCACATGGCAGGCAAGAAGACGACGCCATACGTACGACACTCGCAACAACTGCGGAGAGGAACTCTCGCTAAAACGGCGACGTATTTACTGTTTCTGCTCGCCGACATCAGCGTGGCGGAAGCGGACGGCCTCGAGTGGTGTGGCTCGCGACTTGGCGAACGCGGCAAGACCAAGTTCCAAAATAGCGGACGACCAAGCAAAAATAAACCGGAGAGCGAATAGGTGAAGCACAGTCACGCAGATGCATCACCAATATCACGCCAGTTAAGATCAGTTTGATATCAAATAGGTCCCACGGCTGAATGATACGTTCTCCTGGCCAGAAAATAATTTGGTGGTCGTATGTGACCAGTGCCAAATGAACATCGACGTAATATATTATTCTGTATTTATTCACTACGGATTACATTTTACTTGGTCTGGTTTACACCTTCGCTTGACAGCTAATAATAAGTTGACTTACTCAAAAACCAATGAAATAACACATTTGTACATACATTAAATTGTTCGTGGCGGTCCTGCGCTTTGAAAATCTAGATTTCAAATCTGATTTAACCCTGTTTGACGCTGTTTGAAGGCTGATATGTGCTCTCATGAAAATCGTTCTGACATAATTATTATTTGTTCAGTTTACAATAGGGTATTTGACTATTATTGGAAAACCATCTTAGTGTGTTTATTCCTTCACTCTACATTATAAATGCATTACTTTTCGTAATTATTTCCTCAATATTTCATAAAAATCAGCGTTAAAAATTGAATCACAAGAAGTCCCGCCAAAACGATACTTTCTGTTGTGTGACGTCACACGATAGTAGATGTCAAATCGGCCCATATGGTCTGCCAGCATCGGCATCGTCGCCGTTTGGTAATTGTGTTGTATGATGTGTTGTTTTCACAATTTCTACATAAAAATGAACAGTGCCAAATGAACATCGACGTAATATATTATTCTGTATTTACTCACTACGGATTACATTTTACTTGGTCTGGTTTACACCTTCGCTTGACAGCTAATAATAAGTTGACATTTAAATTTTTCTTATACAGGTGCTTACTCAAAATCCAATGAAATAAGACATTTGAACAAACATTAAATTGTTCGTGGTGGTCCCGAGCTTTGAAAAGCCAGATTTGAAATCTGATTTAACCCTGTGTGATTGTTATTCGAGAATTTGAAGTCCGGCTAACGCATTGATTTGAGAAGGCTAATATGTGCTCTCATGAAAATCGTTCTGAAATAATTATTATTTGTTCGGTTTACAATAGGGTATTTGACTATTATAGGAAAACCATCTTAGTATGTTTATTCCTGCACTCTACATTGTAAATGCGTCATTTTTCGTAATTATTTTCTCAATATTTCATAAAAATCACCGTTAAAAATTGAATCACTAAAAGTCCCGCCAAAACGATACTTTCTGTTGTGCGACGTCACACGATAGTAGATGTCAAATCGGCCCAGACGGTCTGTCAGCACCGGCATCGTCGCCGTTTGGTAATTGTGTTGTATGATGTGTTGTTTTCACAATTTCTACATAAAAATGGATTATAAATGGTGTATAAATCCACAATGCAGAGATACGTCAAGAAAAGCTCCGGATAAACTATTTGTAGCTGTTCCGCAAGATTTGAAACTGCGAAGAAAGTGGTTGGCTCGTAGAAATCCAAATGAAATAAATAGCCGCCAATACAAGTGTTTTCTGTTGTGAAGATTACTTCGACATAAGTAAAACTGACTAGAATAAGTTATCTATCGTATTTTCGAACCAGGTATTATCTGATCTGACAGCTTAAGGTTAGGGCTATCCTAACCTACAAAGTTATGCTTACATGGCGCTTTCGTGCTATTAAATTCAAACGGGAAAAGCATAAGAGCGCGTTCGGATAACCCGGTATTGTACGGTGAGAGTGACGCGCTGCATAATAGGCGGACTAACGTCATACGGCGTTTATCTGCATATAAGAGAGAGACAGCCGACCCAAGTTATCTGAGCATTGCTCTCCCCATACCCTACCCTGACAAACCGAACTCGCTCTAAGCGTACTAACGAATGACATCACTGGTGACTGAGCCAATTACAGAGCGTTTTCAATCACGTGATAGGACGTGAATAAAATTCATCGGATAAAATTCAATATTAATTTTGGTTTTTAACAGAAATAAAGCAAATTTTTTTTTGAAATGCAGTGACAAATAGTTTTCTTAAACTGTAACAAAATGTTAGGATTTCTACAGAACACCACATTCCTACCAAATTTTGTTATGTGTTGTAGTAGTTGGAACATACCCATAAACTTCTTCCTTAACATGTCTCGAAATACATTAATGGAACCGGCGATGTAGCTAGCTAAGGCGTTAGACCACTATAACCATCCCAAGGAGTCATTAAGATTGAAATAATTTAGAACATTACGTAAATAAATAATAAAAAGATTTTCGACTGGTACTAAAAAAGTAATTCTAGGATGATCATAAACATTGTTCGTTTGCGTACACTGTAATTCATAGTAGCAGTTGGCAATGACAAAGTTGCTGCATGGACAGAATTGTGCAATTGTTTAATTTCGTCGTGACAACTAGATATTTTATATTATATTATGAATTGTTGAGCATGAGTTGTTAATGTTAAATTAGATGCTCAATAACATTGTAGCTGTTGACGATACACCTACCAAGGTAGGCATTTTCCGAAAGCTGATTTACTGATCTTTCAAAGAATTTCAAAATATACAGGGTGCTCCAATTAAAATTCTAAAGATATTTGACATATAGCAAACCTATATTTTTCTCAGTATCTTTAAACTTAACCCATATTCAAATAGACTTCTTTTAAATTTCTTTTGAGATAACTGATCAGCACAAAAATACGCAATACCTATCTTTTCAAATAAGCTAGATCCCCATACATTCGAATTCGACGAATTAGGGGCACCCTATATCGTGTCCATTCACATTCGTGGAGACTGTCATAGTTGATCATCGGTTAAATTTAACTTGGAACAGTGAAAATACCGCGCGAAAATAACTTTGATGGACGAATGTATAACCATACCACGCACGCATGGAATGAGTCTTACTACTGTCAGAAACGCATACGCTAAAATCATATTCGTCGATTCTCTTTATATAGCCGATTTCAACGGAATGTAATACCCGCCCGACTCTAGTTTATAGAAACATAAGAGGCTTACCAAGAATTTTTTTAATAGTAAAATCGCCTTTCTTGTGAATCTCAAGTGCAAATGAAATCGTTGTATGTACATCCTGATGGCAGTACTGCTCGTGTTGCTTCTTAGGAATCGAAAAGACATTGGCGTGGAAATTAGTAAACTAGTTTAGAGGCTGATATAGTAATTAGGGTGCATAGTTACCCGTATATAGTATAGATAGTGTGTCTGTCTTTTTAAGAAAAGCGCGAAATGTTGAAAATACTGACCTGGTCAGAGGAGTAGGATCTCCGGCTATGCTTCCGTTTGGATGATGACTTCTCATGGCGATGGCGATGACGCTTCTTCGACGTCGGGGACCTGCGATGGCTTCTCTTGTACCTCCTTTCATTACTAGTGCCTCTATCGTACTGACGAGACCTATGAGCTCTTTGGCTACTGTAATCAATTAATATACTTATATAGCAAAGCCATTTATCAGATGGCTCTTACTGCATTTAACTTTACTGAGCTTAATTAAACTAACGCCGGTATTCATAAAATAGTGTAATACATCAATTTTGATCATAAAATTATAATTACGTAACGAGCCGCTATACGATTCTTTATGAATACGGACATTAACTTTAAAATGGTTCGACAATATATTCAGTCTCTGGAAAAAAACCAGTGCCGGAAAAAAAAATTTCGCACAACATAAACAAGCGTCATTTGAACTTAATATAACTCGTTTGGCGCAGTTTATCTTTTCCCTCCCTACCAAGCTAACGCACCACGCACCTTTCCAAAAATAAATATAGTTTTGATTCTTAGCAATTGATATCCTGAATAGCTTCGAACAAAGTTCATTTTGGAGCAACAAAGCAAAATTCTTTGTTAATTATGAAATAACCACTGTTTAATTTGTAACAATATTTCTGAATGAAAACGTTTTTGTAAAATTGTGTGATTGTTTCTATGGATTTTTATTAAGTAATTGAACATGGGATTTTTAAGGTCATTCTAAAACATACAATTTAAATATAAATCATATTTATTTCATGAAAAAATACTACAATATATTTTCCGTAATATGACACATACACTTTGTAGCTTAATACTTATATTATCACTATTATTCAGGAGAGACCTCTCTCTTAGTATTATCAAGGTCGTTCTTGCTCGGCAGCGGCAAATCCAAATTAAACTTTTGCTGAACATCGTCTTTAACAAGCCAATACTTCTTTTTAGCACCATTCTCTTTAGTTTTAGTCCACTCAGCAAATTGACGTAGTTGTTTTCCTAAAGCCATTTGGGACACGTCAGCCTCAACTCCGATGGTATTGAGATGTTCAAGAAAACCTTTTACGATATCCTTGGCTTTCCTCGTGCTGGCGTGGAGATATTTCAAAAATATAGGAATGTGTTCGTTGCTCAATAGTCTTGGTAGCCGGCCAGGATGAACAGAATGTCTCAGGGTTAACTCAGATCTACGCTTGATTTCAATTCTGCCATTAGAAATGATGGCGAAAGGTTGAAGGTATTTATCGAATGCTTCTTCTGCCTTTGTTCGGACTTTTGAGTACCAGATGCATCCAATCACGCTTGGTTTGAGCTTGTGCTGCTTCGATTTGCGATCCTCATCAAATTCGTTCTTCAGCAATTTTAATTTTGCCTTATGAGATTCTGGGGATAGTTTGCAGTCTACTTCGTCATCAACTTCGTCATCGCTCAAGTGACCATGAGGAACGAACAATTTGTTGTCCACCTCATAGTCCTTTCCTTCGTCGGAATCATTTCCTTCCTCCTCATCCTCATCATCCGTTCCTTTTAAGGACTCTCCTTCCCCTTCTTCGTCCCATTCTTCCTCGGATTCGACTTCGTAGTTGAACAGATCTTCGTCTTTTCGGAATGGTTTTGTTGGAATGATGGTCTTGCTCTTCTTCCTAAAGGTACCGTAATATGGAGGACGTTGATTCTCGACAAACGACAAAAACTTGGTCCTCATTTTTTCTAGTTTAGGCTTCTCTTCCTCAATAGATTCGCCGATGATCAACACGTCGTCGTCGTCTTCCAATTGGAGAGGCCAAGTTTTGCCGGATTTACCAGTCTTCTTTCCTGACTTCAGTTCACTTAGGTACAAGGCGCTGGAGGTTTGTTCAGTGAAACTTTGGTCGAAGTCGGACTTGCGCTCTTCAGATATTGTTGCTCTTGTAATTGGGGCTAGTTTCATATCGGATTTCTTTTCGAATGGCATGAAGTTCTGGTTCTTTTTTTCGGCGACTTCTTCTCTTTTGTCGCTGTCGACCTTTTTTGGGACAAAGAATTTTGTGAATGCGGCTGCAGCTTTCCGCTTCTGCTCCTCAATTTTCTGTTTCTCGCGCGTTTTTTCATCGATCTCTTGTTGCTTTTTTATTTTTTCTTGTTCTTTCTCCTTGCGCTTCTGTTCTTCCTTCTCTTCCTTTTCTTTGCGTCTTTGCTCTGTTGCTTTTTTCTTCTCCTCTAGTTCTTTTAGCTTCTCCTGCTTTTCCTTTTGCTTCTGTTCTAGTTTCTCTCGTTTCTGTTCCATCTCGTCCTGCTTCTTCTGTTCCCGTTCTTCCTTTTCTTTCTGCCTTTGCTGTTTCTTTTTCTCGGATTCCCGTTGTTTAGGGGTGAGCCGTCTGGTAGGTGTTACTTTCACAGCATCGATTTTAGTCTTTATTTTGCTAGGCGTGATCAAATCCTTTTCAGTTTCCTTAGCCTTGTCTTCTAGTTTCGCTTCCGTCTCCTTTTCCCCATTGTCCTCTAATTTCGTTTCTTTCTCCGTTTCCTCGTCATTATCTCTTAATTTCGTTTCCTCTTCATTATCAGTGTCTTTTGATTTCGTCTCTTTCTCGTCATTTTCTTTGAGCGTATCTTCCGTACCAATTCCTTCATCAGTATTGACAGTAACGGTGCTATTTCCAGCGGAAACGTCGGTCGGCATTGGAGTATTTTCGGAAGCGGTATTGTACAGTGACGTTGTAGATGTCGAATTTGAGTCGATTTTTCTATCGGTAGTTGAGGTGGTGTCAGTACTGTCTTCTGGCTGAGAGCTAAAAACAATACGTCTGATTTACTAATTTTGCCTTCGCTTGGTTTAGGTTTAAAGTCGTAAGTTTTCAACTCCAGCCAGAGACCAAAATAACAATGAGAATTGATGTTCAAAGCAAAAATTGTTGATTACAATATCCACCGATAACTGACACCACCTATATTGTGCTGTTTCTAATTTCGGTCTGAGGTGGTTTGACAACCTACAAAATTGTGCTACTACACGAAAATACGTCAAAACAAACAAATGATTACAACAAATAAATTATTAAACAAAATGGGTGCATTCCTCCATATACAAGGTCCGACGTTGTTATTCAGTATCAACTAAATTATCAAATTGGGACACTATGAATCAGATCTGGTAAGCATATGGCGCACATTGCTAATTATTGCCCAAATACGGCGAATGCAACGATAAAAATAACGCACAGGCCAAATACGGCGAGACCAGCATACATCCAATCCGTCAGTTCACGGTGAGAGATATTATTATGTTTTAAGTCGAGCTCGTGCTTCATCCGATTGGAAATATAAATTGAGGTGTAAACAAGCCATTACCGAACATACATGCCATTAAAAAATCTACTTAAAACTAAAGAAACAAAAACATCACATCGAAAAGGAAACAATTGTTAAAGAAATGGGACTATGTACGAAGTATTGAGTATGAACCCAATCGATTGCATAACAAATTCAAAGCCACGACATTGACATACTTGCAGCTGCTGTTGCTCCTGTGATACATGTTACACTTGGGCATCCATGTTGCCATTGCGACATAAAGCACGGGCATGTTCGGGTCCCTGGTATCAATCCTCAGCCTGGATAGCTCTTGCAATGGCGCCAAGACCCTGTCTTGAGGATGGGTGAGGTCGTAGTGCATCTGGTACGAGATTCGCGGCGATACCATGGTGTCTTATCACGTGTATTGGAACCGATCGCAGTAAGGTATCACAGAGGAATAAGCATGCCGAGGTGAATTTTCTGGTCTTGATCGATGTACAAATCAAAATATTTACATTCTGCGAACAGCACGGGCAAACGATACCGGTGAGAAATTATTCGCGTTTCGAAATAGGCGTGGGCAAATTCAGGCGCCGAGCGTGTCTTATATCCGTTATGAGAACAATCTATATAATTACGCAAATTGACAGACGTGGTGACATTATTAAATTACCTGAGGTATGTACCGATACGTACTGGTGAGACATTCGATCTGTTAGTATGCACGAGCGATTTTCTTATAATTATGATTATCAACAAAGAAGAATAATGTGTTTAGTTAGTAACTATTATAGGAATATGAAAGAAGTTCCTCTTTTTGACACCCTTTCTTCCAAAGTTACTTTGCTACTACCGAGGTTTGTAGTTGCAGTCTGCTTGCAACCTCATTAGAGTGTGGACCAGGGTGTGTTGAGGAAAGAATGCTCGCTAATGCGCCTGCGTCTAATACACATGATGGGTTAGCAGTCGAAGTCGCAAAACTATAATTCTAACACTTCTTCATATCGCTACTACAATGGCCGATTAAATCAAATGACCCAAAGATAAGCAATGTGGACGGAACCCCGAATTGAGTATAATTAACCTTGGCTGTTATTTACTGAAAAATGAGAGTGATTTTTTCCACCGACTTTCACGTTGTGCAAAAACTAGGTTGTGTTACACAGCAAGGTTACAGAGTTGCCTTGAACTTTGAATGCCAAAGCTAATCTCACTTCAAACAATAGCCGATACTGTCATTTCGCGCATCTCACCCAATAAGAATAGGAAAAGCCTAATAAGATGAATTTGATATCTGCTGAAGACTAACGAATCCCAATTGTGCAGCACCGATTTTATAGAGAATGAGAACAAATTAAAATAAGAACGACGACCTAGTTTGACGAAATTTAACAAGGTAAGGGTATTATTTTTAGAGCTCAATATTTGAGAGCAATGTTAGAAGAGTGTCGTACTTTATGAAGTTTCTCTCGTACTTCTTTGCCCGACCATCAGACACCATTTAAGATATTATTACTCGACCTTACCGTCCAGAATCGGGGCAAGGTCCTCTGCCCGTAGGAGATGTATGCATTGCCATGTCACGAGTTTTCAACAAATTGCGGAAGTAAAAAATCATGACAAGGGCAATTTTGAACCTTCTTCAAAACAACTTATATCTAAGCCAGTAACCATGAAGTAGCCAGTTTTCAAACGAGAAATTCATAAAAAAACAACTATTATGGCAGCAATGTTACGCAAATTTAAGTTTTGGTTAGAGGATCAAAAAAACAATTGTATAAACTCTGTATGACCTGCAAGTCACAATCTTTGTCTCCAATGCCTGGAATTTTCTTGAAATTTAACTGAAATGCAGTCTAGTCGATCCATATGAAGTTTTTTTAAAAAAATTTAATTTCTCTTTTCTGGGGTGCAAAAACAAATATTATTATTTTTTATATTACTCGGTTCAGCACTGGTGGCCTATTTTGAGTCAGCGAATCACATATTTTCGACATTGGTATGTGTTGCGTTAAACTAAATAACTTTGTTTGCGTTAACCCGTTTGTGTGTATGTGTGTGTACCCGTTTTTTGTGGCGACGATTCCGGAGAAACTACTAAAAGTATCGGGACGAAACTTCATATTTAGAAGTTTTATGACCAAACTGAAAGAATTTTTGTTCAAAAGGGTCCTAAGAAACTGGAGGTTTATACTCTTTGCATTTTTCAACGATTTTGCAAAAGTGCCGCCTGTTCTGTAATTTTGTCTAAATAGTTAATAATAAATTAAAGTAGATGAAATGTTGTATAATTTATGTCTTTGAATTTTTTGGTAAAATTAATAGTTTTGTTGCATAAGCAAATTCTATTTCATCGAAATCGCTCGTGTCTACATTAAAACTAGGTAGCCAGGATTTGACAAATATTTTGATACTATTGACAGTATTGTCACATCAACGTTTGCGTCAGTTTACGTATGGTTTACGATGGGAAACACTGCTAAATAGTATGATAAAGTCGTCCGTGGCCACATCAGATTTTTTAATTATAACCATGTTGCAAAGGACTTGTAATAAAACATAGCGCTCTTACTCCTTCCCCTTTTTGATAATAAGCTACCAAAATTTGAAAAGTCTTCGTTATCACGTAATTTGATGTCACTTTGGTGGAATAAGGCTTAAAAATCTGAAACTGCCACAATTAATTCATCTTATATTATAAGGTTTAAAAATACATAAAAAATATTCTTGTGTATTGCGCTGTTTGATATGTTGTGACAATTTCAGATTTTTAAGCATGGTCCCAACAGTGATATTAGGCATCAATAGTTTGTTATTATTATATACAGGGTGTATCAGACAGAGGTTCAGGAAAAAATAGCATAATATAGTCCCTTCTGAAGAATTTAATGATAACAGTTTCAATTTCCGGAATATATTGGAAGTAGTAATAACTGAACTCAGGATCAAAATTTCAAATGATGAACCGAAGTGGTGTTGGATAGAATTGAACTTGTTAGAAACTTTTTTGTTTAAAGCATTTGGCTTAAGAACTAAACCCAGATTTTTTCAGTAGTGGACAATACGTTATCAAGTTCTATACCTATAATTACGTCAGTGTATTCGTTGGCATTGAAACTCTGCTAATTACTGCGCTTATAGTTACAATCCAACTATGTGCGAAGTCTTCCGTATGAATTTATTGTACCAGCTTTCTTAGTTTAATCACGTACAAAGTTTTCTAACCGCGTGTCTATCGCGTGAACCGGTAAATGGGGCGTGTACGATAGGAACACTATTCAGAGTGTATGCAAATTAGTCATTTTCTGTCGTTATCCTTATGATTCGACCTTGAAGGTCGGCATTCCAACTCACGCATATCACGCTATCTGTCCGCAATCAACAATCGTCGTGATTCACCATCGGTTTCGGACAGTCTTTGTTTACCTTCCCTGGCTCCACTGGCGAGCCCACAAGCATCGGGTAAGGCAGAATGCACGATTGGAAAAAGATCGTTGACATTTTGCTGCATTCCGAAATGGGCGATTCGCATGAGCGCTGCTATAAATATTGAGTAATTTGTCGCCAACGTATTCAGAAGACAGTGCACTATCCTTATACAGTCCACTATAAATTGCAACCTACGCGAATATCGCTCGAGACTTAACAATGAAGGAGGATAATTTTTAGGTAGACGGAAGCTAGGAGAGCTTGTTTACATCTAATCATGAGTACGGGTTACACCCATTGTAGTTACATATTGCAAAATCGAAACGCTATTATGTTAGTTTATCACATTCGAGTGATTTATGGGGAGTCCCAAGGTTGTCGGCCTAAACGAGAATAAATTAGGCGGATATTAAAAAGACCTAAAATCCATAATAGATTAATCATTGTTTTCGTACAGACATTGAAGTTGTAACCTTCAAGAAATAAAAATTATTGCCCCTCCTCTCCCTTTGTTTGTCATTGCATTATAGTAATCCGTTTGGCACAATAGTAGAAGGCCTGACCAAGAGAACTCAGTGAATTAGAAACTTCAAAATTATTTTACTTTGAGATTTGTACTTAATAATAAAGTCCTGGCTATCTTTTATTTCATATCTCATAAAGCTGTTAATGTATAATAGGGTATTTGACTATTATTGGAAAACCATCTTAGTGTGTTTATTCCTTCACTCTACATTGTAAATGCATTATTTTTCGTAATTATTTCCTCAATATTACATAAAAATCACCGTTAAAAATTGAATAACAAAAAGTCCCGCCAAAACGATACTTTCTGTTGTGTGACGTCACCCGATAGTAGATGTCAAATCGGCCCATATGGTCTGTCAGCATCGGCATCGTCTCCGTTTGGTAATTGTGTTGTATGTGTTGTTTTCACAATTTCTACATAAAAATGGGTTATAAATGATGTTCCACAATGCACAAGAAAAACTCCGGATAAACTATTTGTAGCTGTTCCGCAAGATTTGAAACTGCGAAGAAAGTGGTTGGCTCGTAGAAATCCAAATGTAATAAATAGCGGCCAATACAAGTGTTTTTTGTTGTGAAGATTACTTCGACATAAGTAAAACTGACTAGAATAAGTTATCTATCGTATTTTCGATAGATAGGTTATATCAGGTAATATCTGATCTGATAGCTTAAGGTTAGGGCTATACTAACCTACAAAGTTATGCTTACATGGCACTTTAGTGCTAATAAATTCAAACGGGAGAGGCATAAGAGCGCGTTCGGATAACCCGGTATTGTACGGTGAGAGTGACAGCCGACCCAGGTTATCTGTGCATTGCTCTCCCCATACCCTACCCTGACAAACCGAACGCGCTCTAAGCGTACTAACGAATGACGTCACTGGAGACTGAGCCAATTACAGAGCGTTCTCAATCACGTGATAGGACGTGAATAAACTTCAATTTTAATTTTGGT
Source organism: Aphodius sticticus (assembly GCA_963966075.1). NCBI lineage: Eukaryota > Metazoa > Arthropoda > Insecta > Coleoptera > Scarabaeidae > Aphodius > Aphodius sticticus. The sequence goes on along the minus strand of OZ014513.1, from coordinate 21,889,123 downwards.
TTTTAATAGAAATAAGGCATATTTTTTTTTTGATTAGTAATAACAAATAGTTTTCTTAAACTGTAATCTATTAGGATGACTATAATACAAGAGATATTTTTAATACAGTCAAATACCCTATTGAAGGGCGCAGTGCAATAACCGGGTAAGTTCACTTAAGTGATCTTAAACTTGAAAACTCTGTGAAGTAGTCTTGCATAGACTTTATCAAGCTTTCATTCCATCCTACTTACAGAAGTCTGTCAGGTCGTGCTATTCTTTTCAGTATGTAAGTTCTACTCTTATTTATTATATGATATGAATAACACTGAGTTTATGCTCAGAGTATGTACTCGTGAGCATAAGCATAAAGTGCGAGTTTATGCTCACATATGGAGCACATCCTCCCAATACGTTGAGCAGATGTCTCTAATCTACGTTACAGGTTTTTGTACAAGATAGTAAAACTGCCTTTTTGGAGAAACTATAAAATTTATAACGGATGAGCTGAATTTCACACAACCCTTGAAAAGGTCACAGAAAACCTTTAACTGTGCTTGAAACACGGACGGAGTTTCTTGGTACTAGTGTACGGGCTTTCGGAAACAAAATAAACAAAAACTTTAATTTTTAGACCTTATTACCGGATAGTCAGCTTCAAAAATATCAGCTTCATATTTAGAAGTTTCATGACCAAACTTAGGGCTGAAAGAAGTTTTGTGCAAAAGTGTCCAAATAAACTAGAGGGACACTCTTAGCATTTTTCAACGATTTTGCAAATGAGCCGCCATTTCTGTAATGTCGTCAAAGAGTTGAATAATAAATTAAAGTAGAGGAAATCTTGTATAATTTATGTCTATGACATTTCTTGGTAAAAGTTTACCTGCATGAGCAAATTCTATTTGATCGAGATCGCTCGTGTTTGCATTAGAACTAGTTAGTTAGCCAGGATTTGACATGATATTTGGTTCTATTGACAGTATTGTCACATCAGCGTTTTTTCTAGCCACATCAGATTTTATTCATACTAACGTTATTTTTTATTGGCGGTTTACTGCCGTCAATCATCCGAAATAAAAAAAAGACTAACAACTCATTTGTTCTGAAAAGAAGTATCAAATGATACCTCACATGACCTATCTATATGCTGTTTTAGTTCAAGCTGGAAACTTTTAAAACATCATATGTGGTACACTATCCTATGATATCTCATACAGCCAACTTTTCCCACGGAAAATCTGGGGAATCTCTATTGCCTATAACCTAGCCTAAATAATGGCGTATTTCATTTTACCGCGTATTACGAGTTTCAACACGACCTAAAATCAACAAAATAAAGCTTGTACTATACTGTATACTCAGAATAATGAGCAAATAAAACCATAATATTACTCGCGCATCATCATTCCAGGTAATTTATGAAGTTAGCGGAATCCATTCATTACATACACACGCTCAAAGAAATCCGTTATAAATTGTTTATTTACAGCGTATCTAAATATTTTCAGTCAGTTCAAGTACCGGCCGCAAACTGCACCGTATTCGCCCACGCTTTTCGCGGCTAAACCAAGAAACAACAGCACACAAAATACCTGAGTGAATCACAGAATACTCCAAAATAATAAATAAATAAGCACACACTGTATTAATTTCGAAATAGGTTAACACCGCACAGCCGGAAAATACTAGAGACGCGAAAAATATTTATTCTATACGCACGCACACACAGCGTAACGAGAGCACAACACGATGCCGGTACTCGTGTTCTGGTACGCGTAAAGAGTACCAGAGGACTGAACAAGCCCGAGACAAACCAACAACGCCGAAGGAGAATTCTGAAACGAGATCCTTTCATGGTCGAACGCTGCGATATGTATATGAAGCAAGACACCGTGTACTCCTTTTGACAGCGAAATTAAAATAGGATTAATAAATATTTTACCATGAAAAGATCATAGTTTGAAATGCATAATGGTCAAACTATAATGGCACAACATTTCTGCCCTAATAACTCTAAAGGTCGTATTATCAAACACGGTTGGACTTTTGATTTAACCTTGCAGATTCATTCCTTCTATTTTTAAGAGGACAAGAAGTCTCACGAATAATACATGCATTACCTGAGGGCATTTTTTTGATTCAGAAAACACTAATGATCATTTATATTCTTATATTTTATCTAAAAAGAAAAGTGAAAAAGGAAAATAACTTTTATTAATTATACAGGGTCTCCCACGACGAGCTGCCATTAGAAGTATATGGAGAACCAAATGAAATGAGAGATTGAAAAAATATGGACTTAAATTGTTGGACACGATCGTCTCAAGTAAAATATTTTGAGTTTTCGGTTACTTCCGGTTACACCGGAAATGATGTCAAGTTTTATATTTCAAATGGAACACCCTGTATTTTATCGCATTTTTGAAACCTTTCTTAGATTTTAGATCAATTTTATGTACTTTCCCTATACCTAACATGTGTCATTTTTTTCATTAAAAAATGACAGCTGCATGGTTACTTTCAATTACTTACAAATTATCCCCTGTGACCGTCGGAAAAAAGTTGTCCTGCAAAATTCTTGTTAAGGTAACATATTATCGACACATCGGTAGAATTCTTCTAGAAGTTATACAGGGGTGTTCAAATTATAAGACCAAAGTTGAATTCGAGAAAACTACTAAAAGTCGATTTTTTCAAATGGCAACCCTAACATATCAATACATTTCTCAATTCTAAGAAAAATTTTATATCAACTTTGTGTTTTTATCCTATACCTACAATGTACTTGTACCTACTGAAATCGATTTTTAAACATCACAGTAGAAATTGCAAACATCGCCAAATCTAGATTGCGTTTGAAAACAACTAAACAATTTGGAATAAACAGAAGTTTATTAAACAAGTTTTTTAGGTCATTTTTCATTATAATTAATTTAGTATTTACAAAACTAAAATTTACAAAATTAAGCCACAATAAAACACAATATTAAAAATAAGACAAACACGTAAAGTAAATTAAAAAAAAAAATAATTTTAATTCTATTGCAGTAACTGTTCAAAAACTTTGCAGTTTTCCGCTAAACATGCTTCAATTATTGTTGGTGGCGTCCCTGATAGGGTTAACACATAACCCATTGAAAGCAGCTCGAACTCTATCTTTCATGTTCTCCTTATCAGTTCTTGGGTCCTCAATAATTGGGTGGTTTCAAATGGACGGTGCTCCAGCGCACACAACTGTTGCAGTAAGAGGCTTGCTTAACGAGATGTTCGACGTTCGGTGGATTGCGCTTAATGGGCCATACAAATATCCACCGCGTTCCCCCGACTTGAGAGACGTAGTTTATGAGGATAAACTACAATAATATGTTAAAAAGAATTGAAGCATGTTTAGCGGAAAACGGCAACGTTTTTGAACAGTGACTGAAAAAGAATTAAGCAGTTCTTCTTTAATTTACTTTACGACGTTGTTTTATTTTTAATAGTGTTTTATTAGGCTTATAATTTTACCAATACTAAATTAATTATAATGAAAAATGACCTAAAAAAACTTGTTTACAGAACTTTATTAATGTTCTCTTTATTCCAAATTGTTCAGTTTAGACTCCAGAAGCGGTTCTTAAGATGTATTCTACGCCTAGGTTTCCGAGAGTCATGCAGAGATCATTTTGGGGATTTTAAAATCCTTACGTTACCTTGTTTGTATGTATATCGCTTGCTGTCTTACTGCAGAGCAAATTTGGGGTAGTTTCTAACAAACGCGGAAATTTCAACTTCTGTGAGGACGCGAAATGGGGGTAAGTTGTCTGTTCCTCGACATTGTCAACCGTTTTTGAGAAGGGTCCATATTTTATGATGGTCAGAACTTATAATGCACTACCCAACCATATTCTACTTTCCACCTCTTTAAGTTTGTTTAAAAAAAGATTGAAGGAGTTTTTGATGGAAAAATCATTTTATTCAGTTGAAGAATACCTAGCTTACACGTCTCGCCGCTAACTAAGTATTATGTATTTTGTGTATTTGTTTATTCATATTGTATTTCCCAGGATTTTAACAGTGAGAATCGTCGCTTGATGTTTTTAAATTCTGGTTGAAACCGTTGACTCACTTTTTTTTACACTCTTTTGTGTGTTTACTTATTACTATAGAAAACTTTGTAGAATGCGACAATTGTCAATATCTGTAACCAGATCACACGACAAATAAAGGATTATTATTATTATTATTAAACATCGATTTCAGTAGGTACAAGTACATTTTAGGTATAGGACAATATACACAAAGTTGATCTAACATTTTCCATAGAATTGAGAAATGTATTCATATGTTAGGGTTGCCATTTGAAAAAATCAACTTATAGTACTTTCCTCGAATTCAACTTTGATCTTATAATTTGAACACCCTGTATAACTTTTGGAAGAATTCTAGGGATGTGTCCATAATATGTTACCTTCACAACAATTTTGCCGTACAACTTTTCCAACGGTCACAGGGAATAATTTATAAGTAATTGAAAGACATCGTGCAGCTGTCATTTTTTAATGAAAAAAAAAAAAATAATATCTCAAAAATGACACATGTTAGGTATAGGGAATGTAACACAAAATTAATCTAAAATTTAATGAAGAAATAAAAAATACGATAAAATACAGGGTGTTCCATTTGAAATATAAAAGTTGACATCATTTCCGGTGTAACCGGAAGAAACTGAAAACTTAAAATATTTTAGTTGAGAGGATAGTGTCCAACAATATAAGTCCACAAATTTTCAATCTCTCATTTCATTTGGTTCTCCATATATTTCTAATGGCAGCTCGTCGTGGGAGACCCTGTATAGGCTGATTTGATTTATAACTATGTAGTATTAAAAATTGACCGTTGGATTTTGATTAAAATTGATATTTCATCCTGTTTTGGAATTATGGGAAAACAAAATTTCCCTAATTGTGCACTTTTCAGCGTTTTCCATGAGGTTCCTTATATACAACCCAAACGACCTTGTGAGATTTGTTCTTTGTTAATTAATATCACAGTCTTAAACAGAACATTTTTCAGATATTGGGGGAAAACAGGTTTTTATTTTGTATGATACCATTAAGAAAAATATAGGGCTACCATTAAAAGTTTCGATGACGTCATAAGTGAAAACCAATTGAAGGTCCAAAAGTTAGTTTATTATTAGTATGTGTATTTTAATAAGTAATTCAAATCGACGTTTCCGAGGATTTTTTGAAATAACAAACCAATTCAGAGATTTTCCCATGTTTCCATAGTTTGCACGCTCACTGTAGATCATGATGAAAAATTTGATCAGTTTCATTGTAGTTTGAAATAATCTTGAATAAATTTGTATGTGAGGTTTCAATTTTCAAACTGTAATGGGGAAAATTTCTATTATTCACTTTTCAGAAAAGTTTATTGTTCAGAAAAGCTTCCCGATTGTCTTAAACCTAAAATGCAAATATTAGAATGTAATTACCTGTTTGCGGGTACAGGGTGTTACCAAAACTATGAAAAGTTAAGAGTAAAATATGTTTATTTTAAAAGCTATGCAAATGTGTCATTTGAAAAGTGTTTAGAAATTTAGAGGGTATTAAATACGAAATTATAATCACCTTCGTCGTTTCATGAACAACCGTTGCTGTTGCCGGTGCACCGGCAACAGCAACATACACCGCGGTGTATGGAACGTCGAAGGTGTCAATAATTTCATATTTAATGCCTTCTAATATTTTGAAATACTTTTTGAAATAATATTTTGTCATAGCTTTGAAGATGAAGGTAATTTACTCTTATGTCATTTTCATTTATTTGGCAACACGAGGTGTATGCAACAGATAATGTGATTATAATTTCGTATTTAAAGACCTTCTAATATTTCCAAATACTTTTTTCAAATAATATTGTTGCTAATCTTTGAACATAAAGGTACTTTACTCTTCAGCGTTTTTCATAGTTTTGGTAACACCCGGTACATGCAAGCAAATGCTTGACCTCTAATATTCCTAAATACTTTTTTTACAAATAAAATTTGAGCATAGCGTTGTTCATTACGGTACTTTACTCTTCAGTGTTGGTACATGCCAGCAGATAATTTTATTCTAATATTTGCATTTTAAGTTTAAGACAATCTAGAAGCTTTTATGCTGAACAAAATTTTCTGAAAAGTAAATAAAAAATATGTGTCCCTTGAGTGTCCAACTTGCTGCCGGATACGGTATATTCATATTTGTGATAGCTATTCATTACTTTTAAACTAGTGAAATAGGGTTCCGTAACAAGTACTACGTAATACATGCAGATTTATCAATTCAAAATTAATACAAAATAGGAATGTCAGTATCAACGCAATGTCCCTAGAGCTGTGATTAGTCCGAATACCGAATTTGTTAAATGTTGTAGAGTACAACACTAATATTTGCCAACATTATTTGTACGTAGATTTATTTGGTGATACGAATATCACATACTCAACGCAACAGATCGTCCCAATTAGAACAAGGACTTGTGGTGGACGGTCTGTCTCGTAGACAAAAATAATTGTCAGCATAATAGTGTCAATGGTGATTTGAAATAAAGTTTTTGTCAAAGACAGAAGAAAGTTATACACTGCTAACGCTTAATTTTGTTGGGTCTAGAAAGGTGAATTACACAATACTACACTTAGTAAACTTGGCCGATTTCACTTTTGTTGCGCGCAAAAAAAGCATCGATGTTGCATGGTGCGAACGGTGAAACTGCAAGGAAAACTTTTCTTGTGGATCGCTTCACCATCAGCCGATTCTAGAGCATCCGTTACAATTATCGTTCCAATGGAGCATATAATCGAAGTCAAGAAAGGTATTCTGCGCAGCATAAACATATTGGAAGGGAATGCTTAAAATAATCCAATAACTTTATCACCAGCAGACAATCAGCGTCCTTCGCGTTCGCATAAACCATCGCTTCCATTTACCATGATATTTATAGTCGCCAATCTCGATACATATTTGATTTTATGCTGTTAAAGCAATGCGAAATGAATTGGCATATTTCCTTCTTGGACATATCCACGGGGACAAAGATGCGTCTACCTTGGATCATGCATGATTAATACAAGGTTCATGGCTTCGCAAATTTGCGTGGTTGATGCGAACGATGCACTCAGGGAGGACCAGATCCGGACAAGGCGACTTATAACGGTGGGTTGAAGATTTTAACACAAAGAATGCGTGGGTTTAAGCTACCCATCGACCACAACAAAGGGTCGCGCCTTTACAATGCGTCATTTTCAGCGAAACCTTACCGAAATGATAAACCAGTGAGAGAATCGTGAAACTACCAATTCTTTGTGTCATGTCAAAAATGATTTGAGTAATTATTTAGTTGAAGGTGAACGTTAAATACAAAAATCATGTAGGTGTGTACTCTACTACATTGTCGAGCATAAGGCTATGGGGGAGAGGAAGAAATGACAGAAGATTTGGCATTTTTTAGTGCAGTAAGGACAACAACAAAAAGGTTTGTTTGTTAATAGACACATATTTTGATCAAATTCGATGTTATGTATTCATCCACATGCAGTATGATTGTGCCCGTACCTATCAGTCGCGTTGTGACTTTCAGAGTCGTCTATGAATTCACCTAATAAATTATTATTCCAATTTAAATATGACTGCACTGCACAATTTTGAAAAAAAAGTTTCTCGTTGACTGAGAACAAATGTTCAGGTATTTTGACAAAACAAAAAGCAAGTTATTATATATACAGTGTGCGCGTAAAGTATAGAAACATGATAAAATCTCAAGAACGGTTTGCTATTTTAAAAAATCCTCGAACACGTCGATTTATAATTATCAAACTACACCTTATAATATCAAATTATTTTTTTTTACCTTCAATTGTTTTTAACAGATGACGTCATCGACTTTTTTTTACTTTATCATACGTACTATGTAAAGTATAGTAGTCGTGCCAAAAAAAAATGTCTGTGTGTGTGTGTGTGTACCCGTTTTTTTGTGGCGACTATTCCGTAGAAACTACTAAAGGTATCGGGACAAAACATCATATTTAGAAGTTTCATGACCAAACTTAGAGCTGAAAAGCTTTCTGTTGAAAAGGGTCCAAAGGAACTGGAGGTTTAGTCTTAGCATTTTTGAAAGATTATGCAAATAAGCAGCCATTTATGGAATTTCGTCGAAATAGTTAAATAATAAATTAAAGTAGAGGAATAATTTATGACTGTAATTTTTTGGTACAATCAATAGTTTAGCTGCATGAGCAAATTCTATTTCATCGAGATCGGTCGTACTGCATTAAAACTAGTAGCCAGGATATGTCAGAAATTTGGATTCTAAAGACAGTAAATAGTGTCAAACGCTAATGTTTTGACAATACAAAAAGCAAGTTATTATATATACAGTGTGCGCGTAAAGTATAGAAACATGATAAAATCTCAAGAACGGTTTGCTATTTTAAAAAATCCTCGAACACGTCGATTTATAATTATCAAACTACACCTTATAATATCAAATTATTTTTTTTTACCTTCAATTGTTTTTAACAGATGACGTCATCGACTTTTTTTTACTTTATCATACGTACTATGTAAAGTATAGTAGTCGTGCCAAAAAAAAATGTCTGTGTGTGTGTGTGTGTGTACCCGTTTTTTTGTGGCGACTATTCCGTAGAAACTACTAAAGGTATCGGGACAAAACATCATATTTAGAAGTTTCATGACCAAACTTAGAGCTGAAAAGCTTTCTGTTGAAAAGGGTCCAAAGGAACTGGAGGTTTAGTCTTAGCATTTTTGAAAGATTATGCAAATAAGCAGCCATTTATGGAATTTCGTCGAAATAGTTAAATAATAAATTAAAGTAGAGGAATAATTTATGACTGTAATTTTTTGGTACAATCAATAGTTTAGCTGCATGAGCAAATTCTATTTCATCGAGATCGGTCGTACTGCATTAAAACTAGTAGCCAGGATATGTCAGAAATTTGGATTCTAAAGACAGTAAATAGTGTCAAACGCTAATGTTTTGACAATACCTACTGTCAATATAACCTGCGTTCGGATATTGTACACCGTTACACTTTTTACACCCAATAACCCGTAAGTGTCATTTGGACGGTGTACCCGGTGTCAACGGAGTACAATATCCGAACGCAGCTTTAATCGACATATCTGTCTAGTTTTACTAGTTTTATTTTAATGCAAACATAGCCGATCTCGATCAAATAGAATCTCATGCAGCTAAACTATTAATTTTATATATAGTATGATAAAGTCATGTGCCTAGCCACATCAGATTTTTTTAAATGACAACCCTATATCTTTTTTAATGAATTTGACAGATATTTTAATTGTCTTAATGGTAGCATATTTTTATGGCCTTACATAAAAAAAAATTTCGAGAAAAAGACAATTGAAGTTTATGAAATAGAAGTGTCAAAATCTCCGGAACGGCTCAACCGAATTTAACGAAATTTTGGAATTAAGTATTTTGCAATCATGTGGAGTCATTGGCGTTATTATCGTTGATACAACGTTTACAGTTTCTGAGATATAACCTCAAACTTTTGAATTTGAAATAGATAACCCTGTATATTTTGACTTTTTCTGTTACAGTCGTCCATTACCTATTCAATGTTACTACGCTTGTTATAGTATTATATCAAAAACATCTAGTAATTAACAAAAACTTTTATTACTCAGGTCTAAAAATTACCAAAGAAAAAATTGATAACAAAAAATAACAACAACAAAAAATAAACCGATCAAATTTAAAACAATGTGTTCTTGTCAATGGTTGAGAATCCTCATAAACCAACTAGAGTAGCTGCAGTAGAAAATGTAATAATGTTTTGTTATCGATTTTTTCTTTGCTAATTTTTAGACCTAAGTAATAAAGGTTTTTCTTAGTTTCTAGATGTTTTTGATATAATAGTGAAGACTAACAGAAAATGTCGAAATATACAGGGTGTTCTATTTCAAATTCAAAAGTTTGAGGTTATATCTCAGAAACTGTAAACGTTGCATCAACGATAACAACGCCAGTGACTTCACATGGTTGCAAAATACTGAATTCCAAAATGTCGCTAAATTCGGTCGAGCCGTTCCGGAGATTTTGTCAGTTTTATTTAATAACTTTCAATTGTCTTTTTATCGAATTTTTTTAATGTAAGGCCATAAAAATATTATCCTACCATTAAGGGCCGATCTTACAATCGTACGTATAAGCAGTAGAATAGTTATTCCCAGAATAAATAGTCCTGTGCTGCCTCCGATTGGCTAAAATATTTATGTTTCCATAGTAATAACAACTTATTCTGGTATTTATACCAAAATTTAGGTTATCCCATGGTATACCGTGTTTTATAAGATCGGCCCTAAGACAATTAAAAGATCTGTCAAATTCATTAAAAACGGTATAGGGTTGTCATTTAAAAAAAATTTCGATGACATCATCTGTTAAAAAAAATAATTTGATATCATAAGGTGTATTTTGATAATTATATATCGACGTATTCGAGGATTTTTTAAAATAGCAAACCCTTCTTGAGATTTTGTCATGTTTCCATACTTTACGTGCTCACTGTGTATATCAACTTGTTGAGAATTCTACAGGCTGTCACAAAATTGGACCACAAGAAGAACATCATTTTCGTTCTCCCAGTATAAGTTCTACGAATTTTTTTTTTTTTAACTTGCAAATGTGTGTGATGGATGAATCTTGATGAATTTGTTTACAATATGTTGAAAATTCATCTAAATCCATCATTAATCACAAAAGTGATTTGTGTAGGGTGACCATATTTCTAAGTTCGACATTCGGGACGCAATACATATAATTTTTTAAATACTTTTTTACAAATTATATTATTTTAGTATTATTGTGGTGGATGAGATATGTAGGTCATGATCTTCTTATAAAAGTCTGTGCAATTTTCATCAAAATTAACATACGGCATACCCTTCAAACTTCAAAGTGCCCACTTTAAGCTTTAATCAATAGTCCAAAAACTGCTTATGCTAAATACTCGTTCAGTTGCAGCATTAGTAGTGCCAGGAAGACAAAAGAAAAACTATGGCAACTTTTAAACATTTGAACAAGGAATCTGGTTCTTATTAAAATATGCAGTTATTTCCGTCCACCTCTGAACTGGCCACGTCTTATTTTTTACCATTCCATTATTTTCTCATCCGTGATATATTGTTACGGTAAATATATTCCTCATATATGTATTATGTACATCAATTTTCAATAATTTATGATTTAGTATTAGTTTCAACTTGACTCCAGCAACTCCAACTTCCATATAAAGAAATACTTTTTTATCCATTTCTCCAAATAAGTAATGCCAGTCTGATAAAATAAAACAATAGCTTCGCGAAATTCAATAACTTCGTGTTGTGACACGAAGTTATCGATTCTCTTTAAGTTTTTCGAGAGTTTTTTTTAACATTTATTGGAATCATTTTGCTCAATAATGAAGCTTTCAGAGCTTCCGTTGAAGCAATTGCATCAAATAGAGACGCAGCTTGATTTTCAATTGTTGTTAGTTTTATGAAATATTGCAGCCAGGGTGTTAATAAGATGTAGTCAAGCTTCTGCCACTAGATTTTCAAAGAATGTTAAAATAAGCATGGGACACACTTTTCTTGAAATTGAAAATAAGCCTTCAATGGTAAAAACATTTGGAGTACCCTTTCATTGGCAGGAAGTAATGCTAACCACCTTGTTTGTAAATACTCTAGTTTATATTTTTGAAAATTTGGGACTGTCCCGGGAAATTCGGGACGTATGGTCAGCTTAGATTTGTGCACAACGGAGATTTAGGCAAAAACTAGTAAAAACTTAATGGAAACTGCATTTTAAATTTGAACCAAAATCGTATGTGGTATCATTGGATAGATATTTATTTTAAAAGCAACGACTTTTTCGATTTGCTGTCAGATCTCTAAAATAAATCTATAGCAGTTATTGTTGTCTCAACAAAATAAATACTGTTTGTTGTTTCAGTCTTAAGTATTTCAAATAAAATACAATCAAATTTGGCCGTTTATGCTGTCAATAAATGAACCACGCTAAACTGGCCACTTTTCAAAAAAATATTTAGTCTAGATTTTAAAGTGGTATTATGGGTGTTTATACGATAACAAGTAGCAATTTTTATGATATTTGGCAAAAGAAATAAATTAAGGTAATTTTTGCATATTTCAAAATTTTATCATTTTAGCAGTTACTAGGAGAATGTCTACAAGATGGCAAGTCATTTTATTAATTGTATCTAACTTTCATTTACTTTGAATATTGACCAGGGGATACACATACTTTACTCGGTAGGAATTGAAGAAATACAACAAAATCATTAAAAATCAATATTGATTAGCCAATTTGATTAATTATTATTAATTATATATTTATTCACTTTGTATGAGTAAGTAGACACATAAATAGATACACGATCGCTTAGGTTGTTTAGTAAGTGTTAGTCTTGGTATTGTAATGAAAAATGTAATAAATCTAGTTAATAACACATTAGGGGCTTGTCTCCGGAAAGACCTCCTTATTGAAGAATTACCCATGTACTATTTCACCATCTAGATCAGGGATTCTCAACCTTTTAGGTTCCGTGTACCACCCTTTATACAAACATATTAATACAGGAAACAAAATAATCCTACTTATTTATTTTGTAATAAAATAATAACGATTTATAACAAAAGTTCACTTGGTAAAAGCTTATTCTCATCGAATCCAATAACAATAAAAATTATATACCTAACAAAATTTCATTTGGTATACAAAAGTAAAATAAATAAACCCTTGGGGTTGTTTTGTTAAACCAATTTTTTTTAAATATCATGATCTGTGTCAATTAATTTCAAGCTCAAATTTGGCTAAATCATTAATTTTGGCTTATGTTTGTTGTTTAAATATAATATTGATGAAAACCCATACCAACATAAATTTCACATAAATCGTGGTGCAAAAAGGCATTAAAAGTCTAATATCTTAATCTCCAGCTTCTTTAAAATAATTCTTCCTCTGGATCCAAAAAACGGTAATTGTAATAATTTTAAATTCTGCTATCAGCGCTGTGTGTGAGGAAATGTCTAACAAATGTTCTTAAATGTTCTCTTTCTATTAGGTTGTGAAGTTTGGTATTTACATACCTTTTAGATTTCTGATCCAATTTTCATTGTCATAGATTTGGGAAAATAACTATTGTTTTTTAAAGAGGTACAATCAATATTTTTTTTATATCCGACTAATTCATCATTGATGTTTCCCATCTTTCTTCAAGGGAGCCTTCGAATGCGAGCAATAAACTACATTTATTTTTATTAACTTCTTTTATTATTAACTCGATTTATTTATTGGTAATTGTATATTCAACGATAATTAAATGAACCTTTGATCCTTGCAAAACTAAATTTAATTCATACAGCTTTCCAAAAATATCAGCTAAATATGCTAACCGGGCCATCCACAATTCGTCAAAGAAAGAATTTTTGAATTCGAAATTAGCATTTTCAAGAAAACCTTGAACTTCTGATTTAAGTTCGAAGAGACGATTCAAAACTTTACTTCTCGAGAGCCATCTATCATCGGAATGTAACAAGAGTGACTTCTGTTGCTACCCATCTCCTGACATAATATTAAAAACATTCGTGAACTGAATAGTCGATTTTTAATAATATTAACTGCAATTATTTTTTTGTTAAAGCCCGAGCTCCATCAGTGCAGACACCAGTGCATTTTGCTCATGGAATGGAATTGTTAAACATAAAATTATTAAAAAATTTGAATTTTTCACCAGTTGTTGTTTCGAGCAGAGGTTTACAAAATAATTATTCCTCTGCCATTTTCTCTTCCACCTCGAATCGGATAAAGACTAATAAATGATAAAAATTAATTATGTCAGTATTTCATCTAACTAGCGCAAAATATTAACTTTGATTTATCTTTTTAACTACACTTCCTTTTACACAATGTGCCATTTGAAATACGTCTGCGTACGGTAATGTGTATTATCTGATTTGACCGCTATAATTTTGGGTCAAACAATTTAACAATATCTGAATAAAAATGATTCTAAGTTTGGTACCTTTTGCGTACCACGTAGAAGTCCTTCGCGTACCACCGGTTGAGAACCCCTGATCTTTAAATTTAGATTAACAATTCATCTGCTAAGTCATAGCATGGCAATTACTCTCAGAAAGATAAAAAGAACACAGAAAAGAGTATAGACAGCAATCTGGGACCCTTAATATACTCTAACGTATTGAAAATTACTATTTAAACTAAACTATTTAGTAGTAAATAGTTTAGTTTAAATAGTAATTTTCAATTAACTTGAAGCTAATAATTTAAAATAGTCTATTTTACCCATTTTTCGTAGATTTTTGACTGCAGTTGCAATGTACTAAGACAAAGGAATGCTACATTTCTAATTGAGTTTGGGCAAGCGTCACAACTTTGTGAATTTGCTAACATAATCTTTTCACCGTATTTAGAGTAATAATTTGAATTTTGGCATTGCTTCCAACTGGGTCAATTATTTCCAAATTAAGAGGATTATAAAGGCTAGCAACATTTTTAGATCTTACTAGAACATTTTAGATGTAGACATGTGAATGAATGCGAGGCAATTAAGTCTCATACCAATGCTAAACTATTCATATTCTGACCTTGATGCAAGGCGCTTATAATATTTTATTAATGAGTTAAAAAGATTTCTTACAGCCTTATAGGAATATCTAGCAGTAATTTAGCAAACGAACATGAAGTTATCAAAATTTTGTGATACGATGATACAAATGATGGAATTTTGAAATGAGAGCCACAGCACGCTAATGATGTTAAGGAGTTCATTAGCAAGTTTGACGAGCCAATTCCACATTAAATAAAAGTACAAATCTGGAAGGTATTTAACCAATGAATGCAGCAACGTAGGAAGATCTCATTATATAAACACTATTGATTATAGACTACATATGAAGACAAAGAGGCAACAGACCTAAAAATTTGTAAAAACGAGTCATGTTACCAACTTTACCCTATGTAAAAGATGCGAGTGAATAAGGTTGAAAAGAAGTTTGAATGTTTTCTGTCACGCACAATCGGATAGGAGTGCACTTCTTTTAAAAAACGATATACAGCTACCAAGTTGCAGATACGCTCTTTTCCCATATCAGTTTAACGAAGTCACTGAACTAATTAAACAGAATCTGACTTAGAGATTCAATTTATGGGACGGAATATAAATTATTGTCATTGACATGATCTATATGCGTGGTAATTATCTTAACGTAGTAAAAAGTAACTTCGAATGATGACAGTATAGATAAATACCAACCTGACAGATCGTCGTGGCTGCGGGCTCTCATAGCTTTCTACTTTTCTACGTTTGGGTTCCCTGTCGCGGTCGTGGGAATGTGAACGGGATCTGGACCTAGACCGTGAGTGATGTCTTCGTCTTGACCGTGGCATCTGTAAAATAAATAGCGTTGTAGAACTGTCACAAAAGAACCTCTTCATATAATATTATAAACTAATACATAATAGGTTTAACACACACTATAAAATGGCGGGAAAACTGATATCTCGACGTCATATGGAACGTTTAACCATGTTAAACGAATCGAACAGAAATCTCGCGGTATACACTCGAAATTTTTGGTAATGTCAACGAGATTTCGGGAAGGAACACATTTAGGTTGACATTCTGTCGTGTTTCACGGCTCTCTATTATTCCAAACTTACGTTCCCGTTCTCCAGCACATTTTGAAAAAGGAAATCGGTTAATTTCGAGTAAAAAGAATCCCGAGAAACTAAATCGGTACTGGTCATCCTGACACAATATTTCAAAATGAATTTGTAAATAATCGCGAACTATACACTAAATGGACGGCCATGTTGATTTTTGTTGGCCAGGTTTGCGTAGTGCTTCGTAAACCACAACTTAGAATTCTACCGCTATAGTCAGCCGGGATGAAGTAACTAATATTGCGTTATAATACTTACAATTGGCTCTCTTAAGTGATTCAACTTTAACCAAACAACGTTTGCAAATCTTGCAACGCAATTCCAAAACCGTAGTGCGGAACGGTGTACGTACAGTGTGTACGGCAGCCCGAACATCGATCCAACCTATTGGTTGGAGATTGGTGTTGTACCCCGGACGTAAAAATTCAAATTCATGAAAGAAAACTCGCTTAGAAAGCCACTCACATAAACACTAGTTATCGCTAATTACCAATATGTCTGCTTAGGACCGACATGTACTGAATAAGCGATAATAAACGAAATTTGTTGGGGATGCCAATAATGCATTCACACAACGATATTCACGCCATGCATGGTGACCTGTTTTACCGACGGAGCCAGCAGCGCGGTCGACATAAACGTTAGCTGTTGAAACCTGTGTGTCAAGCGCGAATTTTAAATTTAAGTGTACAGTTTGATAAAGAAATATTGTTGGGGCTAAACGAAAGATATGAATACGTGGTATGCTGAAAAAATAATGGAACAATTCTCCTGGAGCAGTATCCTTTTTTAAATACATGACATTTGAGATTTAACATCAAAGAGGTATTTATCTGTTCATTAGCAATAAACTAAAAATAAATTACCTCTTTCGAACATTTATGACATCTGACAGGGCACAATCTTGACTGCAACAAAGAGTAAAATTATCAAAAACCATTATTTTTGAAATTCGTGTACGTACTGTGGCTTCCATAAAAGTAATCAAGTCTATAAAATTTTTCAATTTTCGCTTTCGTTTGTTCTCGTGTTGCAGGAAAAAGTACATAACGAATGCCATCACCGCTCCGCAAGCTATAAGAATACCGTCCATCTCTAACAAGAAGTTTATTAATTTGTGCAATTTTGTAGATAGCAAAAGTATTGGTATGCATTCGACTCTGTTCATTGACAGCAGTCGCGGAACTAAAAGGGCCGAACTAAAGAGGTTATTACATGTGTATTCGGAAAATATATGTCAAAAAATCGATGACATTTTGCAACAATCATATTTGAAATCTGCTGAGTATATTTTTAGCGCACCAAAACATTGGTGTTTGTTTGGTTGCATACAGTAGCACCAGTGGTGTTAAATATCCTGGTATTTATTATCAAGGGTAAATACCCCGGATAATTACCCGGGTGTTACCCAAAGTGGATATTTATAGGGGTATTTCTAAATATAATATTGTTATTAACAATAGCAGTAAAAGGAAATATTTTATTATTAAATAAAGGTTACTCTTTTATCACAAAATTAAAAGGTACTTCCTTCGTCACAAAATGACGGTTATTTTTATAAAAATAAAAACATTTATAAAACAAAGAATAAAAATAAAACATAAACGTAAAATGTAATAAGTCCCGATTTAATTGCTATCAGTATCTTCCGCCGATATATCGTCAGCAGACATTTCCTTGCCATCATCGTCCATTCAATCGTCTTCCATGTTTTCTGGTTCTGTTATCGAAGAAGATTTTGCAGAAACTTTTGATTATATGTTAAGTATGTCAACTTAGCGGTTTTGGTCGTTTTGATCGATTTCTTTCTTTGCTATGAATCCATCTAAATGTACCGAATGTTCTAATCTAACTCAAATATTTTACATTACTTGTAATCAAGAGTACACATCTATAAATATCGCTGAAGTGTTGTTGAGTGGTAAAAAGGATAAATAGGTACCCAAAATTTAGGTACTTACCATACGTAGGGGTAAATATCCGAGTATTTTATACCCATTTTATAAGTTCCCACCCGCCGGGTATTTACCCCGCCCGACATCACTGCCTGGGACTAGAGATCTGGTTTTTGGTTTTGACCCAAGCAGATCAAAAGCATTGAAGTGATTGAACCATCCGAATAGTTTCTAGTCTTCTAGAGTCTAGAGTAGTATCAATTAGGTTTGGTCAGCAATAGTACTAACAATATGTAAAAAATAACTAATTTTTGAAAACCACTGTTGAACATTATGTTTGAGATTAATTGTTCCAATTGGTTGCTAATCCTATTTTCAGGGCCAACTCAGAGCTAGATTTCTCAGAATAGAATATTTGACGAAGTACTCAAACATTATTAATTTAATATTAACTAAATAATAAATTAGATTACAGTGAACTAACTAGAGTAAATACATACAAGTATGATGCATGGAATATTAATAAAAATAAAGAAAGACGACAGTAATACCGTGTAATACTTTACAACATTGAAAATTCTCAAATCGTGTCCATCGAGTTCATCGAGAAATTCAGTTCAACAATAAAAACTCACTAACTAAACTAACTAATCAAAATCCATATCGTATATGTGTTCCAAGTTATGATATCGTTTCTCTAGTTTCTCCCTATTGTATATCAAATTCATTTACCATCTATCCATTGATTTTTACTTATGAAATTTTTTTTCTTAATGCAAGCCCGTACTTTTTTCTTATTGTTTGTTAAAGATTATTTAATTCTTTTAATGGTAGCTTAAAAATTGTATGGCTGCTGTGAACATGGATTTGATGAATGGATTGTCAACAGTCGTTTTAGATAGATTTCAATAAATCCAATGTTCTAGATCCTTAAGTCAATTATCGAGAGAGAATATGAACAAAAAATTCAGAAATATTTTCGTTTTAGGTTTTTGTTTCGTATTATAGTGGTTCCTGCTTTTTTTGTTAAAAAACTTTTTTATTGTCGGTTTATGTACTATAGCAGGGGTGGCCAACTTTTGTCTACTTAAGATCTACCTTAAACTTTAAAATGTGCCGCGATCGACATGTTGTCATGGTCATAAAATATATGTTAAAAACTATTTTTTTTTATATTTTATATCACCTATTAAGTTTTTGATATAAAGGCATAAAGAAAATAAATTTCCTGACAACCTTTCATATTTGCCGAGTTCATTATAAAAAGTCCAGTACAGGCTGAAACTTTGATTTTAAAATTTCGCGACACTTATTTTGAAGGAAAATAAACATGGAAGAGTTATATACTTATTTTCTAAATTTTTAGACTTTTGTTAATCTATCAATAGATCGTGGGAGTTCATCTCGTACTAAAACAACTTGTTTATCTACCTACGTTGTTTATCTACGAATAATATTAAAATATTTGATTGGGTATGAGCTGAAAGGATAGCCCTTTACTAATATTTTTATCATGTTGAGTTGAAAGGTGTCCTTTGCAAATATTTGTTTATTTCTAAAGGTCAGCTCTTTACTCAAATATTAATTTATTTTGTTTGGGTAAAAGGTTAGCCTTTTTCTAAAGTTTATTTATTTTGTTGAGCTGAAAGGTTAGCTTTTTGCGAATACATATTTGTGTCAGGCGTGGTCGGTAATTTATTTTGTTGAGCTGAAAGGTTAGCCCTTTGCTAATATTTGTTTATCTTCTTGAGATGAATAGTTGTCCCTTTCATAATATTTGTTTAATTTTTGAGATGAAAGCTCTTTGCTAATATTTGTTTATCGTGTTGAGATGAAAAGTTACCAATTTGATAATATTTGTTCATATTGTTGGAGATGAAAGGTCGGCCCTTTGCTAATATTTGTTTATCTTGTTAAACTGAATGATTAGTCCTTTACTTATTGGTTTATGTTCATGAGCTGAAAGGATGACCCCTTGCGAATATTTGTTTATTTTGTTGGGCTGAAAGGTTATAGCTTAACATGCTAATATATGTAGCTGAGCTGAAAGATGGTTTGCTTTTTGCAATTATTTGACTATGTATTGTGTTAAAAATTTTAATACATATTGGTACCTTGATTATTGTTGAATGAGTAACAAACACCTTTGAATTTCGGCAAATTATGAATTCTCGAATGGAAGTTTGAATGAGTTACTGAGACCAAGTTTATCATTGAGGACAATATTTCTGGAGACTGGCTTTGACAGCAAAGCTATAGTCAGGATTGGCCGTGTTAGGAATTATTTTATTTGTTGGATTAATTCAGATATTGGGCCAGTGATAGAAGATTATAAACATGTAAATACATGAGTAACTAGACTCACTTTTTACTGTTAACGGTTTTTGTTACAAAGCGATAAGCAAAAAACTGCTATCGGTAAACGGGCAGTTCTGTGAGCTCGAAACTTGATTCTTGATTCGAAACTATCTTTCATCTTCCACATTCGCTAACAATAGGGTTATATACTTAGGGAGAAAATCAAAGGTTCTTCACTATTCAAGTAGTATATTGGGCAATTAGTTAACATCCGTTTTTTTGATAGGGTTATTTATAGTCAGGCTTATTTGCTACTATTTAAAGGTGACTAAACCCACCATCACACATTAACTCAAGACATCGCGAGCGATCGACCACAATTGGCTTCGCGATCGACCGGTCGATCGCGATCGACCTGTACTATAGCACCCGTGCAAATAGATTTTTTTCCAAACGCGTCATAATTATTCACTGTCCATCATGATAATAGTACAAAAGATTCAGGCATTATTGGAAAAGGTGTGGTTGGATTGGTTTCGTTATTATACTCGCTTAATCTATTGGAAGTATGTGTTCCAAAAGGGACTGATGTTCCGAATATTTTCAGTTACGTGGGGGTTGGTCGTTACATTCGCACGATATCTCCCTTAGGTTTTTCGCGTGAAAAACGGTTCGTTCTCTGACACGGACACGAGGTTGCGCCAAATCAATACCGCCTTCGCCCCCCACCACATCTCCACGAAATTTTCGCGTCGCGACGTTTCGGCCGCGATTTGCGCAGTCAGTTGCAGTTCGGGGACGCGTGTTTCCAGTTTTTTTGGGGACGGTGGCAGAATGTTGGTCGGAGGGTATCGGTGATAAAGGCATGCTCCTTAACATTGCTAAGAATTCAAGATGCAACACCCTCCGAATGACTGCGCGGACACTACAGCGACAACCCTGCTCCGAAGACATCTGCCCATGGCTGACCAGTGCAATGAGGGACAGCATAAGAAGGATCCGTGGTCAACTAAGGCGAAAGGAGCTGATCTGCTACACTGGAAGGACATGCCGAAACATCTCCAGTTCAATCCGTACATCTTCACCGGATATAGACCGATGCAAAACGCATGGGGATGCCTTACAAGCTTATTATATCTTCATAATGAAACCATCAATATTCTTACACATGGTAATGCTTTAGTTTAGAAGTACATTTCGTATTTTGTAGATTAACTATTCAGCAAACTTCCACCAAAATTGCTTCCTTAACCATTTTAGTTTGTACTCATTCCTCGTATTTTAAATCTACCTAATTTTGGAGGTAGATATCGCAATAAGTAGGCCGTGAATAAAACATTTGGGAAGCCCAGCATTTCCACCCCATAAAGCCTTAACAAAAGTCATGTCATAATTACTGGAACAATTGGAACAAAGGATATTTTGCATTAAAAAAAGTGTAGCCCATCAAAGTATTCTGATCCAAATTCACAAAAGTCGACAATGTAGATAAAAAAATTACTAATAGGTTGAGTAGATAGATATTTCATTACAATGAAGAAGATCAATGACTTCAGTGAACATTCATAAACGCTCATTTATTTTGGAATCTGGGTCGCAGTTCAAGGCCATGTCACTAAATGCAGGAAAATTTTGCCTGGTAATCGATATCCTAGTTTAGAGCAATTAGTGCAGTACATACAATAGAATAAGGGCTCTAATTGCAAACATTGCTCGAAACAATTAGGCATAGTGCAAAAAAGCTTTTGTCAATTAATGCAAGCATATTAAAGGAAGACATTTTTAAATTTGCCACTATTTTCTGTTCGTGACCAAAGTTTCCAAAATTCTGCAAAAATGTGGAATTTTCTATGGTTTATTTATATGAGCTATACCACGTGAAGGTTGCTGCACTTCAAACTGCACCCCTTCTGTATTTTTTATATTAACTCATAGGCATTGGATCCATGTTATCATTGCAGACTATCATTCTATATTTCAATAATTTGAAGCTCTAAAGTTTGGTACCTACAAGTAGAACAAAGTATCTCCTACTGCTAGATGATCATCGTTGCGGGAATACATTATACTAGAGACTTTTATGTTCAAGTGACCCCTGTTGAAGAGTTGATGTGGTTAATGTGCTTGTTTCTTCTAGCCATTCCGATTATATACATTCTGTTCACCGTCCCAAATTTAATGCCATGGTCCAATGCAGAACTGCGCTTCCTATCATGGTGCCATGTCCTTGGTACCCTCTGTCCGTGGATTGGGAGCTTCCTGTATCATCTATTCATGAATTTGGAACGTGGCGAGCGCATGTACTATCGTCTACTCCAGCTGGATATGTTAGGAATATGGATAAACCAAAGTTTTGGTAAGTTTTATCCCGCTTTATCCCGTTTTTCAAAACGTAAAACGTTTTTCAACACAGAAAATAAATTTTTTCTCTCTTTACCAATAATCTAATTACTGTGCTAATTGGACCACTGCAGTGCATATGAGCGCTAATACGACGAAGTCTTACAACTGTTCAGATAAGCTAAGATACTTTTAGAAAAATTGGCATAACCGTAAGTTAATGTTCATCCAGATGGGTATTTATCTACTAATGAAGAGTGGGTCATAGAAAATTGACATTTCTCTACAAATAGAGCATAAGAGGACTATAGTAGTTAATCCAAGACTGGAAAGAGTGTGGTATAAAGAATTGGATATTTTTGTCTTTTTTATGAGCACTACATTTTGGATTTGGATAGATTTTTGTACATGCTGATAATCCTATTTTTTTTCTGAACAGAAAGAAAAATAATAGGTTATAAATTTCCAGTCGCCTACATTTGTGTTATACAAATTTTATGATTTTACAATGGTATTAAAAACCATTTCCAATATGTCTCACATATAGCTGTTATCAGAAAAGAAAACAGGAGCACTAAACAGGTAAAAAAACGGTGTGTTTTCAGAACTATTGTTTCGTCTAGCTAACGGAACTATTATTCCGGCTCCGTATAGCATCTAACAATTACGAAAATCAAATTATTATCTACAATTACGTTCATTAATTTAGAAATGCAAAATAAAATAAAATTAAAAAAAACATGGCAAAGAAAAATTGCCTTTGGAAACCAGTAGAGAGGTGGGGCGATGAAGACTGAAAAGGTCACTCTATTCATTGTCATCACCTTTCCTCTTGATGAGGCAGGAACAAACGGCCAACGGAAATAGGACACAGTCGGGTTGAAAGTTGAAAGTTCAATTGACGTATTAATGGCTCAAATGATTGATACGGGTCGTTGTTTTAAACCCGCTTATTATAATATTAGCGAGTACACCAAATGAATAAACTATAGAAAACATACAAAGAACTTGGACAAATTATATGAACTTACCCTGAAATTTTAAAGCATTCCTGACAGTTAAAAACGATATGAGTAATACCTGTGTCAATGTATCTATGACGTCAATTACTGAACTTAACACTATTTAAGTAATCCAGACTCCAGACTGTAAAAAGGTAGATCGTGGGATCGAAAATAATTGAGTACTGCTTTATAGGCAACCAAAAGTACGCGTTGGTATTGAGAATGAACATTCATGTAGATTGTAGAGTGTTCCACTCATATAATCAACTTTATTAACTGGATATTTGTACCATATTCAATCAATACTGACGACCTTGTATCTTCCTTTAAACTATAATTGCTCTAATAATGTTTTAGGGGCCTTACCAATGGTTACGGCCACGACCTATTGCCTTCCAAGAATTGTGAGATGGTGTTGCGTGGTCTCATATAGCACGCTGAGTTTATGGGGTTTATACAAGGTAAACTAGGTTTAATCATCGCTTTTATTGGATGTTCATTTCAAAACTTTCCACCCTGGTTATATAGGGTTATCCGTAAGAATTTCGAAAAAGTTGCGGTAAAAGTCAAACATTGTGATTTTTTAGTGAATTTGACGATTGAACTAAATTCCTTAGAAACTTCAAAAGCATTACCTGATCCTTAAAGTTTTTAGGGCATCCATTTTAGTAGCTATAAATTCACGTATTGCCTCAAATTTTGACCTTAACGTTTCCGAAGTCCTTGTTGTCTTTTCTCGATACTTTTTGAACAGTTCCCTACTAAATTTTAGAGAAAAAAAATGTACCGTTCATCAAACAGATGATTAACAACAGTTCCGCGTTTCCGCGTACATTCTATAAGTAGGCCGAAATGAAATCTTTAACACCATGAGTTATTGGCCGGGAGCGCATACAACACGCCATACAACACGCCATCTGTCTTACGACGGGACATGTCTAATATCGACCCGAAGTGGTGCTGTTTAATGCAGTTTCCTCCTTAGTAATCACCCACGTGGTAGTTCCCTGTAACGTGTCCAGTAAAGTCGTTGTTGTACGTAAATTGGTAGAAGCAAGTAGTGTGTTTGCTGTGGTTTGTAGTGAAATTAAGGCGCGTTTTCTTTCGTTGTACTGAAGAATTTAACGGAGAAAAGTTATCGCGGGATTCATATTCCGCCATGGGCATCCAAATCGTTTCTCAGTCCCCCACTCTGTACTGTGCACACGGCCAATAATGGCATGAAGGGAACTATGCGATATCTTCGTTCGAGTTAATGAAATAGCGCGTTATTTTGCTACTAGGTTTTCTTTTATCGCTTTTATTTGAAAGTTATGAAATGAACATCCTGCATATTTCGATTACTGCATTACTTGTTTGTCTTTAGATAAAGTTTTAAACAAGAAATTGTCGTCTAACATTTATTGTTTCGAATTCTTGACATTTGGATTGCGTGCATGGTCTATGAACTTCTGGTCTGAAGAAGAATGGCCCAAAAAAGCTCAAAATCAAGTTACCAATAAATTATAAGATAACTGATGAATGTTAGAATACCAATCTCTTATTATTTCCAAAATGAATTTCTAATTCTAATTTTATTAGGATTATTAAGTTGTGCTCATTTATTTCTTGCGAATAGGCCATGACCGCATGGTCCCCATGGGAACGGCGTCTGTGCTTCCTGCTTCCGTTCATAATGAGGATGTTCCTGTGCTTTGCACGCTTCAGCAATCTTGGGGGAGGAGACCCGGTCGCCTTCACACACGTCGTACTCCAGGTAACTATCCCCATGATACTTCCGCTTAAATCGGAAATTAAATGCACGAGCTGTTTTTCGACCGCTTAGCTTATACTTACAGCATCGTCTATTCCAGTGGTTCTTAACCTGTGGGTATTTACCCCCTTGGGGGTAAAATTGCAATCTGGGATGGGTAACCGAGTAGTTTTTTTCTAGTTTTTTTTAGGTAAATTGAGTCGTGTATTCGTCGGCCCTATATAATAGTTTAAATTCTAGAATTTTTGAACTGTCGTCAAGGGAAGAAGTTTTGAATAGAGTGCTTAAGAAGCGTGAAGAAACAACTTTTGTTTTTTGAAAATCCCAAAACAGAAAAGAAGAAGAATCTTCACACAAAAATAAAAGACAAAACATTTATCCATATGGTATTTATCCATAGCGTATTTGGCTGATTTTTTCAGTTAACCCTATCAGTTTAAAAATTTCATTGCAAGGAAATATGAGCAATATTTTGAAAACGGAAGATAAAGTTGCCGGTTTTCTACGAAAGCTAGAACTGTACGAATGAAAAGTTCACACAACGAAGAAATAATGTTGCTTCAGCAATGTCATCATTCAACAACTATATTTTTTCATTGATTCGTTCAATTGCTATTTCCCGGGCATAAATAATCACCCAGGAATAAGCTATTCCTGGGTGTTAATGCAATTTTCTACAGACGTCTAAATGTTTAAAGACGAAGCTCAAGTTCAATTTCTGGAATTACGCGAAGGCACCTCATTAAATGTGGAATTACAAGATCATGATATAGTTACATTTTGGACAAAAATGTGGACTTAATATTCCATGTTATCCGACAGGGCTTTAAGAATTTTTGTTCCATTTGGTACTAGTTATAAATGTGAAAGCGGGTTTATAACTTTAGTGTCTATAAAAACAAAATCTAGGAATCGGCTCAATGTAAAGCATGACTTTCGATGTGAATTATCAGAATCTAAAGTAAACGTTAGAAATCTTGTTAAGAAAAAGCAGCACCAACCTTCACATTAATTATGTAAACTTAGAGGAATTATGTTAAAAATATAAGACGTTATTATCGTACTGCATTTTTTATGAAGGGGTAAAACCCTAATCTCAAGAAGGTCATATGGGTAAAAGTACTGAATAGGTTAAGAACCACTGGTCTTTTCTATAGATTATACCGTGAGTTACAGTTGACCTTGTTTCCTATGTCTCGATGCAACAATCCATTTTTTTATAAAGTATGTAATCGTTTGCCAAAGTTTTACTGATTTTGTTGATGTTTTAGGATCTTGTATCCATAATTGGGGCTGCAATTGGTGCGTTCCACATTCCAGAAAAGTGGTATCCCGGTACAGTCGATTTGTACATGAATTCCCACAACATAATGCATGTCCTAGTCGTAGCTGCAGCGTATTCCATGCACATGGCTACAATGAAGGATCTGGCATGGATGAGTAGGGTCAATTGTCAAGCAGGTCTCTGACCGACACAATCACCAAAATTCAGCAGAACAGACCATAAATCACCGAGTGTATTATTTTAAATTAATGTTAAGTTGATAAAAAAAACTTGTTTTTAACGCAAACCTGTAATATTCTAAATATAGAGAAGAATTTAACAATACCGCGGTAGTTTATAAGTAAGAATAATGGGCGATATAATAGTTTTGCATAGAAATCTTCTCACACTCTTCCAGGGCAAGTGCTGCTATACAGTTGTTTGAAAATTAGTAGTTTTGGGGATCTTTTAAAATACTAATTTCATGTACTTCCTTCAATTTTTCTACTCTTGTTATACATTGTCTCACTGGCTAAAATAGTTCCACAACTGAAATTGGAAACATTTCTGGGTCAAATTCAAGATCTTTCATATTCTTCCACCAAAGCAGTTACCTTAATTGCAGGTAAGAGTGTTTGGGATGGTCAGGACTTGACCATGACCGAACCGTGACCTGACTGTGACCACGTCTGAGGACGCTGGTCTGAATACGGCTTAAGTCCATTTGGTAATCTTTTACTATGGTAATACAAGTGGCTGTTTAGTTATTTCCCCATTTCAAAGAATTCCTAAGACTTTCATTTCCGCGAATTCCGTGCTGGTTTAATTTTTACTACCTACATTTAATTAGAATGTATTTGGAATCAGTAGTAAAAAACTATATTTGGGTTGCGGCACTGTTATAGCTGGTGAGTGATATGTTGAATAT
The DNA here is from genome assembly GCA_963966075.1 of Aphodius sticticus. Taxonomy (NCBI): domain Eukaryota; kingdom Metazoa; phylum Arthropoda; class Insecta; order Coleoptera; family Scarabaeidae; genus Aphodius; species Aphodius sticticus. The sequence continues at coordinate 21,861,903 of OZ014513.1, read as the reverse complement.
GATTTATAAAGTTGGTTAACCTTCACCCGTTATAATCCGGGATACAATAATTTGTAAATGAGTTATTGTTACGTTTTTTACATCATAACATATCATCTAGTAACATGGCCTAGATATATATATTTACGGAACACTTGTTATGATTTATACTTCCTCATACATCAATCAATCAGACAGATTCTGTAAAAAAGTTGCTAACTAACCACCTGGAAACGTCGTTAAATATCTTAGCAATAATTATTGCCAAATTGCAACTTTTTTATAGAATCGGCCTGATTATTACTTCAGTAAAAACCAAATTACAAAAACTCAACTGATCAATCAAGTATATATTTTTGCACATTGGCAGGACGCTAGAAATGGGCGGGGTTTTCAATAACAGCTTAAACTACGAAACTCTTGATCGCCATTCATTCTCCGTTCAAGAATCTTGGTTGATCCATCAAAGACAGTTCAATGCTTAATCGCCGTTTGCCAATGAACGGTCGATGTCGACCGTTTATATTACGTTCAGGATTGTTTGTCAAGTAATCACGGGCAATTTATTGACATATAAACCTAATCTCACTGTCATTCTTCATTGCTTTCTGTCATATATCGCAATAACAATCACAACAACAAAGAAAGTTGTTATGTGAGGTTTTGTTTTTGACGTTTACACGGGATTATTCCGTATGGATTATGCTCAGTCGGACGTATGCCGTCAGTTCAGTTGAACTGCTGCATAAATGGCATTAAAAACCCCATTTACCGTGAACGGCGATCAAGAAAAGAACGGCGTTCGCTTGATCTTTTGCGTTGTAGAATGTTTAGTGGTTGTGTAGCAGTCCGTTGATTCTGAATGTGAAATTCATAGTAGAAGCATACATTAAGCTGATGTTTGAAGTCGTGAGAAATTTTGAAACTCTAAAACTAAAAATGTAGGTACTTAGCACGCCAAAAAAAGTCATACACATGTGCAACTAAATATCATAAAAATATTGGCTGCTTTGTAAATGGTGCTCTTATAACCTATACGTTCTCATTCTGACATTAATCATATTCTTCTCTGTTGTACGTACATTCTCCGATCAAGGGTTTGGCGTGATTTTCAAATGCTGTTTAGTATTTGATCGCCGTTCACCATTGAACGCTCGCGGTATGTTTCGCTCATGAAAATTTACATCGAAATCATGGGAAGTTTTTTGACATAACCTAATATATCATAATTATTTCTATTAACGTCACCCAAGAGCAAGTTTTTCAATAGTGGTTTAGTTGCGAGTTTTTCTAACGCCGTTCTATTCTTGATCGCCGGTCACGGTAAATAGGGTCTTTATTACCATATTTTATGCAGCAGTTCAACTGACAGCTTTTACCCGACTAAGGTTAATCCATTTGGAATGACATTCATGCATTTCCGTTCATTTAAATCGACAGTTTCGCAGCGCTTTGGTTTCCTTGTAAACATAAAATTCAAAACGTCGCAAAATCTGTCGTACTTTTTTGTTTTGATTCTTCTTGCACTATTGCGGACAGCAATTTAGAACGGCAAACACTATGACTTGACAGTGAGATAGGTTGGATTAGCTTATGGTGTCAACAAAATTTCCAGTGGTTCCTTGATAAACATCTACCGTTCATTGGCAAACGACGATCAAGCATTAAACTGCGATTGGAAAGTTCATTAAACGGAGAATGAATAAGGTTACGTAGTTGAAACTGTGAACGGCGATCATAAATAAAACTGCGTTCAGGAGAACGTAGAAATAAATTGCGATTGTTAAACCCGGTCTTAGTATTAGCTTGACTGTGTATGATGTGATCTTGTCGGTGAAGTTGGAGAAAGTATTGTTGACCATTGCCAACTACTAGTGATCGCATAGTTAGGTAGAGTTGTCCCCATCATTTATTAAGATAATATTGTACCTTACCTTGCTATTGTTACGTATTACTAAAGTACCTCTTGTTAGAAAATAATATCCCCAAAGAATATTTTTAACTCTTCCACATATTTTTGAAGGTATACTACTCGATATTTATCTAGTTGATAAGATTAAGTGATCAATTTTAACTGAATTTTAACAAGTTTAATGTTACCTTTCTTACAACATGCTTCGTTCCAAGTTAGCACAAACGCATAATATTAGACCAGACTTGGCTTCCAAACTGAAATTATATATTTTAATAATCTTGTATATGATGAGAGGATCAGATCAATGGAGATACCATAAAATATGCCATCTAGAGAACTTGCACTTGCTACTTTAGATGGAACTAATATTGTACCTATGGATATGAATGGACATGGTGTTGATAAATGCTGGACATAACCAAATATCTGAATTTTGGATCAATTTTTTACGTTTCATTGGTTAGAACGGAGTTTTGAAACTTCGGATTGTTCAAATTGTTTGATATCCTTAAAAATATACTAAATTTGCGACATGGGCTGGCTGCTGATTGCACCGCCAGTTTTTGAACCTATGCAAAAATACCAAGTTTCAAAACTACTTTAATATTTCCTGGTAAATATACTGGACAATATTGGAAAGTGCTACATAAGGTATCTATCGGTTTACCAGTGTTTCTAAAACCATTTCCCAGAATAATGGCAGAAACTTATTAGGGCATAGAATGCCAAACAGGAACATACATATTAAGTTAATAATCTAAATAACATTCTTCTAAAGTATGTAATATATAGGCATGTGGGATAGAGGTACTTTGAAGAAGTTACAGTACAAACAATTACTTGCTTTAATGCAAAGATTTTTCTATTGGAAAATAAGTCATACACCATTTATAGATGAGGTAAAATTTACCATTAGATAGTATTGCGTTTTAATAATGTAATAGGCAATAATATTCGAACTTTATAGTTATTAAAAATCGATGTTTTTTAAAAGTGTATTAACATTTTCCAATAAATTGCGACTATATTTAAATGTTGTAGTTTTATTCCATTTATTCCAGAAGACGTAATAATAAGTATATTAAACCTTCTCTGTGATCAACAATATAGGTCCTTTTGGAGTGAGGAAAAATTGTTTTGGGTCATTTCCCATCGGATACTTTAGAGATTCGTGTGGACGCAGTCTGTAGTTTCTTATGAGCAACGATAGTCCAACTTTTGTCTGTACAAGTCCAAATCTAAAACCTGAAACGGAAACCGAGTAGAAATATCTTGAGGAATAGCCCAGTAACTTTAGGCGAAAAAAATCGTTTCACTTCAAAAATTTCTAACCCAGCTGGATATTAGTATACAACATTGCTTTGGCTAAAAAAACTTACCAATACAATATCTTGGTCCCTCTCCAAATGGCATAAACGTAAATGGAGTTATCTTGCTTTCGTTGTCCTTTAAGAATCTATCTGGGCAAAATTTATCTGGATTTGGGAAATACTCCGCGTCATTGTGGATACCGAGAAGACTAATAAATGATTTAGTACCCTTCTGGATCACTTGATTTCCCGATAGTTTATAATCTTGAGTGCATAAACGTGGAAGTGTTGGCACCGACGGATACTTCTTCAAAGTTTCTAAAGCGTGATTAGAGTTTTACCCTGGAGCATAATATTATGGTAGTAGCTTACCATAGACAACTTGGTGCAGGTATTTCATTTCACTAATAGCTTCTCAAACACTCGATTAACTTCATGCCTCACTTTGTCTTGGATTTGCTGATTATGAGCTAATTCATAAAGACACCATGTCATGGTAGTAGATGACGTTTCAAATCCTGCCAGAAAAAATACAAAACCTTGAGCCGCCATCTCTTTAACAGTAAGTGTGTCTTCTACATTTGCCATAGCGTCTTTCCGTAATTCCACCATAAGCTGAATGAAATCATTTCTGGTTATTTCCTTTTCTGCGCGTTGCTTGACGACATTATCTACGTTCCCAAGGAAGAAATTAGTGATTTTGTCATTGAAAAATCTAATCTTGAATGCTTTTATTAACGCTAGTGCCACCATGGTCACCATCCTTCAAACGCGAAGTCTAAACCCATCCTGTGCAAACAATAGCTTTCCGTGTAGTCTGAACCCAGACTCTGGATATTTAAAACTATTGCAGTCTAAGCCAAAAGCACAAGAGCCGATTACGTCTGTTGTAAAACAGGATAAAGCTTCCTTGATATCTAGCGCTCTGCCTTCCTCATGAAGGTTATTCATTTGTTCCTTCAATTGTTCACCACAAGCCAAGACAATGTGGAACATCATTTTCATTTTTCCAGACGTAAAAGTTTATGTTAGCTTCTCTCGCATGTGCTTCCATTCCTTGCCATCCATGTTGAACAAATTTCTAGCTAATGGATCAGTTTTTGTATCAAATATAGTTCCATGGCCTGTGAAATGCTGGAAGTCTGGTGGAAGCTGGTGAGACCCATTTTGATGTCGCTTAGATCGACAAACATGAAGTTTGGGGTACATGAAGTTTGGGGTAGCCTCGGCGTAAAAACCGCCATATTTTATTCCTTTTGCCTTAAACTCGAAGTATAGATCTTGCATTACATTATTGAATCCGGTCTTATCCGTGAATGGGTTTCCTGTGTTCCCAAACGGAAATACTGGTTTTATTGATGGAATTTTCTTATTATACCAGTATTTGTATGACCGTTGGAAATACATGTATACTAGTATGAGTAGCATTGCCACGACTGCTATCGTCGCCATGTAAAACTCAGATTGGCAGATTGATTCAAATATTCTAAACGAAGCTGGTTTTAAACAATCGAGTAGGCACCATTTTGAGCTGAATCACAAGTGTCAGAACCTCCTCCTTAAGAAGATTAGTATAAATGCAGTCCGTGTTTAATACTGAATGCCAAATAATCCACTTTCATTTACTTACGCAAAACCATAAAACTAAATATTCTTTTGATAATAATAGTAATATTAAGGCTACAAGATTTCAGTTTCTGGTACCACAGTCTGCTGTTCACTGATTATAGGAATGCATTATCAGCTATTTTTTATGGGCGCCATAACAACATAGACTTGTGTATTGTTGTAAGTGTGAGCTGCTCGTAAACTGATATAACATGTGCCTGAGAAAAAATTTGTATAACACGATACGAAACTATAGGAAAAACAGAAGTTTTATTTGTTTCCACCGAATTCAAAAGGAATTTCAAACTAACAGAATCTGTATGAATGTGGAAATAAAACACACATGTCCTATATCAGAGTTAATTTAAATAAAAAGATTTCGGTCTTTGATCATCTTCAGGTGTGTAACTGAAAAGACAATAAAGTCAGTTATAAAATGCAATCACAGGTGACATATCCATAAAAACAAAAAACAAATTCTCTTTTATAATGTTTGAAACAAATTTGAAAATCTGGCATGTTCAGACACATTTTTGGTAAATATCACGATCCACTACACCGGTCTGCTCACTTCGTGTCTCAAATTCGTTCATTTCTGCGCATGACGTCACTGCGGGAAGGATATTGACACCGACGGGTGCATTTCTCCAGCCCCACCATGGCGGATTTTGAAATATTGCAATATACCAAAGTTTTGTGTTAGTTTTGTGTCGAATTGTTCCGTAAAGAAAAAGTTTTGTTCCGCTTCCGTTCGCGAGATATAGCCATTTTTTTGAGGAGGGGCTGGGGAAATGCCAGCCCCACCACATTGGAATTTTGAATTTTTTTTTGTGCCAAAGTTTTGTGTTAGTTTTGTGTCGTTTTGTTCCGTTGAGAAAAAGTTTTGTTCCGACCTATTTTCGGAGATATAAGCAACTTTCCGAGGAGGGGCCAGAACAGCTTTCTTAGAATTTTGAAATTTTTTCGATGCCAGACTCATGTATTAGTTTTGTGCCGAATTGTTCCGTAGAGAAAAAGTTTTGTTCCGACCTATTTTTGAAGATACAAGCAATTTTCCGATGAGCGATTTCAATTTACGTTCGTGACATTGCCTATACCTAAATGTATGTTCTTATGCATGTGTGCGTGTCAATAAACCATGTACATATGTATTATTGAGAAAAAATCATCTCCAACTGTCATAAAATTAAAATTATTCCTTTACATTATTGCGTCGTCCCAAGCGAGTTGATTCTCCCAGCCACGCGCTAGACAGAGAGACGCGACAGCGGCCGGCGGGCGACGCACGGGCGCTGTCGCGTCTCGATAGGTTGCTTCTATTGTATGTTAGATAATTTTGCATTATTTTTCAGGGATGCAAGTATCACTTTCAATACTGTTTGTATATAGTATATAGCTTTGGAGGTACATTGAAATGACTACAGATTTGTTCTGAATTATTTCCGCAGATACAAGTAATTTATTCATTACGTCTGAGAAATCCCACATTATTAGTTGGAAATTGGAGTTTTCTCTTATGCCAACGTTTAATCTTAGCCTAGTATCGAAATATTTCATAGTGAAAAAGTTTTGTTCCGGCCTATTTTCCGAGATATAAGCCATCTTCGGAGGGGGGCCAGAAAAGCTTTTTGGAAATTTGAAATTTTTTCGATGCCAAAGTTTTGTGTTAGCTTTGTATCGTTTTGTTCCGTTGAGAAAAAGTTTTGTTCCGACATATTTTCCGAGATATAAGCTATTTTCAGAGGAGGGGCCAGGAAAGCTTTTTAGAAATTCGAAATTTTTTCGATGCCAAAATTTTGTGTTAGCTTTGTATCGTTTTGTTCCGTTGAGAAAAAGTTTTGTTCCGACCTATTTTCCGAGATATAAGCCATTTTCCGAGGAGGCGCCAGAAAAGCTTTTTGGAAATTCGAGATTTTTTCGATGCCAATGTTTTGTGTTAGCTTTGTATCGTTTTGTTCCGTTGAGAAAAAGTTTTGTTCCGATCTATTTTCCGAGATATAAGCCATTTTCGGAGGAGGGGCCGGAAATGGTTTTTGGAAATTTGAAATTTTCTCGATGCCAAAGTTGTGTGTTAGCTTTGTATCGATTTGTTCCGTTGAGAAAAAGTTTTGTTCCGACCTATTTTCCGATATATAAGCTATTTTCAAAAAGAGGGCCAGAAAATATTTTTTGGAAATTTGAAATTTTCTCGGTGCCAAAGTTTTGTGTTAGTTTTGTTTCGCATTACTTTCGAAGATATAGGTACATTTCCTAGGGCGGCTAGGAAAATCCAGCTTATTGGTAGAAAATGCTATCATAGAGGAATGAGTGACAAGTTTTAAGCTATTTTGGAGACGTTATTTTTTGTTGTGTTTACGTATATTTTAAAATAATCATACATGTTGCACTAATTTATGCTGGCCTCATATACCTACCGGCTACCCTAATTCTTACCTGCTGTGTACGTAATAGTAATTAGTTTTACCTTTGCCCTGTGTACTATAAGCGGGGTTTGGTAAAAATTTTAATTGGAAGTTTTAATTGAAAGTCTAGCCTAAACATAATTCTAGCGAAAACAGTTGTCAAATAGCTCGGTAAACGAACTGCCAAACTTCACTGATCGCATGGTAACTGACCTCAAATTCGGTATTTACATTAATTAATTAACAATTATCAACACGTCTTAGCCATTAAAATTAAGGCGCTAATTTCGCATACACCGTATACATTTTTGAATTGTTTCCTTTTCATACTTTTTTATATTTTTTATATATTTGTTGTTATTATTTTTTATTACGCAAGCATTCTTGTATAGTACAACTATTCGATAATATTTAGATTGTATAAAAGAGCATTTGCCCAAGTTCAAGTTTGTTGCTCCTACATATTTTACTTGTTTTTTATGGTCATCGAATACTTGCCATTCGTTTGGTCTTTTGCAATAGGCAACAAAATGTCCAATTAAAGATATGGTCGATGATGAACCGGATCTCGGAAAATAGGTCGGAACAAAACTTTTTCTCAGCGGAACAAAACGGTACAACGCTAACATAAAACTTTGGCATCGAGAAAATTTCAAATTTCCAAATAGCTTTTCTGGCCCCTCATCGGAAAATAGCTTATATCTCGGAAAATAGGTCGGAACAAAACTTTTTCTCAACGGAACAAAACGATGCAAAGCTAACACAAAACCTTGGCATCGAGAAAATTTCAAATTTCCAAAAAACTTTTCTGGCCCCTCCTCCGAAAATTGTTTATATCTCGGAAAATAGATCGGAACAAAACTTTTTCTCAACGGAACAAAACGATACAAAGCTAACACAAAACTTTGGCATCGAGAAAATTTCAAATTTCCAAAAAGCTTTTCTGGCCCCTCCTCCGAAAATGGCTTATATCTCGGAAAATAGGTCGGAACAAAACTTTTTCTCAACGGAACAAAACGATACAGAGCTAACACAAAACTTAGGCATCGAGAAAATTTCAAATTTCCAAAAAGCTTTTCTGGCCCCTCCTCCGAAGATGGCTTATATCTCGGAAAATAGGTCGGAACAAAACCATTTCTCAACGGAACAAAACGATACAAAGCTAACACAAAACTTTGGCATCGAGAAAATTTTAAATTTCCAAGAAGCTTTTCTGGCCCCTTCTCGGAAAATAGCTTATATCTCGGAAAATAGGTCGGAACAAAACTTTTTCACTACGAAATATTTCGATACTAGGCTAACATTGGCTAACGTTGGCATAAGAAAAAACTGCAATTTCCAACTAATAACGTGGAATTTCCCAGACGTAATGAATAAATTACTTGTATCTGGGGAAATAATTCAGAACAAATCTGTACTGTCATTTCAATGTACCTACCTCCAAAACTATACGAAAAGTTTTGAAAGTGACACGCATCTCTGAAAAATAATGCAAAATTACCTAACATACAATAGAAGCAACAATCGGCGCGACGTAGGGGCCTGTAGAATGAAAACAAACCATGCAATATACATGCTCTCACCGTCTAGAGCCCGTCGCCCCGCCGGCCGCTGTCGCGTCTCTCTGTCTAGCGCGTGGCTGCAAGAATCAACCCGCTTGGGACGACGCAATATTGTAAAGGAATAATTTTAATTTTATGACAATAGTTAGAGATGATTTTTTCTCAATAATACATATGTACATAGTTTATTGACACGCACACATACATAAGAACATACATTTAGGTATAGGAAATGTCACGAACGTAGGTTGAAATCGCTCATCGGAAAATTGCTGGTATCTTCAAAAATAAAGCGGAACAAAACTTTTTCTCTACGGAACAAATCGACACAAAACTAATACATGAGTCTGGCATCGAAAAAATTTCAAAATTCTAAGAAAGCTGTTCTGGCCCCACCTCGGAAAATTGCTTATATCTCCGAAAATAGGTCGGAACAAAACTTTTTCTCAACGGAACAAAACGACACAAAACTAACACAAAACTTTGGCATAAAAAAAAATCTGATGTGGCCAGGCACATGACTTTATCATACTATATATAAAATTAATAGTTTAGCTGCATGAGATTCTATTTGATCGAGATCGGCTATGTCTGCATTAAAATAAAACTAGTAGAACTAGACAGATATCTCGATTAAAGCTGCGTTCGGATATTGTACTCCGTTGACACCGGGTACACCGTCCAAATGACACTTACGTGTTAGTGGGTGTAAAAACTGTAACGGTGTTCAATATCCGAACGCAGCCTATATTGACAGTAGTATTTTCAAAACATTAGCGTTTGACACTAGCTACTGTCATTAGAATAAAAAAATCTGACATATCCTGGCTACTAGTTTTAAAGCAGTACGACCGATCTCGATGAAATAGAATTTGCTCATGCAGCTAAACTATAAATTCTACCAAAAAATGTCATATACATAAATTATAGAAAATTTCCTCTCCTTTAATTTATTATTTAACTATTTTGACGACATTACACAAATAGCGGCTCATTTACAAAATCTTCGAAAAATGCTAAGAGTAAAGCACCAGTTCCTTTGGACCCTTTTCAACAGAAAGCTTTTCAGCTCTAAGTTTCGTTATGAAACTTCTAAATATGAAGTTTTGTCCCGATACCTTTAGAAGTTTCTCCGGAATCGTCTCCACAAAAACGGGTACACACACACACACATACACACACACACACACACACACACAGACATTTTTTTGTACCTTGGTCAAAAATGTTCAGGGGGCCCAAAAAGACATATTTCCGCTAAAATCACAAAAAAATTTTATTTATTACAATACTTTACATACTGCGTATGATAAAGTAAAAATTCTAAATTCCAATGTGGTGGGGCTGGCATTTCCCCAGCCCCTCCTCAAAAAAATGGCTATATCTCGCGAACGAGAAAGGAACAAAACTTTTTCTTTACGGAACAATTCGACACAAAACTAACACAAAACTTTGGTGTATAGCGATATTTCAAAATCCACCATGGTGGGGCTGGAGAAATGCACCTGACACCGACACCTAGGCAATCAAATACATCCTTAGTTTTTTAGTTTTGTACGTGATTTAGGTTAACAAGTTGACAACCATGCCAACGCGTTAATTGTCAAAAAGGCTTGAACGTCACAACAACATATTGGACCATGGCAACGAACGTTACTTCTCGCAATGACGTCATCGCATAAATGACATTACAACCGTGACAACTACAATAGGCTATTTGAGGCTACTGAGGCAGCCATATTAACGGTACTTCCGCTTCTTTCTCGCACTGACGTCACTTGTAGGCGTGGCCGATGCACGTGAGCAGACCGTAGTGGACCGTGATAAATATGGTAGGAAATTATATGTATTATAGTATCGTCAACGCCAATAGCAGTATAAACATAAATACACTAAATACCTTATGAAATAGTGACATTTATAAATAGGTACAGTTTCTCACACGTTCTCACATGACTTTTATAACTACTACAGATTAGACAACTACAAATTGAAGACGATGGTGCATTCGTTCAGCGAATCAACAGCATTTCAATAGTATTACAGTTTTTCCGCAGTTAACGTAACAGTTCCCTTCGGGGTGAGGATAATATATTTTGGGTCATACTCGATTGGGTACTTTAAAGATTCATGAGGATGCATCCTATAGTTCCTCAAAAGCAAACAAAGTCCAAGCTTTGCCTGCATGAGTCCAAATCTAAGACCTGAAAAGTAAACACATTTAAGAATGACATTTAAGATAACAATTAGAAATTCCTGTACTTACCAATACATATTCTTGGCCCCTCTCCAAACGGAATGAATGCAAATGGTGGTATATTTCTTTTGTTTTCATCCGAAAATCTTTCCGGATCAAATTTATCAGGGTTTGGAAAATATTCTGGGTCATGATGAAGGCCTAAGATGCTAATAAATACTCTGGTACCGTTGTCGACCACTTCATTTTCTGATAGAGTATAATCTTGAGTGCATAATCGTGGTAAAGTTGCCACTGGTGGATGTTTCCTTAACGTTTCTAAAATACGATAAAAATTTCATTGTCTGGTTTAATTTCTTTGTAATAACTTACCGTTGAGAACTTGGTCTAAGTATTTCATCTCCATAATTGCTTCATACGTCAGCCCTTCGTGCTTTTTAATCGTTCTGTTGATTTCATCTCTTAACTTATCTTGGATATCATGATTGTGGACTAACTCATAAAGACACCATGTCATGGTAGTGGATGATGTTTCAAATCCAGCCAAGAAGAATACAAACGCCTGGGCAGCCATTTGTTCAAGAGTGAATTCGTTTTCACCTTTTTTCCTAGCTTCTTCTTTTAAGTTCATTAGCAGTTGTAAGAAGTCATTTCTAGATGTTTGGTTGGTTTCTCGTTGCCTGGTAATAGTGTCTATGACACCAATAAAAAATTTAGTGATCTCGCCGTCGAATCTACTAATTTTCAAAGCTTTTACTAATGTTGGGGATACAATAGCTAACAATCTCCTATACGTATTTCTGAATGTACTTTGAAACACACGCCTGCCATAAGTTCTGAACTCTGCATTGGGACTTTTGAAGCTATTGCAGTCTAAGCCAAATGCGCAAGATCCAATTATATCCGTTGTGAGGCAGGACGATATTTCTTTAATATCTAGTGGTGTTCCTTGATGAGACAGTTTGTTGATATGCTCCTCTAATTGTTCTCCGCAGGTCAATAAAGTTTGAAACATCGCTTTCATTTTTCCAGATGTAAAGGTCGGTGTTAGTTTCACTCGCATGTGTTTCCATTCTTTGCCATCCATGTTGAATAAATTCGCCGCCAAGGGATCGGTTTTCTCATCATATGCATTTCCATGACTTGAGAAGTGCTGGAAGTCCTTTGTGAGAGCTGTTTTAATGGTGTCTGGATTGACCAATAGGAATACTGGTGTCGTACCAGCGAAGAAGCCTCCGTACTTAAATCCTTTGGACTTGAAATCATCGTGTATGTTCTTGATTAAGATGTTTAATCCTCTCTTGTCGGTTAGAGGATTTCCTGTGTCTCCAAAAGGAAATGTTGGTTTTGTCGACGGAATTTTCTTGTGTGACCAGTATGCGTAAGCCCATTGGAAATACATGTACACTAGTAATAGTAGCGAGCCTAAGCCTGCCAATCCTTCAATGTACCACTCCATCTGTATGATGTAATATAAAAGAAAAGGCGCTTTTCCCTGGCACTATTTTGAGTATCTTAATTTCTGTCTATTATAATCTCTTACGCTGTTACAATAATGCAAAAGTTGCTATCAGGCCATTTATATATACTGCATTGCGTAAATAACATTTTTACCTAAGCTATCTTGCTTACAAGCAAGCATGTAATAATGACATTGCATATTGCTAATCACCGTTACACTCCAAAATATCTGCTTTTATGTATGTATTTGTGTATACACATGTTGTTTGTCTGTTCCAGATTAACAGATATCCACAAAGTATCGCAAATTACGTTATTTTGATTATCTTATATAAATCTACTCATTTTAGCACTATATAAGCCGTGTGTTGGAGTTGTATTTTTCCATGGGCGTAGGTCGCACACACAACGATACGTTGTCTCAATTCAAAGCAACCTTTGTTAATCCAAAACAACGGTTGTTTTATATATACGCAAGAAGATATATTTGTTCATTGAAGAAAACCGTTGTTTTGACCGGTTGTCTTATTTTAACATTGAACAATTTTAAATGGATACCATACTTATTTGACTTAAAAATTTGTTCTTTTGAATCAATTTGTTGGGTAGTTAGATTAATCAGATCACATTCTTGGATTAAACATTGACCTACTTTTTTTTAATATGAACATTGATGTTATTATGAAAGCAATAATATTTTACATGGAATGCAATTAACGCATCCAAAAAGAATCATGTTATTTTCCAACTATAAACACTCGATGTGGTGTCCCTTCTTAGTATCTTTTCCATCAATATTAGAGCAGTTGGACATTTCTATGTCAGGCACATTGACGGAATAATAGCAAAATCACTGATGCTGCATAGACATGTATGCGGTTATATACCCTCTAGGAGACCTCTCTTACGACGAGAAACTAAAGCGCCATCTATCGGCACCCTTCACATTATTTTCATAACAACGACTTTCTTAAATCAAAACAATCGTTTCCTTAAAACAAGTAATTAGGTTGTTTTATATTAAAGAAATATTCTTATTATAAGTATGTGTTGTCTTAAAACAAACAAATTATGTTAAGAATATTATTTTCTTAACATTAGACAACCATTTCTCTGTGTGCATTTGGTGTTTATTCCAGGTAATATGACTCAACAAGTGGTTTTTATTTTGAATGGAATACCACATTTATCAGGAATATATAATACCGTTATGAGCTCCTTTCAAGAAGCCAATATAAAGAACTTCCTCAAATTGTGATGTTTCACCCATTTTGTCAATTTTATAAAACCGGGTCACACTATAATATACAAAACGAACATAGCAACTTTTATAGGTCCCAGGTTCAAGTCCAGGTTGGGGCAGTTGTTTTTAATTTGTTTAAAAATGTTCATCCTGCCTGTATATCACCATTTTATATACATTTGAAAGATACTTTTGTTATTATTGGAGATAGAAAGTCGGTGAAATGGAATTAATAATAATGGTTTCGCAGGTATATGATTTTACAGGAATGAATTCGTTGGAAACAAATTAAACTTTTGTTTGTCTAATGGACACCATATTTGTTTTATACATTAATATGTTTTTCCGTCGATCGTCTATTTATGAGTCAGCTTAGTGAATAGGAAATCGTTTATTAAACAACTCTATTAATGCAGGATTTCTATTAATGCATGATTTGTTATAGCCAATCACACGACGTTAAGACGTCGTTTGATTGGCCAATCGATCATATGTGAAATGAAACCTTCCAATCAAAACATACCGCCCTCCAGAACTGTCAGTGTCAAATTACATAAATTGTCTTATAACCTAAAAAGACATCGGCGAAGAAAAATCTATGTAGACGATGCTAGAAGAATACGATCGACAAAAGAATTTTGTAACCAACTCGAATATTAAACGGCGATTAATGATCTTGACAATTAACGCTCTCTCTACGCTCGAGCGTTAAACTGTCTCGATCATTAATCGCTGATTTTAATATACTTGTTGGTTAAATAACTATAAATGAATAGATATGTATAAAATGTTTCTAGCGAATTCACTGGCGAAAAAAGTTAAATTAATGTAATTGTTAACAAATAAAAAGTTTCTGTAAGATATTAAGACGACATCTTGGTCGGTACACAAAAAAAAATTTATGACCATATTTAAAAAATACATTCAAGTTTTTTCAAGTTTATGGAGAGCACACAAATATGCACTACTTTGTCCCTTTTTACCGACCTTATATATTTAATAATAACAAAACTACCCATACAATCCAACGCCCCGTGAGACTGTATATTTGTATATTTACTAAATAGCATTGTCAGGATGATATGTCCAGTGTCTCGCCTTAGAAGGTTACTGTTGAATAACTTCGTAATGCCGTGGCCACATCAAACCGATAATACAAAACAGCATTACGCAGCATGATATGTGTAAAGTCAGATTGCCTGGGTTTGTGAGAATAACAATCCACTTCATCATGAAATTATTGTCAACCGTCATCATTTGTTATAAAAATTGTGTATAGAATAATATTGTTTTCACGTTGTTTTTTGTATTTTATTATTTATTATTACTTTTTTGTATTGTTAATTGGTATTAGATGCAAATACCATTGACTTATTAGCCTTAGTAGCATTTTTATAGGATCTATTTTGTTTTTGTTACTGAATGGAGGTAATTTCTATCAGCATAAATTACAAGAAAAACTAAGTTAAATCAGAAAATTCCAGTTCTGACAAAGAAAAACAATATTCGCAGAAGTTAGGCCGTCGCGCCTCTGTATATTCGTAAACTACATAGGGCCGCTGCGATGGTTGAACGAAGATACCAGCAATGCGCGCGTCGTGTGTTTCGTTCTTTTTGAACGGTTCGTTCATTAGATCCGTCTATATAGACGGATCTAGTGAACGAACCGTTCAAAATGAACGGGTCAAATGTCTGAACCGTTTGGAGGTTTGATCCGACTCGCCAGTGGAAAAGTGAACGGGTCGCTCGAACGGGTCGGGTCAGTTTCGTTCGTTTACGGCGTTTATGCACTCGGCTCTTTTCTGTTCAAGGCATAAGATCGATAGACTGCTCAAGTCGGTCACAGGCCAGTTTTTTGCGACGGCCGGCGCTGGCGCGGCGGCGTCTTTGATGCACGTGTGTTCGTTTGTTTCCAGTGCCGCGTAAAGTATTATAAAAAAATTATTTTCGTTCGTTTATTTCTGGTTTGATTGAAGAATGAAGATTTGTCAACATATTATGGCTCTGCCCAAATATTTTCGTTGCCTTTTAAAATTGTTGAGATCCGTATATCTACAGTACACTGTAATTACTTTTAAATATTTTTGGAATATTATAATCGGCAGTAGATAATGTAAACCATTAGTTGCAATAAATATAATTTATTAAACAAAATAAAAGTTTTAAACTATATAAAGTAAAATAAATAGAAACAATAAAAATAACTAAATATTCATTCATTGACTCAGCACTGGAACGTTATAATTTGCTAAATAAAAATAATATATGTAATATATAATACACATAATACAACATAATATATATGTTGCCAAACTCCTCTAATCTCAAAAAATATAAGATGCATATAGAAGTATAACTCATCACATTAACCATTGTAAATTGCTATTTAAAAATAGTAATTGCGACACTTTTGTAGAGCTTATTCTGTTTCGGCTTTCCGTTAGCGTAAGCCCTGCTATTGAAAAAATCCGCTCGCATGGCACTGACGTTGCTACAATGCATAGCCGTTCTAAAAGTTGATAAAGACGCGGATATAACATTTTGCTATCTCAAAAAATATAAAATGCATATAGAAGTAACAATAGATACCGTTCATTTTGAACGGTTCGTTCGCTAGATCCGTCTATTAACCTATATGAAATTCGTTCATTTTGGTTCGGTCGCTCGGTCGGTCCATATGAAAGTCGTTCATTTTGAACGGGTCTGATTGAACGGGTCATTTTAGTGAGCCGGTTCGACTGAACCGGCTCACTGAAATGACCGAGAATGCCCATCCCTACTGTATTGACCGTTTTAAGCGCGCTTTTATCTAGTAACAATGCGATATTTTTTTTAATAATATGAAATAATATCGCATGCAATAAAAAGCATAAATAAATTTCAACAAAAATACGTTTTCTTAACACAACTACAAATAATGAAGTTCTGAAAAATTATTGTCCTTTGGCATGGGCATACACACATTGTTTTACAATTTATATTTTCCATTGAGTCAGAGATTCTTAAAAATATGTACTAATGTTTCGTAGATTTAGCTATCTGGATGTATTAAACATAGGTGACCCGCTCCGAAGGAACGCCCCTTATGACGGTCGTCATAAGGGACCGTCATAAGGATCATTTTATAGGTAGTTTAACTTGTGATTTCACTTTATGACGGTTCGTCCCTTTTGCCGGAGCGGGTTTACAGTTACATTGTCAGTTTGTTTTTGTCTTCAAAGAATTCGCTGGAAACAAATGAAACTTTTGGTTGCTTTTATACAATTAATATGTATAAAATCAATATGGCGCCCATCATACAAACGAAAGTTTCAGTTGTTTTTAGCGTATTCACTGGCAAAAAAATACTAAATTAAAATAATGTGATTGTAAATTAAAAAAAATCCTGTATGATGTCAAAACGAAATATTGCTCGATCCACAAATAAAAAAGTTATGACATATTAAAAAATGATGAACTCTGGGTTTTTAAAAATATCTCTGATGCCATATAAGAGTTTTCTCAACGGATTTTATTAGAGAGCACACAAATCTGCACTACTTTGTCTATTTAACCGACTTTGTATCTGTAACTTCAAACAAACGTAAACACAATCCAACATGAAATTACTTAATTGGACTCTAGTATCGTCGAATCACTTACAAATTGCGGAACTCGACACTCTTAAAACTTAAGACTAGTTCCGCAATTGCATCATCAGTATGTGATTGCACCATCAGTTCATTACTGACAAATTATAACTAGTATAGTTTTTATTCTTTTGGGCATTTAATAAATATACCAACAGTTATTACATTTTAATTTATTTTTTTTTATTATTATACTTTCTTAGCTTTCAACAATACTGTTTCCCGTAAACCCAAAATGAATGCCTTTGGGTCAAATTCCATTGGATAACGTAAAGACTCGTGAGGATATAATTTGTAGTTCCTTAGTAGTGTGGCTAGTCCAGCTTTAGTTTGCATCAATCCAAATCGGAGACCTGTAAATAATGAAAATTCAATATTGTAAGTAACAGAGTAGATAAAATCCATTTACCAATACAGGCTCTTGGTCCTTCCCCAAATGGCAGAAAGACATAGGGATGTCTATCGTTTCCTTCATTAAACCTGTCAGGGTTAAATTTGTCTGGATTTGGGTAATACTCCTCATCTCTGTGAATACCTAATGTACTTATCATAACTTCGGAGCCTTCCTTTATGGTGATAGAATCTGTGAATTGGTAATCTTGAGTGCACTTTCTTTGAAGAATAGATACAGGAGGATACTTTCTCAGAGTCTCTGAAATATAAGTGCATAAATATGACACATTCCAATGTTAGACAAACTCACCGTTAATCACGTTATCCAAATACTTCATTTCGCTTATTGCATCGTATGTAAGTAGGCCATTGTGCTTCTTCAAAACATCTTGAATTTCTTTCCTTAGCTTGTCTTGAACATCTTGCTGATGTACCAGTTCATACAAGCAGAATGTCATTGTAGTTGAAGATGTTTCAAAACCAGCAACGAAGAAGACAAACGCTTGGGCAGCCATTTCTTCCAAGGTTAACCCATCATGTCGTTCTCCTTTAGCTGTCGCCTTCATGTCCAGGAGTAATTGGATAAAATCGTTGCGTTTAATATTGTTTGATTGCCTATATTCGGAGATGTTTTTCACAGCATCTAGGAAGAATTGCGAAATTTCCTTGTTAAGCATGGGTAGTCTAAGGAGTTTTACCAATGCGGGGGATATCCTAGCTAACAGCTGTCGAACTTTGCCCATTTGCCTCGGTTTGAATATATTGCGTCCGGTTGTTCTAAATTCAGCGTTCGGATCTTTAAAACTGTTGCATTCAAGGCCAAAAGCACAAGATCCTATAATGTCAGTTGTGTAACAAGAAAGGATTTCTTTGATATCTAAATGTTGATCAGCATTTATGAGATTGTCTATGTGATCCTGCATCTGGTTTCCACAATCGACTAACGTTTGGAACATCATCTTCATTTTACCAGAGGTAAATGTTGGAGTTAGTTTTGCTCTCATTTCTTTCCATTGTTGTCCCTCTAAGTTGAATAGATGACCACTAAGGGGATCATGCTTTAAATCGTAAACTTGACCATGGCTAGCAAAGTGTTGGAAATCCTTTGCTAATATGGTTTTTATTATATCTGGGTTTACAATCAAAAGCTTCGGCGAACTGAATATGTAAAATCCGCCGTATTTGTAACCTTTGGACTTAAAATCTTTATAGATGTCCCAAAGTGTTTGATTGATTCCTCTCTTGTCGTTGAACAGATTACCAATGCTACCGAATGGAAACACCGGTTGGACAAATGGGACGTTTACATTCTCCCAAAATTTGAAAGAGCTTTGGAAGTATTGATATATGACCAAAGCAACTATTACCAATAATGTAATTACTTCGACGTAAATAGCCATGTTGTTATATTATGTATTGGACTACACTTCAACTAAAACAATACGTACAATTTAATTATGTGTATGTAACCTGTAGAATTACCTACGTTTTAGCTTGCTATATATATATATAAGCTGGAGTACACAAGCTGTTGTATATTTTCATATTTACCTTAGTATGTTCTTACAGCATCAAACGTATACTACTATTTGGTTTAGTAACATGAAATTCGCACACTGTACCACGAGCAAAACATTTCATATCTGTATTTGACTGGATACTGGAGAATCGCTTATATACACATACATACCTCTAAATATACTTAACATATGATTAGGATGACGATACGAGGGTCTCTAGTGTATAAATACGCTAATTCATCGTTACTTTCATTATCAGATCTAGCCCAAGCTAATAAACGGTATTTCTGGCCGCCATACAGATATGTGAATTATTCCTGTTATTATCTCCACACTATATAAATATATAGTGTGTATCACGGGACGTTGGATTGTATGGGTACTTTTGTTATTATTAGAGATAGAAAGTCGGTTAAATGAACAAAGTAGTGCATAATTATGTGCTCTTTCATAATCTGTTCAGAAAACAGTTGATTTCCAAACGGTTCCCAAGCTATTTCGAAAAAAAAAACAAAAATGTCATTTTTAAATTATGGTCATAACTTCTTTATTTGTGATCCAATCAAAAAAGCGTTTGGTCATTGGTCATAGCACTTTTTTGTCTACAATTTGATTATGCCAGTTTAGAGTTTTTTTCGTCAATGAATTCGTCAGAAACAAACGAAACATTTTCTTATGGACGCCATATTGGTTTTATACATGGTTGGATTCATCATTTCTTTCTGAATAATTTGGTATTCCACATGTTTTTCCACACCGCTATGCTTTTAATACAACAAGATAATAGAATTTACTGAAAATTGAACACTTCGAGAATTGCTGAAAATCGCATGGTGCCATGAAAGACACTTTGTGAAACAATGTGATATCCACCCATCTGTACCCATCAGTTGAACAAAATTGGTGAAAACCCAGAATTTTATAAAAAAAATATTATGGTCCGATAAAACATATTTTCTAAGTAGGCTATTTTTAACTGAAAGAAGACGCACTACTGGGTACTGGGCCTTCAAAAATCAGCACCTTTTTGTACCGCGCCATAATCAGGTGCGGTTTGGTTTTAATGTATGGTGCGGTATAGTGGCCAACCGATGAATCGGACCAATCTTTTATAACAAAAATTTAACTTCGGAGAGGTATCGGCAATATTGCTCTCTGAGGACGTAGAAGAAAGAATGGACGATATACCGTTGGCCTTACGCTAAGTTATGTGGTTCCAACATGACGGAGCACCTGCACATAAGGCCCGAATTTTGAGGAACTGTTTAGATATAAGACATAAAACGAGAGTAATTGCTACCTATTCAGAAGTATCATGGGCACCAAGATTACCGGATCTTACCCCTTGTGATTTTTATCTATGGGGACTATGGAGTAACTTAAAAAATAAGGTGTATGGTGTTTATAATTTTGGAAACGTTGGGTAGTTACGTGACACCGTCATCGCCGCTTTGAATTCGATTGACAGAAGAACCCTCGGTAAGGTCACCGTATTACGGAATGCTGTAAAAAATGCCTCCACGAAAATGACGAGATTTTTGAAAACATTATTTAGTTTGTTAAACTGTTGTTACTTTTTTATGTTGTGCAGTTAGTACAAATAAATACATTAAGAAATTTTACTGTAACTTGACTATGGGCACATAAATACTGTATCACTCAAATGTGCGTTCCATGGCGCCATGCGATTTTCAGATATTAAGAAAAAATTTAAATTTTGTCGGCTAATTGTGTTCTAAATATGGCATGTGGGATACCAAATTACTCAGAAAAAGAATCTGAATCCAAGCATGTATAAAACCAATATGGCGTCCATAGGAGAAACAAAAGTTTCGTTTGTTTCTGACGAATTCATTGGCGGAAAATATTTTAAACCGACATAATCAAATTGTAGACAAAAAAGTGCCTTTAAAATAATGTCGAATAATAATGCCTTTATAATGACAAACCGCTTTTATGATTGGATCACAAATAAAGAAGTTATGACCATAATTAAGAAATGAAATTCTTTGTTTTTTTCAAAATAGCTTGGAAACCGTTTGGAATTCAACTGTTTTCTGAACAGATTATGAAAGCACATAAATATGCACTACCTTGCCCACTTAACCGACTTTCTATGTTTAATAATAACAAAAGTATCCATACAATCCAACGTTCCGTGAGACACCCTGTATATTGTATCACCATATTTTTAAGTCAGTTTTGATAATCTTGAATATCACCAACATTTCTTTTTAGTCTTTTTAGACTAGGAGAATGTGCAGGCCTAATAGGCCTGCTGGTCGACCTAGGTAGATCGCCAAAGCGTTAAGAGGGAAACAAAAAGCCCGGATGCTCTTACACGCGCGACGTGATTATGCTCCTACGTTCGAAGCGGTTACGGGGCGCCATCTATTGCTTCGTAGCGTAATCCCAACAGCAACATGATGATGTGCCGCCGTCTGGTGACCGCGTTCCGAAGCGCGCGGCCGTTGCCTAGCAACCTCGATCGGTTGCCATGGCGACGCGCTGACCTGTACACTCCTAAACCATAATCCATAAATTTACCCGAATCGAGGTAAAAAATAACGAAAACTGGGCCGAAAATAGACGAAATCGAAGGCTTAAGCGCTGTAGAATCAAATTTTAGGCGGAAAATCGGCGCCTGCGGCGCCGATTTTCGCTTCTCCGAGGAGCAGACCTTTCCCCCGATTCGCCGATTTTCGTAAACTTCTTGCGCGGACCTTGTTAGACTTTTAGTATATAGTAGGGATAGGGATAAGGGGTTGTGAGGTAATGTCGTCCGCAAGTGGTAACGTTAACCGACCTTGTGATCACAATAAGCGATGTTTTTTTCTCTGCATTATACGGCCGACCTCTCCTTGGCAAAAGCGAAGAGATAATATCGTTTGTTTTGCCTATGTAGTAGTTGGCTTGGAATGGTCGGTTTAGGAATTAAAATATGTACCTACAGAGTTTGCAAAGATATACATCTCTTGCATAGACCAGGCCATTTATAACGCTATATAACAACTTTTGAAGCACTCTGCGTTCATCAAAAACAACCACCCGTACGACAGTGGTTTTATTTTGTTTTCTTGAAAGAAAATGCAATAATTATTGATTCAGCCTTAGAAAAACATGAAAGAAACCTGCCTAAACTGAGATTTAGTATTTAACCACGCAATCCCAGATGCTCAATATGTGGAAAGATAGCAATCTGACACAAATTTCGATTTTTTTATCATGTAGACTTGTCAAAAAAGATAAATTCATACAAAAACTCCATCACATGGTGTTAAAATCTTGAAATGCTGCAGTAATTAACAAAAGTGGGTCTGTCGAGCTAGCAATTGTAGGGAAATGACGTAGTTCTTCGGCCTTCGCTGAAACAATACCTGGCAAACAGTTGCATAATTTTGTCAAAAAATAATGCTAAACACTTTCTGCGTTTCGAATTAAAAGCAATAATCCACATCGCAACGACCTCGTTGGGGTGACCCACCATAAGTGTCTTTCCCCTTAGCTCAGAGTGCTTTAAAAGATGAGTTGCGTTTTACATGGCCCACTCTGTATATGTAATGTTCAATCGCCGAATTTGTAATCATCCAAATTAACAATGCAAATGAATTTGTGTCAGCAAAAAAAAAATGGTTACTGCACAAGCTGAAATATCGTCGTACGTTAATGTATCAGTTTACTACTGACAAATTATTACTAGTATAGTTTTTATTCTTTTGGGGATATAATAACCATAACAACAATTATTACATTTATTTATTATAATTAGTTAATTTATTTTTCTTTTCATTGTTATACTTTCTTAGCTGTCAACAATACTGTTTCCCGTAAACCCAAAATAAAAGCCTTTGGGTCGAATTCCATTGGATAACGTAAAGACTCGTGAGGATATAGTTTGTAGTTCCTTAATAGAATGGCTAGTCCAGCTTTAGTTTGCATCAAACCAAATCGCAGCCCTGTAAATAATGACATTACAATATTTTAAGTATTAATAGTGGACATAATCCTTTTACCAATACAGGCTCTTGGCCCTTCCCCAAATGGCAGAAACACATAGGGGTGCCTATCATTTCCTTCATGAAACCTGTCAGGGTTAAATTTATCTGGGCTTGGATAATATTCCTCATCTCTGTGAATACCCAATATACTTATCATTACTTCGGAACCTTTTTTTAAGGTGACAGAGTCTGTTAACTGGTAATCTTGAGTGCACATTCTTTGGAGGACAGATGCAGGAGGATACTTTCTCAGAGTCTCTGAAACAGAAGTGCTATAATTTGACACATCCTGATGTTAGACAAACTCACCGTTGATCACGTTATCCAAATACTTCATTTCGCTTATTGCATCATAGGTCAGTTGTCCATCGTGTTTCCTCAAAACATCTTGAATCTCTTTCCTCAGCTTGTCTTGAATATCTTGCTGATGTGCCAGTTCATATAAGCAGAATGTCATTGTAGTTGAAGAAGTTTCAAAACCAGCAACGAAGAAGACAAACGCTTGGGCAGCCATTTCTTCCAAGGTTAAGCCATCATCTCCTTTTCCTTTAGCTGCTGTCTTCATGTCCAGAAGTAACTGGATAAAGTCGTTTCGTTGAATATTGTTAGATTGCCTATAATCGGAGATGTTTTTCACAGCATCTAGGAAGAATTGCGAAGTTTCCTTGTTCAGCATGGGTAGCCTAAGAAGTTTTACCAAACCGGGTGATATCCCACCTAACAGCCGTCGTACTTTTCCCATTAGCCTTGGTTTGAATATATTGCGTCCGGTTGTTCTAAATTCAGCGTTAGGATCTTTAAAGCTGTTGCATTCAAGTCCAAAAGCACAAGATCCTATAATGTCAGTTGTGTAACAAGAAAGGATTTCTTTAATATCTAAATGTTGATCAGCTTTTATGAGATTGTCTATGTGATCCTGCATCTGGTTTCCACAATCTACCAACGTTTGGAACATCATCTTAATTTTACCAGAGGTAAATGTTGGAGTTAATTTTGCTCTCATTTCTTTCCATTGTTGTCCCTCTAAGTTGAATAGGTGGCCACTAAGAGGGTCATGTTTTAAATCGTAAACTTGCCCATGGCTTGCAAAGTGTTGGAAGTCCTTTGCTAATATCAATTTTATTATATCTGGGTTTAAAACCAAAAGCTTCGGCGAACTAAATATATAAAATCCGCCGTATTTGTAACCTTTGGACTTAAAGTCTTTATAGATGTCCCAAAGGGTTTGATTGATTCCTCTTCTGTTGTTGAACAGATTTCCAATACTACCGAATGGAAACACTGGTTGGATAAATGGGACGTTTTTATTCTCCCAAAATTTAAAAGATCTTTGGAAGTATTGATATATGACGAAAGATACTATTACCAGAAGTGTAATTATTTCAATGTAGATCGCCATGTTCTCAATTGTGTTGGACTAGTATTCTGAAACTGAAACAACACATAAACTAAGCTCTCGTACACCATAATTTATTTAAAAAAGTTTCCAAAAGTACCTTAGAGTGTGTTTTTTCAGCATTTAAATTATACTTGTGCGATTCGTGCTCCTGTATCGGAAACACTACGAGATAACTACTTAAACAAACTGAAGTCTATTATTATAGCAATGACGAATTAAGTACGAGTATGTTCGTACAAATCCGCCAGTTCATCGCTACTCTCAATTGATGAGTCATGTATCATAGGTATATAACAAAAACAGTCAACAGCTTAATTACGTTTGGTGTGTTGTCTTAATCTTGAATGACAAACTAGTAGTTTGCAAAAACAGAATAATACACCGAAATTGGTCTCTTCAATTTGATACATAAATATTATACAAAAGAAATGTGGGTAGGGAATATAAATAAAAATACCCAAATTAAAAACATTAGCCAGAACCTCTTGGACCTATACGTTACGAATAGAGGGTGGACTCCTTTGATGTAATGGATAACTTTGATCATTGACCAAACACTATGCGAGTTTTGCAACTAATGAATCCAATACATGATGGGAGGCCACATACACCGGGCCCTTGTAAGGTTATGTTTGGTTGTGCATGCACTCATATACAGCAAATGTGAAACTTTTCCACGAAATATCGATATTTTTGCCATTATCGCCATTAAATTAAATACTATCCCAATTAGTAATAACTGATTACAACATGGTATTACTCAAACTAAGATATGCTATTCAATGTAATTATTAATCTGGGTTAATTTTACACTATGTTACTATAGCATAGAATCCATATGTTATTAGTAATTTGTCATTATTATCACCAAGAAATCCATACGCAGATAGTGAAAAAGAGGGTTGGTACTTACAGCATAACTATTATTTCGTTAAGTTATTAATTCTTAGATAATTAAGAATCAGAAGAATTGATCACAAAAGTAGTACAGCAGTCGGACTCACACAACAGTAATATTTAGAATAAATATACGTAGTGAGTTCAAGGTTATCGTGCAGATCGTGCAAAAATCTAACCAAAAAAATACATCCGGGTACACATGAAACCATACTATAACAAGCAAAAAATCCAAATGTCCAAAAAGTTTAAACCCTGTAGACTTTCCTGATAGAATCAGATGATCACACAAACGACACGATTGACTGCTTTATCTTTGATTTACAATGTTATAGAAAATGAAACATTTTGATAACTTAAAAAATATAATAAAAGGCAAACATTCAATGCACATTTATTAATGATAACCTGTAAGGTTCTCCGTTACAAACATTTGATAAGATGTCGGTAGATGACAATGTTTAGCACTCGCCTGACCTCAAACTCTTGAAACCTGAAAATTGAATGAAACGTTGCATTAATGAAAATAGTCACAATAAAATAAATAATCAAATAAATAATCAAAAATTTGTTTTTGTTCCATTACCAGCTGAGGGGTGAAGGCACTGTTCGACCCTCAATCCACAGGGGTTAGGGAATGTCCTCAGTGATCCAGTGGAATCTTCGGCACATAGAGGATTGTATTCCATCGTACACATTAATGGACAATCTTCAGCCGTTACAGTGTTTATTAGGATTACACCTATAACGTAAAGAGTTAATGCGAGTCATAACACTCACAACAGATAATGATAATAATTGTTTAGTTACTCACCTAATAAACAGATGAATAAAACAATTAAATACTTCATATTCACTAGCAGTTAAACCAATGTGTTAGACTGCCTGTTCCAGGATGTATATATAAACTTTTATTATCAGTTATCTATTGCACAGAAATCAAAATGGTAACGGGTGATAACAAATCTGGAATAGGTTATTTTAAGTAATCAGCCTGCTCGATGAGATAAATGAGTAGAAAAACATTGCGTGTGTGCCACTGATTTTATTTATGACACCAATATATTTATTTATGAAGCATAATAATTATTATAAAATGCATCCTGGTATTGTGGGATATAGGGTTGCCAGGTCTAAAAATACAAAAGCCGGACATGACCAGACCATCATCCATTTAGCCGGACATTTGGCCCTAAAAGCCGGACACAATATTTTTTTCTCTGAAGTTTTAGTAAAACACGACCAAAAAGTATTCAATAAGTCAAATATTAATTTATAATATGCAAGTCAACATAACAACACATAAAACATACAAACATACATTACTAGGAGCATAAAACTCAGATCCATATAAAAATAACAACAATAACTTTTTGGAACATTACATGTACATGTAATGCCAAATAAAACCAATATTAGTACTTTGGCATTGGACGAAACTTTTTTTTTTAAATAATACTTTCTTTTAAGATCATTGTATGAAATTCTTCACAATTTAAATGATGAAAATTTATTTGAAGAAACATCATGTTTCTAATAGTGTCTACATTAAGTATATTTCTGCCTTTGGTCCACTGGGAGGAAATTAACGAGAACAGTTTCTCAACACTGCCGTTATGCCCTGGTATAGCAAAATAATACTAACACAGTATAAGTAATTCTGAATAAAATTCCTCGTTATTGTATGATTTAATGAAATTTGTTCAAGTGGTAAAAAGCCGGACAAGCCGGACATCCTTTATTTTAGCCGGACAAGGTCCTAAAAAGCCGGACGCCTGGCAACCCTAGTGGGATAGGTGTACAGAATTTGTGAAAATGTTGAGACGAGGCTTTTTAGCCTTAAAACAAAATTACAAAATAAATTATTATACTACAATATTGTCTAACACCAGAAATGGCTTATATGTATTAAATTTATTTAAAATTTTATTAATTATTAATTATATTTTATTAATTTTATTAAATTTATTTAAAACTTTTATCTCATTCAACCTTCTTTGTACTACCTTCTTTTAACTATAGTTAAACAAGTTCATCATGTTTCTTGAGATACTGTATATCTATAGACATCTAGAAATCTTCTTCATTCTAACCTATCATTTTAACTGCCCAAAATTGTCTTTTCAATATCAGATATTCACTAATACTAGACAATATACACATGTGTGAAACTTACTTCCTGTAATATGTGAACGATTTCTGAATGCTAATTGCTAATCTGGTCTTAGATATAAAGATCTCAAAAACTCAAATTGGCGCAACCAATATGGCGACCAAAACTGTAGAAATCATACCATTTGTATGAAACTTATTCCCTATAACATATGTGAATTTCTAATTGCAAATATTCTATCAGATATTCCAAATTCCGAACGGGAGAACACATATGCTGACGAAATCCGTACAAAATTCCGACTCGAATGAATTTCATGTAATATACCTGGTGACTAGGGTTGCCAGGTCTAAAAATCGAGTTCGCAGGACAAGGGTTCCAAAAATACAGGACCTATTTAAAAAAACAGCAACCTGTAGCAAGTTTTTATGGTAACATTATTAAGTGCATAATATCTTTGTCTGAAGTTCTGCTTTAATATGCTCGACAAGTACCTAGCATTCGAACCATATATGGTTTCAGGATAATATTATGTATCTACCTATGAAGTTTAGATAAGCTCTTCTCAGTCAAGTCCAATTTGGAATCCAAATAATTAGCAACATTTTAATAAAATCTCAAAAATAATTGTTTGATTCAGGTCGATTTATTGGGAAAAATTTGATTAAAATGTTTGTTACGTAAAACTAAACAAAAAATTTCTTTAATCCTTTGGTTAACTTTCTCTCTCAGAGATTTTAAGTTTTGATAAACATCGAAGCCAAGAAGACCTGCTCTTTCAAGTTCTGCTCAATTTTGTAAATAATTTTCAGAATGTATTGAAAGAGAAACGTAAATAACATTGTTTTATCTTCAGTTGTATATATTCAATTTTACCTGCATATTCGGAGAAGTATGTGTGAAGTGCCACTGGAGACGATTCTCTGGATGGTAGGATATATAGATAGACAACTTGTTGGCTCGTGCCTTAAAATAACTTTAAACTGCAAGTCTACAAATTGAAGAACCTGCTTCAGCTCCTTTACTCATTTAGCTTGGGTAATACCACGAGAGCTGCAAATGAGCCATCGATTTCAGCTGTTATTTTGGTGATACGTTACAGAACATTCCCGTGCGTTATATAGACAGAAACAGCTTGCTTTTTCATGCGTCTGTTCTTACGATTTAAGGCGATGTCTCATTTGCAGCTCTCGTGATTTTATCCATATTAACATTGCAGCAGCTTTCTTGCTTTTTATTCTTTGGGCCTTACAATACCTGAAATGCATCTTACCAAACTGATCAAAAGAAAAATGAGGAGAGTTTAGGAAAGTTTCTTTTGTGACTTTTTGGTAAAAATACATTTTTTGAGTGTGTTCACGTTTTTTTGAGGATAGAAAAATAGTGAAAACGATTAAAATGCTAAAATAGCTTTTATTGAGGAGAATAAATAAAGGATTTACATATATATTAAGTAAAAGTAAAATGTCAACATGTGGAAAATTAGAACTCTTGTGTATTGATTGCACGTAGAGGCATCTTCTTTGGGGAATTGAAAGGTGTCCAGGGCTACAACTTGATAAAAATTCAAGTAAATTGGAGACAATACATTTTTAGGCGGGTAAAGAGTAGGTAACTAAGGTAGATGTACGTAAAGCCATAAAATTGTAACATTGTAAATTGAGAAAAAAATACTATACAAAATTTTGGAGAAAAATATCTGCTCGACAAATTGACAAATGTGTAACACAAGCCTTCGATAAGGTTTGGCAGAAGCAGACGAGAGATTATGCTACCCATATAACACTTCGATCTGCTAACATCATATATATGAGATAGCCTATTTAGGATAAGGCAGATAAATTCTTGTGCCTAAAAGAAGTAAAAGTTGGGTTGCCTCATCAGGGTAGTGTTTTTGGACCAATCTCTATACAAACAGAGCGAAAAAAAAAACAGTGTTGATTCAAAGAATCCCTTTCTTAAAATATATATTGGCCCTAAACAGATATTTTATTAACGTAAATAACTAATACAAAAACTAATACACAAATACTGAAACTAAAATACACTAACAATTGGAAAGTACGGAAATATTGAGTCGCTACTCACACACTGTTTATTTTAAAACATATACTTGCAATAACAATATTCCTTTAATATAAAACCCTAAATATTTGCCTTAAGAAAACGATTTTTTTGATTTAATTAAGCGGTTGTTTTGAAAATAGTGCGAATTATGCCGATAGATGGAGCATTAGTTTCTCGTCGTAAGTGGGGTCTCCTAGAGAGGAGATATAACCGCATCCATGTCTATGCATCATCAGTCATTGTGCTATTATACCGTCAATGTACCTGACGTAGAAATGTTTAACAGCTCTAATATTGATGGACAAAGGTTTTCTTCAATGAACGATATATATTCTAGCGTATATATAAAACAACCGTTGTTTTGGATTAACAAAGGTTGCTTTGAATTGAGACAACGTTTCGTTGTGTGCAGTTTACTCAGTTTACTTACAATATAATATTTCGTTGGCCTGTTAATAACAGATAAATATTTTGCTGTATCAAGCATATTGCTGCTTTGATATAACTAACCAAAAATGTTACTTCAAATTAAAGTTTCTTTGCTGATATTCAATAGTCATGTATATTTGACTTAAATAAAATTTCTTACTGACAAATAAATTTTTTTCTTCTGTGCCCTATGTACAGGTGACTTACCACAATGGACCAAACAAGGCCAAAATTAACAAACTGAAATCGGTCCACATTAACTTTACCAACAAAAGAATCCAGGACATACCTCATGCCAAGATAAACGACACCCATAGTTCCATATGCGAACACTGCAAAGTATTCGGGTATGACCCTCGATATAAAGTTAAGGTGGAAAGAACACGTTAAAACGAAAAAAGTACAGCTTGGCTTCAAATACAGAGAACTGTACTGGCTTTTGGGAAATAACTCTAAATTGTCAGTACAGAATAAATTACAAGTTTATTACGTAATACTAAAACCGATTTGGTTATACGGCATTCCACTTTGGTGTTGTGTTAAAAAGGCCTGACTTTCCAAAATAAAGTACTAAGGGATATAGTTAATGCTCTTTGGTATTATGCGCGCCAAAAGAAGTCGCAAGCCACATACCTATACAACCAAATAATATTTTTTTAACTTTGTACTGGTTCTTTAATTAATAATAAGCTGTAAGATTTTTTGGCGCGCATATAGTACCTACATATGGAACAGTGACCTCACAGTCATGGCAACGTCAAAAAAGTTGAAAATTGTAGAGCAACATCGTCAAGATTCTTTACGAACAGCACAAAATTCCGTTTTTCTTAACATGTACTTTCCACCTTAGCTTTGTAAACATAGCAATAATTATTTGAATAGGTAGCCGATAAAAATTTATTAAATGCCACTTTAATTAGTTCATTGTATACGCCAAACAAAGGATGTGTTTTGTCACATTGGGGCTCGTGCTTAAAAATGAAATGTCTTATATTTTTCGTTTTTATTGCTTTAGGTGAGCCAAAGCGCATATTACATTATCAACAGTGATTATAACTTCTTTTGCAGCAGCACTGCCATTTGTCGAATCAACTTATGCTTTTCCCAGAAGTAACTGCAAGCGTGCATGTCCGTACCTCACGAAAAAAGTATGTGCGACAAAGAAAGGAACCCGTACCAAAATGCCGTTTAAAAATAAATGCTTCTTCAAAATTTACCAATGTGAAAACAAAGGTGCATGTGAGTATATTAGAAATGATTTGAGGTTGTCGATGATTCTTTGTTTGATTTGCAGCATTTCGTCTTTCAAGATGCTGAAGCGATCGGTTTAGAGTTTGAGCAGAATAGAAAACAAGCAGTGGCTGTTTAAAAAAATAGGTTAAATAATACAATCTGTATTGCTCATTCTTTATTAACATAAACGATACATGGCTTCTAATCTTCTTCGCATTCTCCAGCATGAATTGGAACCCATTCTGAAACAAAAAAGTAAGGTTATGCAACTTAATCATATATGATGTACAGTGTGTTGCCTAGATCGTAAATGAATTTATATTTAAAATGGACTGAAAAATAGGCAAGTGTAAAGGTTGGTATTATGGAAAGTAAAACTTTATGGACGCCAAGTTATAGCGTACATAATTGTTTCCCTCAAAGATTCTTCAAAGGTGGAATCTCTTAAATCATAATAAGTGTTTTCTCTTTGGTGATGAGCAGGGCCAGTGGGAGGCGTGACGAAGTGTGCAGGGCACATAGGCGCTGTAATAAAAAGGCGCTAAAGGCTAGATTTTTCAATGCCAGTTTAAACCATAAACTAAGTTCAAATCTACAAAATCAGCATTAAATACCCCAGTCCAAGAGATCTTACAAATAAGTGAGAAATGTATTTATATTAAAAAGTCAATGATGAGGATGAAACAGTAATGATTTTTCCAAATTCAGACTTGTACTGACTTTGCCTGTTTTAGTTGCTACGCCTAGGCGCCTAGTAGGGATTTTATAGCCGGGGATAAAAACTTGCACCACGTATACGGCAGCAGTTCTTTACAAACTATGTGTTTCATAACGACGGATAAAAATTCGCTGTAGGGAAAAAGACAAGTGGCGCCTGGGCTAAGAGCAATAGAAACCTTTCTAAGAGCAATAGAAACTAACAGAGAAATTTTAAAAATGAAAGCTGGATGTGTTCCTTACAAATAAATATACAGTATATCTCCACGGATTGACATGTACAAAGGAAACAAATTTTTATTGTTATTCTTCAAGAATGCCAAACTGCTAGTTGTGGGTTATTCCGCAGTAACGTGTCACACCCGTCACGCCCGTTTAACGACTATACAAAAGCAATGGGGGCCTTTATTATTATTTTGATGCAACATTATAACAAAAACACGACTCATCTTTTAGAATTGTCGTAGATGTTCAAACTGAGAAGTTTTATGAAAAACCTTTTTAAATGGTAACCTAAAATTAAAAATTTGCGGATTGACCCTAGTGTAAAGTTACTATTCTAATAAAGTTAATAAATAATTTTATAAGACATTTATAAGACGTATTGGCGCACTCGTTCCATTTGGGCACTCCTCGCTACGCTCGTCGTGCCCAAAACAACTCGTGCGCCAATTTGATGTCTTATAAAACTTGTATAATAATATACTATTTTGCCAAAATTATGATGGTAGCTTGTCTAGCACATGGAATAAAAACATACAAATTTAACTGAACTTTTTAAGGGGGTTTTACGTTATTTTGTGACAACTCATTTTGATTTAAAAAAACTATTTTTATGATATTGCCTTGTACTATTTCAATTCTACATGCAAATTATAAAATTTCATATTATATTTTAGAGCCGACCCAGCCAGCACAATGGGACGTTTAACATCGCAAGGACGTTGCATTATGAACGTTAAATATGTGATGTCTATGTAATGTCGTATACAGGTTCAATGTAGACCAAATAGTTCATTTTGGTCCCATTAATGTTATAAAAGTAACGTCGCAGTGTAAACATCTATGTAATGTTACATGGACATCTGATGCAACTATTTAACGTTACATTTTATCCTTTAGGTAATGTTTCATGTACGTTACAAATTCAACATAAATGAAATGTTCATTTCGGTCCCATTAATGTTATAAAAGTAACGTCGCAGTGTAAACATCTATGTAATGTTACATAGACATCTGATGCAACTATTTAACGTTACATTTTATCCCTTAGGTAATGTTTCATGTACATTACAAATTCAACATAAATGAAATGTTCATTTCGGTCCCATTAATGTTATAAAAGTAACGTCGCAGTGTAAACATCTATGTAATGTTTCATGGACATTTGATGCAACTATTTAACGTTACATTTTATCCCTTAGGTAATGTTTTATGTACGTTACAAGTTCAACTTATATGAAATGTTCATTTCGGTCCCATTAGTGTTATAAAAGTAACGTTGTAGTGTAAACATCTATGTAATGTTGCATATATATTTGATGCAACTATACAACAATACATTTTTATCAATTTGGTAATGTTTCAGGTACGTTACAAATTGAACATATATGAAATCTTAGTTTCGGTCCGTAATGTTATAAAAGTAACGTTACAGTGTCAATATCTATGCAATGTTGCATAGATATTTGATGCAACTATTTAACGTTGCATTTAATCAATTTGGTAATGTTTCATGTACGTTACAAATTCAACATATATGAAATATTCGTTGCGGTCCCATTAAAAGTAACGTTGCAGTGTCAGCATCCATGTACTGGTTGCATGAATGATCGATGTTAACGTTACTTATATCTCTTTGCTAATATACTTGAATAAAATACATGAATATAAGATTATGAACAGTTAATCGCATAGATGTGCACAATAAACATGAGTGCGATGTTCAACTTTCAAAGTCTATGGGATTTGCCAATAACGTCAAAATCTATCTCGCATGCTGTCCGATTATATTCCCGGATGCCCTCTGCTTTGTAAGCTGAATATACGCGGATCGGGCAGTAAACATTTTACTAAATTAACCTAACCGAATAGTTTTCCCGGCTTTATAAAATTATAATGGATCTATTACGTTGAAAATTAAACGTCTATGAGAAGTTCGGAACGAGGTGCTTTGCACTCGTTGGTGCCTATTCGTCGCGACTGGGCGGTGCCAAACCAAGTTTAAGGGTGGTGGTGGTAAACGAGTGTAGTTACGAGTTGCGACTTGAAATTCGAATCAGAAGACTTCGTCGATCTCTTTAGTGTAGATGTAGAACACAGTCGCCCATCAGTTACATCAACGGTTACATCAACTACGGTAATTATGTCCTGTGATAGTTATAGTGCTAGTGCTGCGAGTACGTCTAATCAGGTAAGTAATACCGTCATATAAGGAAGCATTGACTAATCGATATCGGATCAGATTGAACCCATTGGATAGATAGATATAATAATGGCCTGCGTTTTTTTCACACAATAAACTGCGTTGCGTCCGATGTGTATGGATAGTATATATATTGATCATATTGCGTCCACTTACTAGTATCGATATACGAATAAGTCGACGCTGTAATTCAGAGGCGGCTCGCTATATTGAGCCAAGGAGCCATGGCACTACCCGTAGTTTCAACCTCAGCAAGAATTTTGAACTAACTCTAAAAAACCTATTTTTTTCTTTTTAAATGTTAAACAATGCCTGCGTAAGTTTAATGAGTAGTGAAACATCGCAACGCATTTCTCTCCCCAACACAACGCGGTGAGCATTTGGAGCCAAACTCCAGTTGGCTCGATTGAGTGCGGCGTGCATTTAGTCACTCGTATTTCGCGTATAATATCGTCTAAATCCAACACAAAACACGTTGCGCTCCGCGCCATACACAATGAATGAAATTAGTTTGTTACAGAATAAGCCTTTTCTAACATGTACTATTGAGGAAAAGTGCAAATTAAACATAATGTAGGCCTTTACCTAATTTGTAATTTGTTAATTTTGTAATTAGTTATGGTGCGTTCTGATTGATGATAATGGTAGTGGTAACAGACGATATTATATAGTATTTCTGACCGATAGTGATAGTGACACATATTAGTTTTCATGTACACAAACATGAGTCACTAGCAATTTTCTATCGGCAATACTATTATAGCCTCTGCTACCATTACCAGGGCATAATAGCCTCTGCTACTATTACCGCCGTTAACTTTTGCAGGGCCTGGTTCAAAATTTTCGCGGGGCTAAAAACCACATTAAAATAATTTACACGAGTAAGATAAATATTATGAACAGATTATTGCGTTATGTAATTTACATATCATACAGGGTGTTACAATATGCGCTGTCGAATCGATACGTATGCACAGCAAAATGTGCGCCAGTATCACCAATAAGAATATAATGTTCAAGATATGCACTTGTTCTTTGATTTGAACAGATAATAACATTTGTTTCCTAATTTAAACAAATAAACAAATTAATCTAAACAATCTTTTAGAAAAGTCTTTGAGCACGGTTGAGAGATAAAGCGTATTGATCGATCCGTTTTTCTTCTGGTATAAGCAAATACATTTGTCATATTCTTTGATGTTGTCATCCTCACGATTTCACTTTTGAAAATTAAGAAAAATACATACAGTATGTCCACGGAAAAGGTGTTGAACAGGAAAAAAATAAAATAAATTTAATGATTGCAAATAAATAAAAATAGGCAGATTTTTTCGAAAATCAGAGACTACTTTTTACTTTTGAAGAACTTTTCCTAGTAACTTACGTCCATATCTTCTCAAATTAAACGCACTTTACTCTTTGTACCATTTAAAGTTTTTTCAATTTTCAGAGCACACATTTTTTACTGACTTCAATATTTTTCAATTTTCATGACATTTTGGGTTTATGGTTTTTGGACAATTCTGAACAATTATTAGTAAAAGTTTTCGATAAAAAAATCCCTAAACTGATTTCTTGGTTTTTGCCATTTATTTTGCCATCACAGGGCAATTTAAGCCCAAAATTGCAAAAGTACAACCAAAGTAATCCAAACCCAATAAGTTAAGAACAAAATGGAAACATTTTTAATTTTTGCTTTCCTATGACAATATTTTTTAGTGCATTTTTTATAAAGCGTAGTTTTAAAACATAAAGCGTATTTATTAGCAATATTATTTAGTAGGGCAAATTAAGCCTTTTCTCTTGCTAGAATTAATTTAGGGGAATTTACCCAGTAAATTAATTCTATAGCAAAAGACGCGGTTTTACCCTACTACTAATCCTTAAAATCCTTGCAATATGGATAATACAAATATTATTTAAGTTTTTTTGTTTGTTTTACAGAGCGTTAGACGAAAAAGATATAGATTAATTACTCAGCGACACTTGCAACGTTTAAGTAAAATCGAATTTAAAAACGTCATACAAAAGAAGCGTCTCAATAAGGGAAAAGTCAATCTATTTTATAATACAGATAACAATAATTTGTTACAAGACCATAATGTGGGTATAATAACTAGTGAGCCAACAACTTCTCAAAAAAATGCAAACAATTTTCCTGCGCAAAGCAAGCTTTCTGTAGATGTATTTGCCACTAATACGGATATCCCCCATAATGTACCATCATCAGAAAATTTAACTAATACGGATCTTACCCACATTGTACCTTTATCAAACAAATTAAGACAGTGGATCTTGCAATATAAGGTATCGCATGATTGCGCAAACGCACTGCTGACAATCTTAAGACAAGAGAACTTACGTCTACCTAAGGATTGCCGAAGCCTAATGCACACGCCACGTTCGTGTTCAGTAATTAATATAGGAGACGGATATTATAAGCACTTTGGTCTGATTAATGTATTAAATCACATACTATTAAAGCATGGCATAAAAGATTTCGACACCGACATTATTCAGATTAGCATAAATATGGATGGTTTGCCTATAAGCAATAGTTCTCGCAGTCAGTTTTGGCCAATTTTAGTTCGTATAATAAATATACTGGGACATCAGTTTTCAAAACCGTTTCCACTAGGGATATATTTTGGCAGTAGCAAACCGAAATGTTCGGGTGAATATTTGAAGTATTTTGTGGAGGATTATCTGGAGAACAATACGATACTAATCAATGACAAGATGATTAAAATTAAAATAGCACATATAATTTGTGATGCACCTGCAAAATCTTACATTCTCAACGTAGCAGGTCATAACGGATATTTTGGCTGCAATTATTGTACACAAGAAGGCGAATATTTAGATAAAAGAATGACCTTTTTGCAAACCGATGCGAGGTTAAGAACAGATACGTCATTTCAACTTAAGGAACAAGAAGAGTACCATAAAGGTGATACCCTTCTACTACAGCTTGACATTGGTTTAGTGACTTCTGTTCCTCACGATTATATGCACTTAGTGTGCCTAGGAGTGGTACAGCGTTTAATTAAATTTTGGATGACGGGGAAAAAAGATGTTAGGTTGAGTGATCAGAAAAT
Source organism: Aphodius sticticus (assembly GCA_963966075.1). Classification (NCBI taxonomy): domain Eukaryota; kingdom Metazoa; phylum Arthropoda; class Insecta; order Coleoptera; family Scarabaeidae; genus Aphodius; species Aphodius sticticus. Next base: position 21,824,308 of record OZ014513.1, on the reverse strand, counting down.
AGAATTAGCAAATAATATGTTGCTACATTTGAGACCATTTATTCCAACCGAGTTTGCTCGATTACCCAGACCAATGACGGATATTTTATATTGGAAAGCAACAGAACTACGTCAGTTTCTATTATACACCGGCGTTATTGTTTTGAAGTCGAAGCTCACTAAAAAGTATTATAGACATTTTATGCTGCTGCATTGTGCTATAATAGTATATTACATTACAAGAGCTGTAACTAGCCTATTACGTACGAGTGGAAATTTAACATACGAGCCGCGAAGCGGCGAGTTTTGTTATTTTCCACGAGTATGTAATATGCGTTACAGCTCGAGTATTGTACATAATTTTACCTACGACCGACAATTTCAATAAATTGTATCAAAAATGACAAACAAATACAGGTAAGAATATTTGACGGTTGACCAATCAATGTATTCGCGCGACATCTATTGCAACTACGGAGAACTTGTCTGAAGTGTCGATCGAAAATTCCAGTACAAATTCAACATAAATTATCACGTGCTAGTAATAATATGTTACAGCTTGAGTATTGCAGTTACTTACGACCGAAAATTTCAATAAACTTAAACCGTATCAAAAATGACAAATAAATTATCAAAATATTCGCGCGACATCTGTCATTATGACATTAGGTCGTGCGTTAAAAACACAAACGCACAGCCGAAGGCACACGTATGTTATAAGCGATATACGAGCTAAGCAGTCCGTGACGTAAGGGACATTTACACATACGGTCGTAGGTAAAAATATTAATATCACGTGATTTGTATTTACGATATAAAGATGCAGCCCAACAACTCTTGATAGAATTTGTAAGTGATTATCCTTTGTTGTACGGCGCTACATTTGTGACATACAATGTTCATGGATTAGTGCATTTGGCAACGCAGGCAGAAATGCATGGCCCACTAGATAGTTTTAGTGCTTTCCATTTTGAAAATTACTTGCAAATATTGAAAAACCTATTAAAAAAATCGTCCAACGCTTTGCAACAAGTTTGTAATAGACTGGAGGAAGAAATGGATCATGTTCGCAATCAGCAAATGCCGCTTCCGTTGCTGTATCCTATTCCAACGCAGAAAATAGAGGAAATAAATGGTATTTCATATTTTAAAACTCTGAAGCTCGAACAATATGTAATTAAGATTAACGATAAAGATGATTGCTTTATGTTAAATAATGGAGATTTTATCAAAGTTGAGAAGATAGCAATGAAGAGAAATAAATATGTAATACTTGGAAGGCGGTTTTTAAATGTTGAAGAGATGTATTCAATTCCGTTTGATTCAAAAATTTTGCTGGAGTTTAAAACGGAAAATGCATTTTCGGAAGAGTATCCTGTAAAATTGGAAGACATTAAAAGAAAATGCATTTGCTTCCCTTTTGGAAGGAAGATTACCATCATGTCGCTGATGACCGATTTTAACTGACATGCGGACTATACGTATTAAGGTGGAACAAAAATGTTTTATTTAATCACAACGTAATACCTCTTAGTTTTATTACAGATATTTTAGCATTATAGATATCTTTAATTATATTTATATCTTTCTCTCCTACTAATTGTATTAATAAAAAACAGATGTTTTCTATTCGTAAAATTTTTCTGTTCAAATTATTTAAAACCATGTTAAATTATATCGGCTATGATGATATGCAAGAATGGTATGGTATTTTTCATAATTAAAAGATATATTTGGGATTGATACCAGCATTTAGAAATTTTTATCTAATTAAAAAAAGGCTGTCTGACTATACACTGACAACAATAATATTACCATAAATGACAACTGATTCTTGTCGATTTCTTTTCAAGTTTTTGCGGATCAATTCAGAACATTTATACATGGTGCAACTTTGGAACGTATTCTGAACAGAACATTTTTATTCCGAATAGGAAATATCTCTATATTAAAAATATTACACGGAGTGGTAGTTGCCAGCTGAACATATAACACAAAAGTATTTAAATTGCATTATCTAGTAATATACATATGTACTTCACTTCGATGCTTTACGTCCTGATTAAAAAAAAATTATTTTTGTTCCTCCGTAAAAGTATATATTATGTATGCATAAAACGTAATGAATTGTTGAGGTAAATATTTTGTGAATATTATTGTAGGTAAATATAGGTTTTTGCATAAAATTAATTATATGCATTATATTGCATTAAAATTTGTAATGCATGATATACTTCTGTTTTCATATACAGGCTGTGTATAATTGACGACAAATCTACACCTAGCGATGTACAATATTTAAAATTCTAAGTCGTAAATCTAAGTCTGAAAATGTCCGAAAACGAGCTGTTATTTTAGTATATGTAGCAGGCCTACTCTTAACAGATTATATTTCTTTTAGAACACATACACGGTCGGCTCGTTTATCAACGATGATGGCGATACAATTATTGGGGCGTTTCCGTCCTCCTGGCTTGTAGTAGAAAATGGCGAAAATTTCTCCTTCTGGCCGCGGAAGAATTTCGCTCAGGCCATAAAAAAGTGCCAGAAAGTAGGTGCGAATTGGAAGAAATTTAAAGTGGAAATACTAAGTCAGTATGGTAAGCACTCAAAAAAGTGTATAACAAACAAGAAATGACATTTTTAATTTTGAATTATAGATACTTACGAAGATGCCAAGAAAAAGGAAATACGGCTTAGTGTTGCCTCTGAATCTGAGGACATAGGCCAAATGTACGGCAGAGGACATAGAGAACGAAAGAAAAGGGTATTGTCGTCAACAAGTGAAGGTAATATATATATATATATATATATATATATATATATATATATATATATCAGCTAAATACACCATGTAAAACTGAATGTAAGAAGTAGCTGTTTCTCTGGTTATGATTAAATTAAGCATGAAAAGTTTTTCCAGTCCAATTTACACATAAAATGTGCAATTATTCAATATTGAAGCAATTACCGTATAAAATACAATTGATATGGGGGATTTGATATATGTACGTACAATTAATTACACGTATTCTGGAAACGAATATTTTCAAAAACATTTAAAAACATATGTTCCTATTTGTAACTCAATCCAGGGACTTGCTATATAGTATCATTAAGTACATAAGTTAATTTGAATCAATATTGTTTAATTATATGACTAATAATATATTCTTCAAATTAAATAATGGAATAGATAATTCTAATTTATCAGAAGGTTGCACAAACCCATCGTTGCATCTGCATTTTTAACACTGCCATTATTAACTCTATTTTATTGTTCACAGCATCGGAATCAGAATCTGAACCACCAGTACATGTCCTCCGCGATAAATATACAAAATTAAAAAACAAGTACTTTAAATTTGACAGGACTGCTGTTACAAAAGAAAGGTTTAACGAACTTGTTGAAAGTAAGTTCCTGTTATCCACTTCATGTCAATATAATGTTTTAATATTTTAATTATTTACAGAATTTTTTGATAATGATGATCCGGAGAGGTACATAGATTTAACGGGAAAAGAAAATGTTCCACCACAAAATATACACCATAAAAGACAAACTGAAAACGAGACACAGCCGCCACCACCAAATATACACGATAAAAGACGAACTGCAAACGAGACACCACCGCCACCACCACCACAAACTGAAAACGAGCCACAGCCGAGTAACTACGAGGGTATGTAGGAACTTAGATATAGATGACAGTATTTTTATTTAGTGTGTTATTTTAGGTACCATGCAAGAAGTACTTAAACAACTGATCTCCATAAAAAACTATGCAATAAAAAACAGTGAGGCCATAGAACATTTGACAAAACTAATCTCAGCGAAGGAAAATAATACAAAACATGATGACCAAAGACAACTAATATTCGAAAGTGAAATATTGGCAAAACTACCACTAAAATTAATTGATGACCTAAAGGTCGTAGACACAACCGTGGAAGGGTTCTGCACGGAAATGGCAAGTATTCACTTTATTAATTATTGATTATGTTATGAGCCTTAAGCATGACTCATGTTGAAGGGGTTAATGGAAAGAATTTGTAGGTAATGTTATGATAATCATATTCAGTGGCTTAAATCATGATGCTTAAGTTAATGTAAACTAAGTGATCCACTGTGCCGTTTATGACTACCTATACATTCTTTGTTAAACCATACATGTTATACCGTATGTCCCTTTGAAGACGCAACATAATTTTAGTCTTCTTAAATTGTAGCAAAGACTATTTCGAAAGATTGGCGGTGTCACAGCCCGGGAAGGAATGAAAATGTGCCTCAGAATGATATTCAGCAATGCATTGGCAAGACAATGCTCTTGGCACGGTGCCAAGCACAACTTCCCCCTAAAAAATCTAACCATTTTGAAGGTTCTTAAAAGTATGTAACGCATTTTATCCTAATACTATTATACTTAGCATGAAGTGACTGACATTACATACATGTTTACGTTTGGCAATAATTGTGGTATTTGCTTTTGTAGATGTGATGTTGGACCAACATGTTAATTTCACTGAAGCAGAGTTTGTAGGTTTCATTCAAGTATGGTTTCGGCACGCACACCAAAGATATTTAAGAGAAGGCGGAGCCAATCAGGTAATTACCGCAATTTTATAATTCAAAAATAAAGTGGTTAGGATTGTCTTTTCAGTTTGATGTTTATGTATTCATGTACATAAACTCATACATATGCATACCGATGGCCTAGCTGCAATACTACGGATCACCTATACTTTATTAAGGTGATGTACGTGGCAAGTAAGCCATCGATATGTACCATAAACTGGGGTGGCTTTGGCTATTGTTAGGAATTTATTTGTATTGTTCAGATTTTGTTGATACTTCAGTGTATTTTTTTGTTGTTATTAATATTTTAGATACTTATCTTGTATACAAATGTCCGTAATGTTAGTTAGATAATAATTTTTAACTATGGTCATGCGCCACCAAAGTTTACCGGTACTTCATTTTCTCTCTAATATTTTTGCACTTTTCCTATTAGGAAAGGGTGCCTGCAGATGACTCCGGCAACAACGTCATGGCCTAGGACTTACAATTCCTAACACCTATTGATTGTATACTCAGAATTATTGTTTTGTTTGTTAATATATATATATTTTATATATGTTATCTGTATCGAGTCGAATGAATACATTTTCTTTTTTAATTTTGGGTGTTGTTTTGCATCTATGCTACAAACAAATTAACCTTACTCTTCTTATCATATGAAATTGCTTAAACCTAATTAACACTATAATTTTTAAAAAGTGATATGATTCTGTTATTAACAAAGTTGTAATATTACCAGAAATACGATATAGATGTACTGAAGGTACGTATTAAATTGTGTATATACTTTAGGCCACATATTTACCAGCCGATGAATATGAAGAAACGGTAAGTATATGGCACGATATGATTTGCATAGTGTGCACATTATTCTACTAGCACACCTGCTTATTGATGTGCGTTAGAAGATAAGTGTCATATCCACTCCAAAAGTCATTCTTAGAAACACTTTAAACACTCTTAGAGGATCATTACTAAAAAAGAAATTCGAACATCTATGCAATAATGGCCATGTCCATCACACACGCCGGTATGACACCGGTAAGGTACCGATGGATTAGCGGTGACGGTAATCGGAATTTTGATCGTGGATGCATTCATGCGAACTTCTTCTTCGTGTCATGGCCACTACGTGACAGTGTCACGAAGACGATGATCAGGAGCGTATCCGTATCCAGGTTGACAATAGGTGACAATAGTGATTATCGCCACCGCTGATCCACCAGCAACTTATGGGGACACACCGGTACATCGCCATTATTAGAGAACTTCGCATAACCGTCATAATGTAATATTACATGCATGTTTACTGCATACATATATGAAATATTATTAGAGAACATCGAATAACCGTTAAAACGTAATATTACATAAATGTGTACTGCGTACATATATGCAATATTATTAGAGAATTTCGCATAACCGTAAAAATGTAATATTACATAAATGTTTATTGCGTACATCTATGCAAGATTATGAGAGAACATCATTATGATGACGGTTACTAACCTCACATAACTATCAAAATCTAATATCACATAAAGGTTTACTGTATACATCTGTGCGACATTATTGGAATACATCCCGTAGTCGTCCAAATTGTATATCTCACACATGTTCATTGTTAACATCTATGCGATTAGCTGTTTTTAGTTGAATGTGAGCGACATAGGCGGTTTATGAGACATCCCGGCGACATTTTTGGGATCTATTACAGGATGTTCAATTTGTGACTTCAACATCTCAGGAACATCGCTGCGATGTTTTTGTGCTGGCTGGGGATTGATACCAAGGTGAGTATTTTAATCGTGCCACAAAACCGGTGGACTGGCAACTGAATTCTTTCCGAAAGGTGCCAGAATTTTTTTCGCACACGCAAGAAAAATATCACGCGCTAAGCCTCGTCATAAGCTTAGGGCATGAACACATCCTGCTTTATTAATTGCAGTATTTTTTTGTTTGCTTTTCTTGAGATGTGAAATATGCAGATCGTGTTATCATCAATAATTGTTTCCTTACACGATTTCAGATTTACATATATATTACTTGATTTCTCGAGAAAAAGTTATTTTTGTTTTTCTCATTTCTCCAGAAATAATTATAGGTAAGTATTTCTTGGGCATCGAAAGTTAAATATTGTTTTTATTGCAATACCTGGAAAATGTATAAATAGAGTTTTATTTATAGGTAACTTCTAACACAAGAAAGTCTTTATTTTCATTATTGCAAGATCGCTGTTTAAATTTAAGGAGGGTATAACAACGAGACACCTATGTCATGATCAATTTATTAACAAGTGAGTAGTCAAAGTTCAAACATAACCTCTTCTAAAGAAGAAACTATCTAAATTTTAATGCAGATATTAATGAATATGGAAATGAACGTACATATAATATATTAAAGAAAGACGTTATAGGTATATAATTAGATATCTTTTCTATATACTACCAGCAATATATTAAACACTGACACACGCCGATTGAGCACAGGCCACACTTGAAACACACGCGCGGTATAGATTTTAGTACGTATATGGACAAAATCGATTAAATTAAAATTAAACTGAAATTTATCATTTTAAACGTTTATTTTTCGAGGCGTTGATTTGCAAATGAAATCATGCACTCATTAATGGTAATGGGAAGGTACTTCTATTTTAGGTTACCCTACAATAGGGTATTCCGGTGTTTTTGAAATTGTCATTTTTTACAAAGTATGGGTGCTACAGTTTGCTACTTCACAAGTAAAATATCAAACACTGTTTTAAATTAAGAGAAATCGTTGTTTGAAGTTTGAATTAGGATTGGTCTTTGTGACGTCACAAAGACCGCTCAAAGTGATCGACTTGACAACGTTGCTATATCTAGGGTGCACGTAGTAAATTTTTGTCTTCTGTTGTGTCAACGTTTAGAATCGCTCGTTTGTTGACACCTGCTTTGGTTATTGAGGTTATATCAAACAGTTGTTCAAAATGTATAAACTCCAACGCCGACATTGTTCTGTGCCGGGCTGTAACAGCAGTAGAACATTAACTCCTGATAAAATTTTCTTTACATTGCCGACTAACGAGATGAGGGATGTTTGGCTTCAAGTTTCAATGATCAAATCATCTCTCAAAAAAGTTACCTTTATTCGTTGTCAAACAACAGGGTCGCCAGCCGTCAACTTGGCCGATCAGCTGTTCGAGAGCTGTCCGCTGTTGCCACCGCTACTAGGGATCGGTAATCATCGTGTATTTCCGAGGGTGGTCGGTGAATTCAAGCGAAATGCACATTTAATTGCAATTATCTCATAGAAAAACTAAATCAAAAAGCTCATAGCTTAAGTTTATGAATCCTCATAAATTGTACAATCGGTTAAACCGAATATCTTCTTAAATTTTGACATGACCGGAATACCCTATTATACTAAAAACCACGGCTCAAAACGTATGACGCAGACAGTGGCGTAGCGTGGGTGTCAGCCGCCCGGGCGGAGGAAAATTCCGCCGCCCCCTTATTTAGGTTCTTTAATTTAAAATACTAAAAATATACAGTACTTCCAAAGAACTATTATAGTATGTATTGTTCAGTTTACGAATGTTGATCTTACATAATTTTTGATTAATTTCAATTTTGAAAAACTCCTCTCACAGCTGGCATTGCTTATGGCAATTGTAAGAAATATTCGGAGCATAATTATAATATTGGGCAGACTATCTTCCACAGGGTTTTTATGTATAAAACAGTTTGTTTTAAAAGAGTGTTTTAAACATGTTTAAAACAAATATTTTGGTATAAACTATTGTTTTGAATGTTGTGTTTTAAACATTTTTTAAACTACCGAAATTTGAACAATTTTTGGCGTTCTTCATAAAATATAGTAATACAATATCAGTGGTAGCAAGTAAAATAAGGAATGAAAAGACGACGATTAAAATGCCTAACAATGAAATAATTGCGTGATTTAGAACATGTTTAAAACAAGTTTTATTCTCTGTTTTTAAACACGTTTTTTTTGTGTTATTTAATACATGTTTTTTTTTGTGAAATGTATACATTGTTTCGTTCAAAAAGAAAATCATTTTATAAAAAAAACATGATTGTTTTGTTTAAAATAGAAAACGTTTTTATAACAACCCTGATCTTCCAGCTTCGATTTCACAATAGTATATTATAATACAAGCTTTATACGACAAAAATTGGCGCACAAGTTACATTTGGGCACTCCTCGCTGCGCTCGTCGTACCCAAATGGAACGAGTGCGCCAATACGTCTTATGAAACGAGTGTTATATACTATTTTTTCTACTTTGCGACATTAATTTTACATAAATTTCGAAAATTGCGGTTAACATCTTACAATCTAGGGTAGTTTTATATTCAACAGTTGGTAGTTGGGCTAAAATTCACAAATACAATTGACGCGAGCCAATAGCGATTGACATGTCAGCCAAAAGTTACTAAAAGTTTGTGATCTAGTGTTTTCATAACGACACCGAGGGCGGTTTCGTTATGAGTTTATAACGAACGCAAAGTAGAAAATAAGTTTTAATAATTCACTTCAATACAATTCGTCAATAAAGTTGAATAATTTACCAATCCCTACACGTACATACATACCTATTTTTTTGTGGTGACAAAAACTGAATTGTTAAATATGTTAACTATTTTAGAAATATGAAATTTCACCACTGAAGATGATTTAAAGTGATTTAAAGTGGTGATTTAAGTAATAAGGATAGAATTAAAACTTCGTAAATTTGGAAAAATGTGATGATTGACATAACAAACGGAAAAAGTTGTAATTCCATCGGACAATGCCTTTTGTCTCAGAACCTTGCTCAAAGATTTCATTACATTTCGATCGTTGTGTTTAGTTTCTGAGGCAAAAGTTGTTATAATCCAAAAAATTTTAATTTTTACGAAATTTTATTAAACATAAAAAATTCTTTAATTTTAACTTTCTAATTTCTTATGAAAAAAATCATATTTTATAGTCTTATCGCACACTGAGCGGCCTTTTATTGTCCCTTAACTGACTTTTGTAAACTTGCAGTGGTTTAGGCAAAAAAAAACGGTACAAATATTCAGTTACCTACTCGTATTTCCAATTAGTTTAGTCAATTCACTTATTTCTCTCAACTTATGACCCGAAAAGCTTATATTGTGAAGATTACAAAGACACCATGTTCGCAATAATATGACATTTCAATCCAATGTTATGTTACTTCAGGCATGAATGTTCACCATTTCAGGCACGACACATCCATTTGCGTAGGTACTTGAGTTATCTTTAAAGAAGATGGACAAACAGTGGCCAACTTTTCCCGTTTTATGCACACCATGCATGATTTTACATTTTTTAATGATGGCTCTTGGTTCTGATTCACGTATTGTACCACAAATAATGAGCTGGTTCTTTTAATTAAATACATGAACGCAAAGAAAGGAAACGGTTGCTTTAAACTTATGTGTCATACTCAAGAAACTTACTTCTAAACTTAATTCTAGCTCCGAATCAATCTTTGCAAAAGCAAATATAAAATACTAACATTTATATAAAATTTCCAGTTAAACAACAAGTGTGGTACATCACAATTGGAACTGAAGAAAATACCACCTAAATGTTAAAACCAAACATGGCGCCCATATGAAAACCAAAAGTTGGCAATGGTTTCTCCAAATTGAATTATAATATATATATATATATATATATATATATATATATATATATATATATATATATAATTAACGTGCATTGCCAGTGCAGTTCTAGGGTGCACAAGTTTTACCAAAAGAAAACGCTATTGTAATGAACAATTCCGTGCTCATTTCAACCGCCTCGAATCGTAGGTGCGACAAAAATATGACATGAAATGGTTCAAATTTTGTTTAGATGAAATTTTGCCGCTCCCTAAAAGTGCCGCCCCCCCGCCGCTACTACGCTACGCCACTGGACGCAGAATTTTAGAATGTTGTTCAGAACATACATAAAATAGACAAAATAGTAGAAAATAGATCAGGATTTTGATCAAATTTGGTATACATACCAACGTGGCTTTCTTGACATTGCCTCACTTTCAAGTGACAAGGATTATTGAACGTTTCCTCATATCCAAACTTGTTTCTTGCACAGATTGGATTTCTTTCTTTGGTGCATAGTCTATCACATCGATCTGCCATAGATAGTTGGAAGCAAGAAATAACTGAAAATTTACCAATAGTCACAGGTAACTATGCCTTAAAGAAATAATGTATGAATGTAGGTATAAATAACAATCTTACGTATAATGTAAAGAAAGCAGCTGAAATATTTCATGTCGGAAAAGTGCACGTTGTTTTTGTGCAATAATCACCCAAAATGTGCAATGTTTATATACCGTTCAGTATCTTAATTATATGCGAGTTATGGTCAACTTCCTCAATATATTATAGTACATTTTTATTCCGTGATACGTATTTCAAAAGCTGGAGATAACGAAAATAAGGAATATTGTAAACAATTTCATTCATGGCGTCGTATATAGTCGCATTTTAGTACGAGTTTTATTATAGGCGATGTCGCGATGTAAAAGCATTTCATGGTGTTTACAATGAAATCTATTTACGAAGAATTCAATTCAGCACTATGCAATACACAGGACGCCAACAATTTTATTTTACGAGTGAAGCAAGTCGCATAACTTCGCAGATAATGATGAATGGCGCCAAAATATCGGTTATTTTCGACGTTGATTGATGTTTAACATCTAAGGCCAAATGTCGATCCATATTGGCTAAAGTTATATCAGCAATTTGTTGTTTGACAAAATTAGGAATATCATTTTATTATTGCATAACAATGGTTTGGGTTAATTGTGATTTTGAAACTCACTTCCACAATATACATAATAATGTATTTTTTAATGTGCGAATATTTAACAACAAACAGTGCCATACTTATTATTATTTTCAATGCTATCAACAGTATTCTTACATTATCTGCTGTTTCTTGATAGACGTACTGGAACCTTACGCTTTTAAGGCGATGGAATTTTTTAATGGTTTATCAACCATAATATTGTACGTTTCTTACACTTTGTACTAATAATATAATGTAAAGCTGACCCACATTCACTTATTTAACAGGCCATTGGGAATGAAATCAGAAAAAAATTGCTGCTATGTTTGTACTAGTAATGTCTAGTGTCTTCAAGACCTGACGCATGGTAACATAAACATGTCATTAAGTTGTGGAAGTGAATGACGATTACTTTATCTCAAATTTTCCGATAATATGCTATGAATAAGATCAATTCATTATAAAATGGTGGTTAATAATAATTCTATACTGCTCTAAATATATTAGTCACAATTTCAACATTGATTTTCTCCAGAACCATGATTTGTAAGATGTATTGTAATATGTTAAGTTGTAGATTATTTTTGTTTTTTGTTGGCATTTTGGACATTACTCTGTTAAACAAAATCTTAAAAGTCCTATATTACTTTATTTCAGGTTTATGATACCAGCGACATTAGTTTAAATGGGAACTTTCTATTTATTTTTCTTGGTGTTCATTCTTACAAAGCTTATCACCTTGCGTGAGAACATATTATTATTATTCGAAAAGTTTTGTTTTCTGTACAAGGACAAGTGCTAAAAAGATCCATGGAAACAGATTTATAAACAACGAAAAGTTAGATACATTTCTTCTTCCTTAAAAACGTAGAATTTGGTGTGGCTTTTGAAGCATTGTCAATAGTTTTGTTAGGAACATTTATTTTATTATAGACCAACCTGCGTGCCTAACTTCACTTGGGCAGAGGTGTTGAATGTCACATTTCAAGGTCACGACATCGCTACTTGACGTTATCGTTTAAGAACTATTTATCGTATATACAATACAATTTCCCTTATTGTCAAACTACCAAGAGTAGTAATTTTATTTGTTTTCCTTGGGCTAAGGCGTAAATTTCAATAAAACAAGTACGAAACCTATTCGTTTTTAGAAGAGCGAGATACCTCACATGATCTACTACAAACCGATAAGTTTCCAATAAAGAACCCAAATAACTTTTAACTGAAACTTCTTTATTTAATGTCATTGAAGGGAGGTAAAGATGATATTCGATCACAATAATTCAAATAAGTTAACTTGTGAAATTGTGACTACAATTCTATAATATTATTTTCTGTATAAAATGTCGGCTATATTATATGATGTGCATTTTGTTTGTAAAATTTAAGATATAACCGCATATTTGATATAAGAACAAAATCGATAATGACGCATCATAAATTTCCCAATACATTACATTTTATATATTTTTGGTGTAATTTTATTCCAATAAATTTATTTTCCGGTCTGTTTTTATTGTGAATATTTTGATTATTTAACAAAAAATGTTTTTAGCATCGATACTTGTTGTTAACTACATTTAAGTGATAATTAAGCTATATATAGCGGTGGCGGTTTATATTTAGGCCGATAAATGAGAAGATTGACATCTGCGTCAAAATACGCAAACTTAGAATTTACTAAACATCGTGTTATGCTATGCGTAACATAGTAATATTATTGTCGTGCAGGAATAATTAATATTGGCAATAATTCATTGACGTAAATTCACTGTTATCAACAGATCGAATATTCGCAACGATTTATTGCACTTTTAGATCAATTCAGTTAACTAACATTGCACATGTTTAATACGTGCAAAACCAATAAATAATATGTAGTAGGTAACAAGATGTTAAAAAATACATTATATATTTCTTGGTACCAAAAGCGACTTTGACAGCTTACGTAAAATTTGCTTTTCTCTCTAAAGTAAAACTTCTTCTAAAGTTCTTTACTGGATGCCACATTTAACATGATAAATGATAATTGTCCTCCAATAATAGCGGTTACTCATAATATTATTCTTATTATTGAAAGCAATATTTACAAATTCATTAAAATATTACAAGAACTGTGCGCAGTAAATGATTCACAGAATCTTTGTTCTCGAGAGTTATCAATATATCGAATGTTCAAAAAAACCTATGCATACGCAAAAAATTAAAAATAGAAAAATTGATGACATTTACACTATTTATAGCAGTAGTAACTGATGATAATATTAGAATTATAAAATATTCCAAATTACTATGATTAAACTATAATAATAGTGTTGATTGGTGAATAGAAAACCTCCAAGAAATGTTTTTGAATTAGTTAAAAGGTGAATTTTTCTTTTAAATAAAACTTTTAAATAGTATCTCAAAAGTTGCAATAAAGGGAAAATGCTTGAAAACGCTTGTCATAAAAGTATGACTATTGAAAATGTTCAAGTGCTATGGTATATGTCTATGGTATACGACAGTCAAGTTAAGATGTTTCTATATAGATTTTCCACACGTAGAGTATATTGATATTAATATTGATATTTGTTTATTCTTTTGAATAAGTATCATTAGTAGATACGAACATTTGTAATACATTTCTATAAAAATGGCTTTAATGAGGGTATTTTTCAATAATGTCCAAATATACGCCACCCCTGTGCAAATGTATCTATGATGGGGCATAATTTGACATATGCAGACCTGTATACAAATCAATATTTCTTAAAACCAAACTAGCATATTGGTCATTTTGTGTTAAAAGTTTAGAGACAACATTCATCACTATCGATCAACCCAACCATCAGTCTTAAATATCTAATAAAAGGTGGAAAAAATTGCTACTGAACAAAAGCGTCCAAATCTGCCCCACCCTTCCCTAAATTAAAGTCAACATACATGCACCATTTCGTGGATTTAGCAAAAATACTCAAGTCTTGTCCCGAAAGATCCCCAGATTGTATTTGTTTGCTTTTATGAAAACGAGACAAGAAAATAACAAAAAGTACTGCAAAACTGTTCCCATATCATGGAAAAATATGACATATCGTATTCGTATCATGTGCAGACAGACATATCTATGCAGAAATGCTGTTGTCTGCTTAAAGAAAATATAAATAAAAACAACTTCATTGGGCAATCAACCAAAAATATCCATATCTCACCAAAAAGACGTAGATGTATAATTGTTTCCAGCAACACAGAAAACAGAAACATTGAGGTTTAGTAATAATTGTTATTTTTACGTGTCAGCATTTGGGAGGTGGTTAATATTCCTGGTCTGAGAGAAGTTCAAAGATCAGGAATTCTCAGCAGACGTATAGGTTCCTAGTACTGAATCCTTGATCTGATTCCTGGTGTTACGTCAGCTACATATTATCAGCGTAGTGTCCTGCGAAGTACAAGCCACAAGCCGTTTGTTTGCCGAAGCAAGAGCGCGGACCATTTGATCGAACTGATTTGTTGGCGACTTTTAATTCAGTAGTAGTGCCTTTTGAAGTGCGTGTGCCATCGCCCGATACCTCCTACCAAAACTATAGGAATTGTTTTATAATACATACATACGACTTGATCAATCGATATTGAGAAACGCAGAACGTCTGATACTGTGACCACGTGAATATGAACAGAACGCTTTTGATTGTCTTTGCATTAGGTAAGTACCTCGTTACATTTTTAACAATTTATGTTTTTTGGTCCATTTTGAATGATTAAAGTCCACATGATTTTCTGCAATGCACTGAAACTTTTTGATTGGGCAATTTCAATTTTGATGATAAGCTGATTATATAAGCAAAAGTTAAAGTTATATGCTGTAATTATTTCAGTAAAAGTTGTATTCGAGGCTTCCAGAACAAATAAATTTCTGAAAACACATGAGATAGCAAACCGTATTGGCTAATTATATTAGGTTCTTGTTAGATACCTCAAATTCACTAATTGTTGTTCAAATAGCGAGATTAACCAATAATTTAAGTAGGTCCTTTAAAAATAAATATAGCTGGTATAATTCCATTTATGATAATTGGTTCTATTTATAATTGACTATAATATAAATATTAATCAGATAATTTTGCGTAGTATCGGGCAGTTCTCGTTAAATATACAGGGTGACATCGAGATACAGGTGTACATCTACATCTGATAATATAACTACTAATGTACTACTAATTTTTTTCATCCCCTAATTTAATACATCGTTTCTTTTGTTAATGTTTCACATAAATATTGTATTACCTTGTATAGGATTTTTTAAAAATGTGGGTAATTTTGGGGATCATGCTGAAACTAAAATCCAAAAAACTTGAACTATAGCAGGAATTCTTCAACTGATATCCACATTTTCTTATTGCATTTTCTTATGTAAAGCCAAATCGGCAGTGTCTGCATTAATATAAAACTAGTTAGCCAGGATTTGTCAGATATTTTCATTCTAATGACAGTAGGTACTGTCAAACGCTGATATTTTGACCATACCTACTGTCAATAGAATCAAAATATCTGTGAAATTCTGGCTAACTAGTTTCATTTTAATGCAGACACGACCGATCTCGATCAAATAGAAGCTCATCCAGATAAATTAGTAATTTTATATACCGGGTGACCCACGCCGTAGGTACTCCCATTTATTTTTTTTTGTTTATAAAGCTGGACGAATGAAATTTTGGAAAGTGTTAATAGACAAAAAAATGCCATTCTTTGGGATGCTCTTGAGGTTACTATGACTTCTGGGTTTTCCGGAAATGACGTCATCATTGAAATTTTAAATGGCACCCTATATTCTTTGTGTGATATTTTCAATCAGGATGACATTCTGAACACAAAAACATATCGATCGTCAATTTTTATCACCAAGGCAACGCAAAAATAACTTTTTTGTGTATTAATCTAGGTGGCTAGGTGAAAATAGTCGAAATTGTCAAATAAACACTAACTAAATCGATTTTGTTTCCGACATTGCATTACTGGCGCCCTCTAGCGTGATTTAATTGGGTTTTGGCCAATTTGAGTCTTTTTTTCATGGGTACTCAATGGCCACACCACACCCTGATTATTCAGGGTTTTGATTATTCAGAAAACATCTTTCCTATTACAATGATACCAAATACTTGATAATATGTTGAAATTCTTAGCGTAGAAATGTTGTTAGAAGCAAGGAAATCGAAAAAAATATTGACCTAATGATCAAGCTCAGCGAACAAGTCAAAGTCACTCAATGGTCTACTCGAAGGAAGTACCCTTAAACGTCATTTTCACGCTACGATTATCAGCAAAATATCAAGAATTTGGTATCATTGTGACGGAAACATGTTTTTCGTCGAATAATCAAGGTCCTTCCTTCGAGTAGTCCATTGAGTGAGTTTGACTTGTACGCTGACTTTGATCCTTAGGTCAATATTTTTTCCTTGCTTCTAACAACATTTGTGCGCTACGAATTTCAACAAAATATCAAGTATTTGGTATCATAGTAATCGGAAAGATGTTTTCTATCGAATAATTATGGTGTTGGGTACCCGTGAAAAAAATGACTCACTGGTCAAAAACCACTTAAATCACGCTAGAGGGCGCTAGTAATGCAATGTCGGCAAAAATCGATTTAGTTAGTGTTTATTTGACAATTTTCGATTATTTTCACCAATTCATAGCCACCTAGATTAATACACAAAAAAGTAATTTTTGCGTTGTCTTGGTGATTAAAATTGACGGTCGATATGTTTTTGTGTTCAGAATGTCATCCTGGTTGAAAATATCACACAAAGAAAATAGGGTGCCATTTAAAATTTCAATGATGACGTCATTTCCGGAAAAACCGGAAGTCATATTAACCTCAAGAGTATCCCAAAGAATGGCATTTCTTGTCTATTAACACTTTCCCAAATTTCATTCGTCCAGCTTCATAAACAAAAAAGATAAACGACAGTACCTATGCCGTGGGTCACCCGGTATGTATGGTAAAGTCATGTGCCTGGCCACATCAGATTTTTTAATGTAAAATATGTTTTCTAGATCAAGTTAATTGTGCTGTGTTTTTAAAAGCATACAAAATTATCAAATAATCACCATTAGACAGAAAAAACATCCACACAGTCAAGCAACACTTGCATCCCTGGTTAGAACACTTGATTCGGCCACTTCATACAAGAAATTTTCTTTTCTCTGCCTGGTTTTAAGGTTAAGTTTTAAGTTTTTACTTCAGCTTACAGAGCCATGTCATGTCATGTCGCAAGACGTGTTTTTGTTTTCATTATTTTCCATTATTTTGGTTTTAATTCCACGTGATTCAATTGAGCAAGAATTATGTTATGTTGTAACACGTTTTTAAAGTCTTTTTAAAAACATTTAATTTTTCTCGAAAATTTCTAATACAAAGTTATACAATTATTCTTATGCTCCCATGAAAACAATTATGTGTAAATAAAATCGTTATTAGTGCCCATAACAATTACGCAAAAGCTTTATGTGCTCAGTTTTTCTTATTTAGAACATTTACGTTCTGTCAAAAGAATTTATAGGAACCATTTAAAATTTTATAGGTGTTGCGTACATTTTTGGCTGTGATTATTATAGACTTCACGTAAAGCGTGGAATTTGAAATGCATATACATTACTGGCTGCCAACAATTCTATTGTTTAACATGACCAATTTACCGCTAGCGTAAAAATAGTTCTTTGAAAAGCACCGCCTAATGTTATTGCATTTGGCATTCCGGGAACAAAAACAAAAGTAAATCAAAAATTAGATTGTGATTCACGGTACTAACATTTAACCAATAAATGAGGTATATTATATGTGCTACGCAAGCTCTAATTCTTTTATTAAGTGATGCGTAAACATCAAAAATAATTACGTTATCAAACATAACGTATATATAGCTGCTATTTTAGTATAATTGTAGGCGGGTATCAATTTTTTCTTTAGCATCGTAAAATTTGTTACTTCATTATATCGAACGATTAGAATAAGAGAAAGATAAAATTTTGCAATCTACCAGTTATCAGTATTGAGCATATATTTTGATATAACCGCAAAAATATAATCGACGTTGCGTTGCGGTTATGATTAAAAAGTTAATTATTCCTGTCACTGATAATTCTAATCAGTTTACTTGCTATGGAAGCAAAACTAAACACCCTTTATTGTTTATTATTTATTATATAGGATTTTGCAACAAGACTGTCAGAACTACTACAAAACAATACAAACTTTTTCAACACGTTGAGTATGGATTATGTCGGAGTGATTTAATTAAATAATTTGTTAGTTATTTTGTAAGATTTTTAGCAGTTTTATTGGATAGTTGTTTACGAACAAGCAGTATGGTCATGGGCGGATCTACCAAGAAAATCGCCACGTTTTGAGAGAATCTAACAAAAATACTTACAGATTTAAAATAAGGCTAAATTTTCTAGTCTATTGAAAAAAAAATGGAGTTTCGCGTTTATATTTCTAGCAATTATGCACTGTAACATTTGTAACGCTATTGAGAAATTCTATAGTAAGCTTTTACATATTTTTATTTATTATTTTTACGATTGCATTAAATGTGTGGGTCCTCCACCATATATCGCTTTCTTTTATTTGAACTATTATTGATACAAATTAGAAAAACCAAGAATATAACCTCTTTTATTTTGAAGTCGTGAGTTAAGTCAATCCGGAAGACCTCTTTACGATCTGCAAATCAGAAAGAAAAGTTGTTATATTTATTAAATTGCTTCTTTCATAGATTTTCGGAACATTGATCATCCATAATTCAATTTTCTAAATTGTTTTTTGTAAAAGCAACATATCTGTGGAACTTCCAGTTCAACAGGAAAAACCATTCACCTTCAGTGTAAGCCTTGTCACCAGAGTACCTATAGCAATACATTATATTTAAAATATTAAATAATTGTTCATTAAATTATATTATTTTGATAGGAATACTGATTCTTGGAGCGGCTTCCGCACCTAGAAATGCAGCGATATGTTTAACACCAGGATGCCAGGAAACAGGCCCAGTATGTGTCATAGACGAATCTGGAGTGCCTAAAACTTTCAACAACAGATGCCGCGCGGAGTTGCATGGATGCCGAAAGAGAACATGTACGTATTTGCAACCATTTTCTGTCGTTAAACCTCCTTTCTATGTCTTTTCTTGTGTGCCAAGCCTCATTGGTAGCTTATCCATTAGTAATACGTCTTGGGTGGTTTGATTGCATTGACACTGGGAATGTTAAAATTATCAGTTGCCGACGACAACGGTACCAATATAATTCTTATTTGAGCAATCTGTATCAATTTAAAAGGCTTCCGAAGAATTCGTTTGTCGGCCCATATCAAATCAACTCCTATCGATTTATTTGCTTCATCAATTAGCTTCCGACTGTACGAATAGAGACGACAAAGGTCTCCAAACTAACACGAGACCAGATGCTAATTTTCATGGAAGGAATTGCAAGGTCACCTTCTGCAAGCCACATCTCTAATATATCAATTGGAATGAATTAATGCATGCCATATGTTTCTCAATTTATTTGTAGTCATACCTAATTATATTTTGCTTCTCCTTTTCAGATTATGTGGAAGTAAAACCTGGAGCATGCTGATAAAACGAGGAGAGGAAGCATTCTGGGCATCAGCTTATTTACTAATATTTAAGAATTTTATGTATTATTGCAATGTAGCCTCGCTGTACCGTAGATAGATATTGGTGGACATTGTACTTGATTCAGTATACAACATAATTAAGCTGAAAAATTGTGTACATATATATTTACAGATTATAACAAACAGTATGCATCATAATGTAGAAGCTAGTCGACGTGTATTTATTGCTTAAGTTATTTATTGTAGTTGTAACCTAAAATGTAATTTATCTTTGTTAATAGAATTTGTTGTTTTTTTAACGTATTGTTGCTACATTTGTAGATTTATGTTCTACAACGTGGTTGGTCCATCAACTAACTGATACTATCTACAGGATATGTTTATAAAATGTTCAAGCAGCCTTCCTCTTCTACAAACAGATCATTAGATAGCTACATAAATGAAAGAGTTTTCAGCTACAATTACTTTATCAAAAGATTTAGACGGTAATAAATAGTACAGATCAATGTTACTTTTAATCACTTCTGTGGCTCGTAGTCCACGTATTAGTGCCATTTTACCAGGGTATTATTATTATATAATTATTCATATCTGACGTATTAATAAACGTTTATTACCAAACGTGGACGTTAACAAAAAACTATTAAACAAAATAACGATTCAACAAAACAAGATGGAACGAAGCATACTGGCTAAGACATAGAAAGACAAACTTCAAATAATAGAAATGAAAAACTAGTTAAGATAGCATTGCCATAACCACAACAAAAACCCTGAAATGGAGCTGATCATATAATAAGTAGTAATGGTTGAGCAATAGATGTGAATGATTAGATACTGTTAAATAATAACAAAAGAAGAGGGCCATATAGGCAGATGAAATCAGAAAAAAAGCAGGTTGTAGATCAACCAAAGCAAGGTCAAAGGACAATTAGAGAAACCTTAGGGCGGCCTTTATCCGAACGGATCTTCGCACAAATAATATTTATTGAATTTGTATGAATATTGAATTTATTTTATGTTTTGCTATTGGGATAGAATAGCCTATATTATTATTAGTATTATTATTATATATCGACACGTTGTAAATACTTTTACAGTACCTCACAACCAACAGACAGGTAATGTTTATTATTACATATTATACTTTCAAAAGATATTGTTGGTTGCATATCGTGCTGCATTAACAAAAACAAACGTCATCTGCTATTTTAATGGACAATTGAAACTGATGAGGACTGGAAGATAGGCCACCAAATATGCAGGTTGAAAATTCCAAAAATAAATCCCTGAGAGTTGAGAGGTGCTTTTTTCGAAAATTAATAATACCTCGTATCAACATAGAATTTTGTGTTGCCTAGACATGAGTCAATTGGGGTAAAAAGGGGTTACTTGGGAAAAGGGACTCGTAGCCTGGCATTGATTGATATACGAAATTTGCGACCTCAATAAACTGCCGGTTGCGCCCATCTTCTTGTAAAGATTGAGCCAGAATAAGTATTTTGGAAACATCTCTTTTGTATTTCTATTAGACAAAATGATTGCAGTTCTTGGTTAAATATATATTCAGAATATATTAGGAGGTATTTTTGGCTCCATGAGCAAATTCTATTTGATAGAGATCCGGTCGTGTCTGCATTTATATTAAACTAGTCAGCCAGGATTTGACAGATATTTTCATTCTAATGACAGTAGGTAGTGTTAAACGCTGATGTTTTGCCAATACCTACTGTCAATAGAATCAAAATATCTGTCAATTCCTGGCTAACTAGTTTTATTTTAATGCAGACAAGACCGAACTCGATAAATAGAATCTCATGCAGCTAAACTATAAACTAGTCAGCCAGGATTTGACAGATATTTTCATTCTAATGACAGAAGGTAGTGTTAAACGCTGATGTTTTGACAATACTTACTGTCAATAAAATAAAAATATCTGTCAATTCCTGGCTAACTCGTTTTATTTTAATGCAGACACGATCGATCTCGATCAAATAGAATCTCATGCAGCTAAACTATTAATTTTATATATAGTATGATAAAGTCATGTGCCTGGCCACATCAGATTTTTTAACTTAATGTTTATATAGCCTCCAATTAATTTCATCTTGTTTTATACCGGTTTTGAAATTTCGATTTCAGTTTATTTTTATAGGAGCTATCGTGCACGTCGTTGAGACGCACTCCTCGCTGGCCTCATACCTACAACAGTATCCACTTTTTGGATATTGTTTTTTACGGCACAATTTCTTGCTATACACTAAAAAAATAATAGGGTATTAAAAATATGGCTTGTATTATAGTCATCCTAATAGATTAAGTTTAGGAAAACTATTTGTTATTAGGTACTTTTCAAAAAAAAATATGCTTTATTTCTATTAAAAACCAAAATTAAAATTGAATTTGATTCACGTCCAATCACCTGATTGAAAACGCTCTGTAATTGGCTCAGCCTCCAGTGACGTTATTCGTTAGTACGCTTAGAGCGCGTTCGGTTTGTCAGGGTAGGGTATGGGGAGAGCAATGCTCAGATAACCTGGATCGCCTGTCTCTCTCTTATATGCAGATAAAAGCTGTATGACGTTAGTCCGCCTATTATGCAGCGCGTCACTCTCACCGTTCCCTACTTGATAATCCGAACGCGCTCTTATGCTTCTCCCGTTTGAATTTAATAGCACTAAAGTGCCATGTAAGAATAACTTTGTAGGTTAGGTTAGCCCTAACCTTAAGCTGTCAGATAATACAATACCAGGTTCGAAAATACGATAGATAACTTATTCTAGTCAGTTTTACTTATGTCGAACTAATCTTCACAACAACAAAAACTTGTATTGGCCGCTATTTATTTCATTTGGATTTTTTTTAAAGTCTTTATTCATTGTTTGAAGAAATACAAGATCAAAAAATCATACGAACAAGAAATAGCGTCACAAAGGAAAACAACAAAAAATTCATTCCAAATCGACGAGAAACAGAATATAAACAAAAATAAAAAATCATAACATATTCTGTAACACAATCAAAAAAAAAAACTTTGACGGAGTAGGGCTCCAAGATACACAAATAATCAAACAAAGCTCTGCGCATCAAACGCGGCGTGGTAATTTGTTTAATTTCGAATGGAATTCTGTTCCAAAGTTTAACACAGGAGTAAACAGTTCTACTAGCCAACCACTTTCTTCGTAGTTTCAAATCTTGCGGAACAGCTACAATAGTTTATCCGGAGTTTTTATTGACGTATTTCTGCGATGTGGATTTATACACCATTTATAACCCATTTTTATGTAGAAATTGTGAAAACAACACATCATACAACACAATTACCAAACGGCGACGATGCTGATGCTGACACACCATATGGGTCGATTTGACATCTACTATCGTGTGACGTCACACAACAGAAAGTATCGTTTTGGCGGGACTTTGTGTGATTCAATTCTTAGCGCTCAGTTTTATGAAATATTGAGGAAAAATTACGAAAAATAATGCATTTACAATGTAGAGTGAAAGAATAAACACACTAAGATGGTTTTCCAATAATAGTCAAATACACTATTAATATGTAGCAAAAGAAAAATATTGATAGCTCTTACAATTCGTTTGAAAAACTGTCCCAAAGTTGAGATACTTTTTATGTCTCTACATGCCAACCTCCCCTTAAATGTTTATAACTTTTGTTTATGATAGTCAACAGACAAAAATGATTTGTAGGTCAAAAAGGGGTTAAAAGCGTCTAGAAGATAAATTCCATTTTCCCGAAAACTATGAGTAGACAAACGAAACTATTAAATAGCAATAACAAACGATTGCCATTCGTTTGATGGTACTCTTTTGAATTTTATTTTTTTGCTAGCTTTATGAAACAGTGTTCGTGTGAAATATATTTAACTTCTTTTAAGAAGTGAATTAGAACCGAAGGTTTGCAATTTTAGTCGTTTGTCAGTCTTAGTTTAATCTTTAGGAACTATTTCTATCATCCTAAAGGATGATAGATAAATGACTTTAATGATGAAAAAAGGGGTAACCTTTTGTTATCATTATTTGCACCATCATGGATTTTGATATTCAGGATTTTTCTTTGATTCCAATGACGTATTAGTGCTTCACTATTTATTTAAAGCGCATTTTAATTATTTATTTTTTGTCACTGGTGCTTAGAGTTGGATTCAATCTTTTTGTAAAGGCTTGTAATGCCCCGAGGAATGAAAATAAAAAATCCTTATTTAAATTCTATGATATTATAATATAATATCACGTTATATGTATGTATAAATATCATAAAAAGTAAAGTAGGAATGTGTAACTTTTCGTTAATATAAAATACTGGACGTTGTTTATTGCAGAATACAAAAACTATGTTTAACAGATATACCTACTTCAATTCATACTTCACCTTCATATTTCCGAAAGAAAAATATTTTCCAGCAGTAGTTATGACAGCAGTATTAATTTAACAATCAGCAAAATGGCTGTTGAATGGTAGTGTTCATCTTCATCCCACTATCCATGTTGTCTACATAGTCTTTAATGCTACAAGTATCAAAATAAAGACGTCAATTTGTTGGTACCACCTTTACCAATCGATACATTGGAAGAGGACAGTTTCACTTTCAAAAGAATCCATTTATCTGAAACAAGTATTATTCAGGAGATGTACTTTTCGTAACGACGGATGCTATAACATTGCGGAGGCCTGTGAAAGTGTCTTCACCACGACGACGGAGAAAATTAATAGAAAGGACCTACTTCGATGTAGCAAGTACCGTAGGAAACGAGACGATTCGCTCATTGGAAACGTGGGACAGAAGGAGATGTAAACTTGACAAAATCTCGGGGAAGGATAGACTCGAAGAAAGTGCACGTGATTACCAACCAACTTTGCTCGTACAAGCACTATATTTTCATTTGAATTGCTTCAACGCCGTCACTTGGTGGTGTAGTCGGTACCGTTTCGGTTTGTAGCCAACGCGGTGTTTGTTTCTTTTTTGGCAGTGGCTTACCACTTCAATTTTGATTCAGCTTTGATCACATTATTGTAAGTATATTGTTATTATTTTTTTGTTTTAATGGAAACAAGCCTATCTAACCTAAATCTTTTATCTTATCTTAATCTTATATCTATCACCAAACAAGTTTACTTTGGTGATATTTTAGATTTATGTTGTATTGTTGCATTTATTTTAAGAATTTGCATGATATAATAAAAGTGGCATTTCAAATCAGACAGTCGATGTTGGTGATTGTTTGGTCCACTTGTAGGATGATTCCTTAGTAATGATAATAGTGGTAGAACTCTTATCATAGTTTCTGTTTTAAGCATATACAGGTTGCAAGAAATCTCCTTTTGGTGAAACAGCTGAGTGAAAAAATGTCTTTCTTTAATAACGATATATGAAATTATTCTCTCCAATTGTTTCGCTCAAATCTTGCCAGAGAACAATTGCTGATTGGTCGTTGCTGTATACGCAAACCCTGAGTTCCTTTCTTAAACATGATACGCAAACAGTCCTGAAGATAACCACAGTCAACAACTGGTTGACTATGGCAGGGCTTTTCAAACTTTTTTCATCGGCGACCCACTTGTACCCCACACAATTTACCACCAACCCACTCAAAATTATAAGTGCAATTTACTACTGTCTTATTATTTTATCTTTTGTTAGTAATAAAAATTTATTATTTAATTTTCAATTTTTCAACAAAGGGGTTTTTAATCCAATCTGGTTAATTGTGGTCCCATTTCGGCACTAAGTATTTCTTTTAGATTTCTTTCTAGACCACCATATGCTCAATTAACCAAAGTCTGCTTAACCAAATCAAAGCTCAACTCGGTATCGACAAGAAAATGTTCAGTATATGAGAACATTTCAAAAGAGTTATGTTCCATTTAAGTTTCAATATATATTTTTTTATTAACGCCTGAATTTTGTCTTTGAGTGTAAAAATGTTCTTGACTTCACCTTGGAGAGACATATTTAGAGCGATTAGTTTCGAAAATGAGTTAAGATAAAATAATTTACATACCCAATTTTCGTTATGAAACAAATTCTGACATTCTGAGTTATTTTCAGAAAGAAATTATATAACTTATTTTTTTAATGATCGTAAAATCATAGAATCCGTATGTGTCTTCAGTCTTGTCATTTCCGCTGCATCGTCTGTACAAACTCCAACACAGTTATTCCATTCTAGTCCTACTTCCACGAAAAAAACATTAACATTTTGGAAAGCTGCCCCACCTGTTGTCCATCTGACGAACGACAAAACAGTAAATCTTCGTGAACACTGTTGTCATAACAATACCTAACAGCCAAAAGCTGTGCGAGTTTTATGATCTCAGTCGATTCATCCGCTGAATTGCAAATTTTGGACTGTCTTTTATTATTTTAATCAGTTGTTCTCGCTGGTCTTTGCTAATTTACAAAATTCGTGTAATCACCCTATCATTTGCAATGAAAATGTTTCTTAACTCGTCTGCATATTTTTTCCGTAGATAATTTCAGTAAGTTTCATCGCAACTTAATTCTTCACCAATTGTGTAAGGTGTTTTAGCAGTTGCGATTAGGTAAGCGGCTTCATAGGATGCTCTTAAGTATTTTTTGTCAACACGAACATGGGTTTCAAGACATTTGTGAGGACTGCAACACCAAAACAAACTGTAAAGGCTTATAACCAAATAAGGCATATTCTGTGTGAAGATGTCTTTTTAATTTAGCTGGTTTCATACTTTTTCTATAGCCAAGCATTAGTTACAAACCACGCACACACGCTTATCTTTATTATTTTCGAAAAACCGTATTGAAATACGTTAGACCAGGCAATAGAGATTTTTTCGTGACAAAAATAGTATCAGCAAGCCGACGGTCGCAGGTCACGTGGAACAGTCCGTAGATGAATTGTGATGTGTTTTCGACTCGCAAATATCATTACTTAATTTGTTATAAACAAGAAACCACAAAAAATCGTGCTTTTTTTCGTTTTTCGCTTGTAAAAGCTGAACCGATGGAGCAATCTTGATGCTTTCCTACACGGACTCGATCGCATTAAAATTAACGGAGGAAATTCGGAAAAACCGGAAAAATCTGCGCTTTTTCAAGAATTCATATCTCCGCCATTTTCAAAGTTGTTGCTGAGGCTTTTCGCGAGAAAGTAGTGATTGATGGGTACTTTAAGTGTGCACAACCCAGGCGTTGTGCAAAATCAGAATAGACGTTTTCTAGAACAATGCTTCTACTTTTGAAATACGTTAACAAAATGAAAATCGGACCACCTCCGACGCATCCAGGCTCGCCGAACCAAATTGCATACACAAATTCCAATCGCAATTGTGCAAAAACTAATCATCGGACAAAGCCTGGGTTGTGCACACTCAAAGTACCCACCAATCGATACTTTGTCGCGAAAAGCCTGCGCGACTACTTTGAAAATGGCTGAGTTATGAATTTTTGAAGAAACGCAGATTTTTCCGGTTTTTCCTAATTTCCTCCGTTAATTTTAATGCGATCGAGTCCGTGTAGGGTTTATTTTTTGTCGTCTTTTCATTCTCTACAATTCGGCTGTTGAAAGCATTAAGATTGCTCCATCGGTTCACCTTTTACAAGCGAATAACGATAAATAGCACAATTTTTTGAGATTTTTTTGTTTATAACAAATTAAGTAATGATATTTGCGACTCGAAAACACATCACAATACATCTACGGACTGTTCTACGTAACCTGGGATCGTCGGATTGCTGATACTATTTTTGTCACGAAAAAATCTATATTGCCTGGTCTACGTTGCATTTCCTCTTTTTTGCTAAATGTATAATATGCTAACATTTGTTAATACTGGATGATCCAGGTACTGCAGAATCTACAGCTTTCACAATATTAAGTTCAGCAGTTGACAAATTTAACCACCCATCCATCACAAACATAATATAATGGAAGCCAATAACTGCTCTGATAGTTAATCATTGCACGTTAGAACAACTTTGTACACGCAACAGGAACTCTTAAGATACCTCCCTTCGCATTCATACTTGCACGAACTGTACAAATATGTCACAACGTTCGTAACCGCGACCCAGCGATTCCGATGCCAGGAGCCAGCATGATGCACACCTTTGCCAACGTTTCTCTGGACACCTCTATGATTTGTGTCAGATATTACCGCGACCCCCAAAAATTTTTACGCGACCCCCCGATGGGTCGTGACCCACACTTTGAGAAGCACTGGACTATGGTATTGCTATTACTGTCATTATGATATGTTATGTTATGTTGCTGTGCGTGGTTTGGCTTTCCTGTTTTTCGCTTTACGTCAACCAGGTTTGATAGTGTGTAACTTGCCCTTATGCATTTAAAGTGCTTCGATGCCTAGCCAGTTGTACCAGTTCTGTAGGTTCTAATGTGCTTACACCCACACACCCAGGTAGTACTTTCTGGTGCGGAGTAACGTTAGGCAGTCATACAGTATGTGCTCCGTAGTTTCGGGTGCTTCATCGCAAAATCTGTAGGTACCTTTTTTGCCTGCCTCATGCAAGACTAACGTATAGAGCTAGAGTTTTAAACTCTTTCTTCCTATATCCGAATTCCTTGCCTTATGTTTGCCTTTGGTTATGTAACGGTCCCTAAAAAGCAGTCATATATCCTCTTTTTTGCAAGTCTATCGGCTGTTTAACTTTCTTTGGTTCCTTCATTTCCCGGTATTCCAGTTGATACGCAGCAATATCGAGTGAGCGATTCCACAAAAATTTACGTTGTACAAGAATTTTTTTCTACTTTGCGTTCGTTATAAACTCATAACAAAACCGCTTTCGGTGTCGTTATGAAAACACTAGATCACAAACTTTTAGTAACTTTTAGTTTTTCAAGATTGATGAAATTGACATCAAGTGTCAAATAAGGCTGACATCTCAATCGCTATTGGCTCGCCTCAATCGTATTTGTGAATTTTACCACAAGTGCCAACTGTTGAAAATAAATTTACTCTAGATTGTAAGATGACAACCGCACTTTTCGAAAAGTATGTAAAATTAATGTCCCAAAGTAGAAAAAATAGTATATAACACTCGTTTTATAAGACGTATTGGCGCACTCGTTCCATTTGGGCACTCCTCGCTACGCTCGTCGTGCCCAAAACAACTCGTGCGCCAATTTTTATCTTATAAAACTTGTATTGTTGCGTTAATTTTGGGGCGCAGTGTATTAAAGGGGTACTTATTTGACCCAATCATATGTTTTCAAAAGACAGCTTATTAAAACCTTCTATGAAACGTTATGAGACATAAAAAATGAATAAAAAAATTAGTTGAGTTTGGAAACAATGGATAAATAATTAGTAAGCAATTAATAAGCAAAAATACAATATGCAGGTGGCTACCAGTGAAAATAATCACGTTTTTTAACATCGAAAGAAAGAAAAATTAAATCATTCAAATTATTTTATTCTTAGAAGAAGCTCACAGTTTGCACAGGATGCTTTAAACATCCTGTTTAGAAGTGCGCAGATTCTGAAAGCTTTTTCCTCTGGGAAGTACTGGGCACAGATTATTATAAACAAAAAAGTTCAACAGTTGGTTACTATGGATACCAACCCATAATAATAGGCTTTCTACTTTATCATACGTAGTATGTAAAGTATCGTAATCGTGGCAAAAAAAAATTGCGATTTTAGCGGAAATATGTCCTTTTGGGTCCCCTGAACATTTTTGACCAAGGTACAAAAAAATGTCTGTGCGTGTGTATGTGTGTATGGATGTGTGTGTACCCGTTTTTTGTGGCGACGATTCCGGAGAAACTACTAAAGGTATCGGGACGACTCTTCATATTTAGAAGTTCTAGACCAAACTTAGAGCTGAAAACCTTTCTGTTGAAAAGGGTACAAAAGAACTGGAGGTTTAGTCTTAGCATTTTTTAAAGATTTTGCAAGTAAGCCGCCATTTCTGGAATTTCGTCGAAATAGTTATATAATAAATTAAAGTAGGGGAAATTCTGAATAATTTATGATTATGAAATTTTTTTGTACAATCAATAGTTCAGCTGCATGAGCAAATTCTATTTCATCGAGATCGGTCGTACTGCATTAAAACTAGTAGCCAGGATATGTCAGATATTTTGATTCTAATGACAGTAGGTAGTGTCAAACGCTAATGTTTTGACAATACCTATTGTCAATATAAGCTGCGTTCGGATATTGTACACCGTTACACTCTTTACACCCAATAACACGTAAGTGTCATTTGGACGAAGTACCCGGTAAAAACGGAGTACAATATCCGAACGCAGCTTTAATCGACATATCTGTCTAGTTCTACTAGTTTTATTTTAATGCAGACACAGCCGATCTCGATCAAATTTCAAATTTTTATCTAAAACTTTCATGTAATAAGTAAATAGCATACATTTTATACTATATAATCCTTACGACCATATAATCTATGACTATATAAATAATCCCTAGCATGCTTATGAAACGCCGATGATTATTATGACAGTACCTTTGAATAATAATCGAGTTCTTTTGAATAATGCCTTCTGTGTTCAAAAGAACCGTCGTGGTTGGCAGTCGGTTGACAGTTCGCCTCGCCATCAATGACAAATACAGTTAAAATATTTGATATAAAATGGAATTTATGGGTCGTAGATAAAGCGTCGTATTTGCCTCGCACATAACGGATATAAATCACGAGAATGAATTGCCGGTGACTTTAAAAGACCAGATTTGCTAATAATTCTTCATATAATCAATTCGTACTTTATCAACAGATAATTGCATAATAAATAAAAACGACCTGTTTATTTTCATACAGCATTCATTAGTTTCCCATCAGCCAGCAATATTATTGAAATCTATTTATCAAGTAAGAACATTTCCTGGAATTCGTAGAAACTAAGGATAAGAAACTCATTAGTAATTTTCCTCAGTGTCGTTATAATATATTTTGGTCAAAATTTAATCGTGGCCACCAAAGTTATCCCTGTAGTGTTCTTCCAAATTGATTTTATTTGTTAGTAGGTCGGAGACTACAATTACTTAATAGTTGAAGCGACAGTAGTTTTTTTTATTATATAATGAGGATGCATTGTAATTTGTAATTTTTTTAGGTACTTAAATCATTATTGAAGAAGAAAAAAATTAATTGAAAATATCAGTACATACCACTTTCTGGATAATTTAAATAATGTAACTCGTTGTTGCAAACACCTAACTCTTTTAATACAGCGATATACCATGATGCAACGGTTAACATTAACCTAACTAAAAAAATACTGAGAAATGTTACTAGAACTGTAAAAGGAGAGAAAGTGACAAGTTAATATGGCACTATAATATTATATAGGTACATAATTTAGTCATGGATTTCTATTGATTTACAAAATAAATATCAATATTAGTATGTAGTCATTATTTCTCAGAAGAAAGTAAGAGAAACAAATTTAAATATGACTAATTACAGAAGAATTAATTTAATTGTGTGTTTCCTTAATTTATGATCATCTCAGTATGTAAATTATAACACGTTCAGTACGTAGTTCATACTGCCATAAACGGTGTTGATGTATTTACGAAAACCTAACATTTGTCATCACAGTTTGAGGTCTCATGTAGGTATTTGCTACACTATAATCTATATACATAAAATATACACACTGTATACCTGTACAGATATACATAAGACAAACACATATCTGTTAACAGCTTCATAATTTAAAATTACAACAAATATAATTACAATAAATTAAAAATACAAAAGAACACTTAATATTATGTATGCATTGGGTAGTTGAAATTTTATTACTTTATCATACGTAGTATGACAACTTCTATTGATCGTCATCGGTCGTGTCTGCATTAAAATGAAACATCAGCGTTTGACACTACCTACTGTCAGTAGAATGAAAATATTTGTCAAATCCTGGCTAACTAGTTTTATATTAATGCAGACACGACCGATCTGGATCAAATAGAATCTCATGCAGCTAAACTATATAATGTTATATATAGTATGATAATTGATAAAGCCATGTGCCTGGCCACATTAGATTTTTTACAAATACTTTTAATCCCTGTGAAAATGATTGATCAATACAAATTAACCCGTGTTCGCGGGCTCAAAAGCGAATATAAGGTAAATTTCATAATATAGGATGATTTATTGTATTAACAATTTAAATACCACAACGAGAATATCATTTTAAGATAAAATGAAAACGTCATACTTGTATAAATTTGGTTTTGTTTCCTATTTATCTGAACTGAAAGTTTGATTACCAGAACACATAAAAATATGCCATACATACGTGATACTTACCCATGACACAATTGTTACCCTATTTTAGACATTTTGTACGGCATTAAACAAGTTCGTTAGTTTATTTCCCAGCATACACCAACTCTTTCAGATCGCAGTTTACCATTTTTGGTTGGGTTTACTAGAATTAAAAAGTGAAAATCAAATAAATCGGGAACAAAAAAAATTTAAACATGTCACTCTTTCATTCAAAAGAAAACACTACTTATATTGCTAGTGTAAAAATATTTTCATACCCCCCACATTTAATGTGGTATACAAGCTTATCTCTTAAAAAGTAAGGAAAGTTCGTGAATGGGCAAAATCATTTGTTTTTTCTTTTTTGTTTTTTAATTTCTTACGGTGGGGGGTATTTTAACTTCAGCACGGCTGATGATAATTTTTGTACTAGTCTTGATTATAAATTATTCACATTTTTAATAAAAATTCCCAGACTTATATTTCTTTTATTTGGTATCAAACATAAATAAAATATACAAAGTATACATAATATACGTATACCGAAACTAAACAAACAAAATTATATTTTCCTAATATTATATTTATTATGTATATAATATAATATTTAATAATAAATTTCAATTAATTTAAATTTACTAAATATACAGGGTGATCGATTATATAATGAATGAAAAAATATTTTCCTTTACAACACCAACTTAGTTAGATGATACTGGTACCAATTTTATATAATTTTACAATTTTTTTATTTTATTAAATTTATATATTTTAATATAAAACACCAACTTTTGTATGTGGTACCGTGGTTCAAAGTCTGGCCATAACTTTAAAGGCTTGTTTGTTTCTGTTTACTGAATGAAACATAAAAACAAGTCAATAGTTGTTCAAATAATAATCAACGGTTACTGACTTATTGGTAAAGTCCTTAAATTTGTGACTATACCTTTTGAAATATCCTGTTTGAGAGATTAATATTATTTGTTGCTCACTGATACACTACAGATATTAAACTTAAAAAATATAATTTTGACCGTCTTTTCTGTCGATCCCTGTATTATTTATATTCATTGGAAACTTAAACGTCCAGCGGGGGACATCGACTCAGTTAAAAAAGCGGTCATGTATTCTTTTTTTTTGCTGCAGACTAGTGACCGAGTTACTACAACTGTTCCGGTATACATTCTTGTATGTAGCGACAGCGGACAGGCCACCTTCCGCGTGCGACATCCAAAATTCTGATGAACGACGTACGAAAAGACGCGAACGTGAAAGCTAACAAGAAACCTTGGCCTTGCGAAAGAATATAATTTAAGAATTTGAGGCGGAAGGTTCAATGTGTTCCTCGTGAACCTGACCGAGGGAAAGTTTCTAGTAGCGTATTATCGGATCATTGCCATTTGTAGAAAGTATCAAGTTGCACGTTTAGCTAAATGCGAGGAATGTCGCTACACCCAAAGGCGTGTATGACCGATGATGACTCAAAAACTGCATTCACGAAAATCTAGATATTATTTAGATTCGAACGTAGATTTCGGGATTTATTCTGCATATTAAAAAAAAAACATCCATTTCTTTTATAGACATAAAATGTTGCCCACTGTCACCCAGATGTAAATGCGACCTTAGGATAATTATTGTAGATGCTGGGACAGGCTTCACATACCCAGAAATTTTATCTTTTCCATGACTAAAAAATAGGACATTACAAACTGCTTCACAATTTGATTATAAAAAAATGATAAATTATTAGATTACTGTAGGCATTATAATTTTTATATAAAAAAATATTTTTTCCAAATAAGGTGTAGCTACATAGCTATAATATCAAAAGCAGCCAAATCTGCTTTACTCAGTTTTCTGTGTTGGATTACATACATAAATGGTAGACAACTGCCTATTGTATAAGTCTAATTATACCATAGATGGGGGCAATTAGTATTTCATTTTCAAAAACGGAGCGGTTTCAGTTTTGAAACTTCCTGCTGATGTGGTTAAGTTACTGTTAAAGTTACTGTTAGGTAGACGGATATGTCTGATTTTTGCAGCCTTTTATCGATCAATTTGGAATTTTCTAATGTTTATTTAACTAAAAAATTTCTTTGTTTTTTAACAAAACATAGGTACTTCAAAGATAAATCAAAATCATTTCTCAGGGAATGACCTCGCAGAACCTACTTTCTTGCACAATTTTATATTTGTTTGAATAATAATCTAGTTCGGTCAAGGCTTCTTTGCGTGTTGTCAAAAGTGACGTCGTCTAGTGCAATAACTCATTCAACAAGTGGCGTAGTCTACTAAATTTTTCCTTGGGAATCCAAGGCCTGTCAAACGTACACTGTACCTATATTCTTTGAAAATTTTCATCATTGCAATATTAATAGTTATTTAAACAATAAGTAACAATTTTCACAAAATCTAATTATTTGTGAATAGTAAAATGAATGCATGGCGACTATGACGTCATCTTTTTAAATAGTAACATATGACGTGTCATATATCACTGGATCGCTCTATTCCTTACCTTTACAACCGTATAACACAGCGTTTCCCAACCTTTTTGCTTTTGTGGAAGCCTTTGAATTGGAACCTGGCGGAACCCCAACAAAAAAAAATTACAATGTCCCTTCCATAGTATTTCGAGTATTTTTTTGCGTCCAGAAAAACGTGTAACGTATTTCAAGTAACCAGATACAAGTCTGTAAAGGAACGCAGTTCAATGATTGAATATTGTGAAATTACTGTGAAATTAAAGTATCCTGTAAAATTTAAACAAATGCCTTGTAAAATTAAAGTAAAACTGTTCTAATTTGGCAGGAATAAGTTTGTAGAATATGTGGATTCTGTAAAAACAATACAGAAATTTAGCTGGAGTCCAATAACCAGCGATGTTACAGTGAATTCTTCTTTTACATTTTTTTTGGTAGTTTATTATATTCAGTTTCTGTAACATTGCAGATATTTCTCTCTAGGTATAAACTTATTTGTTATTTTTAGTTCCTTCAAGTATTACCAAAGGAAGCAAGAAGAAAATACAAATCAAACAGTGCGAAAACGAAGAATACACAAAGTACCTTTTACAAATAATTAAATAAATAAATTCATTAAAAAATTTAAAAAGAAATGATTGGTCAAAATACAAAAACTAAGAAACATTTATTGTGAGTATGAAGTTTCATATGGACCTATTGATAACAAGTTAATATTCCTTAAGAAGTTAGAGCCATTTAAAATAATGTTATATCAATATTTTGTTATTTTTAAGGTATTGAAAAAATAAATAAGTCCTTATGACCCTGGTCAGAACAATAATTACGTTCTGAGAAATAAGTGTGGGAATAAACACGCAAGTAGAAGATGTACACACTAATTTTATCTATAACAGATGATCTCTATATTTTCTCTTAAAGTTTGTTAAATAAGAAAAAGCTTGCTCATACATACACAATGTTGAAAACTGAACTGATACAAGATAATTTATAACTCGAGGTGAAAATTAAATGTAAAAACATACCAAATTATAAATAAAAATATGTAAAGCACTATTAAATTTGTTTCACTGTCAAAATTAGTACTTACTTTAATTTAATTTAATTATTCTTTGTTTAATTAAAAGCTGTCACGAAAATTACACTTTAGTTTCTTGTTCGCATGAATTTTCCTCTATAATTGCAAATCACTCTATATATTTATTGATTTTCTATGAATGGGGCCGACATAGTTTTCGTCATAGAAGCTCCGAATTTGTCTGGTGATAGGTTAGTTATCTTATCTGGAATGGAAGATCATATTGAAAACCACCTACAACTCTGTTCTTCTCCTAAAGTACCATTATGAGCAGCAGATTCAAATTATAGGTTTATTTTGTCACACATTTCAAAAATATTGAAAACAAATAATGTTAGAGTTTGGAAGGAAGGGCTCCAGATCAAAATTATTCATGGATTGACCTTGTTTATTAGTCCAATATTTCAAATAATAATCCCATGCTAAAATAGTACATAAAACTAACACTGAATAATGTGCCCTAGAACTGGCGACCGCCAACACTATTTGTTACTATTTTTCCGCGGAACCCCTGACGACATCTCGCGGAACCCCAGGGTTCCGCAGAACCCCGGTTAGGAAACGCTGGTATAACATACTACTCCGACATACTGACAATAAATGAACTGTAAATTGATAAAAAAAAAACGCAAAATGATCAATATAGAACTTTTCATTTATTATTAGAAAAAAGCAACACAAAAAGGAAATCAGGTTGCTAACTTAAATCATAAATAAGCTAACAAATAAATAAGAAAAAACTAATGAATTAAATAATCCATGTGCTGGAGTGCGTATTAACTCACGTCGGATTTGCTTTTTCAAGTTTCCTAAATTCTCCGGTATATCTTTCTAAACCATATTATTTAAATTACCCCATAAACAAAAATCCAAGGGGCTTAAATCCGATGAATGGGGGACACTTGATTGGAAATAATTATGTAATTATGCAGAATAATAAGTAGGTGCTCCATCCTATTGAAACCAAACCATGTTCATGTCCTCAATTGTTTGTACTATTAAACTACGTGGATATATTGGAAAAATGGCTCGTCGAGACTAGCATTGAAACTGGAAATAAAAACTTGTAGTACAAAAAAAAATAAACCGACTTCGGTCTCTACGATTACGTACACTACTTAGGAAAGATACATTAAGATGATTAAGAAAGGTTAATAACTTTATGTTGTTTCTTTTTTCGCTCCAAAGATCAAATGTTGTGTTGGTTTAATGGCGTTAGGGAGCACTTGAATCAAATAAAAACTATTTCATCCTTGCTGACGTTTCGATTTATTTAAAATCATATTCATAGCTACAAAATACAACAAGTTAGCACTAATTACACCAAACAAACAAGCAACCTACCTCAGATGGAAGGTATTAAAACTTAAATTAAAAATGATCAAACTGCGCATATGCTTCGGTCGAACAGACATCACAGAATGACAAAATACGAACAAGACACGAATCAGCCAGGTTAAATGTTATAACATATGACATTGTTTTAAATTAGAATAGATTTATAACATTTAACCTGGCTGATTCGTGTCTTGTTCGTATTTTGTCATTCTGTGATGTCTGTTCGACCGAAGCATATGCGCAGTTTGATCATTTTTAATTTAAGTTTTAATACCTTCCATCTGAGGTAGGTTGCTTGTTTGTTTGGTGTAATTAGTGCTAACTTGTTGTATTTTGTAGCTATGAATATGATTTTAAATAAATCGAAACGTCAGCAAGGATGAAATAGTTTTTATTTGATTCAAGTGCTCCCTAACGCCATTAAACCAACACAACAGTTAATAACTTTCTTATGCTTAAAAGGACAAATCCTTCGACCCAATAAGATAACAAAAAGGATTCTAGTTTAACGGTCCTGAATAATACAAGAAAATAATCCAAATTTGATAAATTTTAGTTTGGTAACTTTATTAAGTCGAAAGAAATTCGACTGTGACAGACATTAGACAGACAAAACATTAAAATAACGATATTTTCTGTTCCAAATCTATTCAATCGTAATCAGTATACAGTGAACAAAGGTTGCTCTAGAAAACGTCTTGTGTTTACCTTAAAAGTAAACTAATATGAAAGTTGTTCTATCGGCAATCTTTTGCATACCATTCGTAAAAAGACTTTGACCACATGTCATCAACATTTCTTTTTAATGGCAACCACCATATTTAATAAATAATTAATACTTAATTTAGTAAATAATTATTTTTGTTGTTATTAACAACCAATAACAATTACAATTTCAGTACAAAGTAAACATAATTTTTAATATCCTTTTTTCTTAAATATTTGTTAAAAAAAAGATATACGAAACTAGCCTTGTACTTTGCAAAACTATAACACTGGTTAAAGAATCCTAAATGTGCGAATTTGAGTATATATCAACAGTTGGGATTTCTTTATCAATGTTTGTTTTTGTATCCTTTATCTTTAAATTACAATGTTATCTATTATTCTATATGCCATAATATGAGACGTTGATTACTTTTTATTTATGAATCTACGAGAATAAAATTGGAGGATTGTTAAATGCACAACCAATTAAATATTTTTAGATTTAAAAAAAAAAATAAATGGTTAAAATAAACTCTGACGCTTAAATTGGAGAAAGTTGCACATTTTCATAATTAGCTAAACATTAACCTATCTTCTTTTCTGTTTTAAAGATATGAACAAAAAACTAATTTTCGTAATTTTTGTTTCTAATTCATTAGTCAATACGTAATGCAATTAAAATTCATAAAGTAACATTCTTTAGACACCTTTCTACAAATATTTTGATTGCACAACAAAATTTAAAACTTATTTCTTTAAAAAAAGAATATGGTTAAAGGTTAGTTTCAGATGCTGTAAACCGGTTCATTTTCGGAATAAGTTGTACATTTTTAAGTATATTTTTAATTAACTAGTTTGCTTTATTTTTATTTCCTTTATGTGGAAAAAATAAATGAAAGATATTTACATTTATTTTTTGCCATTCTGTATTTTAAAATCAACTTACATGAACATACATTATTGTGATACGTTTGTATTTTCAAAAATCAATCAATCATAAAACTATCCGAAGTGAGATATTTACTTAAGAAGAATATGTTTATATAGATTTAGAGCTAAAGGTGAAGTCACTATTTCGATTTTTTGTGGATTCTATAAGAAAAAAATATGTTAAACGAGTAAATTTCTTTTTAGATAATTGATCAGCACTAAAATTTGCAACATTTGTGTCAATTTATTCGCTATGCATGTCTACAAATAAACATATCCCCGTATATATAATCACAAAAAAAACAATGCCCTGCACGGCCATTTTTGTAAATAATGTAGTATAACAAACATTTATAAAACAATGTTTATCAATATCTGTTACAGTGGCATCAGCAGTTTTGATGATTTCTCGGCCTCACTGACTCGACATATATATTATGTAGGATA
This sequence comes from Aphodius sticticus, assembly GCA_963966075.1. Lineage (NCBI taxonomy): Eukaryota > Metazoa > Arthropoda > Insecta > Coleoptera > Scarabaeidae > Aphodius > Aphodius sticticus. The sequence continues at coordinate 21,785,065 of OZ014513.1, read as the reverse complement.
AAGAATAACACATAGAAAATCCATTCGTGTCGTTTCATTGAAGAGGAATGTGCGGTGTCTCAACAATATTTAAAATGCAATAGAATAGATGTTCGCTTAAAATACTTAACTAATGTATAAACCATTAGCGACCAGGTACTTTCGAAATACCCCCTTCCCCCTACAGTATTTAATATCTCATTTTTGTAAACGCATTAAATGATTACCAATAGTTTGTCTATTTGGGAAAATTACGTCGTTTGTTGTGTAGTGGTCAGCTATCATGCAAATGTATAGTTAGTTTTCCATATGTCTTTGTTGATGATATAGTGGGTGTAGTGCAGTTAGTTATACAATAATAATGCCTGATATGGGTCTTCGCGATTCCTTTGACGTACGTAACTTAATATTTTATATATTTTACTTATCGTGTATTTCAAAACATTTTTATATTCATATGAAAATGTAGTTTCTATTAACATTATTATTATTACTTTACTTCTACTATTAAGTGTAAAACAACGCCTTTTAAAATGATAATAATAATCTAAGTGTCAAAATTTAAAAATTTGTTGTTCTCAATGTGACATTGTCATTGATATTAACCCAGATTTTCTCTTGTTTCAGAAGATGGCTCCTGGCTTAATAGGTGGTTCAGGTGCTTTCCTTTTAGATGAAGGCAGACGAACAGTGGAATCATACAAGCATGACATAAAAGAAACCGAACATAGTTATAAGAAGGCGTATGAAGCTCCTTTGCAGTCACACCAGCCATCAAACCAAAATAAATATAAATGGGACATCGTATGGCGAAATGTGTTATTCTTCATTTACCTCCATTACTGCACTCTAGCGGGGATTTACCATACTTTTATTGGATTTGCATTCGCGACCTTCTTCTGGAGTAAGTAAACATTTACAAGATTACATATTGTTTAAATATAACGACAACTAATAACGCATAATGTTTCTGGGAAACAATATTTTGATGAGCACGCGTTGACGACGGTGATATTATGAAGGTACTTATGTTTTCACTGACCAAATATTAGAATATTTGCGTTCGCACATGAGAGTTTATTCTGGACAAAGAGTAGGGATGTGTCTATAGTGGTTTATAGGTAAATATTTAATAAGATATTGCTATTACATGCACCAACAAACAGTCTTTATGATTTCTCATCTTTTTTTGAAGGATTTGTTGTAATTACATAATGACTTAAAAGTATGATGGATACGAATGGTTAAACAAAATCATTAATTTTTGCAGAGCTTATTTTTTACAACAAAATGGCCTATACTTGTGTTTATTTTTGAATATTTTCAACATTTTAATAGATAAGGTATTAAAGTAGTCTTATCCTTATCATTGCACATTCTGTGTATATACAGGGTGAGTAAAAAATTTGATGCGCTATACAGGGTGATTGTAGCATGCACTGGTTTTTAAACATTTTTAAATGGCTTTTTCTTGAGATTTTTAAATGGCACACCCTGTATATTATTTGCTAATTGAAATGTCCCTTAAGTTCTTTGTAATTTATATTTACTATATCGTATATATATTTTTATTAGATTTGTGGTATTTGGAATTTAAAGAGTAGTATGCTATTTAGTATCTTAATATTGCTTTCTATACAGTGTGCTGGGTAGCATGATGTAAAATATTTAAAGCGTTATAGAAGAAGCCACTTAGAACCTATTTAACTAGATTTTATATAAAAAGTATTACGGTTACCAAGGTATTACACAATTTTATAAGTATGTTTTACCATTTTTACAAACGTACAGCGAGTGAACCGGAAGACCTAGTAACTTCAGTTGGGCTCCGAAGTAAACCAGAAACAGTGTAATTTTAGAAGGACTATCGTGAAAAATTGTTCACTTGTGTGAAAATTGTGCGGAGACGTTTCATTGTAATAGTATGTGCGCTCATACACAAAAAGAAACAGAAACGCTGAAACCTGGCTTGATGAGCTACGTTTGAGAACGGATTTGTATTCAGTACAAAAACAACCAACAATATCTACTTACTATTGTTAATTGGTTTAAAATAGGTTATTTTTCTGGAGAGACAATTCAAAATTGGGATAATATGAATGTTAATATGGTTAATATTGATAACGAGAAAGAAAAGTGGGTTATTTGGAAGAGCTTTAATAGATTCTTTTGCCATGAATGAAAATCTGAATCTAAAGATGCCTATCAGTTTGTTTTTGTTGCATATTTGGTTTTTGTGTGTGAGCACATAAATCACATCAAAGAAAATCTGATTTTCAACACTCAGAAGTCAACAAATTTTCACGATAGTTAACCTAAAAGTACAGGATTTAGGGTTTACTTTAGCAGTAGTTTGAAATTTTTAAATCGCGTGTTCGGTTGCCTAAATATACTTACAAAATTTCAAATAAAATTGTTAATACGTTGATAACGATAATACTTTGTATAAGGATGCTGGTTAAATTGTTTCTAAAGTATCTCTTCTATCGCTATTGAAGACTTTACATCAAACTACCAAATACCTTATTCACAGTAATATTAAAATCTACAGTTGCATTGCATTTTCTTAAAATTGCAAATATCACAAAAAAATAATAACATTTGGTGTATAACATACTACATGTAAATTAGAGCGAAATAAAGGGTTATTACAGCCAACACATATTGTACAGTGTGTTCCATTTAAAAAACTCGAGAAAAAGCCATTTGAAAAACATCAAAATTTACTAAGTTCAATGAACACCCTGTATAGTGTATCTAATATCTTTGGATACTATCATCTACCAACTAACTTTGACTAATGTCTCACATAGTTTAAAGGCAAAATCGGCAAAAATGTCGTTTTTTAGATAGTTTTTAAAAAGATCCTGCAACGGGCATATTTTGGAAAAACAGTTGAATATCTCTGGAACTATTAACGCTGTAACTTAGCAACATACACGGTTGGATAGACAAATTTAGTAGTGTTTATAATATAATAAAATATACAGGACGTACTATTTAAAAAAATTTTCATACTTTCCGTCACACCTAAATGCACCAGCCTGTATAAAGGAAAATAATTTGAAGTTATAGAAAATGGCGAGTCAAACAACTTTTGTATACAATATTTTTTTCTTTCTCAAACGATTTATTAACTATCGACCGCCGGGATACTAATAACTCACCCTGTATATGCAACAGCGTGTTCATAATATTGGACCATCTATCAAACCATTTCCGTTTCAAGAATGTCGATTTTGTTAGTATAACAGCATAGGATATGGTTACATCTTTGGAATGTAGTTTTTTATTTTCACATAACAAAATCCTTACTACTGCTGTTTTGGAAATAATTGCATTTTGATACCTGATACCTTAATCACACTATTCGAAAAAATGTTTGAAACAAAGGTATATTTATTTTCTATGTGGAATCATGATAATCAATAAAAAAATCGATTTTTCCATGTACAAAAGAAATCTGACGTAATTTTAATACAATCTACTTAAAAATACAAATATCTCCAAAACAGTAGATTTTATGGATCGACAACAACGCCTGAAACAATAAAAGGTAAGAATAACAATAAAAATTGCAAAATACGACTCATTCTAAAAAGTATCATTTCAAACTTTCATAAAAACAAATAAATAAATGTCGAATTAGTATTAAAAATTTAAACCCTGAATGAGTGTATATGGTGGAAATACTATCAAACTATACAATTGTTAACTAAACATTTTTAATGCTGTAACTCCTTAATACGTCGATAAAGAGTTTGCAAAATATCTTTTTGTGGTATATTTATGTGCTTTTATTGTTTGTGTTCATGTTTTCTGTTTCCAGAACACTTTTTTGAGCTAACTCGCAAACAAAGCAGACTAAAATGATATTGTGTATGAGGCGTTTAAATTTTTAACTTGTTATAAATCACAATCTATATGGAAGCATATAGTGATCGAATTAGACAATAATTTTATTAGGTACTTATATCTATTTTTAAACATTTTATTGAATTTCCTTCTTTTCCTTATTTATTTCCTTATTTCAGTACATTTTGGTAAAAAATCTCACTCAAAACACCATTTAAGTCTCTATTATTCAAATTGATATATAATATGTTAAACATGAAGGCTATGATTACCAACACTGTCAGAATGCGTAATCAAATCCATGCCAATAAATAATTATATTTTATACAGTTATAACCATAACATTTGGTAAAAATGATTTAAGATCTGCAAACATTGGTAGCCAAGCTTTTACTAATTACTTGATGGTCATAAAATTCAGCTATGAGGAAAATTCCACATGCTGAAGATGGTTTTGAATAAACCTTGACCTCAAACTGCTAATACAACAATAATAGTTATTTCATGTATGTATTCCACGTTTTCATTATGAAACATGATTGTGAAACTCAACCAAATGTTAGGATAGCTATTAACAGTAAGAAATCTTTTTTCAGATGTATTCCTGGCTATTCTTGTGTCTCAAGGGGTGACAGCTGGAGCTCATAGATTATGGGCTCACAAGTCATACAAAGCGAACCTTCCATTAAGGATTTTGTTGGCATTCTGCTTTACCATCGCATTCCAGGATGACATCCACCAGTGGGTTAGGGACCACAGGGCGCATCATAAATTCACAGATACGGACGCAGATCCTTATAACGCAAAAAGAGGTGAGAAACAATGAATTTCCAAAGACTTGTAATTACGCCATTAAATTTAGATCAGATGTTATCAGATTACAAAAGATAAATAAATCTTCATTGTTTAAGCTCAGAAATAGTAAAAGAGTCTCCTGGACTGAGTTTATGTAAAATAAATACTACTTGTGATACGAATTTGAAGTGTTTAGTCTTCAGATCTGAAAATATTATGCTAATTTTGTTAATGTTATAGGTTTCTTCTTTTCTCACATGGGCTGGCTCATCACAAGAAAGCACCCAGCTGTAAAGGAAAATGCACAAAAAATCGACATGTCGGACATCTTGGACGATCCTGTTGTCAGATTTCATCGGAAGTAAGTTTCTTTTTCTATATAATCACTTCAAACATTGAAAATCCATTAACAAGTAAAAACAAATTACACAAAACCATAATACTTGTGTTTACTTACCCGGCATAATTACACCAGCATTATTAGTACAACTTTTTTCTTATTGTTTTTTTTTGATAATAAAACACCGACCTGAATTGGGAATCACGTAGATTCATGAATATATGTTGGCTATAATATATAAATTATATTTATAAATTACAACATTCCAGTATTTGTACTCCTGGCCTTAACATTTAAATTGCTAAATCTCGGTTACTAATAGTTACAAAAAAATAATTCTGCAGTACCTACCTACAAAGCAGTGTAAATTGCTCAAATATCGCTAACACTTATGTTTCGTACACATCAGTAGTGTAAAATTCTGTCACTAATAACTGATAATTATATGAATTGACTCATATTATTAATTTATATTAATTACAATATTATTGCTTAAGTTTTTTTTATACCAAGTCTTTAATTAATAAAGTGACCATTTGTCACGTATTCTTAATTACAGATCATTCAAAAATTAATCGAAATAAATAGTAAACTAGTGACTTTAAAGTCATTTTTTGAATTTTGTATGTAATATGTTATATTAATTTTGCAATAGCAGTTAACAATAGCTATTTCAAATTGTTCATTTAATTAAGGCATCCTAAGTTTGTTTTGGTATATACATACCTCTGTAGAATACCCTGCGTGTAGTAAAATACTTTCTTGTTAGAAAGAATTACAGTAGAATGATTCTATACATATAACTTTTCTATGATTACACAAAAACTACAATTTCCAAACTACTTTCAACATATCATGCGTTTTAAAAGAATTGTGTGTTTTTTCTGCCATCTTAATCATCAGGTGTTTATTACTTTGGGAAAAATTCTTATTTTTAAGGGACATTTTATAATTTTAAATTTAGATTGATTCAGTGTATCATTAGTGCGATCTTTGGTTGTCGATAATCATTTAGTTCCAATTATTTTATTATTTACAAATTATTTAATTGTAAATCTGAAATGTTTTGATATGTTATATCTTTTTGTAAAATCATAACAGTGGTAAGCTGATTTATGGTGGCAAAAGAAAATAAAAATGATTTTTTTTAGTTAATTAATTTTTCTTAACTTAACTGACAGCCGATTGCAAACCCTAAATTAATTATAGAATCTGTGGCCCTTGAAAATTTTTGATGTATAGAATCAGTATTCTGGTGTGCTTTTTTCGTTGAATCTCGATAATAAAATAAAAATTGTGATGTCTAGATCTTGAGATAAATCAGAGCTAGTAAACTCAAAAAATAAAAATACCCGCTTCACCAGATCTTGATTCTACGGGAAAAACATACCAGAATCGGTTATTAGATTTCTTTTCTGTTATCACACATCTAAACTCAGAAGTTTATCGTACATTTTTTATGAAGGTAATAATATTGTGGTAAATAAACTTAAATTAAAAAATGGTTGTTTTTTTTTTTCAGAAAACCTTTAGTTTCAAGTCTTTGTTTAGTAGGGAAAAGTTTACTGGCAGCATTTAATAATAATAATTATATTTCATATTATACAGTGACCGGCACAACTAAAGGTACGCTTCAACCAATTTAGCTAATCGTTGATGTTCAATAACTTTCAAAAATTGCAACAACAGGTGGACATGCACGTTATTAAAGTATCAAGTACACGCTAAGTTTCACTTAATCAAATGTAATTTTTTACCTGCCGGTTTATCTGTTGATTTCTAGTCATTATCTTTTATTTAAATCATTGCTGGTATTAAAAACAATAGCCTAATACTCCCAATCAAGTAAGATTTGCTGCAAGGTTTAACCGGATTTCAAAATGCAAGGTTTACAGGAATAAACGAACAAACAATATGTGGAGAATTGAGGTTGCATCAAAAACATCACTTTGGTTTAGCCGGTATAATCAAGTGTAAAATTTTTTATTAGAAACTACAATGTTATGTGATAATTTTGATGAACTTCATTACAATATGCCGAAAATATAATGAAAATCGATTGAAGATTACAAAAGTTAGTTAACATCAAAATAGATATCAGGCGTTCCTTTAAATGTGCCAGTATATATCTGTTAAACGAACACCAAATGTTTTACTTTCTTTAACTTTCTCTATAAATGTATTACCTATTTCTTTCTCGTGTATTATTTCTGCATAATTACTCAACAAATGACAATTATTGCAAATGAGGTGGCTCATTTTCGGAATTTAATTGATTAAGATTGTCGACTTATTTTGGTCTCGAATATTTTCCCAAAATATTCGCAATAGTTTCTTAACACCTTGTATGAATTTTCAATACCTGAATTTTCAATGCGTAGAATACTGTTCTTGTGAACGATATATTTTCCTTTTTTCGTCCCCTTTCTAACTTATATTATTGTTTCAGATATTACAAAGCCATAATGCCACTGGCTTGTTTCATTCTTCCAACCTTACTACCAGTATATTTATGGAATGAGTCCATCTTCGTATCCTGGGATATTTGCATGCTAAGATATAGCGTAACCTTACACTTTACCTGGTTGGTAAACAGTGCTGCCCATATTTATGGCATCAAACCATTTGACAAGTAAGTTCTTCCACCTTTTCACAATTATTTTCACTCGTATTTCAGCTTATTATGCCCGAATTATAACACCATAATTTAAAATTTTAGGAACATCAGTCCACGGGAAAATCCACTGGTGTCTGCTCTCACATTTGGAGAAGGTTGGCATAACTACCATCATGTATTCCCATGGGACTACAAAGCAGCAGAACTCGGCTTCAGCAGGTTGAACGTTACTGCTGGCATGATTGACTTCTTCGCAAGCATTGGCTGGGCAAGTGAATTGAAGACCGTATCTCAAGATATGATCGACAGGAGGTCAGAAAGGACAGGAGATGGCTCAAGAACAGTTGAACATCACCATAATGGTGATGAGATCTGGGGTTGGGGTGACCGGGATATGCCCAAGGAAGAATTAAAAGAAATTGCACGGTTTAATAACCTAAAAGAAGAATAACTGTACCAATTAGATATAATGCTTTTTACTAGTCCGATTTTTGATTATAACGTACTTAGAAAATGTTATTTTCAACGGGTAGGATGTAAGAAATTAAAGTGATATTCTGTTACACTAGTGTGTCTTGTTTACGCACTTTGGGGTTGGTTATTACACTAATTGTTATTTATTGTGTTATTCTGTAGGGAATTTTGTAGAATACTAAATAAGATCCTAAAACTACATGTGTAGGCAATAAGCATATTATATATGTTTCGATTAATAGATAGTAACGTACACTTTTCGATGTGTTTGATTTTATGTACCGCATAACCGATAGTTTTAAAAAGATAATTGTCCTATGCGTAGAAGGTGTTATTATCAACTTGTTGCACATTTGGTATCAGAAGGATTGCTTTAAAATTTGCGTACCTATTCCATAGTTTGATGCGACATTAGGCTGATTGACTCCACTTTTCATTGAACAAAGAGTTATCAACAGTGAAAATCTCTTTCAGAAGCTATTTCAGGTAAAAATAAAAAAACAATAATATGCTATAAGTTAATAACTGTGGTATGTAAATTTATTAAGTGAAAAACGAAAAAAAACGCTTTTTTTATTACTATTATTTGTATATTATTAAATTACACTAACACTCGATTTTGAGCTGCTTGGGGCATGGGTTAATATGTATTCATCTATCTCAAATTTCACAAGTATTAAGTATGGATATAAGGAAAACAAATGAGAGGGTCCTTTATGAAAAAAATAAACATTGTAAAATAAGAACCACCCTAGTACAGGATGCCCACTTTTTTCCCACATTACATTTTGCAGAATATCACAGTGAGTAAATTTTTATGCGGCCTTAATAGTTTTTTCAAATTATTACGTTTGATTATTAAGTTACAGTCGGTTGACTAACAAATACGTCTTTTAAAAGGCTCCAGCTTCTTAACGAATTCAGAAAACGAAGTCCATACGAAACTTTTTACTCGGACATTTACTTTCCAAACAAAACAGTAAAAGTTTCATTTGGATTTTTTGTTCATTTGTCTATTCAATTTATTTATTTTTAATATTTTTACTTAAATTTATTTACTTTTTATTGTTGCGTTAATGTGTTATTTTGTCGGTTTTGCATTATTTATTACGTAGGTATATTATATTTCTTTGTTTGGTAATATTTCAAACTGCAGTAGCTTCATAAGGAATTGAATAGACAAACAAGTCCACATAAACCATAATTTTAGTCAGAATGACGTTTGCCTTCTAAAAAATATTTTGCGGGGATAAAGTAGGATACCCGGTATATTTTAACGAATTTAAGATTTAATGAGAAAATGCAACACAATGTCTTATAATTCAAACGGTCATAGACTTAATTGCAATGGATAGAAGAAAATGAATAATTCTCTTAAAGAAAAGAAGAACATAAAGAAGACTCATAAGAAGATTAATAACAGTTTTACACTAAAAAAATCTATTTTTGTATTCAAGTTATTATTTTAACCTACTTCTATTTTTGCATCACGTGTGTACACTGTACATTGTACACATGTGGTCCAAATTTATACCTTGCAATATCCTTTTTCTTTGCTGGAGGGCAATCCCTCCCAATCTGTTCCTTTCTCCCAAAATTTAAGAAAAATCCTTTAACGTTAACACGTGCCACCGAGCACCTCAGCATCTCAAATTTCCCATTCAAAATGCATCGGAAAAATGCATTTTTTTTCCTTTTTTTTACGTTTCGGATTTAGAAAAAAGGTTGCGGGAGATTATAACAACCTAAGGATCAAATCCACAACCATTATTTTTTTTCACCACCCCCACCCTCTCCTGCAGTACCCGAAAAATGAGGCATCATTTCCCCCAAATTTATAATTTTACAAAGGTGACGTTGAAGTTTTACAACGTGATTTAGTATTTTTTGACTGAAATTACTGTTATTGGAATATTGACATGTTTTGTACCATTTGTTTAAACAAAAATATACGATGTTACGAACATTATGATCATTATTAACTAATTTAAAATTGTTTAAACAATTATCATTTGTTTAAACAAAAATATAGGATGTTACTAACATATTTTTCCACTTTTTGCAAAAATTATTAAATTATTGTTTTTTGTCATTTATTAACTAACTAGCAATTGTTTAAACAATTACCATTTGATTAAACATAAATATATGTTGTAACGCACGTCTTTTTCTAATTTTCCAGAAATTATTTGTGATTATTGGTATTTTTTGTCATTTTTCAACTAATGTGCAATTGTTTAAACAAATATAATTGTAATGGACATAATTTTTTATATTTTTTGCATAAATTATTATTAGATTATTGGTGGCTTTTTACATTTATTAACTAATTTGTAATTGTTTAAACAAATACTATTTGATTAAAAAAATATACACGTTGTTAAGGACACATTTTTTACATTTATTGCAGAAACTATTATTAAATTATTGGCATTTTTGTCATTTATTAACGAACAATTCCTTAAACAAGTACCATTTTTCAAAACAAAAATTTTCAATGATTTTCTGTTTTTCCTTAAGTAGAAATTATTATTGTTACATTATTGACATGTTTTTTTTTGTAATTTGTTACTTAATGAGCAATTGTTTGAAACAATAAATTTTTTTTAAACAATAATATACAATGTTAGTACGTATATCTTGGCAAAAGTTATAATAGGATTTCTAGTCATTTTTGTAATTTAGGAGATTTTACGATATCGGTCAAACCGCAAAGCAAATGTGATTGCAACACTAATTTTGTATTACAGGTTATAATTGAAAGTTAGTTAACAAAATTGGCAAGAAAAAAAAGACAAGAAATGCAATAATAATTTTTGCCAAAAAGGCATATGTCAGTACCATTGTATATTTTATTTTTAATAATAATTTCTCAAAAAAAGGAAAATATGTCCGTAACATTGTATATTTACAAATGGTATTTGTTTAAACAATTGCAAATTAGTTAGTAAGTGACCAAAAAAATATCCTAATAATAATTTCCTTTAAAAAAATAGAAAATATGTCCGCAACATTGTACATATTTGTTTAAACAAATGGTATTTGTCTAAACAATTGCTAATTAGTTAATAAATGACACAAAGGCCAATAATTTAATAACTTCTGCAAAAAATTGAAAAATATGTTCGTACATCGTATATTTTTGTTTAAACAAATGCTAATCGTTTAAACAACTTCAAATTAGTTAGTAAATGACAAAAAATATGTCAATAATCAATCCAATAATAATCACTTCTGTCAAAAAAGAAAACGTAAAAAAAACGTACCCAACTTTTGTCTTATATTTAGGGTACTATGAGAGATTGGGGGGGTGGTGAACAAAACAATAGTGGTTGTGGATTTGTTCTTTGGGGAGTTCTGAACAAATTCTGATAATCTCCCGCAACTTGTCTTTTAAATCCGAATCGTAAAAAGCGAAAAAAGATGCATTTATATACAAATGTATTTTAAATGGGAAATTTGACGTGCTCGGTGGCACGTGTTAACGTTAACCGATTTTTCTAAAATTTTGGGGGAATTTTGTTTTTCTGGAAAAGGAACAGATTGGGGGGGTCGTTTTCCTCTAGCAAAAAGTCCGTTTTTTTGGACCACCCTACAGTGTGCATTGTACAAGTATCGATTTAAACTATGCCTTTTTATATCATATGTATTAGAATTGAATGGGTCGCTACAAATACGAAAGTATAGTGGATAGAATAAGAAGAGATTATAATGCGGAAAATAGTGAAAAAAAAATATGGTATGAAAGTCAATAGATGGAAAAACTGGCGCGGAGAATATAATACAAAGAAAACAAGCAAAATTAAATCGGAGCAAGTAAGCCAGGATTTGAAGCAGCATAAAAAAAATCTTTATGTATTTTTTTCTACCTATAGTTACGAAGATTTTTGAGCAGAGTAAAATAGCATACAAATAAGGATAAGTCATTTGTAATTGAGTGCATAATAATAAGTAGTAATATTAGTAGTGATAATACTACTAGTAATAATAGTAGAATAATAATGTGTCAGTGTGCGACGTGGAATAGCTTTTTAATTTAACATACAAATTCCGTACTAATGCAAGTACTGCCGGTTTTGAGGAGCCTCGCGAAAACTAGTTTGCGGGCCGCATTATTAGGTATTGGAATAAATAAAAAAAAAAAAAAATATTTCGAATTGATATACAGAGTACTTGAGAACACTGCCTAAGTTCCTTAGTTACTGAAGGTGTCTTAAATAGTGAAAATCGGTCAAAGATCACAAAAGTTCTTGAACATTAAGTTTATCAAAATAGGCGTTACTTTAATTTGGGGTTGATTGTGTATTATAAACATTTTACTTACCAATTAGGTGAACTTAGTTTGGCGATTAGTTATTATCACATATTACTCATATATTATAGCAAAAAAAATGCCATATCGAAACATTAGAAATTATCTTCATACAACTTTATTCCACTTTTATAAAAATACATTCCCATATTTTAAAAACACGCAACTCTGTATCTCCAGCACAAAACAATCAAATCAATCATAAACACATTATTACTATATTATAATTATTATTATATACACATACAATACAACAGCAAATAAATAATATATACAAATACTATATACAGAAAACAAACGTACTATTTTCATCACCTGTGCTTAAAATTTTGTCTATGCGGTTGATGTTTTTCATATCCATTATTAACATAAACTATGTGTTCTTCAGGGGTTTTGTCAAAAACAAACGTCCTTATCAGCATAAACAAAGCAGAAGTAAACGCCATTTGATTCATCATCCCAACTAAACCGACAACCATCTTGATACCTGGCATCACCCATGGCATGATCCCCGCAAGGGCAAAAGCTGGGACCGCAAGATACTGCACCATATTACCCATTTTCATCTTCATCTTCCTCGCGGAATCTTCTGTATCGTTCGAATTTTTAATCCTAAATCCGATGTTGATGAATTCACTGTTATCCAGTTTGATTTCTGCTTCAACGTCATCGAATATTGTGATATTGAATTCTTCTTTCTTCGCGGTCCTTTTTCGTGTGAAACGATCAGAGCGTGCACTAGATAAAAGCACCAATAACAACATGAGAACGCGGCCGGACATGACGGTAGCACGTCGAGGAATGAAAGGAGCGCTCACGTGCGCGAATTCAGAATTAACAGTCTAGAGAATAAGTAGTTTTCTGAAGTCGGACATTCTCTCTGGTAGAATCAGATTGACAGAATCGAGGAGGAATTCTTCCCATACATAAACTAACTTTATATGCCTTATGCAATACTATAACGGTTTCTCCGGGTCTTCACATCAATATCTCACAGAATTTTGACGTTTTTGGGTAATAACAATTTATTAGAGAAATTAATATAATTGGCCGGCCACAACAGGTGTGGTGATTTGTTGCTTCTGTGTCAATAAAATCACAGAACATAAATACCACATTATATTGCCAAATAAAAGACAACTGTCTAATTAATACAGGCTTTTAATGACCTTTCAAAAATTATTAAATTTTTTGTTATCCTTAATATTTTAAAGCGGCGCGCGAGATTTTTGGCGCCAAACCACTGCCAAAGGCCAGAAACACATTCCAGACATGCCCTAAAACACATTCCCGCCAAGGGCTAAGTATCTGGGTCATAAGATCCGTACTATCCAAACTTCAGAAAATACACTCTAAAAACAGAATTGTGAAAAGTTATAGGTAGCTCTGTTCAACAATAAGGAGTACCAAATTAGTATTTTTAACATCACCGACAACTAGATATTATTAGTAAAGCTAATTGTATTTACCAACAATATATTGGTTTAGGGTTCTTAGGTCAAGAAGTTTGGTTTGTTGAGAACATTGTAAATTATGCTTTAAACGATGCCAATGCCTGAAAAGGAAATTGAAGCAAATGGTAAGAAAGAAACAGTTAATTAATTCTTTTCAAGTTACAGTGATACGACACAATCCACATTCAGCTGTACTGAAGACAGGAAAACCAAGAGATGATACAATTCATCGTAAGAGATGAATTATATGATGGTGACTTAAATTAGATCTATCTCTTATAGGAACACATATTCGGAACGTGCTAACGCAGGTATAAGCGAGAATAAATGAGTTATTTGGTTTTTATGTTTATATTTATTTATTTTATTTGTATGATTTGATTACCAATGTGTACATTTGCTAAGAGTTTATTTAATATAAGAATCATGTATGTCGATTATTTTATAGAAAGAAAAAATATAGGTACTTATTTGCTACGAAGAATGTTTATTTGAGTCAAACCAATTTTACTTTACTCCAAACAAATGTTATTTGAGTCAAATAAAAATTCTTTGTAGCAAATAATTATATTTTCGCCTCTATTCAAACACGCATTTATTTTAGATAAACTAATATTTCTATCTGTGTAGTACTTTGTTTTGCTTTTAAGTTATTTCTGAAAATGAAGTAAGTCCCAAGTTTTACCAAATTCTAGCGATATAAGAATCATAAAATGTCATGATATACAGTATAAAAAAGCTGAGCACTTATTCGAAAGTTCATAAATAAATTAGAAGGAATACAGAATTTATAGGTTAATAATATGGTGACATACAGGCGGGATGTAAATTTTAAATAAATCAAAAATTACAGCCACAACCTGGATTTGAACCAGGGACCTTTGCGTTTCTAGCACAATGCTCTCCCAACTGAGCTACTGAGGCCTATGTCATTTGTTAGATATAATTTGTCATAAATCCAGGAAAGGAAGTAGTGATTACTACCAACAACTAACCTATCTTGACGTACACCTATCAAATGTCATTCACTTGGAAGTAGGGTTCACACCAAACAACGGATTGTCAAATCTAGACTGAATTACAAATGAAAATGTTTAACGACATAATTTGTCAAATTAATATTTATAGGTTAATAATATGGTGACATAGAAGACAAATTATATCTAACAAATGACATAGGCCTCAGTAGCTCAGTTGGGAGAGCATTGTGCTAGCAACGCAAAGGTCCCTGATTCAAATCCAGGTTGTGGCTGTAATTTTTGATTTATTTAAAATTTACATCCCGCCTGTATGTCACCATATTATTAACCTATAAATATTAATTTGATAAATTATGTCGTTAAACATTTTCATTTGGAATACAGAATTTTCATTGAAATTATACATTACATTTAGACGTTACTAAAAAAGTCAAAACGCACATAATACTTAGTTTCTATAACAATATATTCTAGTTTTCGTAACAACTTCAGTATTTGTTACCGCGGAGAAGGTAGCCATAAAAGATAGCCATAACTTTTTTTTTTCGAATTTTGTTATGAAACATATATCAAATGATAGGGGTGTTCAAGTACTATACGCCATAGTTTTGCTCCGAAAATTCATTAAACGGTGTTGTCGGAAATTTGATTTATTTCGTTACGCGTCACCTTATAAGAGCTCTTGTCATCTCAATAAAGAATTGCCCATAACTTTTTGCAACAACCCCATAGAGAAACAAGTGATACAAATTCGGAAAGCGCATAAAATTTTGCATCCAATAATTGTATTGGGAAGGTGCTACCCCTAATATTACCTACCCCAATACACCTATAATACAAGACATTGCGCGCCGGTCCACTAAGAAGTGGTATTAATGAACATAACTCACGGTAAAATTATTGCATAACTTTCCTAAGTACGTCAAATTATAGGCAATTAAATATACTATTTACCTTTGAAAGCTCGGAGTTTTGCTCGACGGCGAACAACCCTTGAATAACGATCATGTCCGTACGCAACCGTCCCCGCCGGCAATCATATGTCGGGTGGTTCTGGCAGGAAAATGTTTATAACTTGTGTAAATATTGTTGCATAACTTTCTATCATACATCAAATTGTAGGTAATTAAAAGCACTTCACACCCTTCGCCGCTCGGAGTTTTGATCGATGGCAAACAACCCTTAAATGGTGATAATGTCCGTACGGAACCAGTACGACGGGCAATCACATATCAAGTGGCTGCTGCAGAAAAATATTTATAACTTTTGCAAATATTGTTGCATAACTTTCTATCATACATCAAATTGTAGGTAATTAAAAGGACTTCTCACTCTTCGCAGCTCGGAGTTTTGCTCGACGGCGAACATCCCTTAAATGACGATAATGTCAGTACGCGACCGTCCCCGCCGGCAATCATATGTCGGGTGGTTGTGGCAGGAAAATGTTTATAACTTTTGAAAATATTGTTGCATAACTTTTTATCATACATAAAATTGTAGCTAATTAAAAGGACTTCCTACCCTTCGCCGCTCGGAGTTTTGCTCGACGGCGAACAACCCTTAAATGGCGATAATGCCCGTACGGAACCAGAACGACGGGCAATTACATATCAAGTCAAATTAATATTATAGGTTAATAATTATAGTGACATATAGGCTGGATGTAAATTTTAATTAAATCAAAAAGTACAGCCACAATCTGGATTTGAACCAGGGACCTTTGCGTTTCTAGCACAATGTTCTCCCATCTTCCCTGGTTCAAATCCAGGTTGTCAAACCAACACCATTCGATTCCCCTCTTCTTAAACTATAGTAGTGTCATAAAGTCCAATCACAAATAGTAGAGTTTGAGCTAGAATGCGTGGGCAAAGGTCGGAGTGTTATTGCAGTCCAAGTTTCCGTTAATTAATGGTCTAAAAAAATTCCTGAACTTTGACTATTTTTATCCAGGGATGCGAGTATGAAAGCATACACCGTTCCAGTAGAACAGTAAACATAACCCCTTTTGTTCATCCGATTGCAACAAAGTATACACCAAACGAAAGAGGAAGCTTGTCTGCACTTATGCAAGTTATTGCAGTCCAAGTTTCCGCTAATTAGTACTACTCGAGTAATTAGAGTTTTTCTATACACGTAATTTCCCATAAGAGGGGGCTGGGGGCTAACTTCACATAGGTAACTAATTCCGTCCTTTTTTAAGGATTTCCAGATGAAGGTGGACGGAGGCCTTAATCGAGATTTCAGTACCGACTGATGCTAAAATTTGAAAAGAAACTTTAATACTATCGCAATCGTCCAGTCCAAATAATGTCAAACTTTGGAAATGCCAAATTTCGCCATGGATGTCATGAAATTTCCTTTTTAGGCAAATAAACTGAATAAAGTTGAAGAACGTCCAAAGTACATCCCATCTTCTCTAATAGGTCTATTATGCTTAACGAGCATGCAGTTCCATTTCTCATGCACTCTATAACGCAGATCATTTTCTAGTTCACCAGCTAATGTGGGTTCTGCTGCATTCACTCACCACTGGGCTATAATAGACACAAATTGTTGTGCATATAATCATGCAAGAAGATAATATTACCTACATGACTTGTGTTCTACACTAGTCTAGCATAAAAACACCGCAAATTCAATTGACTATACTAATCCAGTTTTAAATATACAAATTGTTATATGTATTAGGTAGCCATTGTATCAGAAAGCACGCGATATGTCTGCACACTACATCCGTACACGCATACACTTTTTACTGGGCTGGGATTCTCTTTTTCAATGGAAATTGTTCTCTTTTAATTAATTACGTTCCTACTTAATCTCACTGTGTAAGCTCATTAAATTGTTTGACGTGACTGGCAGAAGAATTGTTTATATTGTAAAAAATAAAGTTTTCCACCTGTCCGGATTTACGAAATGTCCGGAATATGACAAAAATATAAATAAATATGTATTTAAGTATAGCACGCTGTCTGTCATAGTAAGTCATACTCAGGTACTAACTTTCTGGATACTTTCCTTTCCGGATATTGACATTTTTATGAAGTGCCTATACAAAATTCTATATACCCAGTCCAGTCCAGTACAAAAAATTCACCTGGCGTATATCTGACGTATTACACTGCCCTACAGAAGATGGCCAATAAAAGGAAGTCGTTTATTCCGTACCCGATCTCACATAAGTGCTCCTGACAAACCTGTATTCTCTGATCTGGGCCTCAAGAACTTAATGCTGCACTCGTCATCCATTTGTGTGTCAATGGGGAATTATTTACGCCACTACACTGACCTGAACAGAAGTCTAAATACAGATTTGCTTTAATTAATAGCAGCTCAGTGGGTTAATGAAATGAAAATATGCGTCGAAAAAGTCAGTAAACAACGCTCGCTTTTGTCATGAACCGTTATTTGTTAAATTTGATTTAGGTGTTCGGTGTAGTGGTTCAGCAAGTCTTATTTTTCGACGTATACACCAAAACATGCGTTAGAACATTACCTTTTGCTTTTTTTATGATATCTTAAGTGTTTCTATAGTTTCTTTTGTATGCCAAGTCAACTCAAAATTACTGCAGGTATATAATATTTTTTACAACTAATTTTGTTAGACACTGTTTATTATTTATGTCTTTTTATCTGCATTAACTTATCTGTATACTACCAGAAAGGAGGTTTGGTTGAAATAGTAAGCATTGGAAACCATTTGTATGCCATTATCGTGTGTTTCAAAAAGTTTTAACTAATATTTTGGGTACATTACAAACGTGGTATCCGAAACGCACCGTCATCAACAGCCAACTAACAAATAATGCGACATGATACATGATAAAATTTCACTAACTAGTCTGAGCTGAAATCTTGAACCTTGCATTTCCAAACCATGAAAAAAACAGGACCGGAAATTTGGTCTCTAGAACAACGCATTGTGCTTTTAGAGGCCATGTGTTTCTAAATGTATAATAAACATGATAAACAGAATGTTGATGTTTTACCTCATTTCAGCATAATTAGGAGTATTCAGTCACGTCGCATGATGCATTTATGATACGAACTTCAACCATGAACTTCAACCATGAATTTTAAGAAAAAAATTGTTTGACAACTCTGTGAAACAACATTTTCTTACTGAATACTGTCATGTCGCATTTTGGAGGGCATTACTCAATCTTTTGCCTTTCAATTCAAATTTTCCAAAACTTCAGCGATAAAATTTTGATCATTAATTTAGGTTATTTGTTATTTTGTCAAATTGCTTTTGTTTTCAGTAGCCACCCCTTTAAAGTGTTATATGACCTGACAACAAAACTATAGTATCTTTTACATAATTTAAAAATCTGATGTGGCCAGGCACATGACTTTATCATACTATATATAAAATTAATAGTTTAGCTGCATAAGATTCTATTTGATCGAGATCGGCTATGTTTGCATTGAAATAAAACTAGTAGAACTAGACAGATATGTCGATTAAAGCTGCGTTCGGATATTGTACTCAGTTGACACCGGGTACACCGTCCAAATGACACTTACGTGTTATTGGGTGTAAATACTATAATACAATATCCGAACGCAGCTTATATTGACAGAAGTTATTGTCAAAACATTAGCGTTTGGCACTACCTACAGTCATTAGAATCAAAAAATCTGACAAATCCTGGCTACTAGTTTTAATGCAGTACGACTGATCTCGATGAAATAGAATTTGCTCATGCAGCTAAACTATTGATTGTACCAAAAAATTTCATGGTCATAAATTATTCAGAATTTCCTCTACTTTAGTTTATTATTTAACTATTTCGACAAAATTCCAGAAAAAGCGGCTTATTTGCAAAATCTTTCAAAAATGCTAAGACAAAACCTCCAGTTCCTTTGGACCCTTTTCAACAGAAAGCTTTTCAGCTCTGTTTGGTTATGAAACTTCTAAATATGAACTTTCGTCCCGATACCTTTAGTAGTTTCTCCGGAATCGTCGCCACAAAAAACGGGTACACACAATATTTTTTACTTTATCATACGCAGTATGTAAAGTATTGTAACATGCCAAAAAAAATTTTTGAGATTTTAGCGGAAATATGTCTTTTTGGGTCCCCTGAACATTTTTGACCAAGGTACAAAAAAATGTCTGTGTGTGTGTATGTGTGTGTGTACCCGCTTTTTGTGGCGACGATTCCGGACAAACTACTAAAGATATCGGGACGAAACTTCATATTTAGAAGTTTCATAACCAAACTTAGAGCTGAAAAGCTTTCTGTTGAAGAGGGTCCAAAGGAACTGGAGGTTTAGTCTTAGCATTTTTGAAAGATTTGGCAAATAAGCCGCCATTTCTGGAATTTCGTCGAAATATCTAAATAATAAATTAAAGATGAGGAAATTCTGAATAATTTATGAACATGAAATTTTTTGGTACAATCAATAGTTTAGCTGCATCCGCAAATTCTATTTCATCGAGATCGGTCGTACTGTATTAAAACTAGTAGCCAGGATATGTCAGAGATTTTGATTCTAATGACAGTAATGACACTAATGACAACGCTAATGTTTTGACAATAACGTCTGTCAATATAAGATGCGTTCGGATATTGTATTACACTTTTTACACCCAATAACACGTAAGTGTCATTTGGACGGTGTATCCGGTGTCAACGGAGTACAATATCCGAACGCAGCTTTAATCGACATATCTGTCTAGTTTTACTAGTTTTATTTTAATGCAGACATGGCCGATCTCGATCAAATAGAATCTCATGCAGCTAAACTATTAATGTTATATATAGTATGATAAAGTCATGTGCCTGGCCACATCAGATTTTTTAAATTATATAAAATACTTTAATTGCTTTTCTGGTCACAAAGGTGTAAAAATTTCGAAAAATTTTGAAATTTATAAGTAACAAGTACCCCAACCAAAATACGGGGTGATACATGTGAATCCGACACTTGTGATGTTAGTTTCCGTATTTAACCATCTTTAAAGGCCGTTAATGTTTTAGCTTTTGGTTTAAATAAAATTGAATTTACTTAAATTCAACTAAGTATTGTTTATTTGAAATACATATGTTAGGTTTACGTATCTAACGAAATATAACCTTCCCAATTATACAACAAGCACATTAATTTTTTTGATTATTTAATTTTTATTCTATGGACAAAAAAAAACAATTTTAATATAATTAGCATTTATGTATATCATTGAATGGAGGGTTTTTTATGATCGGGAACACGACAAATGCCATAATTCCTTTACCAAAGAAATAATTGAACTTGAATAAGTTAAAGAAATTTAAAATTGTTGCATACCTGCTCTGTTATTGCAATTACTTTGTACACGGATGGAATTAAACTCACCAAATACCAAAATTTATTAATGATCATAGTACCTATAAAACCTATAAACCACGTACTAACTCAATAGAACTACAATAAAACAACCGAACTGCTTGTGACCGTTATCAAGCGATAGTCAGACTATTTTGACAGACGTATCGTGTAAAGAAAGCATTAAACTTTTTCTATTATCTATTACAATTTGTCAGTCGTAGAAGAAAACACCGGATTTCCGTTCTCGACCATTCGTTATCGAATTTGCAACTGTTTTCCACGTTTGTCCCTTTGTCTTTTCTATATGCCGGCCATTTCTACAGTAACCTACATGAATATATTTACAACCGAAATGACACTTTTACTTAGTGACACATTCACGCAAAAAGGAAGCGAACAAGAAACAAAAAAGGCACGTACTGGCACAGTACGTGAAGTCCATTGAAATCAATCCCTATTGTCTTTGCACATCACGCGAACTATAATATACCACTAATTATCGAATTTCTGGCAGTTGAGCTTGATAAGTGACCACGCACCCACATAATGAAAAGTATACAAGTATTGTTGATAGTTTCCCTTGTGGTTGTGCTTATTGAAAATGTGAGGTGTCAAAGTACTGTAGAACCCAATGGAGTATTATCCACAGAATTTGTGGAAGAAGGTAACATTGGTAGCCGGTTTTCGTCAAAATATCATTCAAAGATAAACACTAGTCGACAAATTTTTGCTTATTTCACGATAACTTTAATTAAAATATTTTTGTTTGTGTTAATATGGACGTGATGATTTTGAAAATGGCCATAAAAACATAGTCAGTGCTCACACATCTCACCCGCCGGCGTGCTTCGGAAGGCACGTAAATTTATTGGTCCCGTAACGATTACTTTAGATTAGGCAAACCGGGTGCTCACCTACTTCATACAAAATACATATTGGAGTAATACGACTATATTTTGCTAAATGATTTATTTTAGTTTGCAGTCTTAGTTTTGCTGTACCAATAAATATATGCTGTTCTACTACAGTGTTGTCTTCAAATCTTACATTTGTGTGTGTAAAATGGCGACAGATCAGCAACACTTTAGCAAACAAATGCTGTTATTGAGAAAAGTTAGTAACTATCAATTAGTAAATAAAGTTATCCATAATGTTTTTCAACTAGTTTTAGTAATTGATACGTTTTTGGAAAGTCTGCCACGTGCTGAGTCTACAGTTATTGCAGAGCGATCAAATAATTATTAGATACTACCTACAAAATTAAAAATAAAGTCATTATTTGCTTAAACAGGAATTTTGGAATTGAAAAATTCCGTTACTCTTTTACAAAATACAACATCTCGTATAGCAATTGAAACTACAAATACCACCCATAATTCCAGAGTTATTGCAGCCCGATATTAATTAACGTAATTAGTGGTCTAAATTTTATTTTTCTTTACTTTGATCATTTTCTGCCTCAAATGTGCACCAAATATAAGCACACCATTTCTGAAAAGCAAACCGCATAAGTTCTTTTTTCCACTTATGCTAGATATCGCAGTCCAAAAAATACGCCATTTAGTGTCCAAAAAAATCATAAACTTTAAACATTCTTTCCTTCACATAACTGAGGATAAAAATGTTTAAAGTTGATGAATTTGTTTAGATTACTAATTAGCGCAATTTCGGGTTGCAGTAACTACGAAAATATGGGCTATATTTGTACTTTCGATTTCTGAAAGAGTTATAGTTAGTAAAGGATAACGGAGATATGAGATCCTAAAAATGCCAATTTAGGAAAACAATGAGTTTTTCTTATTAATTATTGTAGACTCAGCAGGCAGTAGTCTTTTCCAAAAACTAACACTTATGCAATTCTTTTTGGCTTTTTAATGGCTTTTATGGCTAACTTCCCTCGGTATCACAACACATCTTTTGTACGCCAACATTGTTGAAAGATAAAATGACAAAACATGAAATGCAGATGATGGCGTACAAGTTACTTTCTACTTCAGTACAAATTGATACCGTTTCTTATTGATGTCAACACACACATTTTGCCACTTCGTAATTCTAAGCCCACTGTTATAAATATCCCCGTTTTAAATCAAAATCGAACATTTTGAGCTACTTTTTGGAGGCAAAATATATTGTCTTCTTAATACAATCTCTAGCATCACAATTGATAGGAAACTTCAGCAAAAATGTACCTGCAAATGCCTTCTTGGCATCTTCGGTTTTTCTTATGAGAAAATTGGCAAACGCAAGAAAATATAGTCAAATATAAAGGAATTAATTGCAAAACACAATTTTGTAATCGTTCCGAAAAAAAGTTGAGATTTTAGCGCAAATATGTCATTTTGGGTCCCCTGAACATTTTTGACCAAGGTACAAAAAATGTCTGTGTTCGTCAAAATAGTTAAATAATAAATTAATGTGCAGGAAATTTTGTATAATTTATATCTGTGATATTTTTTGATATAATTAATAGTTTAGCTGCAGGAGCAAATTGTATTTGATTGAGATAGGTCGTGTCTGCATTAATATAAAAGTAATTAGCCAGGATTTGGCAGATATTTTCATTCTAATGACAGTAGGTAGTGTCAAACGCTGATGTTTTGGCAATACCTACTGTCAATAGTATCAAAATATATGACAAATCCTGGCTAACTAGTCTTATTTTAATGCAGACACGATGTATCTCGATCAAATAGAAACTCATGCTCATAAACTATTAATTTTATATATAGTATGATAAAGTAATGAGCCTGGCCACATCAGATTATTTAACAAATAAAACAGTAGTGTCCTATTTTTACTTTATTATACGTAGTATGACAAAGTATTGTAAATCGTGTCGAAAAACAGTTTTGAGATTTTAGAGGAAATATGTCATTTTTGTCCCCCTGAATTTTTGACCAAGGTACAAAAAATGTCTGTGTGTATTGTGTATGTGTGTCTGAATGTGTGTGTGTACCCGTTCTTTTTTGTGGCGACGATTCCAGAGAAACTACTAAAGGTATCGGGACGAAACTTTAAATATTTAGAAGTTTCATGACCAAACTTAGAGCTGAAAGAATTTTTGTCAAAAGGGTCCAAAGGAATTGGATGTTTACTCCTAGCACTTTTCAACGATTTTGCAAGTGAGCCGCCATTTCTGTAATTTCGTCAAAATTGTTAATAGTAAATTAAAGTATTGGAAATTTTGTATAATTTATGCATATGAAATTTTTTGGTAAAATTAATAGATTGGCTGAATTATCAAATTCTATGTCATCGAGATCATTCGTACTGCATTAAAACTAGTTAGCCAAAATGTTTTATTTCTTCTTTTATGCAATCCTTTATTTCAATTTATTTTTTAAATTGTAACTAATTGTATAAACTCACGATATTGCGAATTACTGTCACAATTCAGAGAGATGAGAGATTGACTAAAGATATAAAATAAACTTCCTAATTTTCAATCAAACAAAACTTTATTCGTGCGCAGTGAAGAGATGTAAACGTAAATATCAATGATATGTCAATATATCAACTTTAGAAAATTTATTTAGAAATTTAATTAGCGAGTCTAAAATTAAGAAGGTGAAAATAACTCACATATTAGTTTTTGGCATATTTTAGAAAGTACATAAATATAAGTATAAAGTAGTTCAAAAAGAGAGCCCAACTATAGCCGAATTAGTAAAAAAAAGAAGGTCATTGAAAAAATCTATATTTATAATCACAATAAAAAGTTAAGTATTAATAATTCATCGCTAAAAATATAAATTATTTAGTTACATTTTGATGTTCAACGACCTATAAACTACTTTACCGATTTTGATTATTTTTCGGCACATTGAAAGAAAATCATCAAGATTATCATATAACAATATTGCCAAATATTATAGCTTACTATACAGAGAGAACCATTTTTAAAGGCTTTAATTTTACTGTTTATTCTTCCTCAGGTAGAACGTTCGTCCATCACACAATTAAACGTCTGGCAATGATTCTACCAGCAGTTTTCTTCAAACTTGGCATCGCATTCAGCCTTCTATTGCTCGTCACAATAGTAGCGATCAATAATGGATTTATTGGCTTCTTACTATTGATCGTCGGTGTCAGCAGTGTTTTAGCTCGTCTTCAAGAGGCCAGAAGACCTCTTCCAGTACCATTATCATATCCTGCCCCATTGCCATTGGCCCACTTTGGTGGACATCATCATCACTTTTTGGACAGAAGCGATGATACAACGAAAACCCAAGAAGTGAAGACAACACCTACTTTTACAAATACTCCATCACCGTATGGTGCTTATGCACCATCTGTAAATCCAACGTATGCTTACGCTAATAATGAAAATTATGACGCATCTGGATACTCGGGGACAAAATATTACACAGTAACCTCATAGAGGGTTATAGTGGTGAATGTTTTGAAATAAGGAAGGGATCCTCAGGGTATTTTATTTAGTAACGTTGTTTATTTATTTATTTATTGTAATTTATTGTAATTTTTACATGTAAATAAACAATTTTGTGTATCATCGATCATTGTTTCACCTAGTGACAGCCATGAAACGATTTGATTGATCTACTAACAGAATTAAATTACCTTTCTAGTACGTCTTTATTTAAAATAAGTAACAACAATCAATCATACACATGATGTGTAATACAGGTTGGACCAGAAGTGAGTTTCTTATATAAAAATATTTCTTTGTGGTGTAACTTGCATGTATAAAACATTTCAAGATTATGATATAAAGATATTGCCAATAGGGTATTTGACTGTATTAAAAATATGGCTTATATTATAGTCATCCTAATAGATTACAGTTTAAGAAAACTATTTGTTATTACTTTTCAAAAAAAAATGCTTTATTTCTATTAAAAACCAAAATTAAAAATGAATTTTATTCACGTACTATCACGTGATTGAAAACACTCTGTAATTGGTTCAGTCTCCAGTGACGTCATTCGTTAGTACGCTTAGAGCGCGTTCGGTTTGTCAGGGTAGCGTTAGTCCGCCTATTATGCAGCGCGTCACTCTCACCGTACAATACCGGGTTATCCGAACGCTCTCTTAAGCTTCTCCAGTTTGAATTTAATAGCACTAAAGTGTCATGTAAGCATAACTTTGTAGGTTAGGATACCCTCACCTTAAGCTGTCAGATCAGATAATACCTGGTTCGCAAATACGATAGATAACTTATTCTAGTCAGTTTTACTTATGTCGAAGTAATCTTCACAACAAAAAAACACTTGTATTGGCCGCTATTTATTTCATTTGGATTTCTACGAGCCAACCAGTTTCTTCGCAGTTTCAAATCTTGCGGACAAGCTACAAATAGTTTATCCGGAGATTTTCTTGACGTATTTCTGCATTGTGAATTTATACACCATCCCATTTTTATGTAGAAATTGTGAAAACAACACATCATACAACACAATTATCAAACGGCGACGATGCCGATGCTGATATACCATATGGGCCGATTTGACATCTACTATCGGGTGACGTCACACAACAGAAAGTATCATTTTGGCGGGACTTTTTGTGATTCAATTTTTAACGCTGATTTATATGAAATATTGAGGAAATAATTACGAAAAATAATGCATTTACAATGTAGGGTGAAGGAATAAACACACTAAGATGGTTTTCCAATAATAGTCAAATACCCTATTAAATAACCGAACACTGGTGCTTTTTTCCAGTTTCTAATCATTTAGTCTCTTTTCCTTGACCACATTCACCAGGCCTGTATACTCCAGCTTTATCATTATCTGCTTCTCCTAGCACCATCATTGGCGTAGCTACATATTCGGAGCCCAATCAAAGGCGTATTCAAAAATTCAGCTGGATTTGAATTTTTCAGAAGTAAACGGCTTTATTTGTTTAGTTTCACTACGCTAAGCTGCGATAGTCTACAGTCTACACTCTACAGTTCCCATATTCTGAGTTATCAAGGTGGAATTTAGAGCTTGTGGGGGATATTCTGAGTGTGTTGTAATGTAAATAATCAAATTTTATTGTCTATAAATTCTTTTTTCTACTTTGCATTCACAATGCACACATTGTAACACTGTTTTCGGTGTTACAATTAACACATTGTAGCATCGTTTTTAGTAACAGTTTTGTCTAAGATTGGTACACACTGATATCAAATGCCATTAGTCAAACGTACAACACATAACAACAACACATTACCAACACATAACCACAAACTTTTTTTAATCGCATGCAATCGCATAAACTGCGAAATATCAATATTCTATACATACTTAAACATGCGTGTAGCCTGCTATAGTATGGCCAAAGGATTGGGGCTTTCTTAGTTTTGCTGTGTTCATCAAAATACGCCAGCATGACGTTTTCGGTGATGTTTTGCGACTCTGGTAAGTGATGGTCATCATTATTTTCAACTAAACATCAAATCCCATTTTCAGATATAATTTAAGGACCACATTTACTTTAATAAGGTATTATGCGAAGATCAAACCTACATCGTAGATATGAACGATCTTAATTACTGCTGCGAGATTGTATATGTGCAACAAATGGTTTATTCAATATCACCATAGACGTAGCTATAGTACATTTAAAATGTTGAGGATTTCTTAGTTTATGTAACGTATAAGTTTTCGGTAACATTTTGGACCGAATTCTGCTCCGTTCAATACCGTATTCGTTTTTGTCCGTCGCTTTAGACTTCGTCTTAGTTCTGGTTGTGTGCAATGTATTTGTATTACCTCCATCACATGTAATTTTACTAAGTATAATTTATTCTAATAAATTGTTACACCGAAATTAGAATTTGGTTTCAATCATATGTGCGTGTAAACTTGTATAAGCCAGCGGTACCTACTAGGTAGAAACTGCTATTAAACGTTAACCGTTATAACAATTCTTTAGTAAGTTCTTATTCTTTGAAGTAACTAATCAGTTACCGCCAAACACTTCTATTTTGATTATTATACTTATGAAATCACTATATTTAAGTTTACTTTTTAGGCTATGTTAGATTTTGTCATGATTTTATCCCATTCCTTACGAAGTTGACAGTTACTACAGTGCTGCCACGTGGTACCCGCAAAATACCCTAGATTCTAATTTAGCGCAATATAGTAACCACAATTTCTAAATTTATATAAAATTAAAGACGCAAAGTAGAAAAATAGTATATTATACTCGTTTTATAAGACGTATTGGCGGACTCGTTCCATTTGGGCAAAACAATTGGCAAAGCAACTCGTGCGCCAATTTGACGTCTTATAAAACTTGTCTGTAAAACTTGTCCTGTATATGATATTGCCATAAGGTACAATTCTTATAAAAAGCGATCCGCTTATAACTTCATAAAAAGAAATTACTTATTTTTAATTTGCGTGACTCAAAAATAACGATAAAATAGTTTCTAATGATCTTTGAGTTAGTAACATAGTCATTAATTATAGCATGGTTTTCGTTGATATTAGAGCCTTCAAACAGTGTTAAAAATAATTGAATACGGCTCATTACGTATAACTAGCCGCATTGGCGTGATGTTGTTAGCGATAGCATCAAATGTATGTTGATGATAATTGGTTTGTGGATTGACCGCGGGGTGTACGCTCTGTTTGTATTCGCTTTTATAATTATTTTAATGGTCGGGAAGAGTTTCGTGCCTTAAATATCGGACGTTTAGTATCGGTATCATACCCCTGAGGCATACAGATGACCCGTGTTCTAGTTTCCGAACTTGAAATTGCCGAACTGAAAGTAAGTTTGACTGAGATGAAAGTGCGTCTTTCTTGTAACACCTACTCCAGTATAAAGAAAGAATTCTGCAATCATTCAAATAGTTAAATTTCACTTCCATAGGTATCTGTGAAAGTATTTTTTGTTGGCGGAACAGATCATTTTGAACACCATTTAAATTATCTCACTCTAACGTTGGGTAATGTTGGTTAATTTTTTAATAAAACTTTGGAAAGCTGTATTTTTGTGAAGAGATTAAACTTGCTATGCATCTGACACATGAATGTGACAATTATGTTTATCACATATTATGGCGAAACAATGAATGCAAAATAGTATATTATTATACAAGTTTTATAAGACGTCAAATTGGCGCACGAGTTGTTTTGGGCACGACGAGCGTAGCGAGGAGTGCCCAAATGGAACAAGTGCGCCAATACGTCTTAAAAAACGAGTGTAATATACTATTTTTTCTACTTTGCGTCATTAATTTTATATAAATTTAGAAATTGTGGTTACTATATCGCGCTAAATTAGAATCTAGGGTATTTTGCGGGTACCACGTGGCAGCACTGTAGTAACTGTCAACTTCGTTAAGGATGTGATCGATGAAATAAAATCATGACAAAATCAAATTGTGAATAATTTTACTCTACTTTGGCCTACAAGTTTGAATAAATATTCAGCGAGGTCGCAACGATGATCATAATGGAGCTTGGGGCAACACTTTTAACCCTACTGTGACAAATACATGAAACTTAACCTAAAAAGTTAACAAATTTAAAATAGTGGTTTCATAAGTATATAAATCAGAATAGAAGTGTTTAGCGGTGACTGATTAGTTACTTCGAAGAACAAGAACTTACTAAAGAATTGTTATAACGCTTACCGTTTAATAGCGGTGTCTACCTAATTCCGCTACGTAGCCGTTGCGGCTTATATATTTACAAGCACTTACAATTGAAACCCAATTCTAATTTCGGCAAAGTAGTTTATTAGAATAAATTATACTTAGTAAAATTACATGTGATGGAGGTAATACAAATACGTTGCACACAACCAGAACTAAGACGAAGTCGAAAGCGACGGACAAAAACGAATACGATTTGAACCGAGCATCCAAGCATCCAAAATATTACCGAAAACTTATACGTTAGATAAACTAAGAAATCCTCTACACTTTAAATGTACTATAGCTTCGTACGTGTATGCTGATAAACCATTCATTGCGCATATACAATCTCGCAGCAGTAATTAAAATCGTTCATATCTACGATGTAGGTTTGATTTCGCATAATACCTTATTAAAGTAAATGTGGTCCTTGAATTATATCTGAAAAGGAGATTTGATGTTTAGTTGAAAAGAATGATAACGATCACTTACCAGACTCGTAAAACATCACCGAAAACGTCATGCTGGCGTATTTTGATGAACACAGCAAAACTAAGAAAGCCCCAATCCTTTGGCCATACTATAGCAGGCTACACCCATGTTTAAATATGTATAGAATATTATATTTCGCAGTTTATGCGATTGCAAGCGATTAAGAAGATGCAGTGTGTGGTTATGTTGGGTTATGTATTGTACGTTTGACATATAGCATTTGATATCAATGTGTACCAATCTTAGACAAAAATGTTACTGTTTTCGGTATTACAATGTGTTAATTGTAACACCGAAAACAGTGTTACAATGTGTGCATTGTGAATGCAAAGTAGAAAAAAAAAATTCTTTCTCACCTATACATTCGTCCCAGAAATGTTAACTGCCCAGTACTGTCCAGTGCATCTGCTACGTACAGTACTTGCAATTATCGACCGTTATTTAACTGTGTACATACCTACATTAAAAATCAGTAATTTCAAGTAAGGTAATTTGTATGTATGTACCGATTCAAAATGCAGTTTTAAACGCACCTTAAGATATGTTAAAACAGTGGAACACTATTGATGGTTAAGTAAACAAGCCACATTTATTAATTTAAAATTTACGTACGCATAAGTGCGTATGTATAATTTACGTACACATATAAGTATTAAGGTTGATAAAATCTTCCACCCGTTCGATGCTTGTGGTCAAAGATTTCAATAAAAGAAAGCCTGGAGATGTACAAGGCTTGCTTTTATTGAAACCTTTGACATATAAGTATAGTCATTAATTTATTTAGTCCTTATAATTAGGTTCACAATAATTTAGATTTTATTACTAGGTTCACAAACAATAATTTTTATTATATGAGTTCGGTTGAAGCAAAACTAGGTAATCGACAAAATTAAAAAATTAAAGTTATTGGAAGAGATAAATTCAAACAAAGTTGGACATCTTTATAATTATCAATTATCAAATAGTTACCAAACACAAACTCACTTTGTATAAGTTTCAAACTTACAGTGAGTACAAAAACAAATGAGCATTAATTTTCGTCAAAAACTTGTTCTCTGAAAAGTTTACAAAAAATAATTCATTGACAGCAGCGTTGAATAATGAAGCCAATATTCAACGGCACACTTCCAGAAATATGTTTTATGTATTTGACAGTATCCTTGTTATCAATCCTTATTTGAATAGATTAAAAAACTATATATTTATTTGCTACAAAGAAAGTTATTTGAATCAAAAACTTATTACTTTTCTCCAGACAAATGTTCTTTATATAGGTATAAAAAATAGTAGGCATTATTTTAGATTGAGTTCTTAAAAGAAATTTCGATAATTTGCTTTAATGCAAATAATAACTTTTATCTACGACGCACACACACACACATACACACATTATAATAAATCCTTTTTGTTTGGTTTTACTACAATAAATTTACATACTATAACTATTATCCTAATATAAAAATAATCAATTAACTTTTGAGTGTTGATATGAGAGCATTTTTCAAATACTTGATTTGTCAAAAATACAATAATCTAACCTCCGTGACTATCCGGACCAACAATGAATAAAATCTAACATGTGTTTCTGGTGTGCTGTTTACGTAGACTCTGAATCTGAGCCATTTTGACTTGAGCCAAGTGTTTTAGAAAAGCAGTACAAAAAACACTGGAAAAAATCTAAAAAAAATCATTTTTTTTCATTAACTAACTCAATTTACAATTTCTGCTTTTAGATTCAGATTATATGGTAAAAAAAAACATACTAGAAACAGTTTTCACTTTGAGTTTGTTCTTTGAGGGCCCAGATATAGTCACGTAGCTTAGATTATTGTGATTTTAACAAATTACGTACTTGGTAATATGTGAAATGCTCTGATATCTAGACTCTAGACTCAAAAGTGAATGGATTTTTTTTATTTAGGTAATAACTGTGATATGTAAATTTATAGTGGTAAAATAAAACAAAAACTTTTTTAAGGACCCCACTACAGTACCACCACGGATAGAAAATTTTATTTAACTAAAAAAAATCGCTGTTTGAATAGAGGCAAAAATATATTTAGATATATTGTGATGTCAAGATTGTATTAGCGTTCATTTTTGTCAACCACTTGTGGCATAGCATAATTTATTATTATTAGCATAATTTAAATACTACATGATTTAGGCGTGATGGTAATAAAATAAAAGGACGCTAAACATGTTATGATAATGTATAATTTTCGTGTATTTTAAACGCCTCGAAATGTAATAAAACCCAGATAGGAAAAAATACTGTTTGCATAACTTAAAACTTATTAAGGTCTGCTAATACAATGTCAGAACATTTTGATTAATATAACAAAAAGTTATTAAACTGGAGACAGGTATGGTCTGGAGTGAGCGCAACATTTTCCTTCAAATAGTGTACAGAATATACTATTGGAAAAACATAAGGTACCTACCTACTATAATTTGAAAAATCTTATGTGGCCAGGCACATGACTTTATCATACCATATATAAAATTAATAGTTTAGCTGCATGACATTCTATTTGATCGAGATCGGCCATGTCTGCATTAAAATAAAACTACTGGAACTAGACAGATATTATGTCATGATATTATGAATCACAATATCTGACAAATCCTGGCTAACTTGCTTTAATGCAGTACGAGCGATCTCGATGAAATAGAATTTGCTCATGCAGCTAAACTATTCATTTTACCAAAAAATGTCATGGTCATAAATTATTCAGAATTTTTTTTTTTGGTACGATTATAATACTTTACATACCACGTATGATAAAGTAAAAATATTTTAGGTGGCTTAAATCTACAGGCAATATACACAAACAATATGAACAACAATTGATGACAGGTGTGCATAGTGTGCACTGGTACATAAACTTCTCTAATCCCATAACATGTTATCCAATTATATTAGATAAACCATTTATCCAAAATAACGACTACATACACTTTCTCATCGATTATAATTAATAACCCATGCCTCTTTATGATTACAACAATTTAAATTCTTTAAATTTACATATCTCACACTAACGGTTCGCAATGTTTTCCCCCAATACAGCGACATCATTTCAGATTGGAGCACTTCTGATAGCCAGTCCGAAGTTTTTCAACATTCACTTCGATGGCGGTCGTCTCGCGATATAGTTGTGAACCCATTCAGTGCGTGTAACTTCCATAACCGACATGACACGATTCGCAATGCTAGTCATCCTAAGTTTCCTGTGTTTTATAGCAACAATTAATACAGAAGAATTGAACAGACCTGAAATTGTAGTACCTGAAACTAACTCAACTGATCCGAGTTTAGAAATCAACGAAAGTTTTGAAGTAGCGAGACATGGTGGAGGTGGAGGTATTGTTTATTTTATTTAGTTATTTATCTTTTATTTATGCCATATTTGCTTGTTTTCTTTTAAGGCAAAGGTGGTAAAGGTGGCAAGAAAAAGGATGGAGGATTTATGCAAAAGATCCTTCCGTTTATGGTCATACCCTTTATGATATCATCATCGATGATCCCAATGGCACTCATGGGGTTAAAGTTTATGCTTCTAAAAAGTGCCTTCATTGGAAAAGTTGCTATTATCTTGCTTCTTATTAACATGTTCACGAGATTTAACAACAAAGGTGGGGTCTACAGTCATAATATCAATTTAGGTCCAGCACAAAAGGATGTTGCCATGGGCCATTATGGCTATAATGGAGATGAAGAATATGGGGCGTACGTCAATAAAAGAAGAAGACGTCGAAGAAGGTAGTCTTGTATTGTTTTACTTATTATTTGCGGGTTGTTTCCACAGCATGTCTGACCTCATGTTTAGGTATAGTAATTTATTTCAAATAGTAATGACAGTGTGAATGACATGTACAGAATATGTGTAAATAAGTTATTGTAAATAAATAAATTATTCAACTATTTATTTTTATAATAAACAATTGACAAAAAAATAACACAGCGTTTTAATTTGTCTAGAGATATGGCAGGTATAATTTGTTTATACAAAAATAAATATGATAGCAAGAGATCAAATTATATGTGAAAGTAAATAAATGTAAAACAGAGGCAAGAAGGTGGTCAGCTATACTTGAATAACTGGGTTAGTAGATTATATGTACTTCGATGGCAGATCGAAGCTTCAGAAACGTACAAAAAAATATTGTGTTCGCAGCCAAGTAAGGCTGGCTAACCGTAAACCAGGAAAGCGGCCACAATTATGAGGCGGTGATACGTCGAGTGGATACACTGTTAAATGGCTGAAGAACGAGAAAGGAGATATGGATTTCTTATAAATCCCGTATTGGATACCGTATAATTCAAAATACATGTGACCATGATTAAAACACAGTGAAGGCACTTCAAGACTTCAATTATTTATTTAAAATGTTTATTGGCAAATTCATTCAATGAATATTAAAAGTTTCTTTTATTTTGGAAATTAAAAGTTTGTTTTATATTATTGTTTAAATTTTTACTCAATTTTGTTTTAAGAACGAAACCCCAAAAATGATAAAATTCGAAAAAAAAAAAAAAAAAAACAGTTGTTTTATATACCTACTTAGTTCTTCTGTACGAAATCATACAACCACGCCGTTTTTTTATTATGTATAACAAACATTCGAAATTATAATTCATAGTCCATTTTAGACGAATAAAATTTGATGGAATGCTAATAGACAAAAATACAATATTTGGGATATTCGTGAGGTTAGATGACATCCTATCAGTGTTGCCAAGTGGTGAGTAATTACTCATTTAGTGAGTAATGTTACTAACAAAAATCGAATTTAAGAAAAAGGGAAAAATATGAGATTTTTGTTAATTTGTGAGTATTTTTCTTTCAGTGCTGTTTCTTATCAATGTCGCGAAATTATAAATCACGTTTAATTTAGTAATAATGTTTGGATATTGACTATAGGTGGTGCATATTTTTGAAGATTTTTTTGAAGGACCCTCTCAATTTGTTCATTTATATCCATTCTTAATTCTCGTGGAATTTGACATCCATCAATACATACTAATCCCTGCCAAAAGCAGCTCAACAAATAAGTTGAATTTAATATAAAAAAATAAAAAAGAACGTTTGTTTTACTACAATAAATTTACATATCCCAGTTATTAGCTTAATAAAACTTAAAAAAACATATAATCATTCAACTTTTGAGTATAGATATCAGCGCATTTTACATATTTCCAATAACTTAATTTGTTAAAAATACAATAATCTAAGCAAGTGACTAACTATACTGTCTAACAATGAACGAAATCGAACAAGTGAAAACTGTTTCTGGTGTGCTTTCGTAGAATCTGAAATTGAAATCAAAGATTTTGAATTGTGTCTAGTTTTTATCACTGATTTACTTAACAACTTATGTCAATTCCGAATTGCGGCCTTACAAATTTACGAGTTTACGGAAAAATTATACCAGAAAGAGTTTTTATTTGTTTTTTCATAAATTTAATAACTGTGGTATATCGTATATAAATGCTTTTTTAATATTATTAATCTAAACTTATTCTTGATTTTGAGGCGCTCATTGGGGCACTTGTTGAATATATTGATTTTTTCAAATTTCACAGAAATAAAGTATGAGACTGTCTTGCATAAAAATATAAAAGTTCAAAAATAAGAACCACCATATCAATTTTATCAAAAAGATGACATTTCAGGGAAAACCTGGAAAACATATATCTGCTAACCCTAATTTACATTACATGTTACACTTCACATATGTTAGTAGTGATATAACTATAGGCATTTTTGTACTTTTGGTGTTACAAAGTGGACACAAAAGAAAAATTAAAATTGTGAGTAAAATGATGGCAAAATGGGAATTTTTGACAAGCGTGCTGAGTATTCTGAAATCAAAGGGTTGACAACACTCCATCCTATGTACACTTTGTACTATTTTCGATCAAGATTACATTCCGAACATAAGAACTTATCGATCGTTAATTCTTATTACCAAGGCAAGGAAAAAGCACTTATATGTTTAATCTAGGAATTGGTGAAAATTGTCGAATTCTCTTTTTTACAGTCATTGTATCACTGCCGCCATCGTGCGTCATTTAATTGTTTTTTTTACCAAAAAGTCATTTCTTTCGAGAGTACCCCATAGGTACACCATGCTTATTCGATAGAAAACATTTTTCCGTTTATAATGATACCAAATACTTAATATTTTGCTGAAAATCGTAGCGTGGAAATGTTGTTTAAAGCAGGAAAATCAAAAATACAGCCAGCGCAGCGTAATGAACTATAAAATTCGCTAATATCAGAATTTGACAGTTCTCTGTATTGCTTATACTTTTGATAGTTTCTTATTATTTGAGGTTATTGCTACGTATTTTCGCGTATTAATATTATCTATTGGTTATACTTATTGTTGTTCGTTAATACATTTATTGGTTATTTCTTTGTTATTAATTGTTGGTTATTGTTGATTGTTATCATATTAATTGTTTATTTCGTGATGTAACTTGTTCGACCTGCAATTTTTAGAACATACCCGCGAAAAAAATACTTCTTGGCCAAAGACTAAATAAATCACGCAGTAATAGGGCGCAGTAATACAATATAGGCCAAAATCGATTTAGTTAGTGTTATGTGACAATGTTCGAATATTTTCTCTAATTCATAACGACGTAGATTAATAAACATCATTTTTTTCGGCCCATCGACGATAGATGGGTTTTTCTGTTCAGAATATCATCCTGGTAGAAAAGATCACAAACATATCTAATACAGGATGCCATTTAAAATTTCAAAGATGACGTCATTTCAAGAAAAACGGAAGTAATATGACTTCCGTCATATTCCAAAAACTGGCATTTATGTCTATTAACATTTCATTCAACTAGCGTATTAATGTGGATCTAGATTGTAGACTTCCGCGGTCTGAGCCAATGTTATATTGATTTCCGGGTGGAAACCGCGTTGAGGACTTTGAAGCAAGTCAACGTTTCGCGCTCTGTTGCAAGAGGCATCTTCAGGACTAAGTTATCAAACCAAGTGCTAAGAAGATGATCATCAAGTAGTTTGATTATTTTTTTCCCAAATTTTCACAAAATCTAATTATATCTAACTAAAAACTAAATAAATGAAACGCACCTTATTATAAGTGTGGTGTAATGACGTGTTATGCGGTTGTAAAGGTAAGAAATAGAGCTAATCAACGATATGACATGTCATATGTTGCCCTGCCATATGACGTTATAGTCGCCATGCTTTCATTTTACTATTTAGATAGAATTACATATTGTGAAATTTTGGGGGAAAAATAACCAAACAACTTTTATGTTTAATTTTTTTTGATACAACTAATAATTTACGCTGTGAAGAGAATATTTCATTTAGTTTGCCAACCTTGTATAATATCAGTGGTACATAAGAAACTAAACAAAAACTGTTTTGGGTGATCTTTATACAAGTGTCAAATATGTTGATGGTATACATAGGAGTCATACTAGACCAACTTTTTATAAGAAAACAATTTCCGGAAACGTACCTTTTACAAGCGCGTTAAAGAGAGTTGCAAGATAGTAGGTACCAACTTTTGAAACAGCGCCGTATGAAAAGTAATTCTTCTGAAACTAAACTAGTTTCATTTAACGCCACTGTAGAAAATGAAAGAGAACCAGCTCTTAATCATTATCACCAAATTACGGTGCTCTTTGGCTCTCTCCAACTAACATATGTTTAACACAACAAACAGTTTGTGATTAGTAATTAAAACCACAAGTATTTTTTGTTTTTGTGTAATTTTGTAAATACATATTAGAGATTCAATAGTTTATGTACCAGTATTTTTATATATTATTTTCAGCTTTTTAATGCTCTTGGTCAACTGTCTTTTAAGTAATGTTATTAGATAATAATAATATACCTACATAATGCCAACAACAATAGAAATTCGAAAACAACTTACGTAACAGAAACAACTATTACATAAGCGATGTATATAAACGAATATGTATAACATTGTTTCAAACATCGTTAAATTCAAAGAATTTATCAAGGTTTGTATATTTATTAAACAAACACGTAGTTACAGCAATAACAATGGGCAATATATAAAATATATATGCATAGTATTTATCATTTAATATAAATAAATAATAAATAAACCATTTAACCATTGTAATTTTTAGTCTTACATGTGTTTTACTATTACATATACAAATATATATATATATATATATATATATATATATATATATATATATATATATATATCAATAACAAATCGGCAGCTGCCGTGGATGCTTGATGGCAAAGTATTGTTATGTTGTTATGTTTATCTTTTCATTATTTTCGTTGCTTCTCTGTCTGTCATCTCTCTCTGTGGCTTTTTTACCTTTGCCTTTGGACATAGACTGGCTTATGAGAGTTTTGAGACCGGAGTGAGCAATTGAGGTAAACAAAAGGCCCAATGGGGCTATAGAATACACCCAAGCCTCATTCCCTAACTATATACATCATAACCATCGCCAATCTCCAAAATGGTGACTTCTTGCCTGCTTTGGTGTTATAATTATAAAGAATACTTTATGACAAGTAGGTAATAAAACACATAGATAAAAAACAAACAAAATATATTTGTATTTTCATGTGAACATATGAATTCAAAACTTATGGAAGACATACTCCAGGACACTGGGAAATTGGTATGCACCTTCCACGTGAGTTCCTGGCGTAACCATCAATGCAATAACAAGCATCATTGCATTTAACGTTAATAATTGGGCAAGTCTCTCCCAAATTCTTACATGTTGTTTGGCAGGCGCTGCCACAAGCGTATATTTCATTTGGCTTGGTACATTTTATTGGCTGAGTAGATTCTACAAAAGAATTTATGTCTTAAGGTTCTTCAAGAAATTTAACAGACACTCACCTGCTTTCATCATAACAAAAGCACACAAAAGCACCGTCAAAACATCAAATTTTAAATTCATTTCGGTGCTGTCTATACTGATATGATCATCAGCTATACTAGATTTTAGCTTTATATACACTACATAGAGTAAGGGGAAGGCCACCTCAACCATTCATATTGCTGGATAGTTGAGATGATTACTGATTACTCAATAAGCGATAACGCACATTTGCAATACAAAACAAACACATTTCAACATTAACACAAGTTAACAGAAACAACCAAACAGAACACTAGTTAACAGAAAAACAAACAAACAAAGTAGTTGAGGTATTTCTTGACCAAAGAACTACAAACAACACCAGAAAAGACTTCTTTTTCAGCAAGGCAAATACCCCCCACAGCCCCACAGGTAGTTAATGTTTTCTGGTAAAAAGTTTCTTGGGACATATATCTCAAATTGACAAAAATAGAACCATTCAAAAGAAAATCTTGTGCTCAAATATTCCATACCATACCTGTGTCTACATCAAATACTGATAATCTATTAGCAGGCCTTGATATTTTGAGGTATTTGCCTGGTGACAGATACATATGCATTTGCGGCAGTGAACGGTATATACTACGTATAACTGGAAGGGACCCGCGTTTTATATTGGCTACCGAGATTTGATGCAGGCCGGCAGGCGCAAGCAAAAGAGACGGAGCGATGACGTGGGCTATGTGTCACTGTCTGACTACCGTAGCGTGACTAGCATAGCGTGACTACCATAGCGGAAGGCAGTAGAGTTTCGCTTTTTTATTATTCCAGCTGAACCCATTGTCCTAGAAACCTCAAAATGGTCTCATAGTAAACCTAAATCTTTGTATCTTTACCTGAAATTCCGAAAATTTGTCCCCAAATGACGCATTTACGGCGATTCTTTAACTGGGGTGCGCACGGTTTCATAAAAAAACACAGGTAAAAAGCGCAATAACCTGACGAGATGATATGCAACTTTTGAAAACTTATATTCGCTTACCATAAACAAACGAAAGTTATCAATATAACCATAAGTTTCAACTGTCTTTTTCTCGAATTTTGTTTAATGTAACGATAAGTTTTGTGAATT
Organism: Aphodius sticticus; assembly: GCA_963966075.1. Classification (NCBI taxonomy): domain Eukaryota; kingdom Metazoa; phylum Arthropoda; class Insecta; order Coleoptera; family Scarabaeidae; genus Aphodius; species Aphodius sticticus. The sequence continues at coordinate 21,744,849 of OZ014513.1, read as the reverse complement.
ATCTTTACGACAATTAACAGATCTATCAATATCAGTACAAAAAATATGGGATTGACATATAGAAAGTGTCAATGACGTCATAAGTCGAAAACAATTGAAAGTCGGAAATTAAATTTGATATCAATATGTATTTTTTGATAATTAAAAATCGACGAATTTTTTCAAATAACAAACCGTTTTAGACTTTGCGTCATGTTTCCTTACTTTACGCGCTCAATGTAGACATATTTCGAATAAATACAAATTTTAAAATGTGAAAAATAATTTTTTCGCTTTCGGTGTCGTTATGAAAGCACTAAATCACAAACTTTTAGTAACTTTTACTTTCCCAAGATTGATGACATTGACGTCAAGTGCCAAACAAGGCTGACCTCTCAATCGCTATTGGCTCGCGTCAATCGTATTTATTAATTTTACCACAAGTACCAACTGTTGAATATAAAACTACGCTAGATTGTATGATGACAACCACAATTTTCGAAATTTATGTAAAACTAATGTCGCAAAGTAGAAAAAATAGTATATAACACTCGTTTTATAAGACGTATTGGCGCACTCGTTCCATTTGGTTCGTTCCAACTCGTGCGTCAATTTTTGTCTTATAAAACTTGTATTATAATATACTATTATATTCTCAATAATTTTAGTTGCGTGACATCTACTTTGACAGTATTTGTTAACCTATGACGTCTAAACTCTAACAGTATTTGTCAACCTACAAATTTGTTCCGGTTTCGACAATTTTATTCTTCACGGTATTCTTGCCGACACTAAATTCAGTAGCAATTTCTCGAATGCTGATTCCATCATGTAGTCGAGCTTGAATTATTGCCTTCTGAAATTCATTCAATTGCGACATTTTTATTCCTTACGTCAAAATTCAAGATGACATTAATGTGACATGACAAGCGTACTGACATGGCTTTACGAAGCCCAGTTTAATTAGTGCAAATTTGAGTGTCCCCGTTTTCTATGCTCGCGACGTCAGTAAATTTTAATTAGGCGAAATATATGAATAAAATATAACTTTTATTAAATCTGCGATTATTATCTCATGTATTTAAGTCTCTGCAAGAGTTAAGGGTTGATTAATTTGTTCCAATTATATTGAAAAAGATATTACAAATAAAAAAGTTAAGTTCAAACCGCATACGGCTATAGTACCGTATGAGATAGAAAGAGATGGCTAGCCCACAGCACTGCGGGTTGCATACCAAATCCATTTGCATCACTTATTCACCATGTCGCGTCCTTTCCAGTTTTACGTAGTATTTATAGTTCACTGATTTGCAGTAAATAAAAATTCAGAATTCTGGTAACGCCTCGGCTTCAGAAATATCAAGTAACAAGTACTGAGAAACATCATGTGTTATTTTGTTGAAGTATGAAACGAATGGGCATTACCCACTTCACGTGAGGCAGCATTGCGTTCAACAAAGCTATCCGAATCATTATCACTCAACCCATGTTGCTAATTAAGAAAAGTGTTGATATACATTAAAAACCTAGATAAAAAGCAAATTGCGTAAAATTTGAATGAACACAACGTAATATCATATTTATTAAGACATCAACAATGAACAAAATTAATTCCAAAAGATATTTAAAAAAAAATCAATGTATTGGAGGACAATGGGAAATCGGTATGCATCTTCCTCGTTTGTTTCTAGCATAACCATCAATGCAATAACAATCATCATTGCATACAATATTAACAATTTGACAGGCTTGTCCTAAAGTGGCACATTCCGTTTGACAGGGACTACCACAGGCATACTTTTCATGTGGCCTGTAACATTCTATAGGCTCGATGGATTCTAAAAAACAGATCTTACATTTACTGCTTACGCTAGTTTTACAAAATATACTCACCTGCGTTTAACAAACGTATAACAAACGCACACAGAAGTATAGCGTAAGCACCCAGTTTTGAATTCATTTTGATGTAGGTTTTACTGTGTGATCTGATGAATGATGATCATCCACTATTAGGTTTTATTTTTTAGCTAATCTCTTAATGCTTGACCGAAAATTATAAGACACCATACGCATGGCCTACGCAACCATTAATATTGTCCAGTGGTAGAGGTCATTGCCGAAGTAGCGATAGTAAACATAACAGATAAAAATAATCATAAATGTTTTTATATACGGTGATCACTGTGTTGACAGTTTGAAAATAAGACTAAAAATGTACGGTAAGAAAACTATTAGCCGCAAAAATAACACTGGCCAACAAAATTTGACCGACTTCCAATTGCCGGACAAATGACAACTGATTCGGATAGAGTTTTTTCTCAGGAATCCGAATCTGAACACAGAAATACTGAATTGGCTCCAGTTTTTTCAAAAAACAGTGTTAAAGGTGCAAAAAATACGCTTTTTCGCTACTTTTGCAGACATGCCAAACAATAACGTAATGTAGTAGAAGTTTGTAAGTAGGATCAAATTAAACTTTGAACCTTTTCCTTTAAGAAGCATATAGCGAGAAATCGGATGACATAAACTTTGAACTTTTCACACCACCTTTTTATAGCAGCGCGCGCCATTTCGGCACCGTATCGTACGGAGCGCACTGCTTGTTTCTTTATTTATAAATTGCTGTGGCCAAATAAAAAGTTGTCGGAAAAATGACAACTAATTTCGATAGGATTTTTCCCATGGAATCCGAATCTGAAACCAGAAATAATGAATTGGCTACAGTTTTTTTTTTTGAGAGGTAGTGTGAAAAATGCAAAACGCTACAACAATAAGGTAAATTAATTAATATCCCTTGGTTTACAAGTTTCAGAATAAAATACCCCTAACGATTTATAGGGTCAGTGTAATATATAGTAGGTAAATCTTTTTATAGTATATTTTGCCAACAAATACTTAATAACTGATTTATAAAGATAACAGGATAATATATTACCTGGACAAATATAGTTACTACTATTGTCTAGGTTTTATTCACCTATCCCACTAGTAATTGAAAATTAACTGATTTATAAAGATAACAGGATAATATTATATTACCTGGACAAATATAGTTACTACTATTGTCTAGGTTTTATTCACCTATCCCACTAGTAATTGAAAATTAATGTGAATTTTCTGTTAGTAGCTAATTAAGAACGGATTAAGCAAGTTTTAACATTTTTACCGAAAACAACCTTTTACTTAACAAAAATAAGCAGCCTTTGGTTGCCCATTTATACATACTTAATAACTACTTATTAAGTAGTTATTTAGCTACTTGTTTGTATATGTTGGCCATATATAACTTACGCTCCTGGAACTCCTAGCATATGCTTTCCAATCCGCTTGGTTTGTGGAAGAAAAACGTGATTCTTCACTTTTGTGTAGTTCAAGTTCTGTTGCCTTAAAGTTTCGCATAAATATGAATTCCTCAAGAGAAGCCTGCGTTAACAATCCAGATGTATTCTGCTTTATTTGTGGGGTATATACTTTGAAAAAGTATAGAAAAAACATTACTGAATTTGTGCAAGAAGCATATCTTGCTTATTTTGGTATTGCAATTAGCAAACAGGATAAGTACTGGGTTCCCCACAAGGTTTGCAAAGTGTGTGTGGAGTCGCTGCGACAATGGACTAAGGGAAACAGGCGACATATAAACATTGGCTTTCCTATGATGTGGTCAGAACCGAGAAATCACCATGATGATTGTTATTTTTGCGCTGTGGATGTGAAAGGCTTTAATGGAAGCAAGAAACGTACTTGGGAATATCCTATTTTGGAGTCAGCTAAGCGTCCCATGCCCCACAGAGAAGACATGCCAATACCACAAGTACCAATTGTTATGTCACAGCGAGAGTATCCATGGTCAGATGACGAAGTATTCCCTAACGCAGAGAGTACGATTTATTCGGGCAGCGAAAGCGAAGATGAGACTCCAGAAAAATTTTCTCAGAATGAGTTAAATGATTTGGTGCGAGATCTAAGGCTGTCAAAAGAAGACGCTGAAATTTTAGCATCCAGATTAAAAGTAAAGAAATGTCTACACCGAGAAGTTAAAATAACAGCTTTCAGAACAAGGGAGCTGGCAATTCTACCATATTTTAGTGAAAATGAAGAGTTTGTTTATTGTCATGATGTCGCAGGACTTCTGTTAAACATGGGTGTGCTGGAATATCGACCAGAAGACTGGCGGCTCTTTATTGACAGCTCTACAAGAAGCTTAAAATGTGTTTTATTGCACAATGGAAATCGGTATGCATCCATTCCAATAGGACACTCAACAAAGCTAAAGGAAGAATATGAAAATATAAAAATTGTTTTGGAGAAGATCCGTTATCAAGAGCACCAGTGGCCTGTTTGCGTTGACTTAAAGATGGTGAACTTCTTGCTTGGACAACAAAGTGGATACACCAAGTATCCTTGCTTTATTTGTCTGTGGGATAGTAGAGCAAAGGATCATTGGACAAAAAAGGATTGGCCATTAAGAGAGAGCATGACCGTCGGTGTAGCAAACGTTGTGAAGGAGTCATTGATTGCTAGGGAAAAAATTATTCTTCCACCACTCCACATAAAGTTGGGGTTAATGAAACAATTTGTGAAAGCCTTAAACAAAAATGGTGAATGTTTTAAGTATATTTGCAGATCATTTCCTCGACTGAGCATGGAGAAATTAACGGCAGGAATTTTTAATGGTCCGCAGATTCGGAAACTAATCAAGGATTTAGGCTTCAAAAAATCTATGACTGATATTGAAGCTTCTGCATGGTGCAGTTTTGTCTCAGTTGTAAAGAATTTCTTAGGCAACAACAAAGCAGAAAATTACAAAGACATAGTAGAAACCATGCTCCATAATTTTGATAAACTAGGTGTTCATATGAGCATTATAATACATTATCTTCATAGCCACCTAGACAGATTTCCAGAAAACCTTGGCGATTTTAGTGAGGAACAAGGGGAACGGTTTCATCAGGATATAAAGGTCATGGAGGAAAGATATCAAGGCAGATGGGATGTGCACATGATGGCGGACTATTGTTGGAACCTCCAACGTGACTGTTCTAAAGAACACAGAAGAAGATCTTACAAGCGGAGTTTTTCTAAATCTTAAGTAAATATCATAATAGTGTGTTTGAATTAGGTATTTGTAAATAGAAATAAATTTGTAAAAAAAGTTCTATTCTCTTTTCATGCTTTCTGTCTAAAATTCATGTCTAAAATTAAAGCAAATGTTCTAAAACTGTTATCAAATTCGGAATCAACAACATAAAATCACCCTATATTTAAGTATTAATTAGTAATTAATACTTACTTATAAGCATTTTCATAATTTTAAATAATATTTATGGGTTGGTAATGGGATCCGTATAATTTAAATCTGAAACTTAAATTTAATCTAGTTTTTTGAGAAAAAATAATGCCCATAAATGCATATTGTAAATGTTTGCAGTCATTTTCCAAAAACTAGACACAAATTCTTACTTCAAATTTAGATTATACGAAAAAAGGCATGACAGGTTAGTGGACTATTTTATGTTGTTGGCCAGCTTAGACATTTGTTCTAGATTTTTGTCTTTTGTTAAGTATGTAAATGAAAATATGGCGACGTTTTGACTTCTTTACTCCAAAGTTGAGATTATTTTTTTTATTATAATTGAGATGCGAATATATTTCTATGAATAAGTATTTTCCTTTTTGTACAAATTTGATCTGAGTTTTGCAGTCGGTAGCAATTTCTAACTATTATTTTTAAAATATGACAAAATTATGGCAAAATCACGAATTTCACAATATTTCCTCAATAAATTTGAATTTACCATGAAGGCGATTTTGAGCGGGTTGGACTAACCTGTTAGTTGCAAAACGCGTATCTATCAATCTATCTGATGTTTCCTTTGCTGAAATGTGTATATTTTTTTTAAGATTCTATTCTAAATTACATACATGTATGTACTACATCAATAAAGTAGCATTTTGAATTCGTTTAGTAGATTTGTGCCAAATTTTGAGCACGGTGAGTTAATATGAGGTGCTGAACAGAGTTACTTATGACTTATGAGCCATGAAATAAAACTTGGTATGTATATTTCTTTATATTTGTTTCAAATAACAGAATTTATTCCAAATATTAAAATCATCATGGACACTGAGAAATCGGTATACATCTTCCTTGTGCATCTCTAGCGTAATCACCAATGCAATAACAAGCATCATTGCACCTAACGTTAACAATGGGACAAGTTTGGCCCAAAGTGGCACATTCGGTCTGGCATGCGCTACCACACGCATACATCTCATATGGCCTGGTACATTCAATGGGCCCAATAGATTCTAAAAAAGATTTCATTTCTTCAAGTTATAGTAATAAATTTGACAAGTACTCACCTGCTTGCATAATAAAAGCACAAAGGAGAACAATCAGAACACTAAATTTTAAATCCATTTCAAAAACACCCAATTTAAAATTCATTTTGATGCAGGTTTTCATAATGACCACCACTACAAGATGTTGACTTTCATACAATAGTAAAGCACTTAACTGCACATTGCACAAGGCCAACTCAACCATTTGCATTTTAGAATAATTCAGGTGATAACCTGATAACATAACACATTCCTAAAATAACCGATTGGCACGTTTGTAAAAACTGTTACATGGTGAGCAGATTTTGTAAAATTATATTTCGATAAATGATATTGCTTCAACATTATGTGATCCAAAATTACCAATATCCATAGTGCTATACCCAATTTTCCTCAATTATTAGCTTTTATAAAAGCTGAGTATAATACTTTTTTGAGCCTGGATTAACAACAACAAAAAATGTTATAAATTAGGTCAGCTATGAATCTAAATCTGCGATGTTAAGGAGAATAACTTATTGGATTGAGAATTACCAATTAAAGTTGCTTACGAGAGGTAAAATAAAACATGTAACTAAGCACAAAATAAGTATAATTCTTTACTTATCTTTCAGTGAACAGAATTTATTACAAAGCGTATTGGAAATTTTAAAGGCATTGTGGACACTCATAAATCGGTATACATCTTCCTTGTGCGTCTCTAGCATAACCATCAATGCAATAACAAGCATCATTGCATCTAATGTTAACAATTGGACAAGTTTGGCCCAAAGTGGCACATTCGGTCTGGCATGCGCCACCACACGCATACATCTCATATGGCCTGGTACATTCAATGGGCCCAATAGATTCTAAAAAAGATTTCATTTCTTCAAGTTATAGTAATAAATTTGACAAGTACTCACCTGCTTGCATAATAAAAGCACAAAGGAGAACAATCAGGACACTAAATTTTAAATCCATTTCAAAAACTCCCGATTTACAATGCATTTCGATGTAGATTTTTACTGATGGTCACCAGTAGCAGACTTGAGCTTTTATACAATGCGGTGCACTGGGCAGGCCAATTTAACCATTCGAATTTATGTATTATAATTGAGGTGATAACCGATTCGTAAAATAACCGGTAGGCACGTTTGTAAAAACTGTTTATAAAACTAAATTATACTTTTTTTCGATTTTGTTGCGTTTATGATACCTAGAAACTAGAAAAGCAGATGAAAACCACAATTTTTAATTCAAGTTTTACATTTCCATAGAATAAGACATTTATCTCTGAATTTCTATAGAGATAAATCTATAGAATATGTCAATAGTCATAATTTTGCGCTGCAATAAGTCATATACGAATAAGTTAATATTTTGTGATACAATTTGATGAACGTACCTCCATAGTGCTATATATACACAATTTTGCTCAAATATTAGTGTTTATCAATGATGTTAAATACCCGGGTATTTATTATTAAGGGTAAATACCCCGGGTATACACCCGGGTAGTTTATCACAAAATCAAAAGGTATTCTCTTATCACAAAATAAAGGTTACTCTTATAAAAACAAAAACATTTTTAAAGCAAAGAATAAAAATATCAGTCTCATCTGACGATATATCACGTGCAGATATTTCCTTGTCATCATCGTCCATTCAATCGTGCGAATCTTCCATATTTTCGGATTCTGTTATCGAAGAACATTTAGCAGATACTTATGATTATATGTTAAGTATGTCAACTTATCGGCTTTTGTCGTTGTTAATAAATTTCTTATTTTGCTATCAATCCAACTCAATGTAGTGAATGTTCTTATATAACTCAAATATTTTACATTATTTGTAATCAAGAGTACACATCTGCAGAGTGTCCAATTTTTTACCCGCAAAACTTTTTTCCAGATGGTAAATGCCATACTGAGTAAAAAGTTTCATATGGAGCTATTTGTTTTCTTTATTCCTTAAGAAATTACAACCGTTTGAAATAGTTGTAAATTAATTGCAAAACTGTAAATTAAATAACTTAACTTCTTTAAGAATTGATAAACCAAATAAGTCGGCAGGAATGAAACTTTATACTCAGAATGACAATTACTTGTAGAGAAACGTCTAAAAAGTTTCAGTATTTCAGTATTTTGTTTTCGTTCATTTGATAATTTAGATTATTTTTAACATTCTGAATTTTTTACTTCAAATTATTTACTTTTAATTTTGTTATGGGTATTGATTGTGCTCTTTCTTGGTTTTAGCATTATTTGATATGTAGTTTATTGTTTATCTTTCTTTATTTAGTTAATATTTGAAGCGGCTGTAACCTGGCGTTGAAAAAACAATTAGGTCCCTATGAAAAGTTATACTCAGAATTACATTTACTATCTAAAAATAATTCCTACGGGAAAAAAGTGTTACACCTTGTATATCTTTGAAATGTTGTTAAATGGTGCTTTAAGGATAAAAAGGATAAATACCCAAAATTTAGATATTTACCCTAAGTAGGGGTAAATACCCATTTTATTTATATTTAAGCTCCCACCAGCCGGGTATTTACCCGGCCCACATCACTGGTTTTTATACAATCTGAATATATTAATTTAGCGAGTCTGGATATATTAAAGAAAAAATAAAAATGAAAGCAGTTATAAATCTCAATTTACTGATTGCAACATACATAGACAAGATTTGGCAATAATATGTTATTTATATTTATGTTAAAGTATATTTAAAATATTATATTATATATATGCATAATATGTCTGTGTATTACAGTTTTTGTGTATTACGTTGATTTAACTTATCAATAATCATATCATAAAACAGATACTCAACAGTTACATGCAGATGTCAATTTACTTTAAAACGTAATTTATATTAAAAACAAATATTTTTGAGAATCTTGAGAGGCCTTTCTTTGCCGTTTTGAAAATTAACAGAGCATTTTTACTTTATCATACGCAGTATTATTACTTTATCATACGCAGTATTATAAAGTATTGTAATCATGCCGAAAAAAAATTTTGAGTTTTTAGCGGAAATATGTCCTTTTGGGTCCCCTGAACATATTTGACCAAGGTACAAAAAAATGTCCGTGTGTGTGTGTGTATGTGTGTGTATGTGTGTGTGTGTGTGTGTGTGTGTGTACCCGATTTTTGTGGCGACGATTCCGGAAAAACTACTGAAGGTATCGGGACGAAACTTCATATTTAGCAGTTTCATGACCAAACTTAGAGCTGAAAAGCTTTTGGCTCAAAAGGGTCCAAAGGACCTGGATGTTTCCTCCAAGCACTTTTCAAGGATTTTGCAAATGAGCTGCCATTTCTGTAATTTCGTCAAAATAGTTAAATAATAAATTAAACTCGAGGAAATTTTGTATAATTTATGTCTATGACATTTTTTGGTAAAATTAAGAGTTTCGCTGCAGGAGCAGATTCAAATTGAGATCGGTCGTGTCGGCATTAAAACGAGGTAGCCAGGATTTTAATTCTAATGACAGAACTGTGACAGAACTAATGACAGACAGTCTCATATGGTGATGTTTTGACAATAGCTCTGCGCCGGAATCACCTGACCAGCCTGGGGACAAGCACGAAGGCAAAGCGAATGCAGGACCTCTGCAAATAGATGCTGAGCGGGACGTCAGCGATGAAGATGACGTTGAGCCCGATCAACGAAGGAGACGGCGAAGGCGGTGGTGGTAGCTGCGTGTGCGTGCTGTGTGTGTCCATGTTTTATTCAATAATATTTAGATCAAAACGTTTTAAGTTGTTTCAAATACTTTAGTAAAGCATTTTTATTGTTTTATCGTTGTTATGGCGGGTATATTTTTAAAAATATACCCGCCAAGCTATTCACTCACTGGCGGGTAAATCGTAAAGATTTCAAATTTGTAATTACGATTTCGGATAAGCGCCCACGGCGCAAGGCACCGTTTGTTTTATATCATTTGAAATTATGTTAATTCATAATGTGTATTTTCTTTAATTAATGCATGCAGCTAAACCATTAATTTTATATATAGTATGATAAAGTCATGTGCCTGGCCACATCAGATTTTTTAGTGGTATACGGGCGCTAAAAGCAAACTGACTAAGGGCACGGACACACATCGAGCGTATAGCGCAGCGGAAAGCGTTTTCTGTATGTTCGAACATATAGAAAACGCTTTCCGCTCCGCTATACGCTCGATGTGTGTCCGTGCCCTTAGAATATCGTGGGATTCGCATTCGGCGGACAAGAGAATACCTACCTATATATCAAAAACGCCCATTTTTGTCACTTATTTTCAATGACATTTTTAGACGCAATATCCGGAATAGACGCTAAAACCGGTCTATTTTGTTTAATCAACACTTTATATAGAAGGTTATATTTTACGTTGACGTTATAAATTAAATTCACTGTACATTAATACACCAACAAACATAAGTTGTCATTGGCCAAATTAATTCTATACCATTACAGGAAAGAAGAATTACAGGAAGACTTATTGAGTTATTTTTAGGTAAAAGGTAAAATAAAACATTGTATACATACATATGAACACAACATATGAACATATGTATACCTACATATTTATTTACGTGTCCAGTAATTAACAGGAACCATTCCAAAGAAATTTTCAAATTTTAAAATCATCGTGGACACTGAGAAATCGGTATACATGTTCCTTGTCCATCTCTAGCGTAACCATCAACGCAATAACAAGCATCATTGCATCTAATGTTAACAATTGGACAAGTTTGGCCCAAAGTGGCACATTCGGTCTGACAGGCGCTGCCACACGCATATTTTTCATTTGGCCTGGTACATTCTATCTGCCCAATCGATTCTAAAACAAGATTGTACTTGTAAAGGTTCTTTAAAAAGATACTTATACTCACCAGCTTTCATAACAAAAGCACAAAGAAGCACAGTGAGAACACTCAGTTTTAAATTCATTTCAATTCAGAAGCTGGCTTCACAAATGTGACAGGATTTTGTTCTTATATACTTCTTGCATGTTTACAAGAAAAATCCCCGGCCGCGGAGAAGGTCACTATGATCATTTATATTGTTGAATAATTTAAATTGCGGTCATTACTCGCTAATCTCATTATGAAATTAGTAGTAATGTAAATACATCGCATACACTATTGAAGATTAACATAATCCATACGTTCTTAAATATTTAATGTATATTTATGTTCCTTTTTTAATATGATCGAAGTTAGATAACATCAACCTTGAGCTACGTATGCACTGCATAAAAAATTATATACCGGAAATATTTGTAGATCGTGGCGTGTTTTAAAAACAAAAAGCAATGCAACATGTCTAAAATCTACAGCCATGATGATTGGAGTCAGAAACTAGTAGGAAAATTATCTTCAGCCGGGCCGAAGTCAAAATACTTCCACAAAAACATTTTAAAAAAATTGAGTGAACCGATTTTGCTCATTCATGAACTTGTCCTTACTTGTAAAGGAGCTCCTACACGCAGTGCCAACGTCTCGCCAACGTTGGTGATGTGACGCGGTGCGCGTGGTGTGCGCATTCACTTCGCCAACATTGGCCAACGTTGGTATTGGGCGCAAGGTATTTCTGTGTATCGTAGAAGGCTCGTAGCGTCCCGTAGAGAATTAAAAATGAACAGTGAAGACGATATTGCTGTTGCCGCAGCTCCTATTATTTTAAGCAGTGCATTGTTGCTTAGAATTAAAAAAAGGAACCCTCGAAAGAGGACACTGTTTAATAAGGTTGTTAAATATTAAACATGTTTTTCAGTCATTATTTATACAGTACGTTCGAAAATATTAAATACATTAAGGAATACAAATATACAGCAATACAGGAAACAAAATTATTTAGTTTTTTATATTTGCCACGTGACATTAAAAAAATCTCCCTTTTTATTTTCTTTATGTTTCAAGCAACAAATGCGGAATATAATTGGATAAGATCTGATACACTAGTGGTCTATATTTTTATGCAGGACCCTGTTAATTTGTGTCGTTTCTTTATATAAATATTTCATTTCAGTCAAATCGATGAATTCATAATTTTGATTTGAAATATAATTTATATAATAAAACTGAAATTATTTATAATAAGATACAAAGAAAAATTGAGAACCCTTACATACACGGAGTTTTAATTATAGATATTAAAACTCCGTGTATGTATATTATGTAGGTATATCTATTATTATCAACCCAATATTTTTAGGAACAGATATACTTTTTGATATTTTTCTGATAATCAAAATAAGGAAAAGTAACCAGTATAGTTTTTAAACTTTGTTGAATACATTAAATACATCAGATTATTTAAATTTGCCGCTTAAAACTAATCTATAAATTGTTAATTAATAAATAGTTAATTGTTGTTAATTATATAAATGCAACTTTGTTTGATTGTAGTCAAGATTGTAGAGAAGAGGGTTGACCGCAGTCCTTGGACCCCTATACCGTATGACTCCCCATCGTGTGTAGATTCATATCCCGCTTCCCTCCAACCCCCTCCCTCACCTTTCCCACTCCACCCTAGCGAATAAGGTTGACCGCAATCCCAGAACCTAAATACCGTATGCCTCCCCATTGTGTGCGAATTCATTTTTAAAATTTTAATGATGACGTCATATCTGGAAAACCCGGAAGTCATGCTAACCTCAAGACCATCCCATAAATTGGCATTTTCTGTCTATTAACACAACGTTCATTCCTTCGGCGTCAAAAACACAAAAAATAAACAAACGTACCTATGCCGTGGGTCACCCATTATAACGACTTTAATATTGTCTTCAGAATATTAATTTATTGCTTGTTTATTTATTGTAACTGTAAGATTAATATAATGCTTATAAGAACCATAATTATTGTAAACAAAGTTACAAAATATTAAAAAAAGTTTTCATTTTTTTACATTTGGGCAATCAGGCATTTGGGCAAATAATAAATCATCATTGTCCTTAAAGTACGTACAAACATAAATAATGCAGTATATATGATAAAACATAGATAGATAACTAAACTTTTCATCGGTAGTACGTACAATGCTAAAACAGAATGAAATAAAGCGGACAACTGTGCATTGGCACAGTTGGGTCCCGCTACGCGAAGCACTCCGATGGCCAATGATGGCCCCTATTGGCACTGCGTGTGGGAGCACCTTGAGAGATAAGCTTATATAGGTACCAAATTTCAGATCAATTACTTCAAAATTAAAGCAGTTATCGTGTACACAGACAGACGGACAGATGGACATAGTTAAATCGATTCAGTTTTCAATGCTGATCAAAAATATATATACAAGTCTATACCTGCCACGATTCCTTAAGGGTGTTACAAAAGTTGTGACAAAGTCAATATACCCTACCACAGTAAATGTGGGAGGTATAAAAATATAGTAAAAGATAAAAAATGAAAATTGTAGTGAAATTGTTGATATCTTCAAAATCAAGAAAAGGATGTTCTATTTCTTCTTAGATAATGCAAATAGTCAGCATCAAATGGACAATGTTGCCAAATTTATCTCTGCTGAGCAAGATCATCCACACTGCCCCACAAATCCAAATCACACTGTATAGTAAAAATATGCAAACAAATGTTGACGTATTTACAATCAAAATGTACCAACAAGTTTTGTTGAAATCATATACATACGTCATAGCGAATGGCACTTTATAAAAGTTTGAAAACATCAAAAAAATTCTCACTTTAAAATATACGATAAAAGTTGTCATAACAGCCAACGAATAGGCCACCAACCCACCAATTATTATGCATGCGCAGAAGCGCAGATTGCCACGAGATGTCTCTATGCGTCCCACAACAACAAAAAAATATATACAGTGTGATCGCGTATTATAGTAATTCGTAAGCCCATACTTTACAGGTAATTTGACCGCGACAGTTGAAAGGCAACATTGAATCTGGTTTCTAAAACTCACCCATGCATTTTAAACTCACAATTATAATTCCATTGTTAGTTTTAGGGTATGTAATAATTGAAGTATCATAGGTTATGTTTATACAACTACTACAGCAGCCTAACAAAGCTCTATCCAGGGTTTCTCTAATTTACAGTGTAATAAAGAGAGATTTTGCAATAGCGAAGGATATGTCGGCTGAAATATCAACAGCAAACAAATCATATGCCTCCGGCACCCATTCCGTTGCATATGTAACAACACCCACCGAAGAGGTGGCTAAAAAGCTGGCCCACGGATTGGTAACCAATAAGCTAGCAGCTTGTGTAAACTTGATACCGAAGGTAACTTCTGTATACGAATGGGAAGGCAAGATTAACGAGGACTCAGAAGTTCTCATGATGATCAAAACCCGTACATCAAAAGTAGATGCGGTCACCGAGTATGTGAGAAGCAATCATCCGTACACTGTTTGCGAAGTTATCTCTTTGCCGATTGAAAATGGTAACGAACCATATTTGAAGTGGATTTCTGATATTGTACCGTCTAAGTAAATATTTTTAAGCATTAAGATTCTTGTTATATTTGTTAATATATAAATTATGCCATAAATAAAGGTGAATTTGTGTCCTATTGTAATTGTTATTTATAGATTCCTTTAGTGGTTTGTAATACATATTAAGAAAACCAGCATCTTTAAGTGATTTTTAGTGATATAGGTAAGTACGGAGTGTGTGTATTTCACATGGGATCAGAACAGTAAAATTAGGGCAAAGTTACTGCCCTGTTCGTTAAAGATACCACCATAAAGCTGAAATTATCAATTTGCCTTTTTAATCATTTGTCAAAAATCAATGGAACTATAATAGGTAAGATTTATGTACAATCATCATGAAACTTTCTTACACAGATTACAGAGAAGCCATCTTGGCTTTCAAAATTTTGGAAACTACGATTGATTTCAGATTCTGCCATTCAAATAAATTTGTAATAAGAATATGTTTTGTGTTGTGTTGATTTACTTTTAAAACAGCCCTTAATTATGTTAATAATAATTTGAATTTTTATGTTGTCTATCTTTTATGTATATGTCTATTCTTTAGTAAGATATGCTGGAAAGAAATAGCGCCAAAGAAAAAAGAGTTTGCAAATAAATAATAAATGTCTATGAATGTAAAAAAACTCGTTTTTGAGAAGTCTTTCGATACTAAGACGTTATGAATGCAACAATTCTGATTTTTTTTGTTGAAAGATTTTATTTCCCCACTGTTTAACTATTTGTTTACCCATGGTTGACCCTGATTTTATTTCGTTTGACCACCAGACCACCCACCGTTTTTATTTTTAAAATCATTGGAATTTTCAAGCTTTTATTACATCATCAACAATTGTTGACCATGATATAAATCGAGAAAATCATAAAATCGTACTATTTTTTATCTAAACATTTTACTAGTAAAATGTTATAGTAAATAAGTAGTGAGAATAAAAATATCAGTCTCATCTGACGATATAACAAGAGCAGACATTTTCTTGTCATCATCGTCCATTCAATCGTGCGAATCTTCCATATTTTCAGATTCTGTCAGATTTAACAGAAATGATTATATGTTAAGTATAGTTGATATAGCGGCTTTTGTCGTTTTTAATCAATTTCTTATTTTGCTATGAATCCAACTAAATGTACTGAATGTTCTTATATAACTCAAATATTTTACATTATTTGTAATCAAGAGTACACGTCTACAGAGTGTCCTATTTTTTCCCGCATAACTTTTTTCAGATAGTAAATGCCACACTGAGTAAAAAGTTTTATATGGACCTATTTGTTTTCTTTATTCCTTAAAACATTACAACCGTTTGAGATAATTGTGAAATAATTGCAAATAACTTCTTTAGGAATTATTGATAAACTCAATAAGTCGGCATGAAAGAAACTTTATACTCTGAATGACAAATTACTTTGTAGAGAAACAAATGTCTAAAAAGTTTCATATGTATTTTGTTTTCGTTCATTTGTTTATTTAGTTTATTTTTAACATTTCGAATTTTTTGCTTATAATTTTGTTATGGGTATTAATTGTACTCTTTCTTAGTTTTAGCATTGTTTTATATGTAGTTTATTGTTTATTTTTCTTTATTTAGTTAATATTCCAAGCGCCTGTAGCTTAGCGTTAAGAAAACAATTAGGTCCATATGAAAAGTTATATTCAAAATGACATTTACTATCTAAAAATAATTCTTGCGGGACAAAAGTTTGACTCTCTGTATAAATATCTCTGAAATGTTGTCAAATGGTGTTTTAAGGATAAAAAGTATAAATACCCAAAATTTGGGTATTTACCCAAAGTAGGGGTAAATACCCATTTTATAAGTTCCCACCCGCCGGGTATTTACCCGACCCACATCACTGTAAGTAACGGTGATCAGAAATGCCTAAAAACCTTAAATACTAAGTTTCATAAAAATTATTGGAATAATCTATTTATATTTTTTACAGCATCCAGACATGACCCCACGGACGGTGGTGGCAAAAAAGTCATGGTAACTTTTTCAACAATTTTAATATGGATGAATAGCAAGTTTATGACCGTTTTGCGGTAAAATGCAAGAAAGTTGAGAACGTGCACGTTAGGGGTGGCTTTTGGGAGTTCAAACCTCTAATAAATTTTGCGGACGCCATAGAATATTGAACCCCAACACTTTCCGCGTCGATCCCAAAAGGGCAACTAACTGTATTGGATTTATTTCCTTTCATTGTTCATTTTTCGTCTAATTTGAATGTACTAATAGAATTGATTACAGTAAAAATAACAAAAAAACTGAAAAATAAAAAATTATGCATTGAAATGTGTGTTACAAACATGCTAAAACATGTTTTTCAAATAATTTTTTTTTATATATATCAAAATTCCGAATCAAGGCCGAATTAAAAAAAAAATTCAACATTTCGGCCTTGATTGGCACTACTCCTGGAGTCGCAGGAGGCTGGGTGTACACCTAAATTTTAAATAAGTATAACACTAAGAAATGCAGCTTACCTCTGCCCCAAAATTCAAACCCATATACCTACTTGGAAATATATGAGATTCACGGGGATTTGTTGTACACTCTATATTATGAATACAACTAGACGGAATCAATATTTTACTCTGAATATTTGTTTGTTTCGAGTTTTTTGTATTAAATATAATTAGTTTATCATAATATATGGCATTTGTAATCATAAAAGTGTCTTTATAAATGAATATTGGTTTTTGTCGCACTTTTGTATATGCTCGCCACCACTGTGCCACGATGGTGGCAATTATTTTTTGTTATGCCCGAATGCCAATAAAAAATTTGAATAAGCACTATGAGGTTTATCTATTTTTATTGCCAACCACAAACGGTAGTAAATTAAAACGGTTTTACGTTCTATGTGTTTACGAACTATAACTTGCATAAAACCATGCATAAAAAAAATTATTTCGTTATTTTAAGTTGTTTTCCGTTAAATTTACAGGTGCACCTTGTTCAAATATTGAAACTCGAATTTTTAATTCATTCATATACTGTAGTAGAATAAATTTTAATATTTATTTAGTTGAACAGAGCATGCTGGGCGATTCCGCTTCACTGTGGTTCACAGACGGATCAAAGACCAAATAGAGTGTTGGGGTCGGCATTAGTGGACCGGATTTCTCCCTATCCAAAGCCATGGGCCATTCTCCAACCATCTTCCAGGCAGAAGGTCACGCAATTAACTTATGTGCTCAGGAATGTCCCCAAAGGAACTTACAAAGGGCAAACATCTACATATGCTCAGACAGTCAGGCGACATTGAAAGCGCTGCAATCAAAACCCCACAAATCCAAAACTGTCTGGGACTGCAAAATTTCCCTAGAAAAACTAGCAAAAGAGAACAAGGTTTCACTGATGTGGGTTCCAGGACATTCAGGGATCGAAGGCAACGAACAAGCCGACATCTTAGCCAGAGAAGGCTTGAAGACTATCTTTTACGGCCCTGAACCCTGTTGCGGTATCACAAAGAGGCACACCAGGAAGATGGTACTGGGAAGAGAAAGCTAAACGAGCTTACTGGGAAACATCACCTGGCATGAGGCAAGC
The DNA here is from genome assembly GCA_963966075.1 of Aphodius sticticus. Classification (NCBI taxonomy): domain Eukaryota; kingdom Metazoa; phylum Arthropoda; class Insecta; order Coleoptera; family Scarabaeidae; genus Aphodius; species Aphodius sticticus. Next base: position 21,726,524 of record OZ014513.1, on the reverse strand, counting down.
TAAGGCTACCATAACCTTCTCCGCCTCTAAGACCAGACAGTATCTCCAGTTACAAAAAACAGATCTTCGACTGATTACAGGTCTCCTTACAGGACATTGTCCACTGAGATATCATCTCACAAAGATTGGACGGACAAACAATGCAGCCTGTAGATTCTTCGGGGGGTCCCCCGAGACAGCGGTACACCTATTGTGCGAATGTGACGCCCTAATGCGCACAAGACATAACCACTTGGGAGCCGCCATCATTGAACCAGCAGAGCTGACAACTTACTCCTCGAACAATAACTGACTTCATGAAAAGGCTCAATATCGAAAGACTGTAATGTATGAGGGAAATACAAAAGATCTTTTAGGTCAAAGTATATCAAAAGGCACAGATGACAAACCACCCAACTCTACCATACCATACCATGCCCAAGACCTTCAAACTATATGTTTTCTTAAAAAATAGATAGGTATTACGATGAATCAGTCACAAAGTAACAAGAATATTTTCTCTTTTGCAGCAGAATACTTGCGACCCTTATCATCTTCTTTAATTGTTCCGCAGGGTGTCTCAAACGGTCAAACACCAATTTGTATATTTTTCAATTTGGAAATCGGTAAAATATTTCAAAGGTTGAACATCATTCGTTACATTGAAAATGCGATTTGAAGTGATATGCACATGCCTTCATAAATAAATTCATTAGTTTGTTCAATGATAATCTACTTATGAATCTGATCGCGTGCACTTAAGTCCTTGCTTTGGCCACACCAAAGCAAACATTGTCATTGACCTTGACCCCGGAACAAAAATAGAATATAATTAATTAATAAAGTAGCTGTCCATAAAACTGGATATTGGACGAGACTGAGCTAGACCTAGAGATGTTAAATGGCAATGTTATCAATATAATATTACCGGTAATTTTGGTAATATTCGACGGAATTTGATATTGGTAATATTACCGCTACAATTTGTTTTCGGATACGAAAAAAACCGAACGCTCCTGGGAGCATGGTTATTGTAACGATAAATGGCAATATTTCCAGGGTAATATCACCGGTAATACTACCAATGTTTAAATTACCGCTGGTAATTTAACATCACTGGTAATATTACTGTAACATTACCGGCAATATTCTCATTTTTTAAATTACCGGTAATTTAACATCACCAGCTAGAACACTTAAACCCAGGGATGTAAAAGCATAATTTACCGCGTAAATTACCAAATTTCTTACCGTAATTTACGGCTTAAATTACCGATGGTAATTTATCGGCAATTTAAATTACCGGTTGTAATTTACTGAAAATTTTAATTTCATTTCTTAATTTACCGTAATTTATAAATTAATTTCAAAAACCTTCCATCAGTACTTGCATGAATGTACCTACCGCACCACTCCTAAGCAGTCGACAAGTGCACTGCTGTTTGTGCTTTGCCTGGGAGGTACTTTTTTTTATCATATTTATCGGGTAAACTACTAAATAAATTACCGTAATTAATAGTAATTACCGGATTTTTAATTACTTAAATCAGCGGAGCCAATAATGCACATTTTAAATCAGATCCGGATAAAATGTGATCATTGTTTGTGAAACCGGGCGTTGTCGTTTTATGAGTCGGTAATAAACTACAGTATTTTATACTATAATTATGCTGTTAGACTGTCCAATTTATAAATTGCTGGTATAAAAAGTATTTTTATTGTAGTCCCTGCTTTCATTTTATTAATGAATTACTACTATTAAATCAGGAAAAGCATCAGCGACTGGTGGTTATCTACAATATAATGACTTAAGGCTGTGCCCAAATTGTTTTTTACATAACTTACTATCATCGGTAAATTATCATTTTGAATTGTTGTCGTTTTATGAGTCGGTAATACATTACAGTATTTTATACTATAATTATGCTGTTAGACTGTCCAATTTATAAATTGCTGGTATAAAAAGTATTTTTATTGTAGTCCCTGCTTTCATTTTAATAATGAATTACTACTATTAAATCAGGAAAAGCATCAGCGATTGGTGGTTATCTACAATATAATGACTTAAGGCTGTGCCCAAATTGTTTTTTACATAACTTACTGTCATCGGTAAATTATCATTTTGAATTGTTGTCGTTTTATGAGTCGGTAATACATTACAGTATTTTATACTATAATTATGCTGTTAGACTGTCCAATTTATAAATTGCTGGTATAAAAAGTATTTTTATTGTAGTCCCTGCTTTCATTTTAATAATGAATTACTACTATTAAATCACGAAAAGCATCAGCGATTGGTGGTTATCTACAATATAATGACTTAAGGCTGTGCCCAAATTGTTTTTTACATAACTTACTGTCAACGGTAAATTATCATTTTGAATTGTTGTCGTTTTATGAGTCGGTAATACATTACAGTATTTTATACTATAATTATGCTGTTAGACTGTCCAATTTATAAATTGCTGGTATAAAAAGTATTTTTATTGTAGTCCCTGCTTTCATTTTAATAATGAATTACTACTATTAAATCAGGAAAAGCATCAGCGATTGGTGGTTATCTACAATATAATGACTTAAGGCTGTGCCCAAATTGTTTTTTACATAACTTACTATCATCGGTAAATTATCATTTTGAATTGTTGTCGTTTTATGAGTCGGTAATACATTACAGTATTTTATACTATAATTATGCTGTTAGACTGTCCAATTTATAAATTGCTGGTATAAAAAGTATTTTTATTGTAGTCCCTGCTTTCATTTTAATAATGAATTACTACTATTAAATCAGGAAAAGCATCAGCGATTGGTGGTTATCTACAATATAATGACTTAAGGCTGTGCCCAAATTGTTTTTACATAACTTACTGTCATCGGTAAATTATCATTTTGAATTGTTGTCGTTTTATGAGTCGGTAATACATTACAGTATTTTATACTATAATTATGCTGTTAGACTCTCCAATTTATAAATTGCTGGTATAAAAAGTATTTTTATTGTAGTCCCTGCTTTCACTTTAATAATGAATTACTACTATTAAATCAGGAAAAGCATCAGCGATTGGTGGTTATCTACAATATAATGACTTAAGGCTGTGCCCAAATTGTTTTTTACATAACTTACTATCATCGGTAAATTATCATTTTGAATTGTTGTCGTTTTATGAGTCGGTAATACATTACAGTATTTTATACTATAATTATGCTGTTAGACTGTCCAATTTATAAATTGCTGGTATAAAAAGTATTTTTATTGTAGTCCCTGCTTTCATTTTAATAATGAATTACTACTATTAAATCAGGAAAAGCATCAGCGATTGGTGGTTATCTACAATATAATGACTTAAGGCTGTGCCCAAATTGTTTTTTACATAACTTACTATCATCGGTAAATTATCATTTTGAATTGTTGTCGTTTTATGAGTCGGTAATACATTACAGTATTTTATACTATAATTATGCTGTTAGACTGTCCAATTTATAAATTGCTGGTATAAAAAGTATTTTTATTGTAGTCCCTGCTTTCATTTTAATAATGAATTACTACTATTAAATCAGGAAAAGCATCAGCGATTGGTGGTTATCTACAATATAATGACTTAAGGCTGTGCCCAAATTGCTTTTTACATAACTTACTGTCATCGGTAAATTATCATTTTGAATTATTACCCGGTAATTCAAGAAAATATAATTTACCAATTGCAATTTTAATTACGTGGTAATTTAAATTTGTAAGTAATAATTTTAATTTCATCGGTAATTTACTGAAAAAAATTAATTACGGAAATTTAACATCCTTAGTCAGATTGCTAGTTATCAACAAAATAATGACTTTTATTTACCAAACATTTTTATTAACATAAGTAGCATTCATAACCTACAGTAATCGGTATTAACGCCGGTTTAATTTAACATTTTGAATTATTAATTACCCGGTAATTTAAACCATTTTGAATTTTTAATTACTCGGTAATTTAAGCCAACCTAATTTACCATTTTAATTTTTATTTATGTGCTAATTTAATATTTGAAATTAATAATTTTAATTTCAACGGTAATTTACGAAAAAAATAATTACCGTAATTTAACATCCCTGCTTAAACCTGATAGGTCCCATAAACATACATGCATACGTATTGTATTGCCCAGCATCCTGCAATATGAATAATTCAGTTACTTTGATGAATGTTTTTCATAATTACATTATGTATCAATAAAAATTTTGTTAAATTTTGCTATTTTTTGTTAACAAAACTGTTGACTGTTGTTCATTATCTTGAATAGTCCTTCGTAATTCCAGATTTAGTGATTTAATTGATTTAATTTATCTTTGCTTGGTCAAAACTAGATCTTTATTCCCCAACTTCCTCTCTTATTTCTTTGGGGTAATTAATAGATCGACATAACTTTTTACCATTTGAAATTCTGGAATGGCAGTACACTGTTCCTAGGCGTAAGCTTACATACATAGTTCACACTATTATAATTAATAGGTAAACAAAGGAATGTCGGAAACTCTTATCAAGTCGCATGTCGGTCGGCGAGAAGGCGACCAATTAATCAAATGCGCCGTACCAGAGAGCGTAGAACAAGCGCGAATCGGGCGTCCATTTCGGTAATTGAATACATAATTTAGTTTGATGGTAAGTGCGACCCGACGCGACCTTAGGTGGGGCAGCATAGGTATACAACTTCAGGTGACCAAACTAAACAACTCAGTTTTAGAGATGTCAGCATAGAGGTGGCTCGAGTTCCATCAGCTTCATCAGGACTCCAACGTTTATCAATTAGGTAAGTCCGATCACTATTGCATTATGATTATTTATTTACCTTCTTACGAATACGTCCAAAGGACAGTATTGACGCGTGACGATGTTACGAAAGATGTGTTTTTAATAATTGGGAATTATTTTTTGTCGACGCTACTTTCAGTTTGAAAAATTAGTATATATTAGCGGTAACGAACCTATAAATAACATTAACACGTGGACAAATTTGTCGATTTTATTGCTGATACGTTATTTTAATAGTTTTAATCGTTTGTATTAATATGCGTATATTCTTTGATATTGGAAGTTGAAGGTAAGTTTTAGCCACCACCAATCTCTGCATATTTCTCACAAGAATTACCGACAATTTTTGTATCAGACAATTCGCCGATTATGGGATATTCAATACACCATTCATTATGTGTATATCACACTTTTCGCAAAAGCACACATCAGGAAACAGTCAGGTATCAGATATCATAGTAACTTAGTGTTTAGTTTTCTTTTTTATTTTGTTTCTTGGGTTGCAATTGACTATTTTTGGACTGGATCAATTCACCGATAGCCCAGCAATGCTTTCTTGAAGTTATTTATCTTGATTTTGATCAAGTTTTTTAAAATCAAAAAATTTCAGCTTAACAGTTTTTTTTCGAAAATCTCGGTTTCACCACATTTTAGATCTGACTTACCACGATACCCTTTTATTTAAGAAATATTTGTTAGATTATGTTCGACAAAAATTCATGGGTGAGTAAAGCCTGCCCCAGCGTCGGTGTTGGCCATAATTTGCGAGTACAGGCCTACGTAAAATAAAATCAATTAAAAGAAGATAAATCAATGATTTTGTTTTCCAGGAAAAACCTAATTCATTGTTTTGCGAAAAAAACTGTTCTAGCAGCAATTTTTTGTTCCAAAGTGTAGTTATTGGGGCGCAAAATGAACATAATAGCCAATACTAGTGATAACATAATTGCCGATACTATAGTAATTGCCAAGTTCAAGCATTTTCCGAAGGTCGAGTATGTTATTCTCTCCATGGCTAGAAACTTAAAAAAAGGACCAAGTAAGACAAACTTGCTTGGGAAACAAGTTTGTATTGGTTGCATGGGTGCCCGCAGAGAAGGGCAAGTGGGTGCACTTGCACCCCCCTCTGGCTTGTGATATAACTGGGAAAAGATCAACAAGAAAAAGTCATGAAACACGTGCTCATTTATAACGTGGTGAAAATTGAAATCCCAGACAGAGAGAATTAACGAGTAATTTTTGTTCAAACTTTACTTGGCTTAGGAGTTAACTGAACTATATGCAACAATTTTTGCAAAAGTTAGAAACATTTTTCTGTTGCAACTGATTGAAATACGTTTGCTATTCGAACGGACATTATCGTCATTTAGGGATTGTTGTCCGAACGTCGAAGAGATACTAGGTCTTTTAATTACCGACAATTTGGGGTATGATAGAAATTTGTGTTAGATTGGTTTTTCTCCGATTGGTTTTCGTTTTGCACCCCTCCGGAACAATTTCTGCGGGCGCCCATGATTTGTTGGTTATAAAAATATCATTATTTTTGTTATTGCTAAATCCTTATAATCGCATTTGAAGAAACTAGCAAAGAAAAAGGATTAGTGCCATGCATTATGCCGACACAAAAGCATCAAATGTCTATTTGAATGGGGTATTCCGGTGTTTTTGAAATTGTCATTTTTACAAGGTATGGGTGCTACTGTTTGCTACTTCACAAGTAAAATATCAAACATTGTTTTAATTAAGAGAAATCGTTGTTTGAAGTTTGAATTAGGATTGGTCTTTGTGACGTCACAAAGACCGCCCAAAGTGAGCGACTTGACTACGTTGCTATATCTAGGGTGCACGTAGTAAATTTTTGTCTTCTGTTGTGTCAACGTTTAGAATCGCTCGTTTGTTGACACCTGCTTTGGTTATAGAGGTTATATCAAACACTGTTCAAAATGTATAAACTCCAACGCCGACATTGTTCTGTGCCGGGCTATAACAGCAGTAGAACAGTAACTTCTGATAAGATTTTCTTTACATTGCCGACTAGCGAGATGAGAGATGTTTGGCTTCAAGTTTCAATGATCAAATCATCTCTCAAAAATGTACCTTTATTCGCTGTCAAACAACAGGGTCGCCAACCGTCAACTTGGTCGATCAGCTGTTCGAGAGCTGTCCGCTGTTGCCACCGCTACTAGGGATCGGTAATCATCGTGTATCTCCGAGGGTGGTCGGTGAATTCAAACGACATGCACTTTTAATTGCAATTATCTTATAGAAAAACTAAATCAAAAAGCTCATAGCTTAACTATATGAATCCTCATAAATTGTGCAATAGGTTAAACCGAATATCTGCTTAAATTTTGACATGACCGGAATACCCTATTGCTTGTCTTTAAAGGCTCATCTACAACAAGTTGTTACGATTGTTATTGGTAAATATAAATGAATCAAAGTCGATTACATAATGTGTTTCTATTGGAGACTGGACTATTAAAAAAAGTCTGTACGCTGGACTTGCCCAAACTCTTAGTCAAACACAATACCAAGAACTACTACTACAGACACAAACGACTGGCTATTTTGTGTAAACACTACGCCGCAAAACATACATCGATCAGAAAATAAACATTCAAACAACAAATTATCACAACATCTCCAATATTTCTAAATCGACGACTTAAATTAGATTGTTTTTTTCCGTGAGTATTCGATAGTTCATATAGTTCAGATTGACAAGTCAGATAGCGTTGTCAGTTGCGTCAAATTCGAAAGATGTGCAGGTTAATGGTATTCCAACATCTCGATCCAGTTAAAGCAGATCATTGCTTCTCGTTCTTAAAGTGTGATGCGTTGTGCTTGTGAACACGTTTTAAGGTGACTGCAAATAAATACGGTGACCATGCACACCAATAACTCTTGATTATGTGAAATATATCTTCTTATCAGCGTCAATTTTAGGGATTATGGGCACCACATTACATCTATGCACGATCCTCGCCACAATTGGGTTTTCGCTGGCATATCGCTTGCCCACTTCAGTAATACCAAGGGAATACAAATTGGAAATCATCACTAATCTCGGAGATGAGCACGACAAATTTGACTTCTCAGGAAATGTCTGGATAGACGTAAGTGTTTATTTTAATGGCCCATGTTATTTAATCTTTGTTTTGTGATTGTTATGTGTCATTCATATTGACAGTGTGTATGTACTTAAACTGCGTTAAATAAACAATTTTTTTAATAACTAGCGCTGTGAGGACGTTGTATGAGATAGTGATTTTTTTCTTAAGTTGACAATATTGTGTAAGTTATAAGTTGGAATACCTGATTCTCAATACAGTAGAACGTCGATAATCCGAACCTCGGTAATCCGAACGTTCGCTAATCCAAACGCCCAAAAAGAAATAATAATAAAATAAATCACTGGGTAACCAAGGGAAAAACCATTTTTGTCGATTCCTGTTTACAGAAAAATATTACTTTTGTATATATCTTGTATCCAATACTCTTTACTATTTACCTGTAATATTTGATAATCCGAACCACTTTCGGTGTCAATTAGTTCGGATTATCGACGCTCTACTGTAGTAATAAGTCAAACCAAACGTCAAAGAAATTATAATGCTGCTTCTGTCAGATCTCACTTAAACAATGCGTTTCTATTTTTTTTTTTGAAATTGTATAATTAGAAAATTGTATGTCCTACTTGTTACCAAATCCCCAGGGATGTTAGGGATATTTTGATCGGAAATGTTTACTATTAATTGTCCAATAACTTCTACTATATTAAAACGCAAAAATGCCCCAAAAAACTTACAAACTTGACAACACAGTTCACGTTTTATTTAAAAGAAATGCCACAGTTCAATCTAAGTCAATAAGTATTGCTTTATTAACGGATGTGCCGATATTTGTGGTCCGCTACTAGTTAAAATCCCTAAGATGATCTCGATTGTTTTCATTTATACGATATAGAAGAAAACGAAATTGGAAATTGAAAAACTGGGTTACACTCTTAAATAGGGCACACTGTGGATTAGGCTGGTTTTCATTTAGTCAAATTTTATTTTTCAAGATGAATTTTTCATCAATTTTTAACCTAATAATAAAGATAATAAACAACAAACATTTGAGTGAGAAAACAACGACAGTGTTTCTCAAAAAGTAGAGTTAAATAAATTTCTGCTTTAAGATTCAGATTTTACGGAAATCCACTCACCCTGTATAATTTATTCTTAATATCGTTGTTTTTCTGTCATTTTTCAATAGTTTGTTAATAGATGTCTTATAAAACGCGAGTATTTATTTTCTACATTGAGTAATTTAATTTTATAAAAATTTAGAATATCCTGTTAAAATAATATGTAGCCGTAACCATGGGTGTCGGTTTTTATTCTGAATGCAACAAATGTGTTTATGACCAAAGTAAGGTGGCGTCAACTTAGAAAATAATTATTGTTATGATAATAATCGTTCTAGGAATATTACAAATAAGAATAATAAAATTACTATTCATTGCAAGAACAATTAAGAATTGTATTATTGGTCTTTAAATTTTGAATAAAGGAACTTGGATTTTGTTAATTTATCGGAATTTATAAATTAATTTCAAAAGCCTTCCATCAGTAGTTGCGTGAATGTACCCCACCACTCCTAAGCAGTCGACAAGTATACTGTTGTTTGTGCTTTGCCTGGGAGGTACTTAGGGATGTAAGAGCGCAATTTATCGGGTAAATTACTAAATAAATTACCGTAATGTTAATTTTTAATTACATAATTCAGCAGCCAATAACACACATTTTAAATCAGAAGCCTACTATCATATCACCTACTATCATATTCATGATTTAAAGAAATGTTCTAGTGATCCGGATAAAATGTGATCATTGTTTGTGAAACCGGGCGTTGTCGTTTTCTGAGTCGGTAATAAATAACGGTATTTTATACTATAATTATGCTGTTAGACTGTCCATTTTATAAGTTGCTGGTATAAAAAGTATTTTTATTGTAGTCCCTGCTTTCATTTTAATAATGAATTACTACTATTCATTTTAATAATGAATTACTACTATTAAATCAGGAAGCGATTGGTGGTTATCTACATTCTACAATAGACTTATTTATAAGGCTGTTCCTAATTTGCTTTTTATATAACTTACTGTCACCGGTAAATTATCATTTTGATTTACACGGTAATTTAAGAAAATATAATTTACCAATTGCAATTTTAATTACGTGATAATTTAAATATGAAAGTAATAATTTTAATTTCAGCGGTAATTTACTGAAAAAAAATAATTACGCATACTTAACATCCATAGTCAGATTGCTAGTTATCTACAAAATAATGACGTTTATTTACCAACATTTTTTATTAACATAAGTAGCATTCATAACCTGCAGTAATCGGTATTAACGCCGGATTAACTCAACATTTTGAATTTTTAATTACCCGCTAATTTAAATCAAAATTTACCATTTTGAATTTTTAATTACGCGGTAATTTAATACGTTGTTTAAATTTTATTTACGTGGTAATTTAATATTTTAAATTAATAATTTTAATTTCAACGGTAATTTACGAAAAAAATAAATTACCGTAATTTAACATCCCTGGTTGTAACCCTATACAGGGTGTTCCTAAATATCATGTAAATACGAAAAGGGCTAATTCTTTGGCTTATTTAATAACTAAAAACTCATATAAACATATGTCACACATATGGCACACTGTGGATTAGGCTGGTTTTCATTTAGTCAAATTTTATTTTTCAAGATGTATTTTTCATCAATTTTTAACCTAATAATAAAGATAATAAACAACAAACATTTGAGTGAGAAAACAACGACAGTGTTTCTCAAAAAGTAGAGTTAAATAAATTTCTGCTTTAAGATTCAGATTTTACGGAAAGCCACTCACCCTGTATAATTTATTCTTAATATCGTTGTTTTTCTGTCATTTTTCAATAGTTTGTTAATAGATGTCTTATAAAACGAGAGTATTTATTTTCTACATTGAGTAATTTAATTTTATAAAAATTTAGAATATCCTGTTAAAATAATATGTAGCCGTAACCATGGGTGTCGGTTTTTATTATGAATGCAACAAATGTGTTTATGACCAAAGTAAGGTGGCGTCAACTTAGAAAATAATTATTGTTATGATAATAATCGTTCTACGAATATTACAAATAAGAATAATAAAATTACTATTCATTGCAATAACAATTAAGAATTGTATTATTGGTCTTTAAATTTTGAATAAAGGAACTTGGATTTTGTTAATTTATCGGAATTTATAAATTAATTTCAAAAGCCTTCCATCAGTAGTTGCGTGAATGTACCCCACCACTCCTAAGCAATCGACAAGTGTACTGTTGTTTGTGCTTTGCCTGGGCGGTACTTAGGGATGTAAGAGCGCAATTTATCGGGTAAATTACTAAACAAATTACCGTAATTAATGGTAATTTCCGGATTTTTAATTACTTAATTCAGCGGAGCCAACAATGCACATTTTAAATCAGAAGCCATCTACCTACTATCAAATTCATGATTTAAAGAAATGTTCTGGTGAACCGGATAAAATGTGATCATTGTTTGTGAAACTGGGCATTGTCGTTTTGTGAGTCGGTATTACAGTACTGGGATAGAAAGCATTTTTATTGTAGTCGCTGCTTTGATTTTAATAATGAATTACTACTATTAAATCTGGAAAAGCATCAGCGATTGGTGGTTATCTACAATATAATGACTTGTAAGGCTGCACTCAATTTTTTTTACATAACTTATTGTCATCGATAAATTATCATTTTGAATTACCCGGTAATTTAAGAAAATATAATTTACTACCAATTGCAATTTTTAATTACCTGGTAATTTAAATTTGAGAGTAATAATTTTAATTTCAGCGGTAATTTACTGAAAAAATTAATTACGGAAATTTAACATACTCAGTCAGATTGCTATAGTTATCTACAAAATAATGAGTTTAATTTACCAAACATTTTTATTAACATAAGTAGCATTCATAACCTACAGTGATCGGTATTAACGCCGGTTTAATTTAACATTTTGAATTTTTAATTACACGGTAATTTAAACCAGCGGAATTTACCATTTTGAATTTTTAATTACTCGGTAGTTTAAGCCAAAATATAATTTACCAATTGCAATTTTTAATTACGTGGTAATTTAAATTTGAAAGCAATAATTTTAATTTCAGCGGTTATTTACTGAAAAATTAATTACGGAAAAACATCCTTAGTCAGATTGCTAGTTATCTACAAAATAATAACTTTTATTTACCAAACATTTTTATTAACATAAGTAGCATTCATAACCTACAATGATCGGTATTAACGCCGGTTTAATTTAACTATTTGAATTTTTAATTACCCGGTAATTTAAACCAGCGTAATTTACCATTTTTAATTTTTAATTACTCGGTAGTTTAAGCCAAAATATAATTTACCAATTGCAATTTTTAATTACGTGGCAATTTAAATTTGAAAGTAATAATTTTAATTTCAGCGGTAATTTACTGAAAAAATTAATTACGGAAAAACATCCATAGTCAGATTGCTAGTTATCCACAAAATAATGACTTTTATTTACCAAATATTTTTATTAACATAAGTAGCATTCATAACCTACAGTGATCGGTATTAACGCCGGTTTAATTTAACTATTTGAATTTTTAATTACCCGGTAATTTAAACCAGCGCAATTTACCATTTTGAATTTTTAATTACTCGGTAATTTAAGCCAACGTAATTTACGATTTTTAATTTTTATTTACGTGGTAATTTAATATTTGAAATTAATAATTTTAGTTTCAACGCTAATTTACGAAAAAAATTAATTACCGTAATTTAACATCCCTAAGGATACTATGTAGGTTAAAGAACATGTTCTATACGTCATGTATCCTGTGATTCATCATTCAGCACACTGCACATCGGTTCCTTGGCTCATTTTGATTACTAGCTAGGGTTACTGAGGATATTCAACGCAACGGAGGCATTTTCTGGGGTTAATTTATCATTTGTTATTTGATAATTTGAGCTACAAATTATCAGATTAAATTATAAACAAGAGCTGCACCAGAGACCTACCAGAGGCTTTGATGAGTATGGAATATGTACTAGGATAATGAAAGCATTTTACTGCTTACAGTGCTAATATGATATAAAAATCCGTATCTGAAACATTTCCTGTACGACCAGATTTCTTATTTACCATTAATTGAATAAACGATCAAAAATTGGAGTTAATAATAATTAATGCAAAAGGCGCCAAACCGAAAGTGGTATCGACCCATGTTGTCGTGGTGTAATTTTATTAAAACGGGATTAATTATAAAATCGATACATCCAATAATGGACACCTACTTTCTCCTTAAAACAATTGAGACTAGAAAGTTGGTCGAAATTTTTAATCTATCATAATATCAGTGTCGCCCGCGAAACAAAACCAATTACCTCTTGGTCTTATTACGCATTATGCAACTTGCCCAAGACCAATAATTACGATACGTTTCGTGAAACTGCGTTTTGCAACAAGGCAAACAAGGTAAGTGAACTGGTAGGTAGCGAACGCAGCTGGATCAGGTCACCAACCTATACATAAATATTTTGTTTTCTAAAGGCAAACATGATGCAGCATTATCTTCTCATATCTCTGTGGTTAAAATCTATGAATATGTAATTACATATTTGTTGTTAAATCAACAGCGCGCATAGTTACGAACAATGACTCTTACCATTTGCTCGGTTCAGAAATTTTAATCGGTTCCGAGTTGACATACATACACAATATACTAAATTGGTGCATGGCACTGTCTTTAAATGTATAAAGAACAAGCGTGTCATGCATAACATATTCCATATCATTACACGTGACGTAAATTAAGACTTTTTTGTAGGTGTTGATTATTATACGTTACACAACAAGTTTTTTCTGTCATTAGGTTATAAGCACATGCTCTACCCATAATATTACACTGCACTCGAAAAAGTTGAATATCGGCAAGAAGCACGTCACGGTCAGAAGTCTCCAGACGAAAGAAGGCGGATTGTTGAAGGTGACATCCGTAGAATGCGTCAACGACGATGATTTCCTTGTAATACATCTCAAAGAAGCTCTGAAAGAAGGACATCAATATGAAATCTACATACCCTTCCATGGTCAAATCGAGGAAGGACTGGCTGGATACTACAAAAGTCACTACGTCGACAAGGCGACAGGAGATAAGAAATGGTTGGCAGTCACCCAGTTTGAACCATCAGATGCCAGAAGGGCCTTCCCTTGCTTCGATGAACCAGCTATGAAGGCGAAATACACCATCAGTTTGGGAAGAACGACAAAATATAGCTCGATCAGTAATATGCCATTGGCAAAAACAGAACCAATGTAAGCATATTTTTCAGTTCTGATTTGTATACAAGTAATCTTTATAATATAAAGATAAACTTTTGTTCAACTTCCTAATCATTACTGATAACTCTTACAGGAAAGACAAGGAAGGTTGGGAATGGGATAGGTATGCAACATCAGTTCCAATGTCAACGTACCTTGTAGCTTACGCAGTCACCGATTTCAAGAGTGTGGTGTCACCAACCACCAGCGACACATCGAACAACGTCACTTTCAAGATTTGGGCTAGGAAGGATGCACTGGATCAGGTTGATTTTGCAAAGGAAATTGGCCCGAAAATCCTGGAGTTTTACGAAGAATATTTCGATATAAAGTACCCATTGCCCAAGCAAGATATGATAGCTGTTCCAGACTTTTCTGCCGGTGCCATGGAGAACTGGGGGTTGATCACATATAGGGAGACTTATTTGCTATTTGATCCTAAAGTATCGTCGATCTTGAGCAAATTAAGCGTCGCTAGCGTTGTAGCTCACGAGTTGGCCCACCAGTGGTTTGGAAATTTGGTGACCATGAGATGGTGGACGGATCTTTGGCTGAACGAAGGATTTGCCACATACATGGCAGCCGTCGCTGTGTCTGATTTGATACCAGAGTGGAATTCGCTCCAAGAAGAAACTGCAGACAACCTTTTGGCGGTGCTTAATTTCGACGCTTTGCAAACTTCGCATCCAGTATCTGTTCCTATTGGAAATCCGAAAGAGATCGCTGAGATTTTTGATACGATCTCTTATAAGAAAGGCTCATACCTCCTCCATATGATGTCCAATTTCTTGGGCAAGGAAGTGTTAAGAGTAGGCGTCAGCAAATACTTGAAGGCGCATAAGTACAACAACGCAGAGCAAGACGACCTTTGGAGTACTATTACACAAGAAGCCCATTCTAAGCATGTCCTTCCCTCAAACTTAACTGTTAAGGATGTTATGGATACTTGGACCTTACAGACTGGATATCCAGTTCTTTCAGTGGCCAGAAAAGGCGAAATGGTCGAAATCAAACAGGTAAGAAAAGATTGATAATAATACAAAATCGGTCAACACTCAAACTTTCCAGGAGAGGTTTATAAAAGAACGTCATGAGGTTAGAAATGCCGACTCAAGATGGTGGGTGCCTTTAAGTTACACTACCGAAAAGCACCTCAATGGTAATTACAACGAGACCAAACCAAAAGCGTGGCTCTCACCAGGTGACGATATCAAAGAAATTCATATCCCAGGAAGTGATAAAGAGTGGATTATTTTCAATCTTAACGCCGCTGGTAAGTTATAAGCGCAATAATCGAATAGCTATAAGAAACAAGTTAATCCTCAGGTCTCTACCGCGTTAACTATGACCAGAAGAATTGGGATCATCTAATCAAAACCCTCAACAGCGATGATTATCAGAAAATACCAGTCATGAATAGGATATTGCTTATCGACGACGCTGCTAATTTAGCTTGGGTCGGCAAACTGAATTACACAAACTTCTTCAATGTTCTTACGTATTTGGAACGTGAAAAAGAATATCTGCCCTGGAAAGTAGCTTTGCGCAACGCAGGCTCTATAGATGTACTCCTGAAGAGGACGTCTGCGTATGGACAATTCAAAGAGTACATGCAAAAGCTAATCAAGCATATCTATGAAAGGATCGGCGGTTTCCAGAGAATTACAGAGAGAGATAATAGGATCGATATGATCCAGCACAGAGCTTTGGTCACATCGTCAGCCTGTAAATTTGAGTCGGAGAATTGCGCCAGCGAAGCCACTGAATTATTCAAGCATCTCCAAACTAACCCCGATAAGAAGGAAGAGTAAGTATTGTAGTGCAGGCAAATTATGTTGAGAGTGGGTATTAATTGTAGACAGGAGTTTTATCATTAGAAATGGTAAAGGGGCTCATAGTGAACGTAGAAAAAATAAATGCAGGTCATAGGGTGGTATAATGTTTATTTGGGGGGGTTGAAAGCGGGTGCAAAGTATATTATTGCGTTTTCCGGCGAAACTTGATGTTTTATCCAAAAACGTCCTATACTAAGTTGTAGATCATAAAAAAATCTACAACATTCATATGGGTCACCTTTTACTATGACCTCAAAATTTCCGAGAAAAATGCGAATGCCAATACGAATTTTCTGTTTTTAATTGTTTGTTGTCCCAACAATAATGCAATTTTAATCAAATTTTGTGAAAGCGTGCCTTTTTATATTTTAAATAAGTATACATTTTTTTATTACACAGAAAACAAGAAGTTTTGGAGATATTTAGTTTTTTTCCGTCAAAATCAGACTTAAAAAAAAGTCTGTTCTTCTGGGACTCAATTTTGTTGTTTTTGCATGTAGTTATTGATAAAATAATCAAAACAGTAGTTCCTATTTAACAACATGCTCAAACATTGAAAAAACTCAAAAACGACTTTTGCAACACTGTTCATTATTTGCTTAAATTTTTAAGAAAATTGCAATACTGGTTACGACAATAAATTGTACGGAAAAAGATACACAGGAAACTGGCTCTCATTTCTACACTAATGCTATAACCAATAAATTAGAATAAGAAATCTTCAGATAACTAAGCAAAATAACAGTTTTTGTCTTAGAATCAAAAAGTATCCAATACAAAAGTTGTAGGTCAAGAAAAAATCCACAAATTTTGTAGAGGTTACTATATAACATAACCTCAAAACATACGAGAAAAATTGCGAATTAAGGCAAAGATTGGCATAGTTAAATAACTATGCCAATCTATAAAAATCAAATAAAAAAAATGATAAATAAATATAAGTACGTAGGCTCATTTTTTATTTGTAAATCTGTAAATATATATTCACGGGGTGTGGTCGTTCGGAAAGAGATAGGTATTCGAAAATGCAAGTCGCGGTAGGTGCAGCGTGTCGTATACTGACGATGCCTGTCTCTCCGTCTGGATTCCAGGTTGTCACCAAGGCCCTACGAGGTGCGCCAAGTTAATAGTTTCCTCCAGTCCGGTGAGCGAACTCATGTGCCAGGGTTGCGTACCGTCTTTTATCCTGCTCGGTCCAGGTCGTGTGTCGACACGTAGTGGAAGGGGGCTCCTACGCCGTCGCTCGTCATGGGGCGCACTGGTATTAGGGGCGTGTTACAATATTAACTTTTGTAATTTATTATTATCAATTATTAAAGTACTGTTTCACATTAAATGTTATCACATTTTTAACTACTTTAGTAGATTTTTACTTTATCATACGCAGTATGTAAAGTATTGTAATCGTGCCAAAAAATTTTTTTGAGATTTTAGCGGAAATATGTCTTTTTGGGTCCCCTGAACATTTTTGACCAAGGTACAAAAAAATGTCTGTGTGTGTGTGTGGATGTGGGTGTGTGTGTGTGGGTGTGTGTGTACCCGTTTTTTGTGGCGACGATTCCGGAGAAACTACTAAAGGTATCGGGACGAAACTTCATATTTAGAAGTTTCATGGCCAAACTTAGAGCTGAAAAGCTTTCTGTTAAAAAGGGTCCAAAGGAACTGGAGGTTTAGTGTTAGCATTTTTGAAAGATTTTGTAAATTAGCCGGCATTTCTGGAATTTCGTCGAAATAGTTAAATAATAAATTAAACTAGAGGAAATTCTGAACAATTTATGACTATGAAATTTTTTGGTACAATCAATAGTTTAGCTGCATGAGCAAATTCTATTTCATCGAGATCGGTCGTACCGCATTAAAACTAGTAGCCAGGATATGTCAGATTAAATGTCAGATGTGATTTTAATGACGGTGTAGATAGTGTCAAACGCTAATGCTTTGACAATACTACTGTCAATACAAGCTACGTTCGGATATTGTACACCGTTAAGGTGCGTTTTCATTAGTGCTAATGGCAGTGGTAGTAGACGCCATTATAGTATTTCTAATAGAATTTGCTAGTGACTCAGTTTATGTACATGCAAACTAATATGTGTCACCATCACGACATGTGAGAAACACTATAATTTCGTCTGCTACCACCGCCATTACCAACCATTGCCACCAATCGGAACGCACCTTCACACTTTCTACACCCAATAACACGTGTCATTTGGACGGTGTACCCGGTATCAACGGAGTACAATATCCGAACGCAGCTTTAATGGACATATCTGTCTAGGTCTACTAGTTTTATTTTAATGCAGACATAGCCGATCTCGATCAAATAATATTTCATGCAGCTAAACTATTAATTTTATATATAGTATGATAAAGTCATGTGCCTGGCCACATCAGATTTTTTCATAAACATTTTGTGATTTTTTAAGACATAAATAATTTACTTTCAGAAGGTTCGTCAAAACTAAATTAAAATTATAAATTCTATTATAAATTCGCATTTTACTAAGGTTCTTTACTAAGTTCTGAGGTTATGTTATATAGTAACCTCTACAAAAGATGTACGGTTCTATTAAAAAAAAAAGCGTACACGTATTGAGGGCTATTGTAAAAGGGATAATTTATTAATCCTTTCCAAGGAAACATATTTCTGACATTTAGTATGTCAAATGTGTGCAAATTGCTTTTTATAATTTAATTATGCCGCGACAAACAACATCGATAACGAGAGCGCGAATCGTTACTAAGTTGGAAGAAGGGTGGTCTATAAGGCACTTGTTCACTCAATGCCCCGTAGATTAAATGAAGTGATTGCAAGAAACGGCGCGGTGACCAAATATTAAAATATTTTGTTGTATTTAAATAATGTTCTTAAACTGTTAATGTTTTTTTCTTTTAATTCATGAATAAAATTATGTGAGTTGTATTTGTAGTAATTGGTAACGATTGGCTAAGAAATAAGGTAAAAAATAATAAAATCCTCGAAAGAATATCGACAAAGTTCAGTTCTCATCGTGTTTGTAGTTACAGGTTACTAAGTAACAACATTTAAAAGATAGGTTTACAATATGACAATCTAGCCAAAACTGTGCTTACTACTTGTACGCTTTTTTTTTGAATAGAACTTTATATTTTTTCTTGACCTACAACTTTTGTATTGGATACTTTTTGATTCTAAGACAAAAACTGACTATTTTGCTTACTTTATCTGAAGATTTCTTATTCTAATTTAATGGTTATAGCATTAGTGTAGAAATGAGAGACAGTTTCCATTGTATATTTTTCCGTACAATTGAATGTCGTAACCAGTATTGCAATTTTATTAAAAATTTAAACAAATAATGAACAATTACTGAAAAATTCACTATTGCAAAAGTCGATTTTGAGTTTTTTTAATTTTTGAGCATGTTGTTAAATAGGGACTATTATTTTTATTATTGTGTCAATAAGTACATGTAAAAACAAAAATGAGTCCCAGAAGAACTCTGTACGATGATTTTTCACCACAGAATTTCTTTTTAAAAAAAGTCTGATTTTGACGGAAAAAACTAAGTATCTCAAAAACTTCTTGTTTCTTGTGTATGCTATTTATGTATGCTTATTTAAGGTATAAAAAGGCTCGTTTTCACGAAGTTTGATTAAAATTGAATCATTGTTGCGACAACGAAAAATAAAAACAGAAAATTCGTTTTGGCATTGGCATTCGCATTTTTCTCGGTAATTTTGAGGTACAACTTAGTATAGGACGTTTTTGGATAAAACGTCATGTTTCGCCGGAAAACGCAATAATATACTTTGCACCCGCTTTCAACCCTCCCAAATAAACACTATACCACCCCATGACCTGCATTTATTTTTTTTACGTTCACTATGAGCCCCTTTACCATTTCCAATAATAAAACTCCTGTCTACAATTAATACCGGTTTTGGCTTATAATCAGTTAATTTGCCTGCACTATTGGAAAACATACACATCTTACATATAAATACTAATAATCATCTTTTCAGCATCCCCAAGGATGTTAGAGGTATTGTCTACTGTATGGGTGTAAGGTATGGAGGTGAAAAAGAATGGAATTTCTTATGGAAGCAATACTTAGCGTCCAACGTAGCAGCAGAAAAAAATATGATCCTCAGACATTTGGGTTGTACTAGACAAAGTTGGCTTTTGCAAAGGTACTTGGAGTGGACCTTAAATACAAATTCTGGAATTCGGAAACAAGATGTGACCACGGTGTTTGCTTCAGTTATCTCAAACGATTTAGGCTATCACATAGCTCGTAATTTTATCAATGATAACATGAAGGATATCCATGAAAGGTTAGCTTATTCTTTTTTTATATCAACAATTTTGACGTTGCTTATTTTAGAATTCAACCAACAACAAATAAATTAACATCAATCCTAACCAATTTAGCATTATATATGACAACAGAATCAGAGTGTGAATGGGTAAGAATTAAGCAGTTGATTTTCTGTTTTAGAAATGTATTATTTCTTTTTTAGTTGAAGAAGTTAACAGAAGATAACCACCAATACTTCAAAGAGATAAAGAATGGCGTCAAGCAAGCATTGGAAACTGCCAAATTAAACACCCAGTGGCATAAGGAAAACATTAAAGATATTAGGCATCTGCTGAAGGAATATAAAGTGAAAATGTAACTTAATAGCTTAATTAATACAATACTCAAATAAAGTATGTGAATTAAGTGTATATTCCTATTAACAAATCATTCTTATACAGGGGTGTCTCACGGAACTGGTAAATTAGAAGTTTCTCATGTTATACTATTTCTGGAAACTTGAAATTTAGGAACCAGAATTTACTCGCTCTGAGCTCTTCAGCTAAAATATTCTCACTTAACAGTCACGTCCGGTCACCGGAAGTCGGTATGAACTTTGTTATTTTAAATGGAATGATAAAATTTTTATTTTATTTTTGGTTTCTACGTATCAAAATACGTCATTTTTGATAATGTTTCCCTATACCTAAATATCACCATTTTTGAATTTTTTTGATTTTACTAATTTTTTGGTGATTTTCGCGGTTACGTTTAAAATTGAACATTTGGGTTAGTATTGAAACTAGAAGTGTCATGATTGGTGGTCCAGAACTAGAAACAACCAAATAAGACGGTGTTTAGTTCAACATGATATCTTATACAGGGTGTTCAAAATTTACAACAATAATTGAATTTTCAAACGTAAAAAGCTATTTTTTTTCAAATGGAACATCCTGTATAGCGATATACCATTATCTTTAATAGTTTTTGAGATATTGTCAGTATAAAAGAATGCAAACTAAATACAAAACGATTTATTCTTCATTTATAGGAATGTAACAACTTTGGAACAGCAGGAAAACAGAAAAATATTGAAAAGGTTTGTTAAAACTAAAATAATATGTTTGGGATATCTAACTTAAATTAAAACATAATTATGTTGTTCGAATTGCTGCCCGTTCTGCTCCAAACATTTTAAAACTCTTCGCTGTACTTCTGTCATCGTCGTTCTTCGGATTTCTTGTCGCTGCAGTCCATTAATGGCGGCTACTACTCTGTTAGTCAGTTTTTCTCGAGTATTAACTGGTGTGGAATAGACCTGACTTTTCACATGACTCCAGAAATAAAAGTCAAATGGTGTTAAATCTGGTGAGTTTGGTGGCCACCGCCAGGGTCCTCTATTTCCGAACCACGTATCGTCAAACATCTGATTAAGTTGAATGGATACCACATGCAAAGAATGTGCTGGTGCACGGCCCATTTGATAAAAGTAGTCGGGTAAAATAAGAGTTCCGCAAAAATTGTTTACACATCCACACAAAATTTCTAAATATCTATCACTATTTAAATTTTCGTATCTAATTTTGTCCCCCATTATTAAATGGGAGTATCAAAATCTATTTAAATAAAAAGTGACAATATCTCAAAAACTATTAAAGATAGATATAGGGAACCCTAATATTGATTGATAGAGAATAAGATTTCTTATCAAATGGCGTATCGGTATACAGGTGTCCCATTTGAAAAAAATGAGTTTTTTACGTTTGAAAATTCAATTATTGTGTTGTAAATTTTGAACATCCTGTGTAAGATATCATGATGAAGTCAACATCGTCATATTTGGTTATGTTTCCAGTTTTGGACCACCAATCATGAAACTTCTAGTTTCAATAATAACGAAGATATTCAATTTTAAACGCAACCCCGAAAATCACCAAAATCATAAAAACGCAAAAATTGTGATATTTAGGTATAGGGAAACCTTATATACCTTGTATTTTGATATATAGAAACCAAAAAAAAAATAAAAATTATATTGTTCCATTTAAAATAACAAAGTTGATACCGACTTCCGATGACCGGACGTGACAGTTAAGTTGAGAATATTTTAGCCGAAGAGCTCAGATCGAGTAAATTCTAAATCCATTTTAAATACTCCCATTTAATAATGGGGACGAAATTTACAACGAAAATTTAAATAGTGATAGATATTTAGAAATTTTGCGATACTCTTTCTCTCAATATTTTACGCGACTGCTTTTATCAAATGGACAGTGCACCGGCACATTCTTCGCATGTGGTATCCATTCAACTTAATCAGATCTTAGGTGACGGTAAGTGGTTCGGAAATAGGAGACCCTGGCGGTGCCCACCAAGCTCACCAGATTTAACACCATTAGACTTTTATTTCTGGGGTCACGTGAAAAGTCAGGTCTATTCCACAGTCCACACCAGTTA
Organism: Aphodius sticticus; assembly: GCA_963966075.1. Taxonomy (NCBI): domain Eukaryota; kingdom Metazoa; phylum Arthropoda; class Insecta; order Coleoptera; family Scarabaeidae; genus Aphodius; species Aphodius sticticus. Next base: position 21,703,766 of record OZ014513.1, on the reverse strand, counting down.
ATACTCGAGAAGAATTGACTAACAGAGTAGTAGCCGCCATTAATGGACTTCAGCGACAAGAAATCCGAAGAGCGACGATGACAGTAGTACAGCGAAGTGTTTTAAAATGTTTGAAGCAGAACGGGCAGCATTTCGAACAACATAATTAAGTTTTAATTTAAGTTAGATATCCCAAATCTATTATTTTAGTTTTAAGAAACCTTTTCAATATTTTTCTGTTTTCCTGCTTTCCAAAGTTGTTACATTCCTATAAATAAAGAATAAATCGTTTTGTATTTTGTTTGCATTCTTTTATACTGACAATATAAAAACTATTAAAGATAGATATAGAGGATCCTAATATTTATTGATAGGGAATACGATTTCCTATCGAATGGCGTATCGGTATACAGGGTGTTCCATTTGAAAAAAATGAGTTTTTTACGTTTGAAAATTCAATTATTGTGTTGTAAATTTTGAACACCCTGTATAAGATATCATGATGAACTAAACATCGTCTTATTTGGTTATGTTTCTAGTTTTGGACCACTAATCATGAAAATTCTAGTGTCAATAATAACCGAGATATTCAATTTTAAACGTAACCGGGAAAATCACAAAAAAATAGTACAATCAAAAAAACTCAAAATAGGTGATATTTAGGTATAGGAAAATATTATCAAAAATGATGTGTTTTGATACGTAGAAACAAAAAATAAAATAAAAATTAGATCATTCCATTTAAAATAGCAAGGTTGATACCGACTTCGGGTGACCGGACGTGACAGTTAACTTGAGAATATTTTAGCTGAAGAGCTCAGATCGAGTAAATTCTAGTTCCAAAATTTCAAGTTTCCAGAAATAGTAGAGCATGAGAAACTTCTAATGTACCAGTTCCGTCAGACACCCTGTATAGAGCAAGTGTATCGAATAGAATAGACAACGCTTATTTCACCCAACAATGGGGACCACGTAAGCACTAAACAAATTTTTGGCAGGTCAAGTCAAAGACAAATTAGCTGCTGGATCTTACAAAACAAATTTTATGCTCTACAACTTTTTGTACCTATTTTTGCTTGTAAATGCAGTAGGAACTTGATGCAAATTGTTTTTCATTATAGCCCAGAAATGAACATATTAGGCAAGTAAAGTGTAAAAATTTGTGGCTGTATCCGCATTGGTAGGTTTAAAACGTTTAGCTCCTACAATGCATGTTTTTATGGCTTCAATTTTAAATTTCGATATTTTGCTACAGTAAAATGAATAAGATATATTAAGGAAATCTAAAAAAAATAAAGTAAGGATATATTTACAGCCATATAAGATGCTATTAAAATTCAAGGCTCTAAGCAAAATAAAAATAACTACAGATAATTTTATTTTAATAAAACTTTAACATATTGGGTGTTGGAAAAAACATAGGCATTATTGCTGAATTTGGTCACTGTCATGCATAACCTGCATTTTTTCAACCTTTGGACCTAGGTTTGGACTTCATGATGCAAGAATTCCCTCCTAAAAAAGAGTATATAAATAAACTCAATTTCTTAAAAATATGGACTCACCTGGTCATTACAATCAGTCCTTCCATTTCTGCTCTATTGAATTCATCGTAACAGCGTCCACGTTTTGGTAAATAATCACTACTGGTAGTTCCCCTGTATTAAGTTAAAATTTATGTTGATATCTGCAATACTAAAAATTAAGTGTTAAACTGTCAAGGATATTTAATAAAAAAACAAGGCTGTAAAAAAACATTTTAATTCAAGTACATATTTACACAGTACATGGTAAAAAGCATTTAGTTGATCAAACATGTAATGAAACAATAATACAGTTTTGTTTGTAAAGTTTAAATGAAATGAAAATGTTTATAAACAGACAACGGAACAAATTTCAATAAAACAAAAATAGTATATATCCATCATCTCTTCAATATATTAATATACAGTTATAATGCAATTTCTTCTTATACAAATGTTATGCTGTCAAACTCTTGAAATGATTCCAATATCATATACATATATATCATCTACACTCTTATAAAGAGTACTTTGAAAATATTCATAAATAAATGTTCATTGAGAACTAGTGTAATTTTTAGATATCTGTTTTTAAAGCGTTACGTTTTCAGCTCACTGCACTTTTCTTTTAACCAACAAAAAATGTATACAAAATATTTTTCTCTAAGGGCAACAAACGTTTTTGTCGGAGAGAAAGAACTGTTCACAGGCCCACATCAAGACATCTGAAAACATTTACTTTGCTCACTAGGCAGGGAATATATTTCGCCGAGCTCAATGATTTCCTGAGTTTGGTGCTTTATTTTACTGACACACAAGTATGATAGACATTGATGTAACAGTGTTCTATATGACAGGCACTGCAGTTATATACCTTATAGCTATAATTGAACTTGCAACATTGGCACAGAATTTCTCCAAAATGCATATAGCTTTTTGCAACCTGCAATAGTAATGAAGTACAGGAAATGAATTATTCACTATTTACACTACCATTTAAAACTTTTGCAGCAAAAATGTAGAAAATCATGATTATGAAACATACTAAACTTACAAATATTTTGTTTCAGAAGTCTCTCAACAGCAAAAATGAGAGATTATACCAACTAGGGGATACCTTGTACAAACTCTTATTTCAAATAAAAAAAGTATTATGTACAATTGTAATGTTAAATGTTGAAACCCATTACATGTACTCCATTATTTTCAACTCTGAATTAGAATATTTTGAAATACAAAATTTTCCGAAAATTTATAATAAAACAAGTAACAATGCCAATGATGCTTCTTCAGTGTATTTTTTCGTTGAAAAAAATTTAGCTCTAAGGTATAAGTGAGTTTCAGAGGTAACAAAACAGCACATCGAAATGAAATCATCAATTTTTATTCCCTTCATTTACAAGTAATCCAGAGTTGGAAAAAGTGAAGAAATGAGCTATATATTATATTACAAGGCGAGCCGTCCAATGACGGCCCACACATTCGGAGCTTTGAATTCTGTACACCTTCCCGCCGATAAAAATTTTTTTACATCACAATACTAAGAAAGTAACAACGGTATTGAAATATTGTACATGTAAATTCACATCACAGACTGTAGCGACGCGCGATACAAAATCCAAAGCTCGGAGCGGCGGTCACCTATAAGAGAAAGAAACTACTCGCTCGCTCCGGTCCCCCAAATTTACCCGGACGGGCCTTACCGAAATAAAAATCAGCCCCGTCCGGTCGCGGCCGACAGCTTCGAGGGCGGACCAAACCAAACTAAACAAATTCTTACGTGCTACATACGGTGCCAGCCCAGTGTACAAAGTTAACCTATAAAATAGTTACAAAAAAGCTAATCTATCTCTTAGACCGATCCTTTGCACGCTCCATCTCTATCCATTCGGGATCGTTGGGGTCTTCGTCACCGTACGCAGACTCGGTCGATTCGCTATCGTGAAATTCAGTCCTCTCCTCGTGCGTCAGCATCTTCACGCCCAATTCCGTAGAATCCTGCGCCCTGAAATTCGTCTTGAACTGATGATCCTCCGGCATGCTTTTCAGCATCCCGGAGAAAGTATCGTCGCATAGCGGGAATGCCCGACGCTCGTACGGGAGTACGTCAATGACTTCGGGCGTGACGCATCTGTCGTTGTCCTTGGGCTCTTTCTCCTTGGAGAATCGCGATTGGGAGATGGTTCTCCGTCGAAGGGCAGTCGATGACATGTTCGAGCTGTCGTCCGTGGTGATGGATAAAGGCGTTGCGGGCGGTGAGGTTATCGGAGAGCCGACGTTTTCCGAAGGCTCTCCCGGATGTGGGGACATCGGATCGGGAGTGTTGGCCCCACTGGACTCCGCCCTGCTGTCGGTGCGCTTCTGCGCCCGGGAACGGCCGTAGCCCAGAGGCAGCTTGAGGTAGCTAAGGAACTTCTTCTTCTCCTCGTGCTCGCACTTTTCGTGCCGGAGGAGCATCGCCTCGTCCGAGAAGTCTTCCACCTGGACATTATCGGAAATTGTTAGGAAAAACTTGTTTAGTATGATGGTGGTAAGAGAAATGTTCCGTAACTTATTGGGATTACAAAATTATTTGCATAAATGAAAGATAATCAAATATTGATATTTTGTTGTTAAATTTTGTATACTTATAGAGGAAGATATTTTCTAGATGGATTAATTTTTCCAATTTTTGGCTCTTTTCTGTATGAAATGATTAAAATCAGTAAGTACTTTTGTCATATTCTTTGGTTACGGTATGTTTAAACACCAATAGGAACAAAAAAAAACATCATTAGAGAAAAAGAAAGATAATGAAAGTACAATTTCTATATCTTTCTATTTAAATTATGCATTAAAACTAATACTTTAGTTTTATTATTAAGTAAATTTTGTTAAGTCATAGTATATTATTTGAGAAACACATAATTAAGAATATAAACATGCGAGCGATTTATATCTGTTATATGCCAGTCAAATAAAACATTTTATCTACGACTCGTAAATTATATATATAAAATATTTTAAACATATCTGTCAATGATGACAATACAAACTATCAACCATGTAGGTAAATAATGACTTCTATCTTCAAAAGAACTATCATTATTATTCAAAGATACTGTCATCTAAATCATTGGCATGGATCATGATCGAGATTATATAGTCAAATATACATTCATATACAATAAACTTACCAAAAATGGTTCATTTTAAACCTTATGTTGATTAATAGTATGGTTTACCCGTTTTTAAAAACATTTTGTTTTAAATTTTTAAAAAGATACATTTGAAGTAAAGGAAAATAAGGAAAATACAACGCATGTGAAACAACATGAAAACATTTACTATTATAATAAAAAGTAAATAAATGTAAAGTAATATAAAACAAAACTAATTTACTAGTCTTGCAGAACAATTAAAAATAAAAGGAATTAACAAATCAAGAAACAAATCAATATAAAACTTTTTATTAATTCTTTTTAGTTCAAATTTAATTCTCAGTAAAAAGATTTACATCGACTTATTGGTGTTTTTACTCCTTAAGAAGTTAGAGGCGTTTAAGGAATTGAGAAAATTGCCATATAAAAATTTTTAATTAGTAGGTACATTTTGTATCCCAAAAAAATTGTCGGTAAAAAATATAAAAATAAAATATTTAAAATAAAAAAATTTGTATATCTATACAAATAATAAGTCATATAATCTCCTGGTCACTCTCGGTAATAAGTAATGTTCAAAGTCATTTTGATACGTTTTGTCATTTTTTCCAAAATATTTTATAATAACTTTTCTCTCTGCTGACATGTAGGTATATAAACAGAATAATATTTATACTTCCATTAGATTCATGTCAGAACGCAGAATTTCAAAAATATTTCTCTTGTAAAAATTACCTAATTTTTCGAGTTGCGGAAATACAGTAAACCACCGGTGGTATCATAGATTTTAGCGATAATTATAGATAATTGCTCATGGTAAAATCAAAAATAATATAAAAAAAATTAATTCATAGGCTATTTCAGGAACCTGGAGAAGTAATAGGAAGACACTGATGCGAAAAGTTCACTAATTGACAACCAATAAATGTCAATTAAAGAAAGACATGCTGAGAACAAGAAACCGAAGAAATTCAATAATTTGATTATCTTGGTTTATTGTTTTTTTTTTTGTAGAAAGTTGTTGTCTTCTCCTTACATAAAGCTTTTATTGCATTTTGGAAAGTACTCACTATTAACATAAAATAAAGGTGTTACATAAAAAAGAACACAACATTTTTTTCACAAAACATCTCTTTTTGGGAATTCCACACAAGTTATTATCATACTAATAAAACCAAATTAAGTAACCAGTTGGACATTTTTTTTTTCTATTTATTCTATTACATATTTAATTTTATATCTAGAGTCTGAAAAATATTAAGTAATCATACACAGGACAAATTAAAATTTTTGGTTTTTTAGCATGTTTTACCATATTCCACATAAAGATAAAGATAAATTTATATGCCAAAAAACTCTCCCCTTAAGAAGCTATTGTTTGTATCTCATCTGTATTAATAATTTAACCAAGAAAATACGTGTTTATGACAACATATTTTCACAAGAAAAACAGAATTATATTTTTCATCAAAGGATTAATATCAGAGATACTTACATCACTATGATTTTCCTGACTAGGATTTTTCACCGCCCCGTTATTCTTTACCTCTGCTTTATCACAATTTTCATAGTCGACAATTCGCCACCTAAAAAAATATGCAATGAAGTAAACTTTATAGAGACTTAAATTAATTTATATATTGAAATTTACACTTCAATGGGTCTATCAATAACAACAACAAATCAAATGCAAATTTTCCAACACAACAAGAAATACATAATCAAACAATTAACTACTCACTTAGGTGTTAAAATTTCCTTGTACTGGAGCTTCTCCACTCTGGTCAACGCGGCCACACTGTACGGAATTACGATATTATCGATGTCGTACGAATCGACCCTGTTCCTCCTCTGGTATCCGGATATAGACTGCGTAGACAAGAGTGGCGACGTGCTCGGCGAGTCGTACTTGCCAGACCCACTGACGCTGCCCAGACCCTCCAGCTCTTCGTCTTCGCAGTCACCAGAAACGCTGCCCATCGATAACCGCTGCGGGTGGCGACTCTTATTAAGACGCGCCAGCTGCGACGGGTGGCGGCTGCTACCAGATTTCTTACTCCTAAATTTGTTCTTTATTTCTGTAAAAAAGAACAAAAAATAATTTAATTTAAAAGAAGCACAATAAGATATCTATATAAGATATATTTATATAAGGAAAAGGTTATTAAGTTCTATTAGGCATAGAGAGCCCTACAAAAACAAAGAAGAAAGTAAAAATACACAATAACAATAATAGCACTGGTTGCCAAATTTTAGTTTAGACACATTTACACATATACACATAAAGAGGAAATATAATAAAAGCATTGTTAGATTCTCTTCACAATTAATTTGTATTTCTTTCTTGTTCCACAAAGAGAATATTTTAGTAAAAACAACTACAAAAATAAAGCTGAAAAAGAATTGTACAAATGAACAATAATAGGACAATTTTATTGGTAGGTACTAAAGAGATTTTCATTTTTTAGTCAAAGAAATTTTTTTAAGGATACATATTCCATAGTAGATTGATCAAAATATAGTTTAACTTTGAAAAAAATCAGGAAACTGCTTTTTTTCTGTGTAGCTTTATGTAGATGTTAGAAATAATATACAGGATGTCTCACGGAACTGGTACATTAGAAGTTTCTCATGTTCTACTATTTCTGGAAACTTGAAATTTTGGAACTAGAATTCACCCGATCTGAGCTCTTCAGCTAAAATATTCTCAAGTTAACTGTCACGTCCGGTCTCCGGAAGTCGGTATCAACTTTGTTATTTTAAATGGAATGATATAATTTTTATTTTATTTTTGGTTTCTACGTATCAAAACACATCATTTTTGATAATGTTTCCCTATACCTAAATATCACCATTTGAGTTTTTTTGATTTACTATTTTTTTGGTGATTTTCCAGGTTACGTTTAAAATTGAATATCTCGGTTATTATTGAAACTAGAAATTTCATGATTGGTGGTCCAAAACTAGAAACATAACCAAATAAGACGATGTTTAGTTCATCATGATATCTTATACAGAGTGTACAAAATTTACAACACAATTGAATTTTTAAACGTAAAAAACTGATTTTTTTCAAATGGAACAGCCTGTATACTGATACGCCATTCGATAGGAAATCGTATTCCATATCAATCAATATTAGGATTCCCTATATCTATCTTTAATAGTTTTTGAGATATTGTCAGTATAAAAGAATGCAAACTAAATACAAAACGATTTATTCTCTATTTATAGGAATGTAACAACTTTGGAACAGTAGGAAAACAGAAAAATATTGAAAACGTTTCTTAAAACTAAAATAATAGATTTGGGATATCTAACTTAAATTAAAACTTAATTATTTTGTTCGAAATGCTGCCCGTTCTGCTCCAAACATTTTAAAACACTTCGCTGTACTACGGTCATCGTCGCTCTTCGGATTTCTTGTCGCTGAAGTCCATTAATGGCGGCTACTACTCTGTTAGTCAATTCTTCTCGAGTATTAACTGGTGTGGAATAGACCTGACTTTTCACATGACCCCAGAAATAAAAGTCTAATGGTGTTAAATCTGGTGAGCTTGGTGGCCACCGCCAGGGTCTCCTATTTCCGAACCACCTACCGTCACCTAACATCTGATTAAGTTGAATGGATACCACATGCGAAGAATGTGCCGGTGCACCGTCCATTTGATAAAAGCAGTCGCGTAAAATATAGAGGCAAAGAGTATCGCAAAAATTGTTCACACATCCACGCAAAATTTCTAAATATCTATCACTATTTAAATTTTTGTTGTAAATTTCGTGTCTAATTTCGTCCCCATTATTAAATGGGAGTATTTAAAATGAATTTAAAGAAAAAGTAACAATATCTCAAAAATTAGTAAAGAGGTAACCGTAATATTGATTGATAGGGAATAAAATTTCCTATCGAGTGGCGTATCGGTATACAGGGTGTTCCATTTGAAAAAAATGAGTTTTTTACGTTTGAAAATTGAATTATTGTGTTGTGTATTTTGAACACCCTGTATAAGATATCATGATGAACTAAACATCGTCGTATTTGGCTATGTTTCTAGTTTTGGACCATCAATCATCAAACTTCTAGTTTCAATAATAATCGAGATATTCAGTTTTAAACGTCACCGCGAATATCACCAAAAATTTAGTAAAATCAATTTAAGACCCAGTTCTACCTCTCCTAAAACGCGTTTGCAAATAAAAGCGTTATTTATTGTTCAAAGTTTATGAAATTTTTTATGTAACTTCCTAGATAAATAACGAGTTGGGCTGGATGAAAAAAAAAATTTTTTAAAGATAAAAATCAATTTTACTTCTACGTCTTTGGTTTTTTTCAAATATAAAACATTTAGCCCAACTCATGATACAAAAATAGACTTTTTATTTAAGTACAATTTTAATCTAAACATTATAATTGCGATAACAAACCGTAATTGCCAGAAATGTATGTAATTTGCCTATATTACGGGCCCGGTGTAGACAGCAGACGTTAGCAGTTTTAAACACCGCCTATAACTACGCCACGCCTACTGCTATTTTTAGATTAGACTGTTCACAAGGTACGACCGTATATTGAATCAGGAGAACCGAGTTCTCGCATTTCACATTTATACGCACGGTTTACAAATTTAACACACGATAAAAGTCATATACTGTATGATATTATACTTAGTGTAGTTATACCCGCTAGGTGTTAGGTACATTTGTTTAATAATGGGTAGAAGTCGTGGCAAAATACCTCTGCCCTCTAGACGAATTAGTAAAAGACGACTACGTACCACCTAAGTTAAAATATATGTATAGATAATCTAAAAGAACAATATTGTACCTAATTATTTAATTACAAATGAGACAAAGAGACCAGAACAGGACTCAAATGAACATTTTATTTAAAATGTCGGTTTTGTGGACAGGAAGAGACAATTAGCAGTGACGAACTTGGGTCGGCTCTAATGGATATTAGTTCAGCGACTGTATTGGGCAGTGTTACAGCGAGAATTGGATATAGCTAATACCTGAATTTGTTTTCATTCATGAATCTTGCATTCATGACGCCCAAAACGTTATAAAATATAGCAAACTTGTAGGTGACAAAATATTTGGGATTTATATAAATGGTTTGGGGAACTTTGCACTATGTATATTATGATTTTACTTTATCATACGTAGTATGTAAAGTATTGTAATCGTGCCAAACAAAATTTTTGAGGTTTTAGCGGAAATGTCTTTTTGGATCCCTTGAACATTTTTGACCCAGGTAAAAAAAAAATTCTGTGTATGTGTGTGTGTTTTTTTGTGGCGACGATTCCGGAGAAACTACTAAGGTATCGGGACGAAACTTCATATTTAGAAGTTTCATAACCAAACTTAGAGCTGAAAAGCTTTCTGTTGAAAAGGATCCAAAGGAACTGGAGGTTTAGTCTTATAGCATTTTTGAAAGATTTTGCAAATAAGCCGCCATTTCTGGAAATTTGTCGAAATAGTTAAATAATAAATTAAAGTACAGGAAATTCTGAACAATTTATGACTATGGCATTTTTTGGTAAAATAAATAGTTTAGCTGCATGAGCAAATTCTATTTTATCGAGATCGCTGCATTAAAACTAGTTAGCCAGGATTTGTCAGATATTGTGATTCTAATGACAGTAGGTAGTGTCAAACGCTGATGTTTTGACAATACCTACTGTCAATATAATCAAAATATCCGTCTAGTTCCAGTAGCTTTATTATAAGATGCACACATGGCCGATCTCGATCAAATAGAATCTCTTGCAGCTAAACTATTAATTTTATATATGGTATGATAAAGTAATGTGCCTGAACGCATCAGATTATTTTTTTTTTATTTTTGTCTTCGTGTGTCACTGCCGTGCGTTCGTTCGATATCCAGCATGTTTATAAGTAGATGTATTGGGTCCTCATTGCTCGATTTTAATTAATTCCTTTCTAAATTGAAGTCCATAATTCACCGATGAGTTATCATGAGTTAATACATTTTTGTCAATTTACTATACTGTATGTATGTCACCCTGTTAAAAAGATTAAATATTATAATAGCAAGCGCGCTCTCTCTAAATTAAATCAATATATTTTCTTTTACCGCCTGGTGGCCGCCAGCCAGCTGTATGCAGTCCGGGATGCATATGCGTCCGTGATGAGTGAGAACACTAATACATTGTAACATGAGCGAAAGCGAAAGCGCCGACGCGCGGCGACAAACTGGCTGAGTACTTCCCCTTCGAATGTATTCGCGTCGACTATGCTCCGCCTTTGCCTGCTTCCTCCAAACCCCCCAACTTCCCCTTATCATAAAACTGTGGCCTGGTTGACGTTGGTGGGGGCCAGGCAGACCACTCCCAGCAAAAAAAAACATCGCAACGAAATATTTCGTTTGGAAGTTGCGATGTTTTTAAAACGGAGCCTTAACTCAGAAATGGTGATATTTAGGTATAGGGAACCCTTATTAAAAATGATATATTTTGATACGTAGAAACCAAAAATAAAATTAAAATTATATCATTCCATTTAAATTAACAAAGTTGATACCGACTTCCGGTGACCGGACGTGACAGTTAACTTGAGAATATTTTAGCCAAAGAGCCAGATTGAGTAAATTCTAATTCCAAAATTTCATGTTTCCATAAATAGTAGAACATGAGAAACTTCTAATGTACCAGTTCCGTGAGACACCCTGTATATCATAAGTCCCCATCAATACCACTGCTAAAAGAAATAATTAATTTTCGAAATACTTATTTCTCCCCTGGAAAAACAAAAAGTTTTTTATAGAAGTGATTAATAGGAACTTTTTATATATTGTTTAAAATCTCTCTCTACACATGCCAGTCTAATTTTTCAAAAGTCTAGATCTAATTTTAGTGTAGATTAGGGTGACCAACCGTCCCGATTTGGGCGGGACAGTCCCGAATTCTGAGCACTTGTCCCGCCTGATGAAGCGTCCCGAATTTTGTCCCGAATTTTGTCCGAATTTTTAAAACTGTTATTCTAATGTCCAGATTTTTCCAGACACCAGCCATCAAAGTAATGATTTTGTTCAACAACATTTTCTCAACAAAATGACCCAGCCGTATCTAAGAGAAATGTAGGTATTTGAGATATTTTCTAGCCAATTTTGAAAAAATTAGCGTCCTATAGAAGAAGCATCCATATTGAGCTTAATTTTGTATCAATCTTATGTAATATCTCAAATTATAGATAAAGGTGTATTACCTGTTATAGTAATGTATATGTATTAATTATTGTTATTGTTGTATCCATGCCATGTGATAAAATATGTCTGACTTATGTACTCAAAGAAGTGAAATTTTGATATAGGTAAAACTAAGAACTTTGATATAAAAAAAATTAAGAACATTTCAGAAAAGAAACTCCGTTATTGGAAATCAGAAACAAATCACATGCTTTGGTGTAGTTTTCTAGCGGCGAACACAGTGAACGCTAAACAGATTGCGTGTAATAACCACAAATAGTGCCTTAAAATTACAAGGTCTTGAAAATTGATAATTATGATATTTTCTGGCGGTGGAGTGAATTGTGGCGGTGGAGGTGAAACTGTTGGAAGAACAAATATTTTCCAGGTACATTTCTAATCATTATCTATGTCAGTATCATTGGTTAGCTCATCAAACTTCTTAAAAGATATAAAGAGCAAATGATGAGACATGGGCAGGACATAAACTTTAAATTAAATAGAATTAATAACAATTAAAGCCAACACCTGGATTTAAACCAGACATTTTGTGGTATCCAGAACAATGCACAAATGTCTATGCTATCGGGGCCGGTGACATGCTTTTTTTAGTTCTTTATTGGGTAAAGTACACATGCAGTCATTGGCACTCCAAAACGTTGGCACCAAAGTAATTCAATGCTAATCAAATACGAGTGTCAACCACTTTTACGTTTACACTACTTATTTCAGTTGGTCATTATGGAATATCCATATAATCTTTTCAATTGTATTCTTAGAAAAATGTAAAAACAAACTTCAAAAAGAAATTAAAGAAGAACCTAGCTTAGAAACTTAACTTTACCGTTATTTCCATTTATCTCCCGGTAATCAAAAAGCCTTGCAATACTAAGATAAAAATGTTTCAGTTATTGGCAATATGTAAGCGTCCCGATTTGGAGTTTTAAAAAGTTGGTCACCTTACTGCAGATACTATCAGTCGTCCATATCTTTAAAACGAAAACACACGTCATATCTTTTTGATAACAAATATTACAAGCTATAATTTTCGTAATAATTCATAACAAAACTATTCTTTTATGAAAACGTGATATTTTCAGAGGCAATCACACTGCTGATTTTTGTTATAGTGGTGATGATATTGATTGATTTGAAATATCATTTAAAACATTAAAGTAAAGCTGTATACAAAGAATTTTGCTTATTTCTTATTTTTTTGTTGATCGTGGCTATTTTTGTATAGTCTAGCCAATATTAGTAGAGGGGTGACAGAGATAGAGATAGATACTGACATTTCTTATTTTGCAGCAATTTACGTCTATAGGGTGCGTGCAACAAGTTTTTACTGGTCATAACTGAGATGCATAGAATTCAGCGGCTGAAAAGAGCCGCCGTGGCCACGTTCACGTTCAAAATAACCTATTAATTTAGCAATCAGCTTTTGACTCTGTTTGCTAAGGTCTCGCAGCAATTTAATATTATTTCTACTAGCGCAATATACAACATTTCTGATCACACCTCGTATACAGTCTTACCTTGTGCCAAACCGAAAAATTCAACCTAACAAAATAAAATTTGTATAAATATGCATTTTATCAAAGTATTTTGCAGGAATTCTCTGGAAATATAATGACGACATTAAATAGCAATTTAAAACGCATACTTTGGGCGCATTACTGGTTGCTTTAATTGCATTTTTTTACTTTGTTTTTAATTTATCTGAAGTTGGTAATGAAAGCATGGTAGATTTAAAAACCTATATTCCAACCTTATCTACTTAAGGGCCGATATATTCACCTATCGTCAAAGTTGTCGTTAGCCAACGAACAGATTACGCTAACGTTCGCGTTAAAAATGATTCTGTCTTTTCACCGATCTGTAAGTTATCGTCAGGCAACGAGGACGTAAACATCGCGAACGAATGTTTTTCGGCAGTATAGTATCAAATGTCGGTAAAAAAGGTGTACTAAATCAACACTTGGATCATAACTTGGACTAATTGCCGCTAGATGTAGCGCCGTAAATGACATTGATAGACATTGACAAAACGTAACCAAAATTCATTCGCACCCATTTCTAACCGCATGAATTAAAAAAGACCACCAAAAGTAAAAGAAAACTGGTATGAAAGACGAATTCAGCAAATTCGGCCATATTAACTAAATAATGACTTCAATTAATACAGTACCACGTACGTACGTAAATATTTGTCAGTTTGGCTTTTTGTTTGACATTCAGCACATGCTCTGTGACCAATCAGAGTGTTCGTCATTAGTTTCTGGCAGGTTCATTCGATCGCTAAATAAATTTGATCGTTAAGCGTATTTATCCGATCGGTAACGTTAACGACAAGTGAATAGACACATTTTTACCATTTATCTTGTCGTTTAGATGACGAACAGTTTCACGATAGGTGAATATATCGGCCCTTAGTCTACTATATGAAAAAAGACAAAACTTTTTTTTGAAAATTTTACAAACTATAATTTTGATAGCTATTATTATTATTTTCCTATAACCTGCTAAATCAAAAAAAAAACATATATTATTAAAAATGCCAAAATAAAGCTACCCACAAAAATCCAATTAATAATTCTTTAATCTCTTGGTGATATTGGGCTAAAGAAGTCAACAATTTCAAAAGAAACAAAAATTAATATTGTTCAGCTCATTTGATTTACTGCTCGTGTTACAAAAAAATAAAGATGACAAGATGGAAACACTCTGACCAGCTGTAGTCAACAGTTAACTGAGGTTTGACAGCTTAGAAATACAAAATATTAAGCATTGGCATATATTATTATTAAAAATGTTCATTATTCTTAAATTAGCAATCACAAACTTTTAACCAGAAACAAGAGTTTGTTAATTTGAAATCATTTATATCCAATTATGTTAATTATTTCAATATTATTTTAGATTACAAGTCCATCAAAGGTTTTGTTTATAAACTAACACAATTTAATTTATTTGAAGTGGCTAGATAAAGTAGAAAACAATTTATATAATAACAAAATTGAGCTTATTACATAACCTAATTATAATTGAGAGTATCTTATTTAGATTATCAATCAAATCTTATCTGCAAATGATTCAGACAATTTAGTCATTATTGATCACAGTCATATTATCAGCCAAAATCCATCATGCTTAAATAATAAAATAACCTACAGACGCAATCAAAAATATATATATAAGGAACCAGATATGAAAAATAACTAATTTTATCTCTAAACAAAACAAAAAAAAACAAAAACTCACTTGCTGTTAATGCATTGACCGTGGCGGGCTTTAGAAGCCTACTGTACTTCTTTCTGTGTTCGAGTTTCTTTGACCTGTGCTCGATTGGGACGCTTGCTTTATCCATTCTGTCGCCCTTCGGAATATACTTCATACATTTGATCGTAGACCGTGAACTTCTCTGTTGCCAATCAGGTGTTTTCATGATAGCCTCTAGGTGTAAACCAGCAGAACAATCTGAAAATATTTATTAACATAACTCCTCATGTTCGCACACATACTACAACTGAGCCCTAGAAAACTAGGAAAGTTAGAATGTTTTTTGAGAGACTACTTTTTAACATAATACTACATAAACACATTTCAGAGAAATATTTCAACATTTATCGAGCACCACAACCACATATTAAAATTGCTTAGTTTTGAAAAGTAATACATACTTACATATTAATTATGGAATTAAACTTAAGAATTCAACTTAATTAAATAAAAAAATCACACTTTTTTTTTTTATTATTATTGAATATATTAACATCATCTTTCATACTAATTATCTACTATTGTATCAATATTTCAAAATAAAATAAATAAACAAGGATATCAATTAAAAATGTTTGTCCTGAAAATCGCCTAGAATGTGTAACAATGTGGCTTTTCTTGAAAAACTTCTTGCGGTTTACAGTAATGTAATGTCCAACCCTTAAACTGTGAAGCTATGTATGTTTCATCGACATTATTATTATGACATACTAAGTTACAGTAGATACTGTTGTAGCACATAATCAAATCAAGTGATTGAAATTTATAAACCTACCGCCAGGCAAGAGAAAATAAAAAATATTATTAGCGATTTAAATGTGACATTTTATGAACAACTCAAATTACATTTCTTATAAATTATATTCATAGATTGTGATCAGAATCACAATTATGTCTCCTGAGATAAGTAGATAAATGACCCTATAAAATTTTTAAAATGGACAAATTCTTTCTATTGACAGCTAACAATAATAATAATAAGCTTTCTGGCATAATTTATAGATCAGTGTTTCGATATTTGTAACAATGTCCGGACACTAAATTACTTCACGTAATATATTTCTTAATAGTTTTTTATACAATTTTTTGGGAAAACGGCAACAATAAAGTTTTTTTAACATAGGCTTCCTCAGGAAATCTACAAGGAACGTTTTAAACGAAGAATATAACAAATTTGTAAATACTTACTAAATAAACTATAAACTACAAAAACACAAAATTTTTAAAACTTTTGACAAATGTCAAACAGACTTCATAACAACGTAAAATAAAGTGATATCTCAATATCCATGAAAAAATTGTTGATTTTTACAAAAAATTTTTACGTAATAACGTCATAATAATGAAGTATTTTGTTTGACATTTGTCAGAAGTTAAAAAAAAAACGTTTGTTTTGGTAGTTTATTTAGTATTTATAAATTTGTTATATTCTTTCTTTAAAACGTTCCTTGTAGATTTCCTGAGGAAGCCTATGTTAAAAAAACTTTATTGTAGGCGAAATATCGAAAATTAAAAAAAACTAAAAACTTTATTGTTGCCGTTTTCCCAAAAAAATGAATACAAAACTATTATAATAGCACGGCAAATAGAAATTTAATAATTGAGTTGATATTTCTTAATAATATAATATAATTCATAATATACACTCATACCTCGCTATATGGCCTCAGCATCTTTGATGTTAAATTTGTTTGAAAATGCTTTTCCGGGGGAGTTTTAAGGCTGTATAACAAACAATTAATATAGCAAAAATCTGTCTAAAGCCAGCATAGGGACTTATGAGTGTAATGGAACCATATATAATCCTTAATATGGAACTATATATTAATTAATGTTGGTATAAATATTTATCAATTTGTGTGCGCTTAATTTTATTTAAAATGAAAAATTATCCAATAAAGTAGGCAATCAAAATAAATTCTACACGTTATTATAAGTATAAGTATTTATTTCAAAAATCAATTAGGTCCATATGAAAAGTTTTACTCTGAATGACATTTACTAAAAAAAAAAAACTGAACTACTAAAAATAATATAGGTATTTATAGTTATTAAAACACAGAATGTATGACATGAATAGCAATTATCGTCAAATTATGAGAAGTAGCCTGGACAAAGATATTGATCGAGTAATTCTAACCTAATTTATTATATAAGCTTCAGTTTATTGTTAGGCAAACCATTTTAACGTAAGATTTTGCAAGTACCAGCAAAAATATTTATCGAAAAATAAAATCTTATAAAACGTAAACCCCTATAACCCCGATTTCACCAATAAGAGATATATCGATGGATAGCTCTATTGGTCCGATATAATTTATCTGTGGATAGGCAAACATTTTGTTGCACGATCACAAAAGATTATTTAGATAGGTAACTATATTCTATATAGTGATATATATCAGAGTTTACCAGTAAATTATTTTACATATTTTTGAAGAATAATCTAATGAGTGCAAGAACGGGAACGAGAAAGAAAAGTGTCTGCTGGAATAATATAGCAAACGAATTTAAATCATCGGCCAAGACGGCTGACCACACAGGTGCACAATTCAAGATACCTAACCTACCAAATTAAATTTGTTACAAACCTATACTTGCATAACTACAAGTTTAATGAGCATTGATAATAATCGCAAAATGTATCTAACTGGGAGTTACCATGAACTCAGAGTTAGCTAACTATCATTTGTAACCAGGGATGTAAAAGCGTAATTTACCGCGTAATTACCAAATTAATTACCGTAATTAATCGTAATTTACCGATGTTTAATTACCGTAATTTACGGCTTAAATTACCGCTGGTAATTTATGGTCAATTTAAATTGCCGTTGGTAATTAACCAAAAATTTTAATTACAGTTGTTAATTTACCAGAATTTATAAATTAATTTCAAAAACCTTCCATCAGTACTTGCGTGAATGTACACCTACCCCACCACTCCTAAGCCGTCGACAAGTGCACTGTTGTTTGTGCTTTGCCTGGGAGGTACTTAGGGATGTAAGAGCGTAATTTATCGGGTAAATTACTAAATAAATTACCGTAATGTTAATTTCCGGATTTTTAATTACATAATTCAGCGGAGCCAATAATACACATTTTAAATCAGAAGCCATCTACCTACTATCATATTCATGATTTAAAGAAATGTGCTGGTGATAAAATGTGATCATTGTTCGTGAAACCGGGCGTTGTCTCGTTTTGTGAGTCGGTAATAAATTACGGTATTTTATACTATAATTATGCTGTTAGACTGTCCATTTTATAAGTTGCTGGTATAAAAAGTATTTTTATTGTAGTCCCTGCTTTCATTTTAATAATGAATTACTACTATTAAATCAGGAAGCGATTGGTGGTTATCTAC
Organism: Aphodius sticticus; assembly: GCA_963966075.1. Taxonomy (NCBI): domain Eukaryota; kingdom Metazoa; phylum Arthropoda; class Insecta; order Coleoptera; family Scarabaeidae; genus Aphodius; species Aphodius sticticus. The sequence goes on along the minus strand of OZ014513.1, from coordinate 21,685,274 downwards.
ATTCTACAATAGACTTATTTATAAGGCTGTTCCTAATTTGCTTTTTATATAACTTACTGTCATCGGTAAATTATCATTTTGATTCACACGGTAATTTAAGAAAATATAATTTACCAATTGCAATTTTAATTACGTGATAATTTAAATATGAAAGTAATAATTTTAATTTCAGCGGTAATTTACTGAAAAAAAAATAATTACGCATACTTAACATCCATAGTCAGATTGCTAGTTATCTACAAAATAATGACGTTTATTTACCAAAAATTTTTATTAACATAAGTAGCATTCATAACCTGCAGTAATCGGTATTAACGCCGGATTAACTTAACATTTTGAATTTTTAATTACCCGCTAATTTAAACCAGCGTTATTTACCATTTTGAATTTTTAATTACGCGGTAGTTTAATACGTTGTTTAATTTTTATTTACGTGGTAATTTAATATTTGAAATTAATAATTTTAATTTCAACGGTAATTTACGAAAAAAATAAATTACCGTAATTTAACATCCCTGGTTGTAACCCTATACAGGGGTGTTCCTAAATATCATGTAAATACGAAAAGGGCTAATTCTTTGGCTTATTTAATAACTAAAAACTCATATAAACATATGTCCGGGAACGCTTCGTTGCCGATCTACAGGGTGTTGAAATTTCAAGATTTTTTTAGTTTTTTCTTTATAGCTCTTGTAGTTTTTGAGATATTTAGTTCTAATTTGGAATATGGGTTACGCTGTAGGACTTACATCTTTGGGCATACCAAATGGTTCTAAGAATCTACAGGGAGATATTTTTTCAGGGGTCATGCCCCCTTTTCTACCCATGAACTTTTTTTCGGTGCACCGCTGGTGGATTCAAAAATACAAAATGCATTTTTTGTTTTGTTCTAAAGCATCTTTTGTAGTTTTTTCGTATTTACCACCTTTTGTTTGTATTTATTTTGACATTTTATTCGCCACCAACTGTGAAAAATTGAAACTAGGATACAAGCGTGGTATTATTATTAGAGGTATGCCCATACTCATGTGGAGTGGGGATGAAAATCTGCGAAAATCTTCGTTACGTTAATATCCGCTGGGCGGCGCTGCATGGTTGAAGAATAATAACGTAAACATAACTAGGACCAAACCAATTTTTGCTTATTTATGCGTACATAATGCAAATGCTTGAAAGTTTTCTTTATATACAAGTACATATGTCTGTTATATTCTTTAAATTGTAAGTGACATAAACCCTATGTTTGACATATATGCAATGTTGGTTGTGTATATATCACCTGCGCAGTAGCGGTCGTAAATTCGTCCAAAAATTGATAATACCTTTAATGTTCATACCACGGATACAAGAGCTATAAAGAAAAAACTAAAAAATCTTGAAATTTCAACAATCTGTAGATCGGCAGCGAACCGTTTGCGGACCTATGTTTACATGAATTTTTAGTCATTAAATAAATCAAAGAATTACCCCTTTTCGTATTTACATGATATTTCGGAACACCCTGTATTGATAATACCGCCCTAAGAGAAACAGAACTCCGCTTACCCTCTGGAAGCGAGAAGACCGGATGGAAACTGGGGTCCAGCATGGCGACCTTCTCCGTCCTGCTGAGGTAATCTGCGGGGTCCCTCGGATGCGTGGGGTCCGTCCGACCGGTGCAGAGGGCGCACGGGAGCGCCGGCAGCATGCACCCGCATCGTATCGACGACGGCCTCGCCGCCTTCTTCGAGACCGCATGTAGACCGGACGTCTGCAGCAGTTTCCGTTTCCGAAAGTTCACTAAAGGCCTTGTCCGCGCGCACTGGTACTCCTTGCAACCACTAGCACTACCGATAACCGATTCCTTCGACGCACTGCTATTGGAAAGTTTGCTCGCGCCCGGCAACTGCCCCCTGTATCCGTTCAGGGCCGTCGGAGATGACGGAGACGTAGGCGGCGGACTCTCGCAGCCCAGCTGAATGCTGCCCTTCGCCGTCCTTATGTTCTTGTGGAGTTCGCTGTGCTGCCTTATCCTGTACTCCAGGTCGGAGATCTGCGCCTGCAACCACGTCCATCGCGCTGCGACCGCTGCACGCTCGGTTAGGTACTTCCATGACGCACGCTTTTGTCTGCAAAGACCATCACATTGGGTATTAGAAGGGATGCGAGTGTTTTGAAGCGTGGAGGAAATGTGACGATGAGGGTTTGCTGTCCAAAACTACATAAATGTTTTGTCAATAGGTTATTGATTGAGGTTAGGTTACGTGCGATCGGTGCGATGTATAAACAAAATTATAGAGCTTGTTCTGTGCCGGAGTGTGGTAGCAAACCGGCAGAACCGCCGAAGATATGTTTGACGTGTGTTTGAATGGCTTCCAAATAATTAAACAACACTGACGGCAACCGAAACTTACCGAAAGAAAATACCCTAAAGGAGACATCGTTGACAAGCCACAGTCGACTGTTATACTTCGAGTATGTCCGACGGTGGTCGACGAATTTTTAAATTAACCACCAAAATTGTAATTAAATTACAATTTTATCATAAACAAATCAACGCACAGAAATCTAAACTTCTCAAGATGACATCTTACATGGTGTAGATTCATTTGTTTCGTGATTTTAGTCAAATTTCCACATGAGCGCAAAATAAACACTTTAAATATTAAGGTCTTATACCAATGAAAACTTGTGACAAAATAAAGAAAACCTAATGGGACTGAGATTTACATTTTCTTTGCGCCAACATTAAATAACATTTTTCTGGTGTACTCAAGGTACAGACAAAAAATAAATATCCAGTTGGGGAAGATGATACCATCTTTCAAGACTCTTCAGTAGTGATGTAAAATTACCGGTAATTTAAAAAATGGTAATATTACCGTGACGATAAATTACCCGTAATTTAATAGTTTGCAATATTACCGGTAATATTACCCATAGGTTATATCCATACAAACCGAATGGCGTGGTGTGTGATAAATAATAGATAGATAATAATAGAAAATCTTGAAACTATTTTATTAAGGCGAAATGAAATATTTCGTTACGATGTTTTTCTTTGGTGGGAGTGATCAGCCTGTCCCCCACCAACATCAATCCGTGGTCACCAGTTATAGGGGGTGTTTAAAGGTCCTGACGTCTGCTGTCTAAACCGGGCAGCAGTAATATGGGCAAATAAACAAAATTATGGCAATTACGCTTTGTTATCTCAATTATAATGTTTGGGTTAAAATTGTACGAGTCGGGACACACAATAGATTTCGATGACGTGAAGATGTTGGCAAGGGTCAGTAATTATCATCGAATGCCTATTAGAGAAGCCATCGAAATTTACAAACATCCTGACAACATCAATCGCGAGGGCGGCAGTGACATTAGAAGGGTTTGGAAATCGATCCTAACGCGGTCAGGTGGAAAAGCACATGGGAGCGGTAGCTCCAGATGTGCGCAGTGAGCTGTAAATTTAGGTATATAAGGGCGATTTCTTTGGTAGGTCTTCAGTATTCAGTTAGCTCTAAAGAAGCGAGCAACATGGTTTGCGAAACGTCAGCATTAACAAATCTTGACACACGGCATAACCCGGAAGCAGTTTATTTTCTAAATGATTCTGGCCGTGAAAGCCTACGTGCTTACTTAAAAACTCTATTTTTGTGTCATGAGTTGGGCTAGATATTTTATATTTGCAAAAACCAAAGATGTAGAAGTAAAATTAATTTTTATCTTTCCAAAAATTATTTTTTATTCAACCCAACTCGTTATTTATCTAAGAAGTTACACTGAAAATTTCATAAACTTTGAACAATAAATAACGTTATTATTTGAAAACGCGTTTTAGGAGAGGTAGAACTGGGTCGTAATATGAAAGTAAGAAAAATAAAATTTAGTTTTAAGAATATATTTTAGTATGGTTAACGGCAGTAAATTAAAATATCGGTAATATTACTTAAATTACCTGTTATATTCTTATATTACCGCGGTAATATTACCAACACAAAAATCTGTCTTCGGTAACTTTACGTATTACCAAAATTACGGGTAATATTACCATTTTTTGACATCACTACTCTCCAGGTAAAAAAAACACCCAGAAAACAATATGATGATGACCCACAAGCTGTAAAGGTTGTTTATTTGGTTTTATTCATTAAGCAACACCAATGAAATTTGGAAGTAAAAAAGAACTAAACAAAACATGCAAATTTCATTCTTGAAGGCAATGTCGTTCTCTTCGAAAACTCAAACGGCCCCTGTATTTTCTTTTGCAGAATTTTCACCATAACGATTTTTTATCGTTATTTTAAGTGACTGTGATAGAACGACATTTCCACATTTATTTTTTGCAAAATTATAAACGTTGGTAAAGTAAAAATAATTTTCTGCGAGTCATCGTGGTTGACATTTAACGTTCGATTAAAATATCTTTTCGCTAAAAACCATAACAATAATAAGCAATTTGGAATATTTACAACTATATCATAGACAAAAAGATTTCTATTGTACAACTTATCTCAAAATGTACAAGACGTTCGTTAGAAACAATTAAATTAATACCTGAGTTGCAAGATTATTAATGAACGTCTCTTTGTAATTATCTCTATTTAATGATGATTTTTAAGGATCAAATAACAGCATATAATAGATACAACGGAGATAAAATAGAGATCTCAACATCCATGCTCTTCAAGTCGTGGTATACACAACCACATTAAAATAAATTCTAATTAACGAGTTTTGTACATTGAACACTTTAAATGCAGTGTAATTATGCTTGTGGACACTTGACGCCATCTTGTGGGGCAAATTGTACGAATTGTTTTTGTATTCACAGTTCAGATAGGTCCTATCTATTGTGATTCCTTTTCCTTTTTGTTGAATCACGTAAGTGCAAAAGATTTGCAAATAAACGATCACAATAAACGATTAAAAATTTGAAATATCGTTGCAAGTTATATACTTCTCAAAATTGTTTTTTTTCGTCGGTTGCACAACAATATTGGCTACCGGAAGTGCTTTGTAGATTCGGATTCCTAACGTTAATACGCGTTGTATGAATATGCAACTTTTAAACACCCTCAATTATTTTTATTAGTGCGGTATACTTGCTCTAAAAGAACAATAGTTATTTAACCAACAAGTATATTAAAAAGAGCGATTAACGATCGAGACTGTTTAACGCATGAGCGATTAGCGAGTGCGTTAATTGTCGAGATCATTAATCGCCGTTTAATATTCCAGTTGGTTACAACATTTTTCCGTCGATCGTATTCTTCTGGCGGCGTCTACATAGATTTTATTCGTCGATGTCGTTTGAGGTTATATGACCCTTTATGTAATTTGACACTGACAGTTCTAAACTGCGTACCTGTATAACGGAATGTTTTGATTGGATGGTTTTATTTTACGTATGTTCGATTGGCTATAATGAAATCGTTTGATTGGCTATAACAAATCATGCATTAATAGAAATCGTGCATTGAAAAAGCTTTTTAATAAATGATTTTCTATTTAGTAAAAATACTCATAAATAAACGATGGACGGAAAATAAATTAAACAAACACATAGTACATGGGTCAGCAGGTACAGAAGAGTATTACACTGTACACTCTGTACAGCTATGCCAACAATAAACGGTATACCATTGACACTAACAATAACTGTAAAGCGGCAGTACTATTTATTGTTAAACGTTTCTTACCAGTACAAAAAAAAAAACGTTTTACGGTATACAAAAAATTGTAAAGTTGTAAGTAGTGGCATACACGCATTTAAAAAAAGTGAGAACTTTTTGATTTACATTTATTATTTTATTATTTATCTATTCCACAGCACGTTCCACACGTGCATTGTATCTTGTATGTATACCTATTGCTTCATTCTTCAGAAGTGGTGTGATGTCTTTTGGACATAAGATCTGAATTTTTGTTGATAGGTTTCTCAGTATTCAGTAAACTCTTAAGAACCAACAACATGAACCGCAAAACATCAGCAACTATAAATTTTTGCTCAAGACACAAGCAAGTGACTATTTATTTTGTAAATGATTCTGGTCTTAATGCAACATCGACTGGTAGCCAGGTATGGTTTTAACATATTCAAGACAAACAACGCTTTGAAACATCTGGTATTAAAACTATTAAAAGTACATCGTGTTTTAAAGCCCATGTCTAGATAAAAGAGTGGATTAGAATTTAAAGACGTCGGGAGATTGGTAACTAGACCTTAAAAAATAAATGCATTGCGTGTCTACAAAATAAACATAATTAGGGTGATGGGATGTTTACCCTTTTCAAGGCGACGAATAACAAAGAAAACAATCATGGCTCGAATGCAGCCACAACGTCGCTCTCGAACTGTCACTATGCTGGCTTCGCTCACCAAAGTGTTTGCGATGCCTTTCTTTTCTTTACAGCGTATTTCATCTTGTACCTTGCACGTTATATAAGAAATTTATGTGTAGGATTTTTGAAGGTTATCACAAACGTAACTATTTCGAACGGTTTGTAATCAACGTTGCTATTTATAAAACTACTACACGCTATTTACAAAAACAATTAAAAACATCTTCAAATTTCGTAATGATATTCCGTGCGTAAAATGACTGCAACGTTGAGGACAGGAAGTGCCGCCTGCTATAAGCCGGTAGGTTGTATTGCGACATATGGTACCAACTCAAAAAAGGAAATTTGATGTAAAACTGGTTAAGTTTGGTACAACAGCGGTCGCATCACATACACGCACTACAGTATAGATTTTTCTTGATTTGAATTTAATTTGCAAGTTTGTCATGATTGGGCCGTTATGTATAACCTGTTTTATTATGATGAAATCTATGTGAACATATAGATGCATTAAAATTTCCTTAATAACGCTATTAGCTGTTACTATGACCGGAATTAGTTTATTGTAAACAAAATTTTGCTCGCGTCAAAAACGTATAAAACAAAAATACTTCTCTATCCGTACTTATCATATATTTTGCTGTTCAAACAAACAGTCATTTTATAGTAGTGATATTAGCGCAGCGTTGTATATCATGTACAAATACTTGTTTATGAAATGTAATAACATTATACACAACCCAGCACAATTAAAGAGACGCGTTATACTTATTTAGCTGAACTTTGATGTCCAATAACTTTTGTAATCTTTGACCAATTTTTATTCATTTCCAATTTTCCAATTTTCATTCATCATTAAGTGAACTTGGCTGTGTTTTACCAGTTAAAAGTGATAATAATGATCATCAAAGTTTAAGAAAATAAGTAATACCTACTTATTTTTAATTGTGCCAGTCTGTGTATATTTCGTTACTATCTATTTGTCATTTGACAAGACAAATACTCATAATTATACCATAAATCATTCACATAGGTATGAGTCATGCAACAATTTAGGGAGCAAAATATTTATTGTTCAGCAGTAACATACTGGCTGCAAGTTTGGTCTAAACTTTTAACAATATAATAATAATTAATAATACACGGTTCTTCAAAACCAAGCAAATTAAATTAAAAAATTAAATTAAAAACCAATTAAATTTTGACTTTGATAAAGCTAAAGCAGATAAAAAACATTAGACGTTTCAATGTTTTGGAAGCCCATTTATAAAGTCCATAATGTCACACAGCGGCGCTGTCTGTCGTTTAAGGGCAAATTTAATTTAACAACAAACACCGCCGCTATGTGGTATTGAATATGAATTCCAGGAGGGGCTTAAACCTCCCATTATACAATGATGTAAACAAAAGACAATAAAGACAGGGCATCATTAAAGGAATGCTTAAATCAATTTAGCTATACCTACTTTAATGTTCAACATTGGAAATGTTTGGTCGATTTTCATTATTTTCATGGACATTGTTAAGAAATTCATCAAGTTTATCCATATACCTTTAAAAGTTTGAAAATGGGAAGTTATATTTGACTATACTGGCAGAACTAAAATGATGTTTTCGGTGAATATTATTTGAGACACCCTGTTGGTTACCTAAGGAACTTGTGGAATTTTTCAAGTTCTCAGTTAAAAACCAAGCCAATTATTAACATTTTGCTTTTTAATTCATCCCAATATCTAAAGTTTTGTAGAAGATACAGTTTTAAGCAAAATTTTGCAATATTTTATTACAAGAAACACTGGTAAATTTGAGTTCAGATCTAACATTAAACCGCACCCATTCGATGATTTCAACAAGAGGTAGACATACACGCGGTTAAAGTATCAAGTAGAAGTTAAGTTTCAGTTATTGAAAAGTAATTTTTTACTTATCGGTTTATCTGTTCTTTCTGCCCATTTCCTTTAAATTACATTATTGCTGGTATTAAAAACAATAGAATACTCTCAATCAAGTAACATTTGCTACAAGGTTTTGTAACAGAATTTTTCAGAACTGGCTCAAGCTTCTCACTTATTCTACAGCGTGTCTTGAAAATAGACCAAAAACATTACTTTGGTTTACTTGGTATCCACAAGTCTAAAATTTTGTTATTTAAAATTAAATGCTTTGTGACAAGTTAGTCCCAAAAAAATAAAGAAAATCGATTAAAGATTACAAACGTAACATTCATTTAACTGTGCTCGTCAGTGTAAATTTAAAATTTGATCCTTCATTTAGAATAACCTGTATATTTGATAATCAATTCTGATATGGATTTTATACATACACACTATGTAGTTGTAGGTTTACATATAGGTTTTGCAGTACTTATCTGTAGTAGCAAATTATATTCAAGGAAAATATTGTCTAAGAATGCAATTTTGTAATCTTTGTATTATGTATTTGGATGTTAATATTAGTATGCAAATTATATCTTAACACAAAAAAACTGATGTGGCCAGGCACATGACTTTATCATACTATATATAAAATTAATAGTTAGCTGCATGAGATTAAATTTGATTGAGATCGGCCATGTCTGCATTTATATAAAACTAGTCTAGTAGAACTAGACAGATATGTCGATTAAAGCTGCGTTCGGATATTGTACTCCGTTGACACTGGGTACACCGTCCTAATGACACTTACGTGTTATTGGGTGTAAAAAGTGTAACGGTGTACAATATCCGAAAGCAGCTTATATTGACAGTAGGTATTGTCAAAACATTTTGTTTGACACTACCTACTGTCATTAGAATCAAAATATCTGACACATCCTGGCTACTAGTTTTAATGCAGTACGACCAATCTCGATGAAATAGAATTTGCTCATGCAGCTAAACTATTGATTGTACCAAAAAATGTCAGTGATAAATTATTCAGAATTTCCTCGACTTTAATTTATTATTGAACTATTTCGACGAAATTCCAGAAATGGCGGCTTATTTGCAAAATCTTTCAAAAATGCTAAGACTAAACCTCTAGTTCCTTTGGACCCTTTTCAACAGAAAGCTTTTCAGGTCTAAGTTTGATCATGAAACTTCTAAATATGAAGTTTCGTCCCGATACCTTTAATAGTTTCTTCGGAATCGTCGTCACAAAAAAACGGGTACACACACACACACAGACATGTTTTTGTACCTTGGTCAAAAATGTTCAGGGGACCTACAAACACATATTTCCGCTAAAATCCCAAAAAATTTTTTTGGCACGATTACAATACTTTACATACTACGTATGATAAAGTAAAAATCAGTTAGTTATTATTATTATATTGAACATTTTAAAAAAAAATAATACGTAATTATATCTAATAAACAGAATAAATTATTGTTTAGGTTGTACTAACCACTCAAATAAAAATTATAAAATCTAATACCAACTAAATTATTATGTTATTTTAGGTTTAAATAGATTTTTCGTAGACAGAAAATAGTTACAAAGTAAATACTTGTCTAGATTAATAACAGTTAGATTTTAGATAATCAAAATAATAAATTGGAACCAAATTTCACAAAAGTTTAAGTCACAAAATAAATAGTTACCTTTAAAGGAAGAATAGACATACAACAAAAATGTAATAAACATTATATTACCATAAATAAAACGTATAATAATATTCTACTTACATGCTTAGGTACTGCTGGTGTGGATTATTATAATATTGCATTTCGTCGCAACTCTCACCACCAGAACTGCTAGCTGTCGCTTCAGAATCAAGTTCCTGCTGGGCAACAGTCATTTCTGTGTGTAGAAGTCCGGCGACCCTTTGAAAATCTTGCTTGTGGTGGCCGACCCAAGACGGCAGATAGGTAATTCCAGTTACTGCGGCTCGATATCCCGCAGGTTCTGAGGAACCCGAGCCAAAGTATCTGCCTGTGTGCCGCCTAGAGGCGGCGTTTGATTGCAAGATCGCCGACATCTCAAGCTTCCTCACTAGATTCTTCGTAGAACTGCTAGAGATGGGCTTCATCTTCTCTGGGGGTATTTCGGTGACCTGTTGGGAGGTGATGGTTGCGTTCGCGTCCAATAAGTCCGCACCCAAAGGTAATCCGTCCTTGACCCGCCTAAGAGTTCGATGCACATGTTCGAAGACACCAGCCACTTCACTACTGACGTGCTGTCCCATATGTCGCACTTGCATTTTTCTAAGTCGCCTAAGCGAAAATTCCAACTTACGTTCCAACTTGAGTTGCATCTTCCGTACTTCTGTGATTAATTCTTTGGTTTGGGTTTCTTTCAATGCCGCAGTGTTGTCGATGAGGGGCTCCTCGATGCTCATGTTCATGACATCAACGTCGTTCAGAAATTCCTTCTCAAAGTTGGTCAAGTTTCCAGTTAGGTCCGATAAGATGTTTTCTGATTCGTTGGCCATGTCATTGCCGGAAGATGTGAGACGATCACCTTCCATCGATTTAATCACTTGCATGATCTCGTCAACGTTCTGCCCAATATCGCCGGAGGTGGTTGAAATATCGGGAAGGTTGAAGATCTGGTCAATCTCAGAGGTGGGTTTGTCTTTGAGTAAATTTAAAACATTGTCTAATCCTGCTTTGTTTAAACCCATTTTGTCGTCTTGGTCACCCATAGGTAATGAGCTGTTGTTCATTATTTCACTGGAGGTGATGGAATCCAGTAGGTCTCCCGAGGCACAAGTTAATTTACACAGTGAACCGTTATCTCTCAATATTTCAGTTGCCAGTGCAAGAGTGTTAAGATTATCGAGGGCATTGATCAGTTCTTTACCGTTCGCCGTATGGGATTTGTGTTCGGGATCTGCTTTGATGCAAGAATCTTCAGCGTGTAGACCATAACTGGTGTTATCATCTATGCCGGTGGTGGGTGACGCAGCCTGCGAGTTCGGTGCGAATTTAAAGTTAGGGGATTGATTCGGCTCCGTCAACGCAGGGGCCATGACCTCCACATGAGGATGCCTCACCGAGGCTGTACGTAATCCCATTCATCCAGTGGTCCACATAGAATCTTATATTGTCTTTTACTAGTAATGTCAATAAACTTCATATACAGTAACTTGATCAATAAAAAGAAAATCAATGTGTTACAAATCTTCCATCCAAGAAAATGAATAATTGCTCTAATCGCCGGCTAGTTCCATTCTACTTTAGCTCTTGTTATGCCAAAATTACATCAATACTACGTTAATTCGGCACTGCCTAATAGCAAAAAAAGAGAACATAGTAGTTTGCCGAAATTATTAGGGGAACGATTAATATTCTATACGGTGATCACTTACAGGCTTTATTTGCTTCTCAAATTCGATCATTGGAGAATTTTTTCAATGTAATATAATTCCCACGTGACGAATCCAAGCTTACGAAACTTACTGCCGTGCAGATAGAGACAATACGCACCTTACAAACATTGCACCACTTTAAACACTTATTACAAAGAAACAACACTAGTACGTTACGTGTCACTAAATATATAAGTCCAATAAATCCTACTGATTTTATACAACCATTAGCGTAGTATCATATCGCGTCAAACACGAAATTTATGCTCGTAATATCTTGAACAACAATGGCGACTTCCACTAAAACAGCCGAACAACGCACATATTTATTCCTCCAAACGGACGGCGGCGGCGTTGAACAGAGCAAACGCGAAAGATTGGCCAAGGCCTATTCCACCACCGAAGTCAAAAGACCCTCCCTATGTTGCAAGAATTTCCAGAAGCACGTGGCCGGCAAATCAGCCAAGAAAATTTATAAGCTATATATTCTGATTATATAATAATCATGTATATAAAATATATACGCTCAAACTGAAAATGGATCAAAACAAATCCTCGTATGGCGGGAAATTTAAAATACACACCTTTTTCACCAAAAAAATATTACCATATTCCAAAAGATTGAGTTAATATTAAAGCAGACCTTCCACAATAACAATAAATCACACCAAATTTGACTTTATATTAATATTACCTGACATTTGTATTGTAATATGTCAAAAACTATATGTTATTGTATCATTTATTTATTGTGCAGTAAACACAAATATAACTGCATGAGCCCATAATATGATATAACAACGCCTATTACAAACATTGCACGATTAGAAATGATGTAAACATGAAATATTTTGTCCAATCCCAAATCCTACATTTCTTGCGATTTTTAACAAAAATAAAGATCACTATACTTACAATAAAATGTTTTCCTGTTGCAATGTTCAACAACGAACCAAGTGATGCACTTTACTTATATGCAGAATCGATTATAAATACTAACAAATCAACTTTCCACAATAACTTGCATTTTGCAACCATTTCTTCCAGTTGTCATGTGGTTTGACATTACTACTTTGAGGTTACGATATGGCCTACCTCGCAAATGATGGTCTATTGAAAATATCCTTCGAAGATTCAATAGAGGTAATTATCTCTTGTGTACATTAAAACGAACTTCTAATGCTATTCTAATTTCAGGATGACAAACCAGAAAGGACGTACCCTTTTGCAAACAGTAGTATTTTCAATTCAAATGTCGCGTGTGCCGTCAAGTTGACACATGGGGAGAATGTACAGGCTGTTTATGATGTCGGGATTGACTTACAGGTTTGTTATTTTACTTGACATTGATTGGATAAATCAGAATCTGTATTTAAGGGGGTTGAATATGATTTTCTACCAGGAGATGCTATAGGTATCTTACCTTGCAATGATGAGATAGAAATCAATGATATATTTGTATATTTAAATTGTACCCAAGTTGCTGATACAGAGTGTTCCATTATCATTACTAATGAGAAGAAAAATAAAGCTTTTGCTCATCTTCCTGCAAGAGCCACTGTGAGAAGTATATTCATTAACAATGTTGATATTCGAACACCACCAAAAAAGGTGGGTAATATAATTATTAAAATTATTAGTTACATATATACATACATATATATAAGTTATAGATAGTTAATGCATTATTTTTTTTATTCTAGAGTTTTCTCAAAGCATTGGCTAAATATTGTAAAAATGTAGAGGATATTCTCTTTATTGAGAAAATATGCTCTCCAAGCAATTCAGTCGATTACATAGAATTTATCACAACAACAGGACGAGGTTTATTGCAAACTTTAAAAAGGTTTTCATCATGCAAACCTCCTATGGACCTTATTTTAGAAAATTTAAACCCGTTACAACCAAGACCGTATTCGATTTCCTCTTCACCTTTACTGAAATCAAAACTTCACATTACATTTTCTGTTGTTCAAATCTCATACGATATCAAAGGAGTTTGTTCATCGTACTTAGAAAAATGTGCAAACCAATTCCTATCAAATAATTCTGATATCAAAATAAAATTCTATTTTCGAAAGCCAAATTTATTTAGATTTCCACTCGATCTAAGTGGTTCTATTATTATGATTGGACCAGGAACAGGTGTAGCCCCATTCAGGGGATTTTTGCAACACTTGTCTATGTTAGAACAGCAAATCGATACTTGGTTATTCTTTGGTTGTCGTTATAAAGAACGAGATTTCTTATATAAATCTAAAATCGAGCAATATTTGAACAACAATTTCCTGCAAAAACTCAGTCTTGCCTTCTCTCGTGAACAGGCTCATAAGGTCTATGTAACTCATTTGATGAAAACAGAATCGAAATATTTATATGAAAAGTTAAATAGCTCTAATTCGATTATTTATGTTTGTGGGGACGCTAGAAATATGATGCAAGATGTCAAAGATGCTGTGTTGTGGTGTTTGCAAGACAATGGAAAAACAAAGGAAGAAGCTCAGGAGTTCCTTAAGAATTTGATTAAGGAAAATAGATATATTGAAGACAAATGGGTGTAGAACGTGTTCCATAATTTTTTTAAAAATAAATTTTTTGACTTTTTTATTGTAATTATTTTAAGTATTTACAATCAAATATCAAGTACCTGTGCTTTATTGCAAGAATGAATGTTTGCAATTTCACTACTACATATATACTTACCAAACAGTTCAAAGTAATCTATTAAAAACGCCTATGCACTTTCCATTCACAAAATCCATATCCTACAGTTACCTATTGGTAACTTAATTCTTGTTTTCAAGTAAATTTTCTTATATACAGTCATGGAAATAAGTAAGTTCGTATCGCTATCGCAGGATTTGAAAATAGTATGTCGGTTATATATTCGTGTACTGTTCTACCTCGACCCGGCCGGTTCGCAAAAAGTTGTCCGTCATGAGGTGGTTTTTCGATGGATGTAATGTAACGGGATTTAGTTTATTTTTAGCCTGTCCGACCTTTTCCTTAATGTGATATCTTCATTGCAATGTAATAAATGAAATATGATCACTACAGTTAAGTTTACGAGTAGGTAATGCATTTAATTAAATATAGAAATACTTTTATAATAATATTAATAAACATGAAATTTGATAATATGATACGAAAAGCTCATTTTAAGATATTGCGTAATATCATGACACATTATATAAATTTATGTTAACTAATACACATATTTATTACGCAAGTAAATGCCTTTGCCCAGCAGTAGGATGACGGGCTTAAGTAAGTAAGTAAGTAAGTAAATGCGCAAATCAACTTGATGCCAAGGATTATCACTAAATATAGACTATTTCAGAATTGTAATATTAAAATATATTCACTAAATGTAAATAAATTCTCTAAATTTAATTTAAATTTACATTTAGGACGAGCATGTATTTTGTATGAAGGACAATGGAAATTTTATATCTGTATTTACTTTACAGCAGTTAATGTTCAATTATCTTTCATGACATCTAATACATGCTTGACAACCAAAATAATTTAAATTATAGCAATATAGGTATACAGGCTGTCCCACGTTTCTTCCGCAAAACAATTTTTTTCAGAAAGTAAATTACTTTTTCAATTCATTAAAAAGTTACAGCCGTTTGAATTATTAACAATATCTTATTTTAAACGGCTCCAACTTCAGAAGGAACAGAGAAAACAAATAAGACCATATGAAACATATTACTTTCTACTTTCTAGAAAAAAAAAACAAAACATTTTGGTATTTTCTTTTGTTCATTTGTTAAGACAAATTATTAAAATTTTACTTATAATTAATAATTTTTTATTGTTGTAATATGTATTTATTGTTTCATTTTTGGTTTTGCATTGTTTAATAACTAACTAATTTTTTATTTTCCTTTTTTGTTAATATTTCAAAGAGCTCTACAGAAGTTTTATTGTAATATAGTTCCAGTTCAATAAGCACACATTTTTCATTTACTATATATTAGCTGGAACATTATTGGAAATTTTATTTCTAAATTTGTTTTCTAAATTATTTAAGAGGCGTGCATTAACAACGATAATAAGTTAAAAATAACATTTTACTTATGAATTGTGTACTGTAAGGTTAGCTAAAATGCATATACATTAGAATAAAATAAAATAAAATGAAGGTCTTTTTAATTTCCAAACAATATAAACTATAACTGAAAGTGTTTAATGACATACTTTGTCAAAGTAATATTATAACTTAATAATATGGTAACATACAGGCAGTAAATTTTAAATATATCAAAAATTACAGCCACAACCTGGATTTGAACCAAAGCCCTTTGCGTCGCTAGCACAATGTCAATACCTCAGATGGGAGAGCATTGTGCTAGCGATGCAAAGGTCCCTGGTTCAAATCGTCAAGTTGTTGGTTTCTCTTACGTATAGCTTTTATTGCATATGATTGTGAGTAATTAATATGCAATAAAAGCTATACATAAGAGAAACCAACAACTTTTCTTTCTGAAGCGTGTCCTTTTGGGAAATTATATACCCGTTACCAACACAATTTATACTCATCCCAGGTCAAATTTGATGAAATAATTTTTATGTTGTATAAATATTCTTTTAGATGGTATATTTTGGTATATTATTTTTTAATAATAATTATAACATTTACATTCCATCAAAATTTGTCGAAAATTTAGAGCTTGCTTCCAAAAATTTTTGTAAATTAGTGATATACATAATTGTCATTATTTTCAGTTGTCAGATATTTGAAACATATTGCTGTAAAGTAAATACAAAATAATAATATAAAAAAATAGTAATGATACATTCATGCTATAGAAAATACATACTCCTTTCTGTTTATTAAGTTAAACACTGCAAAATATCGTTGAAGCTAAATATCTCGAAAGCACCAGTAAATCACAATTAACAAATTACCATAAAGACAAATTTAAAGCAATTTAATTTTAATTTATTTCTATTTTGTGAATAAATGTTAATACATGTCAGTTCTGAAATAACCTGAAAAGTCAAAATATTGACAACAACAAATATGTAGATTTTTGTATTTATTAACACAAAAAAAGCTATTAGATGCAATAAGGTTGTAAGTATAATTTGTTGTGTTGTATGCAATATCTTGAAATGAGATTTTCATTTCATGTAATCGAAAACTTTTGTTTATTAATTAACGTCATATTTAATAAAAACACAGTTACATTGCAATGTAGGAATTACATCAATTAATTACACATTAAGGTAATAAATAGATACATATAAATCATTATAAACCAATTCAAAGCATTTGAACAAGGTTTCGCAAATAATAAATTTCCGATATACGAGTTGAAGCGTAAACGGACAATTTTTTGCACTTAGCGGCCGAGCGGTCGACCAGAATAACAAAAAACTTGTACTTGGATGTATCATCGACCCACTGCTAAAATATTTATAGAACTTACTTAATTCCAAGAGTGTACACCATTCTTTATATGAACGAAACCCGTTTAGAATTTTTTGTTTGTTGACACCATGTTTATGATTGGTAAGATTTTGGTAAAAGAAAAACAACAGTATTAGTCTCATCTCATCCACTTTAATTTAATAAAAAAATGTACAATAATTACAAATACGAAATATATTTAAAAAAAACACCTTAGCCTAGTAAATGCACATTCTCATATCGGTATAATTACTGGTTGTAACACCTACAATTAAATATCAGTCATCAAATACGATCATTTGGAAATGGAAGAAGTATAAATACATTTTTGATTGGTCTTATCACAGCAATCTAGTATGGAAATTGACTTTGCTGGTTTAAAATATTCTTAGAAAACACCGTATTGAAAATAAAATACACTTAAACCTAATAAAAAACTTTTGACATAAAATTGCACTTTAAAAGTGAAGGCACTCGTTTCGAATATATCTGGTCAAAAAATATCTTACTTCTTTAAAATTTGTTTGGCGGCTTTAATAAGCGGGACCAGCGTTTTTAGGTCCATTCTATTCTCCTTCGCCAAGAAATCGTGACTCAGCAGTTCAGTTGCAGTCGCACGTTTATCAACGTCAACTTGCAAGCAATAATCGATCAAATCCTGCAAATTGCTCGTAAGATCATTCCAACGGGTTACTTTCGGTCTTCCGTTCGCTGCGATTAGATACAACGCCCTCAACGGTTGTTCTCTAAGATACGGCGGCTCCCCATCAATCATTTCTATCGCCATTATACCTAAAGACCAGATATCAACTTTCTTCCCGTATTTCTTACGTGTAACAACTTCTGGCGCCATCCAATACGGGGTACCAACCATCGTCTCCCTTTGCTCCTCACCGGTAATATTAGCGCAAAAACCAAAATCTGTAACTTTTACAGAACCATCCATCCCCAAAAGGATATTATCCGACTTAATATCTCTATGAATTATCCCTTTTGAGTGTAAATATTCAATAGCCTGTAAGACTTCATAGCAAACAGCGGCGATTTGGCCTTCCTTCATGATGGTTTCCGTGACGACATCGGTAAGCGGGCCCCCGTCCAATAGTTCCATAACCACCCATAAGCTTTCGTCAAGTAAATACGCGTCCAGAAAGTTGACCAAGTTCTTGTGTTTGAAGTCACGCATGATCTTGATTTCGTTTACGAGAAGCTCTTTGCGATTCTGCTTTGCAATGTCGATGCATTTGATGGCTACTTGGTCGCTGATCTTCAGATTTGTCTTGTCGTCGGTGCTTACGACCGTGGCAACGAAAACGATGCCAGACGCCCCCGATCCTAAGTCTTTGAAGCTCTTCTCGAACCTCGTGCGTGGATCACCTGGATGACAGATTCTTTTTAACTGTTTCATATAGTCGACATCGGTGGCAAATGAGCTTTTCCTTCTGAGGAATGTATCGTCTATTTCATCATCTAGGTTCTCAGTGCCTTTTGAGGAGTTCTTATCTAGGTTGGTTTTACCGAAGACTATGGTATTACTCCTGAAACAAGCAATTATATCGTTATGATGATATGGTTACTGTTGATACTGGTGTAAGTATGTTTAGTAAAATCTTGAAAAAATAGCACCCTATGTGATTTTTAGTTGGACAAAACCTTCATTATACTTAAAATGAGTTCTGAAGCAGGGGCACTTTTTGAATTATACAAGAAAAATGAAAAATATTTTATTTAAATTTTTATCCGGAGATTTCTGGGATTTTTCCTTCTGCGGTTTTATTTCCCAGTATGCAACCTAATTAACCCTGCTGACAGCACAATTGGTTAAAAGTACTAACTGTTTGGTGAATTCAGAAGGCAATTGTCACTAACTAGATGGCATGTGGACTGTCATAAAAAATGTCTCTTAAAAAGAACACAAACATTATCTCTTATAATAAAAATCTGATGTGGCCAGGCACATGACTTTATCATACTATATATAAAATTAATAGTTTAGCTGCATGCGATTCTATTTGATCGAGATCGGCCATGGCTGCATTAAAATAAAATTACTAGAACTAGACAGATATGTCGATTAAAGCTGCGTTCGGATATGGTACTCCGTTGACACCGGGTACACCGTCCAAATGACACTTACGTGTTATTGGGTGTAAAAAGTGTAATGCAATATGCGAACGCAGCTTGTATTGACAGAAGTTATTGTCAAAACATTAGCGTTTGACACCAAGACTACCTACTGTGATTAGAATAAAAAAATCCGACAAATCCTGGCTACTAGTTTTAATGCAGTACGACCGAAATAGAATTAGCTCATGCAGCTAAACTATTGATTGTATCAAAAAATGTCATAGTGATAAATTATTCAGAATTTCCTTATATTTAATTTATTATTTAACTATTTCTACAAAATTCCAGAAATGGCGGCTTATTTGCAAAATCTTTCAAAAATGCTAAGACTAAACCTCCAGTTCCTTTGGACCCTTTTCAACCAAAAGCTTTTCAGCTCTAAGTTTGGTTATGAAATTTCTAAATATGAAGTTTTGTCCCGATACCTTTAGTAGTTTCTCCGGAATCGTCGCCACAAAAAAACGGGTACACACACACACATACACACACACACACACACACACAGACATTTTTTTGTACCTTGGTCAAAAATGTTCAGGGGACCCAAAAAGACATATTTCCGCTAAAAACTCAATTTTTTTTTCGGCATGATTACAATACTTTATAATACTGCGTATGATAAAGTAAAAAAAAAGTGTAATACAATATCCGAACGCAGCCTATATTGACAGAAGTTATTGTCAAAACATTAGCGTTTGACACAATATCCGTGTCTACCTACTGTCATTAGAATCAAAAAATCTGACAAATCCTGGCTACTAGCTTTAATGTAGTACGACCGATCTCGCTGAAATAGAATTTGCTCATGCAGCTAAACTATTGATTGTACCAAAACATGTCATAGTGATAAATTATTCAGAATTTCCTCATCTTTAATTTATTATTTAACTATTTCGACGAAATTCCAGAAATGGCGGCTTATTTGCAAAATCTTTCAAAAATGCTAAGACTAAACCTCCAGTTCCTTTGGACCCTTTTCAACAGAAAGCTTTTCAGCTCTAAGTTTGGTTATGAAACTTCTAAATATGAATTTTCGTCCCGATACCTTTAGTAGTTTCTCCGGAATCGTCTCCACAAAAACGGGTACACACACACACACATACACACACACACACACACACAGACATTTTTTTGTACCTTGGTCAAAAATGTTCAGGGGACCCAAAAAGACATATTTCCGCTAAAATCTCAAAAAATTTTTTTGGCACGATTACAATACTTTACAGACTGCGTATGATAAAGTAAAAAACGTAAATATATTAAATTATAAGTAAAAATAGTAAAAACAACATGAATAAAAAATAAATCCATATGAAACTTTTTACTGATTTACTCTTATCGCATTTTTAAGAAATTGATGTCATTCTGACTAAAATGTTTCATGTTTTTTTTTCTTTCAATTCCTTCAGGGGAATCCATACCCCCTACATTCTACTCGCAAAACACGTAAAGGTTCTGAGGGGGTTTCTCAGCTATTAGTTCACAGAATTGTAAAAGCAATCCACCAAACTAAGGATAAAAGGTATAAAATGTTCTGTCTAATGGTAGATTTTTGATATTTTTGTTTGTTTTTGACAAATCTGTTACTGAATATGACATAAAATTGACGAATTTTGCATTTTTTTACAGAGAACACAGGTTAAAATTGGAAAAAGTACCACACAATAGATCTATGTTACACCTTCCTCACCAGTGCACACAATTTCACGTAAAAATATCAATATCTTACACGCATTTTTCACTCAAAACTTCATTGAGTCCATGAAACAGACATATTTTATCACGTAGCGTGGTTACAACAACAATTAATATATATTTTATACATTACCACAACAAGTAATAGATACACCTTTATCTATAATTTGATGTATAACATAAGAGAATTGATACAAATTTAATCTACCTATGGCCGCGTGTTTTATAGGATGTACTAACTCTACTGACTCCTCTTAAGAAGTTTAAAAAACTGTTTTATTATTATTTCAAATGGCTATAACTTTTTAAGGTATTGAAAAAACTAAGAGTCCATATGAAACATTTTACACAGAATACCATTGACTCTTTAAAAAATGTGGGACACCTGTTGTACAATGTTTGGCATCTATGTATCACTATATATACGGTAAGTTGTTGGATTTATCAAAAAATATTATAAAATAATTGCCAACTGTCATTTTTCTTAATCCACATTATGGGTTGTGTGGCTTGCTTTTTTTTCTGTTTACTGTAAATATAATAATACCATCCCATGTTTTATAAATAAAGTCAATCTATTGTCATTTAATAAAAACGATTTAGAAAAGGTTGGAGTAATAAAGCCCATCTAAGACATGAGAACAACAAAAAGCTAAATGACAAGTATTCTGTTTAAATCAAAAGATCATCCAAAAACAAAATCAGTAAGACAAAAACAAATTGATTTAAAAAATAGCCTAATGGGTCTTATTTCCAACCAGAATTGTCAAAACAGAAGGAATTTCACTATTAGCAGGATTATAAAAAATTCGAGAAAACAAGAATAACTCCAGAACAAATGCGAAGATTTAGATGTTTTAGCATTACATAGAACCTGTGTCATGAATAATAATGCTTTTATTTTAGTACCTATGTTGTTATGAAAAATAAAGCATTTGTTTCAGTACCTTGGTAAAAAATGATTGTTATAAACAAATTATTACCAAATATAATTTAAATTTAACCTTTTGTTGATAAAACTAATGATTTAAGCTGATAAGGAATGTTTCATAAGTCAGTCCAATTCTGAATAATGTTCTATTGAAAATTAGTAGCTATTAATAATAAAATTGTAATTCACGTTTCCTATCTTATTTAATTTCTGACACCAATCCACATATTTTCATGAACTATTTAAAGGGCATAAAATGCAGCAAGCTGTGTTGTATAAAAATTATACTAGGCAGCATCTGAAACATATGTTTGATGTAAAATTTTGGAGTCATATATCGTAGTATGTGACAGCCTTAACATAAAATTGTCGATTACAGCAAATAGATTATTCAAAACAAATAGTTGCAAAAGACTAGCACAGGTTTTTATTTATTTAATATTATTACATAGAAATAAACTTCTAATAAATATAATACTTTACATCACAATCGGAAAGTTAAAATTACCCATAAACGTACAAAATTTAATTCAATAAGTAATACTATTTTCAGGTGAAGTGGAACTTTCGGGATTCCTATTAGGTTTTCCTACAAATAACTCATATTAGACGCAACCTTTTTTTATTTTCACAACAATGCAAAACCTGTGCCAGACAACAACCAAATGTTTACAACACATAAGCCACGATACCCTGCATTTAATTATAGAATTATTTGTTATATTTCTTTGAAATAAATGAAAACTGACGGTACCGTAATATAATACTAACCTTGAAGTACTATCTGAATCTGCTAATGAGCTGTTCGCAAGCAAGTCTGGTATTCCGCTTATTTCATCGGCGGAGCCCCTGTTAAAAAAAGACATTGGTAAATACACAACGCTCAAAACCTAAAAACAAACATACTTTCTACTATCAGAACCTGACGATAGTTCAGTATCAGAATCTTTACTTTTGTGGGCATCTTTGGAGTACATAAATCTATCGATAGCTTCTGTTTCCTCATGGATGCCATCCTCGGTAATCATTTTAAATGGCTCATCGTCTTTCTTTTTCATCGAGTAATTGTAAAATTTAACTGCGTCGACAACAGCCGTTGGGTTCTGTTGCTTTTCTGTTTCGGTGATTTGGAATCGTATCTGCCTCTGCCATGCCGACGGTAGGCCTTCCAATCTGCCGGTTTCTTTGTTTTTGCTAACGTGAACGTCATGGTTTACGTTTGTCGGAGTTCCTATTGTTATGGGGCCTGGTTGCTCGTG
This sequence comes from Aphodius sticticus, assembly GCA_963966075.1. Classification (NCBI taxonomy): domain Eukaryota; kingdom Metazoa; phylum Arthropoda; class Insecta; order Coleoptera; family Scarabaeidae; genus Aphodius; species Aphodius sticticus. The sequence goes on along the minus strand of OZ014513.1, from coordinate 21,662,226 downwards.
GTTTTCCTTCTTTTTAAACAGTCTGGTGAAGCTGTGCATTTTGTCTATTTGTTTTTCTCACTGCACAACACAAAGCGACGTCCAATTGGTAATATCTACATGAATTATTCAACTTGAACAGGAATCTTACGAGGAATCTTCATATTTCTCCACAACGTATCGCAGTAAGGAGTGGTTATGGACTGGCGTGACGTCACCGATGCGACATGATTGGTGATAGAGGGCACGATTTTGCCACCCACGTGACCGGTCTAAGTTTGTTTTGAAATGGGATTTTCCTGTTTTGATTTTTTAAATGATTATTATCATTTTTCCACAGTACACAAATATTAATGTAATGCTAATTAATATAAACGGCATGTAGACAACGAACAAAACGGTTTTCGAATAATGTGTGGTGTAATGGTGTAATTGGCAATATAATGCTTGGTAATCATAAATAAAAATGGAGTTAGAAATCCATTTGCCTCATCGAGTTTAATATATACCTAGTAATAGTAGATACTACATATTAAACTCGATGATTTGCGTCCCCCTATTTGTCATTGTGTCGCTTCAGTGGTTTGAGCTATTTGTCATTAGATGGCGCTACAACGTTTTCTTTAGCTTTAAGGTACGGACACACATGCTTATACCTCAATAAGCATGCTAGTGACCGTGCTTAAAATGAGCACGCTCTTCAGATGTTCACACTTCCTAGCAAAAAGCATGCTAGTTCTAAGCATGCTCCCGAAATGAGCATGCTACAACTCTGTTCACACGTGCTCAGAGCTCCACCGCACCGCAGGTAGCATGCTCGAAAATCAAACGACTGTTGATTGTTGAGCATGCTCGAAATAAGCATGCTTGTTACTAGCAAGGTCTAGACTCTAGACACACTATCTACTAAGTAGCAAGTGCTCGAAACTAGCATGCTTTCGTGCTACTAATGAGCATGTGTGTCCGTACCTTAACGATCTTTAGTACCATTTTGTCTCAATTAGCAATTAGCGCTCTGTACAATTAGTACTTATGCCGCCAGCAGACTCTTCCACAATTTTGCATAATATGAACTTCAATACAAAAAACTCGTTATAAAAAAGCTTATATCTTTTTTTTTAATAGGGAGTTTAATGTTTCTTTGTTAAAATACCAGGACTGGAACCCATTGTACCAAATAGGGACATGGGATAGATTTAATTGCCGATACTGGTGTAGAAATTAAAATGTATTGTGTTCGTACTTATGTAAATAATAATAAAAAAAAACTAGAAGAAGCTAAAATAAACTTAGAAGAATATTATGTGTCTCCAAAAATTGAAATCTCAAGATTTCACAGATTAATCTCAAATATTTTTTCTAGTAGATTAATGAATTTACATGGTGGTTCAAACATAACTTTACAGTACTTAACTTTGTAAGTCACAACCAGAAAAGGAAATCAAAATTTTGTTTTGTCTATTCTAGTTGAAAAAGTGTTGTAACTATCCTGATAACTCGATAACAAAGGATGATAGAAGAGGTAAGGCCATGCAGGGTAAGCCGTGACCAAGAGCATTGTGCTGGACGGTTTGTCTTTTTGAAGTATTGCCCAAAAACACCCATAAGTGTCGTGCAAAATGTCAAGTATTTACATTATAGTACCGATGAGTTTCCCCATAATTTTTTTGTTTTAAGAACTTGACATTTTACAATAGTTTTATAAGTTTGAAAACACCAATTTATTTACAGAATGTTAAAATTTTAATATGTGGTTACTTAAGTAGCAACATTTTGACTACAAACGTCTTCCATCGAGTTTTGAGTAAAAAAGTTACACATGTTGTTATTGATATTCTCTTCTAAGCTAAACAAACGGGTGAAATTCTGCACTTTTGCTTTTTATTGGCCAAACTTAAAGATTTTTGACATCTGTGTACCCTACAATTCCTTTTAATTTGTCGCTGTACTCGATATTCTTAGTATTATTACCTCGGACTTCGAGGTATACAATGTATTGTATACAGTATACACCCCACTGAACTATATATAGTTCAGTGATACACCCCGAGTGCCACGGCGTTTTTCCTGTCACTATAAAAATCCCTAAAAGGGCCGGCTCAGGTCTTAAAAATGACAATAGAATGTTTCATGTGTTCATTTTCAAAACTTTATTCTATTATTTTTAAATAAATAGTGCATTTGAATAGAGTCATTCTTAGTTTGTGAAAATTGTAGTGTAATCATTTAAGTATAAATAATACTAACATGTTTAAAACCGACAAAAAATAGACCAAGATAAAATGGAAATTAAAACACACAGTAACTAAACAATAGATTTATTTTTCGCCAGTGGTCATTACAACTACAATATTAAAATCTCGATGTATTATATCTTAATACGCATAGTGTGTGAAATGTAATTCATTTATTTGCTTTGCCCTTGCATTAAACGCACGTTTAATATACATTAACAGATACATAACAGATATTAGAAATCAAAAATACCGTGAGGTAAATAAATATAAATTATGATTTTTTGAATGTTGTTACCCAACTCTTTACACATTTTAATAACCAGCCAATTCAGCGAAGGTGGAGTCCATCTCGTCAGCCAACGACTTGTATCTGTCTTTGTTGATGCCAAGTTCATCTGAAAACAGCAATCAATTAGTATTTTGTTGCATTTTTAAATAACTATACATTTTTTCTCACATACTGGACTTTTAAACATACACGTTTTGACATAACACAAATTCACATGAAATCATACCTGCTGCGATATATTTGGAGTTAGTTGGCTTTAAGAAGCTAAAAGCACGTTAAGTGAGCAGTAAATATGTACATTACTATGCTAACTATATAATAGTAATAATAATAAGTAAGATATGCTGAGTAATATTAGAATGTTTTTGGCAGTGTTAGCTTATTTATTACTACTCAAAGCAGTCATCTCAACAAATGTCTTGTCGATGTCATTAAGCACTCCTTGATATTTAGCCTTCTCCTTATGGACACCATCTACAAGAAGCAAAATAAGGTATAAGCAAAGCATTTATAAGCAAACGTCCATGGTAAAATCTTTGACAGTGCACTAAAAAGAAACGTCTAGCGGAGAAACTGCATAACACAATTTTGACTATACCTTCAAGCCTATCAACTTCCTTCTGGAGTTTCTTGACGGTCTTCTCGGCGTATTCAGCGCGGGCCTCAGCTTCCTTCAGTTTGACGGTGAGGGTCTTCAATTGCTTCTTGAACTCCTCGACTCTCTGGTTGGCCTTCTCCTCGGATACTTCCAATGATTTCAAAGAGTTACCGACGACCTTCAATTCTTCTTCAAGTTCCATGATCTTGGCATCACCACCCTTCACGCGGTCCTCAGCTACTTCAAGCTCGTCTTCAACGAAGGCCAGCTTGCGAGATACTTCATCAGATTTGTTGTCGGCATCTTCAGCGAGCATACGGGCTTCCTTCAACTGGTTGGTAAGTTGGTCCATGCGCTCCTCGTCTTGTTGGGCACGGTTCTCCAATACCTTGCACATACTGAAAATAGAACATTTGATAAGGATGATTTTCAAAGGAAGAAAGAGGTGATGATGTTTGATAATGATGAAAAACTGACCGTGAGCTTTCATCAGCGGCTTGAGAGGCTTCAGCCAACTTGGTTTGGGCGGTGGTAAGACGTTCCTCAGAGCGTTCCAAATCTTCTTCAATAAGTTGGACTTTGCGGTTAAGAGCGGCGACTTCAGATTCAGCCTGAAAGCATGAGAGATGTATGTAACAAACGTAAATTTATATGGCTTGTGGATGGCTTACGTTAGTGAGAGACTTTTCTTTGTCGTCCAAAAGTTTGTTGGACTGTTCGAGGTTGTTCTTGTTTGTGATAAGGTCCTGTTCGACCTGAGCGAGCTTCTTCTGCAAGTCGCGGACTTCTTCATTGACCTTTTCGGCTCTTGCGTTGGCGTCCTTGTATTGGCCCTCCATCGCATCGGCTTTGTCCGCCGCATTGTCCTTTTCAAGCTTCATCGCTTGCATTTTCTTTTTGATCGCGTCCATCTTGGCTGCTTTTTTTGGACTCTCTTACGACGAAAAGAAACAACTGCGAACCGCTCCTGCAAGAAGAAATCATAATTTGATAATTAATATGTAACAATTATATCTAACAATTTTGTATTAAACAAATATGCCTTTTAAGTTAATAAGCCAAATTGTCAGTTTTAGTATTACCTATAATGAAAACATATTTTTCTGAATATGCAGTCTGTGGAGTGCTCCAGCTCCACAGCAAAATATAGCTCATTTCTTTTGGGCCGATATTTGATTTATGTCATTATCTAAATGAGATACAACAAGGTTAGTATAAGCTCATGTTTTTAATGGAGTTTAATGGGGACATTTTCTCTGGTCAAGAGAGAATATGTTCAGAAAATAAATTTAAAATTGAAACTTGAATCATAATGTCTACGATAATATAGCTCTGAAGCAAATCAACAACCTGAATAAACAAAATCATAAAATAGGATTAATGGTTCGAGAAAAAGTGCAATAATCAAATTTTAAATTTATATCAAGCATGGCTGCCATAAGGTTTGTTAAGGAAATGGAAGAAGTAAAATTCAGCTGTTTCTTCTCAAAAGTGGCGGAGGTGGCCACAAGAAAACCATCAAAACTATTTCAAGTTTTCGTTAAAATTTAAATGGTGAGTATATTCGATGTCTAATCAAGGAAATGCTGTGTAAGAGAGTTTTCCACTCATACAACGGAGAGAAATTTGATGGTAATTGATTGGTAATACTACTCCCATTCACTGGGAAAGAATTGGATAGAGGATTTCATAAACTGGCCGCCCAGACTCCCGCATCTAGGCTTTTGTTCAATTTAAAGATTTATTGATAAAAAAATATGTTCAATTTTTAAAATGTTTCATTGGAAATGTTTTGAAATTCTATATTGTTTAGTGTTGTTCCAAATATTGTTTGCGAAACAAGAATATATTTATTTGTCCCGGATAGAAATTTCTGGGAGGCAGTTATTGTTCACAGAACACGGTGGCTATCAAGCCGTCTGACTGCGCTGCTCTGGGTCCTGAAAATAGCTCACTCCTAGTTTAGATGCGACATTCCTGATCTTCCAGTGGCGTTCGTGAAACGCACAACCGTTTTTCGGCGACTGAAATCGACGTACGCGCCCAGACTGTATTGGATAAGGACGCAAATAAGCGTAGGTGTCCAACGGCCGTAAGATTGGTATATAAATAAGTCGACCCATATTTGAATTTTTTCTAGGGAATATCACCTATCGTTATTTATTGGGGTGTACTGCATATCGTCTGATTGCAAAAGTTCGAGAATTTTGAAATCGCGCCTAAATTGAAATTTGATACTCGGTAATCGTTTTATTACTGTGTCCACAAATAGAAGCGTCTTTACAGTAAAATATATGATCATGTACCCAAAAAGTTTTGGAGATTTGTTACAATATAAACCAATAACTTGAGTTTTAGTATTAAAAGAATATAACTTTTCTAACAATATACAGTGTGTTTTGTTTTGCTTTGCGTGAAGTGGAGATGTAGTAGTCAAACTAGTAAAAGCAGTAGTCAAAGTATTTGTACAAGCTTAAAAAATAGTTATTTAAATATCTTCACTTCATGTGATACACACTGTATAAAAATAATTTAATCTATAAATTATGTAGTATGAAGGCGTAAGTATGAACGTGAATAAAAGTAACTGACAAAATGGTATACAGTCGCTAACTTGGACGATCATTAGAAAAAAAAAGATTAAATCAGTATTAGAAAAATGTTATTCTTAGAAATCTTCTGGCAAGGCACCAACATAAACATCCAAGATATTTCGTAATTTGAGCAAAAATGAAAAGGGCAATTGCACATAATAACCTTCAACAAGAAATACACATCGCAAAATGTCAAATAGCGATCAATTAACACCCAAATAAGAAAATTTCAAGGTCATCAAAACTGTCGGCAGATATATCCAATTTGAATTTCGGAATTCGCAAACTTTTAAATTACGGAAAAAATAAAAATGGCGGACGTGACATAATTTCCAACAGCGTTAGCGGCCATGTCTATTTGCCGCGAAACTGAAGTCCAGATTAGTGTTAAAAAAGCATAGATTAACCATATTTAGAAATTATATCCATTGACACCACTCGCGCACAACAACGTAGATATAAATAACACTGATTTCACGAAAACTGTAACTTGTAACTCAAACCAAGATGGCGCTGCATACTTTTTCCGCTAATGGTCATGTGAGCTAGCCTGTAATATAATATCGGATTATAATTTGTGTGCTTTTGTCAACTTGTACTTAGTTTGTTTGTCGATTTTTTTGTGCGTTTCTTGTAGTTGGTGCTGTTGGATTATTCAAAATACGTGTTTGTCTATCTATCAGAGTGGGTACGTGTAGATGTAACTAAGGGCTATATTATGACATATATATGGACGGGGTGTTTTGTGGGGGGTTAGATTTGGAAAATCACACTGCGCGCTTTGGTTAAAAGAAAGAGTTAGCGTTTTTCGTAGCGTCAAACACGCACCTACCTGCGCCTGAAGGTGTTCAGAAGCTGCTGGAGTTGAGTTCTAACGACGTCCCGACGTTCCCGAAAGGCTCCTCCTACTCCCTACCATATCCAGGATTCCCCTCAACACCACTTTCAAAAATATAAATAGCTCGCACATGTTGGAGTGATTCTCAAAATGTTCTGCTTCGTGGATATAGCTGGAAAATTATTTTTCTTTTAATAGGTTATCGTGTTTTGCGGGGATGCTTTATAGTTTGCTGTTGTAACTGAGAAAACTATTAAAATTAATATGAGATATGGTAATAATAACAGTCAGCAAAATGAAGGACACATAATTTCAATAGTGTAGATTACAAATTTGGAAGCCACATTTATGAAAAGAGGCCCAATCTACAAACATCTACAAACAAAAAATCGGTGTTTTCCAACTTTTTAATGATATCAAAAACAACGTGATATAATCTGTAAGTAGGCTTAAATTAAGGCTTGAACCTTGAACATGTAAGCTATGAAGCAAAAACAATTAGGCAACCATTTCTCAGATTTGTCAGTCTTTCTTTCTATTTGAAGCTTAGAAGTTCGGGGTTTAGGCTTTCTATTCAACCTATTTGGGAAATGTGTCAGGTACAAGCTTCCAAGTTTTACATCAGCTGACTTAGAAAATAATATGACGTCGTATTATAGTTTGAAAGGATCAGAAACTACAAAAACGAGATGTTTTGGCATATAGAACCATTAGAAAAGTGATGGTGGAGAAGAAGGCCATGTGTTTCGAGTAGAAATAAGTTCAGAAAATGTTGCTCACTGTGTCTTACCATTACACCCATGTCCAAGCCTTTACAAGAAGTGTTTCTATTAGCCTTTTTTTCGGGAATTTTTCCATTTCCAACTTTTGCTTGCTTCCAGAAAGTTTATAATTGGCATTCTAATAAGTAATGAGATATGTCCTCTTCTTATTTTTTTTTGCAAAGGTTAGATTTTGTAAGTACGTAGGCTTTCACGGCCAGAATCATTTAGAAAATAAACTGCTTAAGGGTTATGCCGTGTGTCAAGATTTGTTAATGCTGACGTTTCGCGAACCATGTTGCTCGCTTCTTCAGAGCTAACTGAATACAGTATTCAATTTATTTTCTAGATTTTAACTTGTTCTATGAGTCTCTTGGATACAGGAATCTGCAGAAATTTATCCAGGGTGCAAGACATACAGTTGTTAATCAACATCTTATTCAGAGCTCATCAATAGTTAACTACCGTATTTTTACTATCTTCTCTGAGTAGGCTGAAGTAAAAAGCTTGAACCTTCATGTTCAATTATGAAAAGAGACAAAATACGGTGAAAACTGCTAATTGGTATTTTATTATTGACTTTCGTGGGTTCAAAATTTGCCACGCAGGTTGTTCAAGTATGCAGCACTATTTTCTTGAAGTATGTAAAAAATAAAAAATAAACGGTTTTTTACTTTATACGTACAGGAACATTGACAAAAACTTATCAACAGAATGTTAAAATTGTTAAAACAAGTTATTCAGATTTTTTTTCACATATTTACTAATGAAAACTTTACAAAACATTAAAATATTTTAAAAAAAATAGTGAACCGATTTTGCCCGTTTACGAACTTGTCCTTACTTTTTTAAGAGAAAAGCTTGTATACCAAAATTCAGATCAATTACTTCAAACCTACGGCAGTTATCGTGTACCCAGATAGACAGACGGACAGATAGACGGATATAGCTAAATCTATTCAGTTTTCAATGCTGATCAAAAATATATATACATGTCTATACCTGCCACGAGTCCTTAAGAGTGTTACAAATGTTGTGACAAACTCAATATACCATACCACAGTAAATGTGGGGGTATAACAAGTACGGTCTACAGAAGCTTGATTTCCCTAGAATCAGGAAACGTGGCTGTTTGTCCGAATTTTTTGATAAATATTTATTTCGAAAATTTTTTCAGAGTGTATAATTGCAGTACACGCTTGCTAACAGTTCATCCTGTTTTAACTTGTGACCAGAAACAAGCCTTATGTTTGCGTAATGTTGTTTGTAACATCTACAGTTTGTGACATAGGTATATCTCGACATGAACATAAATAAATCAGCCCACTTTGTCGCCCCCTGACAGTGGCGGACTGGGTCCAAAAATATTGGTTGCCAGGAAGCCAGGAGGGGGCCCACATTTCTTTTTGTTCATGCTGCCGGTATATACATATACAGATGTCCCACTTTTTTCCCCGCAAAATTATTTTTAGAAAGCAAATGTCATTCTGAATAAATTTTTTATAAGGACTTATTTGTTTTCTCAATTCCTTGAAAAGTTTCAGCCGTTTGAACACACCCACTACACCTTACAACGATAGAAAGTAAATAAATTTAAATAAAAATATTTAAAAGAAAATCGACATAAATTGAATAAAAATGAACCAAAAAATTCATATGAAGCTTTCTATTATTTTTTTTCTAGAAAACAAATGTCATTTTGCGTAAAAAGTATCATATGGACTTATTGGTTTTCTTATTGGTTTTGCTTAAGAAGTTAGAGCCGGTTAAAATACGGTTTTGTTAATAACTCAAACGGTTGTAACTTTGTTATAAATTGAAAAAATAATAAGTCGATATGAAACGTTTTACACGGTATCTCATTTACTATACAGGAGAAAAAAGTGAAAAATGAAAGAGTTACAAAAAAACACTTACAAAAATATTATGAAATAAAATGTTCGACTAAATATTATGGAGGTAAAGTAAAACTGTGTTTGGTGTACAATAGTTTTAATAATATAAAAAAATAATATTCAAAGAAAATAAATAGTATTCTTACAAATAAACAAACATAAAAATATTAAAAATATATCATAAATGTATATTTATCGATCTTATATATCTTTCAGCTTTCCTAAAATGTCTAACTCGGTGGTCTATCGTGTACAGCTAAAAATATATTAAGCATCTAATGTTACATTTGTAACTTATGCACAATATTCCCAAATTACTATTAAATATCCGATTGTTCGATGAAATCCAACAATCTCTCAATTATAATAATTCTTCTTTTCATGCAGCAGCTTTTAGTAATAGCATTTTGCAAGTTTGATTTTTACAAACATATAATTTTTGATATTTATTTTCTTCAAAGATTAAGAATTAGTAATTTATGTATCAATCTAAAATTGTTTAAATAATACTTTTATCAAAGACATTAAATTGTTCATGGTGGTCCAACGCATTGGAAAACTAGACGCCTGATTTAATCGGGTTTGATTTGTGACTCTGAAGACATATTGAGGAAAACATTTATGGGAATATTACAACTACCTACGATAGCAAACATGAAGAATAGAAATTTTTGTGGAAAATGGAAAATGTAATATTTCCACCAAGGATTTCCACCGAGAATTTGAAGCAAGACTGAAACGCATTGACCTGAGAGGGTTGATATGTGCACTATTGACAATCGTACTGAAATAATAATTATTTATTCAGTTTACAATTATCCATTTATTTAGTTATTTATTCTTATGAGAGTACAGAAATGTTTGGATGTCTGAAGAACACCACATTGCTACCAAAGCACTCCTTGTTTTTGTTATCAGTAGTAACTGGAACATCCCTATAAACTTATTCCTTAACATGTCCCGAAATAAATAAATTGAACAGGCGATTTAGCTGGCTAAGGCGTTAGACCACTACAACCAACCCAAGGATCCATTAAAATTCTTTAAATAATTTAGAATATTACGTAAATAAATAATAAAAATTTTAAATAAGTTTCGACTGGTACTAATAAAACTAATTCTTGGATGATCATAAATTGTTCGTTTGTGTAACTCATAGTAGCAGTTTTCAATGACTAAATGTTGCTGCAGAAGAATCTTTACATTTGTGCGATTGCTGAATTTCGTCGTGACAACTAGATATTTTATATTAATTTATGAAATATTTTGCATGCGTATAAATGTTATATTAGATGCTTAATAACTTTTAGCTGTTGACGATAGACTTACCGAGTTAGACATTTTAGGAAAGTTGATTTATCGATCTTTCGATGTCAAGATATACAGGGCTGTTCCATTTAAAATTCTAAAGTTATTTGACATTTAGCAAATCTCCAGTTATTCAGGATAAGTCATATTTGAATCGCAAATGAATAATAACTGTAAAAAAATGCGATACTTTTACTATGCAAAATGAGTTCTTTTATTTCTTTATTCTTGTTAGTTACCTTAGAATAATTTTTTGAAAATGCTCATTTTTGACAAATATTTCTCAATATCTCAGAAACAGTTGATAATAGCCTAATACAAATTGATGTCATAACAATTAGGCTAAAATGTTCATCAAAAATTGCAATAATATACCTAGTGTTCATTTAAACAAACATAAGTTTGTTGGTACGTTATTGTGGGACACCCTGTAAGCATGCCAATATTTTCTGGCTGTAGGGCGAATGATTATCTATAACTTTTATAACACCCTGTACATCAATTTTATGATATCTTCGAAAGTGAAAAAGATATATTACTTTTTATATCATTGATCAACACAAAAATGCGCAACTTTGTTTCTAATATTTTTTTCTATATTCATGTTTTTTTTTTAATTTATTTTGTTTTAAATTACATATTGTATTTTATAAATAAATTTTATTTTATTTTTATTGCATGTATAAAAGAACATTCTGTACAAGTGATTCATTTTTATAAGTAAAATTTTATTTATTTGATTTATTTTGGTCCCTTTCATATGTTCAGCCAATATTCCATAATGTTTTCCTATATCAATTATCCGATTAAGTTTTAATTTTGTTCATCATAGCATTGATTTTTCTATTTTTAATGTTTCTTGGTAAAAACTACCACATCATGCCATAATAATTCTGTACTCTGTGACGTATTGGTATTTCAATTTCGGATGAATAATATTTTTGCCAGAAACTGGTCAATAAAATTTTTAAAAAAACTTGTGTTTTTATGAAATTTAAACGTCTATTAAAAAATATCAAGTTCGATTAGTAATAGATTTTAAGTTCTCTTAACAAGGGCCTTTTGGAGAATTTTCATTGTTTCCCAAAGTGGGTTTCTTAAAACTCACCATGCAGTTTTCTTATGGGGTTCATATTTATTGCCAAACATAAATATAAATTCTTACCGAATTTATTGCAAATAGGTGGGGCCCTCTTATTGCCTGATATCTTTTCGTGCGGCGGTCCAGTGATAATTTCAGTATAAATAAATGTATTATTAATATTATCAACATATTGTCTTAAGGGGGGCCCACTTAAGGGGGGGCCCACTTGCCATCGGGCAACCTGACATTATGGCCAGTCCGCCACTGCCCCCTGAAGTTGATTTTCGGAAAATAGTGAAATACGGGTTTGTTCATTTTCAAACGAGAATCCAACATCGTAACTATAGTCTTTGTCAGTGAGGACAATATTAATACAATATAATATTAATAAATTTGATTATGTATAAGTAATAAAAGCAATATAGTATAAATGCCTAATTTCCCACCACAGTCTTTACATGGTAAGACAAGTAACCTACAAATCAAACACTTTGAATTAATAAAGAAAATACGTTTAGCATTCTCTTTAAATTTACCTTATGTGTTATGTGCCACGGGGTTAAAGATATTCTGTTCCTCCATCATTTGTATACATAAGCACGTTATTCGGTTACTAGAACACCACAAATTTCAGACAAGCTGTTGTCAACAGGCACAATGTACAGTAATACTATTTTACAGTCGGCATACAAAAATACCAATTTGCATATTGTTGGTCTATCTTTTGTTTACATTTTTAAATTTTACTTATTCGAAGAAAGAAACATTTAATAATCAAAGTATTTTAGAAACTTCCTTTTCTTGGTATTTGAAATAAGTTCGCACGGTGTTTTGAAAATGGCATCACCCGTCCTAGAAAATAGAATAAATAAATTAATTACACCAGATTAGATTTACAACGTTACATAGGTTTGCAACCTTGCGTGTTTAATAATACCGGTACGTATTCCTTATAAAGAATAAACAAACCTGACGTGTTAATCTTGCGTATCGACAAATGTCACCGGTATGACTTCAGATCAAAAATTTTCAAAGCGGTAAGATGAAATTTTAAGAGAAGATGAACGTCATACCGGAAGAATTACAATTATAGGACGAGAACAAGGGTTGATATTCGCAATAATGTTATCATTTGCGTTGGTGTCGACTGAATCTCGGTCACTGGGTCGAATCGAGCCATATGAACAGTATAATATAATTCAATGTCAGACTTTCGCTTTTACTATTGCAATTTGCTGTTTTGACAATTTCTTAAAATCGTTTGCCAGTGGTTCATCGTACCTGATCTTTTTCAGCAACGGTGACAGCGTGACAATAAAATTTTTGATACAATCTTCCTGATTGATTTGAGATTTTCGAGAACAAGTAGGTATATTATTTTATAGGAATATTAGAAAAAAGGATTTTGTAAAATACTGAAATCAGTGACTGCAAGTGATACTGTCTTACTCTATAATTTAGCGATTTCACACGTGTCCAATTATAGGTGTTCCATTCGGAAAAAAACAACATAAGATTGGTGTTTTGGAGTCGTATGAAACACCCTATATCTATAGTTGAAAATAAAAATAAAAAATCTGATGTGGCCAGGCACATGACTTTATCATACTATATATAAAATTAATAGTTTAGCTGCATGAGATTCTATTTGATCGAGATCGGCTATGTCTGCATTAAAATAAAACTAGTAGAACTAGACAGATATGTCGATTATTGACAGTAGGTATTGCCAAAACTTTAGCGCTTGACACTACCTACTGTCATTAGAATCAAAATATCTGACATATCCTGGCTACTAGTTTTAATGCAGTACGACCGATCTCGATGAAATAGAATTTGCTCCTGCAGCTAAACTATGTAATAACTGTACCAACAAAATTCATAATCATAAATTATCCAAAATTTCCTCTACTTTAATTTATTATTTAACTATTTCGACGATATTCCAGAAATGGCGGATTAATTGCAAAATCGATAAAAAGTGATAAGAGTAAACATCCAGTTCCTTTGGACCCTTTTGACACAAAAGCTTTTCAGCTCTAAGTTTGGTCATGAAACTTCTAAATATGAACTTTCGTCCCGATACCTTTAGTAGTTTCTCCGGAATCGTCGCTACAAAAAACGGGTACACACACATCCATACACACACACACACACACACACACACACACACACACACACACACACACACACACACACACACACACACACACACACACACACACACACACACACACACACACACACACACACACACACACACACACACACACACACACACACACACACACACAGACATTTTTTGTACCTTGGTCAAAAATGTTCAGGGGACCCAAAAAGACATATTTGCGCTAAAATCTAATTTTTTTTTAGCGCGATTACAATACTTTAATCATACTACGTATGATAATGTAAAAATGTACATATTGCAAGATATAGAAACATACATTTTGTTCTAAAAGTATGACATTTCTTGATTTTTTTTGTTCTTTACAAATATTGCACGTATCATGTCTGTTTTTCTTTTTGGAAAAAATAAGTTATAAAATGTCGTTGAATGCAGGATCAGAATCCAACTCTTTGATTTGCTGTTTAGACGTTTAGTATTGATGACAACAATTAAACTTCAGCATAAATATAAACGATACTTCCTATCACTATAACTTTTCTGGTCTTTCCAAATCTATCAAATCAAATGTACTTGTAGTTGCTGAAATATGCAGTTTTACTCTTTAATTGATGAGAGAATAGGTATTTTTACCTGAAAACAAAATTAGAAATGTATCTATCAACCTGTTTGCATTTGACACACGCCAGGTATAAGGTATAAGTCTATCTTTTATTCCATTACTAAATTCTAAATTGGGATATTGACAGAAGGAATAGAGACCTTTAAAACGATGTAGAAAACATTTGAATGTTTTCCGTTTTGTTATTTTGTTTTTATTTTAAAATTGTAAATTTAGAACATTAAAAACCTAAAAAATAATCATTTAAGTAATGCAACACATAAAAATAACATTGTATAAATAAGACAACAACTACCAAAAACGCATTCTATTTATTTAGTACATGAGCAAAAAAATACGAACCATTTAAAATATTCTTGGACTCTTATACTGGCTGTATAAAAAACAATCCTCGGATTGATGTGAAGTAAAAAAGTAAATGTAATACCATATTCTACAATATAATAAACTAGTGGAAGTAATTAATTTGTCAAAAACACAATTATCTAAGCTACGTGACCATCCTGACCAACAATGAACAAAATCTAACAAGTGATAACTGTTTCTCATTCTGGTATGCTTTTTTCCGTAGAAACTGAATCTGTAGGCAGAAATTTCTACTTGAGCCTGGTTTCAAACCGCAAAAAACCCAAAACTGCATTTCTCCTTTCAGATTCAGATTGTACGGAAAGCATACCGGAAACAGTTTTTACTTGTTTTGTTTTGTTCTTTGTTGGCCATGATACTCACTTAGCGTGTCACTGCTTAGATTATTGTTTGTAACAAATTAGGTAGGTACTTAGAAATGTGATGTGAACTGTGATTATATACTTTTATTGTGGTAAAACAAAACAACTTTTTTTTATTTTTTTAAAACTTATTCTCGATTTTAAGTCCCTTTATATAGTGAACGGATTAATATGTTGTGATCGATCTCAAATTCCACAGGAATTAAGTGTGGATATAAAAGAACAAATTGAGAAGGTCCCGCAGTAAAAAAATGTATGTTATGTTTTTCTATATAATGAAGGGCATATAAGTAATAATACTAATAAAGTCTAATAACCAATAACAATATCATAATATAATAACATAAATGATATAATAGGTACTAAAAACAACTGGATGATAATATTAACAAAGCAATATTTTATCTAAACGATGTCACTTAAGTTTAAGTAATTAGCAGCTTGAGTAATTAAAGACAACCATTTACTTTTTGCAGAGTATTGCGTTAATCTATGCGAGCAAAATCGAGGAACATTTTGAGAAACCCTCGGCGATTTTCTGTATATTTTAGTGGAGTGCTATTCTTAGCGGGGCACTGGTCCCCCCATTGGTGGGGCGAAATCCCAGAATGGACACCTCTGCGTAAATTGATAGCTAGCCTAGTGTTCAGTCGTCCTGAGACCGTGTTGCACATTCGCGTTCTTGTAAGTACACCTTTGACGTTATTTTCCAAATTTCTAACACTCCCCAGACCAAGAGAAATTTTGTATTCATCCAACTTAACCGTATAAAATATTCTTAATTTTTTTGAAAAGAAAGATACTGTTAGTTATAATATAAAATCTACCAAATTTCCTTAATTTTAAGATTAATTATTTAATGATATGATGAATTTTTGAGTAGGAAACTACTGAAATTAACCTATAAAAAGTTAGTAAGTAACGGAAAATATCGGACACCCACTGATATAGGGCTAGAGTTACAAGTGCTTATTTTAGTTTCTGGGAAACGAGATCAAAATTTAAATATAGCGTATTTTCTGGTCTATTTTAAAATCCCCATAGCTTACAGTAAACTTCAAAGTACTAACATAATAAATCTTTTTACTATTTACCCATTTAACCATAATTTAATTCTATTAAAATGCAAAATAGAAATATATTACTTTTTTAGTTATTATGTATTAACGCATAACCATTTGAATTGTAGGATGCTGTTTTCCTTCTTCTATACTTTAAGTTAATAATATTTGTTACAGTATCAAAATATGTGAAAGTAATCAAATATTATGCAGGATTTACATATAAAGCGTTTGTTATGATTAAAAATAGAATTGGCAAACACTCAAAATGGAATTCAAGTATTTCGGAAATTGTATACACCCACAAAACTATTAAAACAGCATAATCCTGAAATATTATTTAAATAAATCAATAAACTACATGATCAATAAATGTATGCACGTCGAAAATGTTTTTATGCAACATTATGCATTTAATGCAATTTCCGAATATGGATAATATAAATTGATATGCACATCTCAACATTTTAATATGAACTGACATATCTAACCGATAATTTTATTATTGATCAGTCCGCAATTTAAAATAAATTTCAACTTGATTTTAACATTATAAAATAAATATTTTTTACATTTTTAATAGAAAAGTAGAATTTTACGAAAAAGACTAATTATCGATTGGTGAATAAATTACACCATCTAGGTTCCTTTAGGGATGTAATAAAATATCAAATTGTTTGGTAACCAATAACTATTTTATTCTGCATTATAAATTGTTAAATTATAAAAGTGTCATGTTATAGAATGATAATAAATACAAATGATAAAAAATGACCATCTATACGATGCTCTCATTTCATGGACGACCTTTACCCAGAACTGCATCGGTGACTCACAACAAACATATGGCGCAAACAAGGCAAGCCGAAGAATCTTCTTGGTCGGCATTTTTTTTTACTTAATCCAATACGCCACTTTCTTTCTGATACAGGCGCCAGATATACTGACGCACTAAGATACCTTTACAAGAATTTTCCGCCGTTGATTCATCCATGCCCTACTTAACGCAATTTGTATTTCTATATTGACCTTAACTGGGGTACATGTTTTCTTTCGTCCTATATTTATATTTACCAACCCGAAACGATCATAACAAAACAACTAAATAAACACAAACATCTGTTTCTTTTACAGTTCTTCTTATACGGTAAGACAGACACTCAACAACCGCCAAAATGGACGCGATCAAGAAGAAAATGCAAGCGATGAAGCTTGAGAAGGACAATGCTTTGGACAGGGCCAAGCATATGGAACAATTGGCCAAGGATGCCAACCTTCGTGCCGAAAAAGTATGCGTCGTGTCTCGTAAAAGTAGGAAAAACTAAGTCTTCTCCTTTCAGGCTGAGGAAGAAGCCCGTGCCCTCCAGAAGAAGATCCAAACCATTGAGAATGAACTTGACACCACACAAGAATCCCTTGGTCAAGTCAACACTAAATTGGAAGAGAAGGAAAAGGCCCTCCAAAATGTAAGTTTCATTTACTTTAACATTTATCTCTCTTAAAAAAATGTTATATACTCGAATTTCATATTTTGGTTGAGTTTGCGACTTACAATAAGAAAGAAGTTAATATCAATTAGAAAACAATTATTTAATTGATGACAACGGAATTCTGAAGGATGAAATAATCAATGAACATTCGATATTTCAAAATTTGCGCTAATTGGAATTATGAGATAGCTAAAATAGACTCAAGGAAACATGTGGTAGAACCAGAGTCCGAGGAGTAATAAGCGTAATGTTTTAACTATTCGTGAAACCCATGCTTGTATAATATAAAAGTTATTTATAGTTTGAGTCTGTAACAGCGTCCAAATATGGCTCCATGCCTTGGCCTGGACGAACGCTGACGTAACAGCGTCGCGACGCGTTCGTATAAAATTGATTTTTCGCCGAAATTTTACTCTATTGCCACATTTTTCGAAGTACCAACCTACATCTACTTCTCCTCGCATCAATTCTATTCATTCCGCTTTGTTTTTCGGCCTAATGCATTGGAAATTACCGCTTTACAATTTGAATTTTGTGGACGATGGGTTGCCTATAACTTAGGTGTACGCAGTCGCGCGAATAGAAACTGCGCATTGGGTTCAAAGTTGCCCCACGATCGTCAGTAGTGTGGAAGAAGTCCGTTGGACTGCAGCGCTAGTCCAAAACAAGATGATTACCGAGAAAAGACGAAAGTGTTAAAATGTCTCAAAGAGTCGGACCAGGGAACACGAGGAAACGTGGACACCAACATCACCCTCGAAATAATGGCACTCGAAGAAAACAAACCCTGGAACCGACAGTAACACCAACAGATAACAAAAATACTCAGGTTGTAGTACCTAACCTAGAAAGTGACAGAGCTGTCACGTTGAAAAGTTTGAAAACAACTGTGATCCCGAGTGCCTCAAGTGAACCAAGTGATATAGTAGATCTTACCAATTGTGATGAAACGTACACGATTAATCCGTCCACGAAACGAAAAACTGAATCACCAGATATGTCTCTGGTGTTCAGGCCAGCAGCTGAAGGGTCCAGTCAAAGCGATCAAGAATGCGAAGACCCGGAAACGGAAGAGTTAGCTAGACTGAGATGTACCTCCGAAAGAACCGAAGTTGTTGCCGAAAGAGAAACGAGAAGAAGAAACAGGCGATGCGCCGATTATCCAGGCCTTGCCTTTGGCAGTTCCATCTTCAGTTCCGACACCCTGATGAAGTTCTCCATAATCCGAAACGAGCTACACAATATTATGAACACGCAATTGAAAAGGGTACGTCCAGAAGTGTAACATGTTTAGAAAGCCAAGTCATGGAACTATTTTTAGATGGCTTATTTTCAAAGTCGACCACGAACCAGAATTACGCTTAACTGTAATTCAGCTTCACTGAACTTCACACCCATGCTCATATCTGCATTTCCTCTATATGCCATAAACCTGTACTACCATAAAAACTATTTATGAGGATTAATGAAAGAAAGTACTACATTCGACAATATGCTCTGAATACATAATGTAGAAAGCTAAAACTTCCAGGAAAAAGTCTATTGTTTTCACTTGTAATTAGTTTTATAATGGTTTGATTTTGTGCTATGTAATTTTAATTTAATCACTTCTTATTATTGTATATTTTTATTGGACACAGGAAGTATATTATTTGTCATCTTTGAAGGGATATCAGTACCTATCTATAAATAAATATGGAAACACGCATTTTCAAAACAAACCAAAGTGAAATAAAGAGCTTTATAAATTATCCTTATTTAATTAATTCTGATAATATAGAAACTGATAATATTTATTTTCAACTTCCAAAAACTTAACTTTATAATTTTAAAATCGATAACATATCTTTAGTGCTTGTAGATATTTAATTAACAGTCATTGAGGAAATCAATACATTAATTGATAATATATTATATATACGCATTCTGTAGTTGTAGCACTCGCACATTGATTACTTTTTAATTTATTCCGTGATGCCAAAAGGAAAAGAATGCGAACAACTCCATTGTGATACGACTGATACGTCAACAATGCACACAAGTTTTGGCCATTTAACAAAAATTCGCTTACATAGTATGAATTATTTATATGTAGCTTGCAGTTTGTTTTTTAATCACTGTCAGCGAAATAGTAATTAAATTAAATCATTACTAAAGTATTTCACGACTCGATTTGCATTCTATTAAAGATTGTCAAAAATAATTTTACTAATACATTATTATTATTCTATTAATGATTGTTACTACAGACATCTGTCAAATTATTGAACTTAAAAATCAAATGGTAAAATGGGTATCTCCCTCCCGTCATTATTACGTGTTGCCAACTTTAATAATAAAACAACAGCTTGCTCTAATTAAGAATTTATTTGAAGGTACAATATGTATAGGTACATATTGAAAATTAGATATTAAAAACGTGGACCATGAACTTAAAGAAGAAGAAGCAAACAAAAGCATGATGATTCATTTGGGTTTTTTGCTCTTGTGTTAATACAAAGTACTCAAGAGTGATAGATACTTTATTTTTTTCGCAAATGTAGCAATATGAGTGTAGGTGTATGCACGGAAAACATGAAAATTAGTAGGTGTACTAATACTGTTAATTCTGATGTTGATATTTAGATCAGCAGATTTACGGTAAATGCTAATTGTAAAAAACAACAATAAAGAAATAAATTAAATTATTCAATTGACCCAAGGTAATTAGCTATGTATTTATAAAATAAATAGGTACAAAATCAAGATTAGGGCCGGTATTTTCATCTTGCATTAAGTGTCCGATAGCTCAACCTATGGATAAGTAATAGATGGTAAATGTATCGGCCTTAAAAGTTTATGAGTCAAACTTAAAATGTATTTATTATTTGCATAACTATAACGCAATACTAAACAAACAACGCAATAATTGTTTGTGTATACTGTATATCAATACTGATAAACCAACACAAACTTTAACATTCCTGCACGGGCCGGGATATCTTATTAAAACTTATTTGTTTTAATACCCATTGCCGTTCATCGTTAAGCTAACACGTCTAAATTAACGCACAATAAGCGCTCTAGTGGTCAATTGATTTATGAACGACACAATTCGAGCCTATTCGTTGTCTCTCTTCCAATTTGGAGTATTTAGAACGCAAACCATATGGCGTTTCATCGACAGAAAAGCACGAATTCCATATATGGTCATTCGAGCGCTGATTCATTTTAAAATTTATTATGACGAACATTATCAACAACCAATACCAACCTGACAACAGCGCCTAATCGTCGAAGATATTCGGCCAAACTCACGCTCATGTTATTCTCCGTAAATTTGGAAATCGGTAATGATAAAAAGATGCATCATTGAATGATACCGTTTCGGTTGATTGAATAGAAACGGACGGGTCGGAAAACAGCGCCATCGGCCGCGCCTTTATTCAAACTAGAGGAACCGCCGATAGGTGTGTTGGCACGCGTGCGTCGACCGCCATCTTGTGTGAAACCACCGGCTCACCCAGTTGCTATACAGTCGCGTACGGTGTACGGATTTCGGTGTTTTGTGTGCGGTGTGTAACAGAATAACGTGAAAATGACGACGACAATACCGCAGGGCACATTTCTCGATGTGCTCAAGAAAAAAATGAGGCAGGCCAAGGAGGAAATGGAACGGTATAAAGACGAATGCGAGGAATATAATAAACGACTTCAGAACGAAGTTATGCGACGTGAAGAAGTAAGCTTATAATATCGACTTATCTGATGGTAATCCCGGTTATCGCCGCATTCCGAATATTATTTAATAACGCCTTATTTCGTCACAAACCTCTCCCTAAACGCATCTCTATCGATTTTTTTTTTAAATACACATTTTTCCGAAACCAATAACGGTGTAAAAACTCGTAGAACACTTGTTGTCACATAACTGTATCTACTTCGGTACAACACATGTATACGACATTCCTTCTTGTAATTGCTCGCATTTTTTGATTGAGATAATACTGAAATTTGCAAATTTGCCCGAACGTCATCGATCGTGAGTCACAACTGTCAATAGTGAGTCATTTTTTGACATACAGTGACATATGTCAGTTTGCATCTCCGGGTTACAGGTTCCTTGTGGCGCATCCTTCAATGTCTCTTTTCTATACAAAATATAAAATAAAGACCTGTTTGAAGGATTGTGGAAGGGGTGTGACCTTCTAAGGTCATGAATTTACTACCCATGCCTTGTGTGTACTTGAGAGTACCTCTTTATCTATAAATTCTATAGAAAAGGGTTGGTTACGTTTACCTTCACCATTTGTTGGCGGAAGTTGTGGAAACCATACTTCCTTCCTGTTCAAATTTACAGAACCAGTCGAGCGGTTACGTAAAAAAAATCATCAATTTCCATTTCGAATGTCTATTTACTGAGCAAATATACCAAATACGGAAGTATAATTTCAACAATAGATATCGATTTGTTCGCGAAGAAACAATGGACGTCGTTAACAGTGAAGACCATTATTTTGTATTGTTTCATTTTCTAAGGTGGTTGCACTTGTTGCGTTTCAATTGTTTTCTTTTAATTCCAAATGAAATAACTGCAGACTGCAACTATAAATATTGTTAAATTATATCAATGATGGTTGTATACATATAATGTTCTTCAAATTTGTTTTCTTTTCCTCATGACGGTTACATCATTGACCTTTAAGGAATGCACATATGTGTGTTGTTAATACTGGTCTTCGTAATATTAACATAAATTTTCAATGCATAAGGAGCGAGAATACGAGTAAGTCTTGTTTAAATTAGCTATATTTTTATCTCTCATCTAGATAAGGAGGTATGTTTATAGATGAATATTGCCTTCTACATGTTGCAGTGGTTTGACGAATCATTCCACGAATTTAGAACAATAATTGATGATGCCATGGATTATTTGGAAATTGTGACGTTTTGGACAGAGTTTTTCAAACCAATTGTAAAAGGTGGATTCATATTTGCAAACTTCTCCTTGGACGCTTTGAAACTTCTTCTATCCCTTGATAAGCAGTTTATATAAGGAATTACAGTTTCTTCCGTTGTTACTCTATTTCTGTCATATGCATCTTGGTGGTCCTCAGCTTCTGGATGACCATTTGGATTTACTTTTAAACTTGTCCCATTTATGACGAACACATTTTTTAACATAACTCTTAGTACAATAGAGAAAAATATCGTAAATAACCTTAAGAATTACTGTTGGTCCCATAGAATATTTGTTATTGGTTTGTTTTTTTTCTGTTTACAGGCCGAGTCTGAAGTCGCCGCCCTGAACAGGCGTATCCAACTTTTGGAGGAAGACTTGGAGCGTTCCGAAGAACGTTTGGCCACAGCTACAGCTAAGTTGGCTGAAGCCTCCCAAGCTGCCGATGAGAGCGAACGGTTTGTGTTTTCCGATTCATTTGTTATTTTACGTTGTAAATTAACAATATTTAACGGTCCAGTGGTCACCTGCCTTCTGAATTGTTTACCGCATTTCTCTCAATGACATCGATCGTATTACAAAACCGACGATATTTGGTTACGTTCTCACGTACGTTGCAAATGAGCAACTCTGTGTTCGGCCGGTGAAAATTGGGCGAGTCCAATTGATTATTTTGGAGGTTACGTTTTTGTGGATGATTTGGATATATTTTGCGGCTCGGTACTGAGAAATGTAGATAAGATTAACTGTTAGTTATCTGAACAATTTGTCAAGTCTACTTCGTTATATATACGAGAAGCCGAGTCAGAAGAAACAAAATCATTTAATAAGTACCTACTTAATTGTTAACTTATAACATCCCATTTATACAAAGACTTTCACTTTGTCAATTCAATAAAATATTAATGGATACCTTTAAATAACCAACCAATTACTGTGGAATGACAATTTTTATTAGTAACTGTTTACATAGTAATAATTTTCCGATTATAGTAAGTACTTGATATATAGATGATGTCATTTTATAATCTGTTGACAGGTAAACTTCACTGGAAAGGTTACTGTTGGAATTATAAGCTTTAAAATGAAATAACTCACAAACCTCACAGGAATTTGAATTTAATTGTCGTCACATCATCTGAATCTGTCCTATTATTTTTTTCGTGATTTTGTACCACTTGTTTAGCGACAATGGGAGTACTATGGTAGTAAAAGGGTGTGTACTGCATGCCCATTGATTATGATGCTATAGAGGGGACATGGTCAATGACCGACGTTATTGAAGTCGTTCAGGTATACAACCGGTCCCTGATACCTTTTTTTTGTACTTTGCTTTATTTATCTATAATATTATATAAGGGTAAAAATTCTTAGGAAATATCTTTAATTTTCATTTATAACGAAATTCTTGAGTGATAATCACCGATAATTGCTTCTTCTTTTGAGATTTTTATAGGAAATTAAGAGCTAATTACAAATATAGCGATTTGTTCATACATTTTGCTTGTATATTTTTGGGGATTGAGTCATTATTTGGCGATACTACTGATATTTGTACTAACTACTTATCAGCAGTTGTTACTCGTAATATGCAAAATTAAAATACAATCTTATTTCATATTATTATGTAACAAGGTTGCATTTATTGACTTGTTTTAAATATATTTTAACGGTTTAAAGTTATTAAAAATTAGTTGTAAGGCGTGTGTTCATAATAAACCACAGTTATAGATAAATCAGAAGTAGTTTCCGCAAAAATCAACCAGTTTGAATACGATGATTGATAACATACAATATTTGCAACTTACTATAAGTTTTAATACGGAAAACATGTAAATTGATTATTGATTGGCAGTAGTTTTTATTGTTCTATTCAATACAAAAATAGGCAATAGGGTATTCCGGTCATGTCAAAATTTAAGCAGATATTCGGTTTAACCTATTGTACAATTTATGAGGATTCATATAGTTAAGCTATGAGCTTTTTGATTTAGTTTTTCTATAAGATAATTGCAATTAAAAGTGCATTTCGTTTGAATTCACCGACCACCCTCGGAAATACACGATGATTACCGATCCCTAGTAGCGGTGGCAACAGCGGACAGCTCTCGAACAGCTGATCGGCCAAGTTGACGGTTGGCGACCCTGTTGTTTGACAACGAATAAAGGTACCTTTTTTGAGAGATGATTTGATCATTGAAACTTGAAGCCAAACATCTCTCATCTCGCTAGTCGGCAATGTAAAGAAAATCTTATCAGAAGTTACTGTTCTACTGCTGTTATAGCCCGGCACAGAACAATGTCGGCGTTGGAGTTTATACATTTTGAACAAGTGTTTGATATAACCTCAATAACCAAAGCAGGTGTCAACAAACGAGCGATTCTAAACGTTGACACAACAGAAGACAAAAATTTACTACGTGCACCCTAGATATAGCAACGTTGTCAAGTCGCTCACTTTGAGCGGTCTTTGTGACGTCACAAAGACCAATCCTAATTCAAACTTCAAACAACGATTTCTCTTAATTTAGAACAATGTTTGATATTTTACTTGTGAAGTAGCAAACAGTAGCACCCATACTTTGTAAAAAATGACAATTTCAAAAACACCGGAATACCCCATTATTGCATAACAAATCAGTAATGTTATTATGTATTTAAATATCTGAGTGGACCATGTACATAAGGCATTTAAAATTAAATTATGCAATTTTAGTTCTGGTCAGCATTATTTCGGTGTGTGTGTTGCAACAGCATGACGATAGACACTACAATTGTACCCAATTATTTGTTTATTGAGATTCTATAAACATTTGTTACATTCTTAAAAAGAAAACTTGTTTGTTTTGTGAGCTAAAACCAAAATTACATATATTTTGACCTGACTTGAAAAGAGAAACCTCCTAAGATGTATTTTTTTTTTAATCTGGTTTTGTCACTGTAAAGCATGCGGGATAGAATCTGTTTGTTTTTAGCTTTGCGCGCGTAGTTTTTGGAGAATCCATTTCTGTATCAAATTTTCTTTCCGTTTAAATTGTTGTTGAATTATGACGAAATTTTTTTTATGGCACACCCTGTTTTCCTTGGTTTTGATTGCATATCATGTTTTTTTTTTATTATTTATAAAGGAAACTTCTGAATTCTGTGCAATGCAATCTATCAAAACCCATATTTACTGTCCATTCATAAATTAAAAAATAACAACATTTTCTTCAATTTGATGTAAGGTCTTCAAATTTGTATGCTACCTGTCAGATAATTAAAAAATCTATTAACATCGATTAAAAAAATCGGGGTTGTCGGAAATTTAATTTGATATGAAAATGAGTATTTTGAAAAATAGACAAAAATGACACTCTAGTTTTCACAATTGAAATTTTTGTTCGGTATTTTCATATTCTAGAAATTTTTGGCAACAGAAAACTTGTTTGTATTGAACCTTCGAGAACTATATGCAAATGCTTTATTTGTGGAGGAATCACTACTGCTGGTACGTCGCATAAAATAAGCATCCATAGCCAGCTTAATGTTGTATCAATTCTCTCATGTTATACATCAAATTATAGATAAAGATGTATTACTTGCTGTGGTAATGTATATGTATTATTTGTTGTTGTTGTATCCACGCTACGTGATAAAATATAACTTATTCATGTACTTGAAGAAGTAAAGTTTGGAGTGAAAAAAGTATGTAAGATATTGATATTTTTACGTGAAATTTTGTACACTTATAGAGGAAGGTGTAACTTACACCTATTATGTGGCACTTTTTTTAATTTTAACCTGAGTTCTTCGTAAAAAAATTGCAAAATCAGCCAACTTTGTCATATTCAGAAATAGATTTGTAAAAAGCGAACAGAACTATCAAAAATCTACCACTAGACGCAAAATTATATATCTTTTATCTTTAATTTGGTGTATTTCTTTTACGATTGTGTGAACTAATTGCTGAGAAAAAGCCTCAGAACTTTTGCGTGTTTTGCAAGTAAAACGTAGGGGGTATGGATTCCCCTTAACTAATGGAATTCTATAAATTTGTCATTGATATTAGTATATTATTTGAGAAGCACATAATGGTGGCAATAATTTTCTAGCATACTTTTTTTAGTATACTTTTTACATAAAACACTAAGAAAACAAAGAAAAACTCATCATAATAACTGGAGCCATTATGCATCCCCATGTATTTGAAAAAATACACATTTCACAGAATCAGTAGCGCCCTCTTGAGTAATTTCATTGGATTTTGGCCAAGCAGTAATGTATTTTTTCATGGGTACATCCGATTATTCAACTGAAAACTTTTTCCGATTGCAGTGTGACAATTTTCGAATTTTTTACCAATTCATAGCTACCTAGATCAATACCTGTAAAAGTGATTATTGTCGATCGATATTTGTGTTCAAGATACCATCTTTGAAAAAAGCACTGAAGGATGTCATTTCCGGATAAGAATCATACTAACCTCAAAAATATTAAAGCAAATGTCATTTTTTGTCTATTAACATTCTTCCAAATTTAATTCGATTAACTTCATAAACAAAAACAAATAAAACAAAAATAAATAAAAGGGCGTGCATCACCCGGTATGGATAAAACAAGTCATGTACATTTGTTGGGTACATCGATAAGAATCAGCTCTTTTACATTTGCAATCAAAATTGTCTTGTCATATCCAAAGTGTACTTGTCACTGGATTTTAATAAATATATCTTGCTTGTAAGTATTCGCTAAATAGGTGTTGTAAATAGGTGACCACTGGTTAGATATAAGTCTAGTTTAGAATCTATTTTTACACATATCTCTGATAAATATTAGGATACGTAAAGCGTTGGAAAATAGAACTAACATGGAAGATGACCGAGTGGCGATACTGGAGAGTCAATTGGCCCAAGCTAAGGTTATTGCCGAGGAGGCCGATAAAAAATACGAAGAGGTACCATAGACACAGTCAATTAATTTTTTAACGGTTAGGAGGAACAACACGTATCACATTTAACATGCCTACTTACACATTGCAATATGTCCGGCCGGCCATG
The DNA here is from genome assembly GCA_963966075.1 of Aphodius sticticus. Lineage (NCBI taxonomy): Eukaryota > Metazoa > Arthropoda > Insecta > Coleoptera > Scarabaeidae > Aphodius > Aphodius sticticus. The sequence goes on along the minus strand of OZ014513.1, from coordinate 21,634,636 downwards.
CGGCTATGTAAATTCAAAACGTCTTGATACGTGTCGTTCCATTGGTTAGGGACGTTAGGAACATTTGTGATTCTTTTCAGGGTATTCTAGGTCACGCAAGGCTCAATAGACGTCTACGATGTGGGATTTGCACGTACAACATTGTCTGACAGCAAGGACATATACGTTACATATTTACACAATGAGTCATTCGTTTTTTTTAATAGTGAATCTTCTCGGTTATAGACGAAGTTCTATTAGATTCATCGTATTGAATACACAGTGTATACCTACACGGAATGAGGGCATTCTTCTTATTCAAATCATACAAATATACATATTTTTTACTGTAGATCCAGTTTTGTTGGATATCGTGATATTTTTTGCTAAGTTTAAAGTAGGGTTTACATTTTCACAATACGTTTCAGTGTCTCATTACTTTATTAATTTTATAATGATTTATATTGACTTAATATTGTCACTCAAAGTTTGAATTTTTAGTTAAAAACACCAATTGTTGGATCAAAACGTAAGATATGTCAAAATGTGGAAATTGTCATCAATAGCAAATGATAATTTAACATTTTTTTAAACATTTTTCACCTCTTGCGTTTCAATCCGATAACTTGTGTTTTCTTTCGACTTTTTAACTAAAAAATAAAATCTTCGAACATGTTTGGTTGACAATACATCACACGGATCGATACAAATAAACAACGAGAACCAACCGTTTCATCAAACGGGTTAAAATACATTTGAAACGTGTAAACCACATTGAAAAACGTGTAAAACACATTTTAAACGTTTAAGACACATTTAGTCATTCTTTTTTTTAATAGTGAATCTTCTCGGTTTTAGACGAAGAGAAATACTCAACGTATTGAATCTAATAGCACACTGTGTACACCTACACGGAATGAGGGCATTCTTCTTATTTAAATCATAAAAATATATATATTTTTTTACTGTAGATCCAGTTTTGTTGGATATCGTGATATTTTTTGCTAAGTTTAAAGTAGGGTTTACATTTTCACAATACGTTTCAGTGTCTCATTACTTTATTATATTTTATAATGATTTATATTGACTTAATATTGTCACTCAAAGTTTGAATTTTTAGTTAAAAACACCAATTGTTGGATCAAAACGTAAGATATGTCAAAATGTGGAAATTGTCATCAATAGCAAATGATAATTTAACATTTTTTTAAACATTTTTCACAACTTCATAACTTGTGTTTTCTTTCGACTTTTTAACTAAAAAATAAAATCTTCGAACATGTTTGGTTGACAATACATCACACGGATCGATACAAATAAACAACGAGAACCAACCGTTTCATCAAACGGGTTAAAATACATTTGAAACGTGTAAACCACATTGAAAAACGTGTAAAACACATTTTAAACGTTTAAGACACATTTAGTCATTCTTTTTTTTAATAGTGAATCTTCTCGGTTGTAGACGAAGAGAAATACTCAACGTATTGAATCTAATAGCACACTGTGTACACCTACACGGAATGAGGGCATTCTTCTTATTTAAATCATAAAAATATATATATTTTTTTACTGTAGATGCAGTTTTGTTGGATATCGTGATATTTTTTGCTAAGTTTAAAGTAGGGTTTACATTTTCACAATACGTTTCAGTGTCTCATTACTTTATTATATTTTATAATGATTTATATTGACTTAATATTGTCACTCAAAGTTTGAATTTTTAGTTAAAAACACCAATTGTTGGATCAAAACGTAAGATATGTCAAAATGTGGAAATTGTCATCAATAGCAAATGATAATTTAACATTTTTTTAAACATTTTTCACCTCTTGCGTTTCAATCCGATAACTTGTGTTTTCTTTCGACTTTTTAACTAAAAAATAAAATCTTCGAACATGTTTGGTTGACAATACATCACACGGATCGATACAAATAAACAACGAGAACCAACCGTTTCATCAAACGGGTTAAAATACATTTGAAACGTGTAAACCACATTGAAAAACGTGTAAAACACATTTTAAACGTTTAAGACACATTTAGTCATTCTTTTTTTTAATAGTGAATCTTCTCGGTTTTAGACGAAGAGAAATACTCAACGTATTGAATCTAATAGCACACTGTGTACACCTACACGGAATGAGGGCATTCTTCTTATTTAAATCATAAAAATATATATATTTTTTTACTGTAGATCCAGTTTTGTTGGATATCGTGATATTTTTTGCTAAGTTTAAAGTAGGGTTTACATTTTCACAATACGTTTCAGTGTCTCATTACTTTATTATATTTTATAATGATTTATATTGACTTAATATTGTCACTCAAAGTTTGAATTTTTAGTTAAAAACACCAATTGTTGGATCAAAACGTAAGATATGTCAAAATGTGGAAATTGTCATCAATAGCAAATGATAATTTAACATTTTTTTAAACATTTTTCACCTCTTGCGTTTCAATCCGATAACTTGTGTTTTCTTTCGACTTTTTAACTAAAAAATAAAATCTTCGAACATGTTTGGTTGACAATACATCACACGGATCGATACAAATAAACAACGAGAACCAACCGTTTCATCAAACGGGTTAAAATACATTTGAAACGTGTAAACCACATTGAAAAACGTGTAAAACACATTTTAAACGTTTAAGACACATTTAGTCATTCTTTTTTTTAATAGTGAATCTTCTCGGTTTTAGACGAAGAGAAATACTCAACGTATTGAATCTAATAGCACACTGTGTACACCTACACGGAATGAGGGCATTCTTCTTATTTAAATCATAAAAATATATATATTTTTTTACTGTAGATCCAGTTTTGTTGGATATCGTGATATTTTTTGCTAAGTTTAAAGTAGGGTTTACATTTTCACAATACGTTTCAGTGTCTCATTACTTTATTATATTTTATAATGATTTATATTGACTTAATATTGTCACTCAAAGTTTGAATTTTTAGTTAAAAACACCAATTGTTGGATCAAAACGTAAGATATGTCAAAATGTGGAAATTGTCATCAATAGCAAATGATAATTTAACATTTTTTTAAACATTTTTCACCTCTTGCGTTTCAATCCGATAACTTGTGTTTTCTTTCGACTTTTTAACTAAAACATAAAATCTTCGAACATGTTTGGTTGACAATACATCACACGGATCGATACAAATAAACAACGAGAACCAACCGTTTCATCAAACGGGTTAAAATACATTTGAAACGTGTAAACCACATTGAAAAACGTGTAAAACACATTTTAAACGTTTAAGACACATTTAGTCATTCTTTTTTTTAATAGTGAATCTTCTCGGTTTTAGACGAAGAGAAATACTCAACGTATTGAATCTAATAGCACACTGTGTACACCTACACGGAATGAGGGCATTCTTCTTATTTAAATCATAAAAATATATATATTTTTTTACTGTAGATCCAGTTTTGTTGGATATCGTGATATTTTTTGCTAAGTTTAAAGTAGGGTTTACATTTTCACAATACGTTTCAGTGTCTCATTACTTTATTATATTTTATAATGATTTATATTGACTTAATATTGTCACTCAAAGTTTGAATTTTTAGTTAAAAACACCAATTGTTGGATCAAAACGTAAGATATGTCAAAATGTGGAAATTGTCATCAATAGCAAATGATAATTTAACATTTTTTTAAACATTTTTCACCTCTTGCGTTTCAATCCGATAACTTGTGTTTTCTTTCGACTTTTTAACTAAAAAATAAAATCTTCGAACATGTTTGGTTGACAATACATCACACGGATCGATACAAATAAACAACGAGAACCAACCGTTTCATCAAACGGGTTAAAATACATTTGAAACGTGTAAACCACATTGAAAAACGTGTAAAACACATTTTAAACGTTTAAGACACATTTAGTCATTCTTTTTTTTAATAGTGAATCTTCTCGGTTGTAGACGAAGAGAAATACTCAACGTATTGAATCTAATAGCACACTGTGTACACCTACACGGAATGAGGGCATTCTTCTTATTTAAATCATAAAAATATATATATTTTTTTACTGTAGATGCAGTTTTGTTGGATATCGTGATATTTTTTGCTAAGTTTAAAGTAGGGTTTACATTTTCACAATACGTTTCAGTGTCTCATTACTTTATTATATTTTATAATGATTTATATTGACTTAATATTGTCACTCAAAGTTTGAATTTTTAGTTAAAAACACCAATTGTTGGATCAAAACGTAAGATATGTCAAATGTGGGAATTGTCATCAATAGCAAATGATAATTAAACATTTTTTTAAACATTTTTCACCTCTTGCGTTTCAATCCGATAACTTGTGTTTTCTTTCGACTTTTTAACTAAAAAATAAAATCTTCGAACATGTTTGGTTGACAATACATCACACGGATCGATACAAATAAACAGCGAGAGCCAACCGTTTCATCAAACGGGTTAAAATACATTTGAAACGTGTAAACCACATTGAAAAACGTGTAAAACACATTTTAAACGTTTAAGACACATTTAGTCATTCTTTTTTTTAATAATGAATCTTCTCGGTTGTAGACGAAGAGAAATACTCAACGTATTGAATCTAATAGCACACTGTGTACACCTACACGGAATGAGGGCATTCTTCTTATTTAAATCATAAATATATATATATATATCTTTTTTACTGTAGATCCAGTGTTGTTGGATATCGTGATATTTTTTGCTAAGTTTAAAGTAGGGTTTACATTTTTCACAATAAAAATATATATATTTTTTACTGTAGATCCAGTTTTGTTGGATATCGTGATATTTTTTGCTAAGTTTAAAGTAGGGTTTACATTTTTCACAATACGTTTCAGTGTCTCATTACTTTATTATATTTTATAATGATTTATATTGACTTAATATTGTCACTCAAAGTTTGAATTTTTAGTTAAAAACACCAATTGTTGGATCAAAACGTAAGATATGTCAAAATGTGGAAATTGTCATCAATAGCAAATGATAATTTAACATTTTTTTAAACATTTTTTACCTCTTGCGTTTCAATCCGATAACTTGTGTTTTCTTTCGAATTTTTAACTAAAAAATAAAAACTTCGAACATGTTTGGTTGACAATACATCACACGAATCGATACAAATAAACAGCGAGAACCAACCGTTTCATCAAACGGGTTAAAATACATTTGAAACGTGTAAACCACATTTGAAATGTGTAAAGCACATTTTGAACGTTTAAGAGACATTTTAAACGTTTGAAACAGATTTTAAACGTTTAAAACACATTTATTGTGGGTACAATAGGTCCCATCTGCACGTGAAAACTGGAAACTGATTACTTTATTACTTTACATATTAAACACCTTGTATACATTTATACACATGTATACATAAGAAGGTATTAATATGTATTGTTTATATAAATGGAACTGGTGACTGTTAAAAAGAAAATAATTGCAGAGAGAAATGCCCCATAAAGGTTGTATTCTAAAGATTTTAGACGATTTATGTAAAATGTGTAACGATATTTGTCTTGTTTGTTATTCAAACTCGCTAAGGTTTATAATTGATTTGTTCATTACGTAGCATGTGTAAAATTGTAATTTTCCTTTAGTGCCCGTAAGATTCTTGAGAACCGTTCCCTGGCCGATGAAGAGCGCATGGATGCTCTTGAGAACCAACTGAAGGAGGCTCGCTTCTTGGCTGAAGAAGCCGACAAAAAATACGATGAGGTGCCCCTGCAAACTTAGCGTTTAGTGTGTTTTTGTGTCACTAACTCGGGCCCAAAAATAGTGCGCTGAAACGAATTAAAAAAAAAGAAATCGCCCCTTACTAGATAGGCGCTTGCCTTTTGAAATATGATTATACATAAACACCATGGAAGCTGCGTCTCGCTTACCATCCTCGATAGATCTCACTAGTAGTCCAATGGTAAGATGGTGGCTAGTGTTTTGCTCTGTGCAGTGAATAGAAGTGATCAAGTGTCGAAGTTTCTGCCAATGTTACCAACCGAGTGTGTCGCGATGATCAACCGTCAACGTTACCAAAATCCGAATACAATTTGTGCTCGATTGTGATGATAGTGTACCGCGCGAGGATGTTGAGTGTATATAAATATATCCGAAGTGAAAAATCAAAAAATAAATATATATGATGGTTTAGTAAATTTTTAAAGGAGGGGGTCATACGCAAATTTGCTCTTCAATTGGGTTGTGGTTGTACGAATTATTTATAGATTTAATTTATTTGTTTTAATTATTTGAGATTATTTAACGTGTTAGACGAGTTAGACTTTTAATTATTAATTAATTCTTATGGAACCGAGTGGACAGTATAGACAAAAAACATTGTAAAAAGAGACTACTACCGAGCTCTACGACAGATGGGAATACTCGTGGTCATATTGTGCTAGAAGCTACATTACTTATGAGTAGGTTCCATGGTGATCAATATTAATGTTTTCTGCATGTTCTCCCCTCAAACTGAAGGATGTATATTCAAATAACTCAGGAATAATGTGATGTACCCTCACAAATTATTGTGAAATTAAAACATTATGCTAATTTAATTTATTCTATAGATCTTTTACTCTTTAAGTAACTTTTAGGGTATTTTTTCATATGCTATTCTTTGCGAAAACTTACCTACAGTTATCTAGCAGTTGTTTTGATTACATTGGGCAACATTTTTTGTGTCAATTTTAACATAAGAATGATTAATTTTGGCTTCATTTAAGAGCAACAAAAATAGTCAATAATTAACTTTTACCTCGTTGTGCTGAGAGTTATGCAACCAAAACATCACGTGTGTACACCAGTGGTATAACTGTCCTTCATGCGTCTATTGACTATGTTTGGATATCTCTGTTTATAACTAATAAAAAATGAATATCCATCCTTCATAGATAGCTCTTTGCAGGTACCTAATTTTGTATACCTTTTCTTGTTACTAATGCCCTAGGATTGATTCTATAACAATTTTTTAAGTTGCATATGAATGCATATTTATACGAATAAACATAATAAAGTTGTTTTTGCCTTCATATACAACTTTCTAACTAAATAGGCTAGATTTTTTTTCTCTAACAAAGTTAATTTGTTGAATCGTCGATCTCATCGAATTTCTCGAGATTTACTGGATTTTCTATATACAGGTGGCTCGTAAATTGGCCATGGTTGAAGCTGACCTTGAGAGAGCCGAAGAACGCGCTGAAGCCGGCGAATCGTAGGTTCTTTTTCAAATCTGTTTGCAGTGGCATGTAGTGATTATTTTTTCTCGTACCACTAACCACACATTTTATTTTGCTCGCATTGAGTTTAACATTCTCTTTCAGAGCGTATCACGGACTCATCTAGCTGGCTGCCGCCTCATTTCTGTTTACACGTTTTTCTTTAGATAGCTTAGATCTTAATTTCCGCATTTCAAAATTGTGTGCATCACAAAAGAGACAATTTTTAAAAGCGAATTTTTGTGTTTTTTTTATTTGTTAATTTTAATTCTTTCTATCGATGCAATTGGCTTTTGAGTGTGCATGTTTTATATAGGTGGCCCGCAAGTTGGTGATCATGGAGATTGATTTGGAAAGAGCAGAGGAAAGGGCTGAACATAGTGACAGGTAGGGGCGCTACTGCTTTAGTAGATTCTTTCCGCATGTCTTTGATATAAAATACATCAGATCACGAAACAAATTGTTTATGTTATAACTCTGTTTATGTTATCTGATGTAGATTCTGTATACAGGGGCTTAGTACTAATTTGACGTGTAATTTTTTCAGCAAAATCGTAGAGCTTGAGGAAGAATTACGTGTCGTTGGCAACAACTTGAAATCTCTTGAAGTTTCAGAAGAAAAGGTATGCATTCTGTATTTTATCTTATTTTTTTTTCTTTTATGATGATTTTTCCCCCAATTTCCATGAAATTTGATATATCGGATGACCAAAAATGATTGTGAACAGTTCAAATATCCCGCCTAAAAATCTGGTTATTTTATTATTTCTAAGTTTTGTTTTTACAATACCAACGTGGACATTTCGTTGCCTATCTTCCGTCCATAAACATTTTGGTAAACCCGATAGTCCAAAAGGTAACGTGACGTGTCAAAATACCGTTTAAGGAACATGACTGGTGAATTCGTTACATTTGTACCTTAAGGTGACAGATATTGACTTTACGTTACTTTTTCTATATAAGTACTTTATGAATATTTTATTATGAATATCACTCACATAAAGCAACAACCGAAGTTTACTTTTAACTGAGGTTCCATAAAACATGATCAATTTGAATATAAACATTTAGGAAACCCGTACATTTTATGAACGCGATGTTTTGATATTATCATTTTGTTATAATCTATTCCAGGGGTTCTTAACCTTTTAGGTTCCGTGTACCACCTAAAAAATATCCAAATATCTTCGTACCACCACCATTTATACAAAAATGCATATTAATACAGGGAAAGAAATAATCCTACTTATTTATTTTGTTTTAAAATAATAACCAGGAAGCAGTTTATTTTCTAAATGATTCTGGCCGTGAAAGCCTACATACTTAAAATAATAAAGTTTATAACAAAAGTTCACTTGGTAAAAACATATTCTCGTCGAAACCAATAACAATAAAAATTATATACCTAACAAAGTTTCATTTGGTATACAAAAGTAAAATAAAAACCCGTGAAATAATATAAAATAATTAGGCATTAAACAAAACAACCCATGGGGTTGTTTTGCTAAACCATTTTTTTTTGTAAATTTCATGATCTGTGTCAATTAGTTTCAAGGTCAAATTTGGCTCAATCGATAATTTTGGCTTATGTTTGATGTTTAAATATAATATTGATGAAACCCCATACCTACATAAATTTGGCTTGTTTGTTGTTTAAATATAATATTGATGAAAAAACCCACACCTACATAAATTTCACATAAATCGTGGCGCAAAAAGGCATTAAAATCTAATATCCTAATCTCCAGTTTCTTTAAAATAATTCTTCCTCTGCATCAAAAAAATGCTTATTGTAAAAATTTCAAATTCTTCTATCAGCGTTGTGTGAGGAAATGTCTATCAACTGTTCTTTTTCTATTAGGTTGTGAAAATAACTATGTATTGTTTTTTTAAAGAGGTGCAATCAATAATTTTTTTATATCCGACTAATTCATTATTGATGTTTCCCATCTTTCTTCAAGGGAGCCTTCGAATGCTGGCAATAAACTACATTTATTTGTATTAACTTCTTTTATAATTAACTCGATTTATTTATTGTTAATTTTATCTTCAACGATAATTATTAAATGAACCTTTGATCCCTGCAAAACTAAATTTAATTCATACAGCATTACAAAAATATCAGCTAAATATGCTAACCGGGCCATCCACAATTTGTCAAAGAAGGAATTTTTGAATTCGAAATTAGCGTTTTCAAGAAAAACTTGAACTTCTGATTTAAGTTCGAAGAGACGATTCAAAACTTTACATCTCGAGAGCCATCTATCATTGGAATGTAACAAAAGTGACTTCTGTTGCTACCCATCTCCTGACACAATATCGAAAACATTCGTGAACTGAATGCTCGACTTTTAATAATTTTGACAGCAATTCTTTTTTGTTAAAGCCCGAGCTCCATCAGTGCAGACACCAGTGCATTTCGCTCATGGAATGGAATTGTTAAACATAAAATTATTATTGTTAAACATAAAATTATCGTTGTTCTTTCGAGCAGAGCTTTACAAAATAATTATTCCTCTGCAATTTTCTCTTCCACCTCGAATCGGATAAAGACTAATAATTGATAAATATTAATTATGTCAGTATTTCATTTAACTGTAGCGCAAAATATTAACTTTGATTTATCTTTTTAACTGCACTTCCTTTTACACAATGTGCCATTTGAAATACGTCTGCGTACGGTAATGGGTATTGTCTGTTTTGACCGCTATAATTTAGGGAAAAACAATTTAACAATTTTACCTGGAAGTCCTTTAGGTGGTCCACCTGGAAGGTACGCGTACCACCGGTTGTCCTGATCTATTCTAAAATCGCATACATATATAGTCATATCCCAGTCACAAAATGGATGTTTGATTGATATAATTATTCTTTTGGATTACTTCTTTTGGATGTGTGCGTTAAGTCTCCCCGGATACTTGCTAGATAACCAGCGGACAATACGGTATGACGGTCATGTGGAAACTTGTTTGATTAAAATCACTAAACAAATGACATATTATTTGTAAAACGACTATCAGTTGGTATTGCCAAAACTTGCCGAAGGACGTGTTTCCTAACTAAATATCCAACTTGATCATTATATTTAGTGTCCATATTTTATTTCAAAAAGTATATGTAAACATTTTCCCTATTTATGTGTTCTGATCTCCCTGATTATTATGTATAATGTAATTTAGGCCAACCAACGCGAGGAAGAATACAAGAACCAAATTAAGAACCTCACCACCCGTCTGAAGGAGGTACAGACAAGAGTGTCTAACCCTCGTTTGCCTTGATTGTTGTTCTTAATAACTAACATTGTTTTTTTTTATATTGTTGATGTTTACTAATTGTTAACACAGGCTACTGTTCGAGAAGAGGAGTACTCCACGACGTTAAAGACGCTGGTGAACCAATTCAGAGAGGTAAAACTCCTAAGGAAGATGACATACCGCCCGCAATACTTATTTTGTGTACCTATATTTTGTCTGTGGAGCGTTTAGTAGGTTTCTGATATGTCTCTCTCAGTTTTGCCCCATTCTGTTCATTCGATTCTATGCATAACCAGTAAATAAATCTTTAATTTCTTGTGTAATGCAGGCTGCCGCCACTAGAGACTCTTGCGAGGACAAAATTCACGTCATCTCAGATAAATTACGTGAAGTAAGTTTCAATTGATTGGAGTAAAAACGATGCACCGTCAAAAATGTTCGCGTCATTACTTGTAGTGTTGACTAGTGATGGGCATGATCGGATGATATTTCAGTAATCGGTAACTGTCCGATTTTACATCCGAATACTCCCATCACTAGCGTGGACACTCAGCTTGGTCAGGTTTAAAAAGGCACTTAAATAGTTTACATCATCACTTGACGAAACGCGTGTATGGATGCAGGTCTTATAAATTAATTCAGATCATCGTATCATTACGTAATGTTACGTTCATTTTTAAATTCACTATTTTTAAAGGCGCGCTCACACTGGTACCATTGATAAACACATTGCTTTCCGCTTTTTTTTTTCATCAGTTATTCTATTAGATTTTTAGACTATCGATCACGTAGGTTATGGTTTTGAACACATTCGTAAGTAAATAGATGTGCGTGAGAGTGACTTTAGTGCATGCGTTTGTTGCTTTAATTTTAATATTGCGGGTGTTTTTTTTAATACAAAACGAAACAATATACATCAATACTCGATTTTTAACATAAAATTCAAAAGGAGAACACCAAAATTGATGTATGTTTTTTAGTTTTGATTATAAACGCTGATATTAACCGCAACATTTCTTCAGTGTCCAGAGTATTATTTTTATTCAAAGCGTTCTTTGTAAATGTTAAAATGAAACTGAAGACTTGTTTTGAAATTGTCTTGAACGATTGCAGATATTCTTGTAAACATATTTTTTAAATCTGCATGACACTCGAGACTACAAGGAAAAAATTCTTATTACTAATTTTTATTTTGTTCCTTTAGGCTGAAGCCCGCGCTGAATTCGCTGAACGTTCTGTTCAAAAGCTGCAAAAGGAGGTCGACAGACTGGAAGGTGCGTTTTGTCTTTACATAAAAGCTGTAAAAATAAAAATATCTCTTGGCATATTTTTGTATTGAAATTGTAGTCATTATTAACGATGGTTATGTTGAATATTTTAAATTTTACAGCTTTTGATTTGATGTGATAAACCTTTAACTTGCGTTTTTTTGTGTGTTTGTGTTTTTCCTTCATAACACGAATAACAAATTGCAGATGAATTATTGGGCGAAAAAGAGAGGAACAAACAATTAGCGGACGAAATGGAGGCTACCTTGCATGACATACAAAATATGTAAACATAGCTAGAACAAAACACAAACAATCAAATCCATCGTCAAATATTTCGACATTCCTTTTTTGCAGCGCAGTGCAAAACGATGTGTGCTTTTATTCCATAACTATCACGCTACAAAACGTTATTGTATCGTTTTCTATATATATTATATATTTGAATGTGCAAAATTTCAAGAATGAGGTGCTTGAATTCAAGAAAAATCAAAAATATGCTTTTTTATTCGTAAAATAATTAGATTGCACAAGTTTTTTCTTGTTTTGTTTATTTCGATGATTATAGTGACATTAACGAATAAACTGGCTAAGAAAAGAACACTGCCATCGGTCTCGTTAATGTTTATCGTTTCATTTTTCTAGATTTGCAACTTTTTGCGTTGATTTAGGCAAATAAAACTTATCAACATTTTTTTCACGTTTCACTTTCGGATTTACTTTATTGTATAATTGTACATGATTAATTTAGTAAAAATTAGTCAAATATATTGTGTATCTTCCATCCAGTTTTCATCTTTCTTTGAGCGTATGCGCACTCTATAGGTTGGAGGTTGCCTGGATTTTTTTTGGGGAATTTTTGTGATTCAATAATGTGCATTTATTTTGCCAGGTTCTGGGTACAGTCTATTTATATATATGTATGTATGTAAAAGGGCGACTTACAACCTTTAGAGAACGCATATTAAAGACAACCCATATTTTGATTTAGTATTATATATTTGTATTTTATGTAGTTAATCTATATGGTTATTATAAAATTTTAATTCACAGCTTTTTGTTTTTTTTTTATTTTATGTGTTTTTATGCATGCTTTGAGTGATTTTTTTTGTTGTATTAACACCAACAATTACATACACTACAATTCCACATGATTTGGGTAAAAACAAAATAGTCAAGAGAAAAGATATATTTCTAGGAGGTAAGAGTTTATTCATAATAACTATTTTGCCATTTTATTGTAATGATATAAAGTGGTAGAGAATCTTTTAGACGATTGGTTTAAGTACATTATGTATATCCACGTTATGATAAGACATATTTATCATTAAATATATATTTATTTTTCTTCTAATCAAGTAGATGTTTGTTTTAATTCAACCAATTATGTCAATATTTATGAAGTTCGATATTGCAGCATATTTGGATAGGCAGTCATATTTATAAGTTTGTTTGTAATAAAATGTCTTGCAATAATTTTCATTAGGCATGTTATTCATAATGATAACAAAAAAATTATAATAGAAGACTGACAAACTATGTTTAAAATAAAAGGTAGTGTTGGAGATAGACCAAAATAGAGATCTAATGTATTGATAAGACCCGAATTTAGATATAAAAATTTTTTGAGACCTATTATTGTTTAAACTGGTACTCAAAAACCCGGCCTTAGTGGCCTATATAACTAGTAAAAATTAAATATTTATTTCTTTTTACATACCTAGTAGAACTATGTACTATCTTGAGCATAAAAACGGGGATAGCAAACTGAAATTAGGCACTTATATTTACAACAATATTAGTTGTGTAGCATTTACGTTGACCATATTTGTTAACCTACGAAGTCTAAACTTTGACAGTATGTGTTAACCTACAAACTTGTTCCGGTTTCAACATATTTATTCTTCGCGGTATTCATGCCTACACTTAATTCAGCAGCAATTTCTGGAATGCTGATTCCATCATGCAGTCGAGTTTGAATTATTGCCTTCTGAAATTCATTCAATTGCGGCATTTTTATTTCTGAATGTTAAAATACAAGATGACAGTACTGTAACATGACAACCGTGCTGACATGGCATTACGAAGCCCATTTTAATTAGTGCAAATTTGAGTGTCCCCGTTTTTGATGCTTACGATAGTACCGTTGATTGTCAATGGATATAGATAGTCAGCCATGGGTTAGTTGGGGCCTTGACATCCAGAGGGCAGGGGTTTGAGCAAGATTCATTTCCAAATTATAGCGTTTTCGACTTTTATGCATGCACTCGTGCGAACTGCCTGAGTCCAAGCATAAATATATAATAAATATATGTCGAAAAGGCTATAATTTGTGAATGAATCTTGCTCAAACCCCTGCCCTCTGGATAACATAGCTCCAACTTACCTATGGCTGACTAATCTATATTCGTTGACAATCAACGATAGTACATTACTGACCATAAACAATGGCCACTTGATGGTACATTTATATATGAATGTACACATATTTAAATATACATGACACATTTTGGTATTAACAAATATTCAAAATGGCCACTCATGGCAGCTGGTCAAAAATTATTTTTTCATTATGGACAGCATTGCTGCTAAACGAAATGTTTAAAAAAAGAAATGTTTTTCAAATCTGTTATTCTTTCAGTCACACCTAAAACTCTGGCAAATTGCCGCATTTCCCGTTGTTTATAATGGCAGGGTTTGAAGAAATTAAAATGTTTAGCCACTACTGGTAAAACTCGCTTTTTTTAGAATTTTTCTAGTTGCCATGTTTCTTTTGTGGTAATGACATGTAGGGCACCAAATGTCGCCTACCTACATATGTTCTTTACCAATTTTATCTACGACTCCCATATAATAAGTTCATTGCATACGTATCAATGACTATATAATCCCTATCATGATACACGTCAATGATTATAATCACACTAGCGTTGTATAATAATGACAGTTCGTTCAAATATTGACTTCATTATTTGAACGAAGTGTCATCATTATAGAACGCTAGTGTTAATGTCTGTCAAAACATACGTGGCTGACAGTTATGTGACAGTTCGCCTCGTCACAATTGACAAATACATTTAAAATATTTGATATAAAATGGAATTTATGAGTCCTTGCGTAAACTGGAATTTATGAGTCGTAACGTCGCATTCGACTCGCACACAACGGATATAAATCAAAGAATATACTATTAAAAAGATCTCAGTAGCAAAAATAATCACATACATGACAAAATAAGGAAAATAAATAGTGCCAAACGACTTGTCACTTCATACTTATACATTTCATGTAGGCAACCCAACAAACGAATGTGGGGTTAGTATAATAATGAAAACAGTCTCACAACGTGTTCATTATAAAACCAAAGTAGAACAAATTAGATTATGTAGGTAATCTAATCGTTCAGTCACTTACAAACGAGTTGTAATTTGCAACAAAAACGATAAATTCCTACAAACAAAATTCAATGTAACTATTAAATTGTTACACAACAGACAGTGAACACAAATGCTAACCATCTTTTGTGCGAAACGCATGGCAGAGTTTCGGCTGGAGTTGCTTGAAAATCGTTGCCGGCGATTGACAAATTTATTGAATTTCAGACGAATTGGTTGCCGAGAAGGAACGTTACAAGGAAATTGGAGACGATTTGGACACTGCCTTCGTCGAACTTATTTTGTAAATTGTGCCCACCCTTCTACAACATTTTCTTCCTATAGCACCACAAGAACTACATTATTATCATTAGAAGATCGAGATGCAGGTCTCTCGATAGGTCGACTCAAAAAAGCCATCTATAATAGTGTGGGTTTTGTTGCTTAAAAGTCCCTTTATAATTTGTTTAAGTTTATTTTGGTGAACTTTGTCAGTGTATGTTTATTTACTGTATATAATATAAAATATACTTATTATTTACCATCCTTTTGAGTTTTGATTTTATTTTTCCTTTCCTTTATTCTGTAGATCATTTTGCATGCATTGTGCACATGGTATAGTTTTATTTGCATGAACACTAGTTTAGTATTTTTGTTTATCTTGAATATAATGCGTTCATGATACTCTTAAAATATATAGGCTCAAGTATATTTCATAATTTTCTATTGGCTGTTACCCTGCGCATTCAGGTTTTGGAATTCAATCTTTCCTTTATATCAGACCACTATTTGAACTTTGAACACCATACATGAATTCGTCCAGAAACTCCAATCCTAGCCATAGTCAATTTAATTGTTCTTTAATCAGTATTTGTGTGAAGTAGATTTTTCCTTTCAAAAAATCTATTCCACACAAATGCAAGCAGAAAAACGTCATTATCGAATTTATTTGTATTCAACAAAAATGTGCTACACGTTTCCCGAAACTTAGTTTAAAAGTACATACTTAATTGCTACTCCATCATTGTTAGTTGCATTCGTATCTATGACTATATAATCCCTACCATGATACACACCGATGATTATGACAGTAGCTTTGTATAACAACGACAGTTCGTTTGAATAATGGTCATTATTCAAACGAACTGTCATCATTATACGAACGTACTGTCAAAGTCTGTTACATACCTACGTGGATGACAGGTATTTGACAGTTTGTCTCGCCACCATTGACAAATACATTTAAAATATTTGATATAAAATGGAATTTATAAACTTCATGCTCGCGATTTATATCCTTTATTATGTGCTCGTTAAATAATATACTATCCTTCTTTTACGTATAGGATAAATCTTTCAAACATAAATTATTGCTCTCCTATGTCAATGATGTGACAGTCATATGATCAGATAAAGTAGCGTTCACACTTATACAATTGTTTCAAAATAGTCTGAGGTGGACAGAAAAAAACCGCTACGTCACAATAGAATGTTATAGAATAAGTCCAGTCAAGTAACTAGTCAATTATTTCAAATTTTCCAGTTGAAAATTGCCTTGGTCAATTTGCCACACAGACAACGGGCGTTAATTTTCTTTCAGCTTAATAGTGCTTGTAATAACAAGAAAAGAAATGAAACATTGGATATGAAGCCTCTTTAGCTATCCATAGTTACTTTATTTTAAATTTTCTTCCATTTCCTCTTCAAACCATACAGTTAGACTAGAAATAAAAGTGATCACTGTCAATATTCACATCAATATCACAAATCACGAAAGAATTTGAACTATAAAATGGTCTTAAATTCATATTTTTTATCTACCTTGCATATATGAAGCATCAAATTATATTATGAAGAATTGTTTCTGAGAAATATAAATATTGTAGCGGAGTTGTCAAAGTTGTTGTCTAGGATATACCTAGTTGTAAATAGTTAGACATTAAAATAAATATACGTTGTGTGTCACGCTTTTCACTACAGTAGAGTTTGGCTACGTTACAATATATTTTTTTTCAAATATTTTTCTTTGTTCATATATTATGCTGCTACCTTTTTGGGATCAGTGTATAAGATCTAGAGATTATTGAAGTTGCTAGATTGATGCAGAGATAATTGTTACTAAACTAAACAGTTCTAATAACAACCATAATACTAAATTGATTTTTCGATTGTTTTGTCCTGTACTAACACTACTAACATGTTGTTTCAGACGAATTAGTACAAGAAAAATGCAAATTCAAAGCGATTGCGGACGAGATGGACCAAACGATGGCCGATTTGGCAGGATACTGATGGAAGAAGGAATTTGATAACAAATACTGCCCAAACAAAAGGGATTATATATTTTCAAAATGCACTATTGAATTTCACAGAAAATACGCGATTTGAAATTATATAGCAGATCATAATTTTGTAAATACGATTTTTATAAAAATAAAAAAAGGTGTATTTTATTTGCGCGATGTTCCGAAAAATATATAATCCCGAAGGATGTGTTCAATACAAGTTCAATTTGGGCGTTTTGGGATTACAACAAAATTAGCTCTTTTTTTACTAGATTGTGATCTCTAAAGTTGCGCTTTTTATAATACTGTATAAAACGAGAAATTCTAAACGCTTTGCTTTTGTATTGTTGATGACATTCCATTTATTTCCAATGATGCATCTGTGCACTCTTGAGCTTTACTCAATGCTCATATTTTTATGTACTGATGAATTCGCTAAAGAAATAAAGAAAAAACGTATACATATTGTAGTTTTCTACCCTGTTGTGCCCAACAAATCGATTCCGTGTCTTATCTAATATCTGATATTTGGTCATGCAAAATATTACCGACCTGAAACCGATATATAAAAGTTCCTGAAAGAATTATTATCAAAAATAAGAATAAAATTATGCACCTTCATGAACCTACTTGAATTAATTTTATTTTGCTCCAAGTTATCAAATTTAAATATTCGTATTTAATATCATTGCTTGGAAACGCCAGCAACAGTCTTGAAAGAAATTGTCATCGCCTCAAAAATATTTTTTTAGAAGTCGCATGCCGGCTGCCAAAATAAACTGAACGTAATGTGCAATATTTCTTCAAACAAAAATTCGCCAGACTTTCAATGTAGGATGTGAGATCACCGTAAAGATTGGTTAAAAATAAAAGCGACTTCCTTTTCTTTAAAAGAACACAGTGATGAGCCACAAACATTTAAGGCGACATTGAAATTGTTATGTTTAGATTACGTTATTACAGTTTATTAAGTTTAAACTTCTCATTGAATGTTCACGTAGTACATAACATGTGGATTGTGGATATAACGTCCCTGTTCTAAATCTTAAAAACACCTCAAAAACCTTTCTTTTGAAAGAGAAGAGAAAATATGTAAGAATGTGGATATATCTTGGAACAAGTTATGTGGCCATATAACTTTGTTATAACATAGTGTTAACCTAAAAACCTACTAAACAGTGAATGAAATTAGCAAAACTGAAGAAAAACATTTTCTTCTCATCCCTATACTTAAAAAGAAAGACCACTTGATAAGAAAGAGACATCATTGAAAAATGTTCAAAAGCAAAACTTCTTTATGTTGGAATTTATAAATTAATCGTTGTTAAATACGATATACCCATAAAAATCACTTACGTTAAGCAATTTATTAGATTTTCAATAAAATATCAGTTAATCTTTGGAAAGAATATGTCGATAGTTCCTGTAGTTTGGGAATTTCTGTAAATTCCGTTGTTAGGGAATAAACTGGGCTTATATAATTTTTAAACCATTCTTACATATGAATTGTCAGTCTAAAATTTTTGCCAAGATGGATTTTTGTGTTACAGAATTCGATAAGCAAACGTCTTATCGATTAACAGATTAAAATTAACGTGTATGAGGACTTTGTAAAATAATTCCACAGCTCTGATACTCACAGTTGGTAGGAAACTCCGCACCTCTACAAGTAAATACTGTCAATACATCGAAGGAAAAAGTGACAAAAACACGTGTTTTATGACATATTTTTATGTAAATAAATAAATAAATATTCTTTTTCAAAACCCTGACGTGATGGGGAACTTTTTATTCCGAATTCGTATTCAGGACAAAAAAAAACTATATCAAATGCACATAGTCACACCCAGCCACGAAATTGATGTACCCCGGTGTAAATGATTATCCCAAAAAATGAATAAGTTTGCCCAAATTTAAACGTTTCTCTGTCTTTTGAAATAAGCGAGAGCCCCATGCATTCTCACAGAGTAAAAACGGACACCGTGTATGTACAATAAGGAGTTGGAATAACAGCTTGAGATAAACTTTAGGTTAAAGTATCCATACAAGACCCTTAACTTGTCTCAGAATGACCTGCAGCTTCCAACTATAGCAGAAACAAGCGTGTATCAGATTTCTATCTAGACCCAAACTCAGAACTCCGAAGGTTCGTAATTTCAAACAAAACGGGTTGCCGCAACTCGCTAGGCATAACATATGCTATCAAAGCAGTGGCGGATACAGGGGGGTGGGGCGCAGGGGGCGCGCCCCCCCCTTGGCGCGAATTTGTTGGAACGGCGGAGAAGAAAGCGATTGTGATTTGAGGGGACAGTCCCAACTTTTCACATTTTGTCCCGCGTCCCGCGGAGTTTTAAAATAGGTCCGCTTTTTAAGAAATATTATTTTACTGAATTTTTACCGAATTACTAAAAAAAATTAAAAACTTTTCTTCAAATCGTTCATTAATATTTTTATAATTTGAAAACAATGTTGTGGGGTCGCCACCGGTTTTCCAAATTAGTGTTTTTACAAAAAATTATGAATTACCCATTCTGTCTAATGGTGGAATTTGATATATTTGTACGTTTATGAATAATATTAATTGTTATGTGCATAAGTAATTCATAGATGTTTGTATTTTTTTCACAAAATTGAATTGATATAGATAACCAACCTTGCTGGAATCAATGACTTTTGTATTCTTTGACCAATTTCCACTATTTTTTCAGAACATGTAAAGTAAACTTAGCTACTTTTAAAAGATAAAGAAAATAATGTTCCAGCTTATTAAAAAAATGGTGCTTTTCGACTAAGTTTGAGACATCCTGTGGGGTAATTAACGAAGTAGTTCGTTCGCATGTTCTCAAGTGCTCAGTTACAAAACCATATCAATTCTCAACATTTTATTTTGTAATTCATCCCAATATCCGAATTTTTGTAGGAGATACACATTTGTAAGTAAAATATTGCATTGTTTTTGGACAGAAGCACTGGCAAATCTGGCAGGCAGCAAAATGTTGAGAATATCGATCAGATCAAAACTATGCTTATAGTTTACTCGGTGTAATCCGATGTAAAATATGAATAAAAAATTCTGAAAGTCGTCGAAGATTACAAAAGCTACTTAACATCAAAGTTTAACAAAATGGGCGTTCCTGTAATATAGGCTGGTAAGTTTCTCGCAAAAACGTACTCCTAAATTTGGAATATTTTGTTGTATTGTACAGGGTCGTTAGATTAGAACATTTGTTTGGTATCTTCTTTGACCGTAAGATTTGTTTTATTAACCATAAGAATGTAATTAATCTTTCTTAGTCTTCTTAATATTATTTATTGATTGATGAAAATCTATGTATTTCGTGCAAAAGGCATATATTTGAAAAATCTATGTTAAAGGAAACAGTTAATATTTACAACTTCAATTCCAATCAGAAACGATAACGAAGTACACTTTTTCTTGTACCAAACTATAAAATATTTATTTCTTTTAAATGCGTATAGCAAAACAATTAATCACTAATAATGCAAATAATATCGAGTACCTATGCAATGAAGTACATATATTTTGTTTAAACAAGTATGTTTTGATCAAAAGTACAAAAATTTAAAGAAATATGTGATAATGTGAAAAAAATCTGTATAAAAAACTATAAATTTGTCGTTTTGCGTCTTTTGCAAAGACGAATACCCCCCCCCCCCCCCGCACACACGACGCTACTGTCCCGCTTTACTACAACAAAATTGTGGTCACCTTACCCATAGCTCAAGATGTCTTTTAGCGCCGCCCCCCCCCTTGAGATTTTTCTGTATCGGCTATCCGCCACTGTATCTAAGATATTGAGTGATTCATAACTCGGGACGAAACAATCAAATCATGCTTGCATGTTTATACACTCGCCTACGGTTCATGGTAGCGATTGATATCCTTAATTATGTGCTCGTCAAATAATATACCTTTTCTTTTTTCATAATTCCAAAATTATGGGAATATTTTGATGAATTTCTTTACATTGTGTGGAAGAAGGTACCTATGAAAAGTTATGAAACATCAAAATTTAGCAAATTTTTGGGTAGCCCAATTGCTTTGCCGACGTTTTGAAGCTTTAGTACCATATTATCAATAATTTACATTCAGCAATAAATCAAGTGATTCGAACTTTGTTAATGGGGATATTAACTATTATTCGTTGTCACATGATGGTAATTGAAATGTCCAGCTTATTAATTTGGTACATTGCATTATATATATTGCATAACATTATAATGAACAATCGATATGGATAGTATAACGCATTGTTCCAGTCTGTGTTAACAAAATTGAATTTAACATTTTCGCGGACAGTGTCTGCGAATGTGTGTATATTCAGATTATACAATTGTCCGCGAACGTGTTAACAATAGTCTGTTGGGTAAAATGGGTATTTGTATAGGACTTATTTCTAAAATTTTTCTTCTTTCAGAAAAGACGTAACATTTTATCATTATCAATCGATATGGTGCTTTGATGATTATTCAGTATTTTGCAGAATGTACACTACAACATGGTCCTCAAGAGCGCTTACACTTTTAGCAGTTAAATTCAAAATTTTCGCGATCAAAAGTACTTTATATAAAATGTTTGAAAATACAAAGGAGACAAAGTTAGAATATTGAAAAAAATTTACGGATTCTTCAATGATTTTAAGTCGATACCCTTATGGCATTTTATTCTGCAAAGATTGAATGCAACAACCCAAAATCTGCAAAATAAAGTCTCCCATCTGGACAATTATGCTGTACATTTTTAAAATGATTAATTATTATAAATTATCCATAAGATTATTGAAGTGTCCGGACGCCTCAATAATCCTCCCTATGCCTTTGTTCTGTTTTTTGTAACAAGAGTTACATGCAAAAAAATCTATTAATTTGGTACTATTTGAGTAGTTAATATCCACGACTAAGCAGTAAACCAGTTAGAAACTTTAATAACATGATAATATTTTAAAATGAAACTATATTGTGTAGGTACCTATATAATCGGCTTTTTCAGCATTTTCTAACATCTAATATCGTTCTATTTCAAATATACCTGCAAATCGTATAAAAACTGACCGGCCGGCCTGCGAGCGTACCAGTTCCTGTTTTTGCAAAAACATCTCACACGCCGTTATTCACTTCACGGGATAGATTTTAGCCTCTAGTGCAATTCCTTACGTTGTAATGAATGTTGGTGTTCATGAAGTGTTTAAATAATTGTGACGTGAAACGGTTCAACATTTTCGAGTACATTTGGACATCATGGTATTTAAATGTTTGCGTTGTCAAAATATGGTTATCGAAACGCCGTCTCTGATCCGCGATTCCTTCTCAAGGTGAATAAATAATCAATTCAAAAGAATCAAAAGAACCCTGAATCAAAAGAAGACTGCTGGCTGCATTTGAAGGTAATTTAGATTTTTAGATACAAATTTAGTTTTAAAGTTCTGAAACCTAGTGACTATACTAATACTGCACCTGCGAATATACCAAAAATTATTTAAAAAAATCGCCAGGGTTGAGATTGAGAAATAAAGTGTGTGTTAAAATTCATGTTCATGATAATAGTATAGCTGCAAATACACAAAACGTTTAAAAAAGTCGAAGTACCAATGGGATAGTATAATATTATTATAACTGTGAATATAACCAATTTTATCCTAGGCTTATTTCTTGGTTATATATGTCCCCACAGAGATTCGGGCAGAAACTGATATAAAATAAGCCATCCTGAAGACTTTAATTATAACAATTACCATTTCCGGAATGTACCGGAAGTAGTTATAACCGCACTCAGTTTCAGAATTTCAAATTAACCTAGGTCGTGTGTAATATCATTGGATATATATTTTAAAATAAAACATCTTAAGAGGCTGGTTCAGCCTAACTTCAGGTCTGTTCTGCTCAGCTCTGGTGGTCCCCTATTGGTCCAATTATTCAAACAGTTCAATGCTCCTGTGGGTTAATTATTGAATAATGATAGCATCTTATAAGATTACAACAATCTGAATTAACTATTCTAGTGGGCCACATCTCCATATTTATTATACCCATGCCCAATTTTAAACAATTGCTGCTCAAAGATAGACGTATAATTGGAGGACGGGTGATATCCTGATTTCAGGAATAACAATTCAATTATGTATTTTTGCGACGAGCCGCAGTAGTTCCACTTTATGTCAATGTACAATTTGAAAAAAATTCAATAAATGAAAAGAAATAATGAAATAAATGAAACGAATCGGCGTCGTATCTTCCCAATTTTTCCATCCATGTTCGAGTCTGAACAGTGTGTCCATCTACGATGTTCTCGAGAACTAGTCGTCATTAGACGAAGATAATAGTAATGGGTCTATCTCTATCTACCATATACCACAAAAAAAGGCTGTTACTCGCTAAAATTCACATTTATATTTACTGGGACAGATTTCGAGAGTTCTAACCTACAAATCCGATATAATCTGAAAATGTAGAAAACTTGGGGACACTGCACAAAGAAGTATTCTAATGGAAATTAGGAGATTACATAAAAATTCTACTATTATATCAGACATCAATCAGGTTTGTGCCTAAAGAAGTATACTATTGTTTTTTAAAATTTCCTTTTCAATTGTTAGGTTAGTTAGCAGAATATACATATAAACAGTGCTGTTTTATCCATTCTACTACCAGAGAATTCAAGCTCCAAGTATGATATGATGCAGAAGATCATTACGGGTTTTGTAATTGGATTCAAATCACATTACGAGGAATCAAAATCCTTACGTACTATTTTGTTGATCGAAGAGGATTTCTAGACAAGAGATGTGATTACTAATTTTCATAATTTCCATGAACTGACAATAAAATTATCGAGGTATGCTGAAGATTACCGATTTCTTATCAAATTTTTTGGTAATATTACTGGAAGACGTCTATAACATTACTATATGAGAAATGTATAATGGGACATAGTCGACTTATCAACCACTGACTCCAGATGTTTTTCTTCTCAAGTGCAAAGTGTATGGAGGATTACGTTTAACACAACAAACCGCAGATAGTATTGCAATTAGCCCCGAAGAACCGAACAAGCATTACGACCAGTATGCGTGTGGTCTCATGATAGCGAGGATCAACATTTTTGTGATTTTGATATTATAATATAATATTAATAAAGCTTATGTTGTCTTTTATAAATCATATATGAATTACAAATTAGTAAATAAAGAATAACTTATTAACTGTTTTGTTTTTCTTATACGTCATCAGATCCCTGTGCTGTGGATGTACATACGTATGTAATATCGACCCGTGCAACAGAGACTAATAACTACATTTAGTTTGTTAGTTACGATAGTCTTCGTTGCATGGGTCGATATGTATTTGTTTTTCAGTAGCTAGGCATAAGTGTATTATCGGCTGAGAAATGAGTGCATAATCTATCGTACCAAGAGTAAGTAATCTGTGACCAAAGTTATTGGTACGGGGTTTGTTTTTTAGGAGGTATAAATGTATATGGGCGCATAATCTCAATACACTTTCAAATATTCCACATATTCAGTACGTGTGCGTGTATTCATAGTACGTGGTTTTTGCATATATCACTTCATAAACCGTAGACAAATGTTGAAGTTATTTATCATATAAATATATGATAAATATCTCACACTCTCCACATAGGTTATGTCACGGTTATGTCAACAATTTATCACAGTAATTTTTAGAGCTACCATGTTATGTTGGTTAGCGTTGTAAAATCACTAGACAGCCTGCTTACGTGTGCAAAAATAAATTGAAACAGCGTTAAAGACGTTAGATCATATAATGTTGACCGCACGTCGGCAAAGTCTATCTTGTTCCAAAGTAGCTTTAGCGAAAACGTCGACATCCCCACGCAAAGACCAATTCTCGACTGATTTCTCTAAACTTATCAAAAACAACCAAGCCTCTGTCGATCAGCTGTTGGACCCGCCACTTAATAAGAATCTTTCGTTGGAAAAAAATATTACTCAATCATATGGTTTTCGAACTAAACCATATACCGAAAAAAAAATGGGATCTTTGAAAACTTTTTTGGACAGTTAAATGCTAAATAATTGACTGTCGATATAATTTCACCTGCCTTCTCTACTAACTAAATACAAAACTATTATGGACCTGTAATTTGCATCATGATTACAGCTAATGCAGATGCTATAACTGATTATGGTTTCTTTCGTAAACGGTATGATTTATAAACAGTGTTTTCAACCAAATGTTGTTTCTTATTAAAATATCTATCCAATGATACTACACACCACCTAGGTTCTGGTTATAAATTCCACCCTTATGCAGTTATCACTGCTTTCGGTATATTCTGGAAATCAAAGCTGTTAAATACGTCATGTAAATTATTTTCCCGAGCCTCTATGACGTCATACAACCAAAATTAATTTATATGTGCAGGGTGTCTCACGGAACTGGTACATTAGAAGTTTCTCATGTTCTACTATTTCTGGAAACTTTAAATTTTGAAATTAGAATTTACTCGATCTGAGCTCTTCATCTAAAATAGTTTCAAGTTAACTGTCACGTCCGGTCACCGGAAGTCGGTATCAACTTTGTTATTTTAAATGGAATGATATAATTTTATTTTTGGTTTCTACGTATCAAAATACATAATTTTTAATAAGGTTTCCCTATACCTAAATATCACCTTTTTTGAGTTTTTTTGATTTTACTAATTTTTTTGGGATTTTCGCGGTTACGTTTAAAATTGGACATCATGGTATTTAAATGTTTGCGTTGTCAAAATATGGTTATCGAAAAGCCGTCTCTGATCCGCGATTCCTTCTCAAGGTGAATAAATAATCAATTCAAAAGAATCAAAAGAACCCTCAATCAAAAGAAGACTGCTGGCTGCATTTGAAGGTAATTTAGATTTTTAGATACAAATTTAGTTTTAAAGTTCTGAAACCTAGTGACTATACTAATACTGCACCTGCGAATATACCAAAAATTATTTTAAAAAATCGCCAGGGTTGAGATTGAGAAATAAAGTGTTTGTTAAAATTCATGTTTATAATAATAGTATAGCTGCAAATACACAAAACGTTTTAAAAAAATCGAAGTACCAATGGGATGGTATAATATTATTATATCTGTGAATATAACCAATTTTATCCTAGGCTTATTTCTTGGTTATATATGTCCCCACAGGGATTCGGGCAGAAACTGATATAAAATAAGCCATCCTGACGACTTTAATTATAACAATTACCATTTCCGGAATGTACCGGAAGTAGTTATAACCGCACTCAGTTTCAGAATTTCAAATTAACCTAGGTCGTGTGTAATATCATTGGATATATATTTTAAAATAAAATATCTTAATAAGAATCTTTCTTTGGAAAAAAATATTACTCAATCATATGGTTTTCGAGCTAAACCATATAAAAAAATAAAAAAAAGTGGGATCTTTGAAAACTTTTTTGGACAGTTAAATGCTAAATCATTGACTGTCAAAATAATTTCACCTGCCTTCTCTACTAACTAAATACAAAACTATTATGGACCTGTAATTTGCATCATGATTACAGCTGATGCAGATGCTATAACTGATTATGGTTTCTTTCGTAAACGGTATGATTTATAAACAGTGTTTTCAACCAAATGTTGTTTCTTATTAAAATATCTATCCAATGATACTACACACCACCTAGGTTCTGGTTATAAATTCCACCCTTATGCAGTTATCACTGCTTTCGGTATATTCTGGAAATCAAAGCTGTTGAATACGTCATGTAAATTATTTTCCCGAGCCTCTATGACGTCATACAACCAAAATTAATTTATATATACAGGGTGTCTCACGGAACTGGTACATTAGAAGTTTCTCATGTTCTACTATTTCTGGAAACTTGAAATTTTGAAATTAGAATTTACTCGATCTGAGCTCTTCATCTAAAATAGTTTCAAGTTAACTGTCACGTCCGGTCACCGGAAGTCGGTATCAACTTTGTTATTTTAAATGGAATGATATAATTTTATTTTTGGTTTCTACGTATCAAAATACATAATTTTTAATAAGGTTTCCCTATACCTAAATATCACCAGTTTTGAGTTTTTTTGATTTTACTAATTTTTGTGTGATTTTCGCGGTTACGTTTAAAATTGAATATCTCGGTTATTATTGAAACTAGAAGTTTAATTATTGGTGATCCAAAACTAGAAACATAACCAAATAAGACGATGTTTAGTTCATCATGATATCTTACACAGGGTGTTCAAAATTTACAACAAAATAATTGAATTTTCTAAATCTTATTCCCTATCAATCAATGTTAGGCTTCCCTATATCTGTCTTTAATACTTTTTGAGATGTTGTCACTTTTTTTTTAAATCCGTTTTGAATACTCGCATTTAATAATAGGGGACGAAATTTACCACGGATATTTAAATAGTGATAGATATTTAGAAATTTTGCGTGGATGTGTTAAACAATTTTTGCGAAACTCTTCCCCTCAATATTTTACGCTACTGCTTTTATCAAATGGACGGCACATTCTTCGTATGTGGTATCCATTCAACTTAATCAGATGTTTGACGATAGGTGGTTCGGAAATAGGGGACCCTGGCGGTGGCCACCAAGCTCACCAGTTTTAACACCATTAGACTTTTATTTCTGGGGTCATGTGAAAAGTCAGGTCTATTCCACACCAGTTAATACTCGACGAACAGAGTAGTAGCCGCCATTAGTGGACTTCAGCCACAAGAAATCCGAAAAACTACAATGACAGAAGTACAGCGAAGAGTTTTAAAATGTTTGTAGCAGAACGGGCAGCATTTCGAACAACATAATTAAGTTTTATATTTCAGTTAGATATCCCAAATATATTATTTTAGTTTTAACAAACCTTTTCAATATTTTTCTGTTTTCCTGCTGTTTCAAAGTTGTTACATTCCTATAAATGAAGAATAAATCGTTTTGTATTTAGTTTGCATTCTTTTATAGTGACATTATCTCAAAAACTATTAGAGATAGATATAGGGAACCCTAATATTGGTTGATAGGGAATAAGATTTCCTATCGAATGGCGTATCGGTATACAGGGTGTTCCATTTGAAGAAAATGAGTTTTTTACGTTTGAAAATTCAATTATTTTGCTGTAAATATTTAACACCCTGTATAAGATATCATGATGAAGTAAACATCGTCTTATTTGGTTATGTTTCTAGTTTTGGACCACCAATAATGAAACTTGTAGTTTCAATAATAACCGATATATTAAATTTTAAATTTATTTTTACTGTTAGGTCTTGTTTACGTTAATATGGTTAAGCGAAAACAAAAATATCATGCACCATGCTTCGCTCGGCTTTTATAACCAAACCCCCAGTTTGATTTACTTAAATTTAACTGCCCAGGGCCCTATAAAGGTAGAACGCACCGCTGACTATAGTGAAAATCGAGATATACTGTATTTTAATTATTTTAAGAAACATGTTATTTTTCAACTTATGATGATGGTCAGAGAAAAACAAAAATCTAACGTTGTCTAACTTAAAAGATAACTGAATAGACAAAAATATTATGATATTATCTCAGTCTATGATCTCGCTTTGCCTCCGCCTTTTCTGTAGCGTGCGCAGCGAGGTGGTTCGGGCTTCAGGCGCCGCGGAAATACTGTAATCATCAACTGAAAGATACGCACAATGGGATACGCATGCGTAAACTCGTATGGACCACGCGGACTTCAAGCTGTACTTCAGTTTATACATTCTCACAGGTGTTAGCGGTACCTTTTTGCTCTGAAAAATATTCGAATTTTACGCGCTGAAAGGGTAAGTGCTTTTGTGTATATATTTTTTCGATCATAAATTTAAAAAGAATTCGGAATATTATTTGAATAGTTTTATTTTGTATGTTAATGTTTTTAATTATATCAACATTGTTTGGAGGGAGTTTATATTTTGGTGTTGAATGGAGTTAACGAGTGTTTATGTTGCTTTAAATTATTAATTCAACATTGTCCGAATAAATGGGAACTTCGAAATTAATTAATGTATTCATAAATTGCGCAAAACTGGTGATTTTATTCACTGTGTTTGTTTAGATTTAATTTTGTGCGATCTGGTTTTTGCTTATTATTTATACCGCAAATATTTGATCGACAATATATTTGTGAATATTATCATATATCCTACAATTTTTGTTTTCCACTTTTTAACAAAACTTTTTAAACTTATAAATAAATAATAATATAACACAATAAACATAGGTATTACTACATTGACATCCACACAACACTAATTAATAATCATTAAGAAATTATTAGTAAAGAATTAACTGACCACGCTATGTGATAATGTTGTATCTTTTGTTTTATTTTGAAGTTAGACGACCAAAAATTAGGACTACACGATAATACACAAAGGTACACAAAAAACTTTTTAAAGATTAGCTTCAACATTTTCATCATAAATGTTCTGAATACAACAATATAACCCGTCGTAAATCACCAAGGCAACAATAAAGTCTGGGTATATCAATCCATATTGGAAATAATTAATAAAATCTTAAATAGTCGAAAATGGTCAATAAAAATAATATCAAATCGGCTTTGATTTACAAATATAGACAGAAAGCTTGGTCGTATTTGACGTTAAATTTAATCTGATACAAATTGATTAAAATATTCACAAAATTTCAGTTCTGAGAAAAACGATTTTAAAAGTCCATCTTCAAATTGTGGCACTATATTTTATTCATAACAACAAAGAAAATTCTGTCCTTGAAAACAAAAAGTAATCACAAAAATTGATTTAAAAGTACAAGGACAAATTGATGATCAACAGTGTTCCGGTATACAGGAAGTTCATTTTTAGTGTCAATCCATGGGACATCTTGCTTATTTCAAATGATTTTTTAAGAGAAAGCTTACACATCGACAAAGTTGCCTATGTTGATGAATTATCTAATAGATAATTTCACCCAATCTGTTTCTTTTTTGTTGTAAATTGTGTATTGAGTTGTCCAGAATAGAAAAAAATCTGATGTGGCCAGGCACATGACTTTATCATACTATATATAAAATTAATAGTTTAGCTGCATGAGATTCTATTTGATCGAGATCGGCTATGTCTGCATTAAAATAAAACTAGTAGAACTAGACAGATATCTCGATTAAAGCTGCGTTCGGATATTGACCTCCGTTGACACTGGGTACACCGTCCAAATGACATTTACGTGTTATTTGGTGTAAAAAGTGTAACGGTGTTCAATATGCGAACGCAGCCTATATTGACAGTAGTTTTTCAAAACATTAAGGCTGTTCCACAATGAGTCGTCCCGTTGTCGTAAGTCGTTGTCGGAAGTCGGGCGCATGCGTAGATGACGTTTTTCTGACGTTTTTCGGTGTCGGCAGTCGGCTGTCGCTTGTCGGGGCCAAGTTGACCAACTCTCATCTTTTCCGACTCCCGACTAGCGGCTACGTTACGAGCAACCAATCAGAGCGCACTTTATTGATATTTGAGTATTTGACAGAAATCAAAACTACTCGACCTAACGTAGTCTTTGTGGTGTTATTGTTGTATTCATCTCGACGAGATGAAAGATGATTTACTAATCTGTATTCAACATTTACAAGCTGCGAGCCAATACATAATGTTGGTTCGTAAATACATTGGCCCGCAAAAGAAAGCAATGCAGAAGATGGTGGGCAAAGCCGCATAATTTTCAATCAAATGGAGAGGTTTATGGAGCTTATGCTAACATTTTTACTTATTTTAAATTAAGCGATCACGAGGAATTTCTTAATTTTTTTTATATTGAAATAATGTTGAATCATTAACAATCAACGAAATCGACAAATTGTCTATTAAAAAGAAAGATTTTTAAATCAAGAGTCGATTGGTATGAGTATAGCTTTCAAAATATCGAAAATTTTCGAATTTCTCCTGGTAGAAGACTATTTTGAGAGGTCTGTTTTCTATTAACGATAGTTTAATGAACTATGGATGACGGAAAACGGTTGATATATGAAGTAGAAGTAAATTATATAGAAAAAAAGTACAATTCAAGGGATAATTTTCAGAATTTCCTAATCGTCTATGAGCAACATTTATGCCTTTTGTCATATAAAATTACCCTTTCCTGCACGAAGCGTCGCGACGCTTAAAAACGTCTATATCGGGTTTTGAATTCATTGTGATTGATTTTTATGCACAACATGGACATAGAAACTTAAAAAAATTCAAAATGTCATATCGCCTTCTACAATGACGTGTGAAGTCCGGCCATACTATACACATTACACCTTCTGCTGTGGTAGTATCACCCACCGTTTATTAACCTATACGTAACACATCATATCAAAAGGTACGATATTAGCTGACAAGGGGGCGGGACATAGTTCGTGCGACATTATAGCGACAATCCGTTTGGATGTGGACTACACAGTCCAATCAGTTGTATCAGTTGTTATGTTTTTACGACTTCCGACTTCCGACAACGACTAACGACAACGGGACGACTCATTGTGGAACAGCCTTTAGCGTTTGATACTAGCTACTGTCATTAGAATCAAAAAATCTGACATATCCTGGCTACTAGTTTTAATGCAGTACGACCGATCTCGATTTTGCTCATGCAGCTAAATTCTACCAAAAAATGTCATATACATAAATTATAGAAAACTTCCTCTCCTTTAATTTCCAAATTCCAGAAATGGCGGCTTATTTGCAAAATCTTTCAAAAGTGCTAAGACTAAACCTCCAGTTCCTTTGGACTCTTTTCAACAGAAAGCTTTTCAGCTCTAAGTTTGGTTATGAAACTTCTAAATATGAAGTTTCGTCCCGATACCTTTAGTAGTTTCTCCGGAATCGTCGCCACAAAAAAACGGGTACACACATCCACACACACACACACAGACATTTTTATGTACCTTGGTCAAAAATGGTCCCCTGAACATATTTCCGCTAAAATCTCAAAATTTTTTTTGGCATGATTACAATACTTTACATACTGCGTATGATAAAGTAAAAAACTTGAAATGTTTTCTAATTGTTAATATCAAAACTTTAAAAGCTTTTATTTTATCTAATTGATTTGCATGAAAATGTGATACCTTTCCCCAGTTTAAATGCTTTAATATATTTTCAGATAAATGAGATCTCCATGCATTCTAACGAAAACGGAACACAATGTATTACTATGTAATACATACTCAATTCCTGTTCCTTAATTTAAGATCGATCAATACATATTAACTAGCACCGCAAAGGGATCAAAATCAAGAATAAGTTTAAATTATTTAAATTAAAAAAAAACGTAATTAAAAAATTCATCATTGTCTTTTGAAGTAGATATCAGAACATTTCACATATTTCCAAGTAGTTAATTTGTCAAAAATACAATAATCTAAGCATAGTGACCATCCTGGCCAACAGTGAACAAAATTGAACAAGTGAAAACATTTTCTGGTACGCTTTCTTCAGTCTTTAATTTTGTTTAGTTTTTGAGCAAAAAGAGTGACTTAAGATTCTACGAAACAAAGAACTTAAGACACCATATCAGTTTTCATTTGTTTGATTTTGTTTGATCCTGACCATTCTGACCAGCAATGGTGATAGTATCAGCTTCCGGTTAAACTGGAAGTTGGTGATATTGGTACAAAATGTTGAACAATATCGTCATTCATAACATAACTGAAGAGAGATCTCTTATTATTTTATAACTGAAGAGAGTTTTTTTTTATTAACGTCACTTATTTATTCACTTAGATAGCTCACTAGATAGCTATGTAATGATAATTCACAGAACCGATTTTTCAAAAAGTTTATCAAATCATCATCAAAATCAGATTTTTAGTTCACAGAACCCAAGTTCGATAGGTAAAATCTATTGAGTGAGGTTTTGAATTTCTATTTGAACATTCATTATTGTGACGACGCGGATAATGACCTATTTTCCTGATTTTGCAAAATATAGTGGCAAAATATATTTGAATGCACTTCCATTGCTTATAAAGACAGCAAACGTTCATTTCCTGGAGAGTTCTTCATCATCCCGTGAAAACTTGATTGGTCCTATGTAATTTATAGGGTCAGCAACCATCAGTATCAAGGCATGCTGCAGAGTTGAACCTTTTTAGCGCGAACGACCCTACACTTGAAAGTTTATTGATTTATGTCCGCTTTTGTTAGTTTGCTAAAGTGGCAAAGTACATAATGAAACGAAGGGCCCAGGTCATATCTGTCACTAAGGAATACCAAATTTATGGATGCAAACAGAAGAGTTTTAAACGATCATATTGAATTATTATACGTTTGACCAATTAGTGTGCATAATTAAACCATAATTGCGTTGCCCTTAGCGTTTACAAGATGTACTGATTATTTATGGTACTACCGATTACATTAATTAAGTTTGAAAAAATGAACCATTAGCTTTTGTGCATAATTTATTTGCCCAACTGGCTTGGTTCTAGAACAGGAGCGGTGTCATTAAAAGTTCGTGTTATGTTGCAAGTTTGTAGCAAGTCCTGATAAAGATCTATGTTTATGCTACTTATAACTGAAACTGCAGTTACTAAATTACAGCTGCTGTACTTTACTGCTATAAGTTGTGCATCTAGAGATGTAACTTGTAATGTTTCAAAGTTCTCATATTCTTTTCTAAATTAGTTAAGTTAGTTATAGTTTGTAATACTTTGTCATTATTATACAAATATTGTATTACAATAATACATACAATCAAATGATGATAATCACCGAAAAGGGGAGAGGAGCAAATCTGCAGCGATGTAATATTTGTTTTTCTTCGAAACGTGTTGTCTGGGGACAACAATGTCCGTTGTATTAATATAACTGAAACACTGCC
The DNA here is from genome assembly GCA_963966075.1 of Aphodius sticticus. Lineage (NCBI taxonomy): Eukaryota > Metazoa > Arthropoda > Insecta > Coleoptera > Scarabaeidae > Aphodius > Aphodius sticticus. Next base: position 21,600,420 of record OZ014513.1, on the reverse strand, counting down.
AAGAAGTGTCTACACATTATGTTAGTAATTTAATTCAGATACACGTTGAGATGTAAATATTTCTGAGAAAAATGTCATTTGTGTTTCTTTGCCAGCGGAAATAAGTAATTGATGAAGGCATTTACACTGGCCAAGGAAATAACCACACCACTAAGGCTTCACATTTTGGCGATTTTTTGCTCGAATTGCCAAATACGATATTCATATTGTTGTCTTTTTTTTTAATTTTAATTTCGTTATCTCAGACAACACTCTGCTAGAGATTTTACTTCAAGTCTCAATTAGAGAGTTCAATTTATTTTCTGAGCGTCATATACATTAGGGTGTATCGAAAAAATGTTTTTTTTTCGAAATTCAAAATTTCAACTTGATATAAAGTTGTCCCTATGGACCTACATATACTACGAAAAAAAATTGGCGCAATTGAAAAATATTTAGGTCTCCCGCAGAAGGCCTAAAGTTTATAATTTTCTTTAAGAATTAGAATTTTTCTTTTTCATTGAAAGATTAAGTGATTTTTTTTTCAAATACAAAAAGTTTAACAATAAGGTGTGAAATTACCGTATACACAAATATATTACTCTAATGGAACATTTAGATCGCCTGCAGTTTATTTAGATTCGATACAATTTTTAGAAAAATGTCCATTTTCGTATAATTTAAAAAAATGTGCTTAAATAAAAGTTTATTTGTCATTATTTTTTTATTATGTGCGGACATGTGGGTTTTGAAAAAGAAAAACCACTCAAAATTTTACTTCGAATTTTTAAAGAAAATCATAAAGTTTAGGCCTCCTAAATATTATGCAATTGGGCATTTTTTTTTGGTGGTATATGATAGTCCACAGGGACAACTTTTATCAATTTGAAATTATGAATTTCGAAAAAGACGTTTTTTCGATACACCCTAATATACATTGGCTAGATGCCCAGATGTCAAACAAATAATGCGAAATAATTCAATTCAATTCAATTCAATTTATTTCCACAAAATACATATAAAATACAATGGTAAAAATACAAAATGTTGCAATCATAGTATTGTGAATTGTCAATAAAAATATAAAGAATCAGCTGCCACTCATGTGGTCAAGGTATTCCTGAACAGTGTAGTAGCATTCTTCATAAAGCAGAGCCCTCAAGTCTTGCTGGAACTGCTTTGGCGACTTTCCAAACCAGACTTCTGGAAGGGCATTCATCAGGTGAAGATATCGGTGTTGGGCAGCTGTCGAGGTGGTTCGGTGGTATGGAACGGTGAGCTGGTTCTGGTTCCTCAGATTACGAGATGTTGAATGGTATCTCCTTGGGTTTCTTGCGAGTTCTCTGTAAGCTCTCATCAGTTGGTTATATAAATACTCACTGGCTAGGGCCCGAATCCTGTATTTTTTAAACAGGGGCTTGCAATGAGTCATTGGTGGTGCATGTGCAATAGCTCTTAGTGCTGATTTTTGTAGAACGCTGATTTTGGCAGCATGTGTTGACTCTCCCCACAGTCTGATGCCGTATGTCATTTTTGTATGGAACAGCGAATGGTACGCTACAAGTGCAGCCTCGACCCCCACAATCTGCCTTATTCTGCGAACTGCATACAGGGAAGTTGCAAGCCTTGGCAGCAAGTCTTCTACGTGGTTCTTCCATGTTAAACGGGTGTCCAGTGTTATTCCTAGCAGTTTGGCTGATGTCTTTCCAATGGTGGTGTTGCGTTTATTGGTGAACGTGATGTGAGCGGTTTTGGCCTCGTTTAAGGTCAGGCCATTTTGATCGAACCAGGTTTTTGCTTCTTCGAGCATTGTCAACGCCTTGCTGATGAGTTCTTCAATGTTTTTGTCGCTTGTGACAAGGGTAGTGTCGTCGGCAAATAGAACGACATGGCCTGGTACACTCTGTGGTAAGTAAGGTAATGGGTAATGAAATAAGGTAATGGGTACGAAGAAATAGAAAAACTGTGAAACAAGACCAGGGTATATGGTTTCTGCAACTATTTTTGAAGATCAGATTAAGAGACAATAGAAACGTTGTAATATTGGTTAAATGTTACTTAATTGCCAAACAAGAATGCCTAGATACGAAGAAACAGAAAAAAATACCAGTAGCATACTGTTTTTCCTTTGGTTCATGGATTCTGAAATTATTATTAAAGAGCAGATTAATAAATAATCAATAGAAAAGACGTAATATTAGTTGGTAGGTTAGATATTACCTAATTCTCGAAAAATAATATAACAAAATAGTCTCAAAATAACCATTAAAATTTATATTTATCTGAAAACCTGAAAAGTAGTGAATGTATTTTGAGTAAAACGTTTCATATAAACTTATTTCTTTTTTGAATTCATTAAAAAGTTACAGTCGAGTGGAATATTAACAAAACGAAGGAAATCAACGATGGAAAGTTAATGTTATTCTGAGTAAGAATTTGCAGGTGGTCTTTTATGTTTGTTTTTTGTTCAATTCCTTAAGAAGTTATAGCGTTTAAAATACGATGTTGTCAAAATACCACTACTCGGAATTCCAATTTTGCAACAACACAGAAATTATTCAACGGATTGTTACTTTTGCACCAGGGAAACTTTTGGGAATCATGCAAAAATTAAAAACAAAATTAGTTACTCACATTGGGTTCAGCAGCTATTTATTTGAAACAAAAAATCCCAAAATAACGTATTTATCTTTAATCAGCATTTCTCCCTAGGGCGGGTACCTACCAGTGTATAATTGATTTATGATTACATATTTTCAATCTTTCTAATACTTAATTTTAAAATTTCTTGAAATTAAAAACTTTATTTTTAATAAACTTATAATTAATGCGAAAACTAATTAATTAAACTATTAATGCGAGGAGACATTTCCATTCATTTGGTAGTTCATTTTATAAAGTATGTATTTTGTAAAATATGTGTCCTATATCACTGATTGATAAAGTTTAAAACTCAAACAGTATTGACATTGATGACGTAAATCAATATTATTACAGTACGTTGCGGCAAAATCATAATACCCGTCCCCTAAGGGCATTTGTTATCCTGTTACAGTTGACTTCGGCCTCAAACACGGCACCAGCAGCTAAATTACACAAAAGCCTTCATCACGAATACAATAAATATTGTGAGCTATATTTGCTTTGTAGTCGTACTTTTGTTTTTCATTACTGAACAGGTAGCACTGCTGTGTTTGTCCCATACGTTTACTCTTTATAATTAAATCGTATTCAGTGTCGTATTTTTGTTTGCTGTTAGTTTCCAGGATCTTTATTCGTGCTATTGTGTTTTATATTTAATACATTTAAATCTTGGTTTGCTGTGAAGAAACTCTGTTTAGTTGTTATTAAGAAAAATGAAAGATTAAGGCGTGGCGGTTGTTAAATGAGACGGTTGCTGCTGCTTCCGTTCGATAGCACATTAAATTGAGGAATTGTCTTGGCCAACGCAAGACTCTTTGACGTCTAGTCGATTTTTAGTTTTAATTGACACTAGTACTGAGAACCCTGACTCACAAAGGTACGCAAACGGAATTAATATGGACATTGCTCGTATAACAAGGAGAGGGTAAGCTTGTCCTGAACTACATTAAAATTCGCAAACATTTGCGTTAAGCCGGGGCTACACATTCGTATACTTGCCAAATATCAAATATTTGCCAAGTATATGAATATTTGTCAAGAAAAGAACCTGCTCTATGCAATTCGTAGCGAGTCCACCTCTAATATAAATTTATATATTCGACGTTCGGCTGTGCGGACGAGTATTTTTACGCCATATACTTGGTATTTGCCATACCCAAGTAGAAGTGGGTACCTATAGCAAATGCAAAGGCGACAAATATTGGTGCATTTATTTGTACTCGATGAACATTTTAGTACGCTGTTTAATTTTACCATTTTTTTAATTTCGTTTTGTGTGTATACATAGGTCGTATACATAGATTGACAATAGAGTTGTAACTATTAGTAAGATTTTTGATTTTTCTAAAGGGCGAAAACCGCATAAAATTGTAATTTTGCGAAACCGTCAGACAGACAGTTTACCGGAAACCGTCAGACAAATTAAAAAAAAAAATTGTTGTTTTTACCTGTCCACATAAACGCAATGTTATTTCTTTCCAAGAAAAACGTACACCATATACACAGTGTATCCTAAGTTAATGCTTTTCTATGAACAATATAGATGATACTCATTTATGAGCTTTCAAAATATAACCTTTTTGTTAAAACAGCTACACAAAATTGTCTCTACTATTAAAATATTTTAATCGTTTTCGTGTCTCTTGAAGTAATAAACATAAAAATTTTATAGATAGCATGTCTATAAAATAATTTGTTTGGAAAATTATACTTTATTTGCTTGTATTTATATATTTGTCGACTTTTATGATGTTTATTATTTGAAGAGAAGCGAAAGCGGTTAAAAATATTTTAATAGTAGAGACAATTTTGTGTAGCTTTTTTATTCAACAAAAAAGTTATATTTTGAAAGCCCATTTTTTTAAATTTTTGTTTCAGAAGCTAATTGATCTGTATTTCAGACAATATTAGGACATATTTATACGACGAACCTAGTAGTACAATTGGATTTGGTAGAACTTTAAAGATGCCGAAGAAACCATATCTAACATTTCTTTTATGGGCAATATCTTCCTAATGTAAATAAAAATATATATATTTTTTTCTCATTAAAATAATAATTTATTTAGACTTGTTCACATCAAATGACCAATTGTATTGTTTTACAGTCTGTTAAAATTAGATGCTGCGAATTAATAATACAGAAAGCTGATGAATTAAACAAAAAATCATTAAGATGAAACAAACAGTTTCGTCAAGATTTGTTTTGTAAATTTCCACAAAGATGCCCTTGTTAGTACGCAGTGAATTCGGCACTTATGTAATTAAAAATATGTCGGCATTATAAAATAAAACCTTGCTTGTTCGTAATCAAATTATCAGTTTGATTTGAAAAAGCTAATGTGCAAATAAGGCGAACTAATCAAAAAAATAGCTAGTGCCCATTCGGAACGCACATGTAGCAAGTCCCCAAAGAAGATTTTCACGTGCTAGAAAATGTTATGTGGGGATGCATCAATATCCGATGCATTTACTGTTGCAGTGCAACTCTGACGGTCCGAAATCACAAACGAATATTATGCAAATTTGGTATGGTATGTCATAGTTTTTTTGAGTTTTATAAAAGTCAGCCGGTAATCAAGGATGGATCAAAAATATTCGGTGAACGAACTTAAAAGGAAATAAATCACTCATGGCATCGTTTAGACCAATCAATAACAAAAATTTTCGATTTGCGTGGCAAATATATTTGCCAATTATTTAACATATGGCAAATATTTTATATTTGGAAAGTATACGAATATGTAGCTCCGGCTTTAATTTCAGCTCCCAATACTGCTTTGGATCTCATGTCAATTAAATCATTTTTAATAAGATGTTCGTCATCAATTTCATTCATATCATTCATAAAAACGGACCATGCACCTATGTCTCCTGATTAAGGCTTTCTGGGCAAAAGTGCCGTTCAAAAGAGTTCTGTAATGCTTTGTCATGTTCCTACACATCCTCTTTGTACTTCTTTTGATAAACTTGCTGCAGATCGCGCTTCACTATGCGAGCCAAACTGCCCTGCAATGGTAAAGTGACGTCTCTACATCAACAGTAGTTTTGAGATATTTGCGCTGTTCGTTTAGATATAAATTTCATACAAATTAGCGTCAATTACTTACAAACAGATTATGATCTAGAAATAGAAAAATTATAGCAAACAAATGTAGATACCGCATTTTTCCCTAGTATCGAGCAGTATAAACATTCATAAGGAAAGGAACCTGTTAACAATGCCGTATTGATCGTATACATTTTGAGTAGGTAATTGACAACATATTCGGGAAAATTTTAAAATCAAGAGCTCTTGGATTTGAATGTGTAGGTTATAGGTACCTATTTTGTATATGTACTTTCATCTGTATGTGGTGACTTCAGAACGTATAAATTTAGAGAATGGATTATTTAATCTGGCCGTTAATCAATAAGCACACTAAAATACAAAGAAAAGCTTTAACTTGTTAAACATTTAGTAACCAATTAGACAAATCTTCGTGAAACAATATATTATCTAGGTATTCCAGCGGTCGAATCAATTTCATAATAAGTATGCGTGTGCGTGCTATTGACATTTACCTGGATTATTCCCGCTTATTTTAGTGTCAGTCCTTATTTCGTTTATTTTGAACTGGAAAGTGTTCGTAAAAAACGACTGGGATGAACGGGAAATTATTCACAAAACTTACAAATCTCGAAAAATGATAGTTACCAAAGTTTTAGATCGTAAAATTTCTCATAAAATAATTTTATTTTGTTCAACTAATAGTATCAATCGTGGTATAAAAGCATCTGAATATATTTTATTGTTAATTTTGTCATTTCCAATATATTTACATTGGGTTTAAAGAAAAAATAAATAAAAAGTAAATAAATAAATAAATTTTATTTTGTGAAGCTTCCCTTAGGAAGCACACATCATAGACCAGGTAATAGAGATTTTTGCGTATCAAAAATACATACTAGCCGGAAGCCGACGATCCCAGGTCACGTGGAACAGTCCGTAGATGTATTGTGATGTGTTTCCTACCCGCAAATATCATTTCTTAATTTGTTAATAAACAAAAAACCTCAAAAAATCGTGGTTTTTTCGTTTTTCGCTTATAAAAACTGAACCGATGGAGCAGTCTTGATGCGAATTGTAGAATAAGAATTATAGAGAATGAAAAGACGAAAAAAATGAACCCTGCACGGTCTCGATTGAATTAATATTAACGGAGGAAATTCAGATAAACCGGAAAAATCTGCGTTTTTTCAAAAATTCATAACTCCGCCATTTTCAAAGTTGTAGCGGAGGCTTTTCGCGTGAAAGTAGCGATTGATGGGCACTTTGAGTATGGACAACCCAGGCGTTGTCCGATGATTAGTTTTTGCACAATTGATTTAAACATTTGTATGCAATGTGATTCGGCGAGCCTGGATGCGTATTTCGAAAGTAGAAGTATTGTGCTACAAAACGTCTATTCTGATTTTGCGTTAAAATGTTGCGAAATAGCTGAAAAATGCTTGCAAACATGACCGAAAACTGCCGCGCGCTCAAAACCGGCCGAGTAGTAGGGGTAGGCGGTCGACGCGGGGAAGCGCGTATCTATAGTAATACAAGCGCGCTGCGCGCGCGTATTACTGTATATACGTTTCCCCTCTAATCGCACACTTCCCCCATCATTCTACCACTCTAGCGGGTGCGGGCGTTTTCGCTCATGTTCTCAGTAGTTTATTACCCACTTAAACGGGTCTTACCGAAAAATCAGAATAGACGTTTTGTTGCCGTTCACGTCTAGTTACCAAATCCGTTTTTTAAATTGCAATCGGACGACTTCAAATACATCCAGCTTCCCGCAAAAATATTGCCAAAAACAATTCAAATGAGAATTGTGCGAAAACTATTAATCCGACCTAATCCAGGTTTTGCACACTTGTACATGTGAACAACTACTACCACTGTGCAAAGTTTCAGCTGTTAATAGTCGAAATGGCGGAGTTTTTTTTAAAAGCGAAATTTTCCGGTTTATCCAGCTTTCCTCCGGTTCTAATTATCCGATCGGATCGTTTGACCTGTCATTCTCTTCGTAATTTAATTCTCTATAGTTCATCCCGTTGCACCTTTAAGATTGCTTCAATAGTTTTCCTTTTACAATAAAAAAGTAGAGAATACGCGATTTGTTCATGATAATTGTTTATAAAAAATTAAAAAATTGCATTTTCGAGTAGGAAACAGTGGGAATATACTACGGACTGTCCTGCCCAGGATGGCACAGGCAGCTTCCTGCTAGTCTTTATGTCCAAAAAGCAGTCATGTGTAGCTCTATTGCTTGGCCTATAAGCTCGTTACATACAAACAATAAGAGGTGGAAAATTATATAATTTCCAATAACGCTGTTCAGATCCAGGCGCTTGTACCCTACATCGTACGTCATAGAGCTGGCATTTCAATTACTCCACCTTACACAACAATTCTAAAATAAAACAAAAATAAAGGCCTTTGATCAGAGAATATCTAAGAAGATTGTTCCTTTGTTAATTAACTTTTTTTAAGGAGTAGGATACGGAACAACCGAACAAGCTTGTATGATGAGAAAATTAAAGGTCAGGTATGGTCGTTTTCAAGATGTCAAAATTTGATATCCTTTGCAATGAAGTATAAAAGCCTTTGTTAAATTGCATTATTATTGTTTGTATATATGGTTTCAATAACAATAAAATAAATAATTATAAATAATAATTATAGTAAGCTATGATAATTTTATCATAAAATTGGCAATATTCAATAATTAGCCCCAAACTACGATTTTACCTACGTCTCCTTTGTAAGTTTCCATGGAGACAATACACACCAGTGATTATGATAACAGTTCGTTGTTTTATAATTATAGCATGATAAAATAGGAGCCTATACTGCCGTCCAATGGTAAAACGCCGTATCTCCATACGAAAAATCGCTACATTTTTTCTGTTTTAATGCAAGAACCACACACATTTTTTACATTTTAAAGAATTTACCTTAGCCTAGCATATTACTTAACTATTTGTACGTAAAACAGGCTAATTTTTTTAAACGTTATATTCAAGAGAAACCCTAAAATATTTCAATAAATGTCATTTTTGTACATACTGCCGTATGTACAAAAACCATTGGAGGGCAGTATACGTTATTGCCAATAATACTGGAGCTGGACTGTAAAAGGTTGAAATCAACGAGCTGGTTGCTTACGCAGACTGGAAAATTCAAAGAAAACCCCAATCGACAAATCACAAACACCTGGCTTTGTAATTTCACGTATCAAAGAGTCAGTGTTGACGTTTCTGTTGGACGATTCTTTTTTAACGGGCCAATAAACAAAATTGCGGCGACGTAATGACATCGTAGCGTGTAGTATTTGTTTATATTGAACTTTTATATCCTCTTCACTAAGCGGCAGTTTAGGTTTATTGGTCAATTAACAAGGTTCCGTTTATACGATTTTACGATGTGCATAATTTCCATTTCGATTTTGATCTTCAATCTCACTGACCGATACAAAAATATTATAAAATACTGATAATTATATAATTTCGGGTACATTTACATAAATCGTGTATACCAGTCGTGGCCAACTTTTGTCTACTCAAGATCTACCTTTATCTTTAAAATATGCCGCGATCGACATGTTGTCATAGGCGTACCACTCCAGCGAGTTATGGGTAGTAGATACGCAAAATATATGTTAAAAGCTATTAAGTTTCACCTATTAAGTTTTCGATATAAAGGCATAAAGAAAATAAATTTCCTGACTCAACTTTTCATACTTGCAGAATTCATTATGAATAAGCACAGTATGGCTGAAAATTTGATTTTATGATTTCGCGACACTTTTTTGCCAGGAAAATTAACATGGACTTTTGTTAATCTATTAATAGATCGTGGGAGTTCATCTCGTACTGAAACAACTTGTTTATCTACCTACGTTGTTTATCTACGTGTAATATTAACATATTTGATTGGGTTTAAGCTGAAAGGATAGCCCCTTTGCTAATATTTTTATCTTGTTGAGTTGAAAGGTTAGTCCTTTGCGAACTGCTATATTACTGAAACTTCCATAGCAGAATTAACTATAGCATTATCCTCTGGGGGAGTACCACTTTCTTGGAGAGAGTTTTTATTGCGCAAAAAAAGGTCCTGCGAATAATGGCGGGAGTAAGTCATTTAAATTCAATATGAGCATTGCAGGCAAATTTTTGTGGGAATGAATGTACTGACTGTTCCATCGATGTTCATATTTAATTGCGTGATGTATATACTATCGTGGCCATATGTTATGTCCCCTCTTTTGACGTCGATTCTCTCGCAAACCTAGGGACGAAAAAATTTTAAAAGATTCTGATGCAGTCCTTGATTAATATTCTACTACTCATAAAAATTAGAAAGCTGTATATGTTGGCGTCTTCCCGATTTTTAGCAATTAATTACTCCGGAAATAATCCATAGATTTCAACGAATTAAAAAGTAAAATCACCCGCGGAATGTTAGCTTTCAATATGCATTTTTGTAAAATGATTGGGTGAGTGGTTGACCCACAAAAAGCTATATTATGCAATGCCAGCAATTCCGTTATTAGAAGAGCTAGACTAATGAAATATAGACTATAGGCTACCCAATAATTCATAGGTTTAAAGTTTATTACATAATCATTGTTTATCTTGCGTTTTCCATACAAAAGATCGTGCTGAAACGCCGCGTAAATTCCGACGCTCTACGGTCTTGGTGTGATGCGGGGAAGGGAGTCGTTAGCGGTGCTGTCAACAGTGAGAGAACGGCGGACAGCTGATTACCAATACACAAAAAGAACGATAACTTGTCAAGGTAGTAATTTTAACTAACAGAATTAAATTCTTAATTTTTAAATTCAGAATTTTGATTATAATATGTGACCCCGCTACGAGAGAAATGCCCTAACTGCCATCTCTCGTTTCGATAGTATTGACTCCTGTGTTTGACGTCTCATAACTCTAAAACTACTGATCAGAAAAAATTGAAATAAAGTGTGTCATACTCCTCAATCATTTCTACATATGTTGTATGACCATCAAAATTTTTTGCGTCACGGTGTAAATATGAGAGCGAGAGAAGTGAAAAAATGTACCCGATTTTTGCATTTGTAAATTAACTGTCGTCTTTCCGATTTTTTTTCTCTTAAACCGCTCAGCACAAAAATTTCAATGTTTGTTCAGGTTGCATTGAGAGGCGCTTCTATAGATTGGCGTTTTTGTTTTCTTCAGTTTTTATACAATAAGGTTGTAAACAAGATTTTGATGGAAGCGGATATATCAGTAAGGAATGTTAACAGCACAACGCAGTTAGCATGCATATAATCCTTATTTACTGCGCCACATGTCCCTTAAATTTAATAGCATTCCGACCATTTGTTAATTTTTAAGACCGAAATAAACATGAACAATGTTTTGCGCGTGACTCCGCCTGAGTCCGTATAGTCTATATTTCATTATTCTAGCTCTTCTAATAACGGAATTGCTGGCATTGCATAATATAACTTTTTGTGGGTTAACCACTACTCCGATCATTTTACAAAAATGCATATTGAAAGCCACCATTCCGCAGATGATTTTACATTTTAGTTCGTTGAAATCTATGGATTATTTCCGGAGTAATTAATTGCTAAAGTTAAACAAGTTAAACAAAAACAGCGCCAATTCTTCTTAATTTGGAAAAATCGGGCAAACGCCAACATAAACAGCTTTGTAATTTTTATGCGTTGTGGTATATTAATCAAGGACAGCACCAGAATTTTGTCAAATTTTTTCGCCCCTAGATTGGCGAGAAAATCGACATCAAAAGAGGGGACATAATATATGGCCACGATAGTACATACATTAAAGATCATCTGTCCACGTTTGAACGTCAGGCAGATATTCATTCTTGCCTAACGGGGCAGAGCATACTTTAAGAATACCCTACCACAGACTGACCAAAACCCAGCGTTCTGCTGTGTATCAAGGAGTAACTTTTTACAATAGTATGGGAAAGGACATAAAGTCTCTAACCAGACGTAGATTTGCACACAGGTTTAAAGACTTTTTATTACGAAATGCTTTCTATTCAGTAGAAGGGTTCATGAACGCGACGGCTATAAAAACTTTGTAAAAACTTTGTAACTCACTTGTTTACATTTTTCTTTTGTTGGATAATGTGATTTAATTTTTGTAATTTTTTTTAATTAACATTTATTTGTTTGGTTTTTGGATGTGTAATCGAGTTTTTGTTGTTACTATTATTATTATTATTTTTATTATATTTGTCTGACTTTCTTTGGGAAATAAAAATGTATTATTATTAATATTTGTTTATCTTGTCGAGCTGTTTAAGGTCAGCTCTTTACTCAAATGTTAATTTTTTGTCTTTGACTGAAAGGTTAGCCCTTTTCTAAAATTTATTTATTTTGTCGAGCTGATAAGTTAGCTTTTTGCGAATACATATTTGTTTCAGCCCTTTACTGGCGTGGTAGGTAATTTATTTTGTTGAGCTGAAAGGTTAACCCTTTGCTAATAACTGAATGGTTTTGAGCTGAAAGGTTAGCCCTTTGCTAATATTTGTTTATCTTCTTGAGATGAATAGTTGTCCCTTTGATAATATTTGTTTAATTTTTGAGATGAAAGATGAGCCGTTTGCTAATATTTGTTTATCGTGTTGAGATGAAAAGTTACCAATATGATATTTGTTTATATTGTTGGAGATGAAAGGTCTGCCCTTTGCTCATATTTGTTTATCTTGTTAAACTAAATTATTAGTCCTTTACTTATTTGTTTATGTTCATGAGCTGAAAGGATGGCCCCTTGCGAATATTTGTTTATTTTGTTGGGCTGAAAGGTTATAGCTTAACATGGTAATATATGTAGCTGAGCTGAAAGGTGGTTTGCTTTTTGCAATTATTTGACTATGTTTTGAGTTAAAAATTGTAGCGTTTTGAACGCAAAAGGAAAAGAAATACATGTTGGCAACTTGATTATTGTTGAATGAGCAAGTTATGAATTGTCGAATGGAAGTTTGAATGAGTTACTGAGACTAAGTTAACATTGAGGACAATAGTTCTGGAGATACTCTGGATTGGCCGTGTTAGGAATTATTTTATTTGTTGAATTAATTCAGTTATTGGGCCAGTGATAGAAGATTATAAACACGCTCATTTGTAAATACATGAGTAACTTGGGTTACTTTTTACTGTTAACGGTTTTTGTTACAATGCGATAACCAAATAACTGGTATCTATCGGTAAACAGACAGTTCTGTGAGATGGAAACTTGATTCTTGATTCGAAACTATATGTCATCTTCCACAATCGCTAACAATAGGGTTATATACTTAAGGGAGAAAATGAAAGGTTCTTCACTGCTCAAGTAGTATACTGGGCAATTAGTCAACAATCGTTTGTTTAATAGTGTTATAGTAAAGCTTATTTGCTACTATGTAAAGGTGACTAAACCCACCATCACACATTAAGTCAAGAAATCGCGAACGATCGACCAAAATTGGCTTCGCGATCGACCGGTCGACCGCGATGGACTTGTTGGCCACCCCTGGTGTATACTATATATGTATTAATAGAATAAAGAAGTGGTCGTGTGAGGTATCATAGAATTGGTCATTTAAAACCAAATAAGTTGGATATGAAACGTTTTCCATTAAAGTCTCCGAAGAAAATTAAAGAGAACCTAGACAGTGTCTAATATTGGTATTTAAATAACAAAATTGGAGTTAAAATTTGTTTGAAATCCAACGATTTAAAATACACGCCAAGGTACTTAAACGTCAAAACAAATTTCTAGGCGTGATTTGGAAACTTTTTGTACGTCAAGAAAAATCAAATTCTATTGAAAACGTCCTATCTATCTTGCATGAGATTTGAAGTTTACCTACATATTTTATTACGTGTGTATTTTAGTCCTGTTGCTATTTTTCATTTGTTTCCTACAATTGACCGGTTTGTTTACATTTCAAAGGTTACACGATTAATTAAAAACATTATTGTGGCTTCAGTTAAGTAGATAATACTAACATATTTGGTACCCTTATTTTAAATTATTAATTTTTTTTTTTGGCAGGTGGATCTTGAACGTGTAGTTCTTCTTGAAATGTTTTACAAACTGGACCTTTGTCAATAAAATATCTAGCTTCTGTCATTGAACTATACAGGGTTGCTTAACATCTGGGACTCGTTGGCTGGCTTACAAGAAAAGTAAGATAGCTTAAAACTACCCGAATATTTAAAATCATATTTTTTGCTGCTGGTATGATAAATAATAATAATAATAATAATAATAATATTTATTTACGACCGCAGTCATTTACAAGGAATACATACATAAATCTATTACATAAACAAAATACCTAAATAATAAAAAAAAATAAAAGAAAAAGAAACAGAAAATTATTCTAACACAAAAGTAATTCTATCTTTAACTATTCGTTTGAAGCTATTAATGGAGCAATCAAAATCATCTGGCTCAAGGTTGAGTTTGTTTGCCAACCGACACATTCTTGTAAATGGTGTATTCACCCCATAGTTTGTTCGTTGAAACGGTTCATTGAACACATTACTATTTCGGAGACCTCTTTGAGGAACATTGAAGCCAATTTTCCCTATCAATTCTGGGCAGTTCAGTTTATTGTTCAAAATCTTATGTAAAAAGGCCAAGTCTTGAATCATTCTCCTATTCTTAAGACTTTGAATTCTAATAATTTCCATCAGATGACCCAGCTGATCCCTATGATAAGGCAGTCCCATCTTGTAAGAAATAAATTTGAGAAATTTATTCTGCACGCTCTCAACCTTATTCACAGATGTTTTATAATAAGGTGACCAAACCACCGAGGCATACTCAACATGCGAACGAACATATGCGCAGTAAACATTCTTTAGGCACTGTTAATCTGTGAAATCTGCTAGACTCCTCTTGAGAAACCCCAGCATCCTAAACCCCTTATTCACAATATTATCCACATGGACTGAAAAATCTAATTGACTGTTTAACGCAACTCCAAGATCATTTATATGATTAACCCTATCAAGTACATGATCATTCAACGAATAATCAAAGTTAATGATGTTCTTATTTCGACAAAAACTAATTACGGCACATTTCTTAATATTAAGATTCATTTTATTGTCATTGCACCATATTCCAAACCGCTGCAAGTCGCATTGAAGGTCAGCACAGTCCATAACAGAATAAATAATCTTATAGAGTTTCAAATCATCTGCAAACAATGCCACCTGTGAATTCATACAGCAGTGAACAACACTATTAACAAAGATAATAAATAGTGTAACAAAACGGCCAGCCTGAGTTTCTAAGCATCATAATTTTGTTGTAGTTGGACAAGACGTACCCTATGAATAGTGTAGATGAGGATATAAAAAGTGTTTTCTAATAGCCGAAGGTCTAGCAGGTAATGTGTAGGACAGTGGCTGCCAACTAACAACAATAAAAGTGTGTTTTGCGCAACGGGGTCCGCCCCACATCTGCTTCAAATTCAAAACTCTTCTGACGCAAATAAAATTCTGCAATAGTATATCTAATTTTATACGTAGGACCGTCGTAATTATGTAGGTGTCGCTATTTCGATTCACTCCCGGTATATTTATAAAATCCACTAACTACACCAGACGTATTGTTTACCTACCATTCTATTATTAAACCGACCAAACAAAAATCTGACCAATTTTTTGTCAAATTTGCCAGACCGGTGACAAAAGTTCAAACATGTAAGTTGTCTGAGCGAATTATGAAACTATTAACATCACGAAACACCTTTCTGATATTTTCAGTAGCACTTACAATCATTTTTAACAAACATTTAACAAGAAATTGCGAACATTCTCAAGGCAAACCGTTTGACACTTCCGCATGTCTTCAAAGTTGTTTACGATCATCAGGAAAACTAATATTTATGGATGGTGTTTATATAGTTTCTCTGTTTAAAATGTCAAAAGGAAACCCCATGTTTATATTTAGACCTTCTTTTATGCTATATTATTTCAAATCTTCCGTTCTTGTGCGTCAGAATGAGTAGAGTTAAACATCCGCCGAAAATAAAGTGGTTAAAATACAAAGTTAATATCCCCTGTTCTTTTATCGTACATACTTGTAAATTTTAGAATAAATATTACTTTATAATGGTAGGTAGTAAATATTAGATGGGATGAAAGAAGCTTAGCAAAAAAACTACAAAGTAATAATTTAATATAGTCTCTGTTAAGTTTCGTGTAAAATTATTATCCATATGTTGTATCTCGCGCTTTTTATTATGCAGTGTTTTAATTTTAGACATAGAACAATTGAATCGGTGAGTGGAAGAACAGAGTAAGTCCAAACTTTGACATTTTAAACTAATATAGCCATATTGTATAAAATTTCTCGATCTTTTCGAAAATATGAAAAAAATAATCATACCAGTACTGTTATAGAAGCACCGTACTTCACGCAATGACTGGAAGAACAGAATAAGTCCAGGACATTCTCTGTTTTTCCACTCATTGCATGGAGCGCGGTTATTTTTAACAGATGAAGTCATAGACATTTTTTTAAATGGCAACCCTATATTTTTTTAATGAATTTGATAAATGTAACAGAAAATGTCAAAATATACAGGGTATTCTATTTCAAATTCAAAAGTTTCAGGTTATATCTCAGAAACTGTCAACGTTGGATCAACGATAGTAACGCCAGTAACTTCACATGGGTGCAAAATACTTAATTCCAAAAATTCGTTAAATTCGGTCGAGCCGTTCCGGAGATTCTGTCACTTTTATTTCATAACCTTCAATTGTCTCTTTCTTGAAAATTTTCTTATGCAAGGCCATAAAAATATTATGCTACCACTAAGACAATTAAAAGGTCAGGTAAATACATTAAAAAATATTCAGTTGTCATTTAAAAAAATGTCGATGACGTCATCTGTTAAAAACAATTGAAGGTAAAAAAATTAATTTGTTATCATAAGGTGTATTTTGATCATTATAAATCGACGTGTTCGAAGATTTTTTAAAATAGCAAACCGTTCTTGAGATTTCGTCATGTTTAAATACTTTACGCGCTCACTGCATAGACGGCTACACCACCCATACTTTCAAACATCAAGAGAAACTAAAAATCGTCTCACACTTCCAACAAAATCAGCATACAAAAACCCAATACCTATTAACTACCTAAAAATTGCTAACTTAAGTATGCTTAAGTGATGCACAATTTAGAAGGAGAAGATCTTGAATTTTAGAACCATACAAACATTAAATCATGATGAAGACTAATGACGAGTTTAATAATGTTGTTTTTTTTTCGTTAGTTTTAATTTTGTTTCTAATATTAAACTTGTTGTTCTTTTCGTCTTTATGCATTTTTATTTACCACTTTGCTAATAGCATAATTTTTTTCAACAAATAAAAGATTATTATCTATAAGCATGTAGTTGACAAGAAGAACAGAATAAGTGCAGCCGATGTTTTATCTAATTGCTTATTTATTATTGCCTTTTGAACCAAAATTTATTTCCTGAACAACTGCAAATGAAATGTAGTACAACTTTTCTGTGCTTACCAAATTTGTAAAATACACTGCCGAATTATACAGTTTTTTTTAGTTTGCCAAAAACGCTTGTTTTGGACTTATTCTGTTCTTCCGCTCACCGATTGAATTGAACCATATATGCTGTTGATTTATTCACTTGTCCAGAAGAAGTAATGGCTTTTTTGTCGCCCCATTTTTCATTGTAACTGGATAGCCATTTTGGCGCACATCAATTTTCGACACAGTAATCGAAAAGTAGTTCAATCGTACTGTCAAACGGGAAATTAGTCGAACTATTGGCGTGCTGCAAATTATTCGGAAATTTGAAACGTGTTCCATTTTGGGTCTCATGCTAGAAAACGTACTTGTTCGCATGTTTATTTAGATTTCAGGTTAGTCAAAGGGGCAAATTATTTGGTCGTCCGAGATGGCTGTCCAGCACATTACACAGTAGCCGTAAGAAATTATTTGCACCAATCTTATCCACACAGATAGATCAGCTGTGTTGGTCCAAGATTATGGCCTTTCTGGTCTCCAGATTTAAGTCGTCTAGGTTTTTCCTACTGGGGTGTTAAAGGAGGTCTATGCTCAACAAATAACTAACAGAAATATATTGAGAGCAAATAAATGTCGCAGGAAGTACAAGACGGATTAAGGGATTGTAATTATTACTTTCATTATTATAGAATTTATTTTTAATTTATTGATATTACCAGGCACCAATATTATTTGTTAAAAGCTATTTGACTACAAAGTCATACTGTTTTTTGTAGTGTTATATATTATACATATGGTGAAAATGTATTTATATATATATATATATATATATATATATATATGTTATAATATTATACAGGATGTCTCACGGAACTGGTACATTAGAAGTTTCTCATGTTCTGCTATTTCCGGAAACTTCAAATTTTGGAATTAGAATTTACTCGATCTGAGCTCTTCAACTAAAATATTCTCAAGTTAACTGTCACATCCGGTCACCGGAAGACGGTATCAACGTTGCTATTTTAAATGGAATGATATAATTTTAATTTTATTTTTTGTTTCTACGTATCAAAATACATCATTTTTAATGAGGTTTTCCTGCACTCAAATATCACCATTTTTGAGTTTTTTGGTTTTACTATTTTTTTGGTGATTTTCGGGGTTGCGTTTAAAATTGAATATCTCGGTTATTATTGAAACTAGAAGTTTCATGATTGGTGGTCCAAAACTAGAAACATAACCAAATAAGACGATGTTTAGTTAATCATGATATCTTAGACATACAGGATGTTCAAAGTTTACAATACAATAATTGAATTTTAAACGTAAAAAAAAACTCATTTTTTTCAAATGGAACACCCTGTATAGATATTGTCAGTATAAAAGAATGCAAACTAAATACAAAACAATTTATTTTTCATTTATAGGAATGTAACAACTTTGGAACAGCAGGAAAACAGAAAAATATTGAAAAGGTTTGTTAAAACTACAGTAATATCTTGGGATATCTAACTTAAATTAAAACTTAATTATGTTGTTCTAAATGCTGCCCGTTCTGCGCCAAACATTTTAAAACTCTTCGCTGTACTTCTGTCATCGTCGTTCTTCGGATTTGTTGTCGCTGAAGTCCAATAATGGCGGCTACTACTCTGGTAGTCAATTCTTCTCGAGTATTAACTGGTGTGGAATGGACCTGACTTTTCACATGACCCCAGGGATAAAAGTCTAATGGTGTTAAATCTGATGAGCTTGGTGGACACCGCCATTGTCCCCTATTTCCGAACCACCTATCGTCAAAGAACTGATTAAGGGTCGGTGCGAAACGAAAAAACGCGTTTTTAAGAAGTTGGTAATATACTACCAACTGCACTATCCACGGCGACCTTGAAACGATTATCTTTCCTTTTTATCGTTCATTGACAGACAGACCCTATCTAAACTGTAAATACAGAACCAATTTGTAGTGACAATTTGCACGACGAGATGGCGCCAAGTGTCAACTAGCACGATTACAGTACATTGTTTATGTGATTAAAGTACAAGACGCGTTAATTACAATTTATTTTAGTATGGTTGTAAATACCATTCGGTTTAGGAGAGCATGGGTGTTAAAATCTCTATTTTATCTCCATTGTATCTATTTTATGCGGTTATTTGATACTTAAAAATCATCAATAAATAGAGATAATTGAAATGAGATATTCATTAACAATCTTGCCAATTCAGATATTAATTTAATTCTCTCTTACGACCGCCTTGCACTTTTTTATTTTACATGATTTCTGTGTGGTCAGCTTAATCGGTTGCCGACCGCTAAGTTGAATGGATACCACATGCGAAGAGTGTGCCAGGGCACCGTCCATTTGATAAAAGCAGTCGCGTAAAATTGAGGGGAAGAGTTTCGCAAAAATTGTTCACACATCCACGCAAAATTTCTAGATATCTATCACTATTTAAATTTTTGTTGTAAATTTCGTATCTACTTTCGTCCCCCATTATTAAATGGGAGTATTCAAAATGGATTAAGGAAAATGTGACAATATCTCAAAAACTATTGGAGATAGATATAGGGAACCCTAATATTGATTGATAGGGAATGAGGTTTCCTATCGAATGGCGTATCGGTATATAGGGTGTTCCATTTGAAAAAAATGAGTTTTTTACGTTTGAAAATTCAATTATTGTGTTGTAAATTTTGAACACCCTGTATAAGATATGATGATGAACTAAACATCGTGTTATGTTTCAGTTTTGGATCACCAATCATGAAACTTCTAGTTTCACCAAAAAAAAATCACCAAAAAATTTGTAAAATCAATAAA
This sequence comes from Aphodius sticticus, assembly GCA_963966075.1. Classification (NCBI taxonomy): domain Eukaryota; kingdom Metazoa; phylum Arthropoda; class Insecta; order Coleoptera; family Scarabaeidae; genus Aphodius; species Aphodius sticticus. The sequence continues at coordinate 21,580,435 of OZ014513.1, read as the reverse complement.
ACTAAAAAATGATGAGATTTGGGTATAGGGAAACCGTATTAAAAATGATGTATTTTGATAGGTAGAAACCAAAAATAAAATAAAATTTATATCATTCCATTTAAAATAACAACGTTGATACCGACTTCCGGTGACCGGACGTAACAGTTAACTTGAGAATATTTTAGCTGAAGAGCTCAGATCGAGTAAATTCTAATTCCAAAATTTGAAGTTTCCTGAAATTGTAGAACATGAGAAACTTCTAATGCACCAGTTCCGTGAGAGACCCTGTATATTACAGTTTTAACTTCGTTATCAATAATCTCATTTGTCAGGTGCGTTTTACTTAATATTATTGTTTCTATCAAATAATTTTCACCGTTGTGTCCGAAAAGCTAAAAATCTGAAAGAGCATTTCCAACCTTGTTAGCTACATGCCAAACCATAAAATTATATAAACAGTTTTGCAGTCAAAACATTCGACATATGTATTTTCGTAGACTTTGGAACAATATTTCTTTTTGAGAATATAGAAAAATATACATATTTATAGCAATTTTAAGTTCATAGACAGGACGTGACAGTTAACTTGAGAATATTTTACCTGAAGAGCTCAGATCGAGTAAATTCTAATTCCAAAATTTGAAGTTTCCTGAAATTGTAGAACATGAGAAACTTCTAATGCATCAGTTCCGTGAGACACCCTGTATATTACAGTTTTAACTTTGTTATCAATAATCTCATTTGTCAAGTGCGTTTTACTTAATATTATTGTTTCTATCAAAAAATTTTCGCCGTTGAGTCCGAAAAGCTAAAAATCTGAAAGAGCATTTCCAACCTTGTTAGCTACATGCCAAACCATAAAATTATATAAACAGTTTCGCAGTCAAAATATTCGACATATGTATTTTCGTAGACTTTGGAACAATATTTCTTTTTGAGAATATAGAAAAATACACATATTTATAGCAATTTTAAGTTCATACCTTCCATTGTTCCACTTATGACGTCATCATTTGTTTTTAAATGGGAACTCCCGATATTTCTTTCTGAGTATGATCTTTGAGTTTCATCATCAAAAATCGACGCGTCCGAGAATTTATATTAACAATCTGTTTCAATTTTGACTTATATTTGAAGCTTCTGATGATGGTAGACATATTGGTCTTTTTCCCGTTTATTCGCTCTATTGACTGTCGGAATGTATATGTCTGTCCTAAAAAAATTAAGTAAACTAAGCGTTTTTTACAGACTTCTTTTTATAAAAATAGAAAAGTGACCATAAAACGCACCCACCTAGAGCAATGCCTTTTTTATAGACCCCAGGGAAAATGTATATTTTCGTATGCGAGCATATTTTTTTATAAGCATTTCCAGACATTGCTTTCATTTCATTATTTATTCAGTTGTTTTCATCTCGCTGACGTTGAACAACAAATAATCAACTTGTATAAGCAAACCTGTGCTGGCACACCTTGAGGTTGTTAAGCTTTGAAGTCGGCACATACATTTGTACTTTGATGTCAATTTCCTCGAATAACAACAATAAATAAAGAATTAACACGTCACGCTCATATCGTCAGACGCTAAACTGTTACCGAAAGTATAATTTTCAGTCTGAATCACAATTTGGCAGGACGCCTAAAAGGCGCCTAAACTACAGTCAATGCCATCGTCTATGTATGTGTGCAATAGTATGCGATTTGCAACAACATTTAATATCAGAGAGAATCAATGAGATCTTTTATATGTACTTACACTGTAGTTTCTAACTTCTTTCTAAGTTTATTCTTAAATAATGTATTTCCTACGAAGCCTATTAACTGTCTTAGCATGCATGAGAAGTCCTTCCTTATTGTATCTTCTCAGACAGAAAAGTTAAATAAACATATTTGGATACAAACAAAAATAACTTTTTTTTAATTCTTGTAGTTTTTGATTTATTGGAACAACCTGTATATGGTTATTTTTTCAGAATGCAGATATTGTTTACATACTATTGTGCAAAAATGTACTGTTTTGAAAAATAAAGTACTTTTGCGTAGATTGTATTCAAAAACAAAAAATGTTTCAAACAAAAGTATACATAGCAAAATAAAGCGGCCAGGTTTCAATGAACGTAAAAATGCAATTATCGCAAAAAAACAGTATATTTTTACACAATAGTATGGAAATTTTTATGTGAAAAATTACGTCGATTCCAAAAGATAGTACATCGTTCCAATAAAATCGATACTGTTGAAATACAAATTGTCCTATGCCTTGAAATGAATAGACCATCCATTCAAAATAGAGTTTAATCATAAATCCCTTCAAACAAATTTGAGGAGTTGAAGTAAATAATGAACTAAATGCCAAAAATTGAAAAATTTGTTTTATTACATTAATGTGGGCTGGATATCACGTTATCACGTTAATTTAAATAACGGGCTACGTAAAAATATGTCGTGAAATGCCTAACAAACTTGACCGCTCGATCTCGCATGAGTTTACTTTCGGCGTATTTTCGTAAACAGCGCGCTAAGTGCCTTTAGTCAGTGCCAGTAGTTGCTTATAATTAAAATATTATGCATTTTATAAAAAAATGATTCCTACAAAAAACTCTATGAATAAAAAAATAAATATACAGGATGTTCTATTAGAAAAAGAAAACGTTTGCAAACTACAATGAAAAGAATAATATATTAAACAAGAGCTTGTTTAAACCCAAAAAACTTTTATTTGAAGCATTTTTTGAAACTATTTACGGTTGGGGAGTTATTTAGGTGTTTCAGTTATTTTGACAAATTTTGATATACCGGGTGGTCTTGTTAACTTGAGGCTCCTAAATATCGCGGGAAATATGCATGGTACGACAAAAGTGTCTTAAATAAACTTGTAGGACTCAAAGGGGGAAGTGCGATGACGATATCAGATTCATTGCAGATGGCGCTGCAATCGGTGAAAATGAGGCTAACTTAATTTTTTTAAGTGGGAACACCCAAATTTTTTATCAAATTACGATTTTACGCTAAATAAGAAGAATCTTTTGTCTGGAATCTTTTTCGTTTATTTAGCGTAAAGTAATAATATTATAAAAATCTGATGTGGCCAGGCACATGACTTTATCATACTATATATAAAATTAATGGTTTAGCTGCATGCGATTCCATTAACCATTAACACAAATATATTAATTAAAGAAAATACACATTATGAATTAACATAATTTCAAATGATATAAAACAAACGGTGCCTTGCGCCGTGGGCGCTTATCCGAAATTGTAATTACAAATTTGAAATCTTTACGATTTACCCGCCAGTGAGTGAATAGCTTGGCGGGTATATTTTTAAAAACAAACAACTATAAAACAATTAAAATGCTTTACTAAAATATTTAAAACAACGCAAAACGTTTTGATCTAAATATTATTGAATAAAACATGGACACACACAGCACGCACACGCAGCTACCGCCACCGGCTTTAACGTCTCCTTCGTTGATCGGGCTCATCTTCATCGCTGACGTCCCGCTCAGCATCTATTTGCAGAGATCCTGCATTCGCTTTGCCTTCGTGCTTGTCCCCAGGCTGGTCAGGTGGTTCCGGCGCAGAGCTATTGCAAAAACATCACCGTATGACACTGTCTGCAATTAGTTCTGTCACAGTTCTGTCATTAGAATTAAAATCCTGGCTACCTCGTTTTAATGCCCACACGACCGATCTCAATTTGAATCTGCTCCTGCAGCGAAACTCTTAATTTTACCAAAAAATGTCATAGACATAAATTATACAAAATTTCGTCGAGTTTAATTTATTATTTAACTATTATGACGAAATTACAGAAATGGCAGCTCATTTGCAAAATCCTTGAAAAGTGCTTGGAGGAAACATCCAGTTCCTATGGACCATTTTGAGCCAAAAGCTTTCCAGCTCTAAGTTTGGTTATGAAACTTCTAAATATGAAGGTTCGTCCCGATGCATTTAGTAGTTTCTCCGGAATCGTCGCCACAAAAATGGGTACACACACACACACACACACATCCACACACACACACACACACACAGACATTTTTTGTACCTTGGTCAAAAATGTTCAGGGGACCCAAAAAGACATATTTCCGCTAAAATCTCAACAAATTTTTTTGGCACGATTACAATACTTTACATACTGCGTATGATAAAGTAAAAAGTTCATGTTATTTCTGTTTTTACTTTATCATACGCAGTATGTAAAGTATTGCAATCGTGCCAAAAAAAAATTTATTTTGTATTTTAATAAAAAGGAAAATGTACGATATTGTTAGTATCAATACTGTGTGATACCTTGAGTAGTTTGTGAAAAAAAATATTAGCTTGCTTTTGTTTTTTCTAAAATAATAATTCAAAATAAAAGGAAAACGTTGAGTGGATTTTGATTTCTGGTCCTTACTTTTTCTGAAGGAAGTTACTAAAATAAGTCATTTTCAATGTAAACTTTATATAAACATCTTTAGATTAGAAAGATTACACAAAAAACAACAGTTTTTCAGTACATTTGCAAAATAACAAATAAACAAATTTTTAAAGAATATTAATGACTATAAAATTGAGCAGAACTATCATGTATTTTTCGAACAACGGATACTTGGTCAAGCAACTTATTTTTAATGTTTTTCTTTCTAGTATAAAAAAATAACAACTTAGCTTAAAATATGTATAAATAAAGATTATGACACTTTCTACGAATTTTTGAATTTGCTTTAGATTTGTTCTTGCGATACAAGACCGCGGAAAAAAACAACACCAACATGTGATGTACAATCTGTTTAAATATGCACAAAAAATTAGGGATGGCTTTCTATAAAACATTTATCTTGCTGCACACTACTTTCTAAATATCTCGGAATAATGTTTTTGGCACTTAGTTCGTTATTTACTTCAACTCATTTGTAGTAGGTAGTTCAGTACTAATTTGATTCTCACAATGCTGTTTCTTTTTTGCAAATAAAGCAACCGCTTAGAAACTGTAAGAAATATGGTAAAAATATACAAAACATATAGGCCAATCCATTTAAAATACTGAAGTTGACTTCGTTTTCACGACAATAACACCATCTATAACAAAACCAAAAACACATAATTCTGTATAATTTATTAATTTATTCAACGATTTGTATATAGGTAATTATATATATTGTCTTCTTAAATAAATGTTAGTTTGTCACTTATTGCACTATGAATTACCGAAACAAACACAACAATAATTCATTCAGGTTAGGACAATGATGATGCATTTTTGAAAATTAACGCACATTTTAAAACAAAGATAACAAATGTAGACACCAAAAAACGAAATATAATGTTATTATTGTTATTACCTATATGTGGAAGGGTATTTTTGCCCTTTCATGCACTTACAAAACAAACAATCGCACGAACGGAAAAAGTTGGGTTGTTGTTGTTGTTTCAGAGTTTAAATTCCGCTAACAGAGCTCACTGCACAAAAAAAGAGACGCGTTTGTTTTCAGTCATTAAAAGCGGCTGAAAGGATAGCAAGCCCCCAATTAATGAGATTAACGTAAAGTCAACGTTTCAAATGGAATTAAGAACCCCTACAGTATCATTAAAAATGTTCGCTCTATTACCCTTTACAGCGACTTGACATCTAGTGACTCAGAATATTGACAAATTTACATATTCGTAGTACCACGTGCGTAATGGCTATAAAATTGATTCTATTTTTTATATTATTTGATTATGATAGCGTCCAAGTTATGGAACGTGACTACCGTACTGACAATAAGTGAATAGAAATAAATAATTTTTTAAGACCGAACTTCTGAAGACTCCCAAGTATCATAATACATTCATAAACTACCTATATGGGGGACATTAATTATGTTGCCATTAAAACAATGAAATCTAATACAATCTACTGAAAGTTTAACAAACAGTTTTAAACTTTAGTATTAATAAATTTATTCTATTTCTTGCTATTCACTGTATAATGATATTTTTATCTGTTGTGTTAAAATAAATGATAGTATAACATTGTAGTAGTCTTTGTTTGTCAAATATATCAAAATAAATTTATAATTTCTATCAGCTTCATGATAAATAATAACTTTTTATCTACTGTTGCAATTACTTATTACTTTATCATACGCAGTATGTAAAGTATTGTAATCGTGCCAAAAAAATTTTTTAGATTTTAGCGGAAATATGTCTTTTTGTGTCCCCTGTGTGTGTACCCGTTTTTTTCTTGTGGCGACGATTCCAGAGAAACTACTAAAGGTATCGGGACGAAACTTCATATTTAGAAGTTTCATAATCAAACTTAGAGCTGAAAAGCTTTCTATTGAAAAGGGTTCAAAGGAATTGGAGGTTTAGTCTTAGCATTTTTGGAAGATTTTGCAAATATGCCGCCATGTCTGGAATTTGGTCGAAATAGTTAAATAATAAATTAAAGATGAGGAAATTCTGAATAATTTATGACTATGAGTTTTTTTGAACTGTCATCGGAGAGGAATTTCAATATTTATGAAAATTGTTTATGCAAATTTTGGTGTAGACTACAACTATAGAAATGCTTTCCGATGGCAGTTGCACCTGATTATTGTCTGCTGTAGGTAATACATCAAAAAATATAATATAATGTTTAACTTTAAGCGCACAAGTTATTTTCTTCTGAACTTTTCTAGACTTGCACTCTGTAGTATTGTAGTGCGTGTTTGTAGTGAGTTGGAAAATATGTTTACAATAGCGACGATTGTGAAAGTACTATATCATCGACTAGAAAACTTAAACACAGTCCAGTTTGAACATTTGTACACAACATTTATAACAGAACATTTATACGAAATAAAAACAGAGATGTTTATAGTAGCGCCATCTACATCTGGTGATTTTTTTATTTCGAAGCTTTGGAGAGGTGTGCTACAGTTTGCTATTTGAATTGAGCCACAACTATTTGAAAATCTGCCGGTAAAACGACTGAAGCCAATCTTAGTTTGGTTTCAGAAACTTGGCCCAATTATTTATTTACCTTCTTTATACTCCTGACTGAGAAACTGCTATGATGGCAATACATAGTTACAAATGTTGAAGCAGCACCACTAAACTGCAGAATGCTGTCAACAATATTAGTGATTGGATTCATGGGCGCCGTTTGAAAATGTTTCAGAGGGGGGCAATTTTTTTTTAGTATTAAATGGTGACCTAATATTAAGGACGAAAAAGCTGCAAAACAGTTAATGGCATAACTGTTTTGCAGTATTTTCGTGTTGTGTTATTTCGGATAAACTCTGAAAAATCTCTATCGCTTTAAGGTAGCGAAATGTTTTTGTTCACATTTTTGTGTGTTAATAGCCATACATGGTCGTGATCCCTGTATGCTCGACAACATTTACTTATTATATATTGATATTCATTGAATTTCAAGTCATGTTGCCGTCTTTCTATCGTTTATTAATGTGGGATTAATATTTTTATTAATAATTGTTTGTAAATATATTTTGTTTCCGAATCATGGAACTCTTATTCTAGAATTTAAGATTTTGTATGATTTTCAACAAATATTCTAGCCTTTTTATTACTTTCTATAACGCTAGAAGAAATTGCTGTTAATTTCCTATAATAATTTCTAGCTCGTGGTCATCGAACATCTGATACAATATCTTAATAACAAATTGATAAACAATAAAATGGCAACAATATTATTTTCAAATTTACCCCGTTAACGAGAAATAATGACTAAATGTAGAGAAAAGTGGATTAATTTGAAAATGCTGTGTTAAGGATAATCGACGACGAAATAATATCTTTTTTTATTTTACTATTATAGTTGAAGACTTGTAAGGCGACAATGTTAGGTCAACTACTAACTTTTGAACGAACTCGTGTACGGAAATGTATTGTGTCAATGCTGGAGAGAGTCAGAAAATGGTACCAATATTACAAACAGCGTCTATTGTCATGTATCATAGGATGGCCCTTTCAATACCAAATAACTTTTGTCTGAAATTTTTTTATTATTTAACGTTTTTGAAACTCCCTTTTCATTAACCGAAGTTTTGTAATTTTAGTACCAATTTTGGCCAATAATGGGTTATCTTTAAATCTTTTTAAATTATTTGATTTTAAAATAGTTATTCTATGATACTTCATACAACCTACTTTACTAAAGCAATTTCTAAAGTTGGTACAATATTCCGGGTCTCTGCAGTTCCTAAACGGCGTCTATCTGGACATAAGTTTGTTATCAAAAGATGGTCTACTATCAAAACTTGACTATTATACATTATCTATATATTCTACGCTTATTAGTTTAACACTCAGTGTAATTAAGATAAACTGCTCAGCAGTGCAAAAAATTGCAAAGTAATTGAATCTAATAAGTACGATCAAATAAATGTGCATATAACAATACTTATTTTGGACTACAGCGCAAAATTTAGATACCGTATCTTGTCATCTTGTGGCTCTTTCGCGACTGTTAAGAGAGGGCAATATCGCAATATCTAATAAGACTGACATTGGTGACAATAGCCGATAATAATCGGAATAGTCATCAGTTATCTAGTAAATTCTTTTTCATCCTTCACTATACGAAAATGTCATGCTTGCATCTTTGTGGGGACACTAAAGATGCTAATTGCCCGTTAGGCGTTTACTTAATAACTTTCAAGCCTAGCCGCGAAAATATTTTACACACAGGCCGGGCGGCGACTGACATGTCTGTCCAATAAATACATAGCTTTCAATTCGGTTTGACATTTGCGAGATCGATCTGATCAAAAAGATCAACCTGATCTATGATCAAAAGATCCATCTGATATGATAATAACCGATTTATCGATCAGATCTATTTGTCGGTCTTCAATTGTGATCAAAGATCGATTACAAATTTCTCGCCTACCCCTATCTTTTTCGTTTTTCGCATAGCGGTAGTTGGGTTAGAAATTCATGGGGGGGGCGCTTGCCCCCCCCCCTGTCCATATGTAACGGCACCCCTGATTGGATGCAACGATGTGACATTGTTACATTGGACAAAAACTACTCCGTTCCCATAAATTTTACCAACAAGGAAATACGTTTCAATGAAAATACATACCATCACCGTACCTTATTTGAACCCCTTAGTATAACGCTGTAAACCTGGAAAGTACACGTTAACAAAAATAAATTGGGCATAAGATATAAAATAATTTACTTATTCTATCTATCTACTTAGCTTATTGGTAGGAAATTGTCTTTGTCGCCTAAACTCTTACTTTACAAGCAGATACTTAAGGATGTAAATCTTAGACTTATGATATGCAATATTGTGGCTGTACTAAGCCAAGTACTTCAGCATCATTCAACGCTTCCAAAATAAAGTGTTAAGAAACATCGTGGGTGCACTTTGGTATATTAGAAATAGCAATCTCCACAGGAATATGGACATGGATTTAGTAACCGACGAAATTGAAAAGTTTGCTGAGAATCAGCAGAATCAGACTTAGTCAGCATACGAATGTCGAGACAATCCAGCTCCTTGACAATTGTGACATAGTGCGAAGACTCAAAAGAACTAAACTTTATGAGTTGTAAAAGTGATTTTAGGAAAGCAGAACACAATGTTATGTGAGTGATAGGTGACCAAAACAGAGCAAAACAGATCACTTTCTATTAGGTCTGATTCTGTGAATGTTTATAGACGATGTTCTATACACATCCTCAAGTAAAAGCTCTAAAAGTGACAGAATCTGGAGATCTCGATTGCTATTCACTAGCTAATTTTAACGTTAACGTAATTCGTACTCCCAGCGGTAACGTGAAGATCAAACAACCGGATTTTACAGCTATCCTGACAACGCAACGGTACGGCTTCGTAGTTAGCACGGATGAATTGTACAAACAACGTGATGGGTTCTCTCAGTGGTAAAGTGGAGGAACGAAAATTAAATAGCGTAAACATATTTTTGCGAGCAGCTTTCAGACTACTATTTATGAAGCCGCGGGCGTGACGCTATCTTCGTTTGTTTTCCCCGTCTGCTAGCTTCATCTGGCATTTTATTGGTGCTGGCCTCCGGCAAAATACGTTTTATTTTACTATATCGCCGGCCCTCGATTTTGATAACGCACGGAACGGTTATTCACGTGTTCCTTTTACATTTATTGCCGATGGTGACATTTATTTGGTCTGCACGCAAATATTTTGGTCTAAAAGCACCCCACAGAATGTTTATTTATTTTTCCTTCATTTCGGCAACCGCAAAATCCCATCGGTAATTTGCGGTAAATTATGCAATATTATTAAATTAAATGTGGGTATTGCGGTGGTTTGTTGGGAATTGAAACGGAATATTTCAATATTTCAGCTCTAAAATCTTCAGAGCAATCCACTTCTACTGTGGGGCAAAACTTACTGTGGCAAAATTCGGTAACTTTGTAGTTTTTTATCATTTCTTATCAAATTTTGTATACACAACAAGAAAAGCTAAAGGTTTGATCACTTCAACAAACAAAAACATTACAATTTTACTAATTTATTGATTAAAAAAACTGTACTCTCTTAAAACTGTACACATGCTTTTCTCAAAACTATGTTTTGCTGCACGATCGGCACGGTAACTCAAAAAGTTGTCTATACAGTAGAAGTCTGGGCTGTGGATTTCAATTTGATCTTACTTGCAGATAAGATTACTAACCTATCGCCAGAAGTTCTGAGCTTTTGACAGTAATTGTGTCGATACCATTCATAAGAAATCAATAAATATACAGAGTGATTTTCAATTCCAGGCGAAAATTTCTATGGCTAGTCACAATAAAATAATAATAATAGCTGCTGATGATTTGTTTCCAAAAAACCGGACAGAACTGAAAGGAAATTCAAAATTTCGTGACGGTATTAAATTAAAAAAATAATTAAATTAAATAGAAGTAAGCACTAATAAAAGCTTGACAACGCAAAATCATTAAAATTTATTTGACATTTTTTACTTAGAATTTAGTGTGTTTACATTTAATGATCGCCTCGAGTATAAATTACCGTGTATTAGTTTTCGACATTGTGTATGTATGAGCAAGAATTTTCTTATTTAACGAACTTCAAGAGAAAATAAAGAAATTATCTGTTCCTGATGAAATTATTGTGTACTATATTCCACACTTTTTTTTCAGAACGTAAAAGTCATTCCCAGTAAAATGTTTCATATGGACTATGATTGATTGATTTATTGATTTCCGGGTGGAAACCGCGTTGAGGACTTTGAAGCAGTCGACGTTTCGCGCTCTGTTGCAAGAGGCATCTTCAGGACTAAGTTATCAAGCCAAGTGCTAACAGAAAGTCTACAATCTAGATATGATTGATTATTCTTTCAATGCCTCAATAGGTCCATATAAAACTTTTTACTGAGAATAAATGTTTCCTCATTTTTGTATTCATTTCATTTTTACTACATATGATTTTTAACTTATTAATAAATTTATTTAATTATTGTAAAGGGTACTGTTTGTATTTTGAAATGTATTTTCTTTTTCCTTTCTTTGGTAATACTTCAAACGGTTGTATCTGTTTGAAGGAGTTGAAAAAAAAAAAACAAATGAGTTTATACACAGGACAATATGTACAAAGGTACAGTTAATGATTGTACTAAACTACAACAAAAATGCTACAACAACGAATTTGCAGTTATTTCATTATCGTCGTAGTTGTACAGGAAAAGCACTGTAATTCCAAAGTAGAATTAATTTCACCCATTGAAATGAGTTTCCTCACATACATCTGGCTGGTTACTTGATACAGCTAAATTTCTTCATACATTTTTCTCTGTGTGTAAAACTTTTTGCTCGGAACGACATTGGGAAGGACACTGAATAATATTTTTTTTGTTGGGATTCCCCCGGGTTACAATCCAATTCCAAGGGTTCCGCAAGAGTAAAAAGGTTGACAAATGCTGATCTAGACGGACGAAATCATGCCGACCATAGGGCAATGTTTTGCTAACAAGTGGCCTCCAAGAATGGTCCTTAAAGAGCCCGTACATAACATGTAATGCATATTCCGTCTTACTTTTAATAATTCCAAGAAAACTAATATTTTTACGACTGTTTTTTGTGACACTAATCCGATGTCTGATTTTAATAACTAAAATAGCGGATGCCATATGATTATAAAAACTACTACAAACAAAATACGGTGGAAAAGAAGGAATAATAAGTTTAATCGTCTAGTAAATCTAGACCAGTGGTTCTTAACCTTTTTGAAGTCAGAGAGCACTTTTGATCATAAGAAAAATTCGCGGAGCACCAAAAACAAGACATAATTTGTATTACAAATTAAAACGATTATTACATAACAGTTAAAAATAACATTAATTAGAAAATAATATATTACATTACAAGAGCTGTAACTAGCATATTACGTACGAGTGGAAATTTAACACACGAGCCGCGAAGCGGCGAGTTTTATTTTCCACGAGTATGTAATATGCGTTACAGCTCGAGTAATGATTTGCTTTATAAGTCAGTCCATCTGACCGTAAAAATGGTCAAAGTCGTTATTTTTTTAATGCAATAATTAGCGTATTCCCGTGTATCGCTTCGGTTTTTATGTACATTTTGTTGCGAATTGATGAAAACATGACTTATGTGACTTGAGTTATCTATCGCTGTACGCCTTAAATTAAACATTCATAGGTATGTCTGAAGTAAAAATGAGTAAAGTTCAATTTTTTAGACCACTTTTTATCGGAAACCTGACCTGCAATAACTCCCATAAGTAGAGACAAGCTGCTTTTTTCCTTTTATGTATTTGTTGTTACAATCGGATGATAAAAAGGGGGTATGCTCACTGTTCTACTGGAACGGTGTATGCTTTCATACTCGCATCCCTGGATAAAAATAGTGAAAGTTCAGGAATTTTTTTAGACCACTAATTAACGGAAACTTGGACTGCAATAACACTCCGACCTTTGCCCACGCATTCTAGCTCAAACTCTACTATTTGTGATTGGACTTTTTGACACTACTATAGTTTAAGAAGAGGGGAAACGAATGGTGTTGGTTTTACTAAGATTGAACAAATGGTCAACGAGATACAGCCCATTGAATATCCCGATTTTTGCAAATATTCCGTGTCACCTAATCAGTTATTAATTAATTACGGCCACTAATTTACATATTTCGGATCGGTCTTTTCCACTTTTAGATTGGCCGAAGAATACTCGTTCGAACAGTGTTAGTTTCGTTGCGGTATCTCTAAGGGTACTCGAGTAATTAGAGTTTTTCTATACACGTAAATTCCCATAAGAGGGGGCTGGAAGCCGGCCGGGCCGTCCAGGTTAGCAACGCAAGCTGTCGCAAAACACGCCGACCTTCGCCCACGCATACTACCTCAAACCTAGGTAATTGCGATCGGACTTTTTGACATTTCTATAGTCGAAGAAAAGGGGAATGGAATGGTGTTGGTTTTATTAAGATTGAACAAAGGCTTAACGAGATACAGCCCATTGAATATCCCGATTTTTGCAAATATTCCGTGTCACCTAATCAGTTATTAATTAATTACGGCCACTAATTTACATATTTCGGATCGGTCTTTTCCACTTTTAGATTGGCCGAAGAATACTCGTTCGAACAGTGTTAGTTTCGTTGCGGTATCTCTAAGGGTACTCGAGTAATTAGAGTTTTTCTATACACGTAAATTCCCATAAGAGGGGGCTGGAAGCCGGCCGGGCCGTCCAGGTTAGCAACGCAAGCTGTCGCAAAACACGCCGACCTTCGCCCACGCATACTACCTCAAACCTAGGTAATTGCGATCGGACTTTTTGACATTTCTATAGTCGAAGAAAAGGGGAATGGAATGGTGTTGGTTTTATTAAGATTGAACAAAGGCTTAACGAGATACAGCCCATTGAATATCCCGATTTTTGCAAATATTCCGTGTCACCTAATCAGTTATTAATTAATTACGGCCACTAATTTACATATTTCGGATCGGACTTTTCCACTTTTTGATTGGCCGAAGAATACTCGTTCGAACAGTGTTAGTTTCGTTGCGGTATCTCTAAGGGTACTCGAGTAATTAGAGTTTTTCTATACACGTAAATTCCCATAAGAGGGGGCTGGGGGCTAACTTCACATAGGTTAAATCCGCACATAACATATGGATGATATGGAGATGAGCGCAAAAATATATATTATCAAAGGATCATATTAATTATGTTTATTTTAGAAAATATATTTCAAAATGTTTGCATATTTTTCGAACTTTTTATGTGACATGGGTAGCAGAACTATACTCATTTTTATTTAATGGTATTATGTTTAGAATTCTTTATTTATTTTATTCATACTTATTACTATTTGAAAATTGTAAATATTTTAATTGTTAGTTTTGTTGTAGTTAGAATGTTTTGTACGTTAATAATATACAAATATTATTATTTCAATCACATACGGTAGACGAGCCAACATTAAATGTTGGCTTTCATAATTTTGCGGAGCACTTGCAACAAGCTCGCGGAGCATCAGTGTTCCGCGGACACCAGTTAAGAACCACTGATCTAGACCTTCATCGAATACTGTGTTTTCCAATGTTTACTGTTTAAAGAGCTTATGGCTACTAGTTTCGATCATCGTCTTCTGGTCAAGCGTTATTTCGAGAAAGTGACATCTCACATGTAGTGAGGTTAGGTTGCAAGTTTTTTGTTCTACAAAAAAATTTTAACTGTTAACTTTTAACTTTCTAAAGTATAATCTTTGCAACATATTCGCATTTTCATTATTTATTTTTCATTAAGGAAGAGTTTTAAATATGATCAGCAAGTAGGTATGCCTTCCTAAAACTAAACATTTTTATCACTTTGGTTTCCAAACTGTTCTTCGAAGAGGTTAAAAACTCGGAACAGGCGTTCCGAAAAGCACAAAAAATGAGATTATCTGAAAACTTTGCATATGCAGATGGGACGTTTCATTTTACGAGGCAGAATGGTATACAATCATGATACGCAGAACAACCTGTCAAGGCGCACAGCTTTTCTTTTCACGTGTGGGCTAGATTTATGTAGAAACCTACCACAAACACGATTTTGTTACTTAATGTGCTAATCAAAATGTACAGTTAAATGCAGTTTTTTGAGGAAACCCGAGCTGCAATTGTAATAAACTGTGCAAGGCCACATTTAGATGCAAAACAAAAAGGGAAGCCATGATGCCATAAAATCGCACATCAAAGCTTGGCGGCGGGGCTTTGAAAATCGCAAACAGAGCCTATTAAATTCTGTTTAAGCCGGACACACGAAAAGGCAATTAATTTCGACCAACTACTGCAGTATGTACTGACTACTGACTCACTTCCATTGCTTGGAGTGTGGCGTACTTTACTCATCTATTCATGGCATTGTTTACCGGAAAATAATTAAAAGTAAACACAACTGATGCTACAGTAAAGCAATATTGTTAAGGCATTCTATGTTTCTAGGTGTATTTTAGTTTTAATAGTAAAGGCTTTTAGTTTAAGAAATGAGTTGTGTTTTATGGTAATAAGCACTGTTCAATACAGCCCTAATGTCCACAAAACAATGATAGTTATTGTATTAATACTTATACGCCCAGGATTTTTTATTCTATAATTTCCTGCAGCAAATGACATTTGCCAGTTTCAAGTCGATCAATGAAAATTTCTGAAGATTGTCTATATGATGTTAGTTTACAAATTTATAAATTCTTGGCACAGATTTTCTTAAAAACTAGACATAATCCACAATTTATGCATTCAGATTCACATTCTACGGATGCATTCTACACGCATACCAGAATTTTATTAGTGGCCATTAGTTGGTGTTTTTTCTTTCAAAATTAAGTAATTGAAGTTCTGAAATCATAACACTCAGAAACTTATTGATATTGTTTTTTTTTATCAGGTTAATAATTGCGATAGTATTGTTATAATTGTTATATTAATGTATATTGTATTCCACTTACCATTACAAAATTCCCTTACAAACTTAACATTTTTAATATTTTTAATATACAATAATACCTCCATTTACGCGGTTAATTGGTTTCACAAATCCAGCGCGCAAAAAGAACGCGTAACTGAAGGTGCAATGTTTACGGCACTTAAAGCGCTGTCCCGTGGTATTTACATAGCTACAAGATCAATTTTAGCAATTTCTGCAGTGACCACGCCTACGATACACGATATACCGGGTTACCCACGTCATAGGTACTCCCGTTTATCTTTTTGCTTATAAAGCAGGACGAATGAAATTTGGGAAAGTGTTAACAGACAAAAAATGCCATTATTTCGATACTCTTGAGGTTAATATGACTTCCGGTTTTTCCAGAAATGACGTCATCATTGAAATTTATAATGGCACCCTATATTGTTTGTGTGATATTTTCAATCAGGTTGACATTCTGAAGACAAAAACATATCGATCGTCAATTTTTTCAATATCAAGTATTTGTTATCATTATCATCGGAAAGATGTTTCCTTTCGAATAATCAAGGTGTGGCCATTGGGTACCCGTGAAAAAAATGACTCACTGGCCAAAAACCAATTAAATCACGCTAGAGGGCGCCAGTAATGCAATGTCGGCCAAAGTCGAATTAGTTAGTGTTTAGTTGTATTAGTTGTATTAGTTGTATTTGACCATTTTCGACTATTTTCACCAATTCATAGCCACCTAGATTAATACACAAAAAAGTTATTTTTGCGTTGCTTTGCTAATAAAAATTGACGACCGATATGTTTTTGTGTTCAGAATGTCATCCTGATTGAAAATATCACACAAAGAATATAGGGTGCCATTTAAAATTTCAATGGTGACGTCATTTCCGGAAAAACCGGAAGTCATATTAGCCTCAAGAGTATCCCAAAGAATGGTATGTTTTGTCTATTAACACTTTCCCAAATTTCATTCGTCCACCTTTATAAAATAATAAACGGGAGTACCTATGCCGTGGGTCACCCGGTATGTGCGCTACAGGTTGCAGAACTTGATGCACATTATGTTCTTTCTAGGGCACATAATATTACTTCTACGGCTAACAACGCGCTGACAATATTTTCAAGTGGTGATTTATTAAAACTATAACAAATAGTTTTTTCTTCAATACAGCTCTAATTTTTTAAACTGCTCATTATATTTTTATAATGATAACGATTGTATTGCACATTTATTTATTTACAAAATATTATGAAAGTACAAATTTATTATGTAAGGAACATTCAAATATATAAGTCCACAATGATGCACTTTTATATAATATTTATGCATATTTATTTTTTAATGCTCGTAATGTTTTGCATTGCACAAATATTGTTTGTAAGGGTCAAATATGTTTTGTATTAAAATTGAAATATTTTATCTAATGCATTTTCTTTTATATATTGCGCATATAATTTGTACTGTTTTCTTATTTACGAAGCTAGACGAATGATATTTGGAGAATCCTTAACAGGCAAAAAATTATTTTAAGTTATTTGATGTTTATTTATTATGTATGACGAAAAAGGCAATTTTAATATAGCAGCTCAAACAAAAATAATCTCGAAACAAACAACAAATTAAATGAGAATCTACAATAAGCAACAATTAGTACCCATTAAATATGAACGAATAACAAAAACAAATAATTAGTATATTATTTGACGAGGATATAAATCGCGAGCATGAAGTTTATACGCGAGCCGTAGGCGAGCGTATAAACATGCGAGCGATTTATATCAGTTGTGTGCGAGTCGAATTCGACGTTTTATCTACGACTCATAAATTACATTTTATATCAAATCTTTTAAATGTATTTGTCAATGGTGGCGAGGCGAAATGTCAAATAACTGTCATCCACGCAGGTTTAGACTGACTTTGACAGTACATTCGTATAATGATGACAGTTCCTTCAAATAATGAAGTCATTATTTGAACGAACTGTCATTATTATACTACGATACTGTCATTATAATAATTGGCGCGTATCATGATGGGGCTTATATAGTCATAGATACGTATGCAATGAACTTATTATATGTGAGTCGTAGATAATAGTTATTTAACCAACAAGTATATTAAAAAGAGCGATTAATGATCGCTACGCTCGAGCGTTAATTGTCGAGATCATTAATCGCCGAGATCATTAATCGCCGTTTAATATTCGAATTGGTTACAACATTTTTTCGTCGATCGTATTTGATTGGAAGGTTTCATTTCACATAATATGTTCGATTTGCCAATCAAACGACGTCTTTACGTCGTGTGATTGGCTATAACAAATCATGCATTCATAGAAATTCTGCATTAATAGAGTTGTTTAATAAACAATTTCCTATTCACTAAATTGACCCATAAATAAACGATCGACGGAAGATAATATTAACAAATAAATAATGCAATACAGAGCACTGTCAAATTCCTGTTTTTGATTTGCCAGTTTTAAACGACATTTCCACGCCATGATTTTCATCAAAATTCTGTCGAATAATCTGGATGTACCCATAGCTCTTGGCCAAAAAGCAATTAAATCATTCAAGAGGGCGCTAGTAATATCGGCCAAAATCAATTTATTTTTTATTTAACAATTTCCCGACTATTTTCACGAATTTATAGCCGCCTAGATTAATAGGAATAAACGCGATTTTTAGTTGCTTTGGTGATAAAAAGTGACGATTGATATGTTTAGAATATAGGGTGCCATTTAAACTCATACTAACCTCAAGAATATATAAAAATGGCATGTTTGTCTATTAGCGCAATGCTCCAAATTTCATTCGTCTAAATAAACGGGTGTAGATATGGCGTGGCTCACCCGGTATAACAATATTGCAAAAGTAAACGAATAATGAAGCTATAACTCTCCACAGTGCATTCTGTCAATAAACTTTGGTTTAACCGTTTCACAAAATCAGTGACACAATTACATCAGACAGTATTCTGTTCGAGTAAATCTGACATGCGACTTAATGACTTAATGAAATCACCCTCAAATCTATTAAACATAGAATTCGTCATATTTGGATTAAAGGTCCGAGAAATAATCGGGTAGAGATGAAATATTTCCAGCGATCGTTCGCAAATTTGATGTCCGAGAACGTGAATAATGGGATTGTCATGGGTCGGGTATAATAGAGGTAATTTTGCGTGAACGACTCGATTGTAATGGAAGAACATGATAGATAAACGACGTAACAACATAAATCTTCCTTTGCAAGGAAAATCTCCTCATCTATTCCAAGAGTTAGAATCACATCTTTATGGACATTAGAAAGAGCGTCGCAAATCTCATCTTTGAGAGGTGTTTTAGCCTCCAAAAATACACTCGCAAAATGTAATAAACCTTATTAAAGTGCGATAAATTGCTTCATACGTGGGTGTATTAATGCGTACGTTTTGGCAAGGAAACCGTACCTCAGAGGAAACTAATAATTTATACTAATAATGCCATTTTTCTATATTTTTACTTTATCTGTGTCTTTATGGCTCTTACAACTTTATGTTCTACCATGGTGAAAAAACTTGCACCATATAAAAAGGCGCCATTTATGGATATTTTTTTTCGTCAGTTTTAATTGGGAGATAATCAACTTTTTTATTTCTTGTGGCGCCATATTTGAATTTTTAGTTTATGAACATGTTACATAAGACCCCATTATTACGTGGCTCGCCAGATCACCCGACTTAATTCTCACTGCATTATTTTTCACGTAATTTTGTAGTTAAATTTAGTAGTACTAATTTGGTTGGTAAAATTAGTAGTACTAATGTAGTTGTTAAATTTGTTTGCAGGTAGCTGCGGTTCCATGAACAAATACAAAATTATGACTCTATTTTATCCTAACAATGCAGTTATTCCATTGAACAAAGCAAATTTTTTTTTTCTTATATTGACTATCCGACCACCCTATAGATTAACTTCGTCACAATGTTTGTATAACGTATTTACTTTAGTTTTCTCAGTTATTTCAACACCTTAAAATGAGGTAAAAGTGTGTATGAAGACAAAATTTGTAGTCTTTAGCAAATAAATAAGGCCGTATGCATTTTGTTTTCCAATTACGATAACGGATCTTTTACAATTTCCAATGGAGATTCAGGTTATAAATGTGTCCGACCCGAATTTTATATCTATTTTTCCATCTGATGTTGAATTGGTAATAAAAGATATTGACTGCAGGTAACGTTTTAAAGGTTATCTGTAATATGTAGGTAATTTTCAATACTTCGGCTTATGACATGTCAATTTTCCCTGAACCTCATTCTATAAGTGTTTGCAACGTTCATGTAATTGATCTTCTTTAATGAACCTTGGCTAAGTTCGATATGGAGTTCTTTATGGAAAAGTTAATGTGGTATATTGATTAGTACTCACTCTAATACACTATCACCATTAATAATGCAGCCATATTTCTTGTATGTTGTCTTTTAGAGCTTTGTCTTCCATTATACCGCTTTCCATAACTTTTACCTTCCCTTACCACAAAAAATATAAATGTATCAATGTCATAAGCGACGATTTTTTTAAATAATGGTCACCGTGTTGAACGATATCAACATATCCGGTGTCGATTATACTGACGACAAAACACAGTACCGTCCTAAGTGGTTTGTGCTTACGTGTAACTATTTCAAATATGAAACGTTACCTTTTACCTTAATAACAGCTGCTGACGTTTACAGTATGTGTGGAAGTACTGGCAAACACGGTAGTAGAACTCTGAGCATATTCAAACTTTAATTACACTCAAGTTAACTAACACAGTAACGAAACGAACTGTTGACAATTTTGTACGTTAAATACACTACGGCGCACAGTGGCGAAAGATCCCGAAAACATGGCCAAAACTCGGAATAAGCTTTGGCTTTTGAAACACAGGAGTTAAACATGTTCATAAGAGGTTTTAGGGGTCTCTAATTCCAAATATGATACTAGATTTTAAAAATTCAAAATGGCCGAATCAATATGGCGACCGAAAATGTAAACAATTTCCGAATTGCATGACACTTATATCCTGCAACTGTACAAGACTTCTGATTCCAAATCTGATATCATATTTTCAAAACCCCAGAATGGCGAAACCAACATGGCAACCAAAACACGGCAATATTACAATTCTCCTGATTCTTAAGCATATATCAGAATTTTTAAATTCTAACTGGCGGAATAAATATGGCGACCAAAAATGTTCGATTTAACAGCAGATTTGAAATCGACAGTTTCAAATATCACAGGAAATAAGTTTCAATTAAATCCGACAGTTTCTAGACTTTGGTTAGCAATATTAAAACCGCCATTCTGAATTTTGAAATTCTGACAACAAATTTGGGTTTGGAGATCCTCAAATGTCACAGGAAAAAAGTTTCATGTGAATCTGAATATATTTTGATTTTGGATCCGCCATATTGAATCAGTGATTCTCAATTTACAAAATCTGACATGAGATTTGGTATAAGGGAGCTTGCATCATGATAGGAAATAAGTTTCATACAAATACATAGCTTTCACGTTTTTGGTCGCCATATTTAATCCGCCATTTTGAATTGTTTAAGTCTGACATATTTGGAATCACGGAGCGTGAGTTATCACAGGAGGCAAGTTTCGCACGAATTCGACAGCTTTTGGTCGTCGTATCGAGTCCGCCATTCTAAATTTGAAAAGAAAAATGGTACAAATTTCGTATCAGTGACATCAAAAAACCCTTTGTCAACATATTTAATGCATATTTTACCCAAGAAGGTGAATTTTCCCTCATTATACAATCCGGGTTGATACTGCGATGTATATTAGTTTGCAACTCAATAGAAATATGCATTTCATATAAAATCGGATGACATTTTCATACTATCTGAAAGCTAAAGGTACTACCTATCTGGTAAGATGCACCATTCGGCAGGATTGAGTGGAATATGTAACTTTTCTAATTTAAATTACAACGAAATGTTTTATGTTTTTCATAATTATTAAAATGCATTAAGGAAGTAGAAACCTCAAGGAAGAATATCCATCGTAAAAAAATATTCATATAACCATGAATACAAAGAAAATTGCACTTGAAGGCAGTATCGAATTATTCTACTAACAGTAAAGAATCCCGTGCAACAAGTCGACTTTGGGGCTCATTGTACGAACTAGTTGCAACTAGAAATCAAGAATGCTTGTGTTCCATATATGCATTGGTACCTTGTCTTGCTAACTGAAGTGGATTTTTGACAATAAATTGCAGAATTTTCATTAAATTAGGTTTTGGCCAGCTTTTCGGGAATTTTGGCATAGTGCGGGGCACTAAAAACAGGGCAACTTATATTTTGCAAAACGTACAGAGTATATCATTTTATTTTTGTTTTTTATTATTTTGTTATTTTATTTATATTTTTCTCTTAAGGCTCCGTTGTAAAAACATCTCAACTACGAAACAAAATGTTTAGATTCGATGTTTTCCTGTCGGGGTCCGTGTCTATGCCGTGGTTTACGTATCGATTAAAACTTGGCCATTGTTTACATATCTGACAATTATCGCGTTTTTCGGTTAGCGGAAAAGTTATAATGTTTGAGCTGAAATTGAACCTAGATAAAAAATCTATTAATGTATTGTGACTTTGGCTAGGGGTATTATATTTGAAAAAAGAGAAAGATGTAAAAGTAAAATTCATTTTTATCTTGCCAAAAAATTATTTTTGGCCTAGCCAAACTCCTGATTTATCTAAGAATTGACACTGAGAATTTCATTAATTTTGAACCATAAATAACGCCGTTAATAGAAAACGCGTTTTAGCACAGGTAGAACCGGGTCTTAATAAGCTGAAGATGCTTGGCATATTGAAAGTGTTCTAATAGATTAACCATCAATTTATCAATTTATACTAGTTCTAAGTGTTTTACTCATTTTAATCTTCTCGCTAGATTCTGGCTGTCGTGTAGCTGCCTTTCCAATTTTGAAAAAAATAAACTTGGAGCTTATTATACTGGGGGAACCAAAATGATGGTTCAAATTCAGACACTGGGCAAATTAAGCTGCACTGCAAAAAATGTTGATGTGAATTTACAGTAGGAATAGTAGGTTTTTGTTGCCCTGCGACAATCAGTGTAATTTTACATCTCAATTGTATTTTTACATTGTCATTGTATATTTACACTGTGATTTTACAAGAATTTGGCTGAAATATTACACCGATTTTAATGTAATTTTAAGTGATATATTGGGCAATGCGTAATATTTTAACATCAATTTAAATGTAATTTTAAATGAAATATTAGGTAATGCGTAATAATTTTACATCTATTTCAGTGTAATATTCAATGAAATATGCAGTATTTTTGATTTGTATAATTTTATTCTGATCTTGAGTAGATATTAACATTATCTATCATATAAGACAAAAAAAAACAGTAACATCATGCACACAGTCAAACGCTACGGTCAAACAAAATGGTACCCAAATACTTAAACATAGAAAACACACGGATAAATATATAAATGCACTTCGGTCAACCATGAACACACATACTCGTTCAGTCTTTTTCTGACACTTGGTGCAAGATGTTCCGCATCTGTATCTGTAAGAACAAGGAAACATATTAGATAGACACAAAAAAGTTAACCTAAAAAGAAGATTGCACATTATCTTTCTGTTGGTATAAAACCCTTCAATCTTAAAGCAAACTTTTACCAAGAAACGTAGAAGACTGTACTTACAGCTTTCATCCAGGTATGGCGGTAACGCTAAGACATCAATTTCTAATGGCTAATTGTCGTCGTTGGTGATCTACAAAGGAAATACAGTTCTGCAGTGTGACATGGTATTTTAACCTACTCCTACAAGGTATCTAGATAAGTTTTAGTTCACTGTATCATTGTTACTTACCGGAGACAGAAATACAACGCGCCCAACTACATATTGCACTCGATGGTATGCGTGCCGGCGTTCGTTTGCAAAACAGCTGATCAAACGTAGCGCATGCGTCTGGGCGTTACAATATCAACAAACCCGCTATTATAATAGTAAAATCACAACATACGTTGTAATTTTACGAATTTAAGGTATGTTTCCATTGTATTTTTACTAAAAGATCATTGTAATTGAAATAAAGCAGCAATATTGCTGTAATCGTACACAGACTTGCAAAAATAATAGGAATTACGTGCAATTTTTATACTTACCACATTTCTATTGTAATTTTCACAATGATTTATGTGTAATTTTACAGCAATTTTTCTCAGTGTGCTTGGTCAGATTCTCAAGTACTCTGTTACAATGCCATATCAATTCCCAATATTTTGTTTTTGAATTGGTCCCAATATCTAAATGTTTATTTTCTGTATTTGTTCAGCATTTTGTGGCTTGTAATACCTACATGATTTATAAGCATGCCGAGGGGTTATCTACGAATTCATTTAATAGATTATAATTATTCCAAATTCAATTTAAATCTAGGATGTGGTAACAAATTATACAATTTTGAAAAAAACCAAAACGAAAAAATGTTCTGAGCAAGTTTACAAATCGTCAGATATTGGTACCAATCAAAAAGCAATTTATATGGGTGTGCACAAGAGTTCTTGAGAAATTCACCAAAATCCTGAAGGGTGTCTCAACCTTAGACCATCAAAACATCATGTTAATTTCTCTAGACGATACACAATTTCAAGTAATTTCAGAATTTCATACCTTCACAATTTGAAATGCGCTTAAACCTTACAGCAAATGTTACTTATTGTCAGTGTTAGACTATTGTTTTTTAATACCAGAGATGATTTAATTTAAAGATAATGACCAGAAATTAACAGATAAACCGATGGATAGAAAATTAAATTAAAAATATGTGGTAACTTAACGAGTACATACCTATACTTATTTTAATAACGTGTATGTCCACCTATTGTTAAAATAACTGAGAGATTGTGGGATAATCAGCCTGTATGGCAAAATCTTACCAGAAACAACCTATGTACCTTCTACAAGAAAACACAGTTATTTGGATGAATTAATGAACAAAATGTTGAGCATTGAACAGACTAGACAACCTGTTGAAGTTACTTAGTTACTCCACAGGATGTCTCTTACTTAAACCAAAAACATAATTTTGGTTCTCCCAGTATAATCAGCTATAACATTCTTAATTATCTTTTTAAAGATAATATTGATGAAAAAATATCTCTCCATCAACAGACTGATCAGTTTGTTACACAATAGTGTAGTTAGATGTATTTTGTCATGTAACTTGGAACTTGTTGATAAAATTAACAACTGATATTGTGATGGGGCGGACACCCTTCTCAATATTTATTATTATTCTTTAATCAACTCTAAACTGAAGGGGGCCCCTGTTAGGACTTTGCTCAACTACCTAACCTTAACACCACATGTTGAAGGTGGTAACTCGCCCCAAGCGACGCTTGGCGGCGCTAACACTTAAAAATGTGATCCTATGTGATCCTAATTAATCTTACGGTAGCGTGAATTAATTATCTCTCTCTTACGGAGGCTTTAAAGAGTTCTTTCTCTGAGACTTTGTAAGAGACGTTTGAACTCACTATTTATTAACCACTATATGCAAGGCTAAATACTTTACTATAAAAGGGACAGGTTTATATTATTCTAAAATGAATATGCCGAAGAAAACCACAATAAAATCTATTAACAAAAATCTATACAACAATGCAGAACTGCTTACATGAAATATGACTTTTAATCCCTATTAACACTGATGATATACTTTGGCAGAGATGGACAAATCAGCAAGTACAGACAACAAATAAATACCTTAATATTTCGGTTGAGCACAAGAAACACGAGACACCACAGTTATCTTACGGAGCCCCTGCTCTTAAGAAAACACGTCTTTACCCCATGATGGCTAGAATAAGAAGGAAGTATCGTTCGCTTAAACCTTTGGTCGAACCCCTCGTGTCGACCCCAGCGCCCCCAAACCACTGTTTGAGAATATGGCCATTTCCGTTTGCCGCCAATACCAATCTAACACAAAGCACGCCTAAGTTCGAATTCAATTCTTTTCAAATTAACGCGCCAAATCTCAACTTATTACAATATGCTTTTGAGTTGAGGATTCTTTATCCGAATTGAAAATATCGAATGCCATTGCCAAAATAAAAGGGTTCAGGCGTAAATTCCCTTCATTAAGAGAAAATTATTTATCTCGTTTTGTTACTTAAATTCACAACAAAAAACTTAAGCCTTGTAAAGTATGAGTTTATGAACCTCGAAGAACTGAACAGCCGTGATCCAACCCTGTACATACTCTGTAGAGCAATTGTTTTATCAATGTTAGCATCATAGCAGTTAAATACCACAAATTTATCGTTTCAGGTCGCTTGTGGCACAAGATATAGCTGCGGAACATGTCACCAAGCAATTTGAGGTAATAGTCTCAATTCGGGCTGAAATTGACTTGTTTTCGTGATTGGTATTCAACTCGTTGACTCGTGGCAAGCTATAATGTCTTCTTGAAGTTAACGACGGAGGAATCTACATACAAGATGAGACCGAATAATCCATCACCAACATCCACTCCAGAAGAACTGGAAAGGAGAGCCATCATTCAAAGGAACGATCTGGTTCTCCATGAAGCGGTGATAAAAAACGACGTGGATACCGTGCGAAAAATTCTTAGGGAACCAGTTGATATCAATTGTAGAAATAATGTAAGTGTTATTTGTTTTCTTTCAAAGTTTATTTTTCGTATTGCATGATTTTATCTTGGGTGAGATTATATTAAATATAACATACATTAACATTGCATTTTTGCGACGCGTTATTCTAGGAGATTCAGTTGTTTTGTCTTAAAAAAAACATGGGGGTAATAAGGTTCTCTGTTTATCTAGTAATGAAGAAAAATATGTTCGAATTGTTGTTTTATGCTTTACCATTGCGAGCAAAAGCATCGCGGAAACTGTTATTGAAAGGAAGTTTTTCCATTTACTGAAATTTCCCCTGAGGGAGTTTCTTTATCTCACGACACAGGGATATATTAAATATATAGGTATACCGCTTCCACAGAAGAAGGTCATAAGGATGATGCAGCGTACAGCAATTATTTCTTTGATGTTTATTCCTAATTTATAATGAAGATATTCTTTGTTGTCTTATTTAAAGTTAGGCACGCTGTAAAATGTGATATAGGCAAAGCTGGGCACAAAGGCGTTAATCCGTTAATCGTTAATTAACGAAGTTAAATTAACGGACTGACTAACTTCTGCTACATTCATCATCCGTTAATTCAAGTCCGTTAAATCGGAAATATCATCAATAAATATTTCAAATGGTTGTATAGGCATTATGTGCAAGTTCGGACTTGGTTTTATTTACATGTGTGACGTACTACTTTGTGTGACGTTGCGTCCGTATATAAGGCATACGCGCGAGTTGTTTTGTTTTTAGTTGTTTCAACTCCAACCCCTTAAGCCCCTTTAACTTCATTCTGTGCAATTGAAACGCGCAATTAAATTCGTCAAGTCCAATGTGATTTTTTGTTTTACTCTATGAAACATTTTAAAATTGCCAGGTTACATGGAAGTAGGATCAGTTCGATCAGTTCTAAATATGTAAGTGCGTGCGTTTATAGCAACAATCTAGGAATTTTTGTCTAAAACGAAAATTTGGTGACACCACTGTGTATAGACGCGAAACACAACCTATTATGCATTTCGAAAAATAAAAATCACTGATGTTCAAGCCATACGATTTATTAAAGTTGCACAGATGTAAATGGTGTACAAATTGTCATAAAATTGCATGTGATTTTTCAAATGTACATTGTTGAAAGTGCAGGTTTGAACGGCATAGATATAAAAGTAGCTTTAGTTGATGTTTTCATCTTTGTATCTCGCAATGTAGTTCTTTTAGTTAACACTGTACCTAGTTTGATAAGTTTCTAAGGCAATTTTTACATATGCAACCGCAAGAAAGGTCCGCAGTTATTTGGGTTGCATACTCACCGGTAGATCGGCACTCAACATAACCTATATTTTTTTTTATAAAAAGTTAACGATTAACGGTTAACGTTAACTTCCGTTACATTTGTAACAAATTAACGGACTATCGGTTAACGAACATAACTTTTTTGTTAACGGATTAATGATTAACGAAGTTACCTTGCTGATTAACTTTGCCCAGCTTTGGATATAGGGGATATAAAATTAATTGGTGCACCTAATAAATGACATTGTTTTGACGATAAAACAGTTATTAAAATAAAAGAAAAACACGTGTAAAGTTTTTAAGGCTTCCCTAGCCAGTGAAAAAGAAAACTCCCTCATATAGCTAAATATATTTTTTAAAGATTTACAGGGTCCTGCAACTCAGCTCCCGTTTTCTGTAGCTCAGTTACTAATTAAGCTAAGACATTTTGCAGGCTTACCCTGTACTTCAAGGTACATTTCAAGAAATTATTTTTTATTATACAGCGTGTCCCAAAAATCAGCAACGCCATGGTAATATGATTTTTTTAAATTGCATGCTATATATTTTTTTACACATTTGGAAGCCTGTTATAGTTGCCTACATACCACAAAAATTTTATTGAAATCGGTTGAGTGACTGCAGCCCAAAAAAATAAAAACAAAAAAAATGATTTTGCATCGTTGGCTTTAAAAATCAATAAACACCACAAATTGCACCTCGTTAATAAAATTTTGCGACGTGCTTATTAAGTTAGATCTAGTAGTCTCGTTAGCCAAGTGTCATTGATCCAAATTATACAGGATGACCAAAATCTAGTGTCAAACTTGACAAACTTCAAAGCGTGTTATTGTTCTTATTTTAAATTGGAACCCATAAATTTTTTTAGATGAAGCGATGCAGAATTAAAAAATAAACATTGTTTCTAAATACAACCTCATTACAATTCCCAATATTTTAAAAGTTATTCGCCAAAAACTCATTTTTCAACGTTTCCAACTACAATTTTAGATAATAAATATCGAACGTGGCGTTGAAAAACAATTTATTTCATAAAATATAATTCAGGGAAGTATTTTAGATTTGATTGTACTTAATTAAGTAGTTGTTCGAAATGTCTTCCGTGCTCTTCGAGGCACAAACGAAGACAAGTATCAAATGACCTCGCCACTGCTCTTAGGTCGGGCGTAATAGTTTGGATTGCATCTTTCTTGCATGTTTTCTGGTGTTGTTGGAGGTTCAGCATAAACGATGTCCTTAACGTAGCCCCACGGGAAGAAATCCAGTTTCGTTAAGTCCGGTGATCGAGGAGGCCAAGCAACTGGTCCTCCTCTTCCAATCCATCGATTTGGGAAGATTTCGTTGAGCTGGTCCCTGACATGTAACGAGTAATGTGCTGGAGCTCCATCATGTTGCAGCCACATTTTCGCCCTTACCGCTATCGGTAAATTTTGCAGTAAATTTGTCAATTGAGCAACTACTTAATTAAGTACACTCAAAACTAAAATACCTCTCTGCGTTATATTTTATGAAATAAATTGCTTTTCAACGCCACGTACGATATTTATTACCTAAAATTGCCGTTGGAAACGTTGAAAAATGAGTTTTTGACGAATAACTTTTAAAATATTGGGAATTGTGATGGGGTTGTATTTAGAAACAATGTTTATTTTTTTATTCTGCATCGTTTCGCCTAAAAAAATGTATGGGTTCCAATTTAAAATAAGAACAATAACACGCTTTGAAGTTTGCCAAGTTTGACACTAGATTTTGGTCATCCTGTATAATTTGGATCAATGACATTTGGTTAACGAGACTACTAGATCTAACTTAATAAGCACGTCGAAAAATTTTATTAACAAGGTGCAATACGCGGTTTTTATTGATTTTTAAAGCCAACGATGCAAAATCAATTTTTTTTTGTTTTTATTTTTTTTTGCTGCAGTCACTCAACCGATTTCAATAAAATTTTGGTGGTATGTAGGCAACCATAACTGGCTTCCAAATGTGTAAAAAAATATACAGCATGCAATTTAAAAAAATAGATTACCATGGCGTTGCACATTTTTGGCACACGCTGTATAATCAAAAATAATTTCTTGAAATGTACCTTGAAGTACAGGGTAAGCCTGCAAAATGTCAAACTCTTAGCTTAATTAGTAACTGAGCTACAGAAGGCGAGAACTGAGTTGCAGGACCCTGTATAGGTTTGTTCTATGAATCTGCAATTATGGCTGAAAAGTGTGAAACAGTTTTTACTAGCCGATCAGCCCATCAGTATTGCCAGTGTCATGGAGTAAACATTCACATTTCCAATCAATATTTCAATAATTTATTTCCTTTGGTATTTACCTTTATCCAACGATGATCAATTTGAATGAATATGGTACAATATCTTAGAACGTACGGCTGCACCGAGAAAATATTATATACGAAAAACTCCCGAGGGGTATAAACGATGATGGCTTTATCAAGTTCCACTTTGAACCGGAAGTTGATGTATTGGTACAAACTTGACAAATAGCAAAGATAAACTAGGTCGAGTGATATCATAGGAATGCATTTTTTAAAACCAAATAAGTTTTATCTGTGTCTTCTTTATATTTTGTCTTCTCCGTACCTTCTCCGTACGTTTGCTTACAAATTCTCAGTAAAGTACTCGGGGATAAAATATAACTTCCTCGAATACTCGAAGTCATTGGTATTTCGACATTTTCGTTATAACTGCACGCGACATTTTCGTTATAACTGCACGCGCATTCCACCGCTTTTACAGTGAGACGTAATAAGAGTTGTGTAGTACAGATAGCTCCTAGTGTCGTGGGGATTGAGTTCAACTTCATACATACATGACTACAAGCCCTCCTTGACTTCATGTATGTAAATGGAAGCAGGGCCGGCTGCTGGTTTTGTAATCCTCGGCGTAAATTTCGTCAGGTTAAAGGTAAAACTCACTAACATTTTGTTGAAAAAGAGGGACTATCGCGAAAATTTGTTCATTTGTGAAAATTGTGCGCGACGTTTCATTTTAATGGTATGTGCGCTCGTACACAAAAACAAACAGAAACGCTCAAACCTGTCTTGATGAGCTACGTTTGAAAACGAATTTGTATTCAGTACAAAAAAACAACCAACAACTATTGTATACTTACTATTGTCAATTAATTTAAATAGGGATTCCCAAACTATTTTGGGCAAGAGACCCCTTTTCCAAAATGAACTGATACCTCAGACCCCCATAGCCAAATTACTTTAAAAATCCTATCTCTAGTTTTCTTTTACTATTGATACAAAATACTTGCCAATTTAAAAAGTTTGCGGTTAAGTGTTGGTTAAGTTACTTGACATCATTTTCTCATCAAAATTTAACAAAATAAATAGACATAAAATTAATAATAATAATAATAATACAAAATACGTAAAAATACTTAGGTAGGTAATTATTTTTTGAAAAATACATTAAAATAATAAAGTTAGGATAAAAAATAAAAATTCAGTGTGATGGATGAACCTGGTGACTTTCTACAAATCTAGCTAAATCTGGTTAAATATTGGTTCTTTGCAGCCTTAAATCTCCACGTTCGTTAATTTTCAAACGGTTTCTCTGTTTTGTCAAAATGTTTTGACCCACACTGAGACCTTTTTCGACTAGGTATGATGATGGAAAAGCGATAAGGCATTTTTCAGCAATGTTCCACAATGCAGGATACTGTGTTTCAATGTTGCGCTGCCACCAGAACTTCTGATAGCCTTGGTTGAACTTCTGCTTAAGCTCCTCGTCTGTGCTGATGGTTATTAAATATTAGTCATTCTTATAACAAGTTGGTACACGTAATACAACTTATACAGTATCTTGAAGTTTCAAATAAGAACTTGTGTGAATTAATAGGGGTCGATTTTTAGACGTCGTCGACCCCCAAAATCAGTTTTCGTTTATGTCGACCCCTGGGAAACCGATTTCGACCCTAAGGGGTCGATATCGACCACTTTGGGAATCCCTGATTTAAAATATGCCATTTTTCTAAAGAGACAATTCAAAATTGGGATAATATGAATGATAATATGTGTAATATTGATAATGTGAATGAAAAGGGGGAAGGTTTTAATAGTTTTCTGTTTGCTATGATTAAAAATCTGAATTTAAAGCTTTCCTATCAGCTTGTTTTTGTTGCATATTTGGTTTTTGTGTTTGAGCACATAAATCACATCAAAGAAAATCCGATGTTCAACACTTTCAGAAATCAACAAATTTTCGCGATAGTTAACCTAAAAGTACAGGGTTTAGGGTTTACTTTAGTAGTAATTTGAAATTTTGAAATCGTGTGTTCGTTTGCCATACGATTGCAAGAATTGAAAAATATACTTACCAAAATTTCATGTAAAATTGTTAATATGTTGATAACGGTAGTACTTTGTACAAGGATAAATCTGATTAAATCGTTTCTAAATTACTTCTTCTACCACCCCTTAAAGACTTTACTTCAAACTACCAAATATCTTGTATGCACAGCAATATTAAAATTAGTAGTTGCATTACATTTTCGTTAAATTGTAAATATCACGAAAACAAGATACATTCGGTGTATGACATACTAGTAAATTGTAATTAGTAATTGTAAATTAGAGCGAAGTAAAGGGTTATTACAGCCTATATTATACAGGCTGTTCCATTTAAAAAACTCAATAGAGAGCCATTTGAAAAACATCTAAATTTCCTAAGTTCAATGAACACCCTGTTTAGTGGATCTAATACCTTTGGATACTATTATCTACCTACTGGCTTTGGCTATTGTCTCACATAGTTTAAAAGCAAAATTGACAAAAATGTCGTTTTTACATAGTTTTTAAAATGCTTTGAGGTTCTTGCCCGGTAGTATGATTGATTGGAAGACCCGTCACTACCCAATACTTCTTAATTTCTGATAGTTTTTAAAAAGTTCCTATTTTGGAAAAACAGTTGAATATCTCTGGAATTATTAACGCTGTGACGCCGACGATTCATTTGCGGTGTCCCAAATATTTTCTGAATATTTTGTATCGATACACTTAGACCATTACTTTTTAAAATAAATAAATTCCATTTAATTCTCAAACTGATCACCTATTTTATACTACACTACTTTCGTGTTCTTCTAAACTTCATTTTAGCAACTAGAAAAAAATTCTAAATAATAGTATAGTTGGAATTGCCGTGCTATTATATTTCTTAACTTTTCTTAACAACTCCTTAGCAGCTTCTTAACTTTGCGCATGCGCAATGGAGAGATTTGTAAGGTCTACCAACAGTGCCAACGTGATACATTTTGTTTTGTTTTGGCATAATGCAGTAACGTGTGCGCTTAACCTCACAGTGATTCGTTACTGCGCTTTGTACATTTGGTTTAAATTATGTAAATTTATTTGCACTGACATGTTTACAGCAAAATATTGCAGAAATAAACCGGCGCCGGCGTGAGTCTCCAAACAATACAACCTTAAATGTTTTTGGTTGCATCAGGTTGGCTATTCAGAAATAGATAAAGAAGTGTGTGTAGTATACCTATACATATCTTGTTACTTTAAACCTTTTTTTTCTATAGTTACTAAGAACAAGTTTTGAAGAAGACGAAAGTAGCGTAGCAAAAAAATAGCCTTAAGGATTTTCTCTCGATCGTTGAGCGAACTAATATTGTCGGTTGTCTATTGTTGTTAGACTAACTAATTTATAAGGTTCGAATATTCAGCCGCATTTAATTTATCAAAAATAATTCTTTTACTATCCCAGCTCTGAGCCGACCCTGCATAGGAATAAATACACATATCATATATTGTGGCTAAAAGCTTAAATTTCCGTTGTAAATTTCACGGGTCCCGGTGGGTTCATATGCTAGAGAATTGGTTGTAAAATGGAGTAATTTATCTCTGTTGGAGAATGTAATCAACTTTATGATACGTGTACTATTATAATTCACAAAAATTCAGAATTCAAAACGCTTTTAAGCTGGTAGCAGATACTGTTAGTTTGGGAAGTTTTAGCTATGTTTAAGCTATGCATTACATATTCTCTATATGTGACCCGCTCGGAAGAAGGGGGTCTTACTGCTAACATCCAGTTTTCGAGATACACGCGTTTAAAGAGCGTTTCCCGGCGTTCAGCCTAGTGTTTGAAGGCTCATAACTCTGAACATTCTTATCAAAAAGAAATGAAATAAAGTTTGTTATGTTCCTTAGTAATTTCTATATTAAGTGTATGAATTTCAACATATTCTCTTTTTCGGTGTAAGCGTGAGCGCGAGAGAAGTGAAAAAAGGTATCTGGTTTTTGCCGTTGTAATTCTTTGAAATTCGCACTCACCTTTCCGATTTTGATTCTTAAAAACCACTTACCCGAAAATGTTCGAATTTTCATAGGTTAAAATATAGAATCTTAATCCCAATCTCATACAGATTGGCCTTTTTTAAGTTTTACGATTACGTAAAACTTAAAGGGTGTAAACAAGTTTGAAAAAATCTGGTACAGGTTTTTTAATTCCCACGCTCCCAATATTATTCCTACGGCCAGAAAATTTTGGTAGCTATACATGCTATACAGAAATGACTTATAGAATAATTATGCAATTAATCTCACTTTGTTCATTAAAGCATTTTAGTGAGAATAGAGTCTATGTCTTGATTTACTATTCCTATAATGTACAGCGGGCGGTTGTTAGTCAAGTTAAGCGCTGTCTGCACACGTGTGCACCGGCTGTTGATGTTGGATAAATTATAAGAATTCAGCATACCTCAAAATCGATAATTTATTCATAAGACCTTTTTCTTCTAACGGCACAATTTATGTTTTCTCGAAAGTATTTTCAGTATTAAGCCACGCCGCGCCGCTCTGTCGAAATTTCGACAATTGCGGTAACAAACAGGGAAAGCTGTTGTTTCCAAAACTAGTATTTTGAAAATCTACTATATTGTAAAGACTCACGTGGTGTAAGTCAATTCTACAAAAATACGTTAAGTAATATTATGGATGAGTTTGGTGTAGATTCATTTTTTTACTCGTCCCAAAAAAAGAACGATCCTTGGATAGTTGAATCTCCCAGTAGCGATGAGGATAATATAGTAATGTACAGTCGTTTTAAGATGAACCGCCAAAACAATCTACTTCCGGTCAAAGTGAGTAACTAGAAAATCTTATTTGTTGTCAAAGTCCACTACAAGAAACATCTTACATGTTTCAATGTATTCCAATATGTCAGAAAATATTTTTCTTTTTATATCACCTAACACTGAAACGCTATATGAGCATTACAGCTCATTTTGATCAGCTTGGATTAGTGCCACTTCGACCGTTAGTAACAAACCCTAAGAAGGCAGACGATTTCATAAAAAGGCCACAGAAGGAGCTTCCCGAGAAAAGACGCTATCAAGGAAACAAAATACAAATGCAAGATTTATTCATAGTATAAAAAATAATTTCATTCTGTACGATTACAATAAGCAATGCTTTTTTACATTACATCATTATTTTCACAGCAATGTTATCGTCTTTCATTTGAACTGTATAAGAAGTTAATAAATATAAGCATAATTTATCGGATTTCAGTAATACAATAATATTAGCCAAATTCGTGAGGGAATATATCGAGGGAGGTGTTTACTTCTATTAGTTCGTATTTTTTTGTTTTACTTGTTTTCGGCAATAAATATTTTGTCAGATTATTTTTTTGAACTAATGAAAAAATATCAAAATTTCTATTAGAAAACAAAAATAAGTAGGTAATTTATCTTTATTTTGGTGTATTGTTTTTGAATTTCTAATATCAAATAGCTTGGTAATCGCCGGGGAAGCTTACTTGTTTTGCGAGTAAAATGCAAGCGCATTTTTCTTTTTTTCTCCAAGTTTTTTTTACGTTTCTGAAATTTGAAAGATATAGAACGAAAATAAATTATTCCTTTTATCAAGTTAAAACACAATAAGCTATAATTTTATCGTGTTGATTTTTAAAATAAATATAAGAACTCCGGAACATCATCAGAATGATCAACTAGACAAACGTGTTTTGTTTTGTGACGATTGCGTAGAAAAAATGAAAAAAAAATTGTCTCTATGTCTCTGTATGTATGTGTAGGTAGATCCAGTCTACAATGCACATATAATATTCATATTCCATTAGCCATAATGTGGAACAACTACCATTTA
Source organism: Aphodius sticticus (assembly GCA_963966075.1). NCBI lineage: Eukaryota > Metazoa > Arthropoda > Insecta > Coleoptera > Scarabaeidae > Aphodius > Aphodius sticticus. The sequence continues at coordinate 21,544,427 of OZ014513.1, read as the reverse complement.
GAAGAAACCCATTTGTTGTCGCCGTCGTTTGTTTGCTTTAATGTTACTCGAGATTGTTACAGTATGGCAGAGCTCCGATTCATTGGGCATCGTCCAGAGGAAACTTGGAAATCATGGAAATGCTAATGGCAGCTAATTGTGATATTGAGGCTAAAGATAAGGTAAGTACACCGTAGTTCAGATAGCAATTAAAGTCCGTAATAATTGAATAACATTACACTCCGTAATCGTTGACAAACTTTTCTTTAAGTTTGACATTTTCTCTGCCTGTACCTGTATGTACGTTCGTTGTAATAAAGTAAAATCCTAGATCAAATTTACATAAGAAATCTTGAGTTCGAATCTAGTAAGTAAATTATTTGTTGGTGTTCAATTTTCATGTCAAATATTACACAGATTTATTGGATTTACCCTTCCCGTTCAAGTTCGAACTGGAAAAGTAAACATAATACATAAAATATTAGTCGTTGCTTTGAATAATTTATACGGAATAAGCAGTAGAGCGAGGGTAAGCCGAAATGACAGAATATAGGAAATCTTAATATTTATGAATTTGAATAACAAATAACAAACTTTCCCCTCGTTTATTTAATGTATGTAATAATTATTATGGTTAATGATTGGAAGTGGTTTTATATTTAAGACTGTGGATTTTATGCAGGAAATGCATAATATATCTGAATTTAACAAACATTAAGTTATATAAACTTGTTGTAATTGAGAAATATCTAAACTTAAATCAAATTAAATTAAAAATTAAATTAAATTAAAGTTAAATTAAGTTTGTTAAGACTTCACCTAGCTAGAATTGCAGTGAAACTTCTGTAAGTAATGGATGCACCCATAAAAATTATTAAGAAACTCAAGACGGCCCGGCCCGGCATACAACAGAATCTTGTTCGGTTTAGTTGAGAATTTAATTATAGGAATTACTAAGAAAAGTATTAAATAGATCCCTAAAATTAATGTGAAAAACTTTGACGGAAGATAAACTTTAAATTATATTGGCACGAACACTTGACTGATTTTTTTTCATACTTTTAGACGCTCATACATATATCATTTTTTAAAGTTAAAAACATTGATCATCAATGTTTTTTTCATTAAGCCACACAAAAAAAAGATAGTTTTAAATTACAATGAACTAAAATTGTTAAAAATTGAAATAAATTATGCATTATTTCATAACTTTCACATTTTCACCTTCCACATCAATTTTCAAAATTTATGAGTGTAGTTTTTGGTATATTTTACCATTCTTTATGTACCAGTGAATCACAACAAATAATAATAAATAATATACATTTTATGTTTTCCAAGTATGGAATGAGACCACTTCTAATGGCGGCATGGCATGGTCACAGGGCGGCAGTGAATTTTCTAATCAACTACGGAGCTTGTACAAACTCTACAAATAAGGTAATCCCGGTCTTCTTGCGCACGTTTGCGAACGAATGAAGACTAACGACGTCCACTTTCATTGTTAAATAATATAAATGCTCTTTGGTTTAAGCTAGATTTAGTGTCTCCTATAGAAAAGGGGGATCATGATAAGTAGCATTTACACAGAGATCAAAAACGTGAATGAATATTTACCAGTAATACCTTTCATCAAAATAAAAAAGGAATTTCGGAATTAGTTTAAAAGAAAACAGTTTAAAATAAAAACAGATCATTATCACACAATAATAGCATCTCCATTAAATTTTGTTTAAATCTTAATTTGGTCGTTGACGTATTTATGTTGATTAAACAAAATGTTCAATGCATTACAACTGTAAACACATTTTACTGGAATATACGAACAAGAAGCAGAGTGAGTAGGTAGCTTTGTATTCCCGTGTTTAAATCAATAAAATATTATGTATAACGCACGAATTAGATAAAAACCGCTGATAAAAGTCGTAAAAAACGTAACTGTAAATCATTAATTTGTACGGCATTGTTTGTGCTGTTTACCACAGTTTTATTAATTCAAGTAAATTAATACGAAAGTTAATTTAATTTAACAGAGTTTTCATTTTATAATTCTCTCCTTAATTAAAACTTCTCGAACGATATTAGAATTCATAAATCTTTTAAAACGTCTAGCTATGTGACCACATCAGGTTAAGAATTTATATGAGCCATAAAGTTGAATGGCTCTGAGCTTTAAAGGTTGGCGTTGACGTAGTAAATTAAACATGTAAATGAATATGGAGCAGCATTCATTGTATTTTAAATAACACTGTGGGTTGCAGGTTAGGGAGATGTGAAAAACTAGCAATAGTCGAATCAAAATACCTGGGTGTAAAATTTGCCAAATAATGTCAATAAAATTAAATTATCAATTTGGTCGGACAATATCTTTTTAAAAAGTTCTAAGTTTTCTATCTAAAGTTCTATCTAAAGTTCTCTAGTTTTCGATCTAAAGCTAAAAACACAAACTTTTGGATGGAATTGTAAAATATCGTTAAAAGATTTCACAAGTTATAGTTTAGCAAACTTTTAGATGACCCGTTCTTTTGCGTTGAGTAGAAAATGTACCGAGCATTTTTATTTTAAATCAACAGTAATTTATTCGCTAAATGAGACTTAAAATTGGTTAGGCTTTAAGTGGCATAAGGACGACATCATAACTTTCCAGGAAGAGTTGCTTATTACATTTTCCCCCTAGCGACAGCGGTTAGTTTAAATTAAACCTCAAAATACAAATATGGTAGAATCTCAAAATGATATTTGACGGAATGAGTATACTGTCACAGGGGACACATTTTTTTCACATTCATCTGTGACCGACACATGTAATATAATGGTCCCATCTACTATTCTACTATTGCATCTACTGTTTTCGTAATGTCACAAAAACCCAAAATAATAGCATCAAAGCAACCAGAATACATACATACTCAGTTCAAAAAAGAGTTACGCACTTGATCTTTGACCTAACTTTAATGTCTATATTTTTTACACCAGTGTTTACTGTCCTTCAAAAAAAATAAATACTTGGAAATTTTTTTATGCATCCTGTATTGTAGTGAAAAAACTGGAAACATGTTATTTTACTCATTTTTGGCTCACCCTGTGTGTTAATCAAATAATGATATAGAAAGTGCTTACACTCTATATGAAAGACGCTTCTTTTACGAACATTTTGTTTTTCAATTCATCGATTTATTTCTAAAATTGTCCGAATTACAGCTTTTTGTTTTAAACCTTTCATATTATCAACTTTCCGAATTTATCGATAAACAGTTAACTAGTGAAATAGACCGATACAAATTTTTAAAAACGTTTTTATTAAACACAAAATTATAAACTGGGAAAACCGTGTATTGTCTCCCCTAGCAACGAGTTTTTAACCAACGCAGCATACTGGAAATCAGGTTTCTTATCGTTTCCATTGGTATAGGATCTGATTCTTCCACTAATGCATCTGCCATTTCTGCGAGATATTACTGATGCCTCTCGCCAGAAAGCACCCTTCTCCCTAATTCATCCCACAAATTTTCTATAGGGTTCATATCGGGGCTTCTCGCAGGCCACAGCAATGTCATGATACCCGTGGGTTCTAAGAAGGGTAGCACTATTGCTGCGGTGTAATATAACTTTCGCGTTCTTTTATTAAATTCTGACTAAACCTTTCACCAGTTCTTCTCCACACTCTTTTTCTTCCATCCACTATGCTAAGTGAAAACGTTGACTAATCCGTAAACAAGACATTCGACAATTCAGGAATATTCCATTCTCCATAATTTTCAACAAAATTTCATCAGCACGATGTTACAGGCAATGATTTAGGATCTTTTGGGGGTCTCCTAGCTTTTACATTAACATCTTATACCTCTTCCAAACTCTCGCGAGACATAGCGAGAGACCGCAAATCGGGAGTGTGTGGATGCCACATTTACCCAAATCCGCTAACATTCGAGTTGCCAGAAGTCTCTACGGATGCAGATAGTCGGATAAAGATCACGCGTTCGACGAGTGACTCGCTTCTTTTCTACGCATTCGCTTCGATCCATTCAATCTGGATTTTTGACGAGGCTCACGCAGTTTTTGTGTGTACCCGAAGGTTTTATTTACGACAGGGGTCTGACTTATGACATCAAACACGTGCGGTGAGCATAAAATGCACCCGAAAAGTAGGTAAGGAATGGAATAAATATTTAGTATTGAAATAAAAAGAAATATTGAACACAATAATAAATTTATATGCAAAATACAAATAGTTTACATTGATATAAAATTGAATATCCGATGGTATTTTTTTCTCTATTTGTGACGTCCCCAATACTATAATTTGTCAGGAAAAAAATCACATACGTAAAGTTAAAATGGAAAATATACCAGATAATGATATTTATTTCTGTATTATTGAATAAATGCAAATGCATATCAATAAATTAACCATCCGTATTATAAGATTACTAATGAAAATTAAAATTAATATTAAATCAATATATAATCAATATAATCAATATTAAATCAATAATTAATTAAAACTAAAGAATATATTATTTATCTCTTTCAAATAAATCCTATCAGTTCCAAGTTATTCCAGTCTTATTTTTCTATGATTTCTGAATCTATTGTATCGTTTTGGTAGTTCTTTGATTACTTGGGCCAGCTGAGAACTACCTGGTAAGTAGGTATAATTTTACCCTCATTAATGGGGAATGTCGCACAGGTGTTTCTCGTACATTGGGGAAAAAATATTCATTCACTGTCGACAGACATTCAACAGTCATTCTTGTTTTATCTGTCTCGACAATCGCAAATTACGACTGCGATCTACATAGGGCAATTACTAGGTTATTGATTGATAATATCGTTGTTACATACCAGTATACAGGGTTAGTCAAAATATCCGGAGCACCTAAATAATTGACCAACCGCAAACATTTTCAAAAAAATTAAACATAAGTTGTTTGATTTTAAACAAGCTATCGTCTAAATATATTTTTAATATACAGAGTGCTTATTTTATTATGGAAACTGGCAACCTTTCCGTTTTGTAATAAAACACATATATTTACATTTTATAATTAAGATTAATTCCATGAATTTTTTGTAAGAATTATTGGTATACAATGCATCATTTTTTAGATATAAGCAATTAATCAAAACTCATAAACTTTTATTTTAACTAAACGGATGAAAAATAGCAGTACAATAAAATAGAGAAATAAAATTAAATGTTAATTAAATGTTCCAACAGAAAGTTAAAATAAATGTTAGTATGTATGTGGGAAAAAATTCAGTTTCAAAGTTCAGGAGTTTTAATTAATTGCTGATTAAAATATGGTTCCTACAAAAAATTCTTAGAAATAATCTTAGAATTAAAAAATTTAAAAATAATAAAAATACACAGTATTGTTCTATTTGAAAAAGCAAATGTTACCAAATTTCGATAGCTAGTTTAAAACAAAAAAAAAGTTTTTTCTTTATTTTTTTACGGTTGGAGAATTATTTAGTTGTAATTTTAACTAACTCTGTATAGATATCTACTATAATATTTGATTTATAACGCAATACATTACACAAAATTATACATTATACAAAATAATAATTTAGTAATTTTTTAATTTTGTTTTATGGAAAATCGTATTACTATGTCTTATATTAGTATATGGTATCTAATATAAATGATCAGAATAAGAAATCAATAGCATTTAAGAAATTTTTCAAATATTTATTATATTTTATATTAAATTTTTATTTACGTTATTCAATTAATTATTAATTAATAATAACCACAATTTCAATGAAAGTATGCCCACACACTATACGCTGAGACAGCGGCTACTTCAGCGACGTCCATTCTAAGTCACCAGCAGACGAACAGAGAATGCACGAGCCGAACGCCGAGAATGTGGATGGCCTTCTTTGACCGCTATGTCTCACCCAGCCTCGCCGAAGTTTTCGCCGATTCATTCGGGGCGAGTCTGGAGCTAGCATAAGACGTCTACAAACCGTCTGATTACTTACTTCAACACTACAACAAATTAATTGCTATAGCAACGGCAATACTTATTCTTAAATAAAAAAATAATCGGCCCACTAGTTTAAAAAATATAAGACATTAAAGTTAGGTCAAAAATCAAGTGCGTCACTTTTTTTGGAACTGAGTGTAGTTGAAGTTTTAAAATTTCTCCTGATTCAGCCAGAAGAGACAGGGAGTTGTAAATTTTAGGATTAATTACCCAATTTATTTGTGAGCCACACATGCATGTAAATCGGCTCTACCCCATATACTTTTCTCGTAATATCACAAAAACCAAATAATAGCATCAAAGCTATTAGTTTATGATAAGTTAAGATCAGTTGTCCTTATGTGTTACTATCATGTATATGTGCTTTCTTTATGTTTAGAAACAGTACACACTACTAATGTGCGCAGCAAAGAACAATCGAATCGAGGTGGTCGAATTTCTTATAGAAACTCTCGAAGACGTCAGTTTAGACGCTGTGGACAACGAAGGCCAAACGGCCTTATTCCACGCGGCCATGGGCGGCCATTCCGTCATTGTAAGGAAGCTGATAGAGATAGGAGCCCTTCCCGATAAAAGAAATAAGGTCTATCATCAATTTTATACAAATTATGTCAGTGTTTATTTCATGGTACACTATTCCCGGCAAAAGTGAGTACTGCTATCTGCTTGTTTCGATCTGAACCTTGCCTTGCTTAATCTAACAAGACTAATTGGACATCTTGGAATTCCTTTAAGGATTCCAGTGAGGGTCAGCTAAGAACTAATGCCGTTAATATTTGATTACAGGAGGCGCAAACGGCGTTACATCTGGCTTGCGAGAAGGGCCACGTGGAGGTCACTGAATACCTATTAGCCCATGATTCAGACATGGAGGCAAGGGACAACGGTGGGAACACACCCCTGCATCTCGCTGCGCATCATCAACAAACCAATGTCGTACAGTTATTATTAAATTCTGGTGCTGACCCAGACTCCGAAAACTCGGTAAGATAACATATATAGAGTCTAAATCCAAAGAAAAATTGGGTCTTACATTACCTAAAATGTATTATGAAAATGCTTAAGGGGAATCCCGTCTTTTCCTTTAAAATTAACGCCTTTTTTAGAATTTTTCATTGACGAGACTACGCAATAAATCGATTCAAAATTTGGCACAAATATTTATTAGCTTTTCAAGTATTCACAAAAAAAAATTATACAGAAATATCATGAATCACGCTCACTAGCCACCCGCGACCATGACACTGCGCGAAGATCCGCGGTCACTGGTTGGCATGATTGGGCCACTCCAGGTAATCTGAAATAAAAATGTCGATTAGCAGTCTACTTTATACATAAGTAGCTATCGTTTGATGAACCAGAAAATAAAAATATTTATATTCGAGGAAATGGTGACTTGTCAAACTCAAAATATCGATTTCTCGCAAAAGAAATTGACAATGTTTTCTCTATGAAGAGAAAAGTACACAACTTATTGCCTTTCTGGTTCATCAAACGATAAAGGGATGTTTACTGAACATCCAGTTAAAATTTGAAGTCAATTGGTCAAATAGTTTTCGAAATATCATGCCAACCGTTAGCGAAAAAACTGTTACGAGAAAAACACGTTTAAACATTCCAGTACAGTTTATAACGCGACATCGAGTACTTACAGCATTTCTCTGCTAATATGCTATATCAGGGCCATACTTTATCCCTTCCTCCACTCCGTAGAATTTATTTTGAGACATTTGCTCATTTCTACACCTTGTTTGAGCTTATTTTGCAGCCTCTAGTGCACGTCTCGACGACCTCAACAAACGCAGTTTCTCGCGCACATTTGCAAATATCTTTGATTCCGTGCGCTTTAGTTGTTGTTTTGAGTGTCACCATCCAAACACTGTTCTAGCAACTCTCTCGACGACAAGTCGTTGTAAATCGGCTTGATGGCATTTTAGACAATTTTAACAAGTGAGAAAAATTCAAATCAAATTCAAATCATCCAGAGTTTTCTCGGCTTCAGTTTTTCGCCATTTGCACCAACTCTGTGATCCTACAGGGCAGTACATATGCTCAACCAATCTTAGTATATTTCTCCAAAAATATAGTGATCCTATACAACGGAAGTATGACCTCACTTCTTCCATATCCCGTCTCCAAAACCCAACACTATAATTTTCTCGTGTTCCGCTGTCGACAATTTATCGGCAGATATACCAGCAAATGCTTTTCTTTCACGAGTGTGCATTCTCAGAAAATTTTCTTTTTTGTTGTCCATCAGCACATGTAGGAGTATTTCTTGAGTGTTTCTTATCCAGGACTGTGCACAAGAGAATTTCTCAAAGAAAAAACCACACACTCCAAGATTTTTTGGCTTGAAAAACTCGAGCGGAAAAATTGTTGAGCGCGCGATCCGACCTATCAGCGCGGTGCATATTTTTTTCACCTGCACGCCGTCGGCTAATTGCTTATAACTTGGCTAATTTTGCAAAATTTGCCTTAAAACTTCGTACACACATTCTTAAGGCCTTAAATAATAAAATAACGTACAGAAAAAAAAACGTTTTTTTTCTCATCAGAAAACCGGAATCCCACCGTTAAGTAGTAGATAACATAAAAATACATTAAAACTACAGAGAAGCAATTAATAAATACTTAGCGTACGCAAATACTTAAACATAGAAAACACACGGATAAATATATAAATGCACTTCGGTCAACCATGAACACACAATACTCGTTCACTCTTTTTCTGACAAACACACTTGGTGCAAGATGTTCCGCATCTGTATCTGTAACAACAAGGAAACATATTAGACAGACACAAAAAAAGGTAACCTAAAAAGAAGATTGTATCGTTATCGTTATTATCGTTCTGTTGGTATAAAACCCTTCAATCTACCAGCAAATTTTCACAAAGAAACGTAGAAGACTGTACTTACAGCTTTCATCCAGGTGTGGCGTTAACGTTAAGACATCAATTTCTAATGGCTAATTGTCGTCGTTGGTGATCTACAAAGGCAATACAATTGTTCTGCAGTGTGACATGGTATTTTAACCTACACCTACATGGTATCTAGATAAGTTTTAGTTCACTGTATCATTGTTACTTACCGGAGACAGAAATACAACGCGCCCAACTACATATTGCTCGATGGTATGCGTGCAGGCGTTCGTTTGCAAAACAGCTGATCAAACGTAGCGCATGCGTCTGGGCGTTACAATATCAACAAACCCGCTATTATAATAGTAAAATCACAACATACGTTGTAATTTTACGAATTTAAGGTATATTTCCATTGTATTTTTACTAAAAGATCATTGTAATTGAAATACAGCAGCAATATCGCTGTAATAGTACACAGACTTGTAAAAATAATAGGAATTACGTGCAATTTTTATACTTACCACATTTATATTGTAATTTTGGCATTGATTTATGTGTAATTTTACAGCCATTTTTCTCAGTGTAGATCGAACACAGCTCGCTTTGTAGCGAAAGGGTGATTTTAGCAGTGTTTATACTTTGGGACGTCATTACTTTCCTACCGTACCAAATAAAAAATCCAATTATACCAGCGTAATCAGCGTCAAATCCGGGACCATTACCTTAATTGGATCGGAGATTTTCGATAAAATCGCATTTCTATAACTGTAATTTTGATGTGGTACCCTAGAAATGGTAGAAATGAATTATGTTATTCAAAATATTACTATTTTGACTAGAAATGTTTAAGTATCTGCAAACTTATATTGTGAGTTCCACATAAGAATATTAGAATACTGACTTACATTTGCTTTTTTTCCAATTTTTTTACATATTCATAATGACTGACCTTTCTGTCAGTCAAATAGAGTAAACGAACATCCGCCTTATCATATCACAACACAATATTGATGCTTTCATTAGATTTGTACAAAAAAAAACAGATTTGTAACAGTCAAATAAGCAACGGTCAATGGTATAGATATTTATCAATTGTTTCTCCTGTAAAATGGATTTACTTTACTTGTGCCACTAGCATATTTAACCAGCACCGTCATAGATAAAATCAAAGCAAGCTATAAATATAAGAGCAATGCTCATGGAAACCATCATTTTGTAGGTTATTTGAAGAAACTGAAGAAATACGCGATCTCAGATAAAAGGAAATGCGAACATTTTAGTATTTGAGACAACCAAGAAAAGACGTTGGAACTAAACCCTATTATCAAATGATCTGAGATCTTTTTTTTTTATTTTTTCTTCACAGGATGTTGTTCTATTTTTTCGAAAACTTGTTTTGTTAATAAAAATCGCGCGGTAGGGATTTGGTTCTCTACCTTTTCATTAATTTTTGATAAAGAGTGATTTTAAAAGTATTTTTACATTAGTATTCATTTCATTGTCGGCAGTGAATATAATCTAAAGAGACATGAAAATAAAAACGCAAACTTGAATACTTTGGTTTTCTGTAGTTTCAAGCGTACTTCTAAACATTCCTCGTGTTGAATGAAACTTGTTCATGAAGAAGTTGATTTATTAAGTTTATGTCAAAATCACGTCTAAAGTTTCCGCTTATTCGACAACCTAAGCAATCCTATATATGTATATCATTTCTAGAACTAGTTACTCCTTTCTACATCGAATATTTTCAAATTAAGGTTTTCTTAACAACTAAAATTCCTCAGTTGTAAATCCAAATTCTTCATACTTGATTTAGTAAACAACACAATTCCTGTAAAGGCAATTAAGTATTTATCATAAACAGACTGAAATATCAGCTTTGTTCAAATTTTTGTAGCAGCTTTGCGGCTGCACCTTTTTACGCAAACCAAGAAGATCCCAATAAAAAATGAACTTGCATTTAAACACGGAAAGTAATTGAGTTAGTGGCAGCAAAAAGCTGACTGCACCAGGTGATATCGACTGATATCGATAATCATAACATCAATGCAGGGCCGGCCCTAGCGTTTTTGCCGCCTCAAAAGTACCGCCCCAAAACTTCAAAAACTTTAAAATTAAAAGAAAACAGTTTTATATAAAAAAACATGATCCAGAAAAGTACGGTCTACACTCATGCAATATTTACGAAATTTTTGTATATTAAGAACAGAAAACTTTGGAACTAAAACTAGTAAAAGCAATACTGTTAAAACACCAAAATATAAATACTACTTACCCCAATATACAACGTTAAAAGCTAAATTAAAATAATCTCTATCGAACCTTTTTTTCTGCAAAATCGCAAACAACTTCGTTCAGATCTAATGTCAATTCCAATGGCCAACATTGCTAGTAATATTTTATTATTTTTAGTTTAGAAAACGATCTATCACCCGCGCCGGTAGCAACATTTATGGGCAGTGGTAAGAAAATTCTTAAAGCAACGCTTAAATTTGGCCCAATGTTAAGGGATGTAATGACTTTAAAAACGTCAGCTGGGTCTTCAGGGGACAAGGTCTAGAGTCTTGTCATTCTAGACGCAAAATCATTAAATATCGCAATTAATTCGCCCGCCACTTTTGAAAATAATACCAATAATACCTTATCATATCCAAATGTTTACTTAATCTTTGATGATATTATAGAAATTAATTAAAAAGCTATCAGTGATTAAAAAAATAGTCGTGAAATGCTTGCATCAATATCTCCGAAAGAATTAACCTTAGCAGAACAAATTATACACCATATTAAAGAAGAAAAATGAAGGTACCTACATGATAAACTATAGAACTAACATAAAAAATCTGATGTGGCCAGGCACATGACTTTATCATACTATATATAAAATTAATAGTTTAGCTGCATGAGACTCTATTTGATCGAGATCAGCCATGCCTGCATTAAAATAAAACTACTAGAACTAGACAGATATGTCGATTAAAGCTGCGTTCGGATATTGTACTCCGTTGACACCGGGTACACCGTCCAAATGACACTTACGTGTTATTAGGTGTAAAAAGTGTAATGCAATATGCGAACGCAGCTTATATTGACAGAAGTTATTGTCAAAACATTAGCGTTTGACACCAAGACTACCTACTGTCATTAGAATCAAAAAATCTGACAAATCCTGGCTACTAGTTTTCATGCAGTACGACCGATCTCGTAGAAATAGAATTTGCTCATACAGCTAAACTATTGATTGTACCAAAAAATGTCTTTGTGATAAATTATTCAGAATTTCCTCATCTTTAATTTATTATTTAACTATTTCGACGAAATTCCAGAAATGGCGGCTTATTTGCAAAATCTTTCAAAACCGCTAAGACTAAACCTCCAGTTCCTTTGGACCCTCTTCAACAGAAAGCTTTTCAGCTCTAAGTTTGGTTATGAAACTTCTAAATATGAAGTTTCGTCCCGATATCTTTAGTAGTTTCTCCGGAATCGTCGCCACAAAAAACGGGTACACACACACACACACACACACACACACACACACACACACACACACACACACACACATACACACACATACACACACACAGACATTTTTTTGAACCTTGGTCAAAAATGTTCAGGGGACCCAAAAAGACATATTTCCGCTAAAATCTCAACAAAATTTTTCGGCACGATTACAATACTTTACATACTGCGTATGATAAAATAAAAAAAATTCTTTATTTATCATGTAACCAAATGTTCATCAAAATTTCATCTTTAATATGATGTATAATTTGTTCTGCTTAATATTTTCGGAGATGTTGATTTGATTTCAGTTTTTAATTAATTTTAATAATAATATCACCAAAGATTCAGCAAAAATGTTGATATTATTTTCATAAGCGGGCGAATTATGTGTCTACTCAAATCTAAAATGACTAGAGTACTATTTCGTCAATCAATTTTAAAGGGTTAAGATAGGAGGAATCACCACCTGTTAAGACGTTTTCCATATCTTTCCAATATGCCAGTAATTTATTTTGACTTATAATATTTTCTTTAAGTTTGCGGATATCGTATGAAAATTAAAAAGAGTCGTTATGACTATTTTCTATTTCTTTTTTGATTTTTGTATGGGTTCGTCTAAACTTTCATGATTTTTTTTATGTCGTTAGTTAATTTTTCAGCTTCTAAGATAATGTTGTCAAAGCTATCATCCGATATTAACTCTTTAATTTATTGTCTGTGTGCATCTTAAAATATAGGAATGGCTAGAAGCCCGCCAACTCCCGTTGTATTTGATTTTATTTTACTATTCCTTTATTTTCTAGATTCAGGAAACATTTTTCTTTATTTTTTTTTGTTGTAGTTCAGTTGGTTTTGCCGCCCCTAAATTTTGCCGCCGTAGGCAGTTGCCTACCTTGCCTACCGCCTAGGGCCGACCCTGGTCAATGAAGATTACAGGATTTACCGGGCGAATGTCACACTATATTCGGATTTTCAGTCAAATCCTCTTTTCAAATACTGAAATAAATATTTCAGCTGCACATCATAAAATAACATACATGTATATTGTTAATACCTTCCGGATTAATTATAAAACGCAATTATAAAGTTATATTATATGTATATGTAGATAATAATATGTAGATTTGTGTCCAAAATAACAGTACAGGAATGAAATGACCCAAAAGTTAATTAGCAAAATGTACGTTTCGTACGCCAACAGCCGCCGTGATAATTGCGAGATTTTCATTCATTAGGGAGTGCATTATAAACCCACACTTAATCCGTATTATGTTTTGTTTTCATCCCAGAAAGGATCAACAGCTTTACATATTGCCAGCAGTCTTGGCAGCAGAGGCATACTGGACCTACTATTACATCACGGGGCACTGCTGAACAAACAAAATAAAGTAAGTGTAGCATAAAGTAAGCACGACTGGATGTACTGTACGTGCTCAACATGAAATATGTACCACGACCTTAAAGAATACCTACGTTTTTTAATTAAAGTTATATTATAGTTTGTACCTATCAGAACTTTATTTATATCTTATTCTGATAGATAATAAATAGTAATACACATTGGTATATCGGGTGGTCTTTTTGAGACTCCTAAATATCTCGAGAAATATGCATGATACGACAAAAGTGTCTTAAATAAACTTGTAGGAGGCAAAGGGGGAAATGAGATGGCGATATCAGTTTCATTGCAGATGGCGCTGCCATCGGTGAAAGTGACGTTAACTTCATTTTTTTTTAAATGGGAATACCCACCTTTTTGATATAATTATGATTTTACGCTAAATAAGAACAATCTTTTGTCTGAACATTTTTTTCGTACGATGCATCTATCAAAAGTTATTGACGATGGAAGTTTGTGGCGTCTGCGGTAGTTACGACCGCTGCCACTGCATGGGATGCGCTCGCCGTCTGGCAGTCAAAGCGACGACTGAGTAGACACTCATGGGACAATGTAGTAAGGTATGTGCATAACGGAGACACGTTTTGGTATCTCGCGCGTTGCCCCGTCATGCGCATAGGGTTTGTTTACGCACGAAAAAAAATTTATCGTACGAAAAAAAAATGTCACACAAAAGATTTTTCTTATTTAGCGTAAAATCATAATTTAATAAAAATGGGTTTATTAAATGGGTATTCCCATTTAAAAAAATGAAGTTAGCCCCATTTTCATCTGCAATGAAACTGATATCGTCATCTCATTTCCCCCTTTCAGTCCTATAAGTTTATTTAAGACACTTTTGTCGTACCATGCATATTTCTCGAGATATTCAAGAGTCTCAAGTTTAAAAGACAATCCGGTATATGAAAAGGAAATAAAATTATATCGGGTGTCCCAAATTGAGCGAAGTATCTGAAGATTTTGGTTTTTTATTACCTCTGTCTGCAAAACAAATAACTATTGACTTTTGTTTTCTACTAGGTAAAGCACAATAAATCATAAATTGCCCCAATGTAATGGATGGTATTTGCTTGGTGGTGATGGAATATACGGAATATACCGTTAATATCTACTTATTTTGACATGTTCTTTATTATGTATTGGATTATAAATGAGCTTAGGAGTAGTTTTTTATGCTACTTTATGCATTATCATTTGCCGATGTTTTATTCGATTTTCGATTCGCCTCTATGTGACACACATACACATACATTTTTACTAAGGCTGTTATGGTGCAAACGTCTTTCTCTAACTTAGCATGGAGTATGTGTATGGGAAAATTTGTCACAAAATGTTGTCCAGCTATGTTTGCATTAATATTTCCAAACCTATTTAGCTTAGCAAAACAAATTATACACCATATTAAAGAAGAAGAATGTGGGTACATTATAAATAAAGAACTACTAAAAATATATTAAAAGATATAGGTTTGGGAGAAAATTAAAAAGCGGGTTTTCAGAACCGTGAATATATTTGATATTAAAAAAATTTAAGTTTTTTTCTGCAATGGGGTAACGTGGGGTAATTCTTGGCTGTGTTAAGTTAATAGCATCATTAGATCTGGTGTCTATTGAGATAATAATATAATCCTTAGTTAAAAATATAACAAACAATAATTGTAGTACAAACAACAGTATTCTTATATAGTATTCAGTCAAGGCTTAAAAATAGGTACCTAACGTGTTTGTTTTTGCTGCATTATTAACGCGTCTTGAAAAATATAGGAATATAAACAATGATTAAGACATTTATTGCTTCATAATTAATAGCTAGCTCATGTCCAGTTGGTTTGTTATTAAATAAAACAAATGCGAACACGTCAATCATCAAAGTCCATTTCCATATCAAATCAAATTTCCGATCTTTAATTGTTTTCGGCTTATGACTTTTAATTGAAGTCAACTTATTTTTAATGACAACCTCCTGTTTTTCTTGCTGATCTTTTAATTCTGCTTGCTTTCTACTTATCGGACGACAATGAATTTTATTAGGAAACTTCAATATCTTTCAATAATTCTATTATTGTTTATACATCGTTTGTATACATCACTGTTAAAATATAGGCATTAACTTATTTGTATCACATGATTTGTCCCATATAATGTATTAAATGTTTTTATCAGCTTGGTTTGAGACGGGTTTACTCTCGACACGCTGTGATCATAAGATCCCTTTTTCTACCAGACCAGCCTGACCACGAATTCTTGTTAGAAAGTCTGATTGAACTGATATCTGCACTCCAAGGAAGTGTTTTCAGGTGTTTTGGGTTTTTATACCGACGTTATAGGACCATATTTAATTCCATGCCTGTTATTATCTTACTGGGTAGTTACTCTTGCTTTACCAAGTTTACAAAAAGTGGGGTAGAAATCCTTTTTTGAATAAATATTGGACACAAGTTTATTAAGTTGTCTGAACTAATCAAGTACCTAAATTTTAAAATAAAATGAAAACCGTTGAAAACAAGACATAAAATAAGAAGCACCCCAGCTAAACTTTTGTTATAACAACCGTGGTTTTGGCGGTTTGAGGGTTACGACGCGGTTACGACGTTTTGCACTTAAGCCATCAATAGATCAATTTACTGGGTAGTCTTTATCAGGGACACAAAAAGCACCCTGTCGGGCCTGTCGTTATAGATGGAAAATTATCCTTACTTTGTTTCGTCTTTTCTAGTCATACTTGAAGAGATGGGACTCAAAAGTCAAGTTCGTTAATTTTAGTTTATTTATTTAAATCGAAAGGCACGAAATCCGGTAACCAACAGTATCTGTCACATAATACGAAATCATAAAATTATCTAAGTATGCTGACATGAAAGCTTGAAAACCTACGAGGCATCTGACAACTCTGTGAAGTGTAGGCCTAAATAGGTTGAAAAAGAACGGGTGGCATTTTTCGGCCCGGCAAATTAGGGGTTCGCACGACAAATTTCGGTACCTTAACGACAAAATATGCATTTGAACGACAAAATATGTTTTAACGACAGAAAATTTAAACAAACAACATAATATATGTTTTAACGACAAAAAATTTAAATGAGCGACAATATTTGTATTTCAACGATAAAATCAGCAAACTATGTGATTTAACCTCAAAGACCAGCAATGACATCAGTGTGACAAGCAGCGCCTCTAGCCCAGCCGTACAAAACTTATTCCATACACATACAGTGTGCTACATACCGTTAAAAGTGTGGTTATATGTAGTTTGCTTTTAAATTCGCAGAAGGACGTGTGGAATAATTGAAAATTATTCTATGCATCATCGAACAGTTGTAGGCAATTGCTTGTTTGATTGATGTGATGTATTTTTATTTGTTAATTGTTGGCCAGGTTAGTCACTTAGCTTCGACTATTGTATTTTTGATAAATTAAATACTTGCAAATAAGTGAAATGCTTTGATATCGTGTTGCATTGTCACCTAACTATAATAGTATATTATTATACAAGTTTTATAAGACGTCAAATTGGCGTACGAGTTGTTTTGGGCACGACGAGCGTAGCGAGGAGTGCCCAAATGGAACGAGTGCGCCAATACGTCTTATAAAACGAGTGTAATATACTATTTTTTCTACTTTGCGTCATTAATTTTATATAGGTTTAGAAATTGTGGTTACTATATCGCGCTAAATTAGAATCTAGGATATTTTGCGGGTACCACGTGGAAGCACTGTAGTAACTGTCAACTTCGTTAAGGATGAGAATTGAGATCGATGAGATAAAATCATGACAAAATCTAATTGTGAATAATTTTACTCTACTTTAGCCTACAAGTTTGAATAAATATTCAGCGACGTCGCAACGATAATCATAATGGAGCTTGGGGCAACACTTTTAACCCTACTGTGATAAATACATGAAACTTAACCTAAAAAGTTAATAACTTTAAAATAGTGGTTTCATAAGTATAATAATCAGAATAGAAGTGTTTGGCGGTGACTGACTAGTTACTTCGAAGAACAAGAACTTACTAAAGAATTGTTATAACGCTTAACGTTTAATAGCGGTGTCTACCTAATTCCGCTACGTAGCCGTTGCGGCTTATATATTTACAAGCACTTATAATTGAAACCCAATTCGAATTTCGGCAAAGTAGTTTGTTAGAATAAATTATACTTAGTAAAATTACATGTGATGGAGGTAATACAAATACGTTGCACACAACCAGAACTAAGACGAAGTCGAAAGCGACGGACAAAAACGAATATGAATTGAACCGAGCATCCAAGCGTCCAAAATATTACCGAAAAGTTATACGTTACATAAACTAAGAAATCCTCTACACTTTAAATGTACTATAGCTTCGTACGTGTATGCTGATAAACCATTTATTGCGCATATACAATCTCGCAGCAGTAATTAAAATCGTTCGTATCTACGATGCAGGTTTGATCTTCGCATAATACCTTATTAAAGTAAATGTGGTCCTTGAATTATATCTGAAAAGGGGATTTGATGTTTAGTTGAAAAGAATGATAACGATCACTTACTAGAGTCGTAAAACATCACCGTAAACGTCATGCTGGCGTATTTTGATGAACACAGCAAAACTAAGAAAGCCCCAATCCTTTGGCCATACTATAGCAGGCTACACCCATGTTTAAATATGTATAGAATATTGATATTTCGCAGTTTATGTGATTGCAAGCGATTAAGAAGATGCTGTGTGTGGTTATGTTGGGTTATGTATTGTACGTTTGACATATGGCATTTGATATCACTGTGTACCAATCAGACAAAAATGTTACTGTTTTCTGTATTACAATGTGTTAATTGTAACACCGAAAACAGTGTTACAATGTGTGCATTGCGAATGCAAAGTAGAAAAACAATTTTACTCACAAGAAACAACTTCAGTAAAGGACTATACCAAAGCATATCAATGGCTATAATTAAGCAAAAAAATTCTTAAGGTAGGTACTAAGTATTACACATGTTCTACTAAATCAAAAGATAAAAATATTCAAATACACAATATTTCAAAACAATAATTCAAATATTTGTTTACTTTTTATAGAATGTACGGATATATATTTATTGTACTTGAATTATTGTTTATTTGTTTCTGTATTTAAATACAATATTTTAAATTTAATTTCTGTTTTTATAAAAAATTTTCATACCCCACACTACAGCTGTTAATTAAGTTTTTAATTAAGTTTTATAAAACCAAAATTATACAATTAAAACTCAAAAATAAAATCAAAATAATCAATACTTTTCGCAAACAGCTTAAAAAAGTAATATTACATAATATGTCGTGGAGAATAATACATATTCTGTTGTGGTAACTATTGTCGTGGAGAATACCAAATTTATCGTGCTGAGTAAATATTTTGTCGTGCACAATTTGTCGTTGTGAATATCTAATTTGTCGGGCCCATATATATTCCCCAAAAAGAACTAGAAAAAACGAGTGACAACTCTGTGAAGTCATATTTAATTTCCGTCAAAAGCGGCTCCTAAATTGCTGTTTGCCCGGTTAAAAAGCATACATTTGAGTCTACATAGAGAATTCTATAACTTTGCATTCTATTTTTTAAAGCATTAAAAACTGAAAAAAATAGATTTGTTGTCGATCCTGTTTTTCATCGGATATTGTAAGAGTAAACACAGAACTCAATTTGGGACAGCCTTTACATTCAATAAAATTCCTTCAATATCATTTAACTCAAGTTGAGAGAAGCTCTATACTACACAGACGTTATATTACCTAATTAGCAAGGTAACCGAATATTCAGCAATTTGAACGGTAATCGATGTCGTCAAACAGCTAATTAATCTTTACGTAACTTCAAAGATCTCCTATTACAGAATGGAAACACCCCTCTCCATTTGGCGTGCCAGGCCAACGAAGGCCAAACTGTGGAAATGCTTATACACAAGGGCGCGGATCTGAACAGTCTGAACCAGGTAAGTGCTGTCAATTACATGTCGACGTTTCGTAACAGGAATGATGTGATTTGAACAGATTGCAAACGGTAGAAAAAACATGCAGATTAAAGGGCGACCGAGAACTCAATTTACGACACGTTGATATCCTGCCATCCCAGAATATGGAATTCCAATTGGCCGCTGCTATACAAATCGATATGGTCATATGCTCAACCACCTCAAAGGGGCTAGCAATATTACAGTACACTGAGTGTTGGTGATACAATATAAAACGTGCAGAAAAAATATGAAAAATTCAGTGATTACTGTAAAAAATCTCTTAAAATAAAAAGTACCACTATGCGATATTAATCATTAGGGCCAGGGCCCTCTTCATAAGAAAATACACGAGATAGCTAACGGATGCGGGGTGACCGACAAAGTTATTCAAAAGTGTCAGAACTAGAAAAAGCCAATTCATTGTCATTATACTAAACAAAAACATAATATTTATACAAAATTCGAGAGAAGGACGAAATGAAAAAGCCAACGTTTATAGTAAACAAAAACAAAAGTAACTTATATATTTGTTGTCCGTGCTTTTTCTTTTACAAATTGATATCACACGTATTTAAGTTATTAAATAGGTTTTGCTGTGCCCTAAAGAATTTGTAGTAGCATTACTAAAAATGCGCAGTGCGTAGTGCTGTGGCCACGTAAGGAAATGTAGATGCAATTTTTGAGTCAATTATTTATTATCCTTGAAAAATTACCAAAAGCTTTTATGTTGAAACATTTGGTTAGATTTGCCATCAAATATAAAATAATCTTAGAAAAACATAAATCAGCAGTTCCTGTACTGCGGGAATTCCTACAAATTCCCTTTATAAGGAATAAATTGGGGAATACATTGGCTTTTAAACCATTCTTCCATATAATAAATTGTCAGCCTAGTTTGTACGAAAATATTCCAAATACTCAAATTTTGCCAACATAGCTTTTGTGTTACATAATTCGATAAGCAAATGTCACATCGATTAAAGGATGCAATAAGTATCATAATAATTAATTGTATATATAGTACGTCTTTACATCCCTAATAAGTAAAGCAGCTGGCCTCCGTCTGGTTCTATACAAATCTGAACCGCTTTTTCTCTACTGTAAATGTTATTGTTTTGGATTTAAGCCATTTATATATTAGGAAAACACTGTTCAACATTTTAGTGGAAGTTGTTATTTTCATATTTATGGTATGTAGACATTGAGCGCGTAAAGTATGAAAATATGAGAAAATCTAAATGAGAGTTATTGTACAAAATTCTCGAACACGATGATTCTTAACTCTTAGGAACATGGATATAATAGAATATGTTTGGGTAAAATTAGTTGCACTGTGTACGAACACGGACTCTCCCGTAAGATTGTTAAAACAAGTGAGATAAAAATGTCAAAAACCTGAACCCAATGTTCTAGAAAACTCAAAAGGGTCTCATAGTAAACCTTATTACGCTAATTAGTTTAACACCCAGTGTAATTAAGATAAACTGCTCAGCAGTGCCAAAAATTGCGAAGTAATGGAAACTAATAAGTACGATCAAATAAAGGTGTATACAACAATACTTATTTTGGATTGCAGCGCAAAATTTGGATACCGTATCTTGTCATCTTGTGGCTCTTTCGCGACTGTTACGAGTTATATCGCAATATCTAATAAAACTGACATTGGTGACAATAGCCGATAATAATCGGAATAGTCATCATTTATCTAGTAATTTTTTTCATCCTTCACTATACGTAAATGTCATTTTTGCATCTTTGTGGGAACACGAAAGATGCTAATTGCCCGCTAGGCGTTTAGTTAATAACTTTCAAGCCAAGCCGGAAAATATTTTACACACAGGCCGGGCGGCGACTGACCTGTCTGTTAAATAAATACATAGCTTTCAATTCGGTTTGATATGCGAGATCCATCTGATCAAAAAGATCAACCTGATCTATGATCGAAAGATCCATCTAATATGATAATAACCGATTTATCGATCAGATCTATTTATCGGTCTTCAATTGTGATCAAAGATAGATCACAAATTCCTCGACCACTCCTATCGTTTTCGTTTTTCGCGTAGCGGTAGTTGGGTTCGAAATCCAGGGGGGGCAAGCGCCCCCCCCTTGCCCATATGTAACGGCGCCCATGACCTAAGTAACTATCCTGACTACCTAAGTAACTAGCCTGACCAACAAAGGACAAAAATGGACAAGTTAGAACTGTTTCTAGTATGCTTTGTTTGCGGACAATCTGAATCTGAAAGCAAAAATTCCACATTGTGTTTAGTTTTTGAGAAAAATAGCATGTTTGGATTTTATGCAGTTTTTTAGCACTGCTTTTCACAAAATCTAGACTCAAGTCAAAATTTCTCAAAAATCAGTCAAAAATCAGATTCAGGTTCTACGGAAAAAGCGTTCCAGAAACGGTTAGCACTTGTTAGATTTTGTTCATTGCGCTCCTTTGGGCCCATTTAGACACGTGTTAATATGTATTCATCGACCGCAAATTTCACAGGAATTAAACACGGATATAAAGGAACAAATTGAGGATAACTTGCAGACCAAAATTAAAAGTTGAAAAATAAAGACCAACCATTGATATAATCAATAATGTCAAACATTATTTATTAATATTATATATTATAAATAAATAATGTGAAACAAGAATGTCGTAGGTAATAAATTTGCAAAATAAAAATGGTTTAAGCATAAAAATATTAGATGTGATAAAAAAAAGCAATGACACCAAATGCAACATAATTTAAGAAAATATTGTAACATACAGGAAAGAAATGATTCGATGTTTTAAGAAGGTCTCTCATTTATGGACACAGCTTTGTGTTTAGGACAACGAACGTTCAGAAATGTATCAGCCTCCTTAAAATATTGCAAACATATGGAGAAAAGTTAAATTGAGAATAGACAGTGGTAAACATAGTTACATTAATAAAAATAAATAAATAAAATACTCGTATTTCCGTTTCCGACAATTTGTTTGGTTATGGTAAAAAATACTGATTATATACGGTTTATACACGGTGAGATTTTGAAATCTATCTTTTACTCTTTTTACATAAAAAGTAATAGAGCAAAAGAAATCCCATTGCATAGTTCAGTTTGAGTTAACTTTAGAGATGGCGACGAAATATATTGTACGCTATTTTTTCAATCTTAATTGAAAATTATTCAGTTTTTTTATCATTTGAATCTGTTATTTGTAGATTTTTTTATGTAAACATAATCTAATTTAGTTTATAACGATTCCATTCTCAACTGCAAGTATTGGTTAGAACCCACTGTTGCCAACATCATGTCATATCTGTTTGCTCTTGGCTTTAAACTAAAACTCTGAACCAACAAATTTGCATTGTTGAATATTCACTTCAATTATCCCGGGCTCCTTCACCATTTTCACATAACAAAAAATTTATCACGAATATACAATTAATCGGAAACTTCTTTTTACAGCGGTTACAGTCCCCCATGCACATAGCTGCCGAGATGGGCTACACAGATATTTGCAAGTTGCTGTTAGTTGCCGGAGCAAACATTGAACAAAGGGAACAAGGAGGACGGACGCCCCTCTACATAGCCGCCAGAGGGAGCTTCACAGCGATAGTGGATATGATAATTAAGACCGCTCGCCTTGATTATCCCGCTCACGTGAGTTATTTTTAGGTTGAATAGACGCTTGATGTCCTTTTCCGATTAATTCACTCATCGCAAGTGACGATCTAGTGCCACTTTGTGTTTTGTTTGTTTTGCAAAAGGCCTCAAAGGAAGACTTAAGGGAGTTCTTAAGGAAGCTCCATGGAACAAATTACAATAAATTACACAATAAACATTGATTAAAGTGCTGAATGAATATCTGAAAAAATAAATAAAACGTGTAGAATATGTAGATACAGCCAATCATTAAATGGTGCAAATTAAGAAAACAAAACATAGCCACCTTCATCACTAAAGTTATTAGTGAAAAAAAATCACTTTTTTCAACTTCATCAGAAGTTAGAAGAAAATAATAATAATTAAATATATTATTTTATAAACTAAAAACCCGTTTTTCGTATGTTTCTTTTTAATTTCTTTCTTTAGTAAATAGTCTAAAAAAGCTGGTTTTGAATTCTGGTTTTAAACGGTTTGTAAACACAGTGTCGCTCATTATAAGAGTTTTAGTAAATAACGAGCTAAGTGCCAATCATTGTTCCGAGATGTTTAGAAAAGAGTGCCTGGCAAGCTAGATGTTGAATAAAAAACTTCACTATTTTTTTGCATACTTCGGCAAATATTCAGGGATGTTAAATTACGGTAATTAATTTTTTTCGTAAATTACTTTCGAAATTAAAATTATTAATTTCAAATATTAAATTACCACGTAAATAAAAATTAAAAATGGTAAATTACGTTGGTTTAAATTACCGGGTAATTAAAAATTCAAAATGTTAAATTAAACCGGCGTTAATACCGGTCACTGTACGTTATGAATGCTACTTATGTTAATAAAAATGTTTGGTAAATAAAAGTCATTATTTTGTAGATAACTGGCAATCTGACTAACGATGTTAAATTTCCGTAATTATTTCTTTTAGTAAATTATCGCCGAAATTAAAATTATTACTTTCAAATTTAAATTACCACGTAATTAAAAATTGCAATTGGTAAATTATAATTTCTTAAATTACCGGGTAATTCAAAATGATAATTTACCGATGACAGTTACGTAAAAGAAGTTATGTAAAAAAAAATTGGAGCCTTATAAGTCATTATATTGTAGATAACCGCCAATCGCTGATGCTTTTCCTGTTTTAATAGTAGTAATTCATTATTAAAATGAAAGCAGGGACTACCTACAATAAAAATACTTTTTATACCAGCAATTTATAAAATGGACAGTCTAACATTATAATAGGGTATTCCGGTCATGTCAAAATTTAAGCAGACATTCGGTCTATTGTGCAATTTATGAGGATTCATAAAGTTAAGGTATGAGATCTTTTTTATTTAGATTTTCTATGAGATAATTGCAATTAAAAGTGCAATTCGTTTGAATTCACCGACCACCCTCGGAAATACACGATAATTACCGATCCTTAGTAGCGGTGGCAACAGCGGACAGCTCTCGAACAGCTGATCGGCCAAGTTGACGGTTGGCGACCCTGTTGTTTGACAACGAATAAAGGTAACTTTTTTGAGAGATGATTTGATGATTGAAACTTGAAGCCAAACATCTCTCATCTCGCTAGTCGGCAATGTAAAGAAAATCTTATCAGGAGTTACTGTTCTACTGCTGTTACAGCCCGCCACAGAACAATGTCGGCGTTGGAGTTTATACATTTTGAACAAGTGTTTGATATAACCTCAATAACCAAAGCAGGTGTCAACAAACGAGCGATTCTAAACGTTGACACAACAGAAGACAAAAATTTACTACGTGCACCCTAGATATAGCAACGTTGTCAAGTCGCTCACTTTGAGCGGTCTTTGTGACGTCACAAAGACCAATCCTAATTCAAACTTCAAACAAGGATTTCTCTTAATTTAAGACAATGTTTGATATTTTACTTGTGAAGTAGCAAACAGTAGCACCCATACTTTGTAAAAAATGACAATTTCAAAAACACCGGAATACCCTATTATAGTATAAAATACTGTAATTTATTACCGACACACAAAATGACAACGCCCGCTTTCACAAACAATGATCACATTTGATCCAGATCACCAGAACATTTCTTTAAACCATGAATTTGATAGTAAGTAGATGGCTTCTAATTTAAAATGTGCATTATTGGCTACGCTGAATTAAAGTAAAGTAAAGAAAAAAGTAATTTAAAATCTGGAAATTACCATTAAATACGGTAATTTATTTAGTAATTTACCCATATAAATTATGCTCTTAAATCCCTAAGTACCTCCCAGGCAAAACACAAACAACAGTGCACTTGTCGACTGCTTAGGAGTGGTGGGATACATTCACGCAAGTACTGATGAAAGGTTTTTGAAATTAATTTATAAATTCCGGTAAATAAACAACTGTAAAAGAAAATAAAAAATAAAGTTAAATAAAATTTTCGGTAAATTACCAGTAAATTACTGGTATCAATGGTAATTTAGTTTGACGATAAATTACCATCGGTAATTTAAGCCGTAAATTACGGTAATTAAAAATCGGTAAATTACCATTAACTACGGTAATTAATTCGGTAATTGACGCTGTAAATTACGCTTTTACATCCCTGCAAATATTAGATAATATTCTGGTGTTGCTTTTATCTAGTTTCATCTAATGACCAAAACGCGATAAAAAACAAATTCAATAATATCTAGAAGGTGCTGATTGTAGATGTAGAAGACACAAGATCCCCTGTGGGGGTTATGGCAAGGGGCTGCATTCCTGATGGGAGTAGATCGCACTTGGTGTACCTTCGATTTAGAATCGAAATAAAATCATAATTACTGTACACTTTTTAAGGTCAAATATCCAATGTTAAGTCAGTTGTTTATGTTAAAGTCAGTGCTGCCTAAAACACTTTAAAGCATTAAAATACATATTTTTTTTTAATCACTTGGCTCATTATTTACTTCAGCTTTTAAAATGGTCTGGCTTTGATGGGGGTAGTTTCCGCCAGGAGGGGATAGGCTAAAACATTTTATCTCGCAAATTGTTCGGCAATTATAATGTATGAGAGGTGGGTATGCCTTTCATACATTCAGTAATTAGAGATTCATTAGACAAAGCTAAACATTTGTCAACCTGCTTCAATTTACCACATGGAGATAGAGATATTAAATATAGCACATAGCAAGGGCTCTCTGCGTGCAAAGCGTTATGGCAATTAATAATGCGGTTTAATGCTGATATGGTAACGCGACTAGTTACGGCATCTGGTATGCTGATCTGACTACATTGTTCACTGAACACCGAATTCGATTGTTTCGGCGCACTAAACCACTAAAACCACTAAATGTGCTTACGTGACCACATAATTACATTCGCCAAATAACTAATCCACAACGTGTTGAAGACAGTATACAACAAATGAAAAACTTTGTATGGTTTATTTTCAAATAAAGTATTTCGGAAGCAGGAAAGCCAAGCGACGCACACCGCAATATAACATAACATGGTTTATTTTCGATTAAACACAAATAAACACAAACAATTATCATAACATTCCTACTGCTAATTTCTTATACTTTGAAACAAAAATAGAAAAATAGAAGGGTTGTTGGTACTGTTTAAAAGAATCTATTTTTTCAGGAAGAAGAGCAAAATAAAGTTCAGCGAAAGGATAGTCTATTAAAGCAAAGCGTAAACAACACAAGAAGGAAATTTAGAAGCGGAAAGGAGGAGTTGAAGGGCAAGGAAACCGAGCGTTTTAAGGAAGTTTTATATAAATTGGCATACAAGCAACTTGGACCAGGCGAATGGAAGAAGCTTGCCCAACACTGGGCCTTCACGGAGGAACAGATCAGAGCTGTTGAGCATCAATACACGGGTTAGTTTTCAATAACAAATAATCACAGTGCAACAAGATTGTACGTATTTGATGAAACCAAAAGTAAATGAAAATTTATGCCTCCCATAACGAAATCCCAAAACGATTTTTAGGTTATAGATCTGGTTTTTTTAATGCGTGATTTTAATGCGTATATTACTGTTTCTTAGGTCGAGGAATTAATTTTTGATGTTATATTTTTACCTAAAACTTACGCTAGGTGGCGGTGTGGTACAATTTTTGCTATTTTTTGAGGTTTTTCATAAAAAAATTGTATTTTGACAGTTTTTAAGGCTAAATAATCCTATTTTGATGTATATTTCATTATAAAACATGCTAGATGACGCTACAAAGATCATTTCATTATATTTGTTTAAAAAATAGCATTATCCTGAGAAAAAATTTTACGTTAAATGTTTTATGAGAAAAAAATAGCATTTTTATAGGAAAAAACACTTTCTTCATTAAACAATAATATTTTTACTTTATCATACGCAGTATGTAAAGTATTGTAATCGTGCCAAAAATTTTTTTTGAGATTTTAGCAGAAATATGTCTTTTTGGGTCCCCTGAACATTTTTGACCAAGGTACAAAAAAATGTCTGTGTGTGTGTGTGTGGATGTGGGTGTGTGTGTGTGTGTGTGTGTGTGTGTGTGTGTGTGTGTGTGTGTGTGTGTGTGTGCCCGTTTTTTGTGGTGACGATTCCGGAGAAACTACTAAAGGTACCGGGACGAAACTTCATATTTAGAAGTGTCATGACCAAACTTAGAGCTGAAAAGCTTTCTGTTGAAAAGGGTCCAAAGGAACTGGAGGTTTAGCATTTTTCAAAGATTTTGCAAATAAGTCGCCATTTCTGGAAATTTGTCGAAATTAATAAATTAAAGAAGAGGAAATTCCGAATAATTTATGACTATGACATTTTTTGGTACAATTTATAGTTTAGCTCCATGAGCAAATTCTATTTCATCGTGATCGGTCGTACTGCATTAAAGCTAGTAGCCATGATATGTCAGAAATTTTGATTCTAATGACAATAGTTAGTGTCAAACGCTAATGTTTTGACACATTATAAGCTGCGTTCGTATATTGCACACCGTTATACTTTTTACACCCAATAACACGTAAGGTCCCGGCTAGGATACGAGCGGCGAGCGGCGAGCGGCGGGCGGCGGGCGGCGAGCGGCGAGCGGCAGAGCGGCGACCTGGCTACGATGTAAGCGGCACCATGAGCGGCACCATGAGCGGCACGACAATTCGTCGTGGCAATTATTAGTAGTTCGTAGGTCGTCGTCCGGTAATGTTGTCAAACTGCTACTTACGGAAAATTATAACCTTCGGTTGAATAAGATCCGTAGGTTAAAACGTAACTACAAAGTGCATCCTATTAATGCAGTGCGTCAGCGGTACGGCGATTATCACCATTTATTTCACTACTTAAGAAAATATAGAAAACGGGTTTTTAACTATATGAGAATGTCAATTGCAACGTTTGACTATATTCATGACAAACTCAAGAAATATTTAGAAAAATAGAGGTCTGGACTGCGACATTTGTATTATTGTAATATTAATAGTATATTTAGGACGTAGTCATCCACATAGATTTAGACTGACTTTGACAGTACGTTCGTATAACGATGACTGTTCGTTTGAATAATAAAGTAATTATTCGAACGAACTGTCATTATTATACAAAGCTACTGTAATCATTATCAATCATGTGTATAATGGTAGGGATATATAGTCATAGATACTAAATAATTCTCCAACCGTAAGAAATTTTAAAAAAAATGGTTCAACCAAAAGGTTTTTGGCTTTAAACTACCTATCTTCTAAATATATTTTCAATATACAAGGTGCTCATTTTATTCTAGAAATTTGATGACCTCTCATTTTTTTAAATAAAACAGGCTATAAGTTATTAAATTTTTTGATTCTAAGATTAATTCTAAGAATTTTTTATATGAATCATTTTTTATAAAATGCATTAATTTTTAATTATAAGCTATTAACCAAAAATAGTCGAAATTACCGGAACATCTAAATAAATCTCAAACTGCATAAAATGTCAAAAGCTCTGTCTTCTTTGGGTTAAACAACGTCTAGTTCAAATATTTTCTTAATATACAGGGTGTCTATTTTATTATAGAAATTTGCAAACCTTTTCTTTTTCTAACAGACGCTGTATATTTTTATATTTTTTAATGCTAGGATTAATTCTAAAAATTTTTTGTAGGAATTATTTTTTTATAAAATGCATTATTTTTTAGTTATAAGCAATTAACCAAAATAAACTTTTACTTGAACCAAACGGGTTAAAAATAAAAAATCCAAGAAAAAATAACTCAATTAAATACAATTAAATCAAATGTTCAACCTACCACATTAAAATAAATGTGTATGTATGTGGCAAAATATTCTTAATTTGAAGTTCATGAGTTTTGATTAATTACTCATAACTCAGAAATGATGCATTTTCAAAGAAACTTATTTCTACAAAAAGTTCTTAGAATCAACCTAAGAATAAAAAAATAAAATAGGTATGCAGGATCTTCTATTAGAAGATGGAAAGGTTTGCAGATTTCCATAATAAAAAGACCACACTGTAAATTAAAACTATATTTAAACCAGCGGTTGTTTAAACCCAAAAAACTTTTATTTGAAACATTTTTTGAATTTTTTTGCAGTTGGTGAATTTTTTTGATGTTCCGGTAATTTGACTATTTTAGGTTAATAGCTTATAATTAAAAAATAATGCATTGAATAAGAATATGATTCCTATAAAAAAATACTTAGAATTAATCTTAGAATCAAAAAATGTGATAATATATAGCCTGTTCTATTTAAAAAAGGAGAGGTTACCAAATTTCTATAATAAAATGAGCAGCCTGTATATTGAAGATATATTTAAACGATAGCCTGTTTAAAGCAAAAAAACTTTTGTTTGAACAATTTTTTGAATTTTTGTACGGTTGGAGAATTATTTAGGTGTTCCGGTAATTTTTGCTAACCCTGTATAATTCTGCGGTGAGCGGCACTAGTAAGCGGCAAGGTGGTGCCGCTCACGATGCCGCTCTGCCGCTTACTGTATCGTAGCCGCTTTGCCAAGTTAAGGCTTTGAAACAATGTAAACATATATCATTAGCGGCACCGGTCTGCCGCTCGCCGCTCGCCGCCCGCCGCTCGCTGCTCGTATCCTAGCCGGGACCTAAGTATCATTTTGACGGTGTACCCGATGTTAACGGAGTACAATATCCGAACGCAGCTTTAATCTACATATCTGTCTAGTTCTACTAATTTTATTTTAATGTTGTCATGGCCGATCTCGATCAAATAGAATCTCATGCAGCTAAACCATTAGTTTTATATATAGTATGATAAAGTTATGTGCCTGGCCACATCAGATTTTTTAATACAAAATGGTTTTTTTGTTTATCTTAAAAAAATTATGTTATGAAAGTACAAAAAAGGGCGTAAGAATGAAAAAAAAAAAATTAGAACTGTCAACCTAACTTAAGTTAGCATTAAATGTATGACTTTTACTTTTGTTTATCCGCGGTACTGGCGACAGCAGCAAAACAAAACTTTTATATATTGGTGTATATTATGAAATAAACTAAATTAAAAATGAATAACTGTTTGCAAAATTTGCGACATTATTGTTTGTGGAAAATTTAATATAGCAAGCAGTCTGACTGGTATAAGCAACAGTGCGAAAGAATGGTATGAACAATATTTTGGAATGCCCGTAATACAAGAAGTAAAGTGGGTACCTAAAGAGATGTGTAGAATAGAATAGAATAGAATATATTTATTGGTGCCAAATACAAAATAAAATGTTTACACAGGTCAAAAAAAATAATCAAGCATGTTTATATAGCATCAAAATCAATATGAAGAAAATCCTCAAGGTTGTAGATACACTTCTCCAGTAGGCAATTTTTCATAGTTGCCTTAAACTGCTTGGGAGGAGAAGACTTAATTGCATCTGGCAGAACATTATAAAATTTCAAAGCCCAGTAATTGGATCCATTTCGTGATCTGTGTAGTCTTAGAAAAGGCGCCCGATAGTGCTGATTTACGCGAGTGCTATAGTTATGCATGGAATTCGATGTGATGAAGTTTTCCGAATTGTTCTTTGCATACATCAAACACTCCAGTATGTAGACGGATGGCAGAGTTAGCACACCAAGGTCGCGGAAATGTTCCCGGCAATCATCCCTATAACCGATGCCACGCAACACTCTTATGCATCTCCGCTGCAATGCAAATACCTTGGTGCAGTGACCTGAGTGGCCCCAATTAAATAGAGCATACGTCATGACTGTATGAAAGAATGCAAAGTAAGCTACTCTTAGATATTTAAGTGATACTGTTTCCCTCAATACCCTCAGAAAGTAAATCACCCCTGCCAGCCTCCTCGCGACAGACTGTACATGGCTTTCCCACTTTACTTTACTGTCTAGTATAACACCCAAAAACTTTACATGCTCCTCCTCCTCACAATGTAAAAATTGCTCATGTCTCAGTGTGAACAGTAGTGACATGCATTTCTCCGCATTTACATGTAACTTATTTGAGATGAACCCTTCTTTAATATCCGTGTCACACAGATCAACCGCACCAACAAGCTTTTCATAATTATCTCCTCCGTCTATCACCGTTCTGTCGTCGGCAAAGAGAACTATTTTAGACGAGGCAGTAACGTTGTGTATGTCATTTATAAATATAAGAAAAAGAATCGGACCCAGAACTGAACCTTGGGGAACTCCGTTTTTGCATAACATGTTAGCTGATGTTTTATTATCAAATTTAACATGCTGATACCTATCACTTAAATATGACTGTAATAGTTTAATGCTCGAATTGCTGAAATTGTATTTGGTTAGTTTTTCTAATAGTATGTCATGGGAAACGCAATCGAACGCTTTTGTAAGATCATAAAATGTAGCTATAGACACGTTCAAAGTTTTGAATAATTTCCTTTACTAGAGTGTCAATGGCCATAACTGGTGATCTGCCTGGTCGAAAACCATACTGCGATTCAGTAAAAAGTTTATTATTTGCAAAATGGATGTATATTTGATTTTTTAAAATTTTTTCGAAAAGTTTAGATATGATAGGTGTGTAGAACTTGCTATGATGATTTACGTCTCTAGATAAAAGGAAAAAAACATCAAGTTTGGTGTTCCAATGATTTGGAATGATCCAGGTGATTTTGTTTTATTTTATGCAGAGATGTTAAATTACCGCGGTAATTTACGGAGCCCATGTTAATCTTATGGGGTAATATATCGGTAAATTACGCAGTTATATTACCCATAAGGTTAACATGGGTTCCCTAAATTACCGCGGTAATTTAACATCTCTAATTTTATGTCATTAATACATACATAAATATGTATGTATTCTATATTTTATATTGTGTGCATTTAGGTGAGCATGATGAAGAAAATTGTTATGTGTGAATAATATAAACGGAAAAACTAAAAGATCGCGAAGGTCAATGAAATATGTTGGAACAGATTACGTAAAACTACCATTGCCACATTCAGATACTATTCCAGTACCACGACCACCAAGTCCTACTACTATTTCTAGATGGTCTGCAAATTTGGGAGAAGAATTACTTGATCCTGATTACGAATTATCTGAACCTAGCATATCATAATTTTTTTTTAAAATTAATAAAAAACCTATTTTGTATTCAATAATATTATTTTTTAATTAAGACAGTCTGTTTTCCTATAAAAATTCCCTATTTTTACTTTATCATACGCGCCTATGTTCTGGGAATGCGAAACGATTTTTCTTACTTTATTATACGCAGTATGATAAAGTATTGTAATCGTGCCAAAAAAAAATTTAGGTTTTAGCAGAAATATGTTCATTTCGATCCCCTGAATATTTTTGAACAAGGTACAAAAAAATGTCTGTGTTGATATGTACACGTTCCTTGTAGCGACGATTACGGAGAAACTACTAAAGGTATCGGGACGAACATTCATATTTAGAAGTTTTATGACCAAACTTAGAGCTGAAAGAGTTTTTGTTCAAAAGGGTCCAAAGGAACTAGATGTTTACTCTTAGCATTTTTCAAGGATTTTGCAAATGGTCCGCGATTCCTGTAATTTCTTCAAAATAGTTAAATAATAAATTAAAGTAGGATTATGTCTATGACATTTTGTTGTAAAATTAATAGTTTAGCTGCATGAGCAAATTCTATTTGATCGAGATCGTGTCTGCATTAAAACTAGTTAGCCAGGATTTGACAGATATTGTGATATTATGATACAGTCATGTGCTTGACCACATCAGACTTTTTCTCATAAAACAATTATAATAAAGATTTTTTTCTCAGGATAATGCTATTTTTTTAACAAAAGTAATGAAATGATCTCTAACATCATGTAGCATAAGTTTTACAATGAAACATACATCAAAAATGGATTACTTAGCCTTAAAAACAGTAAAAATACTATTTTTCCATAAAATTTCAATCATTGTACCACAGCGCCACCTAGCGTAAGTTTTAGGTAAAAATCAACATAAAAAATGAATTCCTCGACCCAAAAAACAGTAATATACGACAACTTTCCAGAAGAATTCCATTATTTGATCGAATTTTACTCAATTTTTCCTGTATACAGGGCAATTTAAAAATCACCAACGCATTAAAAAGCCTGATCTATAAGCGAAAAATCCTTTTGGGATTTTGTTATGGGAGGTGTAAACTTTATTTTTTTTTGGTTTCATCAAATACGGAAACATAGACCTCCATTTTGTATCACTGTGTAACAAATCGTCATTAATATAGCTAATATCGTCTTTATAGGTCCATCTAGTTATAAAGAACACGCGTTCAGGGTGATGCTGATATGGTCGCATGGTCTTCCACCAGAAGCGAATCCCATGAGGGAGCTATACGAAAGTTTAACAGCAATCGGAAAGAGAAACGTAGCTGGTAAATTGCTTGTTGAGTGGAATTTGAGGAGTCCAAATGAACAAAACCGATTTTGTCAAATATCTGCCAAAACTTTGATAAAAAAAACCATCAAAATCAGTTCTGATACTATAGGTGGCAGAGTTTTGATGATTTTTTTGGTGTCAATGAGTGGACTAATATACGTTATTAACTCAACAGATGCATTGAGGAGGAAAGTGGACCAAGAAAACGAAGAGAGACGAAAAGGAAGTCAACGATCCTGCGGGCGGTGTAGTTTGACATGAAGTATGCCACGTGAAGTCTTATGGTTCTCTGCATATCCGATAAACTGTCCTCCTACAGACCAAGCTCGAACCCGAGTCTGCATTTATTCATTCCAAGTGAATTTTATTGTCATATCTGGATGTTTGTTCTAATTTGAATATATTTAAGAAAATGTTAAAATGCTCGCTCAAGCTTACAAAATACTCTTAAGCAGATAAATACACTTCAAATCAGGATTGATGTTTAATAAATAGTCCAGAGAATATGTTGGTTTACCTGGAAGAAATTAAAGGTGTTTTAAAACTAAAAAACAACTAAATTTGCAACTTTTTAACTTATTTACTCAATAGCGTTATCTATAAACCATCCGTGCGAAAAAGTGGAAACAAAAATATAAAAAATAGTTGGGTTGTTATAAACCTTATTTGCTGTGACATTTGAAGAGCCTAGATTCCACTACACAAATTACTACACAAATACATCCACATTAATATTTTACAATCCAAAAGATTGTTATTGTAGATAAACCAATGAACAGCTGACTACGATGATATGAGCACTAATGTAGGTCAATGTAACTGTAAGTGAGATGTCAGAATGTCAAAAACGCTGAACAGGTCTCCGTTTTTCTTTATTAATTTTCTGAAGAATGCATTAAGTTAGACCATATGTTATTTGACGAAACATTTATATTACGTTCTTGCGCATATGCTCCTTCAAGGTTAGCCGTTGTTCTGAAACATGTTGTATAGCCCTGCCCTTCCCATACCCCTAACGCGAACAGACTATAGTTAAAAGTTACAATTTGTAGAGGATTTAATTCCCTATTATGTGAATATATATAATAGGGTGGTCCAAGAACGGACTTTTAGGTAAAGGGCAACGACCCCCCCCCCCCAATATATTCCTTTTCCAGAAAAAAGAATTCCCTCCAAATTTGCGAAACATCGGCTGCCGAGCACCTCAAGTTTCCCATTTAAAATACATTGCAAAAATGCATCTTTTTTCCTTTTTTTTTTCACGTTTCGGATTTAGAAAAAAAGTTGCGGGAGATTATCAAAAATTGTCCAGAACTCACTAAGGAACAAATCCCGAACCACTATTTTTTTTTCATCAGCCCCCACCCTCCCCATAGTAGCCTAAATGAGTCAAAAGTTTGCCCAAATTTACAATTTTACAATGTTACGTGTTTTATTACTGTTTTTGGCAGAAGTGATTATTATTCGATTATTGACATATTTTTTTGTCATTTATTAACTAATTTTAAATTGTTTAAACAATTAGCAATTAGAAAATATTAGCATTTGTTTAAACAAAAATATACGATGTATATTTTTTTATTTTTTTTGCAGAAGTTATTATATTACTGTTTTTTTGTTATTGATTAACTAATTAGCAATTGTTTAAACAAATGCCATTTGTTTAAAGAAATATATATGCAATGTTGCGGACATTTTTTTCTATTTTTTAAAGGAAATTATTATTAGGATATTGGCATTATTTTGGCAATTTGCAATTGTATAAACGTATCTTTTTGATAAAAATTATTATTGTATTTCTTGTCTTTTTTTTCTCGCCTTTGTTAACTAATTTGCAATTACAACCTATAATAATAATGTGTTACAACCACATTACTTATTAATACTTACTAATACTTAATACTTAATTAATAATTTTTGTCAAGAAATACGTACTAACATTGAATATTATTGTTTAAACAAATTTATTTGTTCAAACAATTGCGTATTATGTTACAAATTACAAAAAACTTGCCAACAATGTAACAATATAATTACTACAAGAGAAAAAACAAAAAACTGTAAATTTTTGTTTAAAAAATTTGTTACTTGTTTAAAGAATTGCAAATTCGTGAATAGATGACAAAAAAATGCCAATAAATTAATAATACTTTCTGCAATAAATATAAAAAATATGTCCGTAACAATGTATATATTTGCTTAAGCAAATAGTATTTGTTTAAACAATTACAAATTAGTTAATAAAATAATAAAAAAATATAGAAAATTATGTCCATTATATGTATATATTTGTTTAAACAAATGGTGTTTGTTTAAACAATAGCAAATTAGTTACTATGTGACAAAAATACCAATAATCTAATAATTTCTGCAAAATTAGAAAAATATGTGCGTAACAACATATATTTTTGTTTAAACAAATGGTAATTGCTAATTAGTTAATAAATGACAAAAAAACTCAATTCAATAATAGTAATTTCTGTCAAAAAAAATAATAAATAGCGTAACTTTGTAAAATTGTAAATTTGGAGAAAATTGCCTCATTTTTAGGGTACTGCAGGAGAGCGTGGGGCGGTGAAAAGAAGAATAGTGGTTGTGGGTTTGATCTTTGGGAAGTTCTGAACAAGTTCTGATAATCTCCTGCAACTTTCTATCTAAATCCAAAACGTAAAAAATAGGAAAAAAGATGCATTTTCCAATGAATTTTAAATGGGAAATTTGAGGTGCTCGGTGGCACGTGTTAACGTTAACCGATTTTTCTCAAATTTTGGGGGAATTTCTTTTTCCGGAAAACGAGCCGATTGGGGGGATCGTTGCCCTCCAGCAAAAAAGAAGATTTTGCAAGGTATAAATTTGGACCACCCTAATGTATAAGGATTTTATTTATGAATTACTAAAAATGAAATGTTTAAAAAAATACTTTGGGCGCTATCTTAGATGGTAGCCTGAGATGCTACATAGTTATCATGGTTGCAAACTTAGTATGTTATTTATGATGTCGAACAATGTCAAAATACGAAGTGTTAAAACTTATAATTTCTTCTAGGTAACCCTGTTTTTAACTTCCTGGCACCTGGACTATAGCTTCAACTAATGTCAACTAAATAAACTAACTGTGCACGAAAACAGACAACAGAATTTAAAAACTATATTTTCACGTACACCGTTTCTAGATTTTTGAAAAGAACAAACAGTTTATTGTGTCAAGTACAAAACCTGGATGGTGTACGAATACTTTTATTCCATATTCTGCATTGTTGTGAATGTAATAAGCCACTGTCAAAAATTATCTAATGAAGTGCACAATCAAAAATTAACAGAATTTGAAATGTATTGTTGAGAATTAATACCGTTGATCGCCATTTTGACGTTTTATAGAATTTTAACCAATCTTGTACTATCGTACACCTGCCGAGGCACCTCACCTGCTGGGCTTTGTACGAATACCTTGCTTGTATTATCTGTAATTTTACTAATAAAAGTATTTCGTCCGAAAGACTGGCTTTGTAAAATCAAATGCAGTCTGCGCATATAAGTGTATTTTCTCCATAAGTGTTATTTCCACTAACCTTATCCATGTGACCTGATAATGTTTATATAATTTTCGCTAGGTTGAAATATTCTCTCAAATCTATTATTGTATATTAATGTAATAAATGGAATAGTAATAAATTTCATACTAAAATATTCTCTTTTATAATCTACAGTTCCTTCTTGATTTTGTTTAATAAGTATAGGTAAATAAAAAATACGGCTAAACTTCAAACAAACAATTTACATCAACTATACATTTATAGACTTTATTACCATCAAACCCCAATAACTACATCTTCTATAAACGACAACAGCCACATAATACTGGATCAATAACAATCGTAACATTGTTCTTAATAATCTAAATTCAGATCATTATCATCATACTCATCAACAGTCAGTTTATTTTCTTCGAAATTTTGGATGGCACCTAACGCATTTTTAAACTTCAGCAAGTTGATTAATTCGTCCTGGTATTCTCTAATTACGTCATATCTATTGTGAATCCTGTTATAGTTATGGTTATATATCCTTTGGCCATATCTCATGTGTTCTGGTAGCAGTTTGGTTCCATGAAGAATAAGATGCGTTGTGCCAATTACACCAACGCTTGGTGAAACGCCAATCTAAAATATATTAATACATAAATAATTATTATATTATATTAAAGCATGTACTAAACCTTGTCTTCAACCGTAAGTATCCATATTCCAGAAGCAGCTTCTCCCCAGGTCATAACCGACATAAAAGTCCAATTACGAAAACCATTCTTGGACTTATCAAGCTTTCTTGTAGCTAATAGTTGGACCCTTGTGCCTAGAACAAGATATGGTAATGTTTCTACATATATCCAAAAGAGTGTAAGTGTAAGTATAAGTACCACTTGGTGATGTCAGGTAAACTTCCAAAGCTCCTCGCATTGGATACTGTATGGTAGTTTTGACCTCAACATGCTCCAAATAATTGACTTCTTCTAAGGTATCCTTACATCCATTTGATTCTATTGCTATTGTTAACGGTTCACTATCACTGAACGTATTGTTATTTCTGCAAGAATTTTGATGGGTAAATCATTCATCTAATCATTTACTGAAGATGTAATTATCAATTAAAGAAACAGTACATAAAACAAAGTATTCTTAACTGGCTCTAGGCAGGGTTGCCAGGTGCAAAAATCGAGTTTGCAGGACAAGGGTTTCAAAAACCCAGGCCACATGTCAAAAAGAACAGCAGCGTGTAGCAACTTTTATTGCAACATTATTAAGGTGATATAGTGGTTGTTTGAAATTCTCCGGTATCCTGAAAAATCCAGGACACCTGACAACCCTAGCTCTAGGTGACATGTTCATTTCATTTTCAAGGTCACTATGTTTTTTCTATAATCTTTCACCAATGCTAGTTTCAAAATGTCTTAATAATATATTCCTACATCTCATATGCTTCAATCGTGCATGTACTTCGGTCAGGTACAGTTGTCCAATTGGCAGCTGCAGTAACTAATCCAAAAGCATTCATCAATCCAAATCCAAATCTGGTGTTGAACCATAAACCAGCTGTATTAAGCTGCCATCCTGGGTTCTCTGCAACCGGTGCCAGTTCCGACGTCCAAACTATCAAATGTTGGACGTCCCTCCATGACAAATTGGGACTGGAATATTATATAATGTATTAACTTTGATCAAGGATACATTGGTGGACTACACATACTTTACTTCCAAAGCTAGAGCTATAATACCAGCTGCCAAGGGTGCAGATGCTGAAGTTCCAGTATGTTTTATTGTACATTCGTTATGGAGATCAGTGGTTGCCTAAAATGTGGGATTTCACATTGATGGTTATAAGTGTCTGCAAGACTTACAATCATTTGATCTTGGTAAGCACCAGATGAATAAGTGACAGCTAAAGTTGACGCGCAAGCTTCACCATACCATGGAAATTCCCCTTTTTGAGAAGCACTCCCTATGGATACTGTATATGGACTAGCCAAGTAACCGTCACAGTTGCAGTTATCTCCCAAGCTGCCTCCATTTCCCGAAGCCCAAACATAGATTATACCCTTCCCATTTCTCCCTTCCCTGATTCCACGGGCTATGGCTTCACTGGCTAGTCGTCCAGGTCCATCCACAGTCATACCATCGTCATTCGGTCCCCACGAAGCGCTGTAGATGTCCACCAGATGCTGAGCGTATCCCAAAGCAATGCCTTCAATCCTATCATTGACCAAACCATCCAAAATTTTAACACCGCCGATTTTGGCGTTATACGCTATACCAACACCACATTTTCCATTGTTGGCGGTCATCGCCACTTCTCCAGCGCATCGTGTACCATGGCTATTCTGCCGCGATGGGTCGTATCTTGGAAGCGGATCATTATCGTCTTCATTACAATCCCAACTGATTTCAGGATCCTAAAATTCAACGGAAATGTTCAATACTTTAATATCTACTTTAATAATGAGAATGAACATTACATAATTTCCTCTGAGGTCATCGTGGGTATGCTCAATTCCATCATCCAGTATACTGATTCTGATTCCTTTTCCAGTTATACCTGCCCTGTATAGAGGCAGCACATTTAAGTCCAGTTTTGGCAGATCTGCTCTGGTACGTGTATCTTGCTGAAAAGAGAAACATCTGTATCGACCATTTGAAACAAAATGTTGATTGTTTACCAAGTACCACTCCTGTGACCATAACTCATCGTTGAATGTTCCATCAGCACCTTGAACTGGTGGCTTCTTCAAATACTTTCCTCTGTTCCTCTTAACCCTTACCAGAGGTATCTCGGAAGGGTCAAGGTCGATCAAGTCTCGTTTTTGTCTAGATTTAACTACTTGTGGTTCATACCAGACAACCTATGACAAAATTTTGGAGATTCCTTATGGAGATTGATGATCAACTTACCCTGTTGTCATCAACTAGG
This sequence comes from Aphodius sticticus, assembly GCA_963966075.1. Taxonomy (NCBI): domain Eukaryota; kingdom Metazoa; phylum Arthropoda; class Insecta; order Coleoptera; family Scarabaeidae; genus Aphodius; species Aphodius sticticus. Next base: position 21,503,791 of record OZ014513.1, on the reverse strand, counting down.
CGCTTGGTAACGTTTAGACCCCGTTTTTTGAATGTTGGGAATTGATCTTGATCTGGAGGAATGAATATGTATGTGTCGGGAAAGCCAGCAACCTGAAAAAAGCGGGCTAAAGTTAAAATATGTATATTCATAACTTCTATTGATACATCAGATTAAAACAAAGAGGAATTAGAGAAATTAATCTTCTGGATAATTTTTATCTGAGTACTCTTCAGTGCTTACTGAATACTGAATACACTATTCAGTTTGCTCTGAAGAAGTGAGCAACATGGTTCGCCAAATGTCAGCATTTACGAATCTTGACACACGGCATAAGCCGGAGGCAATATATATTCTAAATTTTTTTGCAAATTTGGATAATTTTGCGTGTGACTGTACATTAGGGTGGTCCACATTTATACCTTGCAAAATCTCTTTTTTCTGGAGGGCAACGATCCCCCTAATCGGCTCCGTTTCCGGAAAAAAATTCCCCAAAAATTTGAGAAAAATCGGTTAACGTTAACACGTTGCACCGAGCACCTCAAATTTCCCATTTAAAATACATTGGAAAAATGCATTTCTTTCCTTTTTTTCACGTTTTGGATTTAGAAAAAATGTTGCGGGAGATTATCAGAAATTGTTCAGAACTTCCCAAAGATCAAATCCACAACCACTATTTTTCTTTTCTCCGCCCCCACCCTCTCTCATACAGTACCCTAAAAATGAGGCAAAATTGTCCCCAAATTTTACAATGTTACGTGATTTATTATTTTTTTGACAGAAATTACTGTTATTGAATTGTTGACAAGTTTTCTGTCATTTATTAGGTAATTTAAAAATTAAAAAAATTTTTAAACAATTAACATTTGTTTAAACAAAAATATGTAGGTATACGATGTTACGAACTCATTTTTCCATTTGTTGCAAACATTATTAAATTATTGTTTTTGGTCATTTATTAACTAATTAGCAATTGTTTAAACAATTACCATTTGTTTAGACAAAAATATATGTTGTTACGCACATATTTTTCTAATTTTGCAGAAATTATTAGATTATTGGTATTTTTGTCATATATTAACTAATTTGCTATTGTTTAAACAAATACCACTTGTTTAAACAGATATATACATTGTAATGGACATAATTTTCTATATTTTTTGCATAAATAATAATTAGATTATTCGCATTGTTTAAACAAATATGTATATACATTGTTACGGACATATTTTTTATATTTATTGCAGAAACTATTATTAAATTATTGGCATTCTTTTGTCATTTATTAACGAATTTGCAATTCTTTAAGCAAGCACCAATTTTTTAAACAAAAACTTACAGTCCTTTTTGTTTTTCTCTTGTAGTTTTTATAGTTACATTGTTGGCAAGTATTTTGTAATTTGTTACTTAATGTGCAATTGTTTGGACAAATAAATTTGTTTAAACAATAATATTCAATGTGAGTACGTATTTCTTGACAAAAATTATTAATAAGTATTAATAAGTAATGTGGTTGCAACACTAATTATTATTATAGGTTATAATTGAAAATTAGTTAACAGATTTGGCAAGAAAAAAAAAGACAAGAAATACAATAATAATGTTTGTCAAAAAGATACGTCAGTACCATAGTATATTTTTATTTAAACAAATGGTATTTATTTAAACAATTGCAAACTAGTTAGATAATGATAAACAATGCCAACAATCTAATTATAATTTCTGATAAAAAAGAAAAATATGTCCGTAACAATTGCAAATTAGAAGAGCTGTTTTACACGACCGAGAATTATAACGAAAATAATAGCCAAAATTACCGCTATAATTTTGGTGAGAAATATTGGCAAATTAATTTCAAACGATAGTTAAAAGTTGTTTGACACACGACAATTGATTTCGCTATTAATGTAGTCGTGCGCATGCGTACTGTAGCAGATTTTCTGATATACGCGGTTTTAACCAAAAGTTGGATAAAATAAACATAACCTATACAATCGTTGATTGTATTTCTAACAAGGGAAGGGAAGAAAAGTATGATAGATTCTTTGGCAGCTTTCTGCTTCAACGACTGAAATTTAATTTGTAACTCCTGCTGCGCACTTCTGAATCGCATCCACAGCCGTTTTTCTGCGATTTTTATAGTTTTCGGCCTTCGATTTGTATAGATTAGGCCACTTCCTGTATTCCTCAATTAAAACCATCACATCGGCACGGGTCCACGATGTCATAATGCAGCTGTAATAAATCCTCACAGAACAACGATTCTTTCTCGGCAATACAGGCAGAATACCAGATTCCGCGTGGTTTGTTGTCACACTTTTGAGGTTAACTGCGCGGGCAGACCCTGGCCTGGGCAGACCCTGGGCAGACCAATGACCAATATCCAATCTGATTGTAAATTGTACGAACTGCGCATGTTATCGCGCATAATCTCGCGGTGAATAGACCAAGTCCGATATTTTTCTCACATAAAGTTTCGCTATTATTTTCGTTATAAAATATTGGTTTTACACGTCCGATTTTCATCGACAAAACTTTTGGTTATTATTTTCGCTATTATTTTCGTCATAATTCTCGGTAGTGTAAAACAGCTCTAGTAAATGACCAAAAAATACCAATATATTAATAAAAATAGAAAATATGTCCGCATTGTATATATATATGTATATTTCTTTAAACAAATGGGATTTATTTAACCAATTGCTAATTAGTAAATAAATGATAAAAAAAAACAGTAATGTAATAACTTCTGCAAAAAAATGGAAAAATATGTTCGTAACATCGTATATTTTTGTTTAAACAAATGCTAATTGTTAAAACAATTTCAAATTAGTTAATAAATGACAAAAAAGTATGTCAATAATCGAATAATAATCACTTCTGCCAAAAACAATAATAAAACACGTAACATTGTAAAATTGTAAATTTGGGGAAACTTTTGTCTCATATTTAGGGTACTATGGGGAGGGTGGGGGGGTGGTGAACAAAAAAATAGTGGTTGTGTATTTGTTCCTTGGGAAGTGAAAAAAAAAGAAAAAAGCTGCATTTTTGCAATGTATTTTAAATGGGAAATTTGAGGTGGGTGGTACGTTTCGGGGGGAATTTGGGGGGATTTTTTTTTTTTAAGGAACAGATTGGGGGGATCGTTGCCCTCTAGCTAAAAGTCCGTTTTTTGGACCACCCTACTGTGCATAGACCAGTGACTTCATTAACTCAACAATTCATCTTAATTTCCGTTTGATCTTTTATGGCATCCATGTGTTCACACTCATTACGCAATCAACTCCTGTACTGCGGGCTTCGAATACATACACACCAGGTGTTTCCTAACCAAATCGAGAGGGGTTAATGTCCCCTTGTTTCCATGCCCCCTGCATGTGTGACATATGCCGTACTTTACGTATAGTCTAGTCCCTCCCTCACGTCCCAAACCATACGGTTACATCTGTCCTCCTCGCACGCGCTACTATTATATTTACGAAATCCTGTCACAAATTCGATCTATAATTAAATTCAGAGGGGGGGTGGTGCAATATCGTTTCTGATCTATTTTTAGGGGTGGCGCGTGCCCGTTCGACGTCTAGCACGTGCCTTTCATGCTATCCTGATACCAGGCGTCCGTTTTCGCGGCAATACCGCTCCCGGCGTCGCCAAAATCGACGCGCCGCGCTGCGACGGCGACGCCGACGCTCCCATAGCGGCGGCGCGCCGCCAGTATGGAAACGGGACGGCCGAACGACGCGTGACGTCACTAGGACGGCGACGTCGACGTCCGACGCGAGGCGTCGTCACGTGACCGCGCCATGGAGATTCATTCACCCCAATGCAACCTGTTGCATTTTTGGCGTGGATAACATGAGCGAGGAGGTAACTGTGGTATGAGTAAGCTGGATGAAAAGCGTGCTACTAGCGGGAAAAGTAATTCAGAGCAATTAGCAAAAAGTCGCATTGTAATACTTTATGAAAAGCATTTGATTTGTTTGAATCTGCGTGCAGTTCCTGCTGTTACTAGATGAAAAGTTGATTAAGTATCTTTTAATTTTTATACGTTCAAACTGTTTCCGTCAATCGTTATATTTATGAGGATGTTTAGTTAATAGAAAATCATTTATTAGACACTGTATAAAGGTACAATTTCTATTAAGGCTCTCTTCTGAAAACATCGCAACTACGAAACGAAATATTTCGTTGCGATTTTTTTTTGCTGGGGGTGGTCAGCCTGTCCCCCACCAACGTCAATCCGTAGTCATCAGTTATAGGTTTAAAGCAAAGCTCCTGACGTCTGCTGTCTACACAGGGCAGCAGTAACATGGGCAAATAAATACATTTCTGGCAATTACGCGTTATTATCGCAATTATAATGTTTGGGTTAAAATTCTACTTAAAGAAAAAATCTGATGTGGCCAGGCACATGACTTTATCATACTATATATAAAATTAATAGTTTAGCTGCATGAGATTCTATTTGATCGAGATCGGTCATGTCTGCATTAAAATTAAACTAGTAGAACTAGACAGATATGTCGATTAAAGCTGCGTTCGGACAATGTACTCCGTTGACACCGTCCAAATGACACTTACGTGTTATAGGGTGTAAAAAGTGTAATGCAATATCCGAACGCAGCTTATATTGACAGAAGTAATTGTTAAAACATTAGCGTTTGACACTACCTACTGTCATTAGAATCAAAAAATCTGAGAAATCCTGGCTACTAGTTTTAATGTAGTACGACCGATCTCGATGAAATAGAATTTGCTCATGCAGCTAAACTATTGATTGTACCAAAAAATTTCATAGTCATAAATTATTCAGAATTTCCTCATCTTTAATTTATTATTTAACTATTACGACGAAATTCCAGAAATGGGGGCTTATTTGCAAAATCTTTAAAAAATGCTAAGACTAAACCTCCAGTTCCTTTGGACCCCTTTCAAGAGAAAGCTTTTCAGCTCTAAGTTTGGTTATGAAACTTCTAAATATGAAGTTTCGTCCCGATACCTTTAGTAGTTTCTCCCGAATCGTCGCCACAAAAGAACGGGTACACACACACACACACACACATACACATCCACACACACACACAGACATTTTTTTGTACCTTGGTCCAAAATGTTCAGGGGACCCAAAAAGACATTTCCGCTAAAATCTCAAAAAAAAATTTTTTGGCACGATTACAATACTTTACATACTGCGTATGATAAAGTAAAAATCTATTTTTGTCTCATAAGCTAGATGTTTTATATATGAAAAAGCCAAAGATGTAGATAGTAAAATTAATTTTTATTAATTAAATCCCAGTTTACGTTCCAAGCGATAATCAGAAAAACTTTTTAAACGGCTTTGGGAGCTAGGTAGCAACCCGCTAAACAAAAACATATTGCCGCAACATTTCTACAATATATTTCTGTGATTTTGTAATATTGGTTTTATGTATTATTTAATATAACTGTTATATCTAGGCAACCTCTTATGTCCTACCGCGGATACATAACTGTCAATGTTACTGAAACATCAAAGTTACATGTTACATACATTATTTGTAATATTTAAACAACGTTATAACGTTGTTTGAATGTTGCAAATAATGTTGTGAACTTGTTGAAATATTATAAAAAACATTATTTCAACATCACAGTGAAAAGTCGGTAACATATCTTTTCTAATATTTAAGTAACATTTTAATTGCAAGCTATAATTTTTCTCTGTAATATTTTGACCACGTTATATTTAAATGTATCATTTTGTGCAATATTTGAAGAACTCTATTAGGTATTACAAGAATGCAACATTTTTATAATATTTTAGCATACTTCCCGATTACGCAAGGCGTATGACGGTATCAGACATTTAGCTGGCAATAGACACCAGCAGACTATGTCAGCAAGCGGTGCCAGGACAAACGTCGTATGCAATACGTAAATGTTCTACTCGTACAGCGGAGGGATTTTCCCTCACGTATGGCAACACTGATTTCACCACACGTTCATCTACAGTAGGATGAGGTAGGATGAGGTGAATTGAGATTAGCACTTATCAGCGCCATCTAACCGATGCTAGGCGTCCTACCTAACTGATGCACTTATGTAGATAAAATATTGTCAATAAAATGTCTAGAGATTGTACAAACATGATACATTTATGTAGATAAAATGTTTCAATGTAATATTATCTCCATATTGCAAACATATGATGCATTTATGTAGATAAAATGTTGTCAATGAAATGCTGCCTCAAGCTTGTAGAAATATGTTGCATTTATAGAGCTAAAATTTTGTTATTGAAATATTGTATTGATAATGTTAGACAAACATAGTAATAACATAACATAAATACATTTACACGAGTTACCTTCTTACAATATTACAGAAATTAATATATTTGTAAATTAAATAGCTATAATAAATTTAAGTAAGTACGTAGGCTTTCACGGCCAGAATCATTTAGAAAATAAACTGCTTCCGGGTTATGCCGTGTGTCAAGATTTGTTAATGCTGACGTTTCGTGAGCCATGTTGCTCGCTTCTTCAAAGCTAATTGAATACTGTATTCAATTAGCATTGAAGAAGCGAGCAACATGGCTCGCGAAACGTCAGCATTAACAAATCTTGACACACGGCATAACCCGCAAGCAGTTTATTTTCTATATAATAAATTTATTGATATTTTATGATCATACAACTCTGTAATGTCACCATAGAACACCGAACTATCATCATAATCGCTGATATTATGCTAGGGATTATATCTTCATAGATACGTATGTACATAACGATAGTATTTTGTCCATTATTGAGTCGTAGATAAAGATTAGTACGACTCACAATTCGTAATGATTTCATTCATTATAGGCGGAAAAATTATATTTGTATTTTATATGCAACACCTATTTACTTTTCCAACAAGCTAATGATGAACATAATCGATGAATTATGTGTTTTTACTTTATCATACGTGTGTGTATGTGTGTGTGTGTGTGTGTGTGTGTGTGTGTGTGTGTGTGTGTGTGTACCCGTTTTTGTGGCGACGATTCCGGAGAAACTACTAAAGGTGTCGGGACGAAACTTCATATTTAGAAGTTTCATAACCAAACTTAGAGCTGAAAAGCTTTCTGTTGAAAAGGGTCCAAAGGAACTGGTGGTTTACTCATAGCATTTTTCGAAGATTTTGCAAATGAGCCGCTATTTGTGTAATGTCGTCAAAATAGTTAAATAATAAATTAAAGGAGAGGAAATTTTCTATAATTTATGTATATGACATTTTTTGGTAGAATTTATAGTATAGCTGCATGAGCAAATTCTATTTCATCGAGATCGGTCGTACTGCTTTAAAACTAGTAGCCAGGATGTCAGATTTTTTTGATTCTAATGACAGTAGCTAGTGTCAAACGCTAATGTTTTGAAAATACTACTGTCAATATAGGCTGCGTTCGGATATTGAACACCGTTACACTTTTTACACCCAATAACACGTAGGTGTCATTTGGACGGTGTACCCGGTGTCAACGGAGTACAATATCCGAACGCAGCTTTAATCGAGATATCTGTCTAGTTCTACTAGTTTTATTTTAATGCAGACATAGCCGATCTCGATCAAATAGAATCTCATGCAGCTAAACTATTAATTTTATATACAGGGTGTTTATGGTCTTGTGATTTTATTTTCAAACAGTGATTAAACATCATAAAAGAAGGCCTTTACCATAAAACTTTCTTTACAAAAGTTGCATAATAAGAGAGATATTAAGTTACTGACATCAGCCTACTTAGTAAAAAATTCACTGATAACTTATCGTTAGGGTTTAGATTTACTTTGCACAAGTTGTTGATCAATCGTTTTAGCGTTAATCCCCTTCTTTTAAGGTGGTTAGGTACCCTTTAACATTAAAAACAAAGAAAAAAATAACAGTAATATCACACGTATTATGCAACTTTTGTTAAGACATTTATACGTTAATGGCTTTCTTTTAAGATGTTTAATCACCCCTGGAAAATAAAATCACAAGACCGTAAACACCCTGTATAGTATGATAAAGTCATGTGCCTGGCCACATCAGATTTTTTGAATAATTATGTCATAGTAATAAGGACACATCACAGTACGGTTGAAAACTTGAAAGTGTTGAAGCACTTGGTAAAACAATTCCAAAACATTGCCATTTAGTGAATGTAAATGTCAAGTACATAACGACGTCATTCGCTATCAATAAAAAAATGTTTAGATTTTAAGTCAAAAGAACAATAGTTTTCATATTTCAATATCGAATTGATCCATACAAATCAAATAAAAACAGGATTGAAAATAATTGTGCTAAATTTTTAAATGTACGGAGGTTTTGACAGGCTTTGACAGTACGTTCGTTAATGATGACAGTTCGTTTGAATAATGAAGTCATTGTTCAAACGAACTGTCATTATTATACAAAGCTACTGTCATGTGATGACAATCCTAAATTATTTGTAAAAATTTGGAATTTCCGCCTATGGTACAAATTCTATCGCATTCATTATGCTTAGTTATAACAGTTCTGCAACGTCGTGTAATGGTTCACTATAAACAATTAGTTTCAATCGTCCTCAAAAATAAAAATCAATAATTGTGATAATAGTTTCATGACAATGAACGTCACTGACATAAGATGTGTCTTATATGGTTACTACTACATTTTTTATGAATACAATTTGGTTTCTATGGTTACATACCTTAAATTAAACTTTTTGAACAATACTATTAGTATATTATTTGACGAGCACATAATTAAGGATATAAATCGCCAACATGCGAGCGATTTATATCCGTTGTGTGCGAGTCGAATAAGACGTTTTATCTATGACTCAGAAATTCCATTTTATATCAAATATTTTAAATGTATTTGTCAATGATAGCGAGGCGAACTGTCACATAACTGGCATCCACGAAGGTTTTGACAGACTTTGACACTAGCGTTGTATAATGATGACAGTTCGTTCAAATAATGAAGTCATTATTGGAACAAACTGTCACTATTATACAACGCTAGTGTCATTATAATCATTGGCGTGTATAATGATGGGGATTATATAGTCATAGATACGTATGCAATGAACTTATATGTGAGTCGTACATAAACAATTTTTATGTTCAATTTTTACATAAAAATGGTAATTCTTATTATTAACTTCAATAGTTAATAAGTATAAATAAGTATAAATTTCACGCGATTTAGAAGTAATAAGGACTTGATTAAGTTTGAACATGTCCGTAAAATCAGTAATAAACATTTTCTTCTTCCACTTCATAACTCGATCCGGCGAGATACTGTATAATTATTCCACTATTCTAGATCTAAGTTCATAGAATAACCGATATAATAGAGAAAGCAGTAGAAGAAAAGCTCATTTGCTCAACAATCATTCTTGATATTCCACTTTTGCAGATGACAAAAGTCTCTAATAGCAGTTGCGTCAACTGTTAGAGAATCTTCTAAGCATCTTGAACAAGCTAGTAATCAAATACATAGTTAGTATGGCATATAGTTGGTACATATGGAACAGTGATATGCGTCGTGATCTTGGTCTCCCACAAGTCATCTAAATAAAAAATAAAATATTCGTAGCCAAACATGAATCTCACCTAAGCCATCGTGTCAAAGAAGAGGCCCTACAGCTACTGGACAACGAGAATCTAGTGAGAAGATTAAAAAGACGAACTCTTCGAAGTAGTGAAAAGCAGAGCACAGTGAACGAAGTTTTTAGTGCTTCTTGTTCAGGACAAAATAAATATAGGCCATCAGTGGATTGCCTATTATAGTCATTACATCCGTTTATGTTCGCAGCTATATTGATTGAAATTCTCGACTTATTTTAGTTTGTTTTATAATCCCAACAATTTGGGGCGCGTTATCCTATGGGCAAAATGGGCATTTGCCCAGGGCCCCCAACAACAGGGGGGTCCCACCAGGTTTTTGGTAACTCGTTTCTGTAATAGACAACCACACCATGCCAATTCTCATTACCGTTACAAGCACATCTCAGCAAGGCCCCAACTAATTTTTAACAAATTCACTACCCTAGCAAGAATATTGAATTTTATTTTTGCGCTCCTGCCCTGCCGGTTGGGGACCAAAACAAATCTTTTATAAACTATAAATTCATTAATTAATAATTTAACGTAAGTATATAGTAAAAATATAGAATTTGAACTTTACAAGTCCTAGAGGCAGTTTTAGCAGTTAAACTCATTTTTTTACCATAAAAGAAACTAATTTTGAGAAACACTTGACAAAGTTGAAGAAGAGAAAATACTGTATGAATATATTGATAATTTTCACTCGGTACTTTTTCTTTTGTTGTGGACATCTATTCTGCAAAAATGAATTCTCCAAAAAAGTCTGTAAAATAAATCTCGATCTTCAAAATGCTTACCTTTAAAAATCTTTATCATCACACAGTGTGTATAAAAAGTAATGTAAAACTAGTCAATATTTTTCTTTCTAAAAAGTTGACAAGGAAAAGATTCCAATAAAAGTTTTAGGAAATTGCTTAAGCTAAAATTTGAAATGCTTAGAAATGAATCATACTATATATTCAAAAGTATTTTGTGTTTATAGCTTAAATAATTTTCAAAAACATTTATTTTTTTTCTTGTAAACTTCTCAGAGGTCAAGGTATTGACATGGTAGAAACCGTTTTAAGTTTTTGTAATTGCTTTCTTTTAAGATTTAATTATTTTGTATCATTTAACCGACTGACCCGGGGACTTTTGGACAGGAAAAATATACAGGGTGTTTACGGTCTTGTGATTTTATTTTTAGGGGATGATTATACATCTTAAAAGAAGGTCATTAACGTAAAAATGTCACAACAAAAGTTGCACAATAAGAGAGATATTGCTGCTAATTTTGTTTTTGTTTTTATTTTTAAGTGATGATTAAGCATATTAAACGGAACATATTTTTTTTGTTTTTTATGGAATCCATTTCACTCTAGTTGTTCAAAATTATCGCCGTGCTGTTGAACACAACGTCTCGCTCTACGTATCCATGAATTACCATAATTTACTAGGCCTTGGGCTTGCCGTCGAATTGTCGCCGCAGCTGCCTCAACGCGGTTACGAAGATCATCTAGATCAATTATTTCGTTGGTGTATACCATGGTCTTCATAACGCCCCATAAATAGAAATCCAGGGGATTAAGGTCGGGTAACCGAGGAGGCCATGGAACAGGTCCACCTCGACCAATCCACTTATTGTCAAACACGTTATCTAAATGTTGGCGAACTAAACGATTAAAATGCGGCGGTGCGCCATCTTCAAGAAACCACATTTGTCGACGTACATTCAAATGAACTTCCTCCAATAGTTCCATCAAATGATTTTGCAAAAAATAGAGATAATCATTTCCAGTCAATCGATTTGGCAACACAAATGGCCCAATAAGTTGTCCGTTGACCAGTCTGGCCCCAGCGTTTATCGAAAATCTGTGCTGGAAATGATTTCGACGAACAGCATGTGGATTTACGACAGCCCAGATATGAGTATTATGACAGTTATTTATGCCGTTACGTGTAAACGTTGCTTCATCAGTAGCCAATACAATGGAAGAAAAGTCTGGCATTTCAGCATGTTATTGTAGAAACCATCGGCAAAATTGTAAACGTAAAGGATGATCTTCAGGTTACAAAGCCTATACTTTTTGTAGTTGGCAATTCGATTTGAGACATCTTCTTGGCGAGATATTTGTCGAGTAGGTACTAGTAGAAGAATCTTCTACAACAAGATTTTAGATTTGTTCTTCGGAATCCAAAATTCGTCGGGGTCGGCCAGGTCCACCATCCCGACCTTGACGTGTTTGCAGTACACCAGGTTCTCGTGCAGGGATTACTAGAGCGGTAAATTTTTGTGGAATAGGTGTTGATCTGCTAGGAAACCGCACAGCATACAATCGACTGGCAGCAGCAGAATTCTGGCGTACTTCCCCATAAATTAACATGTCAACGTATTCACTATTGGTGCGAAGGACCATTTTTTACTTTCCTTATTAGAAGTTATTCGGGAGAATTTATGTCAAACCAACCGAGCAGTAACAACTGATGAAACAGCTTGACAGATGGGAAAAGTTAGTGACATTACCCTACTTAGTAAAAAATTCAATGATAACTTTTAATCGTTCGAATTTAGATTTACTTTGTACAAGTGATTGATCAATTGTTTTAGCTTTAATAACTTTTTTCATGGTGTTTAATTACCCTCTAATAAATAAAACAAAAAAAAATAATATCTCTCTTATTATGCAACTTTTCTTAAGACATTTTTACGTTAATGGCTTTCTTTTAGGATGTTTTATAACCTCTTGAAAATAAAATCACAGGACCGTAAACACCCTGTATAGGGTGCTATATTAAAAAAAATGAATTTGGTCTGCTTCTCACAAATGCATAACCCTGTATATTCAAAAGTCATTCAAGTTTGGAGCTTACTGCTTAAGTCATTTCCTAAAATTTTTGGTTTCTTTCTTCTAAACTTTCAGGACCAGATATTGGCACGTTACGTTTCTTCTAGTTAATTTTTTGATGATACGGAATCGGAATCTTATGCGTTAACTAAGAATAAAGATATCTAGATTGTAGACTTCCGCGGTCTGGGTCAGGACTAAGTTTCAGGACTAAGTTATCAAACCAAGCGCTAAGAAGATGATCTTCTTAGCGCTTGGTTTGATAACTTAGTCCTGAAGATGCCTCTTGCAACAGAGCGCGAAACGTTGACTGCTTCAAAGTCCTCAACGCGGTTTCCTCCCGGAAATCAATATATCATTAAGAATAAAGATTATGCACAGTCTTAGCAAAAGAAAGAGGAAATTACAGTTTATTAAAAGAAACATCTCCAAAAGACTATGAAAACTGCATTACAAATTTAATAAGTAGATACAGGACATCGCAATGTTTGCAATATGCAAAATATTAAAAAAAGCTCTTCAAGCAGGAATATATGTATCTAGATTCCCTAATGTGAAAAATTATTTATTTTTATTTGTTAAGAATACCCATTTATTAAATGAAGATCATATATTTTTTCTACGACTCACATATAATAAGTTCACGTATCTATGACCATATAATCCCATCATGATACGCACCAATAATTATAAGGACACTAGCTTTGTATAATAATGACAGTGCGTTCAAATAATGACTTCATTATTTTAAGGAACTGTCATCATTATACGAATGTACTGTCAAAGTCAGTCTAAACCTACGTGGATGACAGTTATTTGACATTTTGCCTCGCCACCATTAACAAATACTTTAAAAGATTTGATATAAAATGGAATTTATGAGTCGTAGATAAAACGTCGTATTCGACTCGCACGCAACTGATATAAATCGCTCGCATATACGCTCGCCTACGGCTCGCATATAAACTTCATGCTCGCGATTTATATCCTTAGTTATGTACTCGTCAAATAATATACTATTATTTGTTACGAATTTTGATTTTTAAATTATTAAGCTATTTATTTGTTATTTTGTATTTCTTAAGAATATTCATTTGTTGCTTTAAATAACGATGTAGGAACCTATATTAAATGTTGTTGCAAAAAAAGTTAAAAACCTTACTTATTATTTATGATTTTATTTAGTATTAGTACGGTATTTTTGTATAAAAAGTAATTCTTAATTCAACACATATGGGGGCCCTCAAATTCAAAATTGCCCAGGGCCCCGTGATGGCATAACGCGCCGCTGCCCATAATTAACACTAATAATAAAATATTGGTGTAGTGGGCCTCAGCAATAGTATTATGTATCTGCAGGTGTTACTAGTTGATACTTTTTATTTCAATATCTTACTGGACATTTGATTGTTATTATTGAAATAGGGATGTTTTCGGTAGAGCTGTCACTAGCTGTCATACTAATCTGTGACGCAAACGCATATTTATCGCGATGTTAGTATATGATAGGACACGAGATCCAATGTAGCAAATTATTACAATCTTCCTGGTCAATGTTGCGTATTCAGCAGTAAACTCAACCTTTTCGAAAATGCTATTCAGTTTTATGTTCACGTCCAATAACACCCGCGCATTGACGCGCAAGCTGACAGCCATCTGACAGCTAACTTGCTGGTGACACGTTGGTGTCACACACAAAAGAAATTATACAACCTATTGGAAATCTTGCCTTTTAGAGTTGTTATGGCAAACTTTAATACGACAAGACGTAATAATCCCGTATCAGTATCATCTTACGGGTACTGGAAGATTCCCTTTCTGCGTGTTTCTGCATCTCTGTTTCAGTTTTGAGGGTAGGCGGAAATTTATTAGACACACTGCATAATGATTATTATTGTCGCTACTATAGTTTCCATTGCGCTTTTACTTTGTTTTTCTTGTGTGTTGATAATAATAGATAGGAAAAAAGCATCCTATGTTGCTCTATTGTTTTACGGCATGAACATGAACCGTTTTTTATAAAAAAAAAAACAAACGGGTCGCAAATCAATGTCCACATACAGCAGATTCTCTCACCTTCCGCTACTGATTATTCGCGCGTGCTTCTGCTGTGATCAGGTAGATTTATCAGTTTTTTTTTTTTAAATCTGAACCTTATATTGAGTAGTTGCGAATGTAGACCATTCTGACAGAACGAATTTGCATCATAAAATGGAAATCAATATTACTGATAATGATAACGTGCTTCCCCCATATGCTAATAAATTTCAATAATTTATTACCTTCCATATTAATAAAGTTGTTGTTAGTTCAGTTATCTGCGCTTTTATAGTATGTTTTATAAGCACCACTTCAGCTATCACAAATGTTGTACTTACGTACGCACAATGAAACTATTATCTTTTTAGAGTAACTGATCGACCACATATACTTTAGGTAAATCAAACAAATAAAACAAATACGAATCGCAATAAATACGACAGTTTTATTTAAAAAATAAGTTAAAAATACGGAACGAGTCTTTCTTCCATTATTGGTTCCATGAGTTTCAAATAAAAACCAGCTAACTCCGAAATTCATAGGCTCTGACATAAAATTAAGTAAAAAATACTGTAATTAGATTTCATTACCTTTAATGCCAGTTCCCGGAAAAAAAAAGTATTTTCAGATAGAAGAAGTCATGCTGAAGATGACCCTGAACGTACTATAATGTAAGAATCAACTATAATGAAATTTATTCCTTTTTAACAATTGACTTTTTTTGGCTGACTAAGACAAATAATGCATTGCAGAATTATTTAGTAATACTTGCTGTTGTATATTAATTGGGGACTATGTTTTGATAATTAATGTTATCCTATCAATAAGGAAGTAGAGAAAAATATTTACTAACTTGATTAAATTAATCTATGTGATTACATTTGTAATATAATAATAAATTACAAACAGAATAAACGGTTTTTTTAATAACAACACAATTTTAATTTAATTTTAATAAATTCTCTTTACTGTCAGAGTTGGCATAGGCTTTATAAGTCCAGTTTTTAGTCCTGCTTAATAGACGTTTCTACTTCTGGTTTTTGATGCTCACGGTGTGCGCGCGCATTTCCAACCAGGACGAAATTAAGTTGGCAACTGCTTTGTAAAACACCTAATTAGTATCAAATGAAATGTATTTGATAAAAGATAGGTGTGAGACTGATATGCATTCATTGAAAACTGAATAATTATATGCAAGTGAACATGAAAACCAAAGTACCTACTGTATTTTTAGGTTAGGACAGTTCAGCAAATTTTTCAAAGTACATAAAAACAGGTACACCCGCGGCAAGCTTCCTTGAGTTGGGACCGTAGGTACAGAACACTTCATGATTAAAGCCAAAATTGCTAATTTTACATGGAATGCGTGTTTTCTTGGGATTTTAAGCAATATGTTACCAGATTTGACATCGGCGGCAAGTCTTCTGCGCATGTGTTTTGGGTCAGAAGTAGAACCCCTATTAGGAATGTATGTTTGATGAAGGAAAAAGTCAAAAAAAGAAAGCGAAAAATTTAAATAAATATTTACTTACACAAATAGAAAATATTGTTGAAGAATAATATCATCATTACTTAAATTTGTATGCAAAATATATCGACATTGATTTTTAGAATCTAATAGTGTGTATTTTCGTTTCCTTTATGCATACTTCAACTTTCGTCGCTACGCTGATTTTTGTGTTATAAAACTTGTGTTATAATATTCGCGAGCCCGTTTCTTCACCAGATGGATAACATGACGTTATGCACTGATGGAAAGGAGTGGTTGATTGTAGTCAGATGCATAAAGTGTGGTACCCCCTGTATGAACTATGCCATTGATGGTAGTTATCCAGTAAACTCTGCAATATTGATTATAATTCCAGTACAGCTCATCTCCATAATGTTCAATTAATGAATAAAATCGGAACCTATTCATTGCAATAAATTTAATGGCCTACTAATGAGTTGCATTATTACATGCATGTAAATCAAAAGAGAAATTACCCTGGATTATAAAATAATAATCTGATTATTCAATGTCAATTTAAAGAATCCCGTACCACATTTAATTAAAACTGATTGCGATATTAATGCACTGAGCGCCAAAATTAACGCAAAGAAATAGTTATTTAGAAAATAGTTATTTATGTTACAAGTGCCGAAAGTACGGAATAGCGCGACGAGCGTTAATGCGGCGCGGTCGCATGTGAGCGAGTCGCGCTATGTAGTTTTCGGCAGGAGTGACATACAACGTTTTTTGTGCTGCTTTTTGAGTAAATATGCATTTTTTAAAAAAAATTAAAATGGTTATTTCTGTATAAGAAATATTAGGTTGGTACCACTTCGACGAAACGTCAAGAATTCTTTTTTTTTCTTTTGATTTGCTTATTTTACGTCGGTCTATTTCCGCAACTTAGGCCAATCACCGACGCTGAGGGCAGGCTACACACACCGAGGAATTTTGTCGAACTGAAGGAATTCCAACCTCCAGTAAGAGTTCTTTAACGTGCACGTTGCATCATGACAGCACACGGGGCCACCGGCTTTACTTCCTCATCCGATGGAAGGCGGCATGTAAAGGTATTTGTTCCCTGCCTAAAATACGAGGAGAGTCGATTTTAGCCCGAGCCGGGATTCGAACTCGAACCTCAGCGTAGATAGCAGCCGCTCTATCCAATACGCCATCAACCCCCCCAAACGTCAAGAATAAAAACTAATTAAAATTCTGACAGATTTATATTTGTCAATGGGTGCATTCAGCAGAATCTACCGGTACCGGACCGATACCAACCGATTTACGATACCGATCCGGAACAGTCTCGTATCTGCTGAATGGCGCTATAATGCACCAAAGTTTATTTTTCATCCAATAGGAGGCGCTATATGAAAAAACGCTGAACATAACCTCATTGTTCGCATAGAGGTACGCGTTATTTTGGTTATTTTGCTTTATTTGCCATTTATTTGGCTTTCACGACTCTCACATACCGTATATATGATATATTAAAACAATATTCTCTTTCTTCCATTTTAAATGTAAAATGACAGGTCTGCAACCAACACTGGTACAATCCACCGCTACCGCTAACCGTAAAAATTATATGATACCAAAAATGGCGTCTGATTCACCGTAAGTTGGTATCTACCGGTCAACAAAAGTGACATATAGCAGATTTTCGCTAACCTGTTACTTCACAGTTACCAACCGGAGTGATCTGCTGAATGCAACCAATTCCTCTGTAGATGTCACATGCGTACTAACATACTAAAATAAAACTACACTCGTCGCTATACTTTTTACAATTTTCTCAATTTACAATTTTTAGAATTAGATATAAAAACGGGTTGATATTCCTCATCAACAAACAATCAAATTGGTGATCTTAGTTTATTTGAAATATGTATTTTGTACCTACTTTGCCGCACTAGAGCGACAAAGTTCCATAGCGGTTCTCCAACCTCGAACGAAATCAGCTGTTTTCGAGTGCGACAGCACAAAAAATACTTTATGTCCTAAATTATCATAAAGTGACATTTTACATCTTAGGTACCGGGACGAAAACAGCTTCTTTTTGCGCCCTAGGGCATAAAGGATTGCCATGGTTATATGTCAAATATATCAAATATTTGTCATTCAAATTGTAAATTTTAAATCGTCAATGTCAATTATTAGCTGTTAAGGTTATAAGTTTGACAATTAATTGTCTGTATTGTCACTCATAATGTCAATTATTGGCGATTAAGGTTACAAGTTTGACAATTAATTGTCTGTATTGTCAATCAACTCCGAATTGTTTGTATTGTTATTCAGCTCCGTAGATACGCATGTCACTTGATAAAGTCAAAATGTTTATTAATATTATTCAAACGGAGGAACAAATTGTAGGCCATAAAATTTTGTATGTAAGTATCTCGGGCATTACTTCATGTTTATACTCTCGGGCGACTTAAAAATCGCGAGGGCCGATAGGCCCTCGCGCCTTTTATACTGTCACCCTCGGGGCATAAACATCCGTCTAATACCCTTGGTACATAAATAACTATGTCAATTTATAATTTTATAATAGAAAAATAACTTCTAAATTTATGTAATGACATTTAACAATAAATAATATAGATAAATAATAGTTGTCATTTTTTTGTGTAAGTAGGTCTCTTCTTAGCATTTCAAATAAATTTTAATCGAATTTAGCGATGTCTCGGGTCCAAACGTAATAAGATATCGTCTCGAAAACATTGTACAATCCAATTGGTCAATTACAGCATCACCAGAGGGCACCAAAGTCCGTCTGGTCGGAGATAACCCAATCAGGAGGAACGTTCTGACAATTAATCTCCATTAAGCATCTTATTCGATTCTTTGATTAAGGCGTTTTCATGAGATTACTTCTGTCACACGTGATTCTGATTCTAGTTGATGGTACGTAGGTAGCAAAAATTGAAAATACTCACAGCGTCCTGTGGGACGTCGGTACGCCGCGCCGCCTAGGATTATTAGATCCTAACTTAGGCTTTAATCGAAAGGAACAGTGTGCCTAATAAGTTCATTGCCACACGTCCATAATGAGTGGTTATAAATTATGTATAAGAAAGCATGCATAGCGCTTAAATGAATTTTCAATGACACTGTGTCAAGGGGAAATTTGTCGTCTAGGAAATTCTGAGAATATCCAAGTTTTGCATATATGGTAAGTGAAAGTGTTTAATATATTCAAGGGCACTCCTGTATCCCTATTTTACCGAAAACACGTTCATGGTATTTTGCATCAATCTTGACTTCAGCGATTATTCTTGTTAGTAACAACAAACCAATTTATAAATGATAGAGTACAATTATGATGTATTAATGAAAAATATTCCATTATAATTGTATTTCTTATTTTATCATTATTTATTGTTTCGATTGCGATTTATTGTTTAGTTCCATTGATTTTAGAGTACAAAAATTACATGTTATTACACAGTATTGTTGACATCATTCATTGACAGCATTCTCCAGTTTTATTATCAGTAGTATCGTCAGCAAAAGTGGCAACAGTGACACCAACTGGTTGTGAAATATAATGTATCTGAAGAAAACAGTACAAAGGGCACCAAAGTGCCCTTTGTACTGTAATAAATAAAATGTGGATTTATGGTAAGCATTTGATAAAATATTTGACCAATACCAAAAATATTTGTCCAATACAAAAAATATTTCAGCAATGCAAAAAATTACTTGTGCATTAAAAGAAATAAATGTGCAATAAAATTATGTAAATGTACGCCAGAATAAATAATTGCGTATTTATATATTTAAATGTTCCTTTCATAATATATTTGTCACTTAAATAAATAGGTGTACAATATCCTCTATAGAAATTAATTGAGTAGCTTAAAAAATACTTGTTCACTGAAAAAAAATATATTTCCAATGGTTTAAATAACTCGGCATTTGAATATATTATAATCTGCATTAAATAATCTAAATTGTACCATGAGAGAATTATAATGCGCCCTACAAAGAATATAATGTGCATTAAACTATGCAACTTGTAGCGCACATACAGTAAGCGCCTAAAGTATGGAAACATGGGGAAATCTGAGACGTTTTGTCATTGGCATCCTTGTAGACGTAGGTTTTTAATTATTAAGTTACAGATGTTTTGAGTTATGACGTCATCGACGGTAGATAATTTAATTGGCAGCGGAAACATTTTATGGATTTACAAGAACATTTTCGAGAAAAAGACAATCGAAAATTGAAAAATAGTGTGTAGGAAGTATAGGAAAATGGATTTTTTAAATTAAATATTAAATTGCGTTTTGGATAGAATTAATTGCCCTTAAAACCAATCTAATAAAATAATTTGATTCTTTTTTTAATTTTTTCTGCTGTTTTCGAAAAAGTGGGTTAAAAATCTAAAAAAAAACGCGATATCTGTAATTTTTACAAATTTATATCACCTAAACCCATTGTCTCAGAAACATCAAAATTGTTTCATAGTAAACCTTAATCTGAATCCTGTTCCCTAGGAGTTTGGTCACAAATGTTGAACCATTCAGATAGATTCTTGAAGTGATGAGCGGACGCCTCCGGAAGAAATATACAAAAGCGCAATAATCTGACGTGATATGCAACTTTCAAGCTCAGATTCGTATACAGCGCAAATAAATTAATCGAAAACGCCTATTCGCATTCCATAAACAAATAAGTTATCAAAACTACCCTAATTTCCAACTGTACTTTTTCGAAAATTACCTTTAAAACAAGTAAGATATCGATCAATATCAGTACACAAAATATGGGGTTGTTAATTAATAAGGTCGTATATTATTGAAAGTACGCGCTATCATTAACATTCGAAACGTCAAATTCAGATTAGCGTTAATTTTGATCCGCGGTAGATCTAGTGCTCAATATTTATTATTTTAATGCACAAGTTATTGGTTTTAGGGCACAATATGAATAAAATATTATATAACATATTGTATATAACATATTCATATTTATTGAATGCTCAATATGTATTATTTCAATGCACAGGTTATCCATTCTAGGGCACAATATGTAATTTTTTATGTACCATATTTATACTTATTTAATGCACAATATTTATTATTTTAATGCTCAAATTATTAAATCTAATGCTCAAAGTATTTATTTTAATGCATATATCTGTTTAAATAATGCACGCTTAAATCGCACCCTAAAGAAAATGTAGAATTGGGGTACTACAGCTCTAATACTTTTGAGAGTTGATTATCTTGGTTTATTCGGAAGTACATGTCAGAAATACATATGATTTTAATAGTTGGCTATATTCGATGGGTAGCAACTATCTCAGCTTGTAAAGTAGGTCCTAATGCCAAACTTTGTCAAAGGCCTTTTGTCGCACTAAAATATAGAGGAGTGTTTTTGTTCGTTTAATGTTGGTTCTATTACCGTTATTATTCTGTAGTTCTGATGGATTATCGAATCATGGTTTCATCAAACAATTGACCCTATAGGAATTGGCCTATAGGAAGATCCTTCATTTCGTGGTTTTCCTGGTTTATGGATCATCACAACCTCCTTAAATCTCGCACCTTGTATTTATATACTGTATTTATATACAGGCTGCGAGAATAAGAATACACCATTTTTGGCACCTTGTTGGATGAACAATCTCAAAAAAAACTGTTAAAACCGGATTTCGAATATTTGCAAACAAAATCAATTTAATTGAACACTAAAAAATATATGTATTTATTACATTAATACTACAAAAATATAACAAAATATGATTATACCTACCCCGGACAAAACCAAACTAAAATTGAGAAATAACTTTAAAACCATAAAATGTCCTGTAATCGATTATTTCTACGGTCGTGTAATATTGTTTTTATCCTAGGTAAAAATGAATTAGAAAAAATCGTCTATCTAAATTCTACCAAGCAAATTGGCGGAGGCGCAGGAAATTAATATAAATATCTAATTGCCGTCGTGTTAACCATCTTTACATTGGAATCCGTGAGTGGAAGATTAGAATAAGTCCAAATCAGGCGTTTGTGGCAAACTAAAAAAAACTGTATAATTCGGCAGCTGTGTATTTTACAAATTTGATAAGCACAGAAAAGTGAAACTAAATTTCATTTGCAGTTGTTCTGGAAGTAAATTTTGGTTCAAAAGGCAAACAGCGGCTGCACTTGTTCTGTTCTTCCAGTCAACGACATGCTTATCGATAATAAGCACTTATGTGTTGAAAAAAATTATGCGATTATCACAAGTGGTCAATAAAAATGCATAAAGACGAAAAGAACAACAACTTTAATATTACAAAGAAAATTAAAACTAACGAAAAAAAACATTTTTAAACTTGTCATTAGTCTTCATAATGATTTGATGTTTCCCAAGAAGTAATATGGTAATAAAATTCAAGATCTTCTCCTTCTAAATAGTGCATCACTTTTCTTAAGTTAGCAATTTTTAGGTAGTTAATAGGTATTGGGTTTTTGTATGCTGAATTTGTTGGAAGTGTGGGACGTTCTTGAGTTTCTTTTGATAGTTTTAAAGTGTGGGTGGTGTAGCCATCTACACAGTGAGCGCGTAATGTATGGAAACATGACAAAATCTCAAGAACGGTTTGCTATTTTAAAAAATCTTTGAACACGTCGATTTATAATTGTCAAAATACACCTTATGATAGCATATTAATTTTTTTACCTTCAATTGTTTATAACAGATGACATCATCGACATTTTTGAAATGACAACCCTATATTGTTTTAATGAATTTGACTGACCTTTTAATTGTCTTAGTGGTAGCATAATATTTTTATGGCCTTACAAAATTTTCGAGAAAGAGACAATTGAAGGTTGTGACAAAATCTCTGGAACGGCTCGACCGAATTTATCGAATTTTTGGAATTAAGTATTTTGCAACCATGTGAAGTCACTGGCGTTACTATCTAGAAATTAACAAAAACCTTTATTACTTAGGACTAAAAATTAAAAAAGAAAAAATTGATAACAAAACATTATTACATTTTCTACTGCAACTACTCTAGTTGGCTTATAAGGATTCTCAACCATTGAGAAGAACACATTGTTTTAAATTTGAGCCGTTTATTTTTTTGTTGTTGATATTTTTTGTTATCAATTCTTTCTTTGTTAATTTTTAGACATAAGTAATAATGGTTTTTGTTCATTTCTAGATATTTTTATTATAATACTGTAACAAGCGTAGTAACATTGAATAAGCAATGGAAGACTGTAACAGAAAATGTCAAAATATACAGGCTGTTCTATTTCAAATTCAAAAGTTTGAGGTTATATCTTAGAAACTGTAAACGTTGCATCAACGATAGTAACGCCAGTGACTGCACATGGTTGCAAAATACTTAATTACAAAAATTCGATAAATTCGGTAGAGCCGTTCCGGAGATTTTGTCACTTTTATTTCATAACTTTCAATTGTCTTTTTATCGAAAATTTTCTTATGTAATGCCATAAAAATATTATGCTACCATTAAGACAACTAAAAAATCTGTCAAATTCATTAAAAAAATCTGGGGTTGTCATTAAAAAAAAATGTCTATGACGTCATCTGTTAAAAACAACCGCGCTACATGCAAGGAGTGGAAAAACAGAGTATGTCCTGGACTTATTGTGTTCTTCCAGTCATTGCGTGAAGTACGGTGCTTCTACAACAGTACTGGTAATATATATGATTATTTTTTTCATATTTTCGAAAAGATCTAGAAATTTTATACAAAATGGCTTTCTTAGTTTAAAATGTCATATTTTTGACTTAATCTGTTCTTCCACTCACCGATTCATTTATAAGAGCGATCACCGGATTTACAAGTATAGTATTATTTTATAGTTAATTTGGCGGGTTTATTTACTTGATAGATTTTGGAAACCGGCATATTATAAAAGAATTTTGTCCCAATTTGGTTTTGAAAGTTATGGGTATTTTTTTAAACAACGCTGTAGTATTGAGTACATCACCAGAGAGAGAAAGAAAGGTCTTTATGAAGTATGTCGAACGTATAGCAAAAAGTTCATAAAGTTCATAAAATAATAAATAAAATAAATAAAAAAACTTCAGCACATTTGTAGCATTGTTAATACCATTCCAATATTAACGTTTCAATATTACCATTCCAATACCTGCGGTTTTGCCGCAAGCAACCGTCAAACAATAATATTACAAATTCCATCTGCGGTTAATTAGTGCACTTTCATGTGTTGCCAACCGAATTCAAATAAAATGAATTGCAACGTAACCGGTTTTTAGGATAATAATATTATGTAATAATAATAATATTATGTGGGTTGGTTCTTTTTATTTATTTTTATTATATTTGTTTTATCTTAATTTACATCGCAGTAAATTTGCTGTTTAAAAAGAAATATTCATTAAGGTAATCCCTACTTAGAAAAACAAGGAACAACTCCAACACCCTCAAAACACTCACCCAAGTAATAAGAATAACATCACGTCATCATGACGGCGGAGTGGTGAATGTTTTTCTAAAGGGTGCTGTTGGAATATTTCATTTAAGTAATTGCCATTTTTTGTTTTCTGTTGTGGTTGCCGGTGTGGTTGCATGTTTGCAACGACACCGGCAACCACACCATTGTTGATTATTTTTAGTTTTAATATTATAAAGCAGCAATAAGGCAAACACTAAAGTACACCAAGACGAACTACATCAATATAAACGCTAGTAAACAGAGTTATTACGACTATTGGTAAACAATACCTTATAGTACTTATAATACTTATAATACTTATTAGATTGACTTTAAAGGTAAGGGTAAAATCAGCGTTTACTTTCTCGATGGGTGCCTTGTTATGAGACGACAAATCTTCTTAATGCTTTATTTGAAAGTAAAATACTAGAATCCTGTTTTTTAAACAGAATATTAACAAGTTACCTCACTATTTAAGAATATTGAAGAATATTTCTGCAAAGCGATGTCAGGTTTACAGAAAAATTTATTTATTTTATTTATTTATTTTAGAAGAATACAAATTTTAAAAACAAAATCCACATTTTGATTTTTTAATTCTGCCCCAAAAGCTTTGAGTAGGTGATTTTGATTGTTTTTTTGTCGTAGATTACGAATCTAGTAACCAAACGTATACATCACGTCACAATTTTGAGTAAAACGGTTAAAAAATGTTAAAAAAAACAAGTTCTTTTTGCGTCGTTCTTGTTACACTTCCAAAAACTCGAATTTTTTAAGTAAGGAAAAATGAATGCTTCAACCTTGAAAATTAAAGCTTATGTGAGTCTAGTAGCAGTTTTCATGTGAATCAGGTTATTTTTTAACATTCGGCTGTCATTTTGGATCCACCATTTTGAATATATAATTTGTAATTGCAAATTTGAAATTACGGTCGTTCCGCGAGGACGTGTCACACCCGTCACTTGCGTTTGACAACTCTATACTTCGCGTCGCTTTGGTCGTAATTGTCGCTTTGATTCTTATTTTGATACAAAAATATAATAAAAACAAAACTCATCTATAATAATAGTTAACAACAACACAGATTTTGATTTATGATTTTTTTAAACCTAATGGGCGTAATAATAGGGGCAAAACTTAAATCGCGTAAAGTGAAATAAAACACTTGAAAAGGGCATGGTTTAAGTTAGGATTTTTCAAACACTCAAACAGCCATTTTTTGTTTTAAACATGCAACCACACCGGTAATAAATTCATTGTTGATTATGTTTAGTTTTAAAGAAAACAGCAGTTTTAAAGCAACAATAAAGAAAACACTAAAATACACCAAGATAAAATACATCAATATGAACGCTAGTATCAGAGTTAATACAACTATTGGTAAACAATACAAATATCTTATTAAGGCACTTATTATATGGACTTTAAAGGTAAGGGTAAAATCAATGTTTACTTTCGCGCTGGGTACCTTCTTATAAGACGACAAATCTTCTTAATGCTTTTCTTGTTCCACTGGCTGTAGATTTTAGGCATTTCTTGCAAATTTGTATGCTTTTGAATATACATACTGATTTATTTGAAAGTAAAATACTAAAATCCTGTTTTTTAAACAGAAGATTAACAAGTTACGTCACTATTTAAGAATATTATAGAATATTTCTGCAAAACGATGTCAGGTTTACAGAAAAATTTATTTAATTTATTTATTTATTTTAGAAAAATACAAATTTTAAAAACAAAATCCACATTTTGCTTTTTTAATTCTACCCCAAAAGGCTGGATTAGGTGATTTTGATATGTTTTTTGTCGTAGATTACGACTCTAATAACCAAACGTATACATCACGTCACAATTTTGAATAAATTCGTCGTTCTTGCTACACTTCCAAAAACGAATGCAAGGTGGTCGAATTTTTTAAGTAAGTAAAAATGAATGCTTCAACCTTGAAAATTAAAGCTTATGTGAGTCTAGTAGCAGTTTTCATGGAAATAAGGTTATTTTTTAACATTAGGCTGCCATTTTGGACCCACCATTTAGAATATATAATTTAAAATTGCAAATTTGAAATTACGGTCGTTCCGCGAGGACGTTTCACACCCGTCACTTGCGTTTGACACATCTATGTTTAGAGTCGCTTTAGTCGCAATGGTTGCTTTGATTCTTATTCTGATACAAAAATATCATAAAAACAAAATAATAATACTTAACAACACAGATTTTTTGATTTCATGATTTTTTAAATGTAACGGGCGTAATAATAGGGGTAAAACTTAAATCGCGTAAAGTGAAAGTGGGCAATAATTATTGCAGTTTAACACTTATTAACCATCACTGTTCATCACTGAATTAATTTATTGTTTGGCCAGAACATCACTCAAACTTTCAACTTTAACGCGGTTAATGAAACATCAAGAATGATCAACATTCACTCACGGCAAAGCTTGAAATTTATTTGATTTATTAATTTAAAATAAATGCATTATTTATTTTAATTATAAGCGGAAACAAAACTGAAATAAAATATCCCAGAACAACAATACATTCAGTCAGACATTAATTGTTTTTAAAATGGAGAAAAACTACGCGACTTACTGATTCATTTCTCTTTGAAGCTGCAGATAATCAATACTTTTTTGCCAAAGATTAGCTTTAAACTTAAAGGGACCAATTTTTCAGAACTAGTGCCATCTTTATAAACTGAAGATTACTTACCCCACCGGCAAATATGTACCCCATCTCTTCCGCCAATAGTTGAGCAACAAACGGGCTACCATCCACTCTGACAACAACTTCTCGTTCGTGAACTCTTCTGCAATGAATAACACCAACACTCACAATAAATAAGACCGACGTATACAGCTTCATCATCAGGTACGTGGACGGAGCAGAGACCGTCTTTGCGAAAGGGTTGCTATCGCAATATTTCAAATAATTAGCGAATTTTATTTAAAGCTGTTCCGCCCCACCACTTTGCCAAGCGCTACAGAGAGCGCGAATATCTCCAAATCACTTTATCTATTCGATCAAGTGGATCAAGAGATAAAGGGCTGGACATCTACCATTTAATTAGTATGAGAGAACGCTGCTGTAATCAACTGCGTACGCGCTGCACGGATTAATTAGTTGAATACAGTTCATTGTTGTCAATTTCTGCGTGCGCTATACAACTTATACAACGTGTAACTGAGGCTATTTGCGCTGAAACGTCCCTAATGGTCGAATCTATTGTTTTGTTTCAGTAATTGCGCGTTTGAAATTAATTAAATCGACGATAAAAATACGAAGAGGACTGACTGACGTAAGGTAAACATGGGAGCTTTGCGCGGATAACTTGTTATCTAAACGATAAGTAGGGCGGTGTTTAACATAATCGGAAAATAGTACAAATTTTGGGAATTTTCAACAACGAAAATGTTACTGACAGTGATGATCTTATTTGGGAATGATTATCAAAAGACTATATTAATCTGTAGAATATAATATTATGAACTACCTTTAAAAAAAGTTAAATCAAAAAAACGCAAGTTACTTGATCTTAAAAGTGCCTTCATATGATAGTTAACACGACCACTTTTCCCAGGCAGTTTCTAAAGTTGGTACTGGTATATTGTCGCTTTCCTATTGTTTAGCAATTTGTTATTAAGAATTTTAATCGATGTTTGATGAACATAATTATAGAATTTAAAATTTTATTCATGAAATATACAGTGTGTCTCATGGGACGTTGGATTGTATGGGTACTTTTGTTATTATTGAAAATAGAAAGTCGGCTAAATCGGCAAAGTAGCGCATATTTATGTGCTCTTTCATAATCCGTTCAGAAAACAGTTGAATTCCAAATGGTTTCCAAGCAATTTTGAAAAAAACAATAATGTATTTTTTTAATTATGGTCATAAGCTCTTTCTTTGTGATCCCATCAAGAAAGCGTTTGAACATTATAAAGGCACTTTTTTTCTACAATTTGATTGTCAGTTTAAAATTTTTTTCGCCAATGAATTCGTCAGAAACAAATGAAACTTTTGTTTTTCTTATGGAGGCCATATTGGTTTTATACATGTTTGGATTCAGAATTTTTTTCTAAGTAATTTGGTATGCCACATGCCATATTTAGAACACAATAAGCCGACAAAATTGAAGTTTTTTTTAATATCTGAAAATCGCATGGTGCTATGAAAAGCACATTTGAGTGATACAGTATTATGTGCCCATAGTCAAGTTATAGTAAAATTTTCGAATGTATTTATTTGTACTAACTACACAACATAAGAAAGTACATAACAACATTTTAACAAACTAAATAATGTTTCCAAAAATCTCGCCATTTTCGTCGAGGCATTTTTCACAGCATTCCGTAATACGGTGACCTTACTGAGGGTTCTTCTGTCAATCGAATTGAAAGCGGCGATGACGGTGTCACGTAACTCCCCTACGTTTCCAAAATTATAAACACCATATACCTTATTTTTTAAGTCACTCCAAAGATAAAAATCACAAGGGGTAAGATCCGGCAATCTTGGTGGTGCACCATACATTAAAACCAAATCGCACCTGATTATGGCGCGGAACAAAAAGGTGCTGATTTTCGCGGGCCCAGTACCCAGTAGTGCGTCTTCTTTCAGTTAAAAATACCGCAGTTAGAAAATATGTTTCATTGGATCATAATATTATTTTTTATAAAATTCTGGGTTTTCACCAATTTTTTTCAACAGATGGGTACAGATGGGTAGATATTACATTCTTTCAAAATGTCTTCCATGGCACCATGCGATCTTCAGCAATTCTCGAAGTGTACAATTTTCTGTCAATTCTATTATCTTATGGTAGTAAAAACATGGTATGTGGCATACCAAATTACTCAGAAAGAAATGATAAATCCAAACATGTATAAAGCCAATATGGCGTCCATAAGAAAAACAAAAGTTTCGTTTGTGTCTGACGAATTCATTGGCAAAAAAAAATTTTAAACTGACATAATAAATTGTAGACAAAAAAGTGCCTTTAGAATGTCAAAACGCTTTTTTGATTGGATCACAAATAAAGAAGTTATGACCATAATTAAAAAATGACATTTCTTGGTTTTTTTTTAAATAGCATGGGAACCGTTTGGAATACAACTTGTCCATACAACTTTGTCCATTTAACAGACTTTCTATCGCTAATAATAACAAAAGTACACACAGAAAAGTGATTATATGGAACGAGAAAACATAATTTCTTGAATTTATTTACTAGATTCAATTGATTCAAATGCATATTTACTTGGATGTAGAAAGTTAGGTATATACAAGAAATGCCACATACTCAATATAAGTAAAATAATTTCTCAGATAAATGCTGTCAACAAATAAATTCTTTCTTTATAAGGACCAATATTGTATTGAAAGAAGTAATTGAATTTTTCGTCCCAAAAATGTTAATTTCTCCATCCAAGTGCGTAGTTACTTGATCCAAGAAAATATAAGACATTTAATATAAGTAAGTATTGTTTACTGAATAAAAACCAACCAATTATTTAACTGAAGTGATTCTCACTTCTTTCAAGTTATCCCTTTCTCTGGAATAAATATGCGCACCGTGATTTTGTCAAGGCTCGCGCGCCCGCGCGTGCTGCTGGCGCCGTATAGGAGCCTCTAGTACGAAAACAACAACGACGTACCCGTAGGGGATGTGCCTTGTGATTTATTGGGGATGTGTATTGTGATTTATAGTGTACAATAAACGTTTCAACACGGAATAGTTTGATGTAACGCACGCAACAGTTTAGAACGACTAAGTGAATATAACATACCTATCTTGTTAATTAGCAATAGAAAACGTATTTGTGCCAAATCTCTAAAATTCTTACATTAAGTAGCTAAAAATATTTACCGGGAATAAAAATAGACACTTGATTCAGGACTGTTTACTTACTTCACCAGAGTAACAACTTTCTTAAATCTAGTAATTATTCCAAGAAATTAAATTTCTTGGTTGAAGTCAATAATCTCTCGCGTATATACGAACCTACCAACTACTTCATCGAAGTAATTCTCTCTTCGTTCGAGAGATCACTTTTCTGTGTGTACCCATACAATCCAACGTCCCGTGAGACACACTGTATAGTAGTAACCATATGTTTGAAACATTAGTAATAAATAATTGTTTTGAAAATAAATTGCTGGCGGTTATGCCGTGTGTCAAGATTCGTAACTGCTGACGTTTCGCGAACCATCAGCTATTAGGAAGGGTCAGCATTTACGAATCTTGACAGACGGCATAACCCGGAAGCAATTTATTTTCTAAATGATTCTGGCCGTGAAAGCCTACGTACTTACGTCTTATTTGATTATGGTTCTAGTTTTGGACCACCAATCATGAAACTTCTAGTTTCAATAAAAACCGAGATGTTCAATTTTAAACGTAACCGCGAAAATCGCCAAAAAATTAGTAAACTCAAAAAATACCAAAAATGGTGATATGTAGGTATAGGGAAACATTGTCAAAAATGATGTATTTTGATACGTAGAAACTAAAACTAAAATAA
This sequence comes from Aphodius sticticus, assembly GCA_963966075.1. NCBI lineage: Eukaryota > Metazoa > Arthropoda > Insecta > Coleoptera > Scarabaeidae > Aphodius > Aphodius sticticus. The sequence goes on along the minus strand of OZ014513.1, from coordinate 21,472,893 downwards.
AAGTTATATTATTCCATTTAAAATAACAAAGTTGATACCGATTTCGGGTGACCGGACGTGACAGTTACTTGAGAATATTTTAGCTGAAGAGCTCAGATCGAGTAATTTCTAGTTCCAAAATGTCAAGTTTCCAGAAATAGTAGAACATGAGAAACTTCTAATGTACCAGTTCCGTGAGACATCCTGCATACTCGGTAAACTGTTTATGTACGTCGGTATGTCGGTATTACAGGATTTTGGCAGATTAAATTTACTTTTGGCACTTGTTACTTTTATTTTTTAAATTACTCCTATTTATAACTCCCAAATTTAAATATTAAGTACAAAAACAGTATTTGAATTCAATGTTAACAAAAGAAGAACTACAAATGATATTTTTTTGTGAACAGGTACTGTATGGAATCATTCTTTAAATATTTTTACAGCATAGCAAGGATACATCTGCCAATGTGAATTGTGCACAAAAATAAACTTCAAATTTTGCATCATTTAATTTTGGGATTTCACAAATTGTTGCAAGATGATTGCTGATATGCTTAGCAATTGGGGTAGATGCAATATTAAGTAAATAACTACTATTAAAATAAGCCAGAAAGAAGCATTTAGTCCAATTCATTTTTGAATAAAACGAACTAATGTCGCCCAAAGTTCATTATATTCTGGTTCGGGGGTTGAGGTTACCAGACGTTCTCTTTTATCCGGACATATCCTCTATTGACCAGTCCGAAGTCCGACATTATTCAAACGAAGGACCGGAAGTTATATTCAACTATCCCGAACTGCCAACTGTCAAAGCTATAACGCACGCGAGAATTGTTGGAAAAGTTGTAGAACTATTTCTCTTCCCAATTTACCGTAGGAAAAGTAGGGAATACCGTAGGAAAAATCTGTGTAAAAACAGTGTTAAAAAACATTTAAATATATGATTGCGTAAGTACACGGAAAGTTTTGGACAGCGATTAGTTTACCAAATATAACCGAAAATGTTATCATAAAGAGCAGGTATCTTTCCTATATCAAATAAGGTCAATAAAGTTAATGTTGTCTAAACCTGTTTTATTCACACGAACTATCGAATTGACAGTGAACACTGAGTTAAGAAGAGTTAAGAAATGTAACGAAATAAATCATTCGTTCGCGCTATAAATAAATCCATATCACCATAAAAACGATAAGAGGTCGAAAAACATCTTTTAAATGCACCAAGTAACAGTATCTATAGTCGATCCCCAACTGAGAACTTATCGTGCAGAGGTATGTCTCTACTTTGCCGTAGAAACATAGCATCAAGGTTGGTTGCGGTCAGTCGTGTAATCTTATCATCGCGAGCAATGTCTACCGACTACCTAATAAACGATCCAAAATACTCCTTTTTGAAGGATTTGGGATTGCAAAGTACCAATAACGGCGTGTATGATGGAACGTGGAAAGGCTCCGGTCCGGTAAGTGATTAAAACATTTCAGCTTTTAAATAACTATATTGAAAACTCATAGGCGTATTTACCATGTGGAATACTCACCGGCCATATGATTTTAATTGTATAAGTACCTACACAACCTACTATCGGTATTTCAGTTGCCTACAACTACAACCAATGATTTTAAAACAAAATCGTTCAAATCTCGGTTCCAGCCAGTGACATGAATTCCTTGCATTCCTTGACATGCATAATAGAAAGTGAACACTGGAATTGACTTGAATTCCAGAATAGGTTCGCAAATTGATGTGCAACGTTTGACTGGCTTTTGTAATTTAAGTTGACGGTTACTGAGAACTGTATATTTTAAATAAAACATCCTGTTATTCTTGGCATCATATTAATACAACATGTAAATATTAGAAGAACTTTTCCTTGAGAAGTTTTATATCAAAGGTAGCGGGCAATATCTAATAAGCGAATAATTGAAAAATTTTAGAATATTGTATACACTTGCGTGCAAAAATATCGGCCCACCTAAAATGTATGTCAAGTTTAAAGTTAAGTATCTTTTGAACCAGTCGTTCAATTTTTGAGATTGTTTCTTTTAATTGAATGTTATTTCCTCAACAACAGCGCTAGGTAGAATTTATAATTGAAATTTAATTTTGAGCATAAAGAACATTATTTTGTTGTTCAAGAAGTGGGGATGTGAGCGATACATTTTAAGCAATTAAGTTCGCAAAAGCTTTTTAATACCATGTGTGACCTCCTCGTGCTCTAACAACAGCTATCATGCGGTTATGCATTGAATTAATTACGTTAATGTTAACATTTTATGGGAAGTTGTTCCATTCTTCTGTTATCGCCATTTTAGCCCTGGAATGGTCATAGCAGCAGATTCAAACCGGCGCTGTACGCTGGGCCCAATCCATAACCGGGATACCAAATCTATCTCATCGTTCCTTTAAATTTCCCACAACCCACTTACTGCTGAGTGCGTGTTTAGCCCGTTCGCGTCATGTCAATGCTGTTCTTACTGTAACTTCTTTATTAAAAAATCTGATGTGGCCAGGCACATGACTTTATCATACTATATATAAAATTAATAGTTTAGCTGCACGAGATTCTATTTGATCGAGATCGGCTATGTCTGCATTAAAATAAAACTAGTAGAACTAGACAAATATCTCGATTAAAGCTGCGTTCGGATATTGTACTCCGTTGACAGCGGGTACACCGTCCAAATGACACTTACGTGTTATTGGGTGTAAAAAGTGTAACGGTGTTCAATATCCGAACGCAGCCTATATTGACAGTAGCATTTTCAAGACATTAGCGTTTGACACTAGCTACTGTCATTAGAATCAAAATAATCCGACATATCCTGGCTACTAGTTTTAAAGCAGTACGCCTGATCTCGATGAAATAGAATTTGCTCATGCGGCTAAACTATAAATTCTACCAAAAAATGTCATATACATAAATTATGGAAAATTTCCTCTCCTTTAATTTATTATTTAATTATTTTGACGACATTACACAAATAGCGGCTCATATGCAAAATCTTCGAAAAATGTTATGAGTAAACCACCAGTTCCTTTGGACCCTTTTCAACAGAAAGCTTTTCAGCTCTAAGTTTGGTTATAAAACTTCTAAATATGAAGTTTCGTCCCGATACCATTAGTAGTTTCTCCGAAATCGTCTCCACAAAAACGGGTACACACACACACACACAGACATTTTTTTGTACCTTGGTCAAAAATGTTCAGGGGACCCAAAAAGACATATTTCCGCTAAAATCTCAAAAAATTTTTTTGGCATGATTACAATACTTTACATACTGCGTATGATAAAGTAAAAATTCATGCAACTCATTAAAATCAAAATGTTCAGAAAAGATCGGGCTACTGTTTGAGTCCAATTCATACATATAATTGTATCATGTACCATCCACAAGACGGTGCAAATTTCGATTTAAAAAAAAAAAAACAACTCAATTCCTAAGACCTGTGCTCAGAACTGAAATTTCAATAATAAAATACTACCCCAGCGCTGTTGTTGTTGAAATGGCCTTCAAACCGATTAAAGTTATTTCACATAAGGTCAGAACAACCTTGCGGATTCACTTTACAACACACGATCCTTAGTACACTACAGATACAAATTTATGAACATTAAAATAAATTATACTGATTACCAATAAGAATTGCCGTAGAACAGCAAACAGCTTACAATAACTACAACATAAGTATGTCATTGTCATTGTAATCTTGAAGGCTAGACTGTTCTTGAATGTCTGCATCGTTATTCGTTTTTGTAAATATACGCTATGGATCAGATGCGTAGCTACGGGGAGCAGTGGGAGCAAACTGCTCCAGGCGGACGAGTAGAGGGGGCGCAAAATTGGAAGGGCAATAAAATAACTTTTGTATAAAAAAATTCTATTGTGATCTTGACTTAATTATCATAATTTTGAGTTATATATGTGCTTACGTTTAACTTCTGTAAATGTTCGTTTTTTTAAGCAAGCGCCCTTCATATTTATTTACTTATTGAGTGTGCTCTTGTAGTGTGTTGTTCAGTTTAAATGACTGTTATAACTTTTAAATGGCTTATTCTAGATCTAAATGCTATTAGTATTCATAAACAGGAGTAAATATGTGGTTTTCAGTAGCTTCTTGTTCACATGAAACATACTGTTACTTATTCTAAAAGAAAGTACATAATTGCAAATCAACAAATTTTATTGGTAGGTAAAAGTTTCAATTGCCTAAAACGGTTTTTTCCAAATAATTTTGACGAAAATCAGAACTCTTTAAGACACTTCATTTGAATGGGGTTAGAAAAGCGTTCTGTGGCACGACAACTAACCTTCATCTGAACTGCGAAAATGAAATTATTGGTAAAATTATTTCATTTATTTTTATTGCGTTTGTAACTTTTTAAGTACAAAAAACGGGAAAGGAAGAAATTATCAACAATAAAATTTGATTATTTACATTATAGCACACTCAAAATACCGCCCCAAGCTCTAAATGCAAGCTTCCCAACTCAAAATACGGGAATAGTAGACTATCGGGTCTTAGCCCAGTGAAGTTATAGTATATTATAATACAAGTTTTATAAGACAAAAATTGGCGCACGAGTTGTTTTGGGCACGACGAGCGTAGCGAGGAGTGCCCAAATGGAACGAGTGCGCCAATACGTCTTATAAAACGAGTGTTATATTTTTTCTACTTTGCGACATTAATTTTACATAAATTTCGAAAATTGTGGGTGTCATCTTACAATCTAGCGTAGTTTTATATTCAACAGTTGGTATGTGCGGTAAAATTCATAAATACGATTGACGCGAGCCAATAGCGATGGAGATGTCAGCCTTGTTTGGCACTTGACGTCAATGTCATCAATCTGGGAAAACTAAAACTTACTGAAAGTTTGTGATCTAGTGTTTTCATAACGGCACCAAAAGCAGTTTCGTTATGAGTTTATAACGAACGCAAAGTAGAAAAAACAAATAAAGCTATTCACTTCGGAAAAATGCAAACCCAACTGAATCTTATAATACGCATTTGATTGCGCGCATTAGAAACAACGTGTAAAAAGTTCCCATCGATATCGTTGCCAGATATTCACTGTCAAAGATGACCGAACTGGATTTTTTTTTATAATCGGACAATGGATCTTTTAGGAAACTTCTAGATCTTTTAATTCTCTACATAAAATGTGTATACATCGTTTAAGTACGAGTTGGCGATTTCAAGTTATGCGTCTGAAAATACGTCAAAAGCACTATAATGTATTTATATGCTGGGCGATCCACTCGGCGTCGCAAGTATTTGAAAAAATGATTGAGCATCATATTTCATAATACGAAGAACAATAGCGTGCAGTTCAAACTTGACCATTTGCGAGATAGTCCTTCAGAAGAAGAAATGGCTTATCATAAGCCGCTTATGTAATACCTACCTTGTTTTTTACGGAAACTAAAACTAGTCTAACTATGTTCTTAAATCTACGCTAGTAAAGAAAACTAGTTTTAGAAAAATTCCATAAAATGCGATGACGGTATTGATATAAAACACTTTTGTCATTTGAAGAATATTGGGGTTAGTTTAATTTGTTAGAAATAGAAAACAGCCACCTTCCTAATTGTTTTCTATTGTCATCAAACCCTCAACTGAATTTCTCAAAGATTTTGTATATATAAACTCCGTTTTTAGTTTAATCTGGAATTGAAACTGGGATAGATTAAATTAAATGTTCAGAAAAACAAGCTGGCGCACAAATTTTTCTTGCTCCAGGGCGCTGAATATGTAACTACGCCACTTCTATGGATGAGTATTTCGACCATTAGGTTAATATTGCTAGCTTTTTTCTGAACGCAATTTCCCAATTAAATATGATTCCGAGTTTCATTTTGTTTTCATAATCCACAGCTTACAAAGACAATCTGTCCCAGCAATGGCAAAATAATTGCTGAAGTCAAACAAGGTTCAACTGCCGACTACGAGCAATGCATCCAAGCTGCCAGGAAAGCTTGGGATCTTTGGGCAGATATGCCAGCTCCTCAAAGAGGAGAAATTGTCCGTCAGATTGGGGATGCCCTCAGAGATAAATTGGTTCCGCTTGGAAAATTGGTCTCACTGGAAATGGGTGCGTACAAAAAACCTTATTTTTATGGATATGTATAGATTTACCAAGAAAGAAGAGAAAACTGTAATCTAATTCGGAAATTGTAGGAAAAATCCTACCAGAAGGTATCGGGGAAGTACAGGAGTACGTGGATATATGCGATTACGCTGTTGGTTTGTCACGCTCGATGTCAGGTAGCATATTCCCATCTGAAAGACCCGGGCATGTCCTTTTGGAGCAATGGAATCCGTTAGGCGTTGTGGGCGTAATATCAGCTTTCAATTTCCCCATAGCAGTATATGGTTGGAATAGTGCCATAGCAATGGTAAGCATAAACCTCTAATACAATCACAACAACCAAATATGTTATGGTCTTCAGGTTTGTGGCGACACATTGTTGTGGAAAGGCTCTGAAACCACGCCGTTGGTATCAATCGCGACCACCAAAATAGTTGCTGATGTGTTGGCCAAAAACAAGCTTCCCGGTGGTATTGCCACTTTATGCACCGGAGGAAGCGATATTGGCAAAGCCATGGCTTCTGACGAAAGAGTTAAACTGTTATCATTCACGGGTAGCACGAAAATCGGCAACTTAGTTGGTGTAGAAGTCCAGAAACGTTTTGGAAAGCATCTTCTGGAACTTGGCGGAAACAATGCACTTATCATTGCCGATGACGCCGACTTAAAAATGGTAGTTCAAGCTACATTATTCGCTTGTGTTGGGACTGCTGGTCAAAGATGTACCACAACTAGAAGATTAATCATCCACAAAAAGGTGTACAGTGAAGTATTATCGAAGCTTAAGAACGCCTACCAGCAAGTACTTGGTAGGGTTGGAGATGCCTTAGATGAAAATACCTTAATCGGCCCATTGCATAGCGAAGTTTCTCTTCAGAATTTTAAAAATACTCTTGAGGAAGTCAAAAAACGTGGAGGAAAGATCGAATTTGGAGGAAACGTTTGTGAATTTTACTGATTTTGAATACCATAATCTATTTAATTCTTTTAGGTCCTCGACAGACCTGGATACTTCGTAGAACCAGCAATAGTTACTGGACTAAAACATGACGATCCATTAGTTCACAACGAATGTTTTGCACCAATTGTCTATGTGTTAGAGGCTCCAAGTGTCGAGGAAGCAATATCTTGGAACAATGAAGTGACTCAAGGCTTGTCCTCTAGTATTTTCACTCAGAATATTGGAAATATCTTTACGGTATGGTCAAAATGCTTTATTACAGTGTAGTGTTTAAAATATTTTTTTTAGTGGATTGGACCAAAAGGTTCTGACTGTGGTATAGTCAATGTGAACATTCCAACTTCGGGGGCTGAGATTGGTGGCGCCTTTGGTGGAGAGAAACACACAGGGGGTGGTCGAGAATCGGGCAGCGATTCATGGAAGCAATACATGAGAAGATCGACGATTACCATTAATTATTCTAAAGATTTGCCATTGGCTCAAGGAATCAAATTTGAATAAAATTACGTTTTCATTCTGATCACAAACTCTGTCTTCTTTGAACGTGTTAAATAAATATTTCAGAGCTTTTTGTGTTTTAGAATGGTATTACAGGTACAGAATTCTAAAAATATAAGCATTTTGCTTTTGCTGTTTTATTGCAAGCAGCTTAAATAAATCGTTTAGATCTTAGCAAATTAGATTCTTCTGTCTACTATAAAAAGCACCTTTTACAAAGCTAAAAGTTGTATTTTGTATATTTAGTTGCATAATATGTAGTGTACTGTTTTTTGGAGCTCATCAAGAATTACAACAAATTCCTAATTTCTCTCAATATGCAATCAAATAAATATGTATAATGAATATAACAAATGAAATAGCCAAAATTAGATTTTGAAAATATAAATTTATTGTTAATAACTATTTTATACACAAAAAAATTAAAATGAGACCACAACACATCAGAATTAGACTAGTTAATCTTCAAGCTGAAATCGAAAAAAATCAACCTCAATATCAACAGATTTTTTCTTATGGAATTTGAAGGTGGAAGGTAGATCGTACCGTAACTCTGCCAAAACTTCACCCTTTGCCCCTGATGCTTCGGCAACCTTCAGAACATGAGACCTTAAATCAAATACTATTGAACATTTAACCAATTAAATTGCATATTAAACATACCTCGTTGTCGTTTTATGTAAAGAATACACAACATTTTGTGACAATTCTAAAGCTCTCTTCAGGAATATCATATCTATACCTTGATTATGCTTTGTGCCAAATGGAGGATTCATTATTACCATATCAAAACATTTATTGAAGCTATCTGGTATGCGTGTCACATCGCAATTGATAATATCTATATTTGTTAATTCTTGAGCATCAATATTATCCAGACAAAGATCAATGGCATCTGCGTCCAATTCAAAACCGGTAACAATACCTGCACCTAAAGCCGCAGCCCCAATTGTCAGAGCCCCGCAACCACTTCCTAAATCTGCTACCATTTTATCCGTGATATCACCATATTGACTCTAAAATAACAAATCGACAAAAAATAAACTTTATATTAATATAAAAAGTAAAACCTGTATTGTAAACAAAATATGCGATGCTAAATGTGGAGGTGTTATGTACTGTTCCAATAAAATTTTTGGTTTTTCAAAATCGTCAACTCCCTGAAGAACCTCTTCCAAGTGTCTTAACTTCATGCAAGGCCACATCGTTACTTGCTGTTAGCCTCAAGTCGAGGAAGCACCGGCAGAATTGCGTTACCAAATGTCGATTCTTGTACAATGAAGAAGCCAGTCGATTGTGAGGTTAGAGCTTGCAAGTTACGTTGCGTGGTGGTTAACGAATTCCCGTCAGATGCTGTTGCATTTGTTAAAGAGAGAGGAGAATTCAATGTCGATGCGACACCCTGTTTCAACAAAATTTGCTTCTTCAGTTGAATCTCTTCGAGAATCTTACGACTAGCTAGATCTAGAACGAATCATCTTGAATATCGTTATTGTACTTAATTAGTCAAAACGACTAACCTCTCTGCGCGTTGGGTTGAGGAAAAGCCATGTGGCGCAGAGGATATTCACTAGTAAATAAAGAGTCGAAGAAGTGGTCTGTCTAAACAATAGATATAACCTACAAAATGTTTTGCGTGGTATGATTATTTCTGAGCAGATGATAGACGCAGACGCCATGTTTCCTTTAGGCGGATAAAGAAGACAACTGTAATTTAATTAACCACGAATTAAAGCAGCTACACACGTGTTAGATGTAACCCTTGATTATATATACAATATAGATGGTCAACCAAAGCGCCTCCACCAAATTCTGCTCGCTGCATAGTGGCGCACCTAGCGGGAAATATGCGAAGTAATAGTTATCAATGAAACCCGAAATAATATGCATATGCAACCAAATTACCTCGGGTATTGTGAATGTATTGAAGTACGATTGAAGACATTTTAATAAGATTGAATATAAGAAACTGAAACTAACTAGACGTTATTTTAATAACTTAAAGTTCAAGATTTCATTATAATTTAAACAAACTTCATTTTGAAATACGAAATAAACTACTAACAAACTTAAGTTTAGTTACCTACCAGAATACTCGGTGATATTTTGCTATATAAAAGGTACGGTAAGTGTAAAAAGTCTCAAGCTGAAAAAGTTTATTAAATTTAGAAATAACACTACTAATTACAAGCAGAAAAACTTTATTAAATTTAGAAATAATACTACAAATACAAGTACTTCAAAATGTTAAAAATATGTTACACAACAGTAATTTCAAAGCTCTTTGTAAACCAACTATAATATTACATAAAAATGCTAAAATCATATCTGTCTATTGCGCCAAAACAGCTATTTTTATTGATTGTCCAATGTGTTTTAATGACTTTTCGTAAGTCTTCAGTTTTTATTCTTATGCTCGTAGAATGATAGGTCATCTGCAGTATCCATTTACAGTAAAGTTCCCATATGTGGTCAGAGCAGGCTTTCAATCGATCTCTCGTAGGTCGTCCATGTCCATTATTCTGCCTTCCTTTCTAGACCACACTGTAGCCACTTTCCTGCACATTTAAAAATAAAACAACTTTGCCAATAAAAAAAGTTCTGGCAGCATTCAGATTTTGTAGTGGATGGCAAAGCTAATCCATGTTTCCTAAAAAGTATATGTAACACACTCCGACGAAAGGGACCTTATGACAAATCGGCACAAGGTCAAACCTCAAGCTAAACTACCTGCACAACGGAGCTTATGACAAACCGTCACAAAGTCAATTTCTTCGGAGCGGGTCATATATGCATCTGGAGATTTATAATGTAAACTGGCGAACTACCTTCTTTTCTGCCAGTGTGACTTGAGAATGAAGAAAACAATGATAAACGCCTTGTAGATGTCTTCTTAATCTTTCTGGAGAGACTAGCTTTTGCTGGCAAAGATAGCATGTTAATTATATCCTCAATAATAGAAAAAAATTCTAATTTGATATTCTCCTGTCTAACAAGCTTCCATAGTGGTGAAATTATACTGAATTTCATTTTCATTATTACGATCACATGATCAAGTTGGTGTTCTTTTCTTTTACTTCTCTACTTCTTCTATGCTGGATCCATATTTCCCATATTCTTCAGTAAGAAAATTGTAAGGTCTTGAAGGTGAAACGTGACTTATTTCCTATAAATAAAAATCACATAAGAAACGTTACCACTACAATTATTTTCCAATTATGTTTACAAAAAGTAAGATGTGATAAGGAAGAATTTTTTGTAATTAATTGCATTTGTTATTTATTTATTTACTATTATAACTTTATTTGTTACAAAATGTAACCAAAAAAAATAAGAAATATTGGAATTATATTATAATCTACACGTTGTCCCATAATTTGATGGACATAGCTTAAACATTCTTGGGACAATAGATAACAATGTATCTTGCAATTCCTTTTTATTTCTTTGTTAAACTGCTTCAAAGATTACTTTTCAAAACCAATTTTTTGATATAACAAAGTTCTAGTACAACCTTTATTCATAATTGGAACAATAAATTAGAAAGGATTTTGCAATGGCATTGAGTCTTGTCATTATACCATTAGTACGCAAAGCCAGGGTGTCATGACAAAATACACGAAACCTTCTTTATTGCAGGAAGAAATATTTTGAACAATTCTTTCTGAAAGATAGATTTGTATGTGATATTTTTTGTATCCTTACAATTTTTGATAGGAGGAAAAATAAAAGGAATGTGATCATGAAACTTGATTTAGAATTTTATAGACCATATAAATTGATTTAGATTGTGTAATGAAATGAAACTATTTCTAAATTATTACTTTTTACAAAAATGAATCATTTACAATAAAAATTTTTACATTTGTATTAAAAATATTATTTGCAATTTCATTCAATTAAACAATTTCCCTCCAAACCATACCAGATATCAAAAATTGCAAGAATTAAACAAATATATATTCTAAATAATAATCCTACCTTATATTTGAATCACTTATTATTATCGGGGACTAACTCATGCTATTTTCCTATGTAGTTAGTCCCTTTTAATAATAAGCGATTCATTTACTTTAGAGTTGATTGGTCATAACTCATAAATCAAGAATTTAGGATAGTGTTGAATTGTAGTTTTATTTATGAATTCATACCATAAAAACAAATAGAAAACTACTATAAAAAATTTAGCAGACAGCTGGTGATGTCTGATGTGTATTAAAAATTATGTTCAAATTTCAGATAACAATCTTATTGAATTCCTTTAACGCACCATGCATATTGTATAATATCAAAAACCTCATGGTAGGAGACTTTATTTTGAGCAAAATGGTTTACCTATCTTATATTATTTATTATTATTTTTCATATTATATTATACACATATCCAATCGGTGTTTGCTAAACAGTTCCATTTTTAATTCCTTTTTTTATTTACATAAGGTATATAAAGAGATGTTGTCAACACTTTATAATCGTCTATAAGAAAAACTTTCAGAATATAAGGTAAACTGACAAAGCTTGAACCTTTTTTCATAGATAACATAATCAACAATTTCAAAGTTGAGAATTAAATGTCAAAACTTAAAAATAACAAAAGGGTCTTACAGTAAACCTTAAACTTTGCACGAATATGTTTATCAATAATATTCATGAATCAACGCTTCTTCAAGTGGTGCGCGTAGGCAGCCAAACAATTAAACAAATTCAAAATTGCTATAACTGGTCAACCAAGACTGATCGGACATTAGTTGTAATAAACGCTTGTTTTGTTTGACGACTGGAGCACGCAGGAGTACACCATCATGTTTTTTCACTATGCTTTTATATAAATATATGTATATTGCATCGGTGTGTGACATCGAAAGCAGTTTACTCAAAATGACATCCTCTATAATTTGTCGTTTGGCATAAGTCATAGATCACCGTGTACTACGTGTTATATGTTGCATAATTGAGATAAGTATTCAAATCAAGAATTGGCTTAGAAACCTGCAAAAAATGTGTACTACCGGAGTTAATAATCACCCATTCGTAACAATTTTCATCTTTAACAGGAATTGTAAACATTCGTAATGATGGAGTAGCAGGTTCCCTTTGTATTTGCCGTATATATTTGCACACAAAAAGTACGAACAACTTCTAATTTTCAAGTTGTACTGTAAAATGCACTACGAATATAAATATCAAGAATAAAATAAATAAATAAATATGAACTTACCTGTAATCGCATTACAATAACAAGAAAGCTTATTTTATAGGTTAGAAGTTAAGAACGCTTTCCGCCGCCGCAAGAATACGCGCGAATTTCAAAAATCCGCGGCCTCTCGCTGGTCCACCGAGGGTCCATCGACCGACGACAAATCAAGTAGGTAACATTTTATACGAAATAACGAGGATAACAGAAAAAAAAGGAGAAAGAACGCGCGCTTATAAAAGACGGAGAAAACAAATCTGGTGGATCGATATTCTCATCACGACTAGACGGGAGAAAACACATATTATGCACATATTTGTTAAGTAGGCTATAGGCAACCCATCAATTACTATGGAATGCGCTGCGAACGTAAAGATTTACCCGCCAATTTTAATTTATGAATGAATCTTGCCAAAGGTCTGGCCCTCTGGATGTTAAGGCCCCAACTACCCCAGCTCTAACCATCTATATTGTATATATAATCAAGGATGTAACTGTACAAACCGATCTGCGCAGATTTTGGAACGTCTTATTGGTCATTTATTGCCTACGAACAGTGGGAAAAGAAGCATAAAGTCTTGCATGGGTTGAGACTGTGATCGACACTAGTCTGCAATGCAGAATCAGAAGCATTCTGATTGAACTAAAATGCAGTATAAATCACGGCGCACCACGGTCTGCTCACGCGCATCTACAAGTGACGCCATTGCGAGAAGTAGCGATCGTTGCCATGGTACCCAATATGTAGTTGTGACGTTCAAACCTTTTTGACAATTAAAGCGTTGCCATGGTTGTCAACTTGTTAACCTAAATCATCTACAAATGTCTAAAACTTAAAGATTTATTTGGCTGCCTAGGAGTCCTTGTCAACATCCTTCTCGCAGGGACGTCATGCGCAGAAATGAACGAATTTGAGACACGAAGTGAGCAGACCACGACATAAGCCTGCTAGATCAACCTATATCTCCTGCATGATATTTAACATATATTTACTTATGGGCGACAAATGACATTTGTCAGAGTACTAGGATGTGTATTCTACCAATAAAAGCCAACAAGTTACTTGGTCAACATATCTTTTATGAACTCAAAGATATACAACTTAACACATGGTTGGGAAACAACATCCAATACAAAAATAGTAAACAAAATAAAATAATACTCTTCAAACAGGTTTCTAGCAACCATGGCATAAAAAAATCTGCAATATTCGTAAACAGGTAACATTAACTTTAATTGCTTAACGAAAATATAAATTCTTATTACTATACATATACAGTCTTGATATTTCTCAGGAAGGCATTGCATTTTCTATTGTCACTGGTACCTTTCAGTACCGTGATAACATGTTCCGAGTCATCAACGCTCACAATATCAATACTGTCGCCGTTTTCCTTGATTAAGTTATACCTGCAATAAAAATATATGATGTAATTTAAATCTACCAATCTAAAAATGCATACATATACAAAATTTAGTAGCAAGTTTACCTTAACAACTCTATGGCAAGCTCAGGTTTGTCACTCAGTGATACACTGAGAATATCGATGAAAGGGGGACTTGTGTTAAACCTCCTCCGTATCAGGCTAGTTGGTATAACGGCACCCATTAAATTTTGCAACAATTCCTCTATAACTAGAAATCGCCTATTTCGAAAATACAGAATATGATACTCGAGTCCTCCAATAGCTACAATAAACATAAATATCAAATTTAACTCATTAAGAACCCTTTAAAATTTAATAATATACTGTGTCCCACGAGAACTGAGAGTGGCTCACCAACTTCAAGTCAATGTCATAGACCATGAGTTAGAACAAAACAGCATTATTTTTGAGTTACTCTTAGTTCTTGTGAGACACAGTATAGTAAAACACTTTAACGGAAGATCAAACGTACTTTTTTAAGCTTGGTATTTTGGCACAGCTTGATATCCTGAAAAACAAACTAAATTTTGCGACCTCTGCAGGATGCCGCTCAAAACGCTATCTTCTAAAAATTATATTTTGTTCCCATAGTCTGTTATTCAGGTTATCAAGTTTTGACAAACTGTATTATTGCAAATATGCCAAACTCATATGCTTTAAGTTAGGGGGTTTTGAATTTTGATTATAATAGCGACCTTGTATGTAAGTTAGGTATGCAGGTTGGTGTCTAATAAAATAAATGTTCCTAACAAAATTGTTGACAATGCGTCAAATGCCACACCAGTTCCCTGTTTTTAATGTAATCATAACCTATCATGTTTCACCAATACTTCAAATCAAACAATTAGGATAAGTTCACATTTGTTCTTCTTTAAAAATACGGAATTTGGTGTAGCTTTGACGTAACCCCATCAATTTTGTTTAGTAACATTTATTTTGTTAGACACCAACTTGCACACCTAACTTCTCTTGGGCAGATGTCCTATATGTCACTTTTCAAGCTGAAGACTCAAGGCTACTAAAATACACAGGTTGTCTTGTCACTTAAGACCATTAAGAAGGCAGGAAATTAAGGTGGGGTTGGTTTACCCGTTCAAATTGATATGAATTCATATATAGTCAGGGATGTAAAAGCGTAATTTACCGCGTAAATTACCGAATTAATTACCGTAATTAATGGTAATTTACCGATTTTTAATAGTAATTTACCGTCAATTTAAATTACCGTTGGTAATTTACCGACAATTTTAATTACCGTTGGTAATTTACCGGAATTTATAAATTAATTTCAAAGACCTTCCACGCCTCCTAAGCAGTCGACAAGTGCACTGTTGTTTGCGTTTGCCTGGGAAGTACCTAACAATCCGCGTGGTGCATGGTCGGACTCGTGCGTGACAATGTTATTCAAGGTGTCATTTAGCCAATGGACATTGGTCTATGGGTAAAGTTAACACATCCAATGACAGTCCCATTGCCCGTAAACGTTATATTTTTACTATTCCAAATCATCCGACATTACTTGAGAAAATACAGAACTAATATTTTGTATTTAATGAATAGAGAAGTGGAAAGCCCCTTCGCCAATGGCGACCAATCCAACAAATCCGATAATGTAGCTCTGAAATCAGAAGCCATTTATTATCAGAATTCACTTTTCAATAAATATGCCAGTGTTAGAAAAATGACAAATGGCCAAAAACCTTCTGTGAACCGGAGAGTTATTTTGTGAATGTGAACAGAATTAAATTGTTTGTTTTTTACTATTATTATTCTTTAATTTTCCTGTTTTTGTAGTATTTCTATGTAGTCTTTGCTTTGGTTTTAGTACTATCAAATCAGGCAAAAGATCAGAGATAGCTAGTTATCCACAAAAAAATGATTTAAGGTTTTACCAATGGTTTAAATTACCCGGTAATTTAAACCATCGTAATTTACCATTTTGAATTTTTAATTAACCGGTAATTTAAACCAGCGTAATTTACCATTTTGAATATTTAATTACCCGGTAATTTAAACAATCGTAATTTACCATTTTGAATTTTTAATTACCCGGTAATTTATGCCAACGTAATTTACCATTTCTAATTTTTAATTGTGGTAATTTAATATTTGAAATTAATAATTTTAATTTCAACGGTAATTTACGAAAAAAATTAATTACCGTAATTTAACATCCCTGTATATAGTAGAAGAAGACTTGCTAACATGCCACAGGCTGTTTTATGGGTATCTCCAATAAATCGTTCAGAAAACAATGTAAAATTATTATTGTTATTTTTTTTTTTATTATACGCTCACGTTAAAGGTGACCGCAAATAGCAAGCGAAGCGAAGCTATGCTAAGACTTAGAGAAAGACGGATTGCATTAAATTCCGTAGGAGCGAGTGAGAGATCTTCGAGCAGCTTGGTTCTCGCTCGCTCTCATAGGGTGCCAATAGTTACCAGACAACCTGTCTATTTTTAGTAACCTTGCTCAAGACTCTACTATTGCAATTTAATGACATTTTAATGACAACTACTGAAATGTTTCAATTTGAAGATCAGGAATGCCAACATAAATAAATAATAATAATAGGTAATGTTGCAAACCTAACAACAAGTTACTGTCCCTTGTTAGTTGTAGAAAAAGATATCCAGTATAAAGTATCGTTTACATCCACTTAACTTAACTTAACGTACGAAAAATTAAGTATCGTTTACATCCACTTAACTTAACTTAACGTACGAAAAATTATACTTAACGTACGAAATTTAGGTCCGTTCCATTTACATTCACTTACGTTGGGGTGCTTGACATGCGCATTTGACAGTGACACAATATGAAATCCATATTAAATCTATCGCTTTTATTATACAAATATATTTATGTACATGCAAGTTGGGTTAAGGTTCCATCATCCGTGTTAATAATCCATTAATCGAGCTAAAAATATTGCAAAACAACACAAAGATAACAAAGTTCAAGTCGCACGAGTTAATTTTTAGGTTATGTTACTGTCACCCGCTGTCGCCATCATCCAAATTGTCAAAATCGAGAGGTTGTGATTGGTGCACTTAGTGCACCAATTCTGTTAAGTTGAAGTTGAGTGAACAAATCCGTGCGTTACGTTAAGTTTTTCTACGTTAAGTGGATGTAAACAAACACATATAATTTTCAATGGAGTTCAACTATCTCTAATGTTTAATTTTTCGTACGTTAAGATAAGTTAAGTGGATGTAAACGAGGCTTAAGTTGTTTTACATATGGATCATAATGTTCCAAAATTACAAAAAATCTTGTAAAACTTACATACAACTTCTACAAGATCATTATGCTGGTTATCAGCACAGCCATAACTTCCACTAGAGCAGTTATCTGGAAGTTCTTCCTCATCGATATTCTCATGACATTCAATTATGAGAGGAGATTCTGGTATAACTGGTTCTTCATCAAGGTTTGTTTTTTCAAGTTCTTCCAATATCGGATTACTTTTATCACATAAGTTTACCAAATCAGTTTTGTGATCTTCTGGTATCGTAAACGTAACACTGGATTCTCTATGAAACTCAAAGTCAGCGTTCGGATTCTCGGGATGTGGAACATCTAGCTTCGCAGAAAAATCATCTGGTTTGGTCGAATTCTGATCCACGGTCAGATTACTTCTATCACATACGTTTATCATATCGGTTTTCCGATCATCTGGTTTTCTAAACGTAACACTGGATTCTCTATGAAACTCAAAGTCAGCATTCTGATTCTCGGGATGTGGAACATTTAGCTTCGCAGAAAAATCATCTGGTTTGGTCGAATTCTGATCCACAGTCAGATTACTTCTATCACATACGTTTATCATATCAGTTTTCTGATCATCCGGTTTTGTAAACGTAACACTGGATTCTCTATGAAACTCAAAGTCAGCATTCTGATTCTCGGGATGTGGAACATTTAGCTTCGCAGAAAAATCATCTGGCTTGGTCGAATTCTGATCCATGGTGAGATTACTTCTATCACATACGTTTCTCATATCAGTTTTCTGATCATCTGGTTTTGTAACACTGGATTCTTTATAGCACTGTAAGGGAACGTTCAGGTTCTGAGGATGTGGAAAATTTTGCTGTGAAGCAAAATTATCAGGTTTCTGGTCTTCTGGTTTGGGAATCGTTACACTGGATTGACTTGAATAAATATTCTGGTTAGTCGGAAAATTTTGCGGCGGAAAAAAATTACCCACATTTCTTGATTGATTATTATACTGATTGTGGAAAAAACTATGATTTGGAGGTATGTACTGTGGGTTAAAACACGGGAGAGAAGCATTGTAAAAATGTGATATGGGATTCGGATACATTCCTGGATGTAAGTTGTAATAATTAAATGGAGGTGGGTTATATTGGACAGGCGGGTAACGATTTTGAAGCATAAAATTACTATACTGGGCATTATTAATGCAAAGCATTAGCAGTCGTGGGTCAATTTGTTGGTTAAAACCAGGAAGAGAATGTGCCTGATAAGGAGGCGGAACTGCATGAAAACCTGGCGGAGGACGCACGGGTGTTTTCGGACGACTGGACTCTGCTTCGGAATTTTCAGTGGTCGGCGTAATAATTTCCGCAGTCGCCGTATTATCTTCTTCCGTAATAGGACTGGTCGAACAGGTGGAACCAGCTTTCTCGAGTTCTTCAATCTTATCATTCCAACTTAACTCTTTTGAATTTTCTCCGTTCTGATTGCACGAGTCCTCTTCGACATTATCGAAGTCATCTGTTATATTGGACAGGGCAGTGTCGGCTATCTTGTTGAAGTACTGCGGGAGAATTGAAGCAATGCTGACATTTGACTGATCAAAGAGTACCATAAGGTATAAGTTGGGCGCTGATCCGTTTTCTAATTCTTCGTGAGTGGGAAATAAATGAATACATTGTACAGACGGGGTGTAATCTTTTGGCTTCGGGTCATCCTGCGCCTGAAATAAGGAACGACGAAGTGATAATAATAGAAAAGCAACAAATTGTCAATTTCCGTTCACGGTAACATGACATTAGGGTCAATTCAAATGAAATGGTGCAGAAAACATTAAGTTGGTCGCTTGAATATTTTAGAAAATGTCACTTATTTTACTCTGTTCAGAAATGGCGGCCATGTGTGAGTCAGCAAATCTGTCATTTTTGGTATTGTGTGTTTGCATTAAACTTAAAAATCTTTCAAATTAAAAAAAACTGTCATTTTATTATAAGGTTTAAAAACATATAAAATTATTCTTGTGCACTGTGTTTGCAATAACATAATAGTATATTATTTGACGAGCACATAACTAAGGATATAAATCGCGAGCATGAAGTTTATACGCGAGCCGTAGGCGAGTGTATAAACATGCGAGCGATTTATATCAGTTGTGTGCGAGTCGAATACGATGTTTTATCTACGTCTCATAAATTCCATTTTATATCAAATCTTTTAAAGGTCTTTGTCAATGCTGGCGTGGCGAAATGTCAAATAAGTGTCATCCACGTAGGTTTAGACTGACTTTGACAGTACGTTCGTATAATGATGACAGTTCCTTCAAATAATGAAGTCATTTCAAATAATGAAGTCATTATTTGAACGAACTGTCATTATTATACAACGCTAGTGTCATCATAGTCATTGGCGCGTATCATGATGGGGATTATATAGTCATAGATACGTATGCAATGAACTTATTACATGTGAGTCGTAGATAAAAAACGTTACACTGCGTACTAAGAAATAGGATGATTCCTAAGTTGGAACAGTATAATTTTTTAAACCAATTACAGTTTACTATAATATTATTAACATTATTCAGCTTAAAATAATAGGGTATTTGACTATTTTTGGAAAACCATCTTAATGTGTTTATTCCTTCACTCTACATTGTAAATGCATTATTTTTTGTAATTATTTCCTCAATACTTCATAAAAATCAGCGTTAAAAATTGAATCACAAAAAGTCCCGCCAAAACGATACTTTCTGTTGTGTGACGTCACCGGTTAGTGATGTCAAGATGTCAAGATGATGTGATGTCAAGATGTCAAATCGGCCCATATGGTCTGTCAGCATCGGCATCGTCGCCGTTTGGTAATTGTGTTGTATGATGTGTTGCTTTCACAATTTCTACATAAAAATGGGTTATAAATGGTGTATAAATCCACAATGCAGAGATACGTCAAGAAAAACTCCGGA